>OW818031.2:98877273-100361111 GCA_942486065.2 Calliphora vomitoria | reverse complement strand
TACAGAAATCTAGCCAGTAACTGGCTGTATTTCTATACAGAAATCTAGCCAGTAACTGGCTGTATTTCTATACAGAAATCTAGCCAGTAACTGGCTGTATTTCTGTTCAGAAATCTAGCCAGTAACTGGCTGTATTTCTATACAGAAATCTTGCCAGTAACTGGCTGTATTTCTATATAGAAATCTTTCCAGTAACCGGCTGTATTTCTATACAGAAATCTAGCCAGTAACCGGCTGTATTTCTATTCAGAAATCTAGCCAGTAACTGGCTGTATTTCTATTCAGAAACCTAGCCAGTAACCGGCTGCATTTCTATACAGAAATCTTGCCAGTAACTGGCTGTATTTCTATACAGAAATCTAGCCAGTAACTGGCTTTATTTCTAAACAGAAATCTAGCCAGTAACTGGCTGTATTTCTATACAGAAATCTAGCCAGTAACTGGCTGTATTTCTATACAGAAATCTAGCCAGTAACTGGCTGTATTTCTACACAGAAATCTAGCCAGTAACTGGCTGTATTTCTATACAGAAATCTAGCAGTAACTGGCTGTATTTCTATACGGAAATCTAGCCAGTAACTGGCTGTATTTCTATACAGAAATCTAGCCAGTAACTGGCTGTATTTCTATACAGAAATCTGGCCAGTAACTGGCTGTATTTCTACACAGAAATCTAGCCAGTAGCTGGCTGTATTTCTACACAGAAATCTAGCCAGTAACTGGCTGTATTTCTATACAGAAATCTAGCCAGTAACTGGTTGTATTTCTATACAGAAATCTAGCCAGTAACTGGCTGTATTTCTATACGGAAATCTAGCCAGTAACTGGCTGTATTTCTATACAGAAATCTAGCCAGTAAATGGCTGTATTTCTGTACAGAAATCTAGCCAGTAACTGGCTGTATTTCTATACAGAAATCTAGCCAGTAACCGGCTGTATTTCTATACAGAAATCTAGCCAGTAACTGGCTGTATTTCTATACAGAAATCTAGCCAGTAACTGGCTGTATTTCTATACAGAAATCTAGCCAGTAACTGGCTGTATTTCTACACAGAAATCTAGCCAGTAGCTGGCTGTATTTCTACACAGAAATCTAGCCAGTAACTGGCTGTAGTTCTATACAGAAATCTAGCCAGTAACTGGTTGTATTTCTATACAGAAATCTAGCCAGTAACTGGCTGTATTTCTATACAGAAATCTAGCCAGTAACTGGTTGTATTTCTATACAGAAATCTAGCCAGTAACTGGTTGTATTTCTATACAGAATTCTAGCCAGTAACTGGCTGTATTTCTATACAGAATTCTAGCCAGTAACTGACTGTATTTCTATACAGAAATCTAGCCAGTAACTGGCTGTATTTCTATACAGAAATCTAGCTAGTAACTGGCTGTATTTCTATACAGAAATCTAGCCAGTAACTGGCTGTATTTCTATACAGAAATCTAGCTAGTAACTGGCTGTATTTCTATACAGAAATCTAGCCAGTAACTGGCTGTATTTCTATACAGAAATCTAGCCAGTAACTGGCTGTATTTCTATTCAGAAATCTAGCCAGTAACTGGTTGTATTTCTATACAGAAATCTAGCCAGTAACTGGCTGTATTTCTATTCAGAAATCTAGCCAGTAACTGGCTGTATTTGTATACAGAAATCTTGCCAGTAACTGGCTGTGTTTCTATATAGAAATCTTTCCAGTAACTGGCTGTATTTCTATACGGAAAGCTAGCCAGTAACCGGCTGTATTTCTATTCAGAAATCTAGCCAGTAACTGGCTGTATTTCTATACAGAAATCTAGCCAGTAACTGGCTGTATTTCTATACAGAAATCTGGCCAGTAACTGGCTGTATTTCTATACAGAAATCTAGCCAGTAACTGGCTGTATTTCTATACAGAAATCTGGCCAGTAACTGGCTGTATTTCTATACAGAAATCTGGCCAGTAACTGGCTGTATTTCTATACAGAAATCTGGCCAGTAACTGGCTGTATTTCTATACAGAAATCTAGCCAGTAACTGGCTGTATTTCTATACAGAAATCTAGCCAGTAACTGGCTGTATTTCTATACAGAAATCTAGCCAGTAACTGGCTGTATTTCTATACAGAAATCTGGCCAGTAACTGGCTGTATTTCTACACAGAAATCTAGCCAGTAGCTGGCTGTATTTCTACACAGAAATCTAGCCAGTAACTGGCTGTATTTCTATACAGAAATCTAGCCAGTAACTGGCTGTATTTCTATACGGAAATCTAGCCAGTAACTGGCTGTATTTCTATACAGAAATCTAGCCAGTAACTGGCTGTATTTCTATACAGAAATCTAGCCAGTAACTGGCTATATTTCTATACAGAAATCTAGCCAGTAACTGGCTGTATTTCTATACAGAAATCTGGCCAGTAACTGGCTGTATTTCTACACAGAAATCTAGCCAGTAGCTGGCTGTATTTCTACACAGAAATCTAGCCAGTAACTGGCTGTATTTCTATACAGAAATCTAGCCAGTAACTGGTTGTATTTCTATACAGAAATCTAGCCAGTAACTGGCTGTATTTCTATACGGAAATCTAGCCAGTAACTGGCTGTATTTCTATACAGAAATCTAGCCAGTAAATGGCTGTATTTCTGCACAGAAATCTAGCCAGTAACTGGCTGTATTTCTATACAGAAATCTAGCCAGTAACCGGCTGTATTTCTATACAGAAATCTGGCCAGTAACTGGCTGTATTTCTACACAGAAATCTAGCCAGTAGCTGGCTGTATTTCTACACAGAAATCTAGCCAGTAACTGGCTGTATTTCTATACAGAAATCTAGCCAGTAACTGGTTGTATTTCTATACAGAAATCTAGCCAGTAACTGGCTGTATTTCTATACGGAAATCTAGCCAGTAACTGGCTGTATTTCTATACAGAAATCTAGCCAGTAAATGGCTGTATTTCTGTACAGAAATCTAGCCAGTAACTGGCTGTATTTCTATACAGAAATCTAGCCAGTAACCGGCTGTATTTCTATACAGAAATCTGGCCAGTAACTGGCTGTATTTCTACACAGAAATCTAGCCAGTAGCTGGCTGTATTTCTACACAGAAATCTACCCAGTAACTGGCTGTATTTCTATACAGAAATCTAGCCAGTAACTGGCTGTATTTCTATACGGAAATCTAGCCAGTAACTGGCTGTATTTCTATACAGAAATCTAGCCAGTAACTGGCTGTCTTTCTATACATAAATCTAGCCAGTAACTGGCTGTATTTCTATACAGAAATCTAGCCAGTAACTGGCTGTATTTCTATACAGAAATCTAGCCAGTAACTGGCTGTATTTCTATACAGAAATCTAGCCAGTAACTGGCTGTATTTCTATACAGAAATCTAGCCAGTAACTGGCTGTATTTCTATACAGAAATCTAGCCAGTAACTGGCTGTATTTCTATACAGAAATCTAGCTAGTAACTGGCTGTATTTCTATACAGAAATCTAGCCAGTAACTGGCTGTATTTCTATACAGAAATCTAGCCAGTAACTGGCTGTATTTCTATACAGAAATCTAGCCAGTAACTGGCTGTATTTCTATACAGAAATCTAGCCAGTAACTGGCTGTATTTCTATACAGAAATCAAGCCAGTAACTGGCTGTATTTCTATACAGAAATCTAGCTAGTAACTGGCTGTATTTCTATACAGAAATCTAGCCAGTAACTGGCTGTATTTCTATACAGAAATCTAGCCAGTAACTGGCTGTATTTCTATTCAGAAATCTAGCCAGTAACTGGCTGTATTTCTATTCAGAAATCTAGCCAGTAACTGGCTGTATTTCTATACAGAAATCTTGCCAGTAACTGGCTGTGTTTCTATATAGAAATCTTTCCAGTAACTGGCTGTATTTCTATACAGAAATCTAGCCAGTAACCGGCTGTATTTCTATTCAGAAATCTAGCCAATAACTGGCTGTATTTCTATACAGAAATCTAGCCAGTAACTGGCTGTATTTCTATACAGAAATCTGGCCAGTAACTGGCTGTATTTCTATACAGAAATCTGGCCAGTAACTGGCTGTATTTCTATACAGAAATCTGGCCAGTAACTGGCTGTATTTCTACACAGAAATCTAGCCAGTAGCTGGCTGTATTTCTACACAGAAATCTAGCCAGTAACTGGCTGTATTTCTATACAGAAATCTAGCCAGTAACTGGCTGTATTTCTATACGGAAATCTAGCCAGTAACTGGCTAGATTTCTGTATAGAAATACAGCCAGTAACTGGCTGTATTTCTATACAGAAATCTAGCCAGTAACTGGCTGTATTTCTATACAGAAATCTAGCCAGTAACTGGCTGTATTTCTATACGGAAATCTAGCCAGTAACTGGCTGTATTTCTATACAGAAATCTAGCCAGTAACTGGCTGTATTTCTATACAGAAATCTAGCCAGTAACTGGCTGTATTTCTATACAGAAATCTAGCCAGTAACTGGCTGTATTTCTATACAGAAATCTAGCCAGTAACTGGCTGTATTTCTATACAGAAATCTAGCCAGTAACTGGCTGTATTTCTATACAGAAATCTAGCCAGTAACTGGCTGTATTTCTATACAGAAATCTAGCCAGTAACTGGCTGTATTTCTATACAGAAATCTAGCCAGTAACTGGCTGTATTTCTATACAGAAATCTAGCTAGTAACTGGCTGTATTTCTATACAGAAATCTAGCCAGTAACTGGCTGTATTTCTATACAGAAATCTAGCCAGTAACTGGCTCTATATCTATTCAGAAATCTAGCCAGTAACTGGCTGTATTTCTATTCAGAAATCTAGCCAGTAACTGGCTGTATTTCTATACAGAAATCTTGCCAGTAACTGGCTGTGTTTCTATATAGAAATCTTTCCAGTAACTGGCTGTATTTCTATACAGAAATCTAGCCAGTAACCGGCTGTATTTCTATTCAGAAATCTAGCCAATAACTGGCTGTATTTCTATACAGAAATCTAGCCAGTAACTGGCTGTATTTCTATACAGAAATCTGGCCAGTAACTGGCTGTATTTCTATACAGAAATCTGGCCAGTAACTGGCTGTATTTCTATACAGAAATCTGGCCAGTAACTTGCTGTATTTCTATACAGAAATCTAGCCAGTAACTGGCTGTATTTCTATACAGAAATCTGGCCAGTAACTGGCTGTATTTCTACACAGAAATCTAGCCAGTAGCTGGCTGTATTTCTACACAGAAATCTAGCCAGTAACTGGCTGTATTTCTATACAGAAATCTAGCCAGTAACTGGCTGTATTTCTATACAGAAATCTAGCTAGTAACTGGCTGTATTTCTATACAGAAATCTAGCCAGTAACTGGCTGTATTTCTATACAGAAATCTAGCCAGTAACTGGCTCTATTTCTATTCAGAAATCTAGCCAGTAACTGGCTGTATTTCTATTCAGAAATCTAGCCAGTAACTGGCTGTATTTCTATTCAGAAATCTAGCCAGTAACTGGCTGTATTTCTATTCAGAAATCTAGCCAGTAACTGGCTGTATTTCTATACAGAAATCTTGCCAGTAACTGGCTGTGTTTCTATATAGAAATCTTTCCAGTAACTGGCTGTATTTCTATACAGAAATCTAGCCAGTAACCGGCTGTATTTCTATTCAGAAATCTAGCCAGTAACTGGCTGTATTTCTATACAGAAATCTAGCCAGTAACTGGCTGTATTTCTATACAGAAATCTGGCCAGTAACTGGCTGTATTTCTATACAGAAATCTGGCCAGTAACTGGCTGTATTTCTATACAGAAATCTAGCCAGTAACTGGCTGTATTTCTATACAGAAATCTAGCCAGTAACTGGCTGTATTTCTATACAGAAATCTAGCCAGTAACTGGCTGTATTTCTATACAGAAATCTAGCCAGTAACTGGCTGCATTTCTATACAGAAATCTAGCCAGTAACTGGCTGTATTTTTGTACAGAAATCTAGCTAGTAACTGGCTGTATTTCTATACAGAAATCTAGCCAGTAACTCGCTGTATTTCTATACAGAAATCTAGCTAGTAACTGGCTGTATTTCTATACAGAAATCTAGCCAGTAACTGGCTGTATTTCTATACAGAAATCTAGCCAGTAACTGGCTGTATTTCTATACAGAAATCTAGCCAGTAACTGGCTGTATTTCTATACAGAAATCTAGCCAGTAACTGGCTGTATTTCTATACAGAAATCTTGCCAGTAACTGGCTGTATTTCTATATAGAAATCTTTCCAGTAATTGGCTGTATTTCTATACAGAAATCTAGCCACTAACCGGCTGTATTTCTATAGAGAAATCTTGCCAGTAACTGGCTGTATTTCTATACAGAAATCTAGCCAGTAACTGGCTGTCTTTCTATACAGAAATCTAGCCAGTAACTGGCTGTATTTCTATACAGAAATCTAGCCAGTAACTGGCTGTATTTCTATACAGAAATCTAGCCAGTAACTGGCTGTATTTCTATACAGAAATCTAGCCAGTAACTGGCTGTATTTCTATACAGAAATCTAGCCAGTAACTGGCTGTATTTCTATACAGAAATCTAGCCAGTAACTGGCTGTATTTCTATACAGAAATCTAGCCAGTAACTGGCTGTATTTCTATACAGAAATCTAGCCAGTAACTGGCTGTATTTCTATACAGAAATCTAGCCAGTAACTGGCTGTATTTCTATACAGAAATCTAGCCAGTAACTGGCTGTATTTCTATACAGAAATCTAGCCAGTAACTGGCTGTATTTCTATACAGAAATCAAGCCAGTAACTGGCTGTATTTCTATACAGAAATCTTGCCAGTAACTGGCTGTATTTCTATACAGAAATCTAGCCAGTAACTGGCTGTATTTTTGTACAGAAATCTAGCAAGTAACTGGCTGTATTTCTATACAGAAATCTAGCCAGTAACTGGCTGTATTTCTATTCAGAAATCAAGCCAGTAACTGGCTGTATTTCTATACAGAAATCTTGCCAGTAACTGGCTGTATTTCTATATAGAAATCTTTCCAGTAATTGGCTGTATTTCTATACAGAAATCTAGCCACTAACCGGCTGTTTTTCTATAGAGAAATCTTGCCAGTAACTGGCTGTATTTCTATACAGAAATCTAGCCAGTAACTGGCTGTATTTCTATACAGAAATCTAGCCAGTAACTGGCTGTATTTCTATACAGAAATCTTGCCAGTAACTGGCTGTATTTCTATACAGAAATCTAGCCAGTAACTGGCTGTATTTCTATACAGAAATCTAGCCAGTAACTGGCTGTATTTCTATACAGAAATCTAGCCAGTAACTGGCTGTATTTCTATACAGAAATCTAGCCAGTAACTGGCTGTATTTCTATACAGAAATCTAGCCAGTAACTGGCTGTATTTCTATACAGAAATGTAGCCAGTATCTGGCTGTATTTCTATACAGAAATCTAGCCAGTAACTGGCTGTATTTCTATACAGAAATCTAGCCAGTAACTGGCTGTATTTCTATACAGAAATCTAGCCAGTAACTGGCTGTATTTCTATACAGAAATCTAGCCAGTAACTGGCTGTATTTCTATACAGAAATCTAGGCAGTAACTGGCTGTATTTCTATACAGAAATCTAGCCAGTAACTGGCTGTATTTCTATACAGAAATCTAGCAAGTAACTGGCTGTATTTCTATACAGAAATCTAGCTAGTAACTGGCTGTATTTCTATACAGAAATCTAGCCAGTAACTGGCTGTATTTCTATACAGAAATCTAGCCAGTAACTGGCTGTATTTCTATACAGAAATCTAGCCAGTAACTGGCTGTATTTCTATACAGAAATCTAGCCAGTAACTGGCTGTATTTCTATACAGAAATCTAGCCAGTAACTTTCTGTATTTCTATACAGAAATCTAGCCAGTAACTGGCTGTATTTCTATACAGAAATCTAGCCAGTAACTAGCTGTATTTCTATACAGAAATCTAGCCAGTAACTGGCTGTATTTCTATACAGAAATCTAGCCAGTAACTGGCTGTATTTCTATACAGAAATCTAGCCAGTAACTGGCTGTATTTCTATACAGAAATCTAGCCAGTAACTTGCTGTATTTCTATACAGAAATCTAGCCAGTAACTGGCTGTCTTTCTATACAGAAATCTAGCCAGTAACTGGCTGTATTTCTATACAGAAATCTAGCCAGTAACTGGCTGTATTTCTATACAGAAATCTAGCCAGTAACTGGCTGTATTTCTATACAGAAATCTAGCCAGTAACTGGCTGTATTTCTCTACAGAAATCTAGCCAGTAACTGGCTGTATTTCTATACAGAAATCTAGCCAGTAACTGGCTGTATCTAGCCAGTAACTGGCTGTATTTCTAAACAGAAATCTAGCTAGTAACTGGCTGTATTTCTATACAGAAACCTAGCCAGTAACTGGCTGTATTTCTATACAGAAACCTAGCCAGTAACTGGCTGTATTTCTATTCAGAAATCTAGCCAGTAACTGGCTGTATTTCTATACAGAAATCTTGCCAGTAACTGGCTGTGTTTCTATATAGAAATCTTTCCAGTAACTGGCTGTATTTCTATACAGAAATCTAGCCAGTAACCGGCTGTATTTCTATTCAGAAATCTAGCCAGTAACTGGCTGTATTTCTATACAGAAATCTAGCCAGTAACTGGCTGTATTTCTATACAGAAATCTGGCCAGTAACTGGCTGTATTTCTATACAGAAATCTAGCCAGTAACTGGCTGTATTTCTATACAGAAATCTTGCCAGTAACTGGCTGTGTTTCTATATAGAAATCTTTCCAGTAACTGGCTGCATTTCTATACAGAAATCTAGCCAGTAACCGGCTGTATTTCTATTCAGAAATCTAGCCAGTAACTGGCTGTATTTCTATACAGAAATCTAGCCAGTAACTGGCTGTATTTCTATACAGAAATCTGGCCAGTAACTGGCTGTAGTTCTATACAGAAATCTAGCCAGTAACTGGCTGTATTTCTATACAGAAATCTTGCCAGTAACTGGCTGTGTTTCTATATAGAAATCTTTCCAGTAACTGGCTGTATTTCTATTCAGAAATCTAGCCAGTAACTGGCTGTATTTCTATACAGAAATCTTGCCAGTAACTGGCTGTGTTTCTATATAGAAATCTTTCCAGTAACTGGCTGTATTTCTATACAGAAATCTAGCCAGTAACCGGCTGTATTTCTATTCAGAAATCTAGCCAGTAACTGGCTGTATTTCTATACAGAAATCTAGCCAGTAACTGGCTGTATTTCTATACAGAAATCTGGCCAGTAACTGGCTGTATTTCTGTACAGAAATCTAGCCAGTAACTGGTTGAATTTGTATACAGAAATCTAGCCACTAACTGGCTGTATTTCTGTACAGAAATCTAGCCAGTAACTGGTTGTATTTGTATACAGAAATTTAGCCAGTAACTGGCTGTATTTCTGTAGAAATGTAGCCAGAAATTTTCTGGATTTCTGTAGAAATGTAGCCAGTAAGTGGCTGGATTTCTATATAGAAATCTTGCTAGTAATTGGCTGTATTTCTATACAGAAATCTAGCCAGTAACTGGCTGTATTTCTGTACAGAAATGCAGCCAGTTACTGGCTAGATTTCTATATAGAATTGCAGCCAGTTACTGGCTAGATTTCTATATAGAATTGCAGCCAGTTACTGGCTAGATTTCTATATAGAAATGCAGCCAGTTTCTGGCTAGATTTCTATATAGAAATGCAGCCAGTTACTGGCTAGATTTCTATATAGAAATGCAGCCAGTTACTGGCTAGATTTCTATATAGAAATTCAGCCAGTTACTGGCTAGATTTCTATATAGAAATGCAGCCAGTTACTGGCTAGATTTCTATATAGAAATGCAGCCAGTTACTGGCTAGATTTCTATATAGAAATGCAGCCAGTTACTGGCTAGATTTCTATATAGAAATGCAGCCAGTTACTGGCTAGATTTCTATATAGAAATGCAGCCAGTTACTGGCTAGATTTCTATATAGAAATGCAGCCAGTTACTGGCTAGATTTCTATATAGAAATGCAGCCAGTTACTGGCTAGATTTCTATATAGAAATGCAGCCAGTTACTGGCTAGATTTCTATATAGAAATGCAGCCAGTTACTGGCTTGATTTCTGTATAGAAATACAGCCAGTTACTGGCTAGATTTCTGTATAGAAATACAGACAGTTACTGGCTAGGTTTCTCTATAGAAATACAGCCAGTTACTGGCTAGATTTCTGTATAGAAATACAGCCAGTTACTGGCTAGATTTCTGAATAGAAATACTGCCAGTTACAGGCTAGAGTTCTGTATAGAAATACAGCCACTTACTGGCTAGATTTCTGAATAGAAATACAGCCAGTTACTGGCTAGATTTCTGAATAGAAATACAGCCAGTTACTGGCTAGATTTCTGAATAGAAATACAGCCAGTTACTGGCTAGATTTCTGAATAGAAATACAGCCAGTTACTGGCTAGATTTCTGAATAGAAATACAGCCAGTTACTGGCTAGATTTCTGAATAGAAATACAGCCAGTTACTGGCTAGATTTCTGAATAGAAATACAGCCAGTTACTGGCAAGATTTCTATATAGAAATACAGCCAGTTACTGGCAAGATTTCTGAATAGAAATACTGCCAGTTACTGACTAGATTTCTGAATAGAAATACAGCCAGTTACTGGCTAGATTTCTAAACAGATTTTTGAATAGAAATACAGCCAGTTACTGGCTAGATTTCTGTATAGAAATACAGCCAGTTACTGGCTAGATTTCTGTATAGAAATACAGCCAGTTACTGGCTAGATTTCTGTACAGAAATACAGCCAGTTACTGGCTAGATTTCTGTATAGAAATACAGCCAGTTACTGGCTAGATTTCTGTATAGAAATACAGCCAGTTACTGGCTAGATTTCTGTATAGAAATACAGCCAGATACTGGCTAGATTTCTGTATAGAAATACAGCCAGTTACTGGCTAGATTTCTGAATAGAAATACTGCCAGTTACAGGCTAGAGTTCTGTATAGAAATACAGCCACTTACTGGCTAGATTTCTGAATAGAAATACAGCCAGTTACTGGCTAGATTTCTGAATAGAAATACAGCCAGTTACTGGCTAGATTTCTGAATAGAAATACAGCCAGTTACTGGCTAGATTTCTGAATAGAAATACAGCCAGTTACTGGCTAGATTTCTGAATAGAAATACAGCCAGTTACTGGCTACATTTCTGAATAGAAATACAGCCAGTTACTGGCTAGATTTCTGAATAGAAATACAGCCAGTTACTGGCAAGATTTCTATATAGAAATACAGCCAGTTACTGGCAAGATTTCTGTATAGAAATACAGCCAGTTACTGGTTAGATTTCTGAATAGAAATACAGCCAGTTACTGGCTCTATTTCTGTATAGAAATACAGCCAGTTACTGGCTAGATTTCTGTATAGAAATACAGCCAGTTACTGGTTAGATTTCTGAATAGAAATACAGCCAGTTACTGGCTCTATTTCTGTATAGAAATACAGCCATTTACTGGCTAGTTTTCTGTATAGAAATTCAGCCAGTTACTGGCTAGATTTCTTAATAGAAATACAGCCAGTTACTAGCAAGATTTCTATATAGAAATCCAGCCAGTTACTGGCTACATTTCTATATAGAAATCCAGCCAGTTACTGGCTACATTTCTATATAGAAATCCAGCCAGTTACTGGCTACATTTCTGTATAGAAATACAGCCAGTTACTGGCTACATTTCTGTATGGAAATACAGCCAGTTACTGGCTACATTTCTGTATAGAAATACAACCAGTTACTGGCTACATTTCTGTATAGAAATATAGCCAGTTACTGGCTAGATTTCTGTATAAAAATACAGCCAGTTACCGGCTAGATTTCTGTATAGAAATACAGCCAGTTACTGGCTAGATTTCTGTATAGAAATACAGCCAGTTACTGGCTAGATTTCTGTATAGAAATACAGCCAGTTACTGGCTAGATTTCTGTATAGAAATGCAGCCAGTTACTGGCTAGATTTCTGTATAGAAATACTGCCAGTTACTGGCTAGATTTCTGTATAGAAATACAGCCAGTTGCTGGCTAGATTTCTGTATAGAAATACAGCCAGTTACTGGCTACATTTCTGTATAGAAATACAGCCAGTTACTGGCTACATTTCTGTATAGAAATACAGCCAGTTACTGGCTACATTTCTGTATAGAAATACAGCCAGTTACTGGCTACATTTCTGTATGGAAATACAGCCAGTTACTGGCTACATTTCTGTATAGAAATACAACCAGTTACTGGCTACATTTCTGTATAGAAATATAGCCAGTTACTGGCTAGATTTCTGTATAAAAATACAGCCAGTTACCGGCTAGATTTCTGTATAGAAATACAGCCAGTTACTGGCTAGATTTCTGTATAGAAATACAGTCAGTTTCTGGCTAGATTTCTGTATGGAAATACAGCCAGTTACTGGCTAGATTTCTGTATAGAAATACAGCCAGTTACTGGCTAGGTTTCTGTATAGAAATACAGACAGTTACTGGCTAGGTTTCTCTATAGAAATACAGCCAGTTACTGGCTAGATTTCTGTATAGAAATACAGCCAGTTACTGGCTAGATTTCTGTACAGAAATACAGCCAGTTACTGGCTAGATTTCTATACAGAAATACAGCCAGTTACTGGCTAGATTTCTATACAGAAATACAGCCAATTACTGGCTAGATTTCTGTACAGAAATACAGCCAGTTACTGGCTAGATTTCTCTATAGAAATACAGCCAGTTACTGGCTAGATTTCTATATAGAAATACAGCCAGTTACTGGCTAGATTTCTGTATAGAAATACAGCCAGTTACTGGCTAGATTTCTGTATAGAAATACAGCCAGTTGCTGGCTAGATTTCTGTATAGAAATACAGCCAGTTGCTGGCTAGATTTCTGTATAGAAATACAGCCAGTTGCTGGCTAGATTTCTGTATAGAAATACAGCCAGTTACTGGCTAGATTTCTTTATAGAAATACAGCCAGTTACTGGCTACATTTCTGTATAGAAATACAGCCAGTTACTGGCTACATTTCTGTATAGAAATGCAGCCAGTTACTGGCTAGATTTCAATATAGGAATGCAGCCCGTTAATGGCTAGATTTCTATATAGAAATGCAGCCAGTTACTGGCTAGATTTCTTTATAGAAATACAGCCAGTTACTGGCTACATTTCTTTATAGAAATACAGCCAGTTACTGGCTACATTTCTGTATAGAAATACAGCCAGTTACTGGCTAGATTTCTATATAGAAATGCAGCCAGTTACTGGCTAGATTTCTATATAGGAATGCAGCCCGTTAATGGCTAGATTTCTATATAGAAATGCAGCCAGTTACTGGCTAGATTTCTACATAGAAATGCAGCCAGTTACTGGCTAGATTTCTATATAGAAATGCAGCCAGTTACTGGCTAGATTTCTGTATGGAAATACAGCCAGTTACTGGCTAGATTTCTGTATAGAAATACAGCCAGTTACTGGCTAGATTTCTGTATAGAAATACAGCCAGTTACTGGATAGATATCTGTATAGAAATACAGCCAGTTACTGGCTACATTTCTGTATAGAAATACAGCCAGTTACTGGCTACATTTCTGTATGGAAATACAGCCAGTTACTGGCTACATTTCTGTATAGAAATACAACCAGTTACTGGCTACATTTCTGTATAGAAATATAGCCAGTTACTGGCTAGATTTCTGTATAAAAATACAGCCAGTTACCGGCTAGATTTCTGTATAGAAATACAGCCAGTTACTGGCTAGATTTCTGTATAGAAATACAGCCAGTTACTGGCTAGATTTCTGTATGGAAATACAGCCAGTTACTGGCTAGATTTCTGTATAGAAATACAGCCAGTTACTGGCTAGGTTTCTGTATAGAAATACAGACAGTAACTGGCTAGATTTCTGTATAGAAATACAGCCAGTTACTGGCTAGATTTCTGTATAGAAATACAGCCAGTTACTGGCTAGATTTTTGTACAGAAATACAGCCAGTTACTGGCTAGATTTCTATACAGAAATACAGCCAATTACTGGCTAGATTTCTGTACAGAAATACAGCCAGTTACTGGCTAGATTTCTCTATAGAAATACAGCCAGTTACTGGCTAGATTTCTCTATAGAAATACAGCCAGTTACTGGCTAGATTTCTGTATAGAAATACAGCCAGTTACTGGCTACATTTCTGTATAGAAATACAGCCAGTTACTGGCTACATTTCTGTACAGAAATACAGACAGTTACTGGCTACATTTCTGTATAGAAATGCAGCCAGTTACAGGCTAGATTTCTATATAGGAATGCAGCCGTTAATGGCTAGATTTCTATATAGAAATGCAGCCAGTTACTGGCTAGATTTCTTTATAGAATAACAGCCAGTTACTGGCTACATTTCTTTATAGAAATACAGCCAGTTACTGGCTACATTTCTGTATAGAAATACAGCCAGTTACTGGCTAGATTTCTATATAGAAATGCAGCCAGTTACTGGCTAGATTTCTATATAGGAATGCAGCCCGTTAATGGCTAGATTTCTATATAGAAATGCAGCCAGTTACTGGCTAGATTTCTATATAGAAATGCAGCCAGTTGCTGGCTTGATTTCTGTATAGAAATACAGCCAGTTACTGGCTAGGTTTCTGTTTAGAAATACAGACAGTTACTGGCTAGGTTTCTCTATAGAAATACAGCCAGTTACTGGCTAGATTTCTGTATAGAAATACAACCAGTTACTGGCTAGATTTCTGAATAGAAATACAGCCAGTTACTGGCTAGATTTCTGAATAGAAATACTGCCAGTTACTGGCTAGATTTCTGAATAGAAATACTGCCAGTTACAGGCTAGAGTTCTGTATAGAAATACAGCCACTTACTGGCTAGATTTCTGAATAGAAATACAGCCAGTTACTGGCTAGATTTCTGAATAGAAATACAGCCAGTTACTGGCTAGATTTCTGAATAGAAATACAGCCAGTTACTGGCTAGATTTCTGAATAGAAATACAGCCAGTTACTGGCTAGATTTCTGAATAGAAATACAGCCAGTTACTGGCTAGATTTCTGAATAGAAATACAGCCAGATACTGGCTAGATTTCTGAATAGAAATACAGCCAGTTACTGGCTAGATTTCTGAAAAGAAATACAGCCAGTTACTGGCAAGATTTTTATATAGAAATACAGCCAGTTACTGGCAAGATTTCTGAATAGAAATACTGCCAGTTACTGACTAGATTTCTGAATAGAAATACAGCCAGTTACTGGCTACATTTCTGTATAGAAATACAGCCAGTTACTGGCTACATTTCTGTATAGAAATACAGCCAGTTACTGGCTACATTTCTGTATAGAAATACAGCCAGTTACTGGCTACATTTCTGTATAGAAATACAGCCAGTTACTGGCTAGATATCTGTATAGAAATACAGCCAGTTACTGGCTAGATCTCTGTACAGAAATACAGCCAGTTACTGGCTAGATTTCTGTATAGAAATACAGCCAGTTGCTGGCTAGATATCTGTATAGAAATACAGCCAGTTACTGGCTAGATTTCTGTATAGAAATACAGCCAGTTACTGGCTAGGTTTCTGTATAGAAATACAGACAGTTACTGGCTAGATATCTGTATAGAAATACAGCCAGTTACTGGCTAGATTTCTATATAGAAATGCAGCCAGTTGCTGGCTTGATTTCTGTATAGAAATACAGCCAGTTACTGGCTAGGTTTCTGTTTAGAAATACAGACAGTTACTGGCTAGGTTTCTATATAGAAATGCAGCCAGTTACTGGCTACATTTCTGTATAGAAATACAGCCAGTTACTGGATAGATTTCTATATAGAAATGCAGCCAGTTACTGGCTAGATTTCTGTATAGAAATACAGCCAGTTACTGGCTAGATTTCTGTATAGAAATACAGCCAGTTACTGGATAGATTTCTATATAGAAATGCAGCCAGTTACTGGCTAGATTTCTGTATAGAAATACAGCCAGTTACTGGCTAGATTTCTGTATAGAAATACAGCCAGTTACTGGCTAGATTTCTCTATAGAAATACAGCCAGTTACTGGCTAGATTTCTCTATAGAAATACAGCCAGTTACTGGCTAGATTTCTCTATAGAAATACAGCCAGTTACTGGCTAGATTTCTGTATAGAAATACTGCCAGTTACTGGCTAGATTTCTGTATAGAAATACAGCCAGTTGCTGGCTAGACTTCTGTATAGAAATACAGCCAGTTACTGGCTAGATTTCTGTATAGAAATACAGCCAGTTACTGGCTAGATTTCTGTATAGAAATACAGCCAGTTACTGGCTACATTTCTGTATAGAAATACAGCCAGTTACTGGCTACATTTCTGTATAGAAATACAGCCAGTTACTGGCTACATTTCTGTATAGAAATACAGCCAGTTACTGGCTAGATTTCTGTATAGAAATACAGCCAGTTACTAGCTAGATTTCTGTGTAGAAATACAGCCAGTTACTGGCTAGATTTCTGTATGGAAATACAGCCAGTTACTGGCTAGATTTCTGTATAGAAATACAGCCAGTTACTGGCTAGATTTCTGTATAGAAATACAGCCAGTTACTGGCTAGATATCTGTATAGAAATACAGCCAGTTACTGGCTAGATCTCTGTACAGAAATACAGCCAGTTACTGGCTAGATTTCTGTATAGAAATACAGCCAGTTACTGGCTAGATATCTGTATAGAAATACAGCCAGTTACTGGCTAGATTTCTGTATAGAAATACAGCCAGTTACTGGCTAGGTTTCTGTATAGAAATACAGACAGTTACTGGCTAGGTTTCTCTATAGAAATACAGCCAGTTACTGGCTAGATTTCTGTATAGAAATACAGCCAGTTACTGGCTAGATTTCTGTACAGAAATACAGCCAGTTACTGGCTAGATTTCTCTATAGAAATACAGCCAGTCACTGGCTAGATTTCTGTATAGAAATACAGCCAGTTACTGGCTAGATTTCTGTATAGAAATACAGCCAGTTGCTGGCTAGATTTCTGTATAGAAATACAGCCAGTTACTGGCTAGATTTCTTTATAGAAATACAGCCAGTTACTGGCTACATTTCTGTATAGAAATACAGCCAGTTACTGGCTACATTTCTGTATAGAAATACAGCCAGTTAGTGGCTACATTTCTGTATAGAAATACAGCCAGTTACTGGCTACAATTCTGTATAGAAATAAAGCCAGTTACTGCTACATTTCTGTATGGAAATACAGCCAGTTACTGGCTACATTTCTGTATAGAAATACAACCAGTTACTGGCTACATTTCTGTATAGAAATATAGCCAGTTACTGGCTGTATTTCTATACAGAAATCTAGCCAGTAACTGGCTGTATTTCTATACAGAAATCTAGCCAGTAACTGGCAGTATTTCTATACAGAAATCTAGCCAGTAACTGGCTGTATTTCTGTACAGAGATCTAGCCAGTAACTGGCTGTATTTCTATACAGATATCTAGCCAGTAACTGGCTGTATTTCTATACAGAAATCTAGCCAGTAACTGGCTGTATTTCTATACAGAAATCTAGCCAGTAACTGGCTGTATTTCCATACAGAAATCTAGCCAGTAACTGGCTGTATTTCTATACAGAAATCTAGCTAGTAACTGGCTGTATTTCTATACAGAAATCTAGCCAGTAACTGGCTGTATTTCTATACAGAAATCTAGCCAGTAACTGGCTGTATTTCTATACAGAAATCTAGCCAGTTACTGGCTGTATTTCTATACAGAAATCTAGCCAGTAACTGGCTGTATTTCTATACAGAAATCTAGCCAGTAACTGGCTGCATTTCTATATAGAAATCTATCCAGTAACTGGCTGTATTTCTATACAGAAATGTAGCCAGTAACTGGCTGCATTTCTATATAGAAACCTAGCCAGTAACTGTCTGTATTTCTAAACAGAAACCTAGCCAGTAACTGGCTGTATTTCTATACAGAAATCAAGCCAGCAACTGGCTGCATTTCTATATAGAAACCTAGCCAGTAACTGGCTGTATTTCTATACAGAAATCTAGCTAGTAACTGGCTGTATTTCTATACAGAAGTCTAGCCAGTAACTGGCTGTATTTCTATACAGAAATCTAGCCAGTAACTGGCTGTATTTCTATACAGAAATCTAGCCAGTAACTGGCTGTATTTCTATACAGAAATCTAGCCAGTTACTGGCTGTATTTCTATACAGAAATCTAGCCAGTAACTGGCTGTATTTCTATACAGAAATCTAGTCAGTAAACGGAGATAGACTACCTGTTCGAGCAAAGTGACAGAAAGCACTATTAAAACGTTAATGTAATGGTTTCTGGAAAATGTTCAAAACTTCATCACTAGTGATTAAAACTACAAAAATATTTTTTTTTTTGGTAAATTGTAATAATAATTTCAATCAAATAAAAAAAAATAAAACAGTAAGTTTAGTGGTTTCGTTTTTATGTTAAGAATTTTTCAATCTCAGTCCTTAGTATGAAAATAATATACGTATTTATGACTTCTCGAATTTGTAACTTTTAGAACATCGTTAATTCGGTAAAGCGAAACGATAGAGAAATACTAAAAGTACTTTCGTATTATATGTACTCCAACAAAACGAAATTGCTATATGAGAACAAATGCATAATTTTTTTCTTCCCTTTTATTTAATTTGAAAGTAAATTTTAATTAGGCTTAAGTTCATTTATTATAATTAATCTGTAATAATTCAAAGAATATCACTAAATACTACAATATTTATACAATTGGCAAATTGGAATGTATTTTCTACCCTGCCAAGGGCGTCGTCAACAAATAATTACCAAAAATTAAAATTTGTTCTTCCCTTTTATATCAAGAAAACACGAACGTGTACAAAGGTAACAAACGATTTCCAAGCCGCTACACAGTGGGGCAGAATCAAAATTATTGGCATTTCTAAACGGCTGATACGATCGGGATAAAATTTTTAGAAATTGCACTTTGTTATTCAGAATGAAAATTTTTAAAAAACTTTGAAAATTTTATTTTGTTAATAAATGAAGATTTTATTACATATTACATATTTATTGAGCTTTTAAAACTGAAATTTGTATTAACATTTTGATAGGATTGCAAATATTAGGAACAATTTGATCCACAATTTTCGGATCTATTTTTTTTTTCTCTTTTATCTAAAGTTAATTTTTGTTTTTTTTTTTTACCCATAGGATCCACATTTTCTTCGGGGCTGGGAAAATACTTCGGGAATAAATAGGGATCACATCAAGGTTTCCAAAACTGCTTTCCGTTTTCTGATCCCAGCTTTGGGATTTTAGAACATGTGGCCCAAAGTTGAAATCTTGATAAAAAAATTGGTCGAATTCTGAAGGGCTTTGGGGTGACACATTCAAAAACTATGACATGTTTTTTATATCAAAAGGATATCTTACAGAAAAACATAAAATTGGTATACGTCCTTAAAGAAAGTTTTTTTTAAATAAAAAAAGAGTTAAGTCACCTTTTCGCACAAAAAACTTCACAAATCTATAATTTTTTAATTTAAAATCGTTTGTTTTTTGATGTGTAATCGATATTGTTCTGAAATCTTTTGTATATTATTGCTAATTTAGTTGTCTAACTAACGAAAAAACTTTATCCCGATCAAACCAGCCGTTTAGAAATGCGAGATTTATTTCCAAAAAATTTTGATTCTGCCCCACTGTGCAACGAACGACATTTGATTTTTTTGTATAGAGATTGCGAGTACATCAAAAATTTTTAAAGCTAATTGGAAGGTCTATAACTCCTCGTTTCAGCCTTCTGGTTTCCTAAGAAATTTTGCACAAAGGCAATAAAAGATTTCCAAGCCGCTGCAAAAAAATCAGCTATTGAATATATGAAATCATTGTGTTTCATTAAAAGTCTTAATTTATTAAAAATACCAGTTTTTAGTTTTTCTGTACTTAAAAATGGAAACTTTATCTAACGCTTTCACTACTGCTGCAGAAATCCCAATATGAAGATTTTGTGTAAGGGCACACGAATTTACTTATGACAGCTAAAATTGAAACATGAACATCGAGAAACAAATTAAAAACATTATTGGTATTACCAATGAACACCTAATACAAAACCGCTAACGATATCTTGTTACCAACATTTTTTTGTTCATTATTTGTTGGCCTGTGTAATATGGAGTTAATTATTTTTTTAATTCAGTTATTCGGTTTAAGCTTCATATACCACATGCCATTTCCAAACTAAGTCATTTCAGAGAAGCATCTGAGTGTTTTAAACACAAATACGTGATAAAACATTTCTGTAGAAATCATGCGTTATCACTTAATTAATAAATAGAAATCTTTAAATAATATTTCCGTTAAAAAAATGTAACTGCAATAAAATCTATGAAGTAGATTTAACGATGTTTGTAAAAGCTAAAGACATTTTTTTTGTTAAATTGTTCTTATTTGTTTGCCATTGTTCGAGATGCTCAAATCATAAATTATTTCATGTAGATGCTATTGCAATAGATAGAACATTAGGCAATATTCATAGTCTAATGTATATTGGGTCAAGTTGTGTCCTTTGGTCACCCAGTTACGCAAACATACAAACGAATGGATCATAAATGAGAGGATGAAAATACTTTTCCAATACTTGTATTGTTCGTTTAAGACCATGTGTATGTTGAAAAAAGTATTCAAATGAGTGTGCTTTGTTGCCTAGTTGCAGTGATATTATGAAAAAATATTTGAATAATAGATAATAGTCGTTACATAGAGTGAAATTCTTTTAATGGGTCAAGGGTTTTAGCTTGAAATTTAATACAATAGTATTTTAATATATGAAACATATAGCTGGGTCAAGATTTTAATGATTAAAAGTGACATCATTTATAAGTATTTAAAAATATATATAATATTTTCCACAAAATCATTATAATGTTCAAATATTTCTTTAAGTGTATGTATACACATTTATGTAAAACTATTTGTTTTTCTTATTTTGTACCCAATTCTTAAATGTTCCATGTTAAATATTTTCTATACAGATAAAATTACATTGCATGTACTATGTAATTGTGTATTTCAAAGTAAAATACCAAGGAACACAACAAAAAAAAAACCTAAATCATTTTATTTTATATGGCAAAGATTTATGTTCCAAGTCTATGTGTACGTTACAAAAATACTCACATTTGCATAAGAGATAAATTTACAAATGATATATGCCAAATGATGTTACTTCATAGTTTATTTTTCTCTCTGTCCCAGATACATCAGCATCACAGTATCTATTTATATGGCAATAAAGGACAGAGTGCAGAAAAAGAGAAACCAAAATTTAAAAGGAACTCAACTTAAATGTTTTTGAGGTAAAATTTCCATTAAAGTTGTGCCATAGAAAATCTACAATGAGAAATGAGCTTTGAAATTGAATTGAGTTCAATAGGATTTTTGACATTGACTAAATAAATAATGTTACAGCAATCAAATCAATGTGTATGGATTTAATTTTCTACTTAGTTTTGAGTAGACAGAGCAGATTGTTTAGAATTGAACTACAATTTATTGTTAAACAGTATTCTTATTGGCATTAAAATAAATCTCAAATGCAAAATATTAGGTTTCTGCTTTAAGGCAGTATTTGATTTAAAATATTTGGTAATTTAGGTAATACATATTAGGTAATAGGCTTTAGAATTAGAATTATTTTAAAAGTTTGTGGATATTTATATTAAGCAATACAATTTATTTCAACATAAGTTATTTTTGGGAATATAAAATTTATTTTTAGTAAGATTTAGTTTTTATGTGCTAAATTCCCAGTTTAGATATTGATAAATGTATTGCTGTGAGATAAACTAGTTCATATGATCATTTCGCTGGATGCTTAACCTAGATCATCAGGAAAAAAACGTTTTCCCAAAATGTTATATGAAAGCTAAATAAATTCTACACATAATTTATTAGAATAAGAATTACAGAATTACAAAAAGGGTTTACCGTGCAAAACATTATTTTTATATAACTTTGGCACGCCGAAAACAAATATGGAAATAAAAATAAAATCGTAAGTGCAGTTTTCAAGATATTTTCACTTAAAACTGTGTTATCTCGAAACATCGATTGTTCGAACAATCAACTTTATGCTGAAAAAAGTCAGAAAATCGAAATCGATATCTTGGTCGAAAAAATCGAACCAAGATGTCGGAAACATTTCAATGTAGAGCTTTAATAGTCAATAAGTGCGTGACTTTTTCAATTAAACACAGGTTTTTGGATAAAAAGTATTTTTTATTTCTGCTTTGAGCTCTATACACTTGGTCCAACGTTTCTCAAATTTTTGTATCCCTTCAAAAAAATAAGGTTTGTCAAGATCATCAAAATAGGTATTTGTTTGTGAAATACCTATTTATTCAGGTTTGGAAACAAAAAATTGTCCGTCGGGGCTAAATCCGGAGAATAGGGCAGTTGAGGGAGCAATTCATGGATTTTTTCCATAGAAACTGCTCATGTATGCACAATTGCATTGAATCGGAGAAATTGTGGACCGATTCTTGCCATTTTCATCAGACCTTATCTTTTTATCAAAATAATGACTTCAAGATATTATCTGCTAAAGATATGAATAAAATAGCAAAACATTTTTGAAAAATATCATTTATTTTGGAGGTTTTCTCAGAATTTGATCCATATCTCTGGTTCTACATCACAGAATTTTGGTTATACAATACCAAACATTTCTGATCATAAAGAAATATTTAGGTAATATTTCATCCCCTCATGTGCTTTCCTGGAGCCACATAGTGCTAACAACCTACGATCAGAAATTTCCGTTACAAATGGAATGGCAAACTCAATCCCCCATCTTTTGGATAATGCACAGTGGTTTAGAAACATTTTTTGGAAATAATTCGGTGTCTCGGGAACTATTAGAAATATTGTTATGAAATTTCACGTGCTTGGAACTGATGTGTTTTCGAGGGAGCCAGTGCATAGCCCTGGATCGCCGAAAATCTATTTATGGTCCAAATAAACTGAAATATAAAATATAAATTGTCATTGAGAAGATCTACAAACAATTTGTTTACATGTGTACTACACACATTACTTGAAGAGATATTTAGGTTTGTTCATTTATTTTTTTGATGCCTTGAAAAATCTGTACGTTTTTCAATATACTGCTTGCAAAATGTGTTACACCAAACTTTCTCCTAAGTCGATATGTGTTTAAATTCAAAAGTTAAAAAATATAAAATTTGAATTAATGTAAAATTCTAACGTTCAAAGATATCATAACAAAGTGTGGAACTGATATATGATTCAGTCATGCCGATCATAAATAGGGTTTTGGCGATTTTTTTAAACAAATTTGAGACCCAACTTTAAATGGCCATGTACTGGCCCCTATTAGCGTTAGGAAGTTAAACAAATGTATCAACTCAAAAACAACTCAGCTCCAACCACGTGAAATTTTGTATGAATGTCTCCAATACCGAAATACCGAATTATTTCCAAAACAAAAAATTTTCTAATAGTGTTTTCACACTGAGTGGTTTTAATGCAAAAGTTGGTTTTATCGTTAAAATCATTATTAAAAACAGGTTTTACCATACAAAATTATTATGTTTAAACCATCTTGAAACCTTTTTTGAACAGCTGATAAAAGAAAACAAACTGTAGAAATTAAAAAATTTAAATAATAAACGCAGCAGCAACAATAAAATAATACAAGAGAAAAATAAGCTTTTGACCAGAACATAAGGAAAATCTTTTATTGAAATGTTGGAGAATAAAATAGAGTTTGCCCAATAAATGTTAAAACCAGATTTATAAAAACTTCCAGTGTGAACTCAAAATCATCTGATTAAGGTTTTAACGTTAAAACCAGGTTTTAACTTTAGGTGGGAAAACACTATAAGCCACTGCGTAGTGGGTATAAAAACAAAAACCATTTGTATGTAAAATTTCACAAAGTGTGGTGAATAACATTTAACGCCTCAAGCGTATACTTAATATACTTACGGCCTTGGTTTTTGAATTCATAATAATCATACGCACCGTTACACACACTGTCTGTTTATACCAGCGATAGGCATTTTAATACTACCAAACTTTGTAAATTTGTCATTGTGTGAGTTATTTATTGCGCTCTGCTACTCTCTATGCACTGAGCGAAATGGATGTAAAAGTTTGAAGTGGTATTTGTTGAATAAAAAGTGTACGTGAAGTAATTTATTTATTTTCTTTCACTGTAGCCGAGAGAAAAACAAAAACAATAGTTGAAAAAACAAGCAAAAACCCGCAACACAACCTACCTGTATTAAAGCTCATACGAGACTGACTAGTTTGATTTGTATTTTACAAAATAAAAACAACAACAATTGCTGAAAAAAACAAGCATAAAAGCGTACACGACCAACCTGCATCAAAGCTCATACGAGACTGATTGGTTTTAACTTTTTATACAATGTGTGTGCTTGCGTACGTGTGAAAACAAAGAGAAGAGAGCTCAATGCCTTTCGCGGGTTTATACACAAAAAAATCTTAACACACTACATAGTCGAACACAAATAATTTTAAAATGTGGTTTCCTTAAAATTTTTATGAAAAATTTAATTTTTAAAGAATTTCGTGGAATATTATAAAATACGTTAATAAATTGATAGTGTTCTTTCTTTATGTGTTAATATATCAACATGCTTAAACATATTTTTTGGAAATTTTTTAAATTTAAAAAAAAAGTTTCTATAAAGATTATTTTAGTATTAAAAACTTTGATAATATATGAGGAAAATCAAAATGTTTAGAAAATTTAAAAATATTTTTTAAAAATCTTTTCTTATGACACGAATTGATCAAAAGTTATGTTGATTTAAAGTTATAACTTATTATTTACTTTGTGTAGGAGGTGGATTTGTAAATTTGTATTGTATTGGTTTTAACAATTTTTGAATAATAATTCTGTAATATAATTCAGTTTCATCCCTTTTTTACACTCTTCCTTCACTTGTTTAAACTTTTAGTTGAGCCCATCAGGTAATGTAAACTAATTATTAATTATACGAAGAACAAATTGTAAAAAATTACACACATTCCCATTATACAGAGACAAACTCTGTTGTAAATAGTAAGAATTGATGGTTGTATCAATTGTAAATTGCTTAGTTTGATACAATTTTATGCATTTAAAATAAATTATCTTCTGCTTAAAGTTGTTTTTCTAATAATATACAATATATAAAATGCTAATATCGAATAAAATAAACCATATTAAATACTTATAATTCTATGAATAAGAAACACAAAATTTGAATATTCTACTCTATACACTTATGTAGTTTCTGTAATTCTCACTATATTGAGGTGGTTGGTATTTAAAATTCGGCATAGCCGAATATACATTTAGAACTTTTTATATATATAAAAATCGGTAAATTTTCGCTTCACTTGTATACCATTGCATTTAACCTCTCAATGAGAATGTAATGTATACTGAATTATGAATTCCGACAAAAAATATATTTTACAAGTTTTCAAGTTCTTACATATTTCCCCGAATCGAATGCACAAAAGACGTAGTTTATTCTGTGTGTTTTGCCAAATCTCCATGGACAGATATAGCGTTCAACAACACAAACAAATGATAAAATTATTTTATCACAATGGGTGTTCCGTACAGACAAAGTTCCGCGCGCTTCTCCAATTTAAGGTCAGCAAACAAAATTGTCGAGTTTGGAACGAAACCAATCAAAATGACATCCAAGAGCGTCCAATGCATCTAGAAAAATTCGCAGGTTGGTGTTGAGTTTGGGCTGGCATCGTTATCGGTTCATATTTCTTTGAGAACTACGTTGGTCAGGCCATCAACGGCGAGCACTATATGGCGATGATAACCAGCTTCTTTTCTTTTCGACTGAATTGGATGATATGGACACCAACGACATGTGGTTTCAATAAGACGGCGCTACGTGCTACACAGCATAAGCCACATTGGAAATTCTGCTGGATCGATTTGACGGCATGGTTATCTCACTTGAATATTATGTGAAAAGCCAACATAACCCATCCCATCGGTAAAATTCAGCCTGATTTATGATTCAGAGTCATGAGAAATTAGATATTTAAGATACGCTGCACCCAGCGCATAACAACACCGACCTTGCAAATGAACAAAAAATGAAGGTAATATCTCACATAAACATTAACTTATTTAACTTAACTTATATTATTATTCCCGAAATAGTCCTAAATACAAAAATAATGATCTTGAAGATGTTATTATTGTTCCATAATAATCATATCTGGAATGTGCCATATTTGGTCAGTATTTCATATAGTTATACCAATTGAAAGTTTCCATTATTTATAGCTAGTATTGCACAATATCTTATCATTTCTATAAAAAAAGAATATGCTAAAATTTATGATTTTGTTAAAAACTATAAGCTCACATACTACCATATCCAACATGTTGCAAGGTTTTATTAAGTTAGTTAATAGTGAGACTATAGTAACAAATATTTTAAATTTTTTAAAAATTTATTTAACGATTTATATAGCTTTTACTCTATTTGGTTTATTTTCATATGTCAATGTACAAAACAAATATGTATTTTATATAAAAATTACCTTAACGAAATACACTTTTCACCTCTAAATGTTAAATTTTCCAAAACAGGTACAAAACAATTTTTACTGTAATGCCAAAATTTACTGATATTGGCCATCGATTTTTTAATAGCTTTTGGAGTGTTAGACATTATACAAAAAAGTGATTCTGTTATTGGCTTTAAAAACTGCTGAAGAACCAAAAGTAGATTTTGCAGTTTATGAATAATTCCGGAAGGAACGATTTAAAGGAACTCCAATTTCTGGATTAACAGTGAAGAAAATTCTTACATATTCCACTCAAAAATTAAGAAAAAAACATCACAAACTTAATGCTGCAGGAGAAAAATATTCAGCTGATTAGCTGCCACAATTTTTTTTGGAAAAATTAAATGAATTAAAATCAATAAAAAAATAATCAATGAGATAATGGAGAATGGAAAGTGCTTACTTGAGAGAAGTTTGGCTTGGCATAATGAAAATTTCATAGAATGACACAAGGTCTGAAAGAGACTAACTTCATTAGTTTGCATTAATGCTGCTGGTACACACAAGTGCAAATTATTATTTATTGGAAAGAGCTTTAAAAAATGTCCATAAGAATGGTTCAACAATAACTTAGTACCAGAAGGGAGAAAGAATTTTAATAAAATCAGTCTAAAAGATGATAGTAAAATCATTGTGCCATTGGACAACATCCAGACATGCAGGATTTCAAAGCTGAAAACGTTATTGTGAAATTTTTTCAACCAAATTGGACGACTTCAATCCAACCGATGGATAAGTGTGCAATATAGATCATTAAATTTCATTATCGAAAAACTGTTACTATTAAAAGACTACTAGAAATTGGTACTAAATTAACCGGGAAAATTGATTATCCAGAATGCTCCCTGTCCAGACCATTACGGATAATCGAGGTCTGACTGTATTAACAAATGTTTATAGATTTCAATTATTTGTCTGTAAATTTTATTATGAGAGATATACAAGAATTTACAAATATTTTATAGAGTGCAATAGTTTTTATAATTTTAATATTTATTATCTTTCGCTTGTACGTATATTTAAGGTTGCTGCCGAGTTTCAAAATAAACTATTATTATTTTTAATTATTAATTTCTTAAAACTTTATAAATCTGTAATTTTTCCAAAATGGTCGCTGTCAAGCAGGTTCTTGCTACAATATTATATTTATTTATACATTTTACCTTCGATAAAATTTTTATTTATATTTCACATTAAATAACGATCAATCTGAGTTTCGCTGTAAATCTACTTAAAACGCATACCATGATTGACATACAATATAAGGCTTTAAGTATTAATACCCTACACCACTATAGTGGGGATGGTATATTGGTATATTTGTAACGTTCTATAGATGCAATACCAATATTTTTCAAAGATAACTTGACAAACTTTCTTACAGGATTTTTTATTGGTCCTAGTATGAATTCTATTAGGTTTAGTTAGAATCGGTTGATTATTTCTCAAAGGCAACCTATCTAAATATAGTTAATAGGATTAGTTATAAAACAAATCTCTTCTGCTTATCTTCTGTTAAAACTACCTTTTCACAGTTTTGTGAAATACTAATGAAAATTTTAATTTTAAGTGAAAACTGTTTCTGCTCATATATTCAGTGTAGGGTATTATATGGTCGGTTATTGTTTCATTATGTATTCTTTTTTCGCTTATTTATCCTTTTATAGAATTTTTAAATCAAAAACCACTCAATCACGATTTATATGTTACACAGTGGACAAATATGATATAAGGTTCAGAGCTCATAAGCTCCAATCTGTTACATTCGAGGACATACGCGAGTATGTATTCGAATGTATACAAATACATATAACGCATATGTAGAAGATGTCCAAAGTATACACAAAAACTATTTTGTAAATCACGATGATTCCACGAAGAGACAATCACATTTATATTTAAGTTTAACACATTGTAAATTGAAATCTCAGAGTCTTAAAATTTAACCACGTATGTGAATCATTATCTTTACATATATCCTATTATGTAAGTTAGTATATAACCGTGTGCAGTAGCTTAAATATATCCTTTCATGACTTAAAGACATAAAAGCATAAAAGCGGTTTTACAATTTTAACAAATTGCAGTTGTTTATATTAACTTAGTCCACTATTTGAATTTACACAAATTTATTAAAAGACGTTCTTTTAACGATTACATTCCTTTACAGCTATTTGTATATGTAAGAAAATTTACATGTTTCATGACCTTAAAGCATACTTTACTGAACACATTGTTAATGTATGTTAGTATGTCATTCATTATTACGAAAGGACATCAATAATCCTGTCAACTCAGCCGCAGCAGTGACAACAATCACAGCAACAACATCAACACTGCCATTGATAACGACAAAAATAACAGCAAAAAATTATCGGACAAAAGACGCAGAAATATCAAAACGAGCGACATGTAAAAAATAAATAAACCTCAATTGTCTAGTACATGCCTGGACAGTTTGAAATTGGATACATGTATGAGGTAGAGAATGGTGTTCGTGAAATTAATGACAATCTTTAAATATTCTAGCTAAACACATTTTTACATCTAAAATATTTTATTTTCATATCCTCATATAATTTACAAAAATCTTAACTCCTGTCTCTTTGTTCTCAAAAAGCTGCAAAATATAATTTCAAACTTAAATCCAAATACATGATTATTAATTCACATAAACTAAGCACATGTATTTTTTTGGGTGTATGACTTAAAAATGAGGGACTTACAATAGATGCGTATCTTTCGGACGGGATTTTTGTTTTTAATAACTTATATTACTCCATGAGGATTTTTTTTAAAACTCATCAAGAGCTTGCAAAACCATTGGAAACTACTCAACCCGCAATTTGAAAATGTTTGGAAGCAGCAGGATTCATCTAAAAGCAGGGATATTGGGTACGATACGATTTGAAACTGAGAGACTTTGAATTACGATTTTGTGTGTCTGAAATGCTCCTTGAACGCTATAAAAGTAAATCATTTTTGCACCAAATCAATATTTTCGATACAACATAGAGCCATTACCATAACCCGAAGTGTAAGAAATCGTTTCTGAAGCCCGGCCAACCAGCCGAAACGAAATTTAAGCCAAATATCCATGGCGCTAATGTAATTATCTGCATTTGGTGGGACCAAAAGGGTTCCATAAGCTGCTGAAATCTGACAAAAAACCATTACAGGTAACCTGTACCGAACGCAACTGAATCGTTTGAAGATAACATTGGCCAAAAAACTCCAAGGATATGCTGTCAGACATGAAACCGTAATATTCAATCATGACAAAGCTTGACCACATATTGCAATACTTGTTAAAAACTATTTAGAAAGAAGTGGAAAGTTTGATTCGCCGCCTTATAATCCAGGACTTGCGCCGTTCGCTTTGTTTTTATCGATGCAGAACGCTCCCTGGGTTACGCTTCACTTCAGTATTAATGTTCAATGTTGGTGTTTGTCGAAGCTAATGTTTTTATAAGTAAACTTTGAGTGTTTTTAATTCCTATTGGCTCTATAGTTTTATTTATATAATAACTTTAGCTTTCCTAAATAATAAATTAAAGCTAAATAAAATTTTATATTCCCAAAAGTTAAATGATAATATGATTGCTTGTATGATAATATGATTTCTCTTGGATCATAATATGATTTCACAGGATCACAATGTGATTAATTTGGATCATAATATGGTTACTTTGGATCATATTATGATTGAATTGGAATAATATGATTACCACAACTATATTTGATCATAATATGATATTTTATGACACTAATAGCTATCATAATATGTTTTGAATACAATCATAAGTCTTATCATCTTAGATTTTGTTTACCACAACAATGTTTTTTCTCTGCGTGTAGAAAATAAAGTAGATAGTCTGATGTTGGCATGAATCGGTTTTCGTATGTCCTACACAATTGGAGAGAGTCCTAATATATATTCTAGTTTTTAAGATAAAAATTTAAATATCGCTGTAAATAAAATTAATAGAAAAAATCGAAGAAAATAAAGATCATTAAACCATTACACCCTTTCCTCGATATTCTTAAAATCACGAGATCATTCATTGGCGAATTCCAGGTTCAGATCAGAGTACTCTCTATCTTCCTCCCAGTCGTGCAATACCCAGAAGTTCTGAATATGTATATGTTAGAAGACCTATTAAATTCTTACTAAGAAGATATTCAGAGTTTTTATTATCTGGAAATTGTAAGTCACTCATAATGTTCAGTGATATTAATCGTGGAACAATTTCATTACCATGCAATTATTACTCTTATAATTTTACCAATGAACTTTTCTTTTCCAGATCATTGCAGATTTAGCGGATCAAAATACTGAGAGATCAGAGGACAAAAGTACGAATGTTGTTCAACAGAGTAAAGAAGATCTGAAAATAGTGCAAATGACCACATGAGCTTGTTACTGGGATTCCATTGATTCTGTCAGCGAGTTATCAATGAATGACCCTAGGACAATGGGACACATTAAAATAAAGGATGATTCATGGAAATAATCTAGTTTAGATTATCTGACCCTACTAACAGTCATATGCGCTGAACACATTTCCCTATCATGCTGTGTATTTTTTGGCTCAAGAGTTATCATATTTAATGAATATATAGGAAGAGATGATTAGGTACCTATGAATGTAAGGACATTAGGGTAATATTTATACCAAAGCCGATCGGTAATACTCAATTAATTGTACTTTCATAAAGCGTTCCATAATATTGAAAAGGACTGCACTCGATTCGAGTCTCAGAGTTTTTGGTAGTTTAAGTATTAAGGATGCTTAATAGTAGGTCAAAAAAACTCTACTTAATCCCGTCAATGATTGCTAGCAATTTACGTGATCCAAAAACGTTTTAGTAGATTGTTGCTTACATCGATGATGTAGTGATCCTTATATGAAGAAAATGTCTTACCACCCTCAGTAATAGCAAATACCCTTCGATTTCAAGGGATTACAGTTTCCAGTGCGTCTGGCTTTAGCCATAACAATCAACAAAGCTCAAAGGCAATCGCTTAGTTTTGCTGGTTTGAACTTAGAAAATTCCTGTTTTTCGCACTGCCAATTATATGTTGCTTGCTCCAGAGTTGGAACACCAAAAAATCATAATCTTTACACAACTAAAAATATTGTTTATTCGCAAGCATTAACATAAAAAAGTTAATAAACAAACAAAATTTCCTTTTTTCCAACAAAAGAACAAAATGTATTTATCTTTTAGGCGTAGTAGCACACGCCGGGTATTCGCTAGTTATAGATATATTTTCATGGAGCGGAAACAAGGGTTTGAGGGTATACCCCGAGAAGTGGGAACTTTAACCTTCAGAAAGACTTGGCGGTGTAGAACCCACACTAGCTGATGAACCAAAATACTTAGGTGTGTTGTTGAACGGCAAATTGCACTGGGGAAGAAATACAAGGTAAGAACTGAAAACGGCCTAAGGCCTTCATATGCAAGATTTGGGGGATTTTGACCGAACCCTGGTAAATTGGATCTACTGATTAGTTGTGAGAACAATCATAAGTTACGATTGATGGTGGGAGGTAATTAAAACCGAAAAGAAAAAGTTAAAATATATGCATCGCTTGTCATTACCGCAGCAATAAGAAAACACGGGCCATGGACATTATACTGCACCTACTGCTTGTTCGTGTAGTGGGAATGTCAACAAGGGTTTACTCAGGTAATACGAGAAGGGGTTTTTAATTTCCTGACCTTTTTTGTTTTCCGGGAATCGGGAAATTTTGTTATACATTCCCGGGTATCCGGCTATTCCCGAAATATATAATGATACTGTATAATTTCATATAAAAACTTAGTTTTATAATCATTATGTATAGAAGCATCGTATTTATATAGTTCAATTTGAGCTTAATTCACTAAAATCTTGATTATTTCATTCCTTTCATTCATTAATTAATTAATTCTGAATGATTAAATTTTTATTGTTCAAATATAGTTACTACAAATTAAGTTAACATGTTTTTTCTTCATTCAGTTTTATAACAAAATGAATTGAAAAAAATTGTCTTAAGCCTTTTTGTAATAGATTTGATTGAAGAAACATTTGATCATTCAATACATATTTGAAGCTATTTTGTTATGGATTTGAAGAAGAATTTTAGAGAATTTTAAAGAAATTTATAATGATTTAGTAATTAATGCTATAAATAATGAATTCCCAATAGAATGATTTCAATACATTTAACTGAATCGTTTAGAGATAAAAAATCTTGGTAACTGTTTCAAACTATAACTTAAAAATACAAAATGGTGTGCAGCCATCAAAAGTAGGAGGCTTTGTTCTACTAGAAGTTTCTGGAATAATTCACACCGATCCGTAATATGTGGATTATTGCCGAGCGAAAAACTTAAAAAAAAACTTTTATGTTTTTTTTTTGGTAAAAAAATAAGAGTTCTAACTTATTTTCTTTGTAGTTTCGTAAGTTTTTAATTCCCGGGATTCCCGACTAAAAATCCCGGGAGTCGGGTAATGAAAAATTACCAAAATTCCCGGAAATTTGTACCGGGACTTCCCGGGATAAAACCCTAGATACAAGGCAAGCCGTGCTAAAAACTTATATGAATTTGGTTGCCTATCGGACAACATTAAAACGAAAATCAACTTCGGCGGATCATCACTAATATATATTCTGAATAGGGATGTCTAGAAGACAGACCAGTCGGTGGTTATGCAGTATAATTTGACGGATCAAAAATGGAATTGGACACCATTTCTAGTGTCTACATAGTGGAGACGGGCAAGAGAATGTCTTTGAGACTTCTGGATTAATGCAGTGTTTTCGAGGTGCAAAAATACTGGCAATATTGATAGCAATACATGCATGAGGAAATAAGGTTATAGTCATTCAGTGTTAATGGATTAAGTTACTGAAACACTTCAAAGTAGGACTGTGTTGGTAGTGCTTAGATTATCCGTGGTGTTGGTGAAATTGTACACCATTATTCTTTATAAACTTTCGGCTATAAAACTGCTTTTGTGAAGTAAATTGGCAACAATTTACTATATATCTGAAAGATATCTTCTAAAATTACCAGTAAACAAAACATATGATATTTTTGACAAAAAAAGGAAACGTACCTACATATGTACATCTTCTTATGTAATGAGTTTGTGGGTTGTTGTGTATACTAACATACTTTATATACTTATTTGGTATCTATAGTTTTTCATTGATTCTCAGTTTGGTATTTTAAAATATTTTCTCTTTTATTTTCCAACATTTTTTAAGCTTAACAAGACCACACAAGCAATGAACCACAAAAGTTATGTTTTGTTGTGGTGAAATCTTCCTTCCTTTCATTTATTCATGCTTCAACTTTTGTATTTTTTTGCTTTATGTTGTAGATTCCTGGCAACAGAGACCATAAACAAAACTGTTTTTAAATGGAAACTTTTGCTTTCATTTTCGATTTCAATGATACATATTAAGTTATGTATTTGAGGTTTTAAAAGCTTTTAAAGTATTATGGAAAAAATTTATGAAAAAGATGGCAGGTCTTTAGATATTTTCTACAGAAGAAAGTAACGAGAAGCAAAAGGATTTTAAATCCTTTTGAATTATAATTTGTTATACAGTGCAGTGTAGCGTGTAATGCGAAAAGGATAATTTGAAATATTTCTTTATTAAATTATCATAAAAATCAAAGTTATTAAATACAAGTGTGATTTTACAGATTATGATTTTTATCAAAGGGTTATTATTAAAACGACTGTAATAAAGGTATTAAGGAAATCGTTAGGATTTAGTGAAATGGAAATTTAAATTATTTAGGATAACAGTTATATTTAATTTATGTTGTTTATTTATAGCAATTTTAGTTCCAAAATATTTTGTGTAGGCAATTAAGCACCTTTTGAAATGCTTGTAAATCTCTTTAAAATGGTTTATATTTCTTTAATCTTCTACGATGGGCGTAGCGGAGTGCATTGGACAACTGCTATTGCTTGATATAATTTTTTACTGAATTTATAATTCATAATAATTCAAAGCATAACTTTTTCAAGGCATTAAAGTGAATGACAAAATCCTCATCTACTATAAATGAATCACTATACATCTATCTTTCCACTTGATTGTACATATTTTGTGTATTTGTTTTTCTTTGGCTTTTTTTAGTTGGTTTGAAATTCTAGGGTGGAAAAACAAACACCCTTATAGTTTCACAAAATTCAACACACAAAACACCTCTAAATCAATCATTATAAATCAGTCAAACCTTTTAAATGTGTTACGCCATCACCACAACCGACATACACACACATACAAATGGGTTGGAATAAATATGAAACTGTGTGATAGTGAAGCAAGGCTGCAGTGGATTTAAAAAAAATATCCTTTCAATACATACACATTAGAGTGGCCATTACAATGAACTTTTTCGATGATCCCTGCAGAAAATTTGAGAAAAATCGGATAACTGTTAGAGGTTGGATATTTTATTTGTTGTTTGGTGTTTTGGTTCGAAAAACGAAAAATTTCGATGAAAACAAAATATTTTTGAACATTCTCTCTTCTAAATTCAATAATATTTCAGGGTCATTCAATAATATTTCAGGGACATACACAATTTTATTTTCAAAATCTAAGAATTTTGAATCTCGCTTAACTTTGATTTTTATATAAGCAGATTCAAAGTTCGTATCATAGAGAAATATCAAAGACCTAACTCAGTTGTCAAAGACCTAAGTGGTGAGTATGTATTAGTAATAAAAACAACACTCGTATGTGTGATTAATTTTTGAGTAATTTTTTTGTTTGAGTTTTTTCTAGTTTCCGCTCTATGTTTCTCTATGGTTGGTATTTTTATACTCTATACCACCATAGTGGGGAGAGTATTATGCTTTTTGTGGTGATGTTTGAAACGCTTAAACTATTGGTCTCACATCCACCTGAAAATATATCTATCTTCTTAGAATCACTTGCTGAAATTATATTAAAAGTTTGACGAGCACAAAATACACAAATTTCTCTCTTTGGAAGGCAACGGTAGAGGACACCGGTAGGGGCACAAAGCGCTTTGACGGAACCTGGGTACGAAGTGCTATAGAAAAACCTTATAGGTATTCGCTGAACATTTAAGTGAAGTATTTCAACCTAATTCTACTGCAAATGAGTTCGAGCTGGAAGAATTGCCGGTTTCAACAATGGCTAATGTAGCCCAATTCGATATTGATCCTGAGGATATTAATAGAGTAATTAAAAATAAATTGAACTTGAAAAAATCACCGGGATATGATTTAATAACTTCATCATTGATTAAGAACCTACCAAATGTGGCAATAATTGTGCTTTCTATATTGTTTAATGCGATCTTAAAACTTGGAAATTATCCAAAAAAAAATTGGAAAAATTCCCAAATAATAATGATACCGAAACCGGATAAAGATTTAACACTGCCATCTTTTTATAGTCCTATTAGCCTAGTCCTTGTTTGTCGAAGCTATTCGAGAAAATATTCTAGAAAAAGATCATACCTTTTTCGAATGATGGAAATATTATCCCAGTACACCAATTTGGCTTCCGTGAACATCATGGTTTAACTGGAGAGATTAGAAATCTTCTGAATTAAGAAAATATTGCTCTGCCGTCATTTTAGATGTTGCTCAAGCTTTTGACAAGGTATGGGATAAAGGTTTAGTACATAAAATCAAATGTTTACTACCACTATATACCCACAAATTGCTGGAGTCTTATCTATCGAATAGACTTTTCAGAGTTAAGTTCAATGATTATGTGACGAGAGAATACAAGATTAGAGCTGGCGTTCCACAGGGAAGTGTATTTGATTTACACCTCTGACTTGCCTACATGTGATAAATTAACAATTTCTACATTTTCGGATGATACCGTCATTATTAGTTCACACGAAAACCCACTCATAGTATCTAGTCAACTACAAAATTATCTCGCACGTGTGAAGACATGGTTGAAAAACTGACGAATAAAGGTGAACGAGCTGAAAAGTAAACATGTTGCGTTCGCTCTAAGGAGAGGAAATTGCCCACCTGTCACACTCAACAACGTTAATATACCGCATTTATCTTGATATACGGCTTACTTGGCGCCGTCACATAGAAACCAAGAGACTTCACATGAAGCTAAAAGCCTCTAGATTTCATTGATTAATCAGTGATCAATCACAAATAAGCCTTAAATATGAAGTCATCCTGTATAAGACCGTTTTAAAACCAAATTGGACGTATGGAATTCAATTATGGGGAATGGCTAGCAACACCAGTATTGATCTTATACAGAAGATCAATCTAAAATTCTTAGGACCATAACGGGAGCACCATGGTATATAAGGAATGAAAACATCCACTGGGACTTAGAAGTGACTTTGGTAAAGGAAGAGTTCAAGAGAGTCCGTGAAAAATATATTGTTAAGCTGCAAAACTATCCCAATACGCTTGCAAACAACTTGTGCAGATCCAAACCCGATCCAGGCTCCCCAGAGCAGATCTATCACCCCGCTAAGATGAGTGCCAGTAAACCATGAGGGCTCTCTTGTTGGAGAGTTTTAAGGTTTAAATACTTATTGTTAGGCGTATAAAAGGCTGATTCAATAAATTAATAAAGCGTTAAAAAAAACTTAATGAGTCGATTAAACAATGTATGTCCGTCCATCCGTGTAGCTGGCTAGTTGTCATGTCGCAATTTTGAAGATCTTTCGATCAAATTTGGTACTTACTCAAGGATGAAGCCTATTGAAATTTCTTAAATTCGGTTACATTTTCTGGCATCCTCAACCAGTAATAACTTGATGCCAAATCTGAATTTAAACATTTAAAAAATTTTTTAACGAAATTTAATATCTACCATCAACAATGTTGGAGGTATATTGATTTTGGCATTCCGTTTGTAAAACATAGAAACATTCATCGCAGGCCAACAATACTTTCTATATTCTGGGTCTTTATGAAATTATTAGACGCTATAACTATGGCCCACACGAAAGGAGCTAGCTGGCTGAAATTTTCAATAAAATACTCTGTGTTCATTATGTTTGTTTGGGCAATATGGCTTCATGATTTCTACCTCCTATACAAATGTCCCCCGGAATACTGTTTGAGCAGTCATAAATATGTTGATTATGCGACAATCCTGATAAAATATTGCAAACATTAGTTCTAAGCACACTGAAATTATTCTGTAAAGTATGAAAAAAATCGGTCAACATTTGTCCCTAGTCCCCAAACAATTGTTCCCCTCAGAAAATGACTTGAACATTTATAATTGTCTTATAACATAAACAAGTTCTGTATGAACAGAAATCTTTCTACCAATTTTTGTGAGGATAATAACCGCTATATGAGACAAATATTTTATTTTCACATATTGATGGTGAGTATACAATATTCGCCGCAGCCTATATTCTTACTTGTTACATTAACCCTCCGACGATTGTGTCATCCGTTGCCCTTATACGAAGTACAAGGTTCTCATGGACCTATTTCTATTTGTATGGAATTTGTTATGAAAACGTATTTTTTTACATTTTTTTTTTTTTTTTTTTTTTGTTTTGATTTATTATTATTTACTTATACATATATAATGAATGTTAGAAAAGAATTTAAGGAACACGTTTGTGATGTGTTCAAACAATAAAACAAGCCAAAAGAAAGTGCATTTATTAACGATTTCTTGAAATTTCAGTACAAGATCCCAGCGGACCTTTTCACACGTTCCCGTACTAAACACATTTAAATCTCAATAGAAACTAAACTATTGGTCAGATCGCTTTGATTTTTTTTTACGATTTTAAACGATTCTAGATAAAATTTCCATGGAACACATGTGGGGGACGGGTATACTTCCAATGGACCATAAAGGAGTAATTTCAGTTTGAAAATGAAAAAGCTCCCAGCGGACCTTTTCACACGTTCCCGTACTAAACACATTTAAATCTCAATAGAAACTAAACTATTGGTCGGATCGCTTTGATTTTTTTTTACGATTTTAAACGATTCTAGATAAAATTTCCATGGAACACATGTGGGGGACGGGTATACTTCCAATGGACCATCAAGGAGTAATTTCAGTTTGAAAATGAAAAAGCTCCCAGCGGACCTTTTCACACGTTCCCGTACTAAACACATTTAAATCTCAATAGAAACTAAACTATTGGTCGGATCGCTTTGATTTTTTTTAAACGATTCTAGATGTTATCCTTGGAACACATGTAGGGGGGGGGGGGGGTATACTTCCCATGAACCATCAAGGAGTAATTTCAGTTTGAAAATAAAAAAGGTCCCCGGGAACTCTCACCCACCGGAGGGTTAAACAAAATTTCAAACGAAATTTCAAAATATCACAACATCGATTTTAATAAATGTTAAATAATAATTTAAATGTATTTTTTAACGCTTGTATATATTATTGCACTTCTACAACAGCATAAAAACATTCAATACATCATAGTAATACTTTTATAATCATGTTTGAAAAAGTATTTCCACATGGGTATATTTTACAAAAATATTTATATTCAAACAGAGTTTATATAAAAAATGTAAAACAATTTATTTTCAGGTGATTCTTGTGTCATTTCAGTTACAAAGTTAAACAAATTGTTTCTTTTGGACCTCTTAATATTTTGCTTTGTTCATCTTTTCTTGGAGATTTATGTATGTTTGGGACTTAAATGTGGAATATATCACTTGGTGAAGATAAACCGTACATACTATTAAACAAATATCTAGCACATATCCAATAATTTTCTTTAAGTAAGCTGCTGCTATAGCCCAGCAAACACGGCTAGATCTTAAAATTATAACGCTTCTCAAAGCCTTTCTAAATGTAAACATTTGAGTTCGCTTGAAATAATGGCTTTCTCGACAATTAGGCATATTTTTGTCTAATGTTCTTAAAGACAAGGTGTAAGCTTTGAAATAACATTTGGTTTCAATTCGAAAAGTCATAATTTTTCACACGTTTGGCTTTGTGTTTGCTCGAAGGACTTCAACATTGTTTATCTACCACAGCCAGCAGTTTATGTCATTATTAACATTTATTTTGTATATTTCATTTGTTTTTTTTTTATAACAGAGAATGTGTAACAAATAAAGCTTTTGTCAAATGTTAGCATAATCAATATAAGAACAGAAACAAGTTTGTTATATTTGTTTACGATTGATAAGGATGGATTTAATGTGAATTGATTACCATTATTGTATATGTCGTTAGGATATTAGTGAAGTAAATTTGTTGCAATAAAAACACATTTTCTCTTATCCGTTTGTGTGAAAAAATAGTTTGTAAAAAATCACAATAGCTCCATATAAGGATAACTCTTAAAAATCTGTTCAGCACTCACAAATATTGCCATGGATATAAAATTCGATACAAGTATATTCTAAAGACAAATATGTTTTGATCACACGCTTTTCATTAAAACTATTAACCCAAGTATTAAGTATTTGATTCTTTTTATCAAGTTAACTTTGCACAGCATGTCATATATTGTGTTTAATGCCAATTATGTTCATTTGTTGTTAATCTAATTAAAATAAGTGACAAGAAAAAAGTGCGTACTAAAATTGTTAAATATTTCCAACAAAACCCAACTTGGTCTATAAAAATTGGCCAAACAATAAAAAGTTCTGCGGTCAAACTGATCTCAATGTTATTGAACAGTATCGGGAGAACTAGTCCGTTGTTAGAAAACCTGGTTCCTGTAGAAGGAGTGGTCCACAAGATGTTTATTAAGCCAATAAATAGAAAGCATTTTCAAAAGAGCTCTCAATACATCCGGCAGGAAAGCAGTTCAGTTAGCTGAGTACTTGGACTATTTGGTACGAAAAGTTAAAGCCAATGGAGGTTTAAAAACATACAAGGCTCAAAAAGTTCCTGACAGAAACTCTGCTAAAAATTTAGAGGCCAAAGACAGAGCACGTAAATTGAAATCAAATTTTATATTTTTTTTTAATTTTTTTTCGCAGCATCCGGATCAATATTTGTTTGCTGCTGAAGCTGGAGGGAATGTTGTAGAAAAGTTTAGGACCCAAAAGCAGAAAATGTTCCAAGTTGCGGCAAAAGAAGCCAAGTATTTGTTACAAAGGGCTCTATAAATACCGAAATGTATGTATATCAAGGAATGTTTATAAAAGAGGATGCTTTTATTTATAAAACTTTTTATTTTTGGCCTGAATAGGCATCCCGTCACTATGGTAAGCAAGGTCTTGAGTGTTACAAGAACAAGAATATGGTATTTGTACCAAGAGACGCAAATCATCCAAACTGCCTGGAGCTAAGGCCAGTGGGGAGATATTGGGATGTTGTTAAAAGAGAATTGAAGAGCACAAAAAAGGCGTCCAAAAGTGTGGTAGATTTTAAACGGAGGATAGCTTTAGTGCAATTGATAAACAACAATCTGGCAAATATATCAAACGATGACAACCCAAATGAAACGATAAACGAAGCTGCAAGTGAAACAGTCGGATATAATCGAAAAAAATGAAATGATGAATGATGGAAAGATGGAAACATACTGAGTGAAGACAGTGCAATACTAAAGATGTGGGAGGAATATGTTACGGACCTGCTAAACGTGCCAGAGCAGCCCATCGATTTAGCCGGTGAAATGAATTTGCAAAGAGAACGGTCATCAACCTATGATGCACTGCCCTCAACACAAGAAGTTGAACTGGCGATTACACAAATCAAAAACAACAAAGCCCCTGATGGCCTAGTATAGAACTTTTTAGAAATGCAGGTAATGATTTTAAGGGCCCAGTTCCAAAAATTAATTTGCACAATATGTGAAATGAAAACTATCCCCTACGATTGGCAACGTGGAATTATAATCCCCATACACAAAAAAGGTAACAAAATGAACTGTGAAAATTACAGGAGAATAACATTACTGAATAATCCATACAAAATTCTGTCAAACATTCTTAACAACAGACTTAATGAAGTATCAGAGAACACAAAGGTGAATATCAGTGCGCATTAAGGCCGAATCGATCCACTGTTGATTAAATTTGTCTGTTAAGACAGACAATGAAGAAGGGGTATGAGTACAAGATAAATTTACATATGCTCATGATTGACTTTAAACAGGCCTTCGACTCGATAACTGAAAAACTCTAGGACCAATATTTAGAAAAATGGTAATTTCAGGAAAATTGGCGAGAATTGTGATTCTCACACTGAAGAAAACAACGTGCAAAGTTGCTTTACAAAACATACTCACGGATGAGTTTAGGTGATGCTCTATAAACAACAATCTTTAATTTGTGTCTCAACCACGCAATATCCTCTTTTGATAGCGGAGGACATATATTCACACCGTCGACAATAATGTGCGCATATGCAGACGATATATCTCTAATAGGGCATAGTGTTCGAGAGCTGGCAGAAAGCTTCGCTGTCCTAGAAGCAGAAAAAAGAAAACTTGGATTTCTATTAAAGGAAATACATACACGGTAGTAAACACTCAGCAATCAATAACGTTTCAACAGTATATGTTCAAAAGGGTAAACAGCTTCGATGTTGCTGTTAATTAAAGCACCTAGGTATGTGCTTTAATTAACAGTAACAACGACATGCAGCTCTCTATAAACGACCGCATTCAAGCTGCCTATAAGGTATTCTATGCCCACATCAGACTATGTAAGTCGATGCTGATACCACGAGCACTGAAAATTAGGTTATACAGAACAGTTGTGCTGCCAGTTTTAACATACAGCTGTGAAACATGGGCCATGACTCAGCAAACGAGGAAAGGCTGAGAATCTTTGAAAGTAAAATTATAAGAAGAATATATGGCCTAAAACGTCGACAATATAATCGAAGGTAAAGATGTGATGAAATGTATAAAGGTCCAGATATTGAGCTGGGCAAGACACAGCTAAAATACCCCAGAACAGAGCTCAACAAAGAATAATTAATGCTACAGCAAAAGGAAAACCAAGATCAAGATGGCTTGATGGAGTCGAAGAAGATTGCAGGAAAGCAAGACAGATCTGCTTGGAAGAAGAAAGTGAACGAGGTTAAAGTCCACACCGGGCTGTACCACCAAAATATAATGAACAAAGTGACAGAAAGCTCAATAAAAACCTTGAGCTTTCTATAAATAATATTTTTTCTAAATTGTAATGATAATTTCAATAAAATAAAAAAAAATCGAAACTGCAAATTAAGTGGTTTCATTTGTATTAACACATATGTATATTAAGACTTTTTTGATCTCAGTCCTTATATAAACTGAAATTTTTTTATTGAAACTATGTGAGGATCAACCTGTGATTGACACTAGCCCGCATATATCGAGATAAACTTAAATTGTACAATACCTACATGGATAGCTAGCCAGACAGACAGCATTGAATGCACTAAGAAAGTATCCTCCCTATTTTGGGAGGATATTTGCTGGCAGCTAGGTGAGATAAACGATCGACTTTTACCAGTTTTAATATGCTTGGTCTTTGAGCCGCATATAATAAATGTGTCAAATTTTATGGAAATATATTCGAAATTGCGACAGTCAGACAGTACAGTTTTACTATTGACATTTTCTGGTGGGAAGCTATATCGTCTTATAATTTGATATGGTCCCAGAATATAGTTACATTTGTGACATCGTTAAATCGACTCAGAAAATGACTCTGAGTCTGTCGATATACTTTTAGATGTTTCACTAATACTTTTGCATGTTACAAACATCAGCTCAAACGAATAATACCCTCCCCACTATGGTGGTGTATGATATAAATAGCAATTATAAGTACTAATTGCACTATATCAAACGAACCAAATAAAAAAAAATCAATTTAATTGTTTTTCACAATGTTTCACGTGTTTGTTTGTACTGAAATTAAATTTAAATTGTGATAAATCAAGCGGAAATTATATTGTATTTATACAAACTTTAATTAGAGGATATTCATTTAAAACTGTTATTATTAACAGACCTTTGAGAGTGAATTTAATTTGTAACATTTTTGTTTAAAATCAGAATCATAAAAAGTGAAATGTAACAACAACTTTATAATTAACAATTAAATAAATTTTCAATTAAAAGTAAGTGTTTTCAGGGATGCAAACGCAGCACAAGCATTATTAATATAACAGTTGGGATCGAATAATAATTTATTTTGGGTTCAACTACTAATAACAATTCTTTTTGCTGCAAAAATAAGTGTTTTCATATTTCGCAAGTATATAAAAAAATCAATTATTTGTTAAACCTTTCCTAAATGTCCTTTTCATACCCTACCTCACCTTAATGGAAAAAATATTGAGTCTAACACCCACCTAATGAATACCGATCGACTCACAATCACTCTCTGAGTGGACTCAACGATATCCGTCCGTCCGACAGTTTGCTGGCTGTCCATGTAAACCTTGAAAAATTGTCACACTTTTATATTAGTCAAACTCTGAAAATAATGATAAATATTACCGCATCGGCTTTGTAGTTTGGAAATCGTTTTAACCACCGTTTGTAACACATTGTAATATTGGTCGTAAACTCACAAATGTAACTATATTCTGGGACCATATCAAATTATAAGACGATATAGCTTCCCACCAGAAAATGTCAATAGTAAAACTGTACTGACTTACTATTGACACAATCACCGGTACTAGTGACTAATTATACCCCAGACAATGATATTTACTATAGACATTAAACATGTGCGTGTCACTGGAAGTCTACTACTGACGATGGTACTATTGACTAGGTACTTCTTATGTGACCATATATAGACATTGGAACTAGAGCCTCACTAGTACATCTTATTAATTCAAGTCTACACTTTTGGTACTTTTCTGAATGAGATATTAATAATGAAACTGCAATGTTTGTTAACAATTGTCGATGTATTCAAAAAGTTTAAAAAAAGCTACGAATTCATAACTGTTGGAATAGTCGTCTTCAAATTCATGTTTTTTTTCTCATCAATGAAACATATAGAAATGTAGACGCTTCGTTGGCAATGTCTCCAAAAAGTCACCAAAATAGTCGACAAAACTGCACGCAGAAAAAAAAATATAGTTGTGCATGTTTACAGTAAACATTTCCACATTTTTTCAAGTTATTTAACAATATTATAGTCAAGGTAACTATTTACATGATTGCGGTAACCACAATATGGTTAACTTACGTTTCGAATGATTGTATCAATCATATATATGGTAACAGTAAACAATTACAGTATGCAATATATGAAAAAACGTAAAAATTGTTCAAAGGGGGCAAGGTTTGTGGAACTTTTGAAGAGTAAACAACAACTTTTTATATAAATATTTGAGATTGTTGCAAACCATAGGACTTGAGGATTTATATTTTAGTAAAATTAAATAATTCCATAAATTTTTGGGACCTAATTTACCTTAAAAACTAAAAAAAATATAATATGGATATTTTCCATGAAGAAAAATATGAAATTTGAATTAAGTAAAATTTTAACGGTTAAAGATAACATAACAAAATTTGCAACTAATATATATCCAATTGTCATTAAATCAACGGTATTATAATTTTTTAACATTTTTTATTTTAAAATACCGAAATTCCTAAACCTGGATCATAAATGGATTTTTGGCGATTTTTTTTAAAAATGTTGAGACCCGAGGTGACCAATTTTGAAGGGCCACATACTGGCCGCCATTAGCACTAGAAAGCTGAACAAATGCAGATTAACTCAAAAACACCTAAGCTCCAACCGTGTGAAATTTCGTAACAATGTATCCAATACTTCCCGAGATACCGAATTATTTAAAAAAAAAAAGAAATGTGAGTCGTGAATAGTTAAACATTTCGAAACAGTTTTTAAATTAAAATTTTAAATATTTCGCATTTTTCAAGAATTTGCTTATAAAAAATAATTTGTTTCTCTTTATATGCTAAACTTTATCCTTATATCGACATTTAAAATACGTTTTTAGCGTTTCTGTGTTGGTGGGAGTTTTAAATGTTAAACTGCTCACATAAAAAAAATTCTGAATAGGACTGAGTAATATATTTAAAGGTTTTTGAATGTATTATACATGAATTTATGCCTAACCATGTGTATTTGTGTATGTAACTACTATTGTAAAAATGGTCGTTTATTACTTTAATATGAATGATTTCATGCTCATTTTGTTTGCAAATATGTTTATGCGGGTAAATAAGATCTGAATTGGGTAACTTTTGTGACATTTTTAATATTTCTAAAGCAATGTGACATAGAAGAATCAAATAAAATGTTTTGGTCGTAAATACCGTACTAGATAAAAGAGAAAATTTATATTTAGTGCATAGTCGTATGGAGATCATTAAAAGAGATAAAATATTTTTAGAAAAGAAACTTTTCCACATTTTATATTTGTTACTACTTATTAAGTAATATATCAAACAAAAAATGTTTTTTCCAACTTAAAGATATTGTTACGTTTTAACCTTCTTAAAACGTTGGTTTATTACCTTTAAATAAACTAGTTACTTTTGATAGCAAATAAAAGCCGTTTAGTAGTTTAACATTTGTAACAACACTTTATTTATTTAAAATGTACAACAACAATAGTTCAAATAGTCACTCAGTGTTTTTATACACGTTTATCAATTCGCAGAAATACACACACACTTTATAATGCAGCGATGCTTCAAATTAGACTCAATTGTGTGGTGTTTTCACGGCCAATTTATATACAGTGCATTATCATCTAGAAAGCTATATTTCTACAATGATCTTAAAACTAGAATTTTCGAATTCTAGAGATTTCGATGTTGGTCATTAATTATACAAGTTTAAAGCGGCCTTTAAAACAGTTCAATTTCGTTACAATGTTTATACCAAATTACTTCTATTCATTGGAAGATACATTCGGCTACCTCAAACGGACATTAGGGCGGCTTTCATTTATCAGTTGTGTGAAATATAGGATGATATTTGCGACTTTGATTTTTTAATAGACTTCGAATTAGACGCCGAAATGTTTCTAATAATATAAAAACAATTGTTTTTAATTTTGGGATATTTGCTGGAGTAGCAATCTTTTGTTTAAGATACAAAATTTATAAGTAGACTGGAAAAAAAATATTGCTGAATGAATTATAAGAAAACGATAAAATCACATATTTATATTTCAAATGGCACAAAAAAAGCTAAAGAGTTTAACTCGAAACTTTGCACACTGGGCAAGAACTTCAATATCTAAAATTCCCATGAACCTCTTGGCGATAGAATGTTGTTTTCGGACATAAATTGAAAAAATCTGAAAAAAAAAATGCAAAATTCTTAGTTTTTTAGACATTTCGCTATAAATATCTCAGAAACTATGCATTGTATTGTTAAGCGGTTCAGAGGAATTTTAGATATTTAAGTTCCTGCCTAGTGTGCAAAGTTTCAAACAAAACCCTTCAGCCGTTTTTGTGCCATTTTAAAAACAAGCGAACATATTTGTGGCATTTTTCGCTATTTCACATGGTGAACCGAGCTTGATGTATGATAGCAATGTGAAGCAAAATGAATAGCAATGTGTGGCTCTAAGGGTCATTGACTTTAAGTATCCCGTTCTAGTATTTATCCACCAGATATCTGTTCCTACCAGCCTTATGACCACCGTAATGTCAGAAAATTAAAGCTCGAAAGAAATCATTAAAATTTTGCTAACCTTAGAGAAAATCATTGGTCTTCTGGAGACAAAAACATTGATATATCATACTTTAAGATCCAACTGAAAACACCAAAGATATAACGAACATTTTCAAAAGGCGACCACTACGTACGGCAATAAAATGTTTAACTGCTTTGCACCTCACAAAGAAATATATACAAGGTGTCAGCATGTAAAAGCCCCCCATAGCAAATATATTCAAAACCTTTTTGATATACAGCGATTCGATCTAACGAAAGTAGAGAAGGAGAATGGCAAAACTCTAATGAGAAAATATTTTCAAGGAAATGCTAAATGGAACGCTAGAGAACGTATGAAAAGACTAGAGGAAATCAAAAAAAATCAAAAAATAACAAAACGACGGTCGGATAGTAAAATTCTCTTTCAGAATAAAAATTCTAAAAATTCTAAAAAAACCAAATTAATCTATTGAGAAACAAACAATACAAATACAATTCTAAACATGGTGTTTTAATTAACAAATTTAATTTTATATTTAATCCTAATTTTGTTAATAGTGACATATTCTTTGAAATACACTGTACGTATAAAATTGAATAACGTTGGATAAAGTCGTTTAATATTAATAAACTTAATTATAAAGAAAAAAGGTTCGGTGTACTATTAATTACTTTTATTTATTCACTTGTTTAGTCTATGGATACAAAAAAAATCCTTACAGACTAGAAACTTAAAACTAAATTTAACATTTATAACAAATAATTTAATTGGGATTTAAAAATTGTATTAGATTGACTTTTATCTAAATATTGGCAAAAGGTATTAAATAACCTAATTGATTTTGCGTCTAGAATCCTTTTTTTTCATCCGAATTTCATCACAGATACCACTTTTGAAATTGTCTATTTTTCTGTTTCACAACTTGTTGCAAAAAGTGGTCGCAAGGTGGCGGTAATGACATTTTTCTTATAAATTTAAAAAATACCTTTTATTTTGATGTTTTTCGATCTTAGTACATTCAGAAAAAATATAGACCTAACACTCCTGGACAAAGTTGCGAAACATTGTCCAACCAAATTTTATTGTTTTAAGGATCAAAAAGGCGATTTTGGTAAGTAACATAAAAATAACGGTATCTTTTCCAAAAAATCAGAAATGAAAAAGTCGTAGAAGAAACTTTGTTTCTGATACCCCAGAGATTCATTTTCAAAAATAAAACAGTTCTTTTTCGCAAAAAGTTGTTTTTGTGAAATTGCTAACTATACGTACCTTTTTATCATATGTGACGTATACTTAATATTTTTTATGAACATTTAAGAAATGTGCATAAAAAATGTTAAGTATACGTCACATATGATAAAAAGGTACATTAAAAAAATTTAGCACATTTGACGCATGATAACTCAAAAACGGTTAGTCCGATATTATTAAAATAAACTAAATCCGTTTATATATTGCGTTTCAATCGGCTCAGTTGTTTCGGAGTTATAATAACAAATTAAAGCAAAAATTATATGTTTACGTGAAAATAGCAATTTTTTTGTTTTAAAAAAAATCATGAAACATCGAAAACGGCAGAAATTGTTCAGATTTATGGCTTTATTAGGGTTTTTACACTTACGTACATTTTGGGGAAACGTATGGAAGATGTTGAAAACATGAAACATTTGTTTACACCTGTAACATCTAACATCTTAATTGCCAAAATATTAAAAATTTTTTTCAATAATACGCGGTAAATTTAAACTGGTTTTATTTATTACTATAAAATTAAAACTATTTAATAAAAATACATTTGTGTTTCAAAGAAATAAAAATTTCGTAAGAATATTTGTTTACATTTTTTTTTTAATTTCATTGACATTTTATTAGTGGTGACACTAAAATGATGGAGATGACATTAAAATAATCGAAAGATGTTAGGTGGAACAACATGAGATAGGAACATCCTGTAAAGATGTTGAGCACTGTGTAATTCTTATGGGAAGATGTTAACATCTTTGCAAATTGATGGTAGATGTTAGATGTGCTCTAGTGTAAAAAGGCTATATTGCAAAGGCACATGTAATAGGAACAAAATGTGATATCGATCATAAAAATCAATGAATTCTTTTCGAATTTATTCACAATTAAGTGAATTCGCTAATTTTCACATTTAAGTGTTTTTTTTTTTAATTTCATTTTTTATTTATTGTATCTTCATTACTTATGAAGTATTTCAAATCTTATATCTAATAATTATAATTTAATTTGTCCGGCCACTGCTGGACGAAAAATTGTTTATTCATTGTTGCTTTGATTAAATTGGCATTCATCCTTCTAGTCTTTGGATTAGGTCTGCTGTGTCCCTCCTTCTTAATCGAGTGTGGCCACGGTTATCTAATAAGTATGTTGCGGGACAGTGGGTTTGGAGGAATTTCAAGTTATTTTAAAAAATAGTTTTTACAAGGGCACGTCTAGATCTTTATGTATATTCACGTTTTTAATATACCAGGGGGCAAATGTGATAATTCTTAAGAACTTTTTTTAGCGTTTTTAGATCTTTCTACATTTGACGCTGAGGCCGTGCCCTGTTATGGCTGTATTCCTAACACCATATCTGTTTTATAATCATGGTATAAAGTAGAAGTTTACAATCTAAACAAAGTGTAGAGTTTCTGCCAATGAACCAATTAATTTGAATTGATTTTAATTTCATTTGAGTCAACTTTGCATCTAAATGCCTTTTCCATGTAAGTCGCTTCTTGAGGGTCTTCATGAATGCTTAGAATACCAGTATCATCAGCAAATGTTGATGTATGAGTCCGATTGTTAGTTGGCATATCAGACGAATATATCGGATATAAAAGGGGTTCCAGGATACTGACTTGGGGGCTCCAGCTTCTTTTACCTTGAATGTTCGACCAGTTAAATAGCTTTCCAATAGCTTGTGTGTGTTTGCGGGTAAATTCTGACACAAACGATTGAGAAATGTCGACAAAGAGAGCGGAACAATATTCATTTTCCTCAAACGCTTTTCTTACAATATTTACAAGTCCATGGGTTTGTTTGATATTACTGTGTTCTTTTCTCAATCCAAGTTGATGATTCTTAATACAATTGTTTTCAGTTAACATCGGGTACAACTTGTTCATGGGTATCTTCTCAAATGCTTTGATATATTAGACAATAGGCTGATTGGTCTATATGATTTTACTTTTGTGTGATCTTTTTCCGGCTTAAGTAACATGGAAGCCAGTGAAACCTTCCATTCTGGAGGATAATATTCAAGGCATAATGTAGCATTAAAAATGAAAATAATTATTTTTATTGCTATCCAGAGTAGCTACATAAGCATCTTGTTACTGATTTTGTCAATTCCAGGTGCATTCTTGGAGTTTAAATCAATAATAGCCTTTTCGATCTCTCGAATCTCAAAACGTAGGGGTACGGCTGCTTAAAAATGTGGTACAACAGGTGGCAACTCAATTGCTTAATTTGATGTGTTCGGTCTAGAAACTTTTTTCAAATGATTAACAAGCAGATTCCTTTTTTCAGTATCATTTCTAGTGTGACCGCCACTTGAATTTCGCAAGGGGGGCTTATGTATGACAGGTCTTTTTTTTTTTTGTGGCTCGCCATAATGAGTAATCTAATTGCGGGGTTGCGTCCAGGCTTTCTAGATATTTATTTAATGATTCCATTTTTCGAAATTCCAAGAGCTTTTTAATTCTTTTTATACAATCTTTAAGCTTTGATTTGAGTTGGGGAGATCTGTGTAATTGCCACTCTCTTCGAACTCTTCTTTTTTCATTTAAAAGCCGTTCGACATCTGCAGAATAAATTCTATTATATCTGATTTGTCGGAGGGTTTTTGCGGTATGTTTTCCAAGCAATGTGTACTGAGGTATTTTTTATATTTGAGCCAATTAATTATTGTGCCTGTCATTGCTATACTGCCAGTCGGGGATACAATTTCTCGGGGGCTCAATACAGTAACAATAGTGGGTGAGTGATCTGAAGATAGTTCCAGCGAGGATTCAATTTGAATCATTTCTCTAGGGATATTTTTCTTCACACTAAAATCAATGACATCCGGTATTTTTCGTGGGTGAGTAAGCCAGTAAGTAGGTTGGCCGCTCGAAATCACATTCAAACCCATTTTCGAAATTGTATCAAACAAAACACGACCTTTAGGGGTAATCATTCATGATCCTCAGAATGTGTGCTTAGCATTATAATAGCCTGCAGCCAGGAAACGGGAGCCTAGTGATTTAAAAAATCTATTATATTGACTTTCTGTAATTGAAAATCTAGGTGAATTCGCTCATCAAATCTCAACGTTGTGTGAGTATTATATTATAAAATTCGTTCGATTCCAAGTGAATTACTATATAGTTTGTGATGCAGTATATTTTACATCCGGGATATGCTTTGTCTGTCCAGGTTCCTTAAAGATCTGCTTCCTCTGAAATCTTTACTACAGAGCTTTCTTGTATCTTTGGGATATGTTTGTTAATGGGCAGAGCTTCTGATAGAGGATTCGACGAGATAAATGCTTTGGATCTCGGTCGGCTAACGACAAATTATTTTTAAATACTGTTTATGAATGCATTCATAGGAGATTAATTCTTCAGCTCTCGTCGTCTAACTACTATACTAGCTAATGAGTACAATCTGACAAGATAAATGCTTCGACTCTCAGTCGGCTAACGAATAATTATTCGTAAACACAGCTTATGGATGCAATCCGATAAATTATTCAGCTCTCATCGGCTACGACTACGACTAGCTAATGAGTACTATCCGATAAATTAAATATTTCGGATCTCTGTCGGATAACTATGGATTTTAACTACGGTATTAGCACAAAGTAAGAATTTAGGCCTCGTCTAATTATGCTTTGTTAACCGGGCGCAAAGTATAAGTAGATCGGGACTTGGATTCTAGCTTCCCTCATTCCTGTTCTATTTAGATGTCTTATATTAAAGTTCACATAAACTATTTGGGAATTATTAACAACAATATACTAATATACTAATATATATTGTATTATTATTAATTATGTTAAATTAGTGGAATGAATTTTGTAAATGCACGTTAATAATTTTAAATATGATTTCTCATCTCTGTAAAAAACTAAAACTATATTGTATTTCTGTATAATACACAACAAAAACAAATAAATATTTAAGCCCTTCAATAAACAAATACTATATTTTTGTTAAATGATCAAATTGAAATAAATTTAGTCAAATGACTACTTGCATTTGCATGTATTTGAGTACTTTATTTTAATGGTATTTGAACAATTTTAAACTAAAACAATCGAGTTTGCAAACAAGTGAACAAACGAACATAATAGTAAAAATGTATTTGTATATTTGTGGTATTATTGCAATAACTTTTTATTATTCTAATTTAAGCACTTCAACATGAGGGCATAATAGCAAACAATTAAAATGCTAATAAAGAATAATAATTTGTTTGTAAATAAGGTTGGGGAACAACTTTTATATCCACCACCAAAAAAAAGATGGGCGGTATATTGACCTTTAATAACATATCAAAATATTGGTCGTAGACCCAAAAAGTATATGTATTGTGGGACCTGGTAAAACTCTAAGATAATCTAGTTGTGTCTGTCAGTTTGCCCGTCTATTGAAGGCACGAAAATGCATGAATATAGCAGAGTGAAATTTACCAGCAATAGAAAATATAATACTAACCAGATAATTATTTTATAAATAATGCACAACAATCGGTGCCCGTAGTAGGAAGAAATCAGAGCTGTAAATGAATTTTTCCCTTTTGAATTAATTCATTTTACAACAAAAATGAATTGAATGAAATTTGAATCAATTCAAACGAATTAGGCGGAAATGAATTTCAATTCATTTCCAATTCAAATGAATTTGAAAAAATGAGTTGCAATTCGTGTCCAATTCATTTGAATTTAATTGATTTTGAATGAATTCAAATGAATTAAAAAAAAAGAATTAGCAATTCAAAGGAATGAAATCAAAAATGAGATGCAATTAATCAAATTCAAGAGCAGATCTCTAGGGGGAATGAAAAATTAGCAATTAATTCAAAAATGAATGATTCATTTACAGCTCTGGTAAATATGATTCGGCTGAATATAACACTCTTATTTGTTATAGTTACCTGTAAAATAATATCAAAAAGCTACAAAACTCCTTTTTCAACTTTTTCCTTTACTCATACGAAATTGAAGCCAAATAACTAGGTTTTTGCACCTTACATCATCATTAACAGTATAGTGCTTAATTAACTTTAGTTTAAAGTAACTAACCAACCCTGCTTGTCAGTACAGTAAACTGAACATTATGCTATATTAATACTTATACTGCATCAGGTGAAACACCACAGAACTTTAATAAACTCCATCCGATAAAAGTAAAAGCTAATTAATGGCGATGACTTTTAAATTCCAGAGTTTTTAAATGCATACACAAAGTAATAGGTTAAATGAATTTAGTTTAAAATTTATGTTAATATTTTTTTTTATTTTTCCCTACAAGTAAAGCTGTCAAAACCAATTGATTATTAACAAATTGTGAGAAAATCCTCAGCTAGAAAATTTGTATACTGCCATTGATTTTTTTATACGCACTACCACCATAAGTGGTGAATGAGGGTATATATAAGTTTGTCATTCCGTGTGTAATATTGAGAAATATTCATCTAAGACCCAATAAGGTATATATATTATTGATCCTTATGAAATTCTATGTCGATTGAGCTATGTCCGTCTGTGTAAAATACTCTCACATCCAAAATACACAAACAAAACTGGCAGACTTGCGAAACAATTTCTAATGTTGTCCTAAGAAGTTTGGTATTGAAAATCAGCAAAATTCCTTTAAAATAGTGAAAACTGTCTTAAGACAACACTTTTTTACATTTGTTATACTTCCCCATATATTCTGACAAGTCGTTTGTCAGCTATGATCAATCAAGTGCTAAAAGTAAAAAAATTAGCATTGAAAATTATTTCGCAAATTTAAATATTAAATACCAACATTTAGAATAAAATGATCGACTTCAAAATTTTACGTAAAGCATACAACATTTTATATTTAAGTTTTAAAATGTATTTTAAGTGAAAAAAATTAAAAGTTTGATTTAAAAACGAAATAGTGAAGGCCTTCTAAAGACGGTCTTGCCGGTTTGTGTGTTCAAAAATGTCCCCCTCTCTTACATTGTTGTTTTCACCTTTTGTTCATAAAACTCTGTTGTTTGCTTATGGCTCTATTATGTGCATGCTTGTATTTTACTATTGTGTTAAAGATGGATACTACTAAATGTCCTTATACGAAAAACAACAATTTGAAGCAAATGTCTGATGAACAATTTCTCGAGTTCATCGATTCTGTATAGTTCTGTGGACAGCACAGATGTAAGTATTGATAGCGATCGCAGTGATGCTGATTCCACTTATATTCCAAAGATGAAACACCATCTTTGAAAATACTTTCCCAAAAAAGCCGCATAAAATGGGAATCAAATTGGTCGTGCTTTGTGATTCAAATGGTTTTGCCTACCATTATGAAATCTACAATGGGTCTGAAGATAATATCATTTTATCTGTTACACCGGACATTGGAGCTACCTTAAATGTTTAGAGATCCCTAATTTCAAGCATCGCATCCTGTAATTTGATAACTTTTACAAATCGAAGCCACTGTTATTGTCTGTTTACGAGCCAGAGGAATATATGATTTGACCACAATGAGAGGTACTAATTTTTTTGGTCATATTTCTTGTTGATCATGATTTTCTTTTGTGAATGCTGCGAAATGAACAAAGAGCAGAGATGATTTGCGTAGAATACATGACCTCATACATGTAGTCGATGTGAATACTGTATTATAAAAGGATCACGTCCTCCCGCCATCGACATATGTAGGTATTGAACGTTTCAGAAGAACCAATCCTGGCGAACAACAATCAAAGATTCCAATGCTTCCAACAATTTGTCCGATTATAGAACTGCTTTTACAGCTTCAGGTTTGCGTGAGCAAATAGCTGCTGGACTTGTTTCCTTTAAAAATATACGGTCTATAGGTCGATCATCTGTTCCAAATCTCGATGAGCCTTTATCACTACAGCCTGGCATATCAGGTGTTGGGAAAAGAGCTGCTCATATTCAGTACGATGCTGACGATAATTTTTTTATTTGGGTGGAGAGCAAAAGCCAAAAAAAGTGCAAGTGCATTGCAAAAATATGACCCACAAGTCGTTTGTTCCAAATAAGACCTGGCTTTATGCGACCAATTTGATGAAAAATTGAAATAATGTGAATTTTAACTTTGTTGGTTCCCTTCTCTCAATAAAATATGTTTATATATAAAATTTACCTGTGTGCAGGCGGTCTTCACAATTTTTTAACTGTCGTTCATTCAGAATGTTTTTTTCGCCAATATTCAATTTCTGCAATATTCAACATTATTTCTGTGCATATAAATTGTATCTAATTATCAATACTTGTGTATACCTTATATAGGAGCTATGAACAATTGTGTAGTGATCGCCATGAAATTAGGTCGCATCATTTCCATCCATATAAAACTTATTTGTGTAAAATTTTTTTGGATCAATACATTTTTATGTATTTAAGCTCTTTAAAGAGATATTTGATCCGCACAACATTTTTATACACCATAGTGAGTAGGGTATATTGCGTTTCTGCAGATGTTTGTAACGTCAAAATATAGTTGTCTAACACCCTCTTTAAAGTATACCGATCGATTCAGAATCACTTTCTTGCACAATGCCCGTCCGTCCGTCCGTCTGGCTGGCTGTCTGCCTGGCTGTCAATGTAAAACTTGTGCGCAAATCACAGGTACCAATTTTGAAGATAATTCAATAAAATTTGGTACATATAATTTTTTTGTTCCAAGGACAAAGCTTTTTGAAAATGGCTGAAATCGGTTCATTATTTCAAATAGCCCCCAGACAAATGTTCTACCAAAATTGGAGTTTATCACTCATAAGTTTTTAGTTTATATAGGTATCTACCCAAATTTTGCTCCAAATAAGTTTTATATATACGGAATTCATGTCACCAAATTTTATTATGATCGTTTCATAATGATTCATAGCTCCCATATAAGACCCGCTTCCGATAATCACTTTAACGTGCATAAATCTCCTAAAAATGTTGGTATTCACATAAAATTCAAGACCAGTAAGTCTCATATAGAAATAAATCTCACGACCTAATTTCATGGTGATCGGTCCATAGTTGGTCATAGCTCCCATATAAGGACCATTTCCGAAAATAACTCACGAGTCTGTCTGTCTGTCTGTCTGTCTGTCTGTCTGTCTGTCTGTCTGTCTGTCTGTCTGTCTGTCTGTCTGTCTGTCTGTCTGTCTGTCTGTCTGTCTGTCTGTCTGTCTGTCTGTCTGTCTGTCTGTCTGTCTGTCTGTCTGTCTGTCTGTCTGTCTGTCTGTCTGTCTGTCTGTCTGTCTGTCTGTCTGTCTGTCTGTCTGTCTGTCTGTCTGTCTGTCTGTCTGTCTGTCTGTCTGTCTGTCTGTCTGTCTGTCTGTCTGTCTGTCTGTCTGTCTGTCTGTCTGTCTGTCTGTCTGTCTGTCTGTCTGTCTGTCTGTCTGTCTGTCTGTCTGTCTGTCTGTCTGTCTGTCTGTCTGTCTGTCTGTCTGTCTGTCTGTCTGTCTGTCTGTCTGTCTGTCTGTCTGTCTGTCTGTCTATCTGTCTGTCTGTCTGTCTGTCTGTCTGTCTGTCTGTCTGTCTGTCTGTCTGTCTGTCTGTCTGTCTGTCTGTCTGACTGTCTGTCTGTCGAAAAAAAAATTTCGAAAAAAAAAATTAAAAACAAAATTAATATTTTTTTTAAATTTTATTAAAAGCATAATTTGTTGAAGGGTATATAAGATTTGGCTCAGCCGAATATAGCTCTCTTACTTGTTTTAGATTGTGGCTTGACAGTCCACGTTTGTTCAAGGGCTTTATGATAATAATATAATTTCGAATACATTATAGTATTTAAACCGGTTTTCCATTTTGAAATTTTAGAACAATTTACCTCCAAAAAAAAAAAAAAATCAAATATAGTATTAATTTTTTAATTTAAATTCAAACTCAAGTATTTTTGGAATTTATTTTTTTTTATACTTATTGTTTAACTAACAGGTCATATGTATATTTTATCCGATATTGAATCTTCAAATGCGTATAACTCAATAACTTTCGGAGATAAATTACACACGCAACTATGTGTTTTATAGGCATAATCGAAGGTTTAAATATTTTAATTTTTTTTTATGTTTTACAAACCCACAATTTACACGTGTGAATAGAATATTGTTTTTAGTAAGTTTATACTGTTTCAAACTTTTTTCAAAAAAGTATTTTAATTAATGTCCTATTCATATTTGGGGAAAACAAAACATTATAAAATATTCAACCAAAATCAAAAATCAAATTAATATACACTACGTTTACATATGCATTTGGTACAGGTATGCATTAATATTAAATACAAAAACCTAATTGTTTTCAAATTTAACCATAAAACGAGTTGAGTCATTATGTATCAATGTCGAATTATGTTACATGTAACTATAGAAATCAACATACACATATTTACTCGTGGGTCTGCTACATGCATTCGATTTTTCTATCTGAGATTTCATAAACACAGTTGTGTTGAAAATAAATGATTCAGCTACAAATTATTCAACCACACAGAGAAAACGGATTCGAGATAGCAAACGAATTCGTTGCCAATCGAATGATTCGGTTGCACATAGAGAATTTTTCGGTTCTATCAACAGAAAGTCAGTTGATAAAGAAGAATTTCGGTTGAAGCAACCAAACTTTGTTAACCCCTCCAAAATTTTGTAGCCACAGCTGTAAAATTCGGTCACTAAGGTGGAGTCATTCGATTGGCAACAAATTCGGTTGCTATCATGAATCTGTTTTCTCTGTACATGTATAATTTCTTAAAATCAACTCCTTAGGATAACTGTGTGTTCTTAGTAATGTAAATCTGATCTTAGGGGAGTACAGGAGGAAATCTTATAAAAGTCTCGAGTTTTCAACGCCAAAGTATCCACGTAGATAAGTTTATACTGTACTATACTTTCAACCAGCTCTGTTATGTATTGACATTTTAGTGCAATAACTACTAGAAAAACGTTACCATGAAGATGTGAGAACAATTAAATATTTGATGCAGTTTGTTACACTTGTTTAATGTTTTATGAGAGAATAACGTGTGTAACACAAACGGGAATTAGTGAGTTTTTGTTGACGTATTTATATAAATATACATACCCTGCAGTTTATTAATATTATAATAGCAATAGTTATATTGCTGGGCAAACGAAATTCTTTAAATTGGTGAATTTAATATGGGGATATTTGTATATTCCTTGTTACAATTAATGGAGATCACTTTTTTAGTTTTATAGTCTTCCATGTCTATGTTACAATTTGGCCACCCTCTGAGTCACCAGTGTATTATCAGAAGCAATTTTAGTTTATCTAACTTTAATTTGTAGTTAAAAAGAAGCAAGAAAACCATGTGTATAACTTGTCTCAATTAACACTTTTAACATTGCAGGGATACAGTATACTGCCGTATATTGTTAGAAACTATTCAGCATCCATAGACATGTATATAAGGGTGGCCCTTTTTTGCAATTTATGGATTTTCAAAACTTCCATTCTCCGTCATGTAAAAATCAAATCTTGGAATTTTGAGCAAAATCGTATAACGTTTAAAGCATAGAAAAACAACAAGCGCGGAAACTAAAAAACTCAAACAAAAATTTTACTCAAAATAGTCACACATACGAGTATTGTTTTTGTTTTCACATAGTTTTTTAACTAATTCATTCTCAGCACTTAGGTTTATGACAACTGAGTTAGGTCTTTGGCAGGAGAGTTTCCGCTCTATGTATATTTCTCAATGGTTTAAAGCATAGGGCATAGGGAATAATACATAGAGACGAGACACTTCGATTTGTCAAACAAAAATAAAACAAATCATATGTCTAAAACGACAACAAAATACATTGACTAGCATGTATTTTGTTGTTGCAAGAGTTAGGTTTTTGACAACAGACTTAAGTTTTTGACAATTACGTCTCGTCTCTATGTTACCCTATGGCATAGGGTACAACTAGTGGCGCAACTGAGAGTAAGCTGAGAGTAATAATAATTACTCTCTTCACAGGTACTTGTGATATATGAATTCAACATACTTGTGAGAGAATTAAACACATAAAAATACTTGAAATTTTAACTTCGATTTTCCGACAAAATATAGACTGAACCGCTTTATAACACTTGTACACAATTCTTGGAATTTTTTTTTAATACTTTGCAGGACATTTTTATTTACGAAAAGCTTTAATTTTGCTCAAATGAACAAAATATTTTTTATTAAATTTTGACACTTTTTTATCTGTGGTAGAATTTAATTTATGGAACAGAGTTTCTATTTTTGGTATTGAAAATTGAATAAAATTTAAAAAAAATTTTAAATTTTTGCACAAATATTCAGTATATAGTTTTTAAATGACGAAGAACAATTTTTGATTTTGGGAGCATCGAAAATCGCAAAAGTGCAAATGAATGGCCACCCTAATACATATTAACGAATATATGGTATTCGAATGAACATAAGTTAATGTTAGCTGATTGTTTGACTTTTTAAAAGGTTGTTGTAAATTTAAAGCAGAATTTTAAAACAATAGATTTATTGTTTTATGAATAATACATACATACAATCAAAATAAACCAAAATTATGCGCATATTTAGAACACATTAAATTAAATGGCGAGTAAATAAAGCAATTTTGGTAAACGCATTGAAGCTGAAACGAAATTCTGTCCTGAGCACGCAAAATATTCGTATGAAAATTAAAGGGGTTTGTAGAATATAATAATGATTTTTGTTGCGTAAATTTGATATAATTTTATTAAGTGGTGTGTCATAGTTTACAATGTCATAATATTAGTGAACGTTATGACATATAAAAAAGATTGAAGTACATGTACACTATGGATTGATTTATACACTTGCCTTATACTTTGGAAAACTTGGGAAAAATATAAAATTCTCAAGTTCATCTGCTCTTCTTTCCATTTTCTGTCAGAATGGTAGTGCAAATAGTATGAAGGTTTTGTTAAAATCTGAAGCAATTAACCCTAGATGAACGTAGAAATTTTACAACGTAAAATATGGTATAGTAACAATTATAACTACATATCATCATGTAAAATGCTAAATAACGTAACAACAATATAACTGTTATAAATATATCTACTTGTTTTTTATAAAAAATAATACTAATTGTAATTTCTCTTTGAAATATTTGTCTGTCATATTTTAAAAAATTCATTCTTTGAAAATTATTCATTCAATAAAGACTTAATATAATTTTTATATAAAAATTAAAGATTTGTTATTTTTAACATTTGGCGACGAGGATATACATCTTATGTTCGAAAATGGATATGAACGCTCTATCTCAAATCCTACAGCAATTCCAGGAGTCGAATCAACAATTTGTAACTCAAATTCTTGCGCAGAATAAATATCTTATGGAAGATGTAGTTTCGAAAAACAAAAATGCACTCTCAATACCATCATTTGGAAAATTCAATACAGACGTGGACAAATGGTCTACTTATCAGTTTCAAATGGAACATTATTTCAAAGATAACTCCATTTCGTCTGATGACAGAAAACGTTCTTGTTTTCTCAGTTGGGTTGGGACTGATATATTGGAATTATTGCAAAAATTGTTCGAAGGTAAAGCGGAAGAGAAGTCATACAAAGAATTAGTAAGTAAATTAGATGAATATTTTATGAAAAAGCAACATATCTTGGCTGCTCGATTCAAATTTTATAATAACATGAGGATGAAAGCGAATCAAAGTTATAACGAATGGGTTGCAGAACTGCGTGGAGCTGCAAGAGAATGTGATTTTACATGTCATAACGAAAACTGCAGAGAATCGTACGTCGACAATAAAATTAGAGATATGCTCGTATTATACACACCACATGAGAAAGTCAGAGTATCTTGTCTTCAAAAGTCAAATCCAACATTAGAAGAAGTACTACAAATTTGTAACATTTTCGAAGCAACTGTAAATGCATCTAGTGAAATTGAAAGTAACGTAGAACCATCAACTGACGTTAATGCTGTACAACGTTCATCAACTCGATTACAAACTAATATCTCAAATAAATATTTTCAGTCTTGTCCAGGTTGTGGCAAATTTCACCAACGAATTGATTGTTATCACTTCAAAAATAAAACAAAATGCAATAAGTGTCAAAAATTGGGTCATATATCGAAAGTATGTCAATCGCAAGCAACAAATGTACAAAAGGAAAGTTTAGCTGATCAAAATAAAAACCATCAAAAAGTTCGTCAAGTTCAAGAAACATCATTAGAAGAAACATCTATAAGTCAAATAGTAGAAATCGAGACTTCAAGCGTTAATAATGTTAAAAACAATAGAGAGAAAATAATGATTGATATCAAGGTAAATAACATAAATTTTGTATTTCAAATAGACACTGGAGCTTCATGCTCCCTGATTGGGTTAGACGTTTATAGAAAACTACATTGTCCATTGTGTATTCCTACAAACAAAGTATTGAAATCTTATGGTGGCACAATATTACCATTAAAAGGAATGATTACCGTCGAAGTTGAGATAGGTAATGAAAAGAAACTATTAGATCTTTATGTCGTTGATATTGATCATGTAACTAACATATTTGGGTACGATTGGTTTAAACAATTAAGGTTTGAAATAAAATGTCCATTTTACAATTTATCTAATGAAGAATGCTTACAAATGCAAAACGAATCTCGAGATACCCTAGAAACAGCACTCAATAATCTTCAAAAAGATTTTAGTATCATTTTTTCTGATGGATTGGGTCATTGTGAAACTTTTAAGGCCAAAATAAATTTAAAATCAAATTCAGTTCCAAAATTCATGAAGCCATATTCTTTACCATTTGCTTTATATGAAAAAGTTCGTGACGAAATTAATCGCCTTGAGTCTATCAATGTCATAAAACCAGTTAAGACTAGCGAATGGGCATCCCCAATAGTTGTTGCAAAAAAGCCTAATGGTTCTATTCGAATATGTGCAGATTTCAAAGTTACTTTAAATGCTCAAATTGAAGTTGATAGATACCCCATACCACAAATTGAGGACCTCTTCCATAAACTCCAAGGAGGTCAATATTTTTCAAAAATCGATTTAAGTGAAGCGTATTTACAAATTGAGCTCTCTGAAGATTCAAAGAAATTTATGGTAATTAATACACCCTTCGGTTTATACCAATATAACCGAATGCCCTTCGGAATCTCAAGTGCTCCAGCAATTTTCCAAAGATTTATGGAAGAGATCGTAGCAGGTATTCCTGGGTGTGCCGTTTATCTGGATGATATAATTGTAACAGGTCGAACAAATTATGAACATATTAGGAATTTGACAAATGTACTTACAAAACTAAAGTTCCATGGACTAAAATGTAAACCTGAAAAATGTTCTTTTGCTAAATCATCGGTTGAATATGTTGGTCACATCATTGATTGTTATGGTATCAAACCATCAGAAAAAAGATTAGATGCCATTCGACAAATGCCTAAACCATCAAATATTAAAGAGTTAGAGGCATTTATAGGAAAAATAAATTATTATAACAAATTCATACCAAATTTTTCTAAAACTGCATCACCTCTTAATGAGCTACGAAAAACGAATGTGAAATTTGTTTGGGGTGAGCGACAAGAATCTGCATTCAAAACATTGAAACAAGATATTATGAATATAGTCCAATTAGTCCATTATGATGACAAATATCCAATTATTTTGGCTACTGATGCTTCAAAGCATGGAATTGGAGCCGTGTTGTCTCATAGGTTTCCTGATGGATCTGAGAAACCGATATGTTTTGCTTCAAAAACTCTTAATTCAAGTCAAATGAATTATTCCCAAATAGAAAAAGAGGCTCTTTCCATAATTTTTGGAGTGACGAAATTTCACCAATATCTCTATGGTAGACATTTTGAATTAGTAACTGATCATCAAGCTCTTACTACATTATTTCATCCATTCAAAGAACTTCCTGTTATGACATTGCATCGGCTTCAACGCTGGGCAATTACTTTGCAAGCTTATGATTATTCCATTAAATTTAAATCAACAACTCATCACGCAAATGCAGATGCACTTTCAAGGTTGCCTATTGGTGATGATATTGAATTTGATCAAAATGAAACGGATATACAATTTATTGAAGAAGTATACAATACCATTTTAGAAGATTGTCCAATTGATGCAAGTATCATATCAAAATACTCTAAGGAAGATGAGATTTTAAAAATTGTTTCTAATTACGTAATGAATGGTTGGCCAGAACATATCAAACCCGATAATGTAATAAATCCATATTTTGTTAGAAAACATTCAATTTCTATAGAAAATGGTGTACTTCTTCTTCACAATGATAGTTCTCGCGTAATTATTCCAATGGCACTCCGCTCCAAAGTTTTAAATATGTTACATGAAGGTCACTGGGGTGCAACCAGAATGAAACAACTTGCTAGAAGGTATATATGGTTTCCAAAAATAGATGAAGAAATAGAAAAAATATCAAAGACATGTTCAGTATGTCAAGAAAATAGTTCAAGTCCTAAACAAGAATTTTCATCGTGGCCAGAAGCTACACAACCATGGGAAAGAGTACACATAGATTTTGCTGGTCCTTTCTTCAACAAGATGTGGCTTATCGTTGTGGATTCATATTCCAAATTTCCATATGTGAAACAAGTATCTTCAGCTACAACTCAATCAACTATAATTGCTTTACAAAATATTTTCGGCATAGAAGGTCTTCCACAAACGATAGTTAGTGATAATGGTACGCAATTCACGTCATCTGATTTTAAGCGTTTTTGTCAACTGAACTCAATAGAACATTTAACAACTGCACCGTTTCACCCAGCCTCGAATGGATTAGCAGAGCGTTTTGTTCGAACTTTTAAATCGTCCTTTTATAAAATATGTCAAGAAGAACCGAAACAAGAACAGGCTTTATATAAATATCTCACAACATACAGAGCAACTCCAAATCCGACTTCAGGCAGATCACCGGCAGAGTTATTGCACGGTCGTCAACCACGAACAATTTTAACAGCAATGTTTCCAGTTAAACATAATAATATTAATACAAGTTCAAAATTTAATATTGGTCAAAAAGTATACGTAAGAAATTTTTCAGGAAATAAACGTTGGATACAGGGTGAGAGTAGATGTAGAAAGGGGGTGCGACTACGATGAAAACGAATAGGGATGCGACTACGATGAAAATGAATGGGGAGGCGACTATTTTTTTCCAAAATTACGAAGAAAATGAATAGGGACTCGAAATTTGCGATGAAAACGAATGGGGATTCGACTTTTACTATGAAAACTAGAAAATTTTCCATTGTTTTAAAAAATTCTTATCGCGCACATTTTTTTTCCACGTTGATTCCTCTTTGGTGTTATTTTCATGCCTATAGAAAAATTTTTTAAATGTTAAAAAATTATTTTTCATTGTTTTGACAAAAATTCTTATCGCGCACATTTTTTTTCCACGTTGATTCCTCTTTCACATTGTTTTCATACGGGTAAGAAATTTTTATTGTAGAAAATTTATTTTTCAGTGTTTTGAAAAATGTTTCTAGTTTTCAAAAATGTACTTTACGAAAAATTATAAATATATTCTGATTTCTAAAAATAATGCAGTATTTTGTCGGTTTTTATCAGACAATCTACATCCGTTATTTAAAAAAAAAAAAAAGTTGTATGGATTGTTACCATTATGATTGTCCAAAATAATTTTATTGTTAAAATTTGGCTTAGAAATAATAGGTTTTAAGAAATTTATAGTTTTCAAATAAACTTTAAAAACAAAGGAATAGAAATCTACTTTTTCGTCATTTTCATGCTGATAGAATAATTATAAACGCTAAAAGTATAGTTTTCTTAATATTTGAATACATCCGGCTTTGTTCTAGAAAGAAGGCTACATGCATTGTTTCCGTTATGATTGTAGAAAATAATTTGAATTTAAATATTTCATACAACATCTGTTTCATAAAACTTTAATAAATTTAAAAATTGATTATGAATAAGAGGTTTATTTTAGAAATTATAGTTTTAAGAATAATTTTGAAAAATGATAGCAATAGCTTTTAATTTTAAGATGTTGAAAATTTATTTTTCATTGTCTTAAAAAAAAAAAAATAATAAAAAATAAAAAATTTAATGCGTCAATAGAAATGAATCGCTAACATTTTTTGGAATTTCTCATTTTTATGCAGGTTGAAGCAAATGTTTCTTTCGATCAGTAAAATTTTAGGTCTAGAATCGAGTCATACATCCGGCACGATTGTTTTAAAGAAATATTATTTACACAGTTTCCGCTGTGATTGCAGAAAATAAGAAAATTCTTGTCTGGATTTGTAGACGGCGAGAACACCCCATATTGTTTGGTTTTAGGTCTAGAATTGAGTCAGACATCCGGCACAATTTTTAAAGAAAGAACATTTACACAGTTTCCGTTGTGATTGTAGAAAACAAGATATACTTGTATAGAATTATAGAGGACGACAACACCCCATATTGTTTGGTTTATGAAAAAATAATAGCATAATCAAAAAATACAATAGACAAAATTTGGAAAATGATAAAACATTTCTGGATTTATAGACGATGACGAATCCTCATATCACAACATACTTATAATAAATTTTTTCTAAATATTTTAAACAAATATGTATAAATACTGAGTTTTAAAGCAGTAACTATTCAGTAGAAGTCAAACATTCAATTGAAAATAAAAAGAAATATGACCACCACAATGACGAACAGGGATATTGTAGCCGCCTTCAACAAATTGAGGAGCAAACCATACTGCTCCCTAAAGGATATTGAAACTGGTAAGCCGTATAAGGTTCTTAGGATGTATCGTCACAACAACAAATATGGAAATGTTGTGATAGCGGAGTTAGAGGAGTGGATGCTATACCTTCCAAAAAGATATAACGCTTTGGAAGATGCTGCTATTGAGGGGACCTCTGAGGAGCAATTTCTGTTGAGCAAAAAGACGGATATAATAACTGGGAACTATATCATCGAATTAGAAGAGATTGGTGAATATGGAAGTTCGTTAGAAGCAGATGATGATGATCTGATGTTTATCCCCAATGCACAACCCTACTTTGGCTGGGAAAGTAGCAAAAAAGCTAAACATTAAATAATAATAATAATAATAATTATAATAATAGAAATAATAAAAAATATATAAAACAAAAAAAATGTTAGTTTTTTAATTTATTTTTTTTTTTTTATATATAAAGATAGAGCAAATTTTAAAATTTACTATTCTTATTAGCATAGCTGTTTTGAAATGATGTCTCGCATAACTATTATACAATTTTTAAAGGATTTTGAGGGATATATTTTTTTAGAGCATCTGGAATTAATCAAACATTTCCTAAAGTTAATAGATGAAAGTGAAAAAAATGATGATTATAAATGCGGATTTATAAGTCGCTTACAAGAAGATGTTGAACTGATTCCTGAACGATATGAAATAAACTTTGAAAAGCAAAAGAAAATGATTGAAGACTTAATAAAAAAATATTATTTATTATCAAAATACTTTTATACCATATGAAAATTAAATAAAAAGCATTTTTTAAAAGAGTTTTGTTTGTATTTATTTATTTATTTATTTATTTATTTTTTTTATATAGAAATTCTAGACACAAGTGTCCACAATTAAATGTATTATATTGTTGTTTTCGCTTATGATTGTATTTGATGTTTTTTCCCAAATATTTTATGATTTCCAACGGTGGTTGTAAATTTCCAAAACTATCAAAATATTCCAAATCATTATTGTTTTTATAATATGCTACCCAATGAGTGCCACTACCAGTTGAAGAATCCAAATTAACTATTCCACACTCAGATTGTTTAGATTGTTTTGGAAGCATATCTCGCATAAATACGCCTCTAAAGTTAGGAATATTTCTATTAGCAAACTTCATGATATCTGCATCTGTAAGTGGTCTGTTGGGTAGCATATTTAATAGTTTTTTGAATTTTTACAAATTATACCATAACCTCTCTTGTATGGTTTAAGATATAGTCCTTTTCCCATGGCAATAGATTCCATTGCTTTATTGTGACGTGTAGATTCATCTATTTTTTTCTTAGCATTTTTAGCAGAGGTAACAGCTTTTGCAATTGATGTAGCTCCCGAAGTTATACTGCCTAATGCTCCAAGTGCAGTTAAAATTGGAATAAGTGGTAAGAATCCTCCAGTTTTGGGAAGTTTTATAATCCGTGGAACAATGACATTATGTTTATTTCCTTTAAATGATTTACTAATAACTTTTTGAGCAATTTTAATAGCATCTTGTATATCCTGAGGTTTCTCTTTCTTCAACATATTGGTAGCAGTTTTAATAGTTTTCAAAAACAGTTTTTTATTACAGAACTGTTTTTTGTTTTGGAGTCCCATACCAAGTTTTGTTTTTGTCTTCATTGCATTGGTCACTATATATGCACTTGTCTTTTCACCAATACTACTATCTTTTGCTAAAACTCTTTCCCAAGCTCTTTCAGTTAAAATTTTGTCAGCTTGATTGCGTTCTGTTGAATCATTACTTTGCGAATAAGCTATATCATGTTCTCTACAAGCAGAATCTAATGGATTAATACCTTTATCTCCTCTAGCTAAACGTTTTTTTAGTTTTGTTCCTGGTCCACAAAATTGATATCCTGGTATATGAAGCTCTATTGGTAAAACGTCTATTAAATTATTTAATATACCTTGTCCTCTCATAACTTTTTTTGAAATGAATAAAATATTAATGTGTAACATCTTATATATACTTTGACAAACAAAAAAAATTATTAGTTACCAAAATGCGTTTAATAAAACAAGACAAAAATATTTCCGTGAGAAACATGGACTTTTCTACTGATGCAAACACAAAACTACGTCATAGTAGTTTATTACCGAACAGCATTAGGGCTCTAATTGTTGGTCCATCTAATTGTGGGAAGACTAATGTTATGCTTAGTCTCATTGAAAGTCCGAATGGTTTAAAATTTGAGAACATATATTTATATTCAAAATCGCTCTATCAACCAAAATATCAGTACTTGGAAAAACTCATTGCACCTATAACAGGGATGGGATATTTTACATTTAGTGATAATGAGAGTGTTATACCACCTGATGAAGCCAAAAATAATTCACTAATGATATTCGATGATGTTGCTTGCGAGAAACAAAATAATATACGATCATATTTTTGTATGGGTCGCCACAGAAATGTTGATTCTTTTTACTTATGTCAAACATATACAAGAATTCCTAAACATTTGATTCGAGACAACGCAAATATGATAATTATGTTCAAACAGGATGAATTAAATATGCGTCATGTTTATAATGATCACGTTGGAACAGATATGGCATTTGAAAAATTTTTTGATTTGTGTCGTGAATGTTGGCAAGACAAATTTGGCTTTTTAGTAATTAGCAAAGATAATGAGATGAATGGTGGGAGATATAGAAAATTTTTTGATAAGTTTATTCAATTATAAATGCTGTTCATGAGCTGTTCAACGCTGTTCATGAGCTGTTCAAAGCTGTTCATGAGCCGTTAAAAGCTGTTCATGAGCTGTTCATGAGCTGTTCAAAGCTGTTCATGAGCCGTTAAAAGCTGTTCATGAGCTGTTCATGAGCTGTTCAAAGCTGTTCATGAGCCGTTAAAAGCTGTTCATGAGCTGTTTAAAGCCGTTCATGAGCTGTTGAAAGCTGGTCATGAGCTGTTCAAAGCTGTTCCAAAGCTGATAATAGTTGAATAAAAAGAATGTGCAAAACAGTTTTACCATTATTACTATTATTAACTTGCAAGCAACGGTATTGATCTGATCTCCCAGAGCTATATTAAGATGAATGAACAACTACTTAAAGAATTAATAAAGACTCGATCTGTTTTAAAACAAAAATATCGAAGTTTAAAAGTTGGTGAAACTGAAAAAGACGAGATATTAGCAAAAACATTTAAGCCAATAACTGAACCATTAAAAGAACTTGTGAAAAATAACAACACTCAATATGATAAACCTAAAGCAGAAAATATTTACACTCAAAACAATTCTTTCGATTTCAATAATATGTTGTCTAAAGTTGAAACGAGTACTCCTAAGAAAGACATACAACTTAAAGATGATGAAAACAGTAACGATACAAACAGTGTAGATTCGACATTTAATTCAGCTAATAATTCATCTAATGTTATTGACTTATCATTACTGCAGAAAAATAAATTGCTTGATACAACATATGGTCCACATAAAAACTCATATAATGTTTGGAAGTTTGGTAATAGCGATATAGAAATAAATGAAGAAAAAATTAACATTGGAAATCAAAATTGGGCCGTTACACCAGGCTTGATTCAATTATTGTTTCATAAAGAACCAACAAATTATGAACCATATGAGTTGGATATTTATAAAAATATTTTGATTAAAACCAATGCACACAAAAGACAATTTAATTCCAAAAATCAAATTAAGGGCACTAAGAGCAAAAAGTACAACACTATTATAAAAAAATTGTTTAAGGATGAAATTTCTATAACACCAAAAAGATCATTAAGATCACAAACGCATAAAGGAAACGGAATGATTATGAAAGTCAATAATGAAAGACCCAACTATATATACTGGAACGATCCTAATGAATTAGTAGATCGACTTAGACTATTGGTTGCATCGGAAGGCGCGGGACACAATAATCATCGCAATGAAATTAATTCAATTTTAGAGGAATTGCAAGAAGCAAATATTATTGCGTAGAAAGCAATAATCATAAATAAATAGTGGAAGGATAACAAAATATGCCTGTTGATAAGTTTGGTCATCACTCAAAGAGCCAAAACAATTTTATAAAAAATGAGAAAAATAAAAGAAAAATTCGTCAAGTTGTTGGACTTGTGTTGGATAAAAATAATAACATTAATGTTCAAAACAAAAGGATCACAAATGTTTCGTTTCCTACACAAGAAAAAGACGCTGTTAATAAACATTACTTGGGAACAGAAATCAGACAATTGCAACAAGATTTAACAACATTGAATAAACAAGAATATAAAAAACTTGATGGAAAACTTAATAATATTGATAATTCAATACAAAACATGATATCTCATAGAGAAATGTCTTTAAAATTACATTTTAGTGAACAGATCGAAACGCTGTTAGAGAAAGTACAAAGACTGGAGAATTTTGTTTTTACGTCAATAATTACAAAAAGTGAACCGCCAAGCAGTACAGATCCAATAAAAAAGAAATATAAAATAAAATATTAATACAATTCAAGTATGGATGAAAAACGAGAGTTGGTTATTGAGCTTCATTCCCAAGCAAGGAAAAATTTTAAACGACGGAGAGTAATAATGAAGGGTATTGATGATTTATGGCAAGCGGATTTAGTTGAAATGGGAAATTACTCTACATATAATAAAGGATTTAAATATTTATTAACAGTCATCGATACCTTTTCAAAATTTGCTTGGATTCGACCACTAAAATCTAAAACGGCTATAGATGTTACAAATGCTATGAATGACATATTTAATTTAGGCCGTATACCAAAAAATTTGCAAACAGATGATGGAAAAGAATTTTTCAACAACTTATTCAAAAACCTAATGACAAAATATAAAATTAATCACTATTCTACTTACAGCATTATGAAAGCCTCAATTGTAGAACGATTTAACAGAACTCTGAAAGGTATGATGTGGAAAGAATTCAGTTACAATGGCTCATATCATTGGGTTGATTTGTATGAAAAACTAATTAGTGATTATAACAAAAAAATCGAGTTATCAAAATGGCTCCTATTGACGTAAAACCTTCTAATGAAAAATTATTGTTAAATACCGTTTATAACCATATAAAAATATTTAAGAAAAACAAGTTTAATATTGGTGACAATGTACGCATTAGCAAATATAAACATTGTTTTGAAAAAGGGTATACTCCAAATTGGACAACAGAAATATTTAAAATCAAACATATTAAAATTACATATCCAACGACATATATTTTAGAAGACTATATGGGAAATCCTATTAAAGGTGGATTCTATGAAGAGGAACTACTATCAACCATATATCCAAATACATATCTTGTGGAAAAGGTTTTAAGAATAAAAAATAATCGTGCATTTGTTAAATGGTTGGGATTTACAAATGATCATAACTCTTGGATTAATAAAAACGAAATATTGTAATAAATTTCTTATATCTATTAAGTTTATAAATAAAGAAAATATATTTTAAAACAAAAAAAAAAAAAAATGTATATGTTTTTATTCATTCCATTTTTAGTATTCAATATGTCTATTACATTAACTTTGAACGGAAACTCGTCAATTTTAACTGCAAATTATTTTCCACCCATAGCATTGGAAGAGGATTATGAATGCTCACTTATAGATTTTCATACATATAATAGCATACCCAATGTCGATGAGGATAATAATTTGTTTCATATTGGGGATAACATTATTGAAATTCCTATTGGTTCCTATGAGCTGGAAGATATTGCAGATTATTTAGAAAGTGAATATGAGCATTTGACTAATGGTGAAAAATCGATTAAAATAGAAGCCAATAACAATACAATGAGAGTTGAAATAACTACTTCTCATGATTCAATATATTTCAATAAAAAAAGAACAATTGGAAAGTTAATGGGTTTTAACAAAAAAACTTTAAACGGGGGTTCCAATTATCTCTCTGAACTACCCGTAAATATTCTCAAAGTGAATATCGCTGTTGGATCTTATATAAATGGAGAAAGGGCACATACAATTCATGAATTTGGAATAAATGTTTCCCCAGGATATAAAATGGATGAAACTTAATCTATTTACCACTAAACACCAAGGAGATCAGTTCTATTGCGGTCACTATTGTAGATCAAAATAGTGAGTTTATAAATTTTCGTGGTGAAAATATTACTCTTTGTCTTCATTTACGACCCAAACAATAATGATTATATACAATAAAAACGTTGTTGTTAGAATGAGGAGAGACATTAGTGTGTTGAACACTGCATCAGCAAGAACAACCTTAAACGCATCAAAACTGACCGAAGCAAATAAGCAATTCCTAAAATCCTTGAATTTTATTTTAAAGAATAATGACTGACATAATTAATGTTTTAGAAAAACCAATGATGGATGAAAGAATCATAAAAAAAGACAATCATACATACAGTGGACGAAATTTTAATAGTCGCGATAATAAATTTATGCATATTTTTAAGTAGTTGGTTTTCATTGTTTCCAATTTACTAATATTTTCCAATACTTAGTAGTTGGTAACCAGGGAATTTTTTTTATATACATTGTTTTTGTAATTTCCCCTCGAAATAATAATAATGGGACTTTTACTCAAAAAAATCCAAAATAAAGAGCGAAATTTAAATAGGCACAATTACTTTTACTTAATTTTTACCGTTACAAAATTCAGATTTTTAGAAAAAATCCATGTGCTTTTTCGTGTTCGCATCATTGAGTATCAGTATCAGTCCATATCGAGAATTCTTAGGTGCAATGGGTAGAGGAAAACACGTTACACAAGAGGAGCGATCTTTAATAAGAGTTTTAAATGAAGAAGGCTATTCGAAAAGAGAAATAGGTAGAAGAATTGGAAGATCGGAGCACCTAGTACGTACGTGTTTGCAAAAAAATACAAAAAATAATACTGTACATAAAAAAAATAAAAGAAACACAAAGCTAACCAAACGTCAAATTGGTCAACTTAAACAGGAGGCCACTAAAAATAAGCTTTATGCCTCCCAAATTGTTGTGAAATTAGGCTTACCTGTAGGAAAACGTCGAGTTCAACAAATTTTATCAACCGTTTCCAACATTAAATGGAAAAAATCAGCCAAAATCCCACCGTTATCAAGTTCTCATAAATCTCGAAGATTGGAATTTGCAAAATATACCATGTCATGGACGGAGGAATGGAAAAATATTATTTTTTCCGACGAAAAAAAATTCAATTTGGATGGTCCGGATGGACACAGTCATTATTGGCATGATTTGCAAAAACCGAACGCACCCAGAATGAGCAGAAACTTTGGCGGAGGTACCGTAATGGTATGGGGCGGTTTCAGTTACTTTGGGAAGCTTCAGCTGTGTTTTATTTCCACTAAAATGAATTCCGAAACCTATGTGGAAATGTTGGAAGATGTTTTAGTAAATTATCTAGAAGATAATTTGGACAAAAACATGACATTTCAGCAAGATAACGCAAGCATCCACGTATCGAAAGTCTCAAAAGCCTTCTTTTCATCGGCTTCAATCCCAATTCTAGACTGGCCAGCTAGAAGCCCGGACTTGAATCCGATAGAAAACCTTTGGGGAATTATGTCGAGAGAAGTTTATAGCAACGGGAAGCAATACAACACAGTGAGTGAGCTTAAAACGGCAATTCTTCAGGCCTGGCTAAATATTGAGCACAGAATATTAAAAAATCTAGTAGAATCAATGCCCAGTCGTATATTTGGTGTTATACAAAGTAGAGGAGGAATTACTAAATATTAATCAGTTATTAGTTTTTTTTTTACTCTAAATGAAATTAATATTTTTTATATTGTTTTAATTGCGTCTATTTTAAATTTCGCATACATTTTACTTTGTTTTCCTATTATATTTTAATTTATCGTTATTTTTAAAATTTAGTCATATATATTAATTTAAGATTGAATAATGTTATTAATTTGGCAAAATAATTAAATAAAGTTCTTTCGTATTTAATAATACATCGAAATATTAAATGCGACTATTTTAATTTCGCACACTGTATACACCGTATATTCAATCATTTAATAATAATGATGAAATTCGTATTTCAATACAAAATCAAGATTTATATGTTTTACCGAGTGAAAGCTTTTTGTATATTGAAGGTACTGTGCTAGATGCTACAAGTGGTCTAAAATCGAAAAGCTTTAAATTGAAAAATAATTTTGTACCCAATTTATTTGAGGAGATTCGTTATGAGCTTAATGGTGTTGAAATAGATCGCACTCGACATTTGGGTGTTTCTAGCACAATTAAAAATTATCTATCCCTAAATGACAGCGAAAGTATTATGATGGGGAATGCAAGCTGGTCTTATGATAAAGACATCGATGTTGGTGAAGGATTTTTCAACTTTTATGTCCCGCTTAAATCATTATTAGGATTTGCTGAGGATTATAATAAAATTATGTTAAATTGTAAACATGAATTAATATTATTACGTACCAAAAATGATGATAATATTGTAAATTCTAATCAAACTACTGAAAAACCAAAAATTACAATTCAAAATATTAGTTGGAGAATTCCGCATGTAAAACTTTCGGATTATGCTAAACTGAACACAATAAAAATTATTAATAGTGGAAATGTGTTGCCAATAGCATTTCGTAGTTGGGATTGTCACTACCATCCTCAACTATCAGCATCACAAAATCATATTTGGAATGTAAAACTAGCTGCAAACAGAGAACGTCCACGTTTTGTACTAATTGCTTTTAAACATAACAATAAGCTTACCCATTCAAATCTTAACAATATTAAAGTACATTTAAATTCAGACTCATATCCCTATGATGACTTAAATGTTAAATTTGATAATCAACGTTTTGCCATTCTATACGATATGTATGTTAAGTTTCAACAAAATTTCTATATGAGGGAGGCTCAACCACTCCTCTCAGCTGAAGAATTTAAGGAAAAAGCACCTATAATCGTGATTGATGTCAGTCATCAAAATGAAGCAGTCACAACAGGCCCAATTGATATAAAAGTTGAGTTTTCTACAGATAAAATAGTAGCGGCTAATACATCTGCATACTGTTTACTCATACACGATCGTTTAATCGAATACTCACCGCTTACAGCTTCAGTTAAAAAAATTGTTTAACGCAATGAATAAAATGTATTAATTTCAATATTTTTAATTATAAATTTATTTAACAATATTATCTTTAAACTTAAAATTATAGAACAATAAATAAATTTGTTAAAAAGTAAAATTTAAATAAATAAGAAAATAAATATATAAATTATAAAATAATATCACATGTGTTTTATTTTTTTTTTTTTTAATTCTTAAAATATGTATATTTTATCCTAATATTTTAAATCCATAAACATTTCATCGTCATCATCAGAAAATAAATAATTATTATTTACATTTAAATTACTTGAATTTATATCTAAGAACATTTGGTCATTTCCGTCATTATACCAGTCCGTTAATGAATTTTCAGTAATGTTTGATTCTGCATTATTCGTGTTCTCTATTAAATATTCTGCAATATCTTCTAATTCAAAATCATTTTCTTTTAACTTGTAATGCCCCCAAGCATATGTCTGAATACCATCGAACTTTATATATCTCTTGTCATCATTGTGACTTAAAACTACTTTTTCTATTTTTTGAGTATATATTTGATGGCGGTACGTTCGAAATGTATACATTGAATCACTATGCACATTTTTGGAATATAAACATTTTTTATAGTCGCCTAATGTTACTCTATCTAATGCCATTTTTTTCACACCCTTGGATTTTTTAATTTCATCATTATTATCATTCCTAATTGAGTACATTTTCGCCCTAAAACCTACAAATTCTCTCATAATTACTCCACAGTTTTCATCCTTCATCATTCCCAAAACTTTTTTATTTAGAATTGGTAAATTAAATTTATTTTGAGGGCTATAATCTGAAGTATCAAAACGTTGAAGTACATCATTTGATATATCCTTATAGAAATCTTCTGTTCTAATGGTATATACAAATGAATCTGTATCCATGTAATTTAAATGAATTCTACTATTAAATTTGGGTTTCATATAACCATAGTGAAATTCATACATTTTCCATTTCGAAAGTTCTAATACACTGAAACCTAAGTACATTGGTTTATTACATTTAATGTTCAATCGTTTAAGTTGTACCGCAAACATATCATCTCCAAACCTAGACAGACTATGAAAATTCAATTGAGCAATATGAGCTCTTGCTTCTCTATGATTTCTTCTACCCGATTCCCACTGTGTTACTATATAAACATTCTTTCTTTTTTCTACATTCTCCATGGTCTTGCCGTAAACTGCATTATTTAGTAACTTGAAGAAATCTTTCTCGAATACATTTGTCGCTCTAGTCCTATGAAAAGTATTTAAGTCGATGTATGACTTTAACCATGGAGCCTGTTTAAATTTTATAACTCGATGTATTTTTTTCAAAATCATACCATTTTCTATACACTGTTTCAACACTCTATAATGTATAGAATAATTCTTTTTATTAGTTAAGTCTGCTATTAACTTTTCATTTATCATGGGAGGAATTATTTTATTTTGCGGACAGAATGGTAAATCATTGTGTAGATCATGTAATCCAGTAGGATAATCTAAATCTACTTCCAAAATATAGCCCTCACTAGACTCATCTTCAATAGAATTCACATTAAGTAAATTTATTTGATCATTATTTAACCAAACAAAATCTGAATATGGTAGATATTGCGACATTGCCCATCCATATAAGTTATTTGCATCCAAGTACATTAGATATTGTGAGGACTTTGTTCTATCATAATCATTCATATACTTATTATTGGCCACAGAATGTCTTAGTGAACATTGGACAAGCCCTCCTCTAATACCATTTTTTATCATACTATACATATCAACATCAGTTATAAGTTCTAAACGAATTTTTGTTGATTTCAACATAGCATCCCAGGATAACCCTGGTGCTGTATAATAATGACATGGATCCAAACCATAAATGCTTTTACAAATCTTTCTGAAATTTTCAAAAATGTCTGCTAAAATAAGTGTATCACTTTTAACATACAATTCTGTATATTCTAACAGTGTTTTACAATTAAAAGTTTCCCATACTTTTTTAGCATGTTGGTAATCTTCTACTCTGCACTCTTTATTTGTTAACAAATTTTTAAATTCTTCCCGTTCAGGGAGATTTCTTTCGGAAAGTTTCGAAAATGAATCAATATAAGAATATGGGAATATTCCCTTTCTTCTTATTAAGTCGAACTTAACTTCATTTGGGAAATATTTTTTAATGATTTTAAAATCATCAGAAGCTAAGTTTGAAGATAAAGCTTCTAAACTGGATGCCATAAACCTAAATGAGTCTACAAACCTCAACTGAAAATTATCATTTTCAACTGGAACATTTTTGGTAATAGAAATATAAGTTTCCTTATTTATAGGAATTATTTCTATTGTACCTTCAACTTTACCTAATTCCCTTATAAACAAATGACTGTCATAGGATGATAAATTGTGAAAAAACACTGGTATGAATTTTTTAATTTTGTAATTGATATTGCAATGGTTGTGAAGGGCAGATCGATAGCGACCAGTCAAATGACAATGGTCACGAACTCTATCATCATCCAAAGATTTTCCACAAAGTCTACAATTTATACAACTTCTAAATTCCTCATTTTCTTCAGCTGTAAGGGCTTTCATTGGAACTACTTTATTTATATACATTTTAAAAATTTCTGTTGTATCCTTCAATAATTCCCTGACAAATACTTGGGGGCTATCTAATCCACTATAAGTGAATGATTTTGAATATTTATCATTATAGCTACACTTAATATAATAACTAAATGAACAGGGGATGTGCTTCTGCTCATTTATAGTTTTCTCACTAACTCTATTATTAATTTTTTGCAATAAACATTCAAAATCCGCGTAAACAAAGAATGGTACTTCTAAACTATTCGTGGAATTTTGAAATTCTATATACCTGTCTTCACCTTCAGGCATTGTCGTCACCATCTGCGTACATCCATCTTTGTGTCGGATTGCCATTTCAGGATCTCGGGAATATGTTAAGCATGTCATACAAAAATTAAGACTATTTTTGCTATTACTTAATGATGATCTGAGAAATCTGAAAGAAACAAAATTAAATAAATATATAATAATGAATAATTTTCTTAAATGTGAAAACTTACCTTGACAAATTTTTTATAAGAACATAATGTCTTTTGCTACAGTCATCGTTCTCCAACAACATCAAACTTATATGAATTTGTCTATATTTTTGACAAACTCTGTAAGGTCCAACAATTTGGTTTCCCTTTAAATCAAATCCAAATATGTTGATGCTGATAAAAGGATTTTGTGCTTCAAATTTGTCGATTTCATTTAAACCCATTGGGAATTCGATATTCTCAAAATTGAGAATCATCTCATTAACATAAATTATATTGTTTTCAATATTATGAATATTGTATGAGGAGCACATTGTTGCTTCTTTAGAATTATTTGGTGTCTTTAATGCAGCTATAATGCACCATTTGAAACAAAACACGTCATCATTTTTAATATTGATGCATGCATTTAGTTTCATTAATTTGTATGGTAGGGTAATATAACTCGATCCTCGAATTATATTGTGCTGGTTTATATTTATATGTAAATATTTTATTTTCAGTAATGCCCATCCACTGTCCCGTTCCTGGAACTCAGACATTTTGTTTTTTAAATTTTCAGCCTTCTCCAAATAAATATCTCTTAAGATGTGGGAGCGGTTAACTGCAGTCATTTTTGTAACATGTGACATTGTTTCGACTTTCTCTGTATCCTCACTCCTCTTAATGTAAACACATTCGAGTTCAAAATTGCATTTAAAATTTATTTGTTTATCCAGGGAATGTTGTAATATTTTCAAAATTTCTTCCTCCGCTTCTTCCAAAAATTCCTCCACATATATAACATCTACCTTAGGATTTGAGTAGGTATATATTTCCACTCTTTCCATGAAGTCGCTGGATCTTAGCAAAACATTTTTTGTGAAATCTGTAGCTCCATTGCTGCTTTCTCTATGTTGTCTTGTCCTTAGATGATGACCCCAATCCAGCTTTCCAACATTAATTTTGCATTGTGTACAATGCATCAGGCTTTGATGAATTTTGGAATGGTTTTCCAAACCTCGAACTGTTTTAAAGTTCTTTCCACAAATATGGCAATCCAAATTAATTGTTGGATGTACAAGGTGTACATCCATATGTTTTTTTAATAGAATTTTCCTATTAAAATGTTGTCCACAATGTTCACAGGGGAACACATTTAATTTTTTCCAACTTCTTTTCTGGTTGAGTAAACCACTTAATGTAAGTGATTTTGCGGTAGTGGAAGTGGAAGGAATATTGTCCATTGCTGATTCCATTTTTAATATTTTTAATTTTTTATTTTTTCACAAATTTATTTTATAATGAAATTTATGTGTTATTAAGTTTAAGTATTAATTCAAACTATTGTTACTTAAAGAAAAAACTAATAATGAAACCTTTTTAAAAAATAATGCATTATTAGACATATGTATATATTTATAATATTAAAAGATAGAAAAGTAAAATAAAATTTAAATTTCAAACAATATGGGGTGTTGTCGCCGTCTACAATTCCAGATAAGTATATCTTATTTTCTACAATCACAGCGGAAACTGTGTAAATAATATTTCTTTAAAACAATCGTGCCGGATGTATGACTCGATTCTAGACCTAAAATTTTACTGATCGAAAGAAACATTTGCTTCAACCTGCATAAAAATGAGAAATTCCAAAAAATGTTAGCGATTCATTTCTATTGACGCATTAAATTTTTTATTTTTTATTATTTTTTTTTTTTTAAGACAATGAAAAATAAATTTTCAACATCTTAAAATTAAAAGCTATTGCTATCATTTTTCAAAATTATTCTTAAAACTATAATTTCTAAAATAAACCTCTTATTCATAATCAATTTTTAAATTTATTAAAGTTTTATGAAACAGATGTTGTATGAAATATTTAAATTCAAATTATTTTCTACAATCATAACGGAAACAATGCATGTAGCCTTCTTTCTAGAACAAAGCCGGATGTATTCAAATATTAAGAAAACTATACTTTTAGCGTTTATAATTATTCTATCAGCATGAAAATGACGAAAAAGTAGATTTCTATTCCTTTGTTTTTAAAGTTTATTTGAAAACTATAAATTTCTTAAAACCTATTATTTCTAAGCCAAATTTTAACAATAAAATTATTTTGGACAATCATAATGGTAACAATCCATACAACTTTTTTTTTTTTTTAAATAACGGATGTAGATTGTCTGATAAAAACCGACAAAATACTGCATTATTTTTAGAAATCAGAATATATTTATAATTTTTCGTAAAGTACATTTTTGAAAACTAGAAACATTTTTCAAAACACTGAAAAATAAATTTTCTACAATAAAAATTTCTTACCCGTATGAAAACAATGTGAAAGAGGAATCAACGTGGAAAAAAAATGTGCGCGATAAGAATTTTTGTCAAAACAATGAAAAATAATTTTTTAACATTTAAAAAATTTTTCTATAGGCATGAAAATAACACCAAAGAGGAATCAACGTGGAAAAAAAATGTGCGCGATAAGAATTTTTTAAAACAATGGAAAATTTTCTAGTTTTCATAGTAAAAGTCGAATCCCCATTCGTTTTCATCGCAAATTTCGAGTCCCTATTCATTTTCTTCGTAATTTTGGAAAAAAATAGTCGCCTCCCCATTCATTTTCATCGTAGTCGCATCCCTATTCGTTTTCATCGTAGTCGCACCCCCTTTCTACATCTACTGGTGAGGTAAAAGATAAGATTGGAAATTTCATGTATTTAATAGACACATTACACGGAGTAATAAAAAGGCATCAAAATCAAATGAAAAATAGACTGGATGTAACAAACCACAATCAACAATCGAACTATGATCAAAATTCGAATCAATTTACTTTTCCAAAGACAACAAACATAGATTTAGACATAATACTTCCAAATAACCAGTTGAACCAACAAGAACAGAGACATCCAGAAAATAATTTACAAATTCCAAATAATGCATCAGCTAATAGTCCCAACATTTCAGCAAATGAACGGCTCAGAGTACAACCTGATAATTTAACAGGAAATACTCTGATTCCTACCAAATCTTCAACAAATGTTCAGGAAACTATTGATCGTCAACAGATGTTTATAAGAAGCCGATCTGAAAAACGCCAACAACAATTTACTCCTAGACGTTCAGAAAGAATTAGAAAAAAATCTCGAGTAGAACTAAATAGGTGTGAGGGAATGTTATAAATATATCTACTTGTTTTTTATAAAAAATAATACTAATTGTAATTTCTCTTTGAAATATTTGTCTGTCATATTTTAAAAAATTCATTCTTTGAAAATTATTCATTCAATAAAGACTTAATATAATTTTTATATAAAAATTAAAGATTTGTTATTTTTAACAATAACCATATCTAATTTTTAATGAAAATGATGAGTAACTTAAAAATAAGAAAAAAAATATTTTAATTCGGAAATTTGTTTCTTCTTCTCTTTAAGATCATATAGTAGAAATCAAGTTTATATCATAGATAATTACACCTTCGTAATGATTTTTTGCCCATTACTCTAAAAATTGTTGAAATGATGTTACGTTGTTTTTCTCGAAAATCGCAACACTTAAATATACCATACATTTTTCATGTTTTTATTCCCTACTGTATTCTCAATAAATCCCAATATAATGATTAAAAAATTCTTAAATTTGTTTAACAAAATGTTTATAATTTTGAAAATGGAGTTTTGAAACTGCCTTTAAAGTATAAAGTATTTAAAGTATGGTCTAACACCCACCTTAAAGTATACCGATCGACTCAGAATCACTTTCTGAGTCGATTAAACGATGTCCGTCCGTCCGTCCGTAAATGTAAAGCTTGTGCGCAGAGTACAGGTCCCAATTTTAAAGATATTTCGATAAAATTTGGTACATATAATTTTTTCTGCCCAAGGACGATCCCTATTGAAACTGGATGAAATCGGTTCATTATTTGACCTAGCCCCTATAAAAATGTCCTCCCGAAAGTGAATTTTATCCGTCACAAATGTTTAATTTATATAGGTATCTACACAAGTTTTTGTCCAAATAAGTTTTATATATAGGGAATTCATGTCACCAAATTTTATTATGATCGGTCCATAATTAGTCATAGCTCCCATATAAGGCCTGCTTCCGATAATCACTTTAACGAGCATAAATCTCCTACAAATGTTGGTATACACATAAAATTCAACATAAATAACTTTCATATAAACATTAATCACGTGACCAAATTTCGTGGTGATCGGTCCATAATTTGTCATAGCTCCCATATAAGGCCCACTTCCGAAAATCGCTCACGAACATAAATTATTGAAATTTTGAAAGAAAAATGTTTTTGCTCATTTACTTAGTGTAGGGTATTATCTGGTCGAGCTTGACCGACCATACTTTCTTTTATTGTTTTTTAAGTAAAAATTACCATTTATTTTAATATTTCTCAAAATATGTTAATTTTGTTCCTACATTTCTTGTTCTAGTGGCCTGAAACACGTTAATGGCCTGGGGAATTTTTAATAACTTTAACACTTTTTAACCAATTTTTGTCTTTTACTTGTCTTTAGAATGACAGTTATGTACACATTTCGATTCTTGTAAATTAAATTGCAAAAGTAGTTATTTAATGACAAAATTATTTTAAAACGAAAAAAAAAGCATTTTTCCTCCTTGAAATTGCACCCCAAAACGTCGTTGCGCCAACATGTTTCTACAATAAATAAAACAATTTTAGAGGGGGCAGCGGTCGCCATTTTATTTTGTTAGAGCCCTCCAATGTGTATATTGTTATTTAATAACAATAACAAATTTAACTCCATTTTTATTTTAAATTTTAAATTGGCTAGCGTTGTGTTTAGCCTTCAGTGCGGAAGACTAATTTAGAATATCTACAAGGCTTAACTCTAGTGGTTTCCATACCAAAACGTAAGCTAATTTTTAATTAAATTTTATTTATAATTAATACAATTTCCCAAAGTAAATAAATATGTGTATTTGTTTATAGGAATTTTAATATAAGAAGAAACATTGGTTAAATAAATTTTTATTAAAATTTAATCCAGTGCCTCTGTATTCAAAACCATTAGCGAGGCGGATTTCTCACTGTTCCTTTCGACTAGAGTTAAATGCTTATTTCGATATTTGAAAGAAATCACACTGATTTGAAAGGCAATTTTAGTTTAAATTAACTCAGAGGCAGACAGCTGAAAAATGCAGTTGTGTTTACTATTGTAAACCAAATTCAAATTTCTCATACAACAAGCTATTTCTGCTAAATAATTATCTAACATTTATGTATTTAATTAACTAAAAGATATATATTTAAAACAACCTATTATTATAGCCATTTATGTAATTATGTGTATTTTATGTAAAATATATCTATATGTATGTACATTATCCATAATTCTATGTTTTATTACTTATGTTAAGTAATTAACATAAAGCATGATATATATGTAAAAGCTGTACAATTTCACACATAACGCTCAAACAGGATGATCAAGGATAACAACAGTACGCGAACACATTAGAATAATAGAGTTAAGCCATCATACATGTATGATGATATGCACACATGTACATTAGGATGGCCCCTATTTTGCAATTTTTCGATATTCGATGCTCCAAAAGTCTAATTGTTCTCCTTCTTCAAACATTTTGTTTGAAGTTTCTCAAAGTTTTACCAAAGTATATATTTTTTTTATTCTTATGAAATTCTAAGTCTATTACGCTATGAAATAAAAGAAAAATATTTATATTAAGATGAGATAGACAAGATTGAAATTAATAAAACTAAAACCAACATATCTAAGTATGCGAACAAGAAACAATTTATAATATGAGATCGCCTCCAAAAAAAAGTGGCTTATGGCCTTCTACCCTATTGATAAACCAAAATTCACTTTTTTATAACCTCTACTTAAGTTAGAAGGTAATCTGCTATCAATGGCTGTCAAACTCAAACCAAGTGACGCAGACAGGAGTCAACTGACTGATCCCTATTGACAGGAGCAGTGCTGCGGACTTGTTGATCCACCAATGCCCATAGAATAGCAGTATCCATTCAAAATTCAGCACAAAAAAGTTTCGTCCAAAAAGAAATCATAATACCAAATTTTTTGTTGAACGATCCGAAAATCACTTAAATGCACATAAAGATCTTACATACATAAGTCGCTGTACCGAATTTTATGGAGATCGGTCCATAATTGGTTAAAAATATTAATATCGAACAGAAATTCTACAAAGATCGAAAATTTGTGTTTACAAATCACACCACTAGATTTGATGAATATCGGTCCATATTTGACCATAGCTCCCATATAAGTGCTCTCATAAATCTCTTATAAATATTTGTGTTAGGTTATAATACCCATAAAACTCTTGTAAATAAAGCTACTGAGATGAAGTTCAACCAAAATAGACTTCAAATACATAGAAATCAAGTTAAAATCTTGAATTCGAATATTCTAGTTTTAAGATCATTGTAGAAATAGAGATTTCTAGATGCTAATGCAGTGTATATAAATTGGCTGTGAGAACACAAAACAGTTCACAGTTTGAAGCATCGTTAAGTAAATACAAATTAACTGTCATAAAGTGTGCTGTATTACCAGTGAATTGTGTGTTTATAAAGTGTTATATAAACGTGTGTGTATTAACGCACATAGTGACAATTTTAACTTGTGTAGTTGTACCTTTTAGAAATAATTTTAAGAAATTTGTGACCAAAAACAAAATTTTCTCTAAATTCGTAAATTTTTATATCGATACCCACGTTAACCCATAATAAATACAGCAGATATAATTTGCATTTTTAGTACTTATACGTTTATTAAAATCAAGCAAATTATTTTCATTTGTTTGATTATTTTAAAATGCATTTTTTTCTTGGACCAGCACTCAGGGGATGACCCCTACTCATGCAAAGCATTGTATTGGAACTAGGAAAATGGGATGGAGGATAGAGGGAGTAGTGTTTGTGGACATTTGATTTGAATTTTCCTATATTGAAAGTGACAGGAAAGACTTCAGGAGGAAGCTTATTCCACATACGGACAGTACGACTAATACCCTATTGTCACCGGTAAGCACCTTCGCTCTCTTCTGTAAATTTCATAAATTTAAAATTTGGGATTTGTGCATGAAATTGTATGACTTTTTTTTTTGATATCAGTTATAATGTTAAACGATGTTAGAACATTTTTATATTATTACATTATTGTCTCAAATCTCTATACTTCCAATAATATCTAAACTCTAACCGTTATCCGATTTTGCTTAAAGTTTCATCATTTGGTTTTTAGATGAAGGAGAACAATGATAAACCTTGGAAACATCAAAAATTCAAAAAGTACAAAATAAGGGCCACACTTATACACACTCATACACATTTATCATTAAAGAAAGTAAAGAATTATTGTCACATTTACAGAAAGCAAACGAGTATGTTGTGCCACAAATACCATTGTAAAGTCTGTATCCTCCAGAATTCTACACATACTTACCACATACACTTGTAATTTTGTTTGTACATGTAGCACAAAAGATGCTGAACAAAATGCATATGAGCAAAAAATACTATAAATGAATTATGTTCAGATTAAATAAAAAATAAAACAGATTTTATTCATTCTTTTGAACAAGACGACGCAATATACACAAAGAAGAATTATTTTTGTTAAAATATAAATATTGAATTTAATGGGAATATAAAGAAAATATATTTAAGAGCGAAGGTCGTGTATTTATAAACTTTGTTGTACATTTAACATACTTAATACTTTAAGACAAAATCAATAGAATTTTAAAATTACATTGGAAATAATAAGTAGCAAATAAAGGAAAACAAACACAAACTCCTACATTATCAATGGTTCGTAAGTACTTATTTACATATTTATTTGTCGAAGACAAGTATTTTATATATCTTGTTATGCTTATTTGTGTTTGTGCATTAAGTAGTACTGTGGTTTTCCCCACTGTCTTTTATTCGCCAAAGTAATTTCAGAAAAACATGTAAAACCGTAAAGAACATACAATTTATAATATTTAAAAACAAATCATTCATTCATCGTAGATTTTGTGGTCTTAAGAGAGTTGTATAATAAAAACATTTGTTTTATATTAATAAATATTAGATACACTATACGCAGTATTGAAGTCTTTATCTTGTTTCTGGGGTTCCTATTAGATGCGAGAACTATGCGCGGTGCAGATATAGCCAGCGACCACAAACAACTGGTAGGAACTTTCAAGCTACGCCCAGCATCAGTAAATCTGCAAAAGGGTCCCATTAAATATAATTCGTCCCGTCTTCGTAACCCGGAGGTGGGCGCACGTTACTGTGGTCTACGATTACAAACAGCTATAATGATACTGATAAAGCGTTTCTTGGAGTTAGAAAGAAAAATCATAAACCATGCATTAGCGAAAAGTCTTGGGCTGAAATAGCCAATCGCAAGGCCTTAACAATATCGCAACTCGAACGAAAACAGCGGATGCTAAAATGGTGGCCAAAAGAAACTATCGAGAATCAGCAAAAACCGTAAAATCCCTAGTACGTGCTGATCGTGACCGACACTATAATAGTATAGCTACGGAAGCTGAGCAAGCTGCAAACATTGGCAACACAAACATTTACACGGCAATAAAATATATTTGTGGCAAGAACATAAAAAACACCACAATGCTAAAGGATGAGAACAACATCGATCTCACATCACCCGAGGAAAACCTACAACGTTGGAAGGAATTTTTCGGCTCTGCTCCTACTCCGAATGGCACTGATTTTAATATCAATAATTGCCCTTGGCTTTCTCGTCGCCGCAATGCGCGGAGAGATATATCAACATCTCCCCCAACATACCACGAAATGCAGTCGATACTGCTGAAATTAAAAGACTCTAAAGCCGCTGGACCCGAAGTTGTGCAAGCAGAACTGTCGCACCTGTTGCCAAAGCACTTACACCTCTTCTAAAATATGCATGGCTGAACAATCAAATACCAGATAGCTGGAAAGCTGGAGTGGTTGTAACCATTCCTAAGAAAGGCGATCTCAGCTATTGTAAAAATTGGCGTGGAATAACTCTACTAAATGTCATCAACAAAGTATTTGCTCTACTCCTGTTACAAAGGATCACGCCAATTATAGAGCCTCTATTACGCCGGGAGCAAACCGGTTTTAGACCCAGAAGATCATGTGCAGATCACATTAACACCATCCGCATCATTATTGAGCAGTCTCAAAAGTACAATAGCCACTTGAATATGCTATTTGTGGACTTTGAGCGTTCTTTTTACACCGTCTACAGACCAAGGAATACCAGACAAAATTGTTGACCTAATCCGCGAGCTTTATAATGAAGCTGAATCTAAAGTGAGGTTCGATGGAAACGAGAGTCGCTCATTCCAACACACTAGAGGTGTTAGACAAGGTTGCGTTCTATCTCCCACATTATTCCTTATCCTCCTAGATGGGGTAATGGAAGAAACAAACATCGATGCTGCTAACGTAATACGCTGGAATCAAAGCGAACGTCTAAACGATATAGACTATGCGGATGATATATGCTTGTTTGCCCACCGATTCGATGATATACAACAAAAACTCATATGCCTTATAAGAACGCAAGGAAAGTTGGTCTTAAGATAAATGTAAATAAAACAAAACTCATGCGGATTGTTACCATCAACTCAACTCTTCTTTCACTACATGGAGCCATAATTGAGGACGTTGACAATATCTCCATGCCTACGAAAATTAGGATAATTAACTACAGTGCAAAATCCGTCCTACTCTACAGCTGCACTAGATGAAGCACAACGGAAACCACCATCAGAAAGTTGCAAACATTTGTGAATCGTTGCCTTAGACAAACTCTGCTCATATTCTGGCCACATTGGGTGACTAATGAACAACTTTTGTACATGGCCAAATGTGTTCCGATTGAGCAAGAAATTAAACGTCCAAAGTGGTCTTGGATTGGGCATATTTTACGTATGCCATGTAATGAAATCAGCAGAGAGGCGCTCGATTGGAATCCTCAGGGTCCGCCTGGTCGCCCACGAAACACCTGGGTGAGGATGGTAAGAAGAGAAATCGAAAGCTGCAACATGTCGTGGATCCAAGTCAAATCTCTAGCCAATGATCGTTCCAAATGGAGAGAATTTACAGACGTCCTATGTTCAACATGAACTTTTGTATATTTAATATAAATTCATTTACATAAATAAAAGGAAATATATATATACATTATCGGTCCTTATTTCTTCCAAAACTATGCCAGAGATCGGTACCAATTTGCGATCTGACACCTCTCGATTATTTACTGTGGGCCACGTGAAGTCACTAGTTTATGCTGATAAACCCACAACAATTGACGACTTATAGGCTAACATTGTTCGTGTTATTAGTTATATACTCCAACAATTGTCAAAAAAAAATTATAAAAATTGGTTTCCGGAATGCGCTACGTCAATAACATCCGCGGTGGGCATATGCCATGTTAATACCATGTATTGATCTTTCGAATAAAACAAATTTTGATTAGAATTTTCTTATTTCCTGGAATTTCGAGTTATATCTGGCTTAAAAACACGTTTTACATGGCGAGAGAAACATAGCGAAATAGACAAAGGCGACGCTACTATTCTATTTTTATTCCTTAAGTAGTTGGGAGTCATTATTCCAAAAATTTTAAATAATATTAAAAGGAGCAGTCATGAATATTTCGATAAAATATGAATCTATTAACTGACAATTTGAGGCTAAATTGCATAATAAAATAAACAGTTATCCCTAGCTCTGGCATTATTTACATATGTAAATATCTGACATTTAAAATAGCTAAAACTTTTGTATTTTTGGTCCTATTTGGAAATGGTTTGGAGTCAGTGACTAATTCTTGACGTTCTTCGTGTGCATATAAAAAAATTTCATTTGTGTTGTTTAATGTTTGGTATGGAGATTGAGGAATTTGAGGATCATTGTGATTTCGGATAACAAGAGGGCACCTGGGGACTTATCTTCTCCTGATATAAGGTCTCGACTGTCATCATTTACTCTATTACATCTCTAAAAGGCACTCGATGACATTACGATGGTTACTTAGTCATAAGTGCCATGCCATGAGCACTTATAAGATCGGAACCATATTCTGTCAACGTTCCAGAGAATGCTAAAGGGAGAACCCAGATATTCGACATACAGGACTTTACCTCTGAGGATGGTAGGCAAGCAGGCAAGTCTTTTCAAAACCGGGTCCTTTTGACTCTACTTGATTGTTCGCGCGCAGGACACTACCACATAAACCACCCAAATATATCTCTGAGAATGTACATTTTGATTCCCTTGTGTTAGGGTATAGCTGAGTGAAGTACATTGGAGGAGCTTAGATGCCTGATCTCTCAATAAACATAATAATTGGCTTCATAAGAAGCCTAGGCCTATTGTGTGATGTTGTGGACTATCCCCAACAATAATCTACATATGAATATATAAGAAATTACACGTATTTACAAATGGAAATAGTGCCCGGATTCGTAGAAAATTATTGGTGCCAGAGTTAAGGTTATGTAGCTAATCCAGTAGCCAGTTAGGTAGATAATAAGGTACCTAGCTCTATGTAAGCGGTATGTGATTCCAATGCGTTGACTACTTTGGACCAGCTATCAGACAGTCTCATTGTTATCCAATAGGGTCAATTGAACCCCTGCTTAGGACATGCACATGTTAAAATATCTAGTCACATAGCGAATTATGTAACTAGTAGTCACCCCAAATGATAGGTAAAATCACCAGTTCGGGACTATCTCAAATAACATGTTAAAATAACCAGTTATGTAGCTGAGTCATTAAACAGTTAGGTAGATAGTAAGGTGAAACTGACTGTATGTAACCGGTATGTGAATCCAATGCAGTCACATAGATAGTTATGTAACTAGTTGTCACCCTAATTAAAAATAAGTAGTTCAGGACAGTCGCCTAGAACTGCTGGGATATTTCTGTGCAAAAAGAAAAACGCTTACATAATTTCCTTATAGAAAACAATATTTTAAATGCTAATGACACATAATCATTCAAACTTCAAGATAATTTTTTTCTTTCCATATAACCACTTCCAATGACTTGCTATTGACTTATATTTTTCTTAGTTCAAAATAAAACTGAAAGCAGAAGGAACTCAAAGAAAACAAGAACTAAACTGTAAAAAAAAATTTGGAATATTTCCAAAGAAAATTCTAACGGCAAGCAACAAATCTTCGGCAATAAATCAATCAATTTTTCCAACTACTTGCGTGTAGTTTATTTTCTGTTATTTTCATAAGTGTTAAAGTTACAGCAAATGAGGAAAAAAAAGGAAACTAAACGACAAATTTAATGTGAAGTATATATAAATTTTGTTTGTGGCCATTGTTATGGCTGGTCGGTAAATTGTATGTATACGTATTTACCTTAATGTTGTGCCATTATTAGAATGTCGTTTTCTTTTTGCGAGCTAACTAGTTAAATGAATGATATGCAAAGACACACACTAGTTGAAAAGTAAATTAAATGTTATACTTTAGTTCGACTTTGGATATTATCCATTAGCAGTGATAAGGGTCCTATAAAGACAAACATAAATTTTAATCCAATAGAAATATTTTTATATACACCATCCATGACCCAATCGAATAATTAAAACCTGCTGAAAATCGACTTTCTTGAATTCTACATAGTTAATACAATTGTGAAGCTTTTTATACACACTACCAAAATATATTGAGTTTTGACTGTTTGTAACATATCGAAATATTGGTCGTAGAACCAAAAATTATACCTATATTATTCTAAGACAATCTAGATATGTCCGTTCTTCTATATATTGTTACGTTTTTACCTTTTAAAAACGAGGTTTATTTCCTTTAAATAAACCGGATACTTTTGATTGCAAATAAAAGCAGTTTTAGTAGTTTAAAATTGTAACAACTCTTTATTTATTTAGAATGTACAACAACAACAAAATTATATGGTCACTCAGTGTCTTTATACACGTTTATCAATTCGCAGAAATGCACACACACTCTATTACATACAACATTAAATGCATAGTTGATGTTAACTCTAACAGCGCCAATGATAAACTCAACTCAACTGCAGCCTCTTCCACTATTTATACACGCACTGCCAGAGCTTCTTCTAGAGCTCTCGATGTCATTGCCAGCAGCCCAAACATTTAGTGTTGCCATACTTACAAACAATGTCAATGATAGAAGTGCCTTCAAACATGATGAATGCTGCAGGCAGTCGTTATAGACCATTGAATTAAAATCGTCATTGAACATTCGTAACAATATTTATCTGTCGGTTCTTGGCCCTGTAGGAAAGGATGTACGGAAATGAAATTTTCTCCAAATGTTCTCTGTGCTTAGAATAATCAAAATCAGTAACGTTAAACTAGAGTTGTGAACCAAAATATGAGATAACCTAGAGAAAAGTAGTTTTTCAAAAATGTTTTCTTATTTTCTTTAAATATATTGAATGTAAAAATAAAAAAAAATTGTATGTGGATCGGCCTATAATTAGTAAAAGCCCGCATATTAATTCCAAATCCTAAAATCACTTAAATGCTTATAAATATATTGCAAATTTAAAACTTGACATGAATGATCCTAATATACATGAAAATCTCCGTACTAAATTGTATGTAATTGGTCATAGCTCTCATATAAAGAAGTCACTCGACAAATACATTAACCTACATAAATATTTATGTATTCAAAAATCAAACCACAAGATTTTGTTAAAATCGCTACATATTTGTTTATAGCTCAACATTAAGACCACTTCTTCAAATCACTAATAAATATCGTAATTATTTTGAAATTTACGTACTTAATAGCTCCCATATAAGGACCACTTCCGAAAAACATATAAGAATGCAAACTGACTGTTATTATTTATATACACAGTGCCATCTTCTAGTAGTTTCATGAATTATCTATCTGACGGATTGTCTAGAGCTTTTAGCAGCTATGTTAATATTAGCAGCATTAACAGTTAATGTTATTATACTTGAAAACATAAATCTGTCTACAGTATTGTATGACTATCGATCCATAATTGTACAAGGCTACTACACTCTAAAAAATAAATGTAAAATTATTACTATAAAATGAGTAAGTTTTCATGTAAAATTACAGAAAATGCGTAAATTTAGGCACAATTTTAAGCACAAAATTAATTACATACTTTTGATGGCAAAAATACAGAAAACATTTGGTATATTGGCTATTTGTAAAATTGTTTATAACATAATAAATATATTTACTTCATAATTACATATATTTTGCCTAAAATGTAAGTTTTAAACACAATGTGTGTAATAGTACTTATTTTAAACGAGTAATGTTGAAATTGTCAAAAAAAATATTTTTTAATAATAAAAAGCAGAAAGTCTTTAAATTTATTTTATATTCAAAATGATGCGGAAAAACGAACTAAAAATTATTGGAAATCATACATGTAAGTCATGTAAGTACATGTATTCCCATTCAGTTGTTCTTTAGTTTAAAGCATTGTAATTTTTATAGCGACCATGAAAGATGAACAAATGTAGTATTTGTATGTGATCTCTCCTTCCTGAAATATCATTAAAATATGCAGCCTTCATTTCAAGAATATGTTGATTGTAATGTACAATATGGATTGCTTCTCTTAATAAAGGAACACAAATGTAAAAAAATGCCAAAATTGATTAAAGAGACGTGTATAAATTGATTGCCACCGAATGTGAAGACATCAAGATCAGTATCCTTTCCGGACTATTATATTTAATATAACGCATGTAGTAATTGTGCAATATATCAAAATATCCTTTAAAAATATATGGAATCGTAAGATTTGTTTAATATAAAATAATTTGTATGTATAATTGTATGTACATATGTATTTGACATGTCGTTTTTATTTGTAGGTTGCTAAACATTTTTTAAACAAAAAAATATGTAAATTTACACATTTTTTTGTATATTTATTTACATACAATGTGTTTAAATATTGGAATTTACACGCAGCATGTATTTTTACCCTAATTATAGTAGGAGAAAAGTTACCTACTATAAATGGAGTAAATTTACACGAAAATTTATTAGAGTGTATATAATACATTACTCTGCAACAAAAATGTATTGACATTGTCATTTCATATGGAATTATTTGTCGTATACCAAAAATTCTACGGCAATGTAGGTATGTCCGCTTACCTGTCTGTTGAACACACGACAGTCCTAGAAGAGTTGGCTTTTTTAGTAACATTTATTCAAAAATATTCTTTGATGATCAGAAATAATTGCTGTTTGAAATGGGCGAAATCGGTCTTACAAAAAACATGATAGAACAAAATGTCCGTCCGACGTTTAAAAACAATTAAAATATGAGTAGATCTAGAAAACGGAAATTTGACACAAAAAGTCATTGCTAATAGCTAAGTAATAGTTAGATGGAATTGTTAAAAAGTTTTTGTTAAAAATATATGAAAAATTTTGTTCAGACCACTATACATATTTTGATAGCCATGACATTTAAAAGTATGAATCTAGCAGTGTGAAATTTAACACAGTTTTTTTTAGTAACTACATGTTTTTGTATAAAATGCACAACAATCGGTTACCATATTGGTAGTGGCGGTATTAGATATATAACACTCAAATTAAGTTTATTTTACAAAACCAATTAAAACTTGTTTAAAATGATATTGTTATCATGCTAATTCATTTAGAACCTTCCTTTATTTTCATAAATCATTGATAGTAAAGCTAAAATACAACACTAAACATTGGCTTGAATTTCGAGAAGTTATGATTGCACATAATTTCAATCAAATACTTGAAAACATAAACAATTTTATTTGTGGAACTTGCTATTAAAGTCAATACTATAACTTCACCCAATATGTATTTAAATTCTGTTTACATTCAATTTACTGTCCTCTGCTGCAATTTCTGCAAACTTTTTCAACATGCATCTATACTATATGGCACCATTTCCAATTGTATTTCAGAAGTTTCTAATTGAATTTCAGAAATTTCGAATTATATTTCAGAAGTTTTCATTTTTATCGTATTTTCCAATTTTTTTTCACAATTTTCCAATTGTATTTTAGAAATTTCCATTTGCATTTCAGAATTTTCTATTTATATATCAAAATTTTTAAATTATACTTAAACATTTTGCAACTGTATTTTAGAAATTTCTATTTCTATTTCTATTTCAGAATTTTCTATTTCTATTTAAGAAATTTCCATTTTTATTGCCTTTATAATTTTCTGAAATACAATAAGAAAATTCTGAAATTCAATTGAAAATGTCTAAACTACAATTAGCACTTTCTGAAATATAATTGGAAATGGTGTTTTTCTCCTTCTACGCAATTATTTTATGTTTTTTGATTCTGATGTTTTGTATTTCTATAGTCAATTGAATTAAACTCGAAAATACAGAAAAAACAGAACTATTTCAATGTAGTAAAGAAATTCCTCTTAGAATATTTTTTCATACTCGTATTTTCTCAAGTGCAAATATTGAGAAGAAAAAGGAAGGTAAAATTGATTTTCTATGCAACAATGCATTACAAGTAATTACACTGAGGGAAAAACGACGTTGCAAAATCGACAACGGTTGGTGTCATTTTGACACCATACGGTGACACTTTTTTTCGACACCGTACGTTTACAATTTGTAAACAAACGGGTATGAATCGACAACACAATGTTGTCAAGTTATGCGACGTCTCACCTCACCGTGAATAACAAGAAAGTTGGTTTTTATTACGGCGAGCGTAATGGTATTTATCACACAGTTTTTGTTTTTTAAAACGCAAAAGTACAAATTATTGAATAAGTGCTAATAAATTAGGTTTTGTGAACAAAAAGTAAACAAAATAAATGCAGTGAAACAAATATGATCAGTGTGGACATAGCTGAATAAACGGACTATATGGAAGTACAACAGTACCTGGAAACAATAGCCAGTGATAATTTTTTTCATACGAGTATTCAAAACATGTTTTTATAAATGTGTTTATATTAAATAAATGTAAAATTAATGAAAAATAAGGTATTTTATGTTTTATTTTAATCGCCATAGCTATTATGGTAAATTGGGAAAGGAAAGGGATTACACGATTCCAAATCAAACAAGTAAGAAAGTATGGTCGGTCAAGCCCGACCATATAATACCCTACACTAAGTAAATGAGCAAAAACATTTTTCTTTCAAAATTTCAATAATTTATATTCGTGAACGATTTTCGGAAGTGGGCCTTATATGGGAGCTATGACCAATTATGGACCGATCACCATGAAATTAAGTGGTGTGATTAATGTCTATATGAAAGTTATTTATGTTGCATTTTATGTATATACCAACATTCTTAAGAGATTTATGCTCATTAAAGTGATTATCGGAAGCAGGCCTTATATGGGAGCTATGACTAATTATGGACCGATCATAATAAAATTTGGTGACATGAATTTCGTATATATAAAACTTATTTTGAGAAAAACTTGTGTTGGTACCTATATAAATTAAACATTTATGACCGATAAAGTCCAATTTCGGGAGGACATTTGTATGGGGGCTAGGTGAAATAATGAACCGATTTTAGCCAATTTCAATAGGCTTGGTCCTTGGGCAGAAAAAATGATATGTACCAAATTTTATCGAAATATCTTCAAGATTGCGACCTGTACTCTGCGCACAAGCTTTACATGGACAACCAGCCAGCCAGACGGACGGACGGACGGACGGACATCGTTTAATCGACTCAGAAAGTGATTCTGAGTCGATCGGTATACTTTAAGGTGGGTGTTAGACTAATATTTTTGGGCGTTACAAACATCTGCACAAATCCAATATACCCTCCCCACTATGGTGGTGTAGGGTATAAAAAGGGTGGTGTTAAATCAACAACGGACGGTATTAAAACGGTGTCAAACTGACAACGGACGGTGTCAAGTCGATAACGATATGGTGACAAATCGACAACGGATGGTGTCAAATCTGCAACGGTATGGTGTCATTTTTTCGTTGTCAAATTGACACCGTTCGTGTATGATTTTTGCACATACGGGGTTGATACACTATTGACACCGAATGGTGTCAAATTGTACACGGATGGGTTCATTTTTTCTGTGGGTGTATGGAAAATGGGCACTTGACACATTTCTAGAAAAACATTCAATTAATTCTCATAATGTTGAAAACAAAAAATAATAGTCCAAATAATATAAAATACAATAAATAATAATGTGTAGTTAATTTGAATTGTTTAAGACAAAATAACAAGTGACCAAAGAGATTATATCTCAATTTTAATGGGAAAGTGCTTTAAGAGAGGTTTAATTAGCAGTCACCTAAAGCATAGCTCACTTGAGTTCAAGCATAGGTTTCGTTGTGATACCGTATGTGTATCGCACCATTCATCCTATGTTTCTTGGTCGCTGTCGTTCCGCAGCTAATCTGTTGCTTAAAAGAATGTTTGAGTTTTACTTAAATTACCGCTAGAGAGACAGGTTTTCTCTATAAGCATTTGTTCATCAAACATTATATACATCAGTTTCTAAATGCCGGATAATGATATAGAAAATATTTAGTTGGTCATCTTCTTCCTGATTATTGAGTTTCTTAGGTGGAATTTATAGAGATTTATCGTCGTGTCCTCTTTCTGAAATTATGTTTTTATTACATTATACAGTCGAATAATAATCGTTCGAATAATCGAAAAATTTCCTATGAATAATTATTAGAATAATTCAAAACAACAATTTTCCAATAACGAATAAAAATAATTTATCATAATTATAAATTTAAATAGGTAATAATATCTGACATGTTTAATAAGCATTAAAATGTAAATTACACAGGGGAACAAAATTTACATTTTGGTTTGGTGCAGCGAAAAATGTTATTCGTAAAACATATATGGGTCATTTCATTTTCAAAACTATCTTTAGTTTTTTTTTTTTTTTTTTGGACAGCTCTTGTTTTTAAAATATTGCGGTTTTAATTTGTTTGGTTATTCTGTAGTTTTTTTAAAAAAGCATTTTTATACTGTTATTCTACACAAAATTATCTTTTCTATGACATCAATTTTGTTTATCTAAATTCTAGGATATAGTGGTGAGTTTTTTCATTGATTTGAATTCATTTAATTTTTCCACAAAAATTGTAGCAGCTGAATATTTATCTCCTGCAGCATTAAGTTTATGAATACAATGTCGTTTTTTTCTTAAATTTTGAGTGGAATATTTTAGACATTCCTTCATTGTTAATCCAAAAATTGGAGTTTCTTTAAATCTTTCTTTCCGGAATTATTCGTAAACTGCAAAATCTTCTTTTGGTTTTTAGCAGTTTATTAGAGTTTTTCGGTTTCCAAAGTCAATAACAGAATCAATTTGTTTTTTATAATGTCGAACACTTCTCTTGTCAAAAGCTATCAAAAAATGTTGGCCTTACAAATCAATGGAGTGAATTCCTTTTTTCGTTTTATTCACTTTGTGTTTGTTTGTTCAAAAATAATCGAATATGCAGTGTTAAATTTTTAATTAAAATTTTGGGATTACAACATTTTATTAAAGATAAAGCTAAAAGGGTAAAATTTCAACATTCTTGAAAGATCAGACAAATATGCCACAAGATCCACCGGAATTATTATACTCATAAGAAACATATTGTTTCTTTTCCTTTAAATAAACCGGTAATTTTGATTGCAAAGGAAAACAGTTTTAGTAGTTTAAAATTGTAACAACTCTTTATTTGTTCAGATGTACAATAACAACAATTAAAATAGACAGTGTTTTTATACACGTTTATAAATTCCCAGAAATACACATACTTTTTAATGTACAAGAGTACACTGGTAATGCAGTTGATGTCTTTACTTAACGATGCTTCAAATTAAACTCAAGTACTGCAACCGAAGTCACTATTTATACAGATTGTTCTTAAAGGACAAAACTCGTATATTCGATTTCTAGAGCTTTCGATATTAATATATGCAGCTTACACATTTAGTGTTGCCATACTTAAAAACAATGCTAATCGACCGCATGCTATCAATATTGTTGATAAGTAGAAGCTTCTACTGATGGACATGTTTATAAACATGATGAATGTTGCAGGCGGTCGTTACAGACCTTTAAATTCAAATCGCTGTTGCAAATTTGTAACAATATGTTTACGTAGACCAGTGTCATGCTAAAAAGACTTTCACATTCTAAGCTGCATTGCCCAAAATTTTGAAGAAAACGCCAAAAAAAAATGGGTATTTAATGATAATATTTAAACCGCGATATTTCGAAAACGCGAGCTGACTAAAAAAAACAAGTATAGCTTAGTAATAAGGGTTTATCAACTTGTACAAATCTCGGGCAGCAAAATGTCTGTTATTCAGTGTTATTTATAGCTAATTTTATTAATTTGTATTATGATGCAAATTAATCATAATACAAAAATGCAGTATTGAGATGCTATAATATGAAGAGATTATAATGTTTCTGAAATTCAACAGATCCTAAAGTTAAATAGAGTCTTTCAATCATTGTATATGAGTGGTTCGATAGCTCTATCTACAAATATGAATTCTCAAAAAATTATAATTCTTAAAATATATTGTAGATGCTTAGCAAAAAGTAGTAAATAGAAGGGTCCACATATCACTGAGAGGCCGTAATGTGAAAATATTGGCAGAATCGCAATTATGTTTTCAATACGCTATATATTTGGTAGTTATTGACAACCTTTTATGTTTAAACAAATAATTTAATTGAAACAAAACGATGATATAGATAATTGTATAAATGGATGCAAAACATGATCTTCAAATGTATATACGTAATATTATTAATGGTGGCTTTATACGATAGATATGACTTGTCAAAAGAGAAAATCCTTTTTTGGCGCGAACAATTATATTGTATAAGTCTCGGGGTTCTGCTAGATCAATTCCATGAAATAGTGCCACTTCTACTGGGTGTAGTGAAATAGGGTTGGCTGGACAGTTGAAAATGTGGAGGGTGCCATGGGGACCCTGACCACTTGCTGGGCATAATTTGAGGACGACACGGTCTATGTGGGACCAGAAGGCATTAAGCCTGTTGCTCCATCCTGATCTTAGTAGTGACAGAATGACTCTTGTTTTGCCCGGCAGAATCTTCTCGTATTTTCTAAGGTCGTGTCTGACGTGCCTGGGGGGAGACTTCAACTGTGTGATGTTGAAGTTTGGATGACTCCTCCGGCGACATCCCAGAAGAAACTGTTGCGTCAGCATGACGTTATGTTCCCTGACTGGTAGAACCTTAGTTTCCTCGTACAGGTGGTGTTCGGAGGTGATTTGGAGGCAGCCTGTGACGGTCCTTAAGACTGCATTTTGACAGCTTTGAATATTTCTCCACTGAGTATCACTTAACGAAGGCGACCACAGTGGAGCTGCATAGTTAAGCCAATCGTCTTGTAGGTTGCTAACAAGGTTTCTTTGTCCATACCCCAAGTGCAGGCGGCTAGTCCCTTGAGGACCTTTCTCTTTCTATTTCGCAGTTTATGCGTGATTGCAGTGGCGTGTGCTGAGGAGGTAAAAAGGCTATCAAAAGTGACACCCAAGATTTTCGGAAGGTTCACTGTCGGAATGTGTACGCCGCCGACCATGATGCCTAAGTTGAGTTTTACCTCCTTCGTCCAGGTGGTGTAGAGAGTTGCCGATGACTTCGTTGGTTATAGATGCAGGTTACGTGCAGTGAAGAAATTGTGAATTTCGTTGAGATATCCATTTACCAAACCGCAAAGCTCATCAACGTTGTGGCCTGGCTCCAAAATGGTGAGATCGTCCGCATTAGTGATTACCTATATACCCTGTGGTGGCACTGGGAGTTTAAAGAGGTAAAAGTTAAACAGGAGCAGGGACAGGACCCTCCCCCTGAGGGACTCGTTGGTTTACTCTACGGAGTTTTGAGCATTTGTCTCTAAACTCCTCGAACGACTGCCTGCCACTCAGATAGTTCACTATCCATCTCTTCGCGTTGTTGGGCATTGTGGACTGCAGGATGTCCTGGAAGAGTGTGGCGTGACTGACAGAGTCGAAGGCCTTCGACAGCTCAAGTGCCACTAGGATCGTCCGTTCACAAGGCCTCTGCTGATTCAAGCCCTGTGAGATCTGAGTGACTATGGCTGATAATGCTGTGGTGGTGGTGTACATCTTACGGAATCCATGCTGTTGACGAGCTGCTGGTAGTTGACGGGTCAGCTGGGGGAGGAGAAGAGCTTCGAGTGTTTTCGCTACAGGTGACAGGAGGGATATCGGCATGTACTATTGTCCCTCACTCGCTCACCCAGGTTTTAACAAAGGAATCAATCGACCCATTTTCCAGATATCGGGTATTGTTAAGCTCCTTACGGTCAGGTTAAAAACCGTTGTCAGGTACTCGACTCCCTGCTCGAATTGGTGATTTAGCATCGGCATGGATATTCCGTCAGATTCTATTGCCTTTGAAGGCTTAGCTTTGTTGATGGCTTCTGCAACTTCAGTTGGAGTGTATAGTTGTGGTGTGTTCGAGACTGAAAATCATACAGTTTGCGGACAATACCTCTTTTCGCCTTGTCTCTCTCAGGGTGCTCAATAAATTTCCGGCAAAAAGGTGTGTGCAAACTTAATCGCGACCCTATTGTCCTTCTTTGTTGGGTTAGAGAGAGACCGAATTGTAGACAACATCTTCCCAACTCCAGAACCAGTTCTTCAAATGATCCAACTATTTGTTTCGCTTGTCCTCATTTACCAACCTGCTGATATCGCGGTTCAGCTGGGCGATCCTAGAGTCATCTGCGAGTCCCGCTGCTTCTGCTGGGAAGTGCGGTCGCACTACGGATATTCTTCCAGCGGGAATGAAGCGAGCGGTTGCTGCGGTGACGGTTTCGCGAAACTTCCTCTTTGCTTTGCGTTCGTTGGAGGGAATCGGTAGACCATTGAATATGCGGTCGGTAAATTCTCTGAAGCCGTTCCAGTCTGCTTTTTTTTGGTTGATGTAAGACAAACGAGTATGGGTAAATGGTCTGATCCTAGAGTGATAACTGCACGCCAGGTTGTGCCGTTAATCAGACCAGGACTCGTTATGGTGATATCTGGCGAAATAGCGCAATTACCCATAATCCTTGTGGGGGCATCAACATTTAGTGTGCAGAAGGTAGATTCGTCTATCTGTTCCGTCAACAACGCTCCTCTCTGATCTTCCCAAGACATGAGTGCCAGAGCTGGTGATGAGCGTTGATGTCCCCTAGGACAAAACTTGTATCACTATCCAATAAGGTCTTATTGTCGGGATGGTAGCCTGTTGGACATCTGGCTACTGGCGGAATGTAGACATTATAGAGCTCCAACTCCGTACCTCCCGATCTGATCGCAATACCCTGAACTTCAAGATATTGGTCTCTCGAATTCAGATCGAGAGAAAGAGCTCTATACTTCACGGTGTTGTGTATGATAAATGCGATGCCTCCACCGTTGCCTCTGGTGCGGTCTTTTCGGAGAACGTTGTATCCATTGCAACTTTGCAGTCCGGAATTACTCGTAACTTTGGTCTCCTGGACCGCAGCGACCACGATGTTGTGTTGGCGCATAAATTGGGTTATCTCAGAAATCTTCCCTTGGAGGCCTTTGCAGTTGAACTGCAATATAATTATCACCCCAGGTCTACGGACTGCAATCGATGGTGTGAGCGGCGATGGATTTTGTTACTGTAGATGTTGTACTTGCTCCTGTTGTTGTGATTGCGGTGGGGAGGGTGGTGATGTGGCGTAGGATGACAACGATGAAGCCGATGAACTACGTCGCTGGCAGCATGGAGCAACGTAATTCTCCGACCACTCCCTTTCATGGATAAGTCCGGAACAATTTCTAAGGTGACACCAGCACAAGCAAGAGTTGCACCTTAATTGAGTTGACATGTGGTGCAGTCGATTCTGGCATACCGTGCAGAACCATGGATTTTTTTCAACTCAGGCGCGAACCAGTAAAATGAGAAGCAGCAGAGCCGGAAGGTGCAGCTCCAAAAATAAAAATTGTATTGTTGTTTTTGCTGGGTTGACAGCACTTGGCCGAAGATCTTCGGGTCATTCCGGTACGTAGAACCGGCTGTCGTAGAAATGTATCTGACTATATTGTCATATAGTGAGAGTTATACAATATATTCATCAACAAACCTGGATCATAAACAGGTTCTGGTATCGTGTATTCAACAGTTATATTCATATTGACGACAAATAAAATGTTTACATTACCATTATCTCTTATATTTCCATACGGCTAATTGTTTTGTCAAGAAGTCTGGTGCTAACCAGTTAAGAGTAGTGAAAAGTGACTTAGATGGAATAGTTCTAAGAGCACGTGTTATCATAACCGCCACTATTGCCATAATACATTCGCAATTGCTTAGATGATTTTTCTTCTCGTTAACTACTAAAACGCTTTCCATTAGAACCGACTTGATTTGGTAACGAAATCGTATAGACAGTATACATTTCTACGGATGCTTCTTCAGTTTAGTCCAATTAGTTTTTATCACCAATATAGTGCAGTTGTCCTATAGTGGCCCTGGATTGTGTATTCAGGATCCATTCTTTTTATTCTTCAGTATTTTAAAAATGTTAGTGTCCCTCTTTGAATCGTAGGAGTAACAAACTGAGATATTCTGAGATAATCTTAGTATGAACACTTATAGTTTTAATTACCGATATCGAGGAAGACGACTAAGGAGGAAGACGACTCACAAATCAGGGATATTTATATATAACGAACTAATGACTATACTGCAGTTTTGGTAGATCTACCCTACAGGTAGGCATTATTAGCCTTGAATTAAGTAACTGAAGCAAGTCATATCTAAGTTTGGCATCAATTATTGGATGGATTTCGGCAGGTTGTTGACAGTGGAGAGCGTACACCATCTTTTTGTGGTGTACCCAATCTTGGTTTTTTAAAAGTCTTCCGACAAATTATATGAATAAGGATCAATTTTGAGTTGTATCATAGCGTCAATAACCGATTCCGGTTTGACATTTTAAGGCAGCTTCTATATCAAGGAAGGCTACTAAAGAGAACTTCCTACAAACCTGGGCTAATTTTATCATTACTTGGGGCAGCTATTTTAATAACTAATAGAATAGAATAGAATAGTTTTGGTAGATCTTCACTTCATGTGAGCATGGTAAGCCTTGGTAAAAGTAAATACACCGAGTTATGTTCTAGGCTTCAACTATTCTTTGCAAAGTTTTAAGTTAAGGGAGTAGAGGCTGATTTTTCTGATTTCCTTAGGACCATAAACAGGGCCTGAAGATTATCTAGAGCCACAACTTTAGAGTACTAATATTCTCCTGTAAGTCCTTATAAATATCGTCAGGACACTGATATTTAAAGGGCTTATCTAATCGTATGCGTTGTTCTGTGATCGGTTTATTTGATATGCATCAATATATTGGTCTACCGTTGACTGAGAGTTGAGTACCTTTCAGTCTTGAAATTATGTTTTCATCAGTACCTCTATTGTATTTTGATTTTTTGTGATCCAGCATACATATATTTTCTAAATGCAGAAAGGTATTGTTAGTTTGATTTAAAATACATACTCATTAAAGCTCAACATTTAAAGAATACCTACGTTACTGTACCCACACTTCCAGTGATACAATTTAATGTTGAGATCTCCCTTTTTTTCGCTGCTGAAACACTAGCATGAGCCAGTGGATTTCGTGTTATTCGTATTCATACAAGACTGTTTTTTTTTAAACACCTGTAAAAGTAACCAATCCTTAAGTGGGAGTATACAGTTGCATACAAATATAAACGAAATGCAATTTACGACTACAGTGTAAACAAACACTACCTCTGTGCGAGGAAACTGTAAAAAACGATTTAACTTTGTGTTGAAAAAATACTACTCCTCCCAAAAGTATGCTATGAAACGAAAATATTATTCACTTTATTTAACCTTGTCACAGTAGAGCAATTTGTTTAAAGATCTAGAAATTAATTACTGACGATGGCAATATTTTATTTATCTGCTCAGTTAACTGCAACTATTCTCAATATTAGGACCTTTCAATTATACTCACCTAGACAAGTGCTTTGTTTTTGAAAATAAGTCCTTTACATGAACCACTGTAAACAACAAATGAGTTCTTTTTCACAATCTATATATTTATATATCTTCTATATATATAAAAATTAATGTATGTTCATTTGTTTGTTTGTTTACACTTTATAAGTTTCTCTATATCTGGAAAGAACAATAGGCTACTTTTTATTTTGAAATTTCAACGAAGTAAATAGTTATTATGGAATATCGTCTGAACTATAATTGTGAAAGCCGTAAAATTTCTCGGGGCACACCCACACAAAGCTAAAAGTTATTTTCGAATATCTGCAGAACTATAAGTGTAACAGTCTTCAAACTTAACACGAATCAGGGGCTGAGCTGTGACCCCCCCATACAAATAATTATTTCTAAATATCTTGCGAACTATAAATGTGGAAGTTTTCAAAGTAAATATTTATAATCGAAGAATTTGTAAACTTCGTTAAATTTGCCAGTATTTGTTGTTTATATTAAAGTAAGGGGGATTGAAACAGATTGGTTAACCCGTTCCATATTCTGTTAATTGTTATTAATGGATATCTGGAGATTTTTTAATAGTGTGATTCTAAGTACCTTGAATGTTATGTTGGTACTATTGAAGGTATTGCAAATGGATGATATCAGAACATACAAAGTAAATAGTTAGTTTCTAATATCTAAAGAGCTGTTATGGCTAGAGTCTTATATCTTTTTATAAATTACTTTCCTATCATTATAAATAGTATGACTAAAAATATATATATATTATAGCGGAGTTCAGAAAAATCCTTTCACATCTTTTTTATTTTACTACGATAGAGGTAACGAAGCGCACCGGGTTAAGCAAGTATTTATATATTGTATAAGGGAATATTTGTGTTGTGTAAAGTGCAAGTGAAATAAATTCATTTCATGCTTTATTTAAGTTTCATATTATACGACTACAATAAATTGTTTCTCCTACTTTAGCTGTGTGTTTAACTGTTAGTGAGTGTTGAAAACTAAAAAAATGCAAGAAAAAACTTTGGTCACATGCTGCAACTGAAAATATCATCAAAAGTAAATTTGTGTCATGTTGAAATATTTAGCAAACAACAAACGAAAAAAACTTCTTTTTCAATACAGTTTTACAATTGCAACTAAGTCAAAGTCTTTTTAATGACTCACTTAAACGAAATTTATTAAATAGAAAACAATTTATATTTATTTGTTAGTTTTAATTTTTTCGTTTACTTTAGAACTCTGTTACATGTATAAATATTATGTTTATTATACTCACAATAAATGGCTTAGACTTTATACACCTGTTGTGTGCTAGTAAGTCAATTACTCACCAAAGCTCTTATAAACATTGTTATCACACGAAATGTCGACATAAATAATCCTCGTATATACAGTAATCGCTAAACCTAGTTTTATGAAGATCGGGCCATAATTATTTATAGGTCCGATATAAGAAACACTTTCAAAAAGTACACCAAACTAAACAAAAATCTTTTAAATATTGATATCAAACTATAAGTATTGGTGACGATCAGTCCATAATTTGCCATATCACCCAAATAAAATACATAGACATCAAAGCACAAAATTGTATGACAATCGCCCCTTAACAGCCAATAGCTCCCATATAAGTATTACATGCGAAAATCTACCACTGCTACTTTTTAGTAATAGAAAATATAGAACTAACCAAATCGGGTGAACCAGATAAATGTTTTTGTACACAACGCACAACAATAGGTGTGCGTATAGTCTAATATAACAGTTTTACTTGTTTTTATTACTTTTCATCTTTATCCATACTGATAAAACCATATAAAATCTCTCAACCACATACAAACACTCATAGATTATAATGCATAGTTCATATTATTATTTTTTTTTTGTATCAGCTTTATAGTTATGAGTTAATTATAGTGAAATTTCGAAACTTCGAAACTTCGTCTTCAGATAAGAATTAAACGTTGCAATAAGAAACAAGCTTTATAGTAAAAATATAAAAATTAGAATCTCTATACAAAGCCCGCGTAATATTGAATAAAAACTGTGAATTATCAGCATAACCATTAAAATGTGAAATTGTTTAATTTTAGAATTACTGACACAGTTTTGAAAAATGGCTAGAAAGGGGACACGCGCTAGATAAATAAAGCAACACTGCTCCAAACAAATATCGTATGGGTTATGTCCCAGCAGTTCTAGGAAATAGCCCCGAACTAGTGATTTTACCCATCATTTAGGGTGGGAACTAGTTACTTCAATAGCTACGTGACTAGTTATTGTAACACGTGCATGTCCTAAGCAGGAGGTCAATTGACCCTTTTTGACTGCAATGAGACTGTAGCTGGTTCAAAGTAGTCAACGCATTGGCTTCACATACTGGTTAAATAGCGTCAGTTACCTCAAATAGTCAGCTATAAAGACATATCATAGACAGTCCCATAAATGATAGCTTGCAAGCAAGCCCTTCTTCGACAACTCTCCAATGGATTGCTTCTGGTGGGTAAAATAACTACTTTCTAAAGTGCAGTACAATATAAACGTTTAAAAGACACTAGTGACTATTGACTTCATGTTATGTTACGTGGGATATTAGTATACTTAAACAAAAATAAAAATAAACTGTATGAGAATTATATCAATACAATTTGTATAAAACCAGTTTGAACGAATTACTCAAAAAACGTTTAAGTAACTCCAATCCAGATTACTTAGAGACACTTAAGTGACAATTGTCTACACGCTAGATTACCTGGGATGTACAAAAGAACCAATTGTCTTTTCTCTGCACTACAAAGAGCACATACGTGTCAAATTACCAAAATATATAAATTGGAGTCAGCCAAGTGATAATACATTTGTGATTACTATCTATAAGGTGTACATTGACTACTTGCTTAACTGCTGGGGTAGTACAACTCATACGATAAGTATATGAGTTAGTATACAAATATCGTATGTACACTCAAGTATTGCATAGATTTACAATGATTTTGATGCCGCCAAAACTAAAACTGATTTTAAGTATATTGGATGGAAAAGTTGTCGAAATGAATGCACAAATATTATAAATATATATATGAGTTTCTAAGATATTTAAAAAAAATGGGACTTATGTACCTTGAGTTAAAATATTTTCTTGAGTCTAGAATCTAGATCAGAGTTAACCAAACTCACACAACAATACATTTGCTTCGTATTCTAGTGTAACGATGTGGGCGTACTGTTGGAGACCAATGGTCTAGATGCTCACAGTGTAGATCTCTCTTTTGAAAGGTCAAGGTATCTTATCAAGTCACTTATGGCATCTTGTGAAAAAAGTGAAGGTGTCGTTAAAAAATCAAAGAAGAAACTTAAGCCATATCTGTGTCCGACAAATCTGATAAATATTGATTCATAGAAGATGGTACGTCGTCTGAGTACAGCAGAGGTCTTTTAGCAGACGGTTAATAAGAATATGAAATTTTCCTTTATGCAATTCCAAACCATAAGAACACCAAACTTCAAATGACTACGTTTTTCGCTTTCCCACATTCTTATAGGGCCTTAATCTACATCTAATATTAATTGATATACGTGTTTCTCACTAAGTCTGTTATAGAGTTTCTAAACTTTTTTACTGAGTATTCACCAAAAATGTAACATAAAACATTCCGGTCAGTTCCTGCAACTTTTTTGCAATAAGGACAATATGCTGAATTCAATTTATTTATCAAAATGTACATATAAGATTACAAAATGAGCACACGAAACTACTTATGACAGCTAATATTTAAAAATAAAAATTTTTAAAATTATTGGGTATCAAAAACAACTAACATTATCTCAGCACCAAATTTGGTCTTCTTTATTTGTTGTCCTGTGTAATAAAACATTAATTTTATGTTTCTTGGTTAGTGGTACACATAAATTTTTCGCAGATTATAAAGATGATAAGTTATTTGCATATTTACAACACAAATGGGAGCGAAACTCATGAAATTGAGGATGTTAGCTGTACACTGAACATAGGAATGATCAGAGAATGATATTGTACTATGTATCAAAAACTGTATTTCTATTCACTGGACTATTGGTTTAGTAAAACCACCAAAGTACAACTAATGGAAAAAAAAACTAATGATGTAGTAACATATGACCCTAGGCCATTTACCTTTGGGTCTGTCCTATAACAGATTCCCAAAAAAAACAGTTCCTTGGGACACTCTTATGGAGAACAATTTTTATTTAAGTGATACGAAAAAAATTCTAAATACATGTACTTTAATTAAAAAAAGCAAGAAGCTTGTTAGTTTATATTTTCTTTTATCTTCGTATTAACTTTATGAGAAAAGCAAAAAAGAAAAAACACATTTAAGTTGTCCTGGCCATTTAACCTTTGCAGTGTTATTAATTGTTCGGTCATTTGACATAATATTAATGTGCTAACAAACTAATATACTTATGTGCTAATAATAGGCTGCATCAAAATGATATATAGAAAAAAATACTTTATAACAACTTTGATTGGAAGTGTATAAATACATGAAAAACCTTTAAAAAGTTTCATCAAATCTGAACAGTATTCTCAAACACCAGCACCAGTATTGTATGGACGTGATGTTTGAGAATTGAACAAAGTATTTCTTACCAGCGGTAAACGCCTTTGACACCCTGTATCTCACCTTGTATTCTAACAAGGTGGTCACAAATTTAATTTTCTTAAACCCTTTATAATCCTCTATGATTCGCTGATACCTCATTTTGCAATCCGAACAGTATTTTATAATATTCAGATTTACACTTTAATATATTACACTGGAACGCGTGACTACTGCAACATTCGACATGCTCGACTACGGAATGAGGTGACAGTGATCACTGTTCACTACCAGTTTGGCATGTATACCAGTAGATTAAATCTCCCATTATTGACTTCTGTAGGAGCTGCCATAATGAGGGAAACGGTGGGATACATGACTTATATGCATATGTTCCACTAATGTGTTTAAAACAAGTAAGCGAGCTATATTCGGCTGTCTCGAATCTTATATACCCTTCAGCAAAGTAGACTTTAAAACAAAAATTTTAAATATATTTAGGAAACAAAATTTATAAAAAACAATTTTAAAAAAAGAACATTTTCAGTGAAAAAAGTTGTATGTATTTATATTTTTTTATTTATTTTTTTTTAATTTATTATTGAAAAAAAATGTATGACAAAAGAAATGTTTGGTGAAAAAAATTCGGGTTAAAAATTTTTTTCCCGATATTGACCCATTGTAGGTCCAAGTTACTTTGGAATTAAGGCCTTATATACGTATATCGCCTTATAAACGTATTGTCTTTATAATTCAAAAATAGACCACAAATTGAGGTTGTCCTGGTTTTTGTCTTATATCTCAGCCATTTGTGGGCCGATTTTCTCGATTTCAAATAGCAACCTAAGTTGGACTATAGCGGATATATTGATGTTTGAATCATGTATGTAAGTTATTTGGGGGCTACGGAAAGTTGATTTCAATATACAGGCGGACAGACGGTCAAGCGGACACGGCTATATCGACTCCGCTATCTAACGATACAGAATATGGGGTCGCAAATGAAAAATGTAGAAATTACAAACGGAATGACAAACTTATATACACCCTTGCCACTCATGGTGAAGAGTATAAAAATCTCATATGAATTTATATACAGCAGTCTAATACAATATATGTATTAAACATTTGCCATCTACAATAAATAAAAACGAACTCAAGACAGAAAAGAAACATTTCCATAATATCCGAACTCGTTCTAACGAAAATGTATAGATAAGAAAAGAAAAGAGTGAAAGCAAATGTGGTCTGTCTAACGTCATTTGAGAATAAATAAAAGTTAACCCATACCAACAGATAATTAAACACAATTACAGTTTTATAAGTATATATTAAAGAACTTGGACTGACCCTCAACATATAACCAGAAGCAAATACTTGGCAACATGTGTGAGAGCAAAATTAAATATGAGCAACAACATAAAATTGTTGTGGTCCTTTGTGGTAATAAGAATATTATGAAGAACTTGAGACATGTGAATAAAAGAAGGACTATATGGAATAATGTAATGTACATGGATTTAAAAGGACTTTCTGGGACTTAAAAGTAGACTAACTCGTTTGACTAATTTTACATAAATGTAATGTACATGGGTTTGAAAGGACTTTCAGGGAATTAAAAGTAGACTAACTCCTTTGACTAATTTTACATAAATTTAATAGTATTACTCGTATCTTATATTTAATAAAACTCACTATCATTAAAGAGTTTTTTAATCGGAGAAATAAATTTTGGAATTGTTGGTGACCTGAACCACTGTAAATATTCAAAAGAAAAATTAGTCTTTAAGTAACTCGCCTTTAGAAAAGCCTTTCAGTATTTACCACAAATATGGCAGGAACAACTTAAATGCTCAAAACACTAATGCATATAAGTAAGTACTAGCATAATTTCCACAAAATTATAAGAATATATTGGGTTTTAGCAAAAATAAGAAAATATCTGCAAAAAAGAACTGGGATACTGGAGTAATATTAATTAATTGTTGAAATATGTAAACACTGGAAATGATTATGAGTTGGAATAATTAATAAACTTAAATAAATGTGTAGCCAGAAAGAACAAAAGGGAACAAACGTAAAAAACACTTAATTGTAGTAATAAGGAAGGAAGAAGAATATAAAACAATGGATGTAAATAAAATTAATTTCAAAACGTTAAGATAAATGTACCATAATGATGTGTAAATATTATGGGGGGGAAAACAAAAAGCTAACGTAGAACAATAAGCAGAGTAATCAATTTGAAATGTTAGAAATCATCAAACTGTATGTAATCAATAAGATTAAAGTTACAATGACTTGCAAAACTTTTGTGAATTTGATATTAATAAATGTATAATGGATGTAAGTATATTCATAATCAATTTTTATACCCACCATCAAAAAAGATGGGACTAATTTTGTAATTCTGATGTTCATTATTTTCACCTAAAGGTCAAATTTTGAAAAATTTGGAAAATTTGACTAAGCATATTTTTTTAACGAAATCTTAAAACAAAAGCTATGCAGATTCTCATAGACGTATGATTTATGTTATTTATTACCTACATAACATATTTATCATACGCTCCACAGTGTGGCAGAATACAATTTTTTTGGAAATAAATCTGGCACTTCTAAACGGCTATTCCGATCGGAATAAAATTGTACGTGAACGTAGCCAAGGAGCACTCGAGTTTAAGTTATTAAAATGGACTCTACAAATTCTCCAGGCGCGGCACTATGGAGGCACAGAGTAGGGTACCTACAACATGTAAAATTTTTAAACACGTGTCATTTTTTGTTTCCCATCTGATTTTAACGATTTTTAAATTTTTGGAAAGATCTCGGATAGGTCTTGAAAAAACGTGTTTGCTTGTGCTATTTATCTCTTATAATTTCCGAGTTATAGACATTTCAAAATAGAAATTTTAAAATTTTGTCATGCCTTGGTCCGCTTTTCTAAAAATAAAGTTCGTGACGCTATCGAGGACATAGGGCAGCTACTTCGCGATTTGGTTATGGAAGATTTTATGAAAGTTATATGGACCTGTAAGCGTGGTCGTGGTGGCTATTTGACTGATGTTGTTTTTCATTATTAACGGCATACCTTCCTCTTTATTATGAAATAAATATTTGATCATTTATCTCAAAAAATTCATTTTCTTTGAATACCAAAATAACATCTCTTGTTGGAAAACCCTGTAGTAGATTTTTTCTGTTTTTTGGGCGAAAAGGTGACTTAACTGTTTTATATTTTTTTAAAAAAAACTTTCATTAAGAACATATAACAATTTTATGTTTTTTTGTAAGATATCTTTATGAAGAACATTTTGGTGTAAAATACATGTCATAGTTTTTGAATATGTCGCCCCTACACCCTTAGGAATGTGATCTATGTTTTAATAAAAAATTTAAATCTAGGCCACAAAAGTGGTGATTTTTTGAAATTTTTGTATGGCGATCCCCCAGGGAGTTCCAGGAGGTATGCCACTAGCATGCGTCGCTTCTCCATAATAAGTAGGGGTCGGTCATATGTTTAGACTCGATTGGGACACTTTCTTACTTTGATCCTTAAAATACGATTTTCCTTGTCACTTGGGCGATTTTTAAATCGACTCGCCTTAATGTATATGTATACTGTCATCATTGTGCTCAATTCATATTAGCATTTCAACTCATTACTTGGTAATGAAAATTAATCTTCTAACACTTACTTTTTATTAGTCATATTAGTTTTACGAATAATTGGAGTTTGCGTTATATTTAGACAACCTAGTAATATTTTTGGAGTTTTGGGATTAATTATAGTTTTAGCTTCACTTCGTAATGTCTTAGGACTTAGTGTAGAAATCCTCAAAGTGTTCATTAATAACCGCGTTTGTTATACTTATATACAAGCTTGGCCTTCCAGCTCAACTACCTTTACCACTAAGCTGTCGTTACCGAAAAAACTGTAACTACCATTGACATTACCGAAACAATCCTAATTAGTATTACCGTTACCTTATTACCGTTTTGAATCGGTATAATAGAGTTTGAATTTGATGGACAATTGAAAATACAATCAAACCTCCTTTTTGAAAAGCTTTTGAGATACAAAAAAATTTTTCAACATTAAAGGGTCCAAATAAGATAAATACAGTATGAGAGAATGGTTGTTATTGATGCAACAGCTAAAACTATAACCACATCTCACAAATAATCGTTTTTCCAACATGTCGTTGTTTGCTGCCTGTCACAGTTGTTAAGCCAGCTTTTATTATTTCTCTACTACAAGACGGACAAGACTGACCAATCGTCTTGTAGGTAGCCAACATTGTTTATTTTTCCACGACCCATATACTGTCGACCAGCGCATTTATTTCTAATTCGAAAGTTGTGCGTAATTGCAATTGCTTGAACTGGGTGGTTTACAGTCAGACTTTGAACTTCATCTACTACGATGCCAATAATGAGCATAGCATCCTTCATGCAGGTGGTGAATAGCTCTACTAAAGTCTTCGTTATTAATTGTTGCAGATTACACTTATTGAAGAAGTTGTGTATTTCTTTGAGAAATGTAATCAATGTTGTGGATCGTCGCACTTATTCTGAAGTAGCCAGTATAGGAAATAATTTTCGTTTAGGATTGGCGAAAGGATAATGTCCTGAAGAACTGTTATTAGCTATACGAAGTTGTGAACGTTTGTCTCTAAATTCTAGGAACAACTGAGTACCACTCTTCTGCATTGTGGACTGCAAGATATCCAGAATGTGAGTGGCTTGGCTTACAGTATCGAAGAGCTTTGACAAGTTAAGTGCCACAAGGATTGTTCTTTCACAAGGCCTCTACTGGTTAAGCCCCGTGGCTACTGCTGTAGTGATAGGAACCACGCTGGTAGTGTGCTGCTTTTAGTTAAAGGGAAAGTATAAAACCTTTAAAGTCTTTACAATAGGTAACAAGTGTTATATATGCCTATAGGATTGTCCTTTACTCGCCCTGTTCCAAGGTTTGGGGATTAGAATGACTCTACCCTTTTGCCTGGCGCTGAATACTATCAGGCTCCCAGACTTGTATTCTCTGATCTTCTCCGAGTTTAAAGTGCCAGAGGTGATGGTAAGCATCCTATATAACTTTATCTCGTATCATCGCCCAAGAGATACTGGTGACGGGACGGTAGACTGTAGAATAGGTGGCTACTTGCAGAATGAAGACATTGTAGATCTCAAATTTTATTTCCCTCATTCTTGAAACCCAAGGATATGGTGTCTAGTTTGAAAATCACGGTACATGGGATGATGAATATGATGTCGCTGTGCAAACATTATAAGAAGTAATATATCAGAGGTAAATTCACTATACTTCTTTCATTCTTCGTTATTTAATGGTCCATTAACTATTAGCTAATATTGTTCATTCAAGTAGTAGTTCATTCAATAGGAAAGTCTATACTCGATTTAGGTACAGGATGAGAATTTTTTAGGCACTTTAACTCACTTTGTATACATTTGCTTTGCACTAAATGGTATGAAATAATATTTTCTAATGAGACATCTAGTCTAGCATCGTCAAAAACATGAAGTTGTCAATTTAATTAAATGTGCAGTTTTGCCTTTAGCTTCTTTAAATTAATTCCACCAATATATGAATTTTCAGTGGATCTACAATTAAACCAAATGGGTCGAAGACTGACTTCGCAATCTTGGGTATTTCTATATTAGAGGCAACCAGTATGCCATTATAAATATGCATCGGCACCAATGCCCGTAATATTAAAAAATAATTATCTACGGTATAAACTACCTATTAGATAAATTAACGATTGACGTTAAATTCATATAAATGCACACTGGTTAAACGTACGAAATTTTTTAACACCAGAGGTACCTATGCACTGATAGATAACTATTTATCAATTTGTTGTTAAGGGCATACAATTTAGACAAATTCTTTATGGCTGAAACCTCAGCCTGGTCGTGAGTCTAAAAAGATACTCGTTTGCGGCGCCCTTTCGCACCCGCTATCGTCTTTGAACCATCCGTTAAAACCTAGAAAGGAAAATTTGGTAAAAACAATCAAAAACAACATCAGCCAAATGGCCACCACAACCACGCTTACAGGACCATATCCTTTTCATGAATTTGTTCATAACCAAATCGCAAAGTGGCTGCCCTATGTCCTCGATAGCCTCACGAGTTCTATCTTTGAGGTCTTGAGTCGACGCTGAGCTGTTGGCGTAGACCTTATATTTCAAATGGCCCCAAAGGAAGAAGTTGCAAGGTGTTAAATCATAAGATCCCGGTGGCCAATTGTGTTAAATTTTTCGTAAGATAACACGGTCCGGAAACTTTTCCCGTAAAAGAGCAATGCTTTCGTTGCTTGTGTGGCACAGCGTCGATGTCCAGATCAATATCATCCAACTTTGGGCTACAGCACCAATCATTTCAGTTGTTCTTGAGCGACGTGCACGGGATTTATTCTTCACATCACTAACTTGTCCCAACAGCTTGAATTTTTCCACCAATTTCTGTATTGCGGTCCGACAAGGTGCTTCACGACGACCCAAAAATGCTTTAGATTTGAGAACTGTGACTGCAAGATTTTCACCATTTCGTAGTAAATTTTAATAATTTCAATGCGTTGCTGAAGCGTGTATCGTTCCATTTTTAGTAATGGCGTAGTTTCTACTTGTCAAATGTCAAAGAATAAAAACTTCAAAAGTGACAGCTACCTAAATATCGGGTGATTCAAAATAGCACCTCATGTTGGAAAACCCTTTATGTAACTGTAAAGGTCAGTTACATATTTAATTATTGTTCATTATTTCTTAACCCTTGACGACAATACATTTTCGGCTCAAGCGATTTACTTGTTTGATTTATTTTTTCAATATATGGTCTTATAGTAGTTCTGGAAAAAAAAATCTGCCCTCCTGGATAGCCGTTTAGTCCCCCATTTCGCTTGGCAAACATAGTTGCCTATGGGTTGAAAGGAAATATTTGATCCCAAGTTATTAAATTGAAGAAGAGATTTAAATAACAGTTTTTTTTTAAATATACAGTAAATTAAAATAGATCACAAAAATACAATATTATTAGTGTTGTGTATGATACATTCCAAAGCAATCACGGGAGGAAGTGAAGCAAAGGAACATATTGCATTGAACGCAAAATACATTTTTGCGACTATACATATTATTTGAAGAGCAATTAGAACAACGTTTCCAACCTTCACTCCTTTCCATTTTATGGATAGATTTGGGCTTGCTTACAAAACGAGTTCCAGATTTGGTTACCGCTGAAAAGGCACGCTTTCTTGAATTGAAGCTACTTATTTATTTTTTGGCCAATATGAGTTTTTTATATATTATGTTGGTTTTTTTCCGGTGTAAATGTCAATGTTATACAAGTACCCAGTTTCTGACTCACATAAGCACCAAAGTTTGAATCCCCATGAAATAGGTTTGACCTTCATGTATTGTTTCATGGCATTGTGTTCTTTAAACTTTACTATATGTTCACAGATTGACAGGTCTTTTGAATACGTATATGCGTCTGGCATAGCCCTGTTAATGTGATCTAAAAATGTGATCTAACCACGGTCACTAACATCTGCTTTATTGTTGTCGCAAAAGTAAAGATAAGCTGTTATTTCTTCAAATCTGAGCCGTGGCATGACACATGCGATCTGAGTTTGGTGAAAAGTTGGATCACTAGACCAGTAAAGACGTGTTGATGGGAGCTCCATTAAGCTCATTCGTATGATAATACCCATATAAGCCTTAAACACATACACGGTAAGAATGAAAATACGCCCTTTTTGCAAAGCATATAGATTGAAATGCCCCACTATCATGAAGCACAGCTGTAGGATATATGTATAACAACAGCTAGTCAGTATTAACTCAAAATATCAAAACATTTGGAATTTATAAAAACTTACGTTTCAACCTATAGGCAAACATAATTGCCAAACATAATTTGATTAGCTGAAGGCAGATTGGAGGTTACGCAATCTTCTCCATTTTACTTTCTGATAGATAAAGACTGAATCCAAAACATAATTAAGTCTCTGCTGCTTGAACCCTATTTTTACCCCGTAGCTGCCCTAGTCATAAACCCCATTGTTTGGCCAAATTCGGAGCCACGTTGGAAACAAATAGGAACAGATAGGCACTTGCACTCAACTACGTTATTATTGCCCAAATCGTCTTCTATAAAACAGTCTTTGACATATTTGCTCTATCTGTTACCTGGACCAATATATAAACTAAAAATCCTCGGGCAAGCATACATGCATATGGTCGTCAAAGGGTTAAGTGTTTATGACTTTCACAAAATAATGCTTTATTTTGTGACCATGACGCTAGTAACACAAAAATTGCAAACTTTCAGAATCCGAGATATATGCACAGAAATTTGTATTGCGTGAATTGTGTTTTTTTTTTTTTTGTCTATATCAAATAGTGTGAACAGAGGGTCCACTAATGTTGATTCTCCAATTTTATCACTCAGTGTATGTCAATTATTTTAATTAAGATTAAAACAACTCAATGTTTTTGCTTACCACAATTAAACAGACCAATGTAAAATCTCTTTATGGCAAATTATTCACTTTATGCTATTTCAATTTTTAATTAATCATTTATTCACTCTATACATTTTAATAGTTCGAGTGTAAATAACTATGTATAATAGTAAGTATATGATAAATTGTACACGGTTTATAAACATAATCAATTATTTATATGCATGTGTTTGTGAAAGATCTCCAGCTCTATTGTGTGTGTTAGCAGTGGTATATTTTAATAATTATTTTGTTTGTATACTTGCTCATACACAAGTGTATAAATACTTACAAACATATTCATAGATTTATTTCTACATACATACATATGTATGTGTAAATGTTTAGTTACGAATATAAATGTTCTCTTAGATAGTACACAGTTAACACTTAAATACAATTGAATTCATTTATAGCAGTTTCTATAATACTCCTCTGCATGAATATGTTAGTTCGTCTATATTTCCCTAACTAAATATTTATAACTGACTGTCTGTTGAATGGTCTGTATGTTGGTTTATCAATCTATTTAAATCAGTAGTCAAGTGCCACAAACATTGAAAAACAACTACACTGTACATTGTACTACATATGTATTTAATTTTGTATATTTATTTTACACATTCATGAAATTCAATTATTCGTCTTTTATATAAGGAGTGAGCACGATAAAAATGGTGTTTACGTCTATCGTAATAAAACTGAATATTTTTCGAATCTCCTTCACAATTTCAACAGACCCTTAAGTGATTTCAAATGTTTCTTAAATAATGTCCAATACTGTTTAGTTAAACATAGGATAGAGCAAATTAAAACATAAATATCCTTCATTCAATCACGATGTTTGTATGGCGCTACTGACTACATTTTTAATCGACTGAAAAGTGACGATACTCCTCCAGAATACAATTATTATTTAACACTTATTAAATTATACAGATTTATTTTTATAGGTCTCCTGATAACTTAATTGAAAAGTTTCAGGAAGTTCTATTATCTGATCAAAGACATCTATGGATTTTTATAAAAAAGATATTAGGAATTCTTCAGCATACTTACGGTCTTAATAAGTCCGTGACTTTTTGAATTTCCGGCCTCTTAACTGAAAGGAAAACACTGCTCCTGTCAACAGGCATCTGTCAGTTGACTACTGTAAAAATTTTTACAAGCTGCGTCATTTAGTTTGTGTTTGACAGCCATTTATAACAGACTACCGCGTGACTTGAGGAGAGAATGAAAAAAGTAAATATCCTGTGCTCATTAAGCATTACTTTTTGCTGGAAAAAACGCATCAATCAAACCAATGCGTCGTAAGGGAAAGATATTTATAGGAATTGACTTTGCAAAAATTGTATTGAAAATATTTTTATATCGTTAGATAACAGCGGATGAGAAAGAAAGAAAGTAACATAGCAAATGCCAAGCTATTTTGAGTCCCAATGAAAAAACTCCAACGTAAATATCTTTGAACCTCGGGAGCCAAAAACATACAACTCTACGTCAACTATATCACAGCGCACAGGGTGGTCGAAAATGGACTACATGTTTCATTATTTTGCTAAAATGAAAACATTTCTTATTAGAGCTAGTTTCCGGGATAAAGGTAATCTACATTCTTCATTTAAACCTAGATTAAATAAAAATTGTGTTTCTCACTTATTGTTTATTTAGTATATAATCTAGGTTTAACTGAGCATCATTGGTGAGTTAAACCAAAGCATAAACAGATGAAAAATACAATAAAAAATTCAGCAAAGCAGCTCTTTGTTTTGATTTGATTTATTAACATCAATATAAGAGTTTTAAGAGCTAGACGAAACAATTGAAAAAATTTACGATATGGTACTGGCCGATCGGAAATTGAAAGTGCGAAAGATTGTTGAAGCCATTGGTATCACACATGACTCAGTGATTTCAATTTGGAATGATCACTTAGGTATGAGAAAGAATGCCAATCGACCACAAACGCAATCGTGTGAATACTTCGCAGAAGTGTTTGGCGTTATTCAACTACAATATGGACGTGTTTTTGATCCGTGGATCTACCACAATACACCAGAGACCAAACAGTAGTCAAAACAGTGGGTGAAACAACCACCTTATTGGGTCGATTTAATGAGCATTTAAAAAAAAAAAAACTGCATTTGGACAAGAAAAAAGTTCTTTTTCGCCAGGACAATGCAAGGATGCACACATGTGCAGTTTCCATGGCTACGAATTGCTCCATTATCCGCCATATTATCCGATTTATACCCAAGTGACTTTTTCTTGTTTCAAAACTGAAGAAATGGCTCGAGGGAGTGAGATTTAACTCCAACGATGAAATCATCACACAAACAAATACCTATTTTGATGACCTCGACAAATCTTATTTTTTGGAAGGTATAAAACAATTGGAGAAACATTGGACATAAAACGAGACTATGTTGAAAAATAAAATGCGCATCCTTACTACAGGGTGGTTGTCTTTTTGTGTAAGAATTTGTCCAGGTCATATGGAATGCAAGAATAATACGTAGTCGCATTGGAAAAATTTCCAACGCAGGAATATTCATATCTTTCTTAAATTCATTATTTTCTAACTAGGATAACGTTTATCCATTTGTATTTGCTGTCAAAAAGTTAAGGATTTTCAAAACCCCAATTACAAATTATTTTTAAATCAATTATAAAAATTCAAGAATTGCTCTTAAGAATTTTATTTTTAGGAGAGAAAAGGACTTATCATTTTGCCATTTCTGCGATTTAAACCTGAAGTATTTAAGAAAAACTTAATTTTTGGCAATAATTTGTTCAATATGAATTAATAAATCAAATTCAGAATATTGTTTCTCAATCTACAGATAACATACGCATTTCCAAAGTTCAGCGTTCCAGTTTTGTCATATTAATCCGACCTCTCGTTTTGTTTAATATCTTGTAGGAATCAACTAAAATGCACTGCATTTACAAGACTCCTTGTTTTTTTTTTTTTTTTTTGTGTAAAACACACACACATCCAAAATACTCAACAAAAATCAACAAGATTTATCATTGCCCTTAGCAGTTTGCTATCGAATATCATAAAATTGGATCCAGATTTATAAACCAAAATGTACATTTTGTTCAAATATATTGCATATGAAATTGTCCACACTTTACTTCTATAATTTAAGAACAAATGGTAAGAATCGGCAGCTGATATATCCTAGACCCGCACAAATTTCTAACCGAACTATGGCTCTATGGTACGCAAAAACCCAGCAGTATCCGTATAAAATTCAGCAAAAGTAAGTTTCATATTAAATGAAATCACAAGCCCAAGTTTTTCGTGGATCTCTCCAATTTAGAAAATCTTTTAATACTCATAAATATTATTATCAAGTATAAATTTGACACAAATAATTCCTGTATATATAAAGAAATCGCTGTACAGAATTTTATCAGGATCGGCCCATAATTGCTAATGGCTCCCATACAAGGACCACTTCCGAAAAACACCTAAAACCGACATTGATATCTTATACTTAAGTATCGATATTGAACTATAATTTTACACTGATCAGATACATTTATGCGAAAATCATACTAGTGGATTTTGTGATGATCAGTTCAAAATTGGCCACAGCTGCCTCACACTCAAACCTTTAGTAGATATTGATATTATGATTAAGTTCAACCAAAATAAACTTCAGATCGATACGGTAAGATATTTTATAACGATCGTTTCGGGTTTTTGTTACTATCGTTCCATAATTTCTATAGTTGGGGTATATTAGTTTGGTCATTCCGTTTGTATCACTTCGAAATATTGCATGTAGACCCAGAACAGTATATATATTCTGAACATTATAAAATTCGGAAGTCGTTGTTTGCAGTATTCAGTCTCCTAGCATGCGCACCAATCAAGCAGTGCCCATTAAGCACTGATATCAGAGCTCGCAGCCTAGCCAGTGATAGCTCCGTGAGGAACATTGACATGTAATGGTCAAAAACGGGCCATGTGAACCTCAATATCGAGCAGTTTGTCAGATTAGACCATCTGAGCTGAGCAGACTCAAATAAGTTAAGCTGTGTGAGCGATTTACAGCTGGATATCGGTAAACTGACCATAAGATCGATCTCATCAACTTGTAGATGTGAGCCACTTTTAGCCAGTTCATCCACAATAGCATTGCCAAGTATACCAGAGTGACCCGGCACCCAGAATAACTCCAGGTTAGAACATATCGCCATCTCTTTAAGAGATACCAAGCATTCATGTACCAATCTGGATATCGAGTAGACATCAGATAGGGATAGCAGGTTTACTGTCAGTACAGTTTCGGATATTCACACCAAATGACCTATAGTCATCCAGTGTACAGCTCTTTGGATCGCTGAAATTTAAGCTTGAACTACACTACATTGATCCTGTAGTCTGAAACAAACCCCCTTCCGAAAATGGGGAATATAGAAGCCACCACCACCAAATATTTGAGCTTCTTTACAACAAAAATCAGCAAGGGGAATCCCATAATTATCTATTACATATATAATCTATACTGATTAAAATAAATAAATAAAAAAGTGGAATCCCACACTTTTTTTTACATTAGCAGTTTATATGGACGAAATGATCCATTAACCCAACGTTCGTTAGTTTTTTCTAAACTAACAGCAGGGTTGATGGTGTCAAGACAACTACGGCTTATGAAACATCGACAAATTTTTCTTAAATTTCCAAAATTTATTAGTAACTAAAAGTTTGGAGATGTCACAGATACATATTGATTATGGAAACAAATTATTGCAATTTAATCCGCCAATGGTGACGCAAATTTGATTAGATCAATGGTGACGCCGGTCTTGCGCACTAATACTTCACTTTTTGTTTAAATTTATGCTCTTTGGTAATAAAACCAAGATATTTAATAAATTTAAGCTCTTTTACTTCAAATTTACTTTGAAATTCACAACATTTTTTAAAAACAATAGCGGAGAATAAATTTATTCGAGGTTCCAGATGACATCAAATTTATTAATGACATGATCTGGAATGGGTTATATATTAGACTTAAATCTATGAATTTTGTAATTTACAAATAACAAATAGTTCTGAGTATTTACATATAACGACGATGTAATAGCGCATATATCTTTCATGTTCTAAGACAGTTTGTAGATTTTACTGCATACGATAATAATGTTGGTGTTTCCCCTACTTAATTTATTAACACCAATAATCGTAATCCGATTATCGTACTTGATTGTACATTAAGCATAAACGTAAAACTAATTATTGCTTATTGCTTTTTCAGTTTATCTTAATAAGATATAGGCGTACATTTCGAAAAATTGTATGTTCTTGGAAGATAAACACCATTCAAGGACACAAACACCCAAATAATTATGAACATGCTTGTAGTGGTATATAAGTATGTGTCTTAAATAGTTAGATACATTTTTGTCTAGATGAAACTACTTTTGTGCGTAGTATTTGGACAGTCAAATAAAAAATAAAACATACACTACCTTAAACTATTTAAATGTTTCGTCACAAATGTCACTACTTAATATTGATAATCGAATTAATATGTAGATAATTCGAAACCAATATTATATTTTATTTACAATTAAATATAATATAACTCACTATCTCTACCACAGTCCTTGGTCTACGCAAAAAACAACTGAGACCCCTTAAAGAAAAAGCTAGTTTCTGAATTACTTTCTTATTTTTAGTACGAACACATGTATTACCTACTGTTCAATAGTATGCTTATGGTCACAACGATGGCCCTTTCGTTTTAAAATAATCTAATAAAAAAGTAAATGTGCAAAACATATGGCAAATTGAAGTAAAGTAAGTAATAATCAACACTCAATATGAAGTTATTATAAATTAATAACTATTACAAAATTTTGATAATTTTCACATGTTTTTTGCGACTTTGGATAAATTCATTGCACTATTTATATGATAAAAGAACAAATTCTGTTCAAAATTGTAAGAATCGGTCCATTATTTCTCCTAGTCCCCATACAGATTTCTTCCCGAAATATGGTGCTATGGTATATAGATGTGGAGTATCCATAAAAAATTCAGCATAACTAAGTTTCGTGCGAAGAGAAATCGCCAGACCAATTTTTTTGAATCGGGAACTATTTAATCATAGCCCCCATATAAAATTATATCAGGTTAAAATTGTAAATTAGTATTGTCCATATATACGATAATCGATGTGTTGAATTTTATGAAGATCAGCCCATAATTGATCATAGCTCCCGTATAAAGACCACTTCCGAAAAACACATTAACCTCTATAAATATTTTAAATAATTAACCGCCCAGGCTTCGCTCAGTAGCTATTTACTAATGTTAGTTCTTCAAGTTTCTCCAACAAATTTTTCTTATTAAGAAAAATGAGAAGTGAAAAGGAGGTACTATATTAAAAATTTAAAGTTCCATATTTATGATTTCTTTTCTTTAAACATCATCTCCTGAAAAGTTCGAATTGAATAAAAAAAAATGTACCAAATCGTTCCGACTATTCTCATGTGATGCCGTTATAAACATTGACCATAGCACCCATATTAGGTCCATTTCCGATAATCACTATAATACCCATTCAACTCTTGTAAGTAACGTTATTGAGATAAAATTCAAGCAAAATACCGTTTAAATATTTAACGACGAGCGGCCCGTAATAGGAAAGTCTCCCATATAAGTCCCACACCCGAAAAATATATTTACGCATATAAACATTCACATCGGTAAAAAATGTAACAGAAATAAGTTTCAAGTAGATTTGGTTCATAATTACATATAGCTCCTATATAGAGATCACATACGGAACATTCATTAATCGTGAATATGTATCACATACATATTTGTGACATAACTCATTACCATATGCAAAATTGAGTCATAGCAAAAAACGTATTTTTGAAATTTTTCTAAATATATTTGTTTTATACTCTTTTTCTTCACTTGTGGTGAATAACGATAACGTGTAATAATGTAAACCAATTATCCATATATAACAAGTAAAAAAGTATGGTCGGTCAAGTCCGACCATATAATACCCTACACTAAGTAAATGAGCAAAAACATTTTTCTTTCAAAATTTGAATAATTTATATTCGTGAGTGATTTTCGGAAATGGACCTTATATGGGAGCTATGACAAATTATGGACCGATCACCATGAAATTTGGTAATGTGATTAATATCTATATGGAAGTTATTTGTGTTGAATTTTGTGTGTCTACCAACATTTTAAGGAGATTTATACTCGTTGAAGTGATTATCGGAAGCAGGTCTTATATGGGAGCTATGACTAATTATAGACCGATCATAAAAGAATTTGGTGACATGAATTCCGTATATATAAAACTTATTTGGACAAAAACTTGTGTAGATACCTATATAAATTAAATATTTATGACCAATAAAGTACAATTTCGGGAGGACATTTGTATGGGGGCTAGATGAAATAATAAACCGATTTCAGCCAGTTTCAATAGGCTTGGTCCTTGGGCCGAAAAAATTATATGTACCAAATTTTATCGAAATATCTTCAAAATTGCGACCTGTACTCTGCGCACAAGGTTTACATGGACAACCAGCCAGCCAGACGGACGGACGGACATCGTTTAATCGACTCAGAAAGTGATTCTAAGTCGATCGGTATAATTTAAGGTGGGTGTTAGACTAATATTTTTGGGCGTTACAAACATCTGCACAAATCCAATATACCCTCCCCACTATGGTGGTGTAGGGTATAAAAATGAATGGATTATTTGTTTTTTAGTCTGTTTTTTATAGGAGCTTAAACTATTGAACCGATCCTCTTGAAATTGTTATTGTATGCTTCTCTATATCTGCATGGAACAACAGGATACTTTTTGTTTTGAAATTTCAAGTGGACGTGGTACCTCCCATACATAGTTAATTTTAAACATAAAATTTTCAGGAAACTATAATAGCTATAGTCCCCAAATTTTACATGAGCAATTACACCAATTGTATAAATATTTGAGACAAAAATGGGAGTAGTAGCCATAGAGGGAGTGGCACCTCCCATATGATCGAATATATGGGATACAATAAGAGATAGAGTCCATAAATTTTGTACGGTAATTCTACCATCAATATTCATATTTAGAACAAGAACGGCCGGACTATCAATAGTGAACGTGGCACCTCCCATACAATCTAATTACTAAAATTCATAACTATCTGTATAATTGTGATATGTAAAGCATTGAAACTTTGTATGAATTACTTATTTAGTACTAAAATGGGCAAAATAGCATTACTGGGCCGCGCCCTCCCATAGATATTATGACTAATTATATATATAGAAAGCTGTAGCAGCTATCACTATTAATATTTAGGACAGAAATGAGTGGACTACCAAAAATATTAAGTAAATGTTAAAATTTGTATACATTTAAAACCCTTATATACATGGGGCATTTCACGTCAAGTGAACCAACTTTTGAAAAGAATGCTTTGGTCTATTCCTTTAAGAGCTTTTTGGTCTCTAAGTGGGATGCGAGTGGGATATATAAGTGTGTGTTTGTTTGCATGATTGTTTGCGTATTTGTAATGGCACTCGACTTACAGTAAGGCAATTAATGAAAAATCTAATCGGGACGACCTTTATAAATGGGAAGTATAAAGAGAAAAATGTATTGCTGCACGTATTCCGATTATAATTTCGGAAATGCCATTTGATTTTAAGCGATTACAGTTTCTTATTTGCTTAAAATTTGCAATGACACAATGATAAAACTCAAGGTCAGTCTTTTCAAGTTTGTGGACTAAATCTAGAAAATTGATGTTTTTCACATGAACAGTTTTCAGTTGCATGTTCACGAGTGGGAAAACGCACAGACTTATAAGTTATGAACCAAATGGAAAAACCAAAAATATTGTATACTTAACTTTAAATACAAATATTTTTTTGGTCTAAACTTTTCTATTTTCATTAAGGTTAGAAAATGTGAAATAAATAACGTACTTTTTATTACATTACAAACTAATTTTATATAGACTAAATATATTGTAAATCATTACGGTACGGGTAGCGAAGCATAGCGGGTTTTAGCTAGTTAAATATATAAATTGTTAAATGTCATACGTTATAATATGAATATAGAAAAACTCTTTTGAAAATGGTAAAATTATGTAGTTCTTTCAATTGTTAAGTGCTGAATTAGATAACATTTTTATGCATTTGGAATAAAATTCTCTTACATAACATTGTAAATGTCCTCATAATCTGAGCTATGGCCCAATAACAAACATTGAATATGAATATTGAAATGTTTATACAAATGTAGTTTCTATAATTCTAATCATAGTTAGGTGGAGGGTATTTAAAATTCGGCACAGCCGAATATAGTTCTCTATCTTGGGTTAATTAATCATGAATTAAAAAATACTAAATGCATTCATTTTGTCCAATCTGAATTGAATTGAGATTTGAATAAAATTATCATTAATTCAAAATTCTTGAATGCATTCATTTTACCAAAACAATGAATTGAATTAAAATATGAATAAATTCATCATGAATTAAAAATTCATGTTTTGCACAAAATATGAATTGAATTCAAATTTGAAAGAATGCATAATGAAAAGAATGCATACGTTTCATCCAAAAAAAAAAAAAGAAATTGAATAAAAATTTGATCGCATTATTAATTTCAATATGAAACTTATCATGGAATTTAATTGGAATTCAACTTTTTTAAGAGATTTATGCTCGTTAAAGTGATTTTCGGATGTGGTGCTTATATGGGAGCTATGGTCAATTATGGCGTGATCCAAAACAAATTTTTAACTGTGATTGCATTTTATATAAAACTTGTGTGGATATGAATAAAAAATGTACGATTTCATGTATTTTTTATAGGTGGTATAGAAATTTTGTGGACCCCTGGCCACGCCCCTCGTGGACCCATGAGCTTCAAATTCAAAAATTAAACTTAAATGTGAAATTTCATTTAAACCGGACTAACCGATTGAAAGTTACAAATTTACTTTCCTGTTTTTTATCTATTCTACTGTGCATCGTCCTTGTATGTACCAAATTTGATCGACTCAGAAAGTGATCCTGAGTCAATCGTTATACTGTAAGATGGGTGTTGGACTAATATTTGTGGGCATTAAAAACATCTCCACAAACGCATAATACCATCCCCTACTATGGTGGTGTAGGGTATAAAAACGATTTTTCCTAATCTAAGATCAAGATCAACGCTTTGCCCCAATAACAAACACTGAATATGGATATTGAAGTGTTTATACCAATCTAAGTAGTTTCTACAATTCTCACTATATTTAGGTGGAGGTTGTTTAAGATTTGTCACAGCCGAATATAGTACTCTAAGTTGTTATAACTGGTATGGTGGTAAATAAGGTTAGGTATTATGGATCCCTTAAAGTTGTTCCTTTGTGATACCCTAACTTATGTTCCCCTTCCCAGAATAAGAACCATGCCCTATTACGGTTCGATACGAAGTCGCCTCGATGCATGTATGAACGAATCAATATTCCTTATATCAACCGTCGATAGATCTGTCAGGTACAAAAATAGAGTGCCTATAATTGGTAGGTTCATTATAATATCAAAAATCGTTATTAAATAAATAAATTATTTATAAAATTTTTGCATAGTAAATTTTTTAATAGAAAATTACAAACTCTGCAAAAAACTCTTATGATTTACCAACTTCTGTAAAGATTATTTAAAATAATACAAGTTTTTTTTGTAATGTCCACAGCAGTTTCTTTTTTGCAGCAAATACCTGATTTATGTTTCTCGTACATGTTGCACTTTACTTAAATTCTTTTCACTAGTCTGCAGTTTATGCAAATTTTAATAAGTATATATGTTTGTGTACATGTCTGCTAACAGGGATGTGTATACATATTTTATACATTTATGTATGCATACAATAGATTTTGCTTTAGCTCTTAAATAAACATATGTAAGTACATACAGTATCGGTCAAAACATATTGCATTATATAACATGTACTAATATTTTGTTGCATAGCCGAAATTCTTCAAAACTGCCGCACATCTTTAAGGCATAGAACTAAAAAGATTATATATTTCGGTCATTAGAACCATGCCCCGTTTATAGCTTGATACAATTTGTTAGGTTCTTGACGAGCCAATTCCAGATAAATCTGTTTATTTACTATATCTCATGACATTAACGACTTCATGTTCTCAAAAACCATTCACTAATTTGGATGTTTGTCATTGTCATGTTGGAATATCCATTAGTGATGAATTTTTTCATGGGCATCACGCAGCATTTCTCCTGCAATACATATACACTTGTTTGTCCATAATACCGTTTTGTGTAAAATTCCTAAGCTTTCACCAGAAGGGCAACTCCACACCATAACATGCTCACCTACAAGTTGGCGCAAAAGTAAACTTCCGATGTTTTTTGGCTGTAATTAAAAAAAAAATGAAAAACTTTGATTCTTCTTGTGGATTATTTTTATTTGGTCTTTTAATTTTTTTACATCAAGTCGAGAATATGATGTCATGTAAATGGCCGCCACCACAGTTGATTGTCATTTGAGCCCTTTTTATGGCATTTTCCATCACTTTGGCCAAAACTTCCGGCGATAGGTCCTCACATTCTTGACGGATATTGTCTTTAAGAACTGCAAGAGTCTGAGGCTTGTTGACATAAACCCGCCACTTCAAAAAGCCCCACAAAAAGAAGTCTGGAGCGGTCAAATCAGGCGATCTTGCTGGCCAGTGCAAATCGCAAAAACGGGAGATTAGGCGCCCGGGAAATGCATCCTTCAGCATATCGGTTGTGGCACGTGCAGTGTGTGCCGTTGCACCGTCCTGTTGGAACCACATGTTTTCCAATCCCAATTCATTAAGTTGCGGCAAAAAGAACTCGTTGATCATTGCTCTGTAGCGTTCACCGTTAACACGGTTACTGTTAACGCGACTTCTTCCAAGAAAAAAGGTCCGATAACTCCTCCAGCGAAAACAACACACCATACAGTGACTTAGAGCACCGTCTGGACTATGTAAGGAAACATCTTCAAATCTTGTACCAAAATTCGCTGTAAAGACCGTCGACTGATACCCATTTGCGTGGCACGTCGTCTGGTCGATGTCGACGGCGCTTCCATGACATCCTCGGCTACAGCAGCAATATTCTCTGCAGAACGGCTACTCCGGGGTCTGCCACGCCTGGCAGCATCTCGTGTTGTGCCAGTCTCTTCGAGGCGAGCGGCTAAACGTCGCAGTGTTTCACCAGTAGGCGTTGTGCCAAAGTCACCGACCGATTATTGGTCAAATAAATAGTCAGCAATATTCCGCGTTCTGGAGCAGTGTAGCGTAACATTGTTTATTAACGTGTATTTCGCATGTGTTTACTACACATCCTTCTGATAGAAGGATTACTTTTGCGCCACCTGTACATGCTTTATTGTTCCAGTACTGTATTTGGGATTTAGTATGTCATTGACAGGTCGTTGAACTCTCCTCATTCCATCAGAAGACACAAAATAAGATTTAGAATCATCGAAAAATAAAATGTAGTTTCATTTCAAGGAAACTCAAGGCGAGCTTTATGATTTTTCTGCGACATACATGGTGTCTTCGCAGCTCTATAGCTTTTGAGCCCAGCTGAAACTAATCTTCTTTGTACTTTATTTAACTCTAGATTGAGAGAAACTATTACACTAGAAGCTGACGTGTATGGATATTTTTTAAACACTCTCACAATCTGTGTATCTTCCTTAGCTGTTGTGCAGTTCTTCTTATTATACCCTCCACCAACAAGAGTGGTGAATGAGGATATATATAAGTATGTAATTCCGTGTGTAACATTGAAAAATATTCATCTGAGACACAACAAAGATGATTATTGAACAAAGTAATATGTATATTATGTAATCAGTATGGTATTAAAAATCACATTAGTAAAACTTCAGTTATGCACAAAAATGTAAGACAAGTCCAAAAATTTTGATAATTTGACAAAACGAAAAATTTTGTTGATAATTTTAAGTAACGGCAATTGAAGCCCATACAAATTTTCTAACGAAATAGACGTAACGACGCAAAATTTAGCAAAAATTAGTTTCGAGCAGAAAGGAATCGCAATACCATATTTTTTTTGTATAAGTTTATATTTGGCCGTAGATCCCGTATAAAATTCTCTTCAGAAAATCACTTAAATACAAATAAACCTCTTAACAATGCCGTTATCAGCTAAAAATTTGACATAAATCAGTTCCATACATTCGAAAAATATATTCAACTTCATAAATACCAAACTAATATTGATATTGAAATAACATGTTACACGGATCAGTAATTTAGCTCCCATATAAGGACCACATCCGAAAAACACATTAACATCTATAAATATTTGAAACTAGCTAAAACAGGTCCGCTTTGCTGGCCCTTAGAACACATCTGTTTTATATTGCATCTCGATCTCCATTTTAATATACAGTGTCGGACAAAGTCGGTGTGGTGGCATTCCGGCTGGTTCCAATGAATTCAAAAATTCAGTAATACAATCGACGGCTTGTTCTTCATTCATTACTGTGTCAATCGATATGTATTTTATTGTTTCGCCTGGCAGTTTAAATTGAATTTGGTCATTGAGCTTGTTAAAATCATAATTTGTTGGTGCCAAAATTGCATGTTCCCACAGCCGATTCGATTTTTTGTAGTTGGTTGTAAGACTTGGGAATACCTTGTCGACAACGGCTTGAAATCTCATTTGTGGTAGAATCAATTGGAATTTTTCCATTTCCGATGTCCAATAATTGTTTTGAGAATGTTTCGGCAGTAGGGTATTGCAGCAAATGCACATGCATGTTCGTTGATAAGGTTCGGCTTCTGTAGTGGAATAAATTTGAAGGAAGTTCGTACTATCATTGGGAAGTGGGAGCAATGCTTTTGGAGATTTTGTAGGAAGTGCTTGAAAATAGGATTGGCACCCGCAATTGTAATATACGATTATTCCTTTTGTTACAATTTTTTTTTTATTTTTTTGGTTACACAATTTTTCGCTACAATTTACAATAAATATACATATTTTTTGTGAAACATTCGTAAAGCAAATTTTGATTTTCATTAAATCGTTGTTAAAATATTTTAATTATTTGTTGAATATTTATTTCGATTACAAAAAATTTTCAATATTTATATATATGTGTTTTAAATTTAACAGTAATGTTTTAGTGGTTGATATTTTATCACACACTGTTGTATTTAACACGGATCAACTAGTTAACATCACTGAAGACTACATTATCCACCTGACGCATAAGAACGCACTAAAACGCACAGAAACGCATACTCAAACCTGCATTGATTTTAATATTTTTCCGAACACTTTCATAAACCAAAGCGTGGTTTGTCTTTATAAAAAATTATTTCCTTCTTTTCCAACTTGAACTTCAATCCAGAAACATCTAAAAAAAAAGTTAAATATAATATATTTGAAAATTTTCAAATTTTTGTATAATATTCTTAAAGGATATTTGTTAATTACATTTTTTTTATATTCAAATTAAAATTGATTAATCCACATTCAAGGTAATTTTGCTAAAAAAAATTATGTTTAGTTCATCATTAGTTATATTATAATTTTCATTAAATGTTATTAGTGATTACTAAACGCCTTGAAAATTTTGCACACATTTATTGAATTCTGGAGGATTAAATTGTTGAAGAGAAGCTAACATCCAAAGAAAGGTAATATGTTCACATGTATAAATTAGATAAAATCTAATAAAATATTTTCCAACAGGAACATTTTATAAACCCAAATATACAGTGGTGGTTATATTCCTCAAGCCACAACTGTACCATTTTTATTGCACCCCAAAACTTTATCAAATCGAAATTTGCATATGAGTTTTGTGTACTCAAATAAAAGAAAAAAGACAAAGCAAGAAAGAAAAAAAACACAAATCGTCATTAAGCAGTGATAAATTTCTATAATATCACATTTATTTTGCAATAATCCATAAGAAGACAGCAAAGTGCATAAATAAATCTAGGTGTTAAAACAAGAATTATTAAGACGATACAATGTTAATTAAAAACCTATTTACAATCAGAAGGAATTGAGAATCATCAGACGAAATTCTATTAAAATATTCCAACATTTCATGAAGTTTAATACTGAACCCAAATGAATACATCATATTGGTCATAAATCTGCCTAATATCAGATTCATCTAAAACCAAACCAATCTATTAAACATCAATTAAATTTATAATAATCAAGTAAGTGTTAAGTGTTTTCAAATCATAATTTGATATTAAAAAATTTGGCAATAATTATCTTTAAATAACCACAAGTATAACAAAGGATTAAAATCTAAAATATAATAAATAAGTTAAAATTTCAACATTTTAAAATCTAAAATTCACTAAAATATGTTAAAACATATATTATAAACTACTCTTAAACCTATTCAAAATTCTAAAAAAAATGTATAAATGAAAACAAAACATGATTTGAAAAAACTTAACTAATATTGCACATCACAGTTCGAAAACACCATTATAATAAGTTTCTATTTAAGTTAATTAGTGTTAACCACCTTTATGGAATCAATTTGTATATGCAAAACAAAAATTTAACTTTCAACATAATTTGTCTCAAGAAATCTGCAGCGGATTGTCGAGGCCTCAACATTCAGCAGCTCCAGATACCCTAAATTGGTGAGTGAATTTTATACTTTTCGATATATTTTTGTTTTGCATACATTTCAATTTAATTAGTTAGCAAAAGTAACAACAACCATGATAAATATTATTATTCAATTAAAATTGTTCTAAATAATATTCCATTAACAACGTCATTCGAGGGTTAGGTGTTACCTAAAAGAGCATTTGGTAAAGCAATAAAATAAAATATTTTGTTATTCTTTTTTTTGCGACCTTCTTCTTATTTTCAACGATCTTTTTATTCTTAATGATCATTAAGCAATGCATTTATTGATCTGGTTTTTGTTACTTTACACTATACACTAAATATATTTGTACAGCCCTAAAGAATTTTATTAAAATTGTCTATATTATTACACATTTCTTAAATTCTTTTTTCTATTGTTATAAAATTTGTTCATTGTTCGAATAATTGAAAGTTAATTGTTATTTCATATTGAAATATATTCCTAAACGGAGTTTTAATGAATTTTTAACAACAAATATTTTAATATTGAATAATATGATTATTAAATCTAAAGTTTTTTTTTAATGAATAAAATTATGAATTTAATTATGGAACTCTAAATATTTTGTTGAAGTTTTCGTGATGTGAGAAATTGTAAGTGTGTGAACAGAGTTAGGGATCTTATTCCAGTTTGCCTAATAAGATCAATGGAAGGGAGGGTAAAGAGGCATTCCGTCTCCATAACATCTAGGAGATTGGTCATACAGTTGTGGTCAAATTTATATACTTTTAGGTTGAAAATATTTGGTCAAGCGATTATCATCTTTTGTTTTAAATCAACCTGATTTTACTTCATTTTGTTGTAGTTTAGGGAGTCTATAACAAATATTTGTGAATGTCGAATTTTAAATAGGACATAGGACAACACGAACAAGAACCCCGCCGCCCGACTGACCGCTAGTGGCATATCAATGGCTCCCGCTAGTTCGTTTGTTTTATCTAGTTTTTATTTTATTTTCCTATTTAACCTGAACACTTGATACGTAAAAAAAAAAAATTCTTATTTTATATTGTCTTTTGATTCTGGAGAAGTATTTATGCTGTCCCCCAAGTATTCATATGTTCAGTCCATTGTACATTACATAAATTGGCGCCCAACGTGGGGCACGAAAGTGTTACGAATATTTTAAATATTAAAACAAGTCACCTTAATAATATTATGCACTTTCTGCTCTAAACTTTTAAATTTCATTCTACTGAAAATGTTAAAATTTTGAATAAGTGTAGCTTATTTTTTGTCCAATACTTTTTATAGTTTCTTTGGATTTTCAACATTTTGGCGAATGATGACCGAATTGTTGACCAGAAAGTTCCCTGAAAATACTTTGTACATAAGTAAACAGCGAATTCTAAAATTTTAATAGATTCTTAAAGAATTTCATAATATTATTTAGAATAAAATATATATTTGATTAGATATCATTATCCTGATATTATGTGGAATATATTAATTTAGCTGATGTGCAACTTAATATCCCATAATATTAGTTTATAAAGTGGAAAAAGTAGCATAATGGTTTTTGAATATATTTTGAATGAAAATATGAAGATGAAATTTCCATAGCCCAAACTTTTTTTTTTTTTATAAATTTGATCAAACTATTTATCCACACTTACAAAAAATCTCACACAGGAACGAAAACTGATTTGATTTGTTGATAACTTATATCTTGTTATATATATAAATATATATATATATTTTTTTTTTTTTAGTTTGAACCTGAAAAGCAAAGAGTATTTTTTCATTAAATCTTATGATATTAAAATTACATTTTGTCTGAATAATCCAGTTAATATTACGATTTGTCTTATTAGACCGTCTGTTTAAATTATTTTGAATTACGCTTTATTCTCCCAAGATTTTTATTTTTTCTCTTTTTTGTTGTGACTTTTGGATATTGTCTATCTCAAGTATAAAAAAACTTGTATTACTTCAAAATGTCTTTAATGTATTCGCCACAAAGAATACAGGACCAAGCCCAAGGTTTAACAGTTGATCCTCCTGTTACGGAAAACATTTGTATTGTGTGTAATGAAATTATTACTGATACACAAGAGATCTTAATTATCAACACATGTAGTCATGAGTTTCATAGAAACTGCATTGAGAATACTTTATCACAGTCGTCTGAATGTCCTTACAATATGTAGTTGCGAATTAGTAGATCTTGTTGTTAAGAGATTAGATACTCAGCAACCTAGAAATAGTCCGAGACCTAAACAAGGAAAAACAGGCAAACCAAGAGGCGCAATGGCAAAAAAATATAATACTAGACATTATACTAAGAGTTTAGCTCAAGATTCTACACAACAATCTTCTCAAGATATCAATAGCTCTAACGCTAATGTTCAATCAGATGAGAGAACTTATAGTCCTCAGGCTGATCAGCAAGCTGATATCAGACCACAAATTCCCCAGACCAATAATAATCAAAATTTTTCGAATAATATTGACTACGGTCAAATAAATCAAATGATTGAGAACACTATAACACGTTTGTTAGGAAATCTTAACCTTATTCCAAATCCTGCTAATCAGCAGCAAAATATTCCAACCCAGACAAGACCAACTCAACCATTACCACCTGTTTCAGCAAATAACCAATATTTACAACCACCTCAATACAATATTTCGTCTGAACCTGTTCGTATATCAGGAAATCAAATTGATTCTGGTTATAATCTAAAAGTAGATAAAATCACTGCGATAATCCAAAATTGGAACATCAAGTTTGATGGCTCCGCTAATGGACTAACCGTAGAGGAATTTCTGTATAGAGTTAGGTCCCTTACTTCTGAACATTTTAATGGAAATTTTAGTATCATTTGCAAAAATCTTCCAATGCTTTTAACCGGTAAAGCTCGAGACTGGTACTGGAGGTACCACAAGCAAGTTGGAAAAATTGAGTGGACCGAGTTTTGCGCTGCGTTGAGGTACCAGTACAAAGATTTTAGATCAAATTTTGATGTAAGAGAGGAAGTAAGAAATCGTAAGATGAAACAGGGTGAAACCTTTGAAACTTTCTACGAAAATATTTGTTCTATGCTCGATAGACTAGAAAACCCAATTCCCGAAACAGAACTAGTAGAAATTTTAACCAGGAATCTGAGACCAGACATTAGGCATGAACTACTGTACGTTCCAATCTATTCTATCGCACACTTAAGAAAACTTGTGCAGATGAGAGAAAATCTTCTGTCAGATGATCATTTCAGACGTAATTTAGCATCAAAACCCTTTCAAAACTCTTTTCCAAGACGTGCTGTTGCTGAGGTTGATTTTGACGAAAATAACCTTGAAAATTCATCAAATTCTTTTGAAATTTCCGTCGACGCTATTCACAATCGTCCAACTATTCGCAAATGCTGGAATTGTGAAGAGCTGGGACACCACTGGGAAGACTGTCTAAAGGACAGAATCGTCTTCTGCTATGGTTGTGGTACAAAGGATGTATACAAGCCACAGTGTCATCGATGTTCTCTTAAAAAGTTATCTAATTCAAAAAACTAGAAAACGACAAAAATTTTACTCAATTTACCATAACACAAAACACTCAAACTAGACCTACTACTGGTGAAAACATTAAAATACTATCCCATATTGCAAATGAAAATACTCCTTTAAATCGTATTATTTATCCACACAAACCATATCATGAAAGACTTAACGATTATCTTATTGTTCGAAACAAAATTTTCAATTCTATTTCTACATTGTCGGTTGTTCCAATAAGGAAACCAAAAAGATCTACACTTCGTCTAAGACGATACTTTAAATTTAGAAAATTAGTTTCCAATTGTGTTATTTCTGCTATTATTAATAATGAAAATGACAAACGTTTTTATGCAAGGATAAAATTTCTAAATTTTGTAGAATATGGTCTACTCGACACAGGCGCGAATGTCTCGTGTATAGGTTCAAATTTAGCTACTTATAACTTTTCTAATTTTCCAAATTTTCATCCTCTCAAAATCCAAGTCAAAACTGCTGATGGTAGGGTGCAAAAGACTACGGGCACGTTAGATGTTGATGTTATGTTTAAGAATCAAGTCCAAAAAATAAAATTTTTAATTGTTCCAACTATTTCACAAAGAGTTATCTTAGGATTAGACTTTTGGAAGTCATTCAAATTAGCAGCAGACATTTTTGATTCTGCAATCTTGTCAATTCCGTCCGTCAATTCGACTTTAGACGAAAATTTATCTGAGTTGTCCGTTTTTGAAAGACCGTCCGATGTTTTGTCCGAATCTTTAGAAAAGTCTGAAAGATTAGACGAATTCAAATACCCTTTGACTCCAAGCCAGACTCAACAGCTAAACACAATAATAGATCTTTTTCCAAATTTCTCAAAACAGGGTTTAGGGAAAACAACTTTAATAACCCATGAAATTGATGTTGGTGATTCGAAACCCATCAAACAAAGATTTTATCCTGTATCCCCTGCTGTTGAAAAATTGATGTATCAGGAAATAGACAGAATGTTAGATCTAGGAGTCATAGAAGAATCCACATCCGCATGGAGTTCTCCTATGCGACTTGTTGTTAAACCCAATAAAATTAGACTGTGTCTGGATGCCAGGAAAATCAATAATCTTACCAAGAAAGACGCGTACCCTTTACCCAATATTGAAGGAATCTTTTCCAGACTTCCAAAAGCAAATCTAATTTCCAAGCTTGACTTGAAAGATGCATATTGGCAGATAGGCCTAGCCGATCAGTCCAAAGCACTAACAGCGTTCACGGTACCAGGCAGACCGCTGTACCAGTTCGTTGTCATGCCTTTTGGTCTTTGCACAGCACCACAAACAATGTGTCGTCTTATGGACCAGCTCATTCCCCCTGATCTACGCCACTGTGTCTTCGGTTACCTCGATGACCTCGTAATAGTTTCGGAAGATTTTCAATCACATTTAACAACCCTTGTAAAGATAGCTGACCAATTTCGTAGAGCAAATTTAACTCTAAATATTGAAAAAAGCGCATTTTGTGTCACACAAGTGAAGTACTTAGGTTTTGTTATAGGCCATGGTGGTATACAAACGGACCCAGAAAAGGTTGATGCAATTTTGAAATGGCCTACACCCAAAAACATTAAACAAGTCCGCGGGTTTCTCGGTATTGCAGGTTGGTACCGTAGGTTCATTGAAAATTTTTCCACAGAAGTTTTTCCAATAACCGAAGTATTATCAACTAAACGCAAATTCAATTGGACTCCTGAGGCACAAAAGGCATTCGAAAGAATTAAACTTTTGCTAACAACCACACCAGTTTTATCAAATCCCGACTTTTCCCGTAAATTCTATTTACATTGTGACGCATCTGACTTCGGTATAGGAGCTGTATTAGTACAGTTAGATGAAAACGGACAGGAAAAACCGATAGCGTACATGTCAAAGAAATTAAACACCGCTCAACGTAATTATAGTGTGACGGAAAGGGAGTGCCTAGCCGCCATAGAAGCTATAAAGAAATTCCGTTGCTACCTAGAACTTCAGGAGTTTGAAGTCATTACGGACCACTCCTCCCTTGTATGGCTTATGAAACAACCAGACCTTTCAGGCAGATTAGCTCGATGGGTGTTTAAATTACAATCTTTTAAATTTACAGTAAGCCATCGAAAGGGTAAAGATCACGTTGTCCCGGACGCTTTAAGTCGAATTCACTGTGCCGAAGTGTCGGATATTCATATGCTCGAACCGGAAATAGACCTGAAGTCCCCACATTTTAGCGATTCTGACTATATGGACCTTAAGAAAAATGTTTTAGAAAATGCAGAAAAATACCCAGATATTAAAATAATAGAAAATTTTGTGTACATAAGAACAAATCATTATACAGGAAATATAGATGAAGAACAATTTTCTTGGAAATTATGGGTCCCTATGCAACTGCGGTTAGATGTCATCAAAAACATTCATAAATCCATTACAGTACATGGTGGAATGGCAAAAACTCTTGAGATGGTTAGAAGAAACTTTTATTGGCCAGGTATGGTTACAAACGTTAGAGATTTTGTCAGGGAATGTGAAACTTGTAAACAAACCAAAGCACCAAACATGATTTTGAAACCGGAAATGAGTCAGCCAACCATTTCCTGTAGACCCTTTCAAAGGTTATTTATAGATCTTCTAGGGCCATACCCTAGAAGTAAAAATGGTCACATTGGTCTCCTAATAGTGCTTGATCATTTGTCCAAGTTTCATTGGCTTTGTCCACTCCGAAAATTTACTGCTAAAGCTATCAACAGTTTTCTTTTAAGCAATATATTTCATATATATGGTATTCCTGAGTACGTTGTAAGCGACAACGGATCACAATTTCGATCAAATGAGTTCGAAATCTTTTTGACCAAATTAGGTATAAAACACACTCTCACTGCATTATATGCCCCGCAGTCCAATGCATCCGAACGTGTAAACCGCTCTTTAATTTCCGGAATTAGAACTTTTTTGAAAATCGATCAAAAAGAATGGGATGAGAACATAAGTTCGATAAGTTGTTCCTTAAGAAATGCATATCATCAAACCATTAAATGCTCTCCATACCAAGCCATATTTGGCATGGAAATGATAACACACGGATCCTCTTATGAATTACTGAGAAAACTGAAAATGTTAGAAGAACCGCTTAATCCTCTTCCAAAAGAAGATAGTTTACAATTGTTGCGTAAAAATATCAAACAAAATATTAGAGAATCGTTTGAAACTAATAAACATAACTATAATCTAAGAGCCAGACCTATACAATATCAAGTGGGACAAGAAGTCTTCCGCAGAAACTTCTCCCAAAGTAATTTTTCGAAAAACTATAATGCCAAATTAGCCCCTATTTTCCTTAAAGCGAAAATTCGTGAACGAACAGGAAACAATTGTTATGTTTTGGAGGATATGGACGGAAAGGTTATTGGAACTTTCCACGCGAAAGATATTCGCCCGTAACCAATTTTTTATTTCCATAATCGTTTTTCCTTCTAATTCTGTTGTTTAAAAAAAACATAATTATCTGGTTTGTAATATACGATTATTCCTTTTGTTACAATTTTTTTTTTATTTTTTTGGTTACACAATTTTTCGCTACAATTTACAATAAATATACATATTTTTTGTGAAACATTCGTAAAGCAAATTTTGATTTTCATTAAATCGTTGTTAAAATATTTTAATTATTTGTTGAATATTTATTTCGATTACAAAAAATTTTCAATATTTATATATATGTGTTTTAAATTTAACAGTAATGTTTTAGTGGTTGATATTTTATCACACACTGTTGTATTTAACACGGATCAACTAGTTAACATCACTGAAGACTACATTATCCACCTGACGCATAAGAACGCACTAAAACGCACAGAAACGCATACTCAAACCTGCATTGATTTTAATATTTTTCCGAACACTTTCATAAACCAAAGCGTGGTTTGTCTTTATAAAAAATTATTTCCTTCTTTTCCAACTTGAACTTCAATCCAGAAACATCTAAAAAAAAAGTTAAATATAATATATTTGAAAATTTTCAAATTTTTGTATAATATTCTTAAAGGATATTTGTTAATTACATTTTTTTTATATTCAAATTAAAATTGATTAATCCACATTCAAGGTAATTTTGCTAAAAAAAATTATGTTTAGTTCATCATTAGTTATATTATAATTTTCATTAAATGTTATTAGTGATTACTAAACGCCTTGAAAATTTTGCACACATTTATTGAATTCTGGAGGATTAAATTGTTGAAGAGAAGCTAACATCCAAAGAAAGGTAATATGTTCACATGTATAAATTAGATAAAATCTAATAAAATATTTTCCAACAGGAACATTTTATAAACCCAAATATACAGTGGTGGTTATATTCCTCAAGCCACAACTGTACCATTTTTATTGCACCCCAAAACTTTATCAAATCGAAATTTGCATATGAGTTTTGTGTACTCAAATAAAAGAAAAAAGACAAAGCAAGAAAGAAAAAAAACACAAATCGTCATTAAGCAGTGATAAATTTCTATAATATCACATTTATTTTGCAATAATCCATAAGAAGACAGCAAAGTGCATAAATAAATCTAGGTGTTAAAACAAGAATTATTAAGACGATACAATGTTAATTAAAAACCTATTTACAATCAGAAGGAATTGAGAATCATCAGACGAAATTCTATTAAAATATTCCAACATTTCATGAAGTTTAATACTGAACCCAAATGAATACATCATATTGGTCATAAATCTGCCTAATATCAGATTCATCTAAAACCAAACCAATCTATTAAACATCAATTAAATTTATAATAATCAAGTAAGTGTTAAGTGTTTTCAAATCATAATTTGATATTAAAAAATTTGGCAATAATTATCTTTAAATAACCACAAGTATAACAAAGGATTAAAATCTAAAATATAATAAATAAGTTAAAATTTCAACATTTTAAAATCTAAAATTCACTAAAATATGTTAAAACATATATTATAAACTACTCTTAAACCTATTCAAAATTCTAAAAAAAATGTATAAATGAAAACAAAACATGATTTGAAAAAACTTAACTAATATTGCACATCACAGTTCGAAAACACCATTATAATAAGTTTCTATTTAAGTTAATTAGTGTTAACCACCTTTATGGAATCAATTTGTATATGCAAAACAAAAATTTAACTTTCAACATAATTTGTCTCAAGAAATCTGCAGCGGATTGTCGAGGCCTCAACATTCAGCAGCTCCAGATACCCTAAATTGGTGAGTGAATTTTATACTTTTCGATATATTTTTGTTTTGCATACATTTCAATTTAATTAGTTAGCAAAAGTAACAACAACCATGATAAATATTATTATTCAATTAAAATTGTTCTAAATAATATTCCATTAACAACGTCATTCGAGGGTTAGGTGTTACCTAAAAGAGCATTTGGTAAAGCAATAAAATAAAATATTTTGTTATTCTTTTTTTTGCGACCTTCTTCTTATTTTCAACGATCTTTTTATTCTTAATGATCATTAAGCAATGCATTTATTGATCTGGTTTTTGTTACTTTACACTATACACTAAATATATTTGTACAGCCCTAAAGAATTTTATTAAAATTGTCTATATTATTACACATTTCTTAAATTCTTTTTTCTATTGTTATAAAATTTGTTCATTGTTCGAATAATTGAAAGTTAATTGTTATTTCATATTGAAATATATTCCTAAACGGAGTTTTAATGAATTTTTAACAACAAATATTTTAATATTGAATAATATGATTATTAAATCTAAAGTTTTTTTTTAATGAATAAAATTATGAATTTAATTATGGAACTCTAAATATTTTGTTGAAGTTTTCGTGATGTGAGAAATTGTAAGTGTGTGAACAGAGTTAGGGATCTTATTCCAGTTTGCCTAATAAGATCAATGGAAGGGAGGGTAAAGAGGCATTCCGTCTCCATAACATCTAGGAGATTGGTCATACAGTTGTGGTCAAATTTATATACTTTTAGGTTGAAAATATTTGGTCAAGCGATTATCATCTTTTGTTTTAAATCAACCTGATTTTACTTCATTTTGTTGTAGTTTAGGGAGTCTATAACAAATATTTGTGAATGTCGAATTTTAAATAGGACATAGGACAACACGAACAAGAACCCCGCCGCCCGACTGACCGCTAGTGGCATATCAATGGCTCCCGCTAGTTCGTTTGTTTTATCTAGTTTTTATTTTATTTTCCTATTTAACCTGAACACTTGATACGTAAAAAAAAAAAATTCTTATTTTATATTGTCTTTTGATTCTGGAGAAGTATTTATGCTGTCCCCCAAGTATTCATATGTTCAGTCCATTGTACATTACACAATATAACATAGAAGCAGCTCAGGCGGCTCAATAATTGGTGGCAGAATAACTTTACCGTTCGAACAGCACATTCCCGGGGATTACTTAGAGAACTTCAGAACGCTGCACTGTAAGCAATATTTGTTCCTTGCGTTAATCACAACGTCCTTGCGATTTCTGTGATTCGATTCTTTATCTTGATCGAGTCATTCGGCAGCGATTGGCTTCTAGTCTTTCGATATGCTGTTGAGGTGTCTATGCAGCACTCGATGATGATGTACTGCGACGCATTTGCCGAAGCCGTGATTCTCGTTCTCTTTCCATTATTGCAACTCTAGACGTAGATACCCTTTCGAAAACAAATTTTATTTGAATAAAACCGTTATTTATTTATTACAAGTGGAATGCGGAGAGTTTTTCAAAATATTATTTTCTTTTAATAGATTTCGTATGAAAATTTCTTATTCATGCACCTAATATGCAACAGTAAACAAAATTGTTTATAATCGCTTGATAATATAAAGGAACTTTTATAGTACCGGACATGTGTTGGAATGTATTCCTTTGGTCGCCAATTTTTTTTCACTACAATCACTGCCCTTGAAAGCCTGTCTATAGGAAACTATCTAAAATAATTGAAGGAAATGTCGATCAACAATTATACAATAATCTTTTTTTTATTTGAAAAAGTGTAAAAATTTGATGTTGTAAACATTTTATTTTGCCACGACCACAGACCGAAAATCAAAAATCTGATTTTACTGTGTTAACCGCTGGGCTATTCTGAAGATTCCCTGAAAATTTCATCAAAATCGGTCCAGCCGTTTTTCAGTTCATTCGGAACATACATACAAACATCCGTTTTTATATATGGGCAATTCCACGAGAATGACTACCACGACTGTAAACCCAAAAACCCTTAAAACTTTTTTTCAAGATGATTTGAATAGGAGAAAACACTAAAATATTACTATGTGTCAGTATTTAGAGCTTATTAGAACATTTTATTGGCAAAAATAATAGTTTAAACTGACTATATTTAATTTTTTAATTTAATTGGCGTGTTTTGGTAAGCTCCCAATTAGCATATAGTGCGAAATGAATTTGTATCTGATTGTTTATTTGCTATTATAAAATTGTTTTTTGAAACCGAATGTATATTTTCTATTAATTTTTTAGTTTTTGTATACATATATTTACAGAATATATATTGTTTTATTATAAGAGAAAAACAATTGAAAATTTTTGTGCCAAATTTTGTAGAATTGTCTATAAAATTGTGACCAGTAGTTTGATTACAAAGATTGCAAGTACGGCTTAATTGACCAATAAAGTGATCCTTAGCAGATTGATATACTTTAAGGTGGGTGTTAGGACAATATTTTTGCATGTTACAAACATCAGCATTAGCCGAATATACCCTCCCCACTATTGGTATAAAAACGAATAGTCCACATAATCCGCGCTAAACCCAATAACTACCAATGAATATGGATATTTTAGTCTTTATACTAATGTAGTTTATATAATTATTATTATATTTAGATGGAAGGTACTTAAGATTTGGCACTGCCGAATATAGTACTCTGACTTGTTCAGTTTTGTTCTAAAAAACAATCAAATTTGTTTTCCATATAGAAATAGTACATAATCAAGTTTTGTTCAATAAATTTTGACCCACACTGTATCTCTATAAACACACATTAAGTAATGTGTGTTTATATATGCTTTTGTAAAATGTTTATGGAAACAAATCTTTAAAATTGTCCTTTTATATATGTATGTATAAAACTGTATATAAATAAATACATGCGTGCTTAACATAATTATATATGTACAATGTAACGTGCATGTATTTATTTATATGCACATGTGTTTATGCAAATTATATTTAAACAAAGAAAAATCTACAGAATTTTTCCAACTTTGCATAAAATAAAATATTTTTTCTTTAAGATAAATCTAGTATTTTATAAAAAAATATTTCTGTTAAAAAATTATATATAATATTTTAATGTCTATACAATATTAAGGTAAGGCCGTCCCTCTCTAGAAGTTGTTTAAAAAATGTTTAAGTTATTAAAAATTCCCCAGACCATTAACGTGTCTCGGACCACTTGAATAAGAAATGTAGCAAAAAAAATTAACATATTTTGAGAAATATTCAAATAAAAGCATATTTTTACTTTAAATAGATGCGTATTTTCTTGTGTATGAGTTTTTGACTTCGTTGCTCAACAATAATTAAAATTTTTAGATCAGAACTTAGGAATATATAGAAAAATGCTAGTGGGACGGCAAAAATTCTTAATTTAATTTTCTGGAGCACTCTAATGAACACACATCAATACATGTGCAATGCACATTAACACAAATTTTATAGTAAGATTAAAATAAAACTAGCTTGTGTGAAATAGTTTTTGAAATCCAGTATTGATGTATGAACATATGCCAAAACATTAAAAGTACATATATTTGGAAACATTTACACTACACCATACACACAAATAAAGGCTAATTTTTAAGCCCCATAGGACTTACGAAAGGGTTAACTGTCATACTGCACTCATTTGAACAATCGCTTGAACAACGCTACCAAATTATCCAAATTTTTTAAATTAAAATTTAGTTTTTTATAACCTCTACCTCCAGTGATGAATGAGCGTATATATAAGTTTGTCATTCCGTGTCTAATATAGAGAAATATTCATCTGAAACCCAACAAAGAATACATATTATTGATCCTAATGAAATTCTAAGTCGATTGAGCCTTGTCCGTCTGTGTATTTGTGTATAACACGCTCACGTCCAAAATAAACAAACAAACTTAGTAAACTTTCCAAAAAAATGTTTTCTGTTGTACTAAGCAGGTTGGTATTAAAAATCAGCAAAATCGGTGTAGTAGCACCAAAGTTATGAACCAAAATATGAGACAACTTAAAAAAAATTTATTATTTTCACATATTTTTGTTATTTATGTAGATATTTTGCAGATAATTTCACAAAACTTAACACTCGTTATTTTTATGATAAAAGGCTAAATTCTGTAGAAAATTAAAAGAATCGGTCCATGATTTCTCCTACCCCTCATACAAATATCTTCCCGAAATATGGTGCTATCATTCCCGTATAAATGCTTAAAGAAATATATTATCCATTCAAAATTCAGCACAAATAAGTTTTGTACTAAACGAAATCACTAAACTTAATTTTTCGTGTATCGGTCCATATTAAGCCATAGCCCCCATATAAATTTCACTTCCGAAAATTACTTAATCACGCATAAATATCTTATAAATATCGCTATTAAGTTGAAATTCTACCCAAATAATCTCCATGTACACAATTCTCAGTGGTGTACTCTGAAGTGAATGATTTGGTGTAAGCGAAGAAAGGAACACATTCCAACACATGTCCGGTACTATTAAAATTCTTTTATATTATCAATCGATGATAAACAATTTTTAGGTGCATGAATAAGAAATTTTCATAGAAAATCTATTAAAAAAAAATAATATTTTGAATAACTCGCCGCATTCCATTTTAATAAAAAAAAAATAACGGTTTTATTCAAATAAAACTTGTTTTCGATAGAGCATTTACGTCTAGGGCCGCAGAAACTGGAAGATAACGAAAATCACGGCTTCAGCAAATGCTTCGCAGTGCATCTTCATCGAGTGCTGCAGAGACACCTCAACAGCATATCGAAAAACTAGAAGTTAATCGCTCCCGAATGGCTCGACCAAGAGAAAGAATCGATTTAAAGTTGCCGGCATGATGATGACTACAGGAATCACAAGGACATACTGATTGCCGCAATGGACAAACATTGCTTACATTGCCGCATTTTGAAGTTCCCTAAGGAATCCCCGGGAATGTGCTGTTCCAACGGTAAAGTTATTATGCCACCAGTTATTGGGCCGCCTGAGCTACTTCTAAGTTACATTTCCGGCACCAATCCTATTTCCAAGCACTTCCTTCAAAATATCCAAAAGTGCAACTCACGCTTTCAAATGACGTCGGCCTCATGCCCACCTTTAAAGTTCAAAGCCAAATGTACCAAATGTGATGATGCGAAGTTCCTTTAAATTTATTTCACTGGAAATGAAACTACAAAAGCCGAACGCTATCAACGAACATGCGTGTGTATTTGCTGCAATACCCTTCTGCCGAAACATTCTCAAAACCATTGCTGGACATCGGAAATGGAATAATTCCTATTGATCCCGCCACAAATAAGATTTCGTTCCCGAACTTCTGCCAAATGCTAATGAATATTCAAGCCGTTATCGACAAGGTATTCCCAAGTCTTACAACCAATACATGCTATTTTGGCACCAACAAATTATGATATTAACAAGCTCAATAAGCAAATACAATTGAGACTGCCTGGCTAAAGAATAAAATACAAATCGATTGACACAGTAATGAACGAAGAACAAGCCGTCGATTATCCTACTGATTTTTTGAATTAATTGGAACCAGCCGTACTGCCACCACATGTATTAACATTGAGGGTTGGATCACCGACTTTCTCCGAACTGTATATTAAAATTGAGAAGCTGTATAAAACAAATGTTTTCTAAAGGCCAGCTACGCGGAACGGCCTCTGGTCTCTTATAAATATCTTTATGATGATAAAATTCCACACAAATAATATAAATAGAAATCACTGTAAAGAATTTTATGAAGATTGGCCCATAATTTGCTGTACCTCATATAAATGGACCATTTCCGGAAAAGAGATTTTCCTTAATAAATATCTACAACATATCGATAGCAAAATAAACCTAAATTTACCGTTCTCACTTGTTTTGTGTTATTTTTTATAATTCAAAGTTCTATCGGGCTTAAAACAACACAATTTACAATATAATAGCTACTTAATATCCCAAAAATTATAAGAGATAGAGAGATCTGGCGAACGAATAGATCGATAGATCAAAGAATATGAATGACGATAAAATACATAACGTCATTAAGAAAATTATCTATGATATAAATTTAACTTCTACGATTTTATCTTTAAACAGAATGATAAACACATTTCCGAAATAAGATTTTTGTTTTTTATTATTATTGTTAAGTTATTTTGTATAATGGTTTCGGGTGTAAGGACTTCAACTGGGCATTCAGTATGTTCGACATTCATTCAGAAATTCAGTAAACCTCTTTTGACTGGGGTAATTCTTCGTTATGAAAAATTGGACGAAATATATAAATGAAATTTCACCCTAAAAATTGTCTTGACCACCAATTTAAAATGAACATGTTCAAATTCAAAATTTTAAGAATTGTTACTCCAAAAACTTTAAAGTAAAAATTTTATAAATAAAGTGAACAATTCTTTAAAATATAAACAATAAGTGCAAACAAAAAATAAAATGTTGAATATTTATTTATATGTATACATCCATGCATGCCTTTACTAAACGTCTACAATAAAGGTAATGGAACTTATTGTAATTTGCAGACAGTTTAGTTTAGCCCAAACTTTAAATTTTTAAATGTTTGCAAGTCAGCAACACTACGTTTGCAATTTCCTCCATATTGTCATCAAAAATCTTTTCAACAAGCACCATACATACCATTACATATGCCGTAGTTGTGGTGCATCAATCAGGAGAGAAAAGTGGTGCAGCACAACTTACTATAATAGTTAGTTTGAAGTAAATCAAAAAATGTTTCAGTGATAATAAATTATTAATCTGTCACCTTTTCTTCAGAATAACTATCATAGTAAGGATTATTGCAAACAATGCACATTGTTACGATTCTACGACCTCTTTATATACCGATTTTTTCTTAAATATCAAATTTTCTTCTTTTACAAAATTATGTTTTTTGTAATTGTTTTTCCGAAAAAACGCACTCCATTATCACCTTAATTTTACACTTTTATGTTTTAAGTTCAGCAGTATTCACTTCAATTTTTTTTATGAACGAATTATGATTGACAATATTAACTTCACAATCTGACACAAGTACCGAGAAAATATATTGTTAATGCAACGAAACTTTACAAAATATTGCATAATAATAATAATGAAAAATCACCCACAATTTTTGTATTGGTTTTTTGGGACCATTTTTAAATTTTATAATTTCAACATATTTTTCAATTTTATCAAATGAAAAATATCCCTAAAGTAAAATTAAAAATATGTTTGGGGTCTTTTTGCATTTTTTTACTTTGGTGCACTTTTTTAATTTCTCATTAAATGTAAAATCGCCCCAAAGAACAAATGAAAAATGGCCCTAAATGTTCGTGTTGTTGTGACCTGTGTTATTTTTTGAGGTCATTTTTCATTTTACATATTGGGGCTATATTTCCTGGGGCCATAATTCGCAGCGCCAAGATTTAGTAAATAAGTACGCTATATTCGCATACGAGTGAATAAAGAAAAAAATATTGGATGAAAATCGTAACTGGAGTCACTAAAAATATCTAGAGATGAAAATTTTCAGTTTGCAAACTTTATTTCGCAAAATGTTTTAGCAAATTAAGTGAAAGAAAGTCAGTCACTCACTTTCATTCGAAACAGTGGCCCATTATCTTACGACTTATCATTCGCTTTGCTTTACGTTTCAAACGTAATCCAAATATAATTAAGTTACCATATCTGCAATTCCAGAAAACAATCGACAATATATTGCAAACCATTGTGGTGTAGTGAGTACAACAGTGCACTAGCAGTCGGAATGTTGTTGGTTCAACTCGTGGCTGCTACTTACTTTTGGGATATCTCAAACAAAAATAAGTAGACTTTTCGTCAAATTCTACTTATTTTTCTTAAACAAACCAGTAAGTATGAGTAAAAATATATGTAATTATTTTAAATTATGCACAAATGTATAATTGGTCAATTTACAAGGTCTCCTAACATGTCTTATTGTCATAATGTCCTAATATTTCACAATGGTTTGAACATGTTGTTATTGCATTCCAAGCAAAAAATATCCTAAAATAATACTACTCTCTATGCTATGTTTATTGTGTTATCGTAACCAACCAGCAGAGATCTGTGCCGAACGCCTAAGAGTCGGTTAAGTCGAGAAGCCGACTAGTGAAAAATTTGGATATTATGACAATATGACATGATAGGAGACCTTGTGAATCGACCAAATAATAAATACGTACGGATCTGTTTTGTACCAGATTCTTGCACAGACGACAATAAATAAAAATTGAATTAATTTGATCAGAAAATGTAAATAGTGGCCGAAATTTTGTATTGAGTTGCTTACCTTTTCGTTCGTATTTGTTTTCTTTCGACTAAGAATATTAGTGAGCCGCTAAACAGCTGCTTGTCGTTTAAAACAACAACGTTCGACATCGGGAGCCAGGCTGTTAGCGATTTTTGAATCTGTGAAAGAGGTAACAATATTACAATCAAACGATGTTCTAATCGCTAAATACTGCATATAACTCTTTGGTGGTTGATGGCACATAAATTTTGTAGGAATTCATATACTTTCCTTAAGTAAAGTAAACACAGTTATGAAAGACAGTGTAGCAAAATGATGAAGTACGCGATCATAGTACTATAAAGTTTTTCTATCAAGCTGTTTTTTGGAAAATTGACTGGTAATAACATTTTAACCAAATTAGTTTTAATTAAACGACTTTTCAAAATGTAGTAGAACGTAATTTATTAAAATTCATTAATTTAGAAATTGTTTGCTAGAATAAGTCAATTTCATTATACATACATTTTGTTAAATGGCAGTTAGCTGAAGAATTAAATAGACAAGTTGATTTATTACCATTTGAAATGTTACCATAACTGTCTTTTTCTTTCCTACTTCCCAAAATCCAAATAGATATTACAGAATATAGAGATTTAAACTATCACAGGCAAGCACATTCCGAAGAACGTTATGGTCTAGGTCGGATCAAAATCGAGCAACATATTTCCTGGGACTATAACGCTTACTAAGCAACTGCTAACGGCAATGGGCGGGAACTGTAAATTTCAGAATAAGAATGTGGTTGAGATTATGTTTCTTCTCTTGTTTTAGGTTAGGTTTCTTCTCCAGCATTAGGAGATCTACGTACTATGTTTATGAGCCAATCATCCAACTACATACAACTACAACCTACTACTTTTAGGATGTTATTTATTGATATTTTCTACATCAGTGTTAAAACTATGATATGTATGTGCAGTAGGCCATGTGTGAATAATTTAATAAATGTTCGTTTATATAAATATTTAATTAATGTAATCGATATGTTTTGATAAAAACTAAATTTATTAATTGTTTGTATCTACACGGAGAAAACAAACTTGTAATAGCAAAAGAATTTTGTTAACAATCGAATGATTCTACTAATTGTGGCTACAAAGTAACAAAAGTTTGGTTGCTTCAACCAAAATTCTACATTATCAATTGACTTTCTGTTGATAGAACCAAAAAAATCTGTGTGTGCAACCGAATCACGGCTGATATCACGAATCAGTTTTCTCTGTGTATATAAGTATTTTAATATTAAACAAGTGCAAATACAAATGTAATTGTATACAAGCGTATCATAAGTAAATTCTTCATTAAACAATTTTAATAACACTTAGTATTAAAAGTGTTGTTTATATAATATAAACATTCTGCTAGTATTTGTTTAAGATATTACTTATTACATAAGTAGTATTTGTATATAAAATTACTTCATATTAAAAACTATTTCAAAATCTTTATTATATAATATTGAGGTTCAACTTCAACAAAGTTTAATAGCTTGGAATGCATAGTTCAATATACTCTTTAAAGTATTATGGTTTGAAAAATATGAGCAATAACAACTTAATCAGTAAACATAGACAACATCATCATATTTTAAGGAGTTAAAGACATGAAATTTTTGCAGGCTTAACATTTATTGTACAGGGTATATTTTTTGGAGATATACTTAAATTAAAATATAAGTGAAATATAATCTATGCACAGGCTCTAGTTGTTGCTACTACAACTTATGTTTATTTATACAAGTGATATTGAAAATCTAGTGTAAAAATAAACCTAAATAAAATACCCGTTATTCGTATAGATTTATAGTACATCTTACTATACAATAATTTATACAAATATATGTAGTGTATTACAAGATGTATCGATATATGTTTCCAGTTGTTGTGTGTTAAAATTTAAACAACACACTAACAATAGACTACATAAAATATTATTTTAACTTTATCTAGATACACAAGTTTATTGAAGTGAAAAACTTAAAGAGAATATGATTTAATATACCAAATTGAAAACGTCTTTAATAATAGTAAGGCATAATTTGAAGTTTTATAATTGACATGATAGTATGAGAAACAAGTAAGAATATCTGAAATGCCGAAAGATAATACAGTTCAAGCTCGGTATTCGCGACTACCCATTATCGCGACGGACCGGTTATCACGACGGCTTAATTTTTAACATCCCAAGTTCTATATTCGCGACAGTTTACGAAAAATGGGTTCTATTTTCGCGTCTTTTATCTGTTTTTTTTTTTAAATTTGATTACAATGTCTATAATCAAAAAAGGGAAATCTCCGTCTTTTGGTACATTATCTCTTTTTGATTGATTTTGATCTTCAATTTTGACAGTTTATTTGTGTTATTTGTTGTGTAAAAGTTCAACATATTGTTAAGTTTTTACGTTTTAAAAACGGGGTTTATTTCCTTTAAATAAATCAGATACTTTTGATTGCAAATAAAAAGCAGTTTAAAATTTGTAACAACTCTTTATTTATTTAAAATGTACAGCAACAACAATTCAAATAGTCACTCAGTGTCTTTTTCAACGTTTATTAATTTGCAGAAATGCACACACACACTTTATAATGACAAGCTCAAATGTACACGACAATTGATGTTAACTCTAACAGCGACAATGATCAACTCAACTCACGACGCCAGCTCTGCCACTATTTATACCCGCGCCATCTATCGGGAATCTTTTACAATGCTCTTAATGGACATACTAGTACATTCGAATTCCAGAGCCTTCGATGTCATTGCCAGCAGCTCAAACATTTAGTGTTGCCATACTTACAAACAATGCCAATAAACGCATGCTACTGATGGACGTGCCTTCAAACATGATGAATACTGCAGGCAGTCGTTACAGACCGTTGAATTCAAATCGTCATTGCACATTCGTAACAATATTTTAAAACCAATGATTTCTCAAAAATAAGAGATTAAAAAAAAAATTTTAAAGTGGAGATTCCATAAATTCAATTTGTATGTATTACAACTTGCATAAGTCTTCGGTTTGCCGCATTATATAGCAAGTAGACCTTGCAAACTTTACACCTTAAAGAAAGCTGAGAACCCAAGAATGGAAAAAATGCTTTATAAGTAGTTTCTAAAACAAAAAGAGAAAAATATTCCAATATCAGCATCGATTTTACGAACAAAAGCCAGTTATTTGTTTTCAAAAAAGTATCAAACCAATTCAGGTTTTAATGCCAGTGAAGGATGGTTGAGGAAATTTAAGCGTCGACATGGAATTAGATTTTTAAAAATTACGAGCAAGAAATTGTCTTCGAAACCTCAACTTATTGATCCATTTGTGAAAGAGTATAAGGATTATGTTGATGAGCATGGGTTGACTCTTCACCAAATCTACAATGTCGACTAATCAGATTTATATTATAGGATGCTTCCAAATCACACTCTTGTCACATGTAATGAGCAAACAACTCCTGGAAGAAAAATATGTAAAAAACGAATAACTTTTTTGCCCTGTTCAAATGCAATGGCACAGACAAACTGAAACTGTTAATTGTTGGAAAATCGAAAAACCAAACCGCCTTTAAAGGCTTTTTCAGTAATCCTGTAATATACAACTCCACTAATAACGCCTGGATGACATCATTTATATTCAAGGACTGGTTCCATCACGAATTTGTTACCCACTTATGTTAATTTTCACCAATTAGTAAAAGTAAGTTGTTCATAAGTAAACATTTTTTAGATCCGAGAATTTTTGATTTCAAAAGGTCTGCCGCAAAAAGCAGTTTTGCTTTTAGATAACGCGACTCAACAGAGCTGTAAATGAATCATTCATTTTTTAATTAATTCGCGAATCATTCAAACTACAAAATGAATTGAGTGAAATTTGAGTCAATTCAAATGATGTTGGTAAAAATAAATTGCAATTCATTTGCAATTCATTTAAATTGAATTGATTTTGAATTAATTCAAATGAATTAGCAAAAAGAATTAGCCATTCATTTCCAACTCATTTGAATTGATTGAAATTTGAATTGATTTTGTAAGTAAATTTACAGTAAGCATCACTGTTGTTTTGTTATTCAACTAATTTTTTATGTAAAAGACAGCAAGCATTACTATCGTTTTGTATATCACGTAATATAGTCGAAAGACAGAAAATTCTTAGATTTACCGCCATATGCATAAAAAAAATTTAAATTTAACAAAATTTCCATATAAAATTTGTTTTATAAACGGTTGATAAATTTAAAATTTTTTTTATGCTTATGGGGGTTAAACTTTAGCTACATATATTTTTTTGTTTAAATAATACCATATTTGTATATTGTGGAAAATTTCTTTTTTGAACATTTTTCAATCGAATTTTAAAGATTCTAATGTCTTTGAGTCGTCAAAGGTGGCTTTGATTAAAGTTTATTGTTTATGATTGATAGTCAATATTTTGTTTAAAGTTTCTTGTGATTGATCAAAAAAAAAAAAAAAAACAATATTATTTCGTCGTTCAGCGTATTTCAAAATAAAAATCAGTTCTTCTTGAAGAAACAAACTCCAAGCATCATGTTTCTTTGATCAGGCGCGGATCCAGGACACGGCTTTTCAATTTTTGTACGGAATATTTTCATTTTGGTAGGAGACATTTTTCATTCCCCCGAGAGATCTGCTCTTGAATTTGATTGATTGCAACTCATTTTTGATTTCATTCATTTGAATTGCTAATTCTTTTTTCAAATTCATTTGAAATAATTCTAAATCAATTCAATTCAAATGAACTGTAAATGAATTGAAATTCATTTCTGCCTAATTGGTTTGAATCGATTCATATTTCATTCAATTCATTTTTGTTGTAAAATGAATTAATTCAAAATTTTGCTAATTCATAATGAATTAAAATCAAAAAAGTATGATTCATTTACAGCTATGGTTGATACCCATAAATTTTATTACATTCCTATTTTTTTACTAAAAAAAGTTATTTTTTACTAAAAAAAAGTTATTTTTTACTAAAAAAAGTTATTTTTTACTAAAAAAAGTTATTTTTTACTAAAAAAAGTTATTTTTTACTAAAATGTTATTTTTTACTAAAAAAAAGTTATTTCTCATTAGAAAAGTTATTTTTTAGTAAAAAATTCCTTTTAAGTAAAAAATTCCTTTTAAGTAAAAATTTCCTTTTTAGTAAAAAAATTACTTTTTTAGTAAAAAATTACTTTTTTAGTAAAAAATTACTTTTTTAGTAAAAAATTACTTTTTTAGTAAAAAATTACTTTTTTAGTAAAAAATTACTTTTTTAGTAAAAAATTACTTTTTAGTAAAAAATTACTTTTTAGTAAAAAATAACTTTTAAGTAAAAAATTACTTTTTTAGTAAAAAAATACTTTTTTAGTAAAAAAATACTTTTTTAGTAAAAAATTACTTTTTTAGTAAAAAAATTACTTTTTTAGTAAAAAATTACTTTTTTAGTAAAAAATTACTTTTTTAGTAAAAAATTACTTTTTTAGTAAAAAATTACTTTTTTAGTAAAAAATTACTTTTTTTAGTAAAAAATTACTTTTTTAGTAAAAAATTACTTTTTTAGTAAAAAATTACTTTTTTAGTAAAAAATTACTTTTTTAGTAAAAAATTACTTTTTTAGTAAAAAATTACTTTTTTAGTAAAAAAATTACTTTTTAGTAAAAAATAACTTTTTAGTAAAAAATTACTTTTTTAGTAAAAAAATACTTTTTTAGTAAACAAATACTTTTTTAGTAAACAAATACTTTTTTAGTAAAAAAATACTTTTTTAGTAAAAAAATACTTTTTTAGTAAAAAATTACTTTTTTAGTAAAAAATTACTTTTTTAGTAAAAAATTACTTTTTTAGTAAAAATTACTTTTTTAGTAAAAAATTTATTTTTTAGTAAAAAATTTCTTTTTAGTAAAAAAAATTTTTTTTAGTAACAAAATAAATTTTTCTTAAAAAAAAATTTTTGTGAAAAATTATTTTTTTTCAATGAAAATTCTATGCCATGGAGTCTATGAACCTAACATTTACAAATTATGAACGCGCAGAAGGTCATCAAAAAAGGTGAATGTTAGGTTAATACAAGTTTACTTAAGCTCACTGTAAATATTCGCACATGCAACTGTCACAACAACAATAAACCAAAGAGCAACATATATAAAACAGGGTACATGAAAAAATGAGAAGTGCATAGTAAGCAGTCTTTGATTTGAACAAAATAGTAGAGAATTTTTTACAAGGTGTGTGAATTGCATGCATTATTTTAAAGTATAATAAAGAACTAGATATAATGTTTTATATATCAATGGAAAGGTAATGAAATGTAGTTTTTAAAACTTGTAATATTTTGGCAAATTCTTAATAATTTTTAGATGCTAATGAATAGAATGTAAAATAAATATTTTTGAGAGAAATAACTATTCCAGAGTTGGGTTGTTCATGAACGAACAAGTTCAATTAAACAATTCAGTCAATTGAACAATGTGAAGGGGTTCAGTCTTGTTGTTCTTTTATTATATTTGTTCGTTTGACATTTCTGTATTGCATTATTAAAAATGTTTTCATCATTATTAAAAAAATTTGTTTCCAAAAGCAGTTATCATCTATCTGTAAATACATTCACTGAGAAATTATTCAATAGCTTAGTTCAGCCAAACACCGCAGACTAAAAATTAACAAATGAACAAAAACAGTAAACTTATATATTTATTTATTCTGAACAAAAATGAACAATCATCAGTAAAAAGAACGATTATGCTCAACTCTAAACTATTCCGATGTCGGAAATATTTTCATTTTATAATTTTTTAGTTTCGACATTCTCTGACTCATCATCGATCTGCAATGACGTTCAAACGTTAAATGAATATTATATGTTAAATTTAACAATTTTTATTAAAGAATTTCCTTAAATAATATTTTGTAAATGTAACATTTTGCAGAAAATGACTATTTTTCAAACATAAGCCTGACAAAACTCGTTGGCACAGCTTGGAAAATAAATATCTAAAATGGTTGGTCCAAAAAGTTATGTTATAATTATTTTTTTGGAGAAACTTTAAATATGTATTATATGTAATAAGATGATTGCTTTAGCATATCGCAAAGAAATATTTATACTGTATTCGGTGGGGTATTCCCTTCTTTGGGATTTTAGAACAAATAGGCTAAATAAGAAATTTCGACACAAATGTAGTATCGCAATGAAATTTCTTACGTACAGCTTTTGGTACCAAATGTAAAGTCGTAAATAAAAATACGAGTTAGGAAAAGCAAATCCTGCAATTCCCAAAAAGTAAAAAAAATTCCAATGCAGTTTTTCGAACAAAAATTTACGAAAATTCTACATTTACTCAATTTTGAAATTGATTAATTTTGTACTAGTAAAATAATGCTTTGATTTTTTATTGGTTAAATAGCAGAAAAAAATGAAATTAGCATGCTTTTTATAGATCTAACAGAGGAATATAATAAAATCTGTGGGTATCAACCAGAGCTGAAAATGAATCATTTCTTTCTGAATTAATTCGCGAATCATTCAAACAAAAAAATAAATTGAATTAAATTTTAGTCAATTCAAATGAATTTTGTAAAAATGAATTGCAATTCATTTGAAATGAATTGATTTTGAATTAATTCAAATAAATTAGAAAAAAGAAGCAGCCATTCATTTCCAACTCATTTGAGTTGATTTTGTAAATAAATCTACAATAAGCATCACTGTTGTTATGTTATTCAACTAATTTTTTATGTAAAAGACAGCAAGCATTACAAAAAATTCTTCACCAATAATTGTTTGCTTAAATAATATTATATTTGTATATTGTGGAAAATTTATTTTTTGAAAGTTTTTCAATCGAATTTTAAAGATTCTAATGTTTTTGAGTCGTCAAAGATGGCTTTGATTTGTTTTCTAAAAACTTTTGAATTCAATTAAAAGAATTATTAAATTAATTAAAAAAATTATTAAATTTTAAAAAAGAAATTATTATGCAATTGATTGAAAAAAATGTTGTAATAATTTTTTCTGTGTATGGGATGTGCCACTCATACTTGAAATTTCAAAATAAAAGGCAGCATGTAGTTCCACCTAGATGTAGGGGAACAAACAGAGTCTTCTATAAGGTACAAGCATGCAAAAGAATAAAGAATAAATATTCATTAATATAGTTATATAGATAGATTATAAATTTTGTTAACCATTTCTTAATTTCTCATCTTAAATTATAATCCTGATTCATGATTTTACCAAAAATACTTTAAAATTCATTATCTTCGTTTCATTATTATTAAAAAAAATATATATGGGGCATTTCACGTCAAGTGAACCAACTTTTGAAATCGATGTCTTCCGATCGGGATGAAATTTGCACCAATGTTAGTTCTATTGGATAGTAATTCGGACACAAGTTTTCAACAAGATCGGTCAAGAACTCTCTGAGTTATAGGAGGTCAAAATTTGACATTTTGGCCAAACAGGTGTTTTTTCTTATCCATATAACTTATTACCTATTGTTCTTAGCAAAATGTGTCCCAAATAGTTTAGATAGCTATTTATGCAATCTTTGGAAAAAAAAAATTAAAAAAAATAAATAAAATATTTTTGATTTTTTTTTAAAAAAATCAAAAACATTTTTGACTTTTTTTTCAAAATGGGCCCTTTTTATTTTTTTTTTTTATTTTTTTTAAGAAAGCTCAGGTCTTTTCCTAAGCTACCTATATGGTCGCTTAGTGGGATGCGAGTGGGATATCTGTCAAAAAAAATATTTTGTAACTCAAGATATACAATTTTTGACTTTTTTTGCAAAATCAAAAATTTTGTTGACTTTTTTTAAAAAAATGGACCCATTTTTTAATTTTTTTTTTTTGCTCAGAAGAAAGCTTAGGTCTTTTCCTTTAAAACCTTTTTAGTCGCTTAGTGGGATGCGAGTGGGATATCTATCAAAAAAATGTTTTGTAACTCAAGACATAAAATTTTTTACTTTTTTTTGCAAAATCAAAAATTTTTTTTAATTTTTTTTTCCAAAATGGACCCTTTTTTTATTTAATTTTTTTTTCTCAAAAGAAAGCTTAGGTCTTTTCCTTTAAAACCTTTTTGGTCGCTTAGTGGGATGCAAGTGGGATATCTATCAAAATAAATGTTTTGTAACTCAAGACAAAGGTTCTTAAATTGATTTTTTTCTAAAACCTTAAAAATAAAAACCACCACAACTGACCGATAATAGCCACTGGAGGGGTGCAATGTGAAGCCGACCGCTATTAATCTTCCACCCCCAAAATTTGTCTGAGTTTTGTATCTTACGGCTTTTTTAGTTAATCCTATAGGTAGTTTTCAGCGCAATAATTTATATTCGTGATTGATTTTTGGAAGTGGGCCTTATATGGGAGCTATGTCAAATTATGGACCGATCACCATGAAATTTGGTCATGTCATTAATGTCTATATGAAAGTTATTTATGTTGCATTTTATGTGTATACCAAAATTTTTAGGAGATTTATGCTCGTTAAAGTGATTATCGGAAGCAGGCATTATATGGGAGCTATGACTAATTATGGACGGATCATAATAAAATTTGGTGACATGAATTCCGTATATATAAAACTTATTTGGAGAAAAACTTGTGTAGATACCTATATAAATTAAACATTTGTGACCGATAAAGTCCACTTTCGGGAGTACATTTGTATGGGGGCTAGGTGAAATAATGGACCGATTTCAGCCAGTTTCAATAGGCTTGGTCCTTGGGCCGAACAAATTATATGTACCAAATTTTATCGAAACATCTTCAAAATTGCGACCTGTACTCTGCGCACAAGGTTTACATGGACAACCAACCAGCCAGCCAGACGGACGAACGGACGGACGGACATCGTTTAATCGACTCAGAAAGTGATTCTGAGTCGATCGGTATACTTTAAGGTGGGTGCTATACCAATATTTTTGGGCGTTACAAACATCTGCACAAATCCAATATACCCTCGCCACTATGGTGCTGTAGGGTATAATAAGTGATTTTTATTCCTGAGGTTAACATATTATGGGTATTACAGTATCGAGGCTATGAAATTTTAGTTAGGTATGTTACATACCATCGGAAAGGCTAATGTGTCTAGTTTCTCCGCGTAAGTTTAATTTTTAAGGTTTACACATAAATATGAAAGAAATCAAAATAGTGCATATGCTAAAAATTTAAAAACCTTTGTCTTGAGTTACAAAATATTTATTTTGATAGATATCCCACTCGCATCCCACTAAGCGACCAAAAAGATTTTAAAGGAAAAGACCTAAGCTTTTTTTTGAGAAAAAAAAAATAAATAAAACAAGGGTCCATTTTGGAAAAAAAAGTCAAAAAAATTTTTGATTTTGCAAAAAAAAAGTAAAAAATTTTATGTCTTGAGTTACAAAACATTTTTTTGATAGATATCCCACTCGCATCCCACTAAGAGACCAAAAAGGTTTTAAAGGAAAAGACCTAAGCTTTCTTCTGAGGAAAAAAAAAATTAAAAAATGGGTCCATTTTTTTAAAAAAAAGTCAACAAAGTTTTTGATTTTGCAAAAAAAGTCAAAAATTGTATATCTTGAGTTACAAAATATTTTTTTTGACAGATATCCCACTCGCATCCCACTAAGCGACCATATAGGTAGCTTAGGAAAAGACCTGAGCTTTCTTAAAAAAAATAAAAATAAAAAATAAAAAGGGCCCATTTTGAAAAAAAAGTCAAAAATGTTTTTGATTTTAAAAAAAAAAATCAAAAATATTTTATTTATTTTTTAAATTTTTTTTCCAAAGATTGCATTTGGGACACATTTTGCTAAGAACAATAGGTAATAAGTTATATGGATAAGAAAAAACACCTGTTTGGCCAAAATGTCAAATTTTGACCTCCTATAACTCAGAGAGTTCTTGACCGATCTTGTTGAAAACTTGTGTCCGAATTACTATCCAATAAAACTAACATTTGTGCAAATTTCATCCCGATCGGAAGACATCGATTTCAAAAGTTGGTTCACTTGACGTGAAATGCCCCATATATTAAAATGACAACTGCAATCTTATTAGATTCTTAAATGATTTCTCTGTATCCTAATCTTGTTAAAGCATGAGTTATGATTTTCTAACTTGAATAATAAACTCTTATTCTAAGTATATGACTATACATGCACTCATACATGACAGCGTAATAAATATACAGCTTGATGTAATACCACCTCAAAAGAACCCCAAAATACGTGTAATGTTTGTGTTCACAAAATTTTTTTGTTTTTTTTTTTTTTTGGTTATGTTACTTCCTGCACAAGCATTAGTAATGAACGATTTTTCTTTGTTATTCTCCATGGAAACACATAATGCGTCAACCAATAAATGGAGTATTTTTGTCATAAAACGTGGAGTTGAATATCATGTTTCTCTCGCTTTAATGTCTTTTGGGAAACCAGGTGTTTTATGATGCTGAAAAGGTATAAAAATTGTTAATATGGTTACTAGGCATCATTAAGCATTGTTGATTATTTCGACAGTTACTAAGTAAATAAAATAACATAGTTTGGATAATAAATTTTATATGGCATAATATAATCTATTTGCAGTAATTTCAATTGGAATTGTTCCTTTTTTTCTAAGATCAAGATCGGAGAATGCTTACCAGTATCACGTCTGCTTTTTGATGGTTTTCTAGACGGATTTAAAAGAGGAAAAACTGGATTTGCAAGAGAAAAACTGCACATTAGATAACAGTGGACACTTTCTATTAAGAAGGAGGGACACAGCAGACCTAATCCAAAGATAAGAAGGAGGAATGCGATTTAATCAGAGCAACAATGAATATATTATGATTTTTATATAATTATGCTTTCAAGTAATGAAGATACAATAAATAAAAATTAAAAAAATATAACGAATAAGTAGATCAATTTATGGCAATGGCCTTCATCTTACGGAGAACGTCAACCAGATATTCACTGATGAATCAAGATCATAGTATATTGTCGGATAAGTTATATTTTCTGAATATGAGACTGTCTCTTAGTCTACCATATTATGGTAGCATAAATAATTTATTTTTCTATAAAAACGTGTAAAATATGCAAAAATCTTGAACAGATAGCCCTGACTATGACATTTTAAAATATGTGTAGTATGATACGTAATAACATTCGTATAAATGGGCAGTGAGAAACACTGGGTGGGTTCCACAAATTTACTTACGAAGTATATATATAATCACGCAAGTTTTATACAAGAAGAAATCATATTTTACAATGTGTGGATCGGTCAATAATATACCATAGCTCCCATATAAGTTCCACTTCCGAAAATCACTTTAGCGAGCACAAATCTCTAAAAAATATGAGTCTCTGAATAAATATCAACACAAATGAATTTCATATACATAGAGCAAGGCATATTTAACCAGGTGGCAGCGTAACGCCAGCTGACTATTTTTTGCTATACTTATTTGTACCTTATGAAATGTCAAAAACGTGTTTACAAACATTTTTAAATTTGTTATAAGAGTAAAAAGATTATTTTATATTTATAAAAGTGAGTTTTAGTTACCGCTTTATGTGCGTAAAATATTTGAAAGTACTAAAACAAACTATTTCGTTTTAAAAAGTGCGTTTTTGTGAATTTATTTTTTGGCAGTTTATAAGGTTTTACACACTGTTGTTCTTGTATTGTTGTAATTGTTGTAGTTACGCTGCCACCTGGTTAATACATCTTGACATAGAGGTCATATCACATAACTTGATTATACGTGGTCCATACTTAGTCCTAGCTCTCATATAAGGTCCACTTCCAAAAATCTACGGCTTTTGCTTATATACTTGGTGTTGGGTATTATATGGTCGGGCTTGACCGACTATTCTTTCTTTCTTGTCTTAAATAAAAATTGAATGTAATTAGAGTAGTTTCATAATTAAATTACACTTTTCGTGTGAAGATAAATAGATTAAATATTTGCAAATTATTAATTTCTGATATCGTTGAATCAACAATAAATATTCATGTGCATAAGAGTGTTCCATTTGTAGGAGTAAAACAAAGTTTATTTAAGCTTGGATTTTTATCATGCCTTTAACACATCTAAAAATCTAACTTGTTAGAAGACTGTCCCTTCACTAATGGAAACATTATCAGTTATTGTACTATTTTCCTTTAAAATATGTAATAGGGTTAATAAGTCCATGGCACTTTCTCCTATATCATAAAGTCCGTGGCCATTATGACATTAAACCGGTATTTCCACATTATTTGCCCAAAAGTCTTGAATTTCGGGTCACTCTAATATAAGTAAATTGATAAAGTTTAAATATAGTACAGCAATAAGTATAATTATCCTACTTATTTATGTGGATTTGTAGACAAATTAAATTTAACTAACTAAATAAATACACTTTAATTTATAATTGATTTGAGTGTTGCGTGACATTTGATATGAAAACGTGTGTATGATATTAACTGTATTTTGGTTTGTGACATATACATCATGTCACGTGTTATTAATCAATTAAATCTAACTCATACGCCCCAAGAAACCCCACATAGTGGCTTAGAAAAATTTTATTTTGGCAATAGTTCGACTGGAGGTATCTTAATGAAATTTCATATAGATTATGCTAAGATAAATTTGTATTTACCTGGGTTCTTAGTTCAAATGGGGGCTAGTGGTCGGCCGCCCAAAGTTGATCACCTCGGGCCAACAACATTTAAACAAAATTTCAGTTCCTATCAGAATGTCAAGAGCTTTTATATTTAGATAGTACCAGAAAACATATGCAATAAGACGCTCAAAAGAAAATGTCGAGTGTAATTAATATATATATATGGGTAGATAAATCTAAAATTTTCCTTCAATATTAATAAAGTTTGGAGAGGGCTGAGTGGGCCCTCTCAAACAAACATTTACAGAATTTATACGAACCCGAAGTAATAATTTTTCTATAAGAAAAATAATATTAAGACCTTTTTGTGAAAAACTCAAAACTTTTATACCGACCAGAAAAATGTACGGAACACTTTTCTCTTTAATATAAAATTTTATCAGAAATATAAGTGCAAGTCAGTGTTGTCAGATTAGGGGATTTCTCCCCAAATTGGGGATTTTTTCTTGAAATTGGGGATGAAAATTTGGCGTTGGGGATATGGGGATTTGATGGGGATGTTAACATAATTTCGGGGATTTCTAGGGGATTTCAAAAATGAAATTTGTTCGTTTATTTATTATTTTATTTTAGCAATTCAGCAATTAATAGAGAATATAGAAATGAATTTTAGTTTCATAAGTAAATACCAAAATATTTGAATTCAAAGGTCTGTAACGACTGCCTGCATTCATCATGTTTGATGACACGTCCATCATTGACATTGTTTATAAGTATGGCAACACTAAATGTTTGTGCTGCTGGCAATGACATCGAAAAGCTCTAGAAATCGAATGTACTAGTATGTCCATTAAGAACATTGTATATGATTCCCGATAGATGGCGCGTGTATAAATAGTGGCAGAGCTGGCAGTCGTGAGTTGAGTTGATCATTGGCGGTGTTAGAGTTAACATCAACTATCTTGTACGTGTATACTTGTACGTAATAGAGTGTGTGTGCATTTCTGCGAATTGATATTCGTGTATAAAGACATTGATTGACTATTTTATTCTGTTGTTGTTGTTGTACATTTTAAATAAATAAAGAGTTGTTACAATTTTAAACTACAAAAACTGCTTTTATTTGCAATCAAAAGTATCCGGTTAATTTAAAGGAAATAAACCCCGTTTTTTAAAGGTAAAAACGTAACAATACTGATCTTAAAAATGTGTATTATTTACATAAATTCCCAAATTTGATTAAGGTATGTTTACAGTATACCACAAGTAATTAGATTTGTCAAATGACTTTCTTTTCTTTATGAAATGGTTGAAGTCTCATTATCCGGGCAAGTTTAAAAATGCTAGCAATAAAGCTAAAAAAACTGTAAAATATGCAGACAAAAGCATAGATATACATATTAGAATCAAAATTAAAGTTTACGATTTATTTTAATGTAATAACAAATTTTGTTAAAAAGTACAATCAAATTATTTTATTTAAAAAATAATATTTTGTAAACTAAATTAAAAATTGTATAAATAATATCTGATGACAAAAAATATTTTGGCTTTCATCAGGCAGACAAACGAACCGAAGTAGCTACAACGTATTTAAATTTTATAAGAACCTAAAGTATCTAAATTATGAGGTCTAAAACCAATATTCGATTGGTAAACAACTCAAAAGTAATATTTTCTTTAACAAATTATAGTCGAAGTGCGTAATATGCATATTTATGCAAGGATCAGCAAAAAATCACTTCTTAAATGTATAAAATTTGCAAAAGCTTATTTTTCAAGCTTGAACAACTTGCCCTACTTACCGCAACAGATATTTATTTCATTTCGTTCTATTTATATTTATAGTTTTATTTCATATTTTTAATGTTTTTTACTGGGGATTTTTGGGGTTAAGAAAAACTGTGTTTTGGAGATTTTTGGGGATAAAAAATAATTTTTTGGGGATAAGACACAAAAAAAATCTGGAAACCCTGGTGCAAGTCTTGAGTTTGTAGATGAGAGTAGAGATTGGACAGATTTTCCTTTTTCTCATCCTCTCTCTTCTATAAACTCAGATATTTTCAAGTTCTATTTAAATATAAAATTGCTTGACATCCGAATATGAACTGAGTTTTTGCTTATTTTTTTTAACTTTTGTAAACCTCATCCACGTTAATCCAAATCAACTCAGAAACACCTCAGCACTGACTGTCTCAAATCGATCATGAGTTATCGAATTATTTCCAAAATTAAAACCGCATTTTAACAATTGTCTTAACCGGAAATAATATCCAATGCTCTTTTGCCGATGTGTGAGATTTCAGAGGCAGTGCAAGAGGCTAGAAACAAAGAATTTAAAAACTATAGGGAATACTTAACGCGTAAATCCAGCCGGGAAAAAACTAAGGAAGACATATTTAAGAGATTTCTGCTTACTTCAGATTCATTCATTACTATCATGATAGCGAATATGATAATAATGTAAATAATAATGTTGAAGACATCTAAAATTATTACTACAATACACATGTTCTCTTTAAATAAGCAATAATATCTATCATTTTTTTCTAAAATGCTGTGGTTTTATGTAGTTATGATTATTCATTACTAAAAAATTATAAAATTCTCTTTTGTGACTTTTTTGAAAAACATTTATAAAATTTTGTGAAAAATAGAAATTGGATTTTAAATTAACTTAATACTAATATAAATACACATAATAAATTTATTATTTGAATTTTTTAATAGCGCTCTTTATGTGCTTTAATCTACAATTTTATCCATTAATTTATCGCTTTTCATTCCAAAGTTACAGCCTAAATTGTGAACTAAGGTATTTTTTTTCAAAAAAACAATTCTATATAACTTTTTGAATTTTTTTATAATAATGGATCTAGAAAAATTAAACTAATTAATAATCAAATGGAATAGGAAGATTAAATATTTTGAAAATTATGTACAAACGTTATTTGCTTATCAAACAATTTGTTATGTTAAGATGTTGCATGTTACATAAATAAGACATTTTTGAATTGCACATTGATATACTTATATATTAATATATCAAAATATTCGCTAATATAATAAGGTAATATGCTAGTATTATATAAAATCGAATTTCTTGAATAAACTGATCATCGCCAAATCACGATTTGATCAGTCTTGAGATCCATGCAGTTCCTATTCCGGAATGGTTAAGTATAACTGTGACAAACCTAATAATTTATTAATCTAGCTGATGTAGGGCTAGTCTGATAGTTCCATGCTATACCTTGTTGAATGCTTCTTCTTTGTCCAGAAAGGCTAACATTGTGAATGTGATGCTTTGAGTATCACATTAAATTTCGTTGATTTATCGGATATACGCTTGCATGATTAATACTAATCTGTCGTCCGGTATTATTCGCTCATGTAAGGTTCAGAACTACCGATGGCTTAATCTCATCTATTCAGCCTCAGCATTTGTGATCGAGGCGTGATCGGAGTGTGTGTGGTTTTTCCTTTTTCAACATCTAATTCCCACATATCAAAAAGCTGAATTAATTTTTATATTTAAGATAACTGAAATATTCCACACATTTTCTATTGAATTAAGGCTAACACATAAAATAATACTGCGACAAATATTTGGTAATTTAGTTTTCAAGGCATCATTAATAACGAAATCCCAAAATCTTGAAGATTATTACTAATTTTTTATGAAATCCTAATAAATGTTTTACATTTTCATTTCCGAAAAATACTTTCTTCATTCATTTATCATACATTAGTTTTCAAACTAAACAGCAATCAAATACCAAGCTTTAGAAATATACAAATTAAATTAAAACTTTTGCCTTTTTTCAATTTATGTAAATTAAGATGAAATTACTGCAGTAAATTATTTATGCAAATTTTTTTGATAAAAACAACATAAAAAATAATATTTGTTTTTAAATTGGATTTTGTTTTATTTAATTTTTAACCCGAAAAAGGGTTTTTATTTTGCAATCTATCATAAAAAATTAAACTTTGTTGACCTTTTGGATTAACAGTACTTTTGTATATTTTTCATTTTTATTGTATTTTATTCGTAATGGTTTTCTTTGGCCAGACTAGACATTAAATTAATTTTTTTCTCTTTGCTGGCAAAAAGTTAGAAATACTTTGAGCACAATGTTTATGTGTGTTAATGTTAGTATTGGAAATCCCACACAAAATCACTGACAAGACCTTGTATAAAAAATCCTTTAAATAAAGATTTTATTTGTAGACAAAAAGGAAAAAAAGGAACAATTACTGGAAAAAAAACTACAATCAAACAACTTTGATTGAATGAGTTGTCAAAATTGTGTTGATTTCTTAATGTAGATTCTTTTTTGATGGACGAAGCAAGATTTAAACAATTTTAAGATTTAAATTTTTATTGAATAAAATATAGTATGAATAGTTCTAGTGTATGAATTCTAGATATTTTAGTAAATTTCTAAGCAAAACGTTTCCTAAAATAAAGATGTTTAAAAATCCTTTTATTACTGTATGCAAATTTGGTTCTGCACTGACTGGTAATTTATCATCTAAAGGAGTAAAAGTTACAGCAATACTTTAAGGATATTTTTCCTGGCATTTCTGTCATTTTCTAATTATTGTATATTTTTACCTTGTACCCTTGGGGAGCTTTGTTTGGTTGTGCAAGTTTCCTTCCAAGAAAATAAATTATTAACAAGTCAACAAAAAAAATATTCTAAATAAAAATCTATGCTGTTTTATTGGGGAAGAAGCAAGAAACTAGAGATACATTTACAGTAAAAACCCTAGGGCATTTAATACTAAAAATGGGTCATTTTGGGTTCTTTGACAGGTATTTGTTTTTTCAAAAACTTTTTTATTAAAAAATGTAAAAGTAGTGGCATTAATTGATCATTAAATCTTAAAACGTTGAAGAGATTGTCAGGGGAAATTGTTTGCTTATTTTATTGAAAAGTGTTTTTTATTTAAATAAAAGGGTGTTATGGGAAGTAATAAGTCATAAATTTGCATATGCCAGAAGACAGGCAAGGATCCAGCTAAACCATTTGTGAGGAGGGGTATTTATTTTTCCTTTTTTATAACCGCCATCATAAAAGATGGTGGTGTATTGATTTTGTCATTTCGTTTGTAACACATCAAACTATAAGTCACAGACCTACAAAAATTCTAAGACGCTATGTCCGTCCATCTGTCTATCTCTCTGTTGAAAACACTTTAGGGTACAAAAGAAAGGAGCTAGCTGGCTGAAATTTTCCACAAATACACTCTGTTGATAAGGTTTCTTTGGTATTGGGCAATAATGGTCGATATCGGTCCATAATTTCACATATGCCCCATATAAATGTCCCTCCAGAATTCTGAGCTGTCACAAATATGCTGATTATGAAGCTATCCTGCACAAATTAGTTCTAAGTACTCTGAAATTATACTGTAAAATATGGCAAAAATCTGACAGCATTTGTTCCTGGTCTACATACAAGGTCCCCTAAGACCTTACCCACCATATAAACCCTATATCAGAAAAAATTTTTCTTGTCACATTCTGATGGTGGGTATACAAGTTTCGTTACAGCCGAATATAATACTCTTACTTGTTACATTGTATATTATTAATTTGGAGGGAGGAAGATATTTCCTTTCTCATCTCACCGACAAACACCTGCTAGAAAGCAGTACAAAGCAATTAAATATAAAAAACTTAGTGAAAATTATGCATAAAAAATATTTTATTTAAATTACTTACTGAATATTTTGGTCATAGTTCAGCAGCCCAGGTTTACCATGAACATCTTTTGATTGAAAACAAATACATTTTAAATAAGCTATAAAACCAATTAGTTTCCACTTTACTTTTAATTCTTTTTCCATTTTTAGACATCAGCATAATAATCTTTCACCCCCGTTTACTAAAACGTATCGATTTCATAACACAAAATTTAACCGTGACATAGTTAAAGTACATTCACATTACTCAAATATTTGACAAAATATTATCTTAACAACATTAATACTTCACTCAGTTTGAATACATTCTTATTTGTTAAAAAAAAAACTTTTCTTATTATCATATTAGAAATGTGACCAAATAAAGTTCAAAGTCACAATCCAATACTTTAAAAATTTTCATAAAATTATATGATAACGAGAAACGTATTTTGTATATTTCTAAAAATTGTTAAGCTGGACAAGGAAAAGAGCGGCTAAGGCCATGACGGCTATATATATATATATATATTAAGAGATATATATATCTGTAAATAGTTAGACCTTGACATGAATTGTCTAGTTGATACGGCTACTAAACCTATCAATGGGGTCTCTGTCTGGTGGAGGGCAATGTATAGGACCTCAAATCTTATACTCTTTGAGAGGGTATTGAGAAGCATGGAAATCCTGATAACAGGAGCATTGCGAACTCTTCATTCTACTCAACTGGATACCACTAGATCTAATGGGCAGAAAACTGGCACTGAACACGGCCTTCAGGCTTAACGCCTGCAATACATGGAATTACAGATTCTACGCACATGCTTGCATAATAGGAAGTATACAAAATCTTCCTGATCGTATTGATAACTGCACTCCCAAAACCTTCCCCCTGAGGAACTTCGGTTTCTCAATCCCATCCAATATGGAAACTGCCGATGGTCTCCCTGCTGATGAAATGAGGCTATCCATCTATACGGATGGGTATTAAAAGGGGGACAGAGTGGAAGGTATACATCCCTGAATTTGGAATTAGAATGTCTTTTAGACTTCCAGATGGATGTAGCATACTTCAGGCCGAAGTATTCGCTATTAAAAGAGCGGCCAACTGGCTCAGATATTACAGTGTAGCTGGTAGGGATATCGGTATATATACTGATAGTAAAGCCGCAATTAAATCCCTGATAGGTGTTTATACAATATCGAATATGGTTCAGGAATCCCGGGTATCCTTAACTGAGATGGTGAGACATTCGACAGTTGAACTCACATGGTTACGTGGAGACAGGGACAATGAAGACAATTGTATTGCAGATCACTTGGCAGGACTAGGACCCTTGTTGTCGGAAGACGAGATAGACTCCCTCCGGGGAACTCCGCTGTCAACCTGCAAGAAACGTATACATGACACGTATTACGAACTTGCCAAACGAACACACCTGTGCTATTACGAGGATTTTATGGCCTGCGTTGGACTGCAGACGCACGTCATATCTACTTCGACTACAACGAATACGACTCAGCAATATGGTGGCAATGATCACCGGGCATTGCACTTTCGGTCCCCATGCTGCAAGGTAAGGTTTATCTTATAGCAACTTCTTCAGAAGTTGTCAGAATGAGGAAGAGGAAGAAACTATTCTACACTTCTTTTGTAATTGTCCGGCACTTGGTGATCTACGGGCCAGACTTTTAGGTGAGAGATCCCTTGGTACCCTCTCCGGGCTATCAGTGAAGGAACTAAGCTTCATAGACACCTTTATTAGGGAAAGTAGGTGGTTAATAAGACAGGACATGCAAATTGCACCTCATGGCGACTCGAGAACTGTCCCATGATGGTCTGCGTTACTTGACTCTCAACAACTTCTCCTCTTGCCTAATAAATCTATAGCATTCCTTTCTTCTAGTTCTATTTCTCTCCTCTCTCTGTTTTCATCTTCATTCAGGTACCACAAAGGGAACGATTATTGGACCCAAGTGAGCTGTACCAACGAAGGTTTTGGACGGCTGCCTGATAACCTAACCTACCTTGCGGATTCCAGTCAATGACGTTGCGGGTGACATCTCCGAGTGGTCTTTGTTATGCGTGGCCAATACAGGTGCGGATCTAGAGGGGAGTAAAATAGAAATCCCCCCCAAAACCGAAAAGTTTTCATGTAAAAAAGAAGAAAAAAAGATAACCATTGACGTGGCTACGCGCCTGGGCCAACCCATCGTCATTTCCTTCTGAAAACTTCGAAATGTGTATTTGGCTTTGATGTGTAACTGTCCAGAGGTGTGTGTTCGATATCCTGTTGGGCCAGTAGATTTTTAGTATTCTTCTAATGCATTTGTTGGTGAAAACTTGCAAAGTGTTTACATCCTTAGCAGCCATATTCCTCCTTTTACAGCCATAGAGGAGCACAGACTCAACACACGAATTGAAAATTGTTATCTTAGTGCGGGTGGAGATTGATGGTGATTTCCACACTGTGTTTAGTTGGCCGAAACCTTTCCGAGCTCTCATGGTGCAATTTGAGACATCCAGTCGTTATAATGATGCTACCCAAGTAGCAAAAGTGGTGCACGTCCTGAAGTTGGATATTTTGGGTAGAGAATGGCCGGATGGATATTGCACCTTCATTACCTTCATTCTATTTATATTTATTCTGAGTCCTGCCTTTGCAGCTTCTGTCTCTACCATTTCCAGGCTTTGGGCCATGTCAGAGTGACTGTGTGTTAGAAGGCAGATGACGTCGGTATAGTCAAGATGGGCCAGGCGACCACATAAACCCCATGTTATGCCTCTGTTGTTGCTCTTTGCATTTCTCATGACATGCAGCCTTGTCGTACACCAGCTTGAACTGAAACCTTATCGCTAACTGAGTTCCGTTGAAGTATACGACAATTTGTGTTTCAATATAGCTCTTGGATACTCCTTTTATTTTCCTAGGTATGCCTTTACATGTGAGTGCTTTCCAAATGATCGTGTGGACAAGTACGTCGAAAGTTTTTTTTAAAGTTGATGAAGACCAGGTATAGGAAGATCTCCAATTGCTCAGTTATTATGCAGAGGGTGTTTATGTGATCTACAGGATTTCTTTTATCTCTGATTCCAGCTTGTTCGCAACAAAACTCTTTGACGAGGGAGTTAGCAAGTTTCATATTGATAATGTTTAAGATTACTTTATTTATCATGAATGTGATCCCACTCCTGTTTTTGATGATCAAGCCTTCTTTCAGATTGTCGGAAAGTTCATTAATATCCCAGTCGATACACCAGATTCGGAAGCAGTAAGGGATTGTTTGGGATCTGCTTTTAGCACCTCTGGGCTGATATTGTCAGGTCCTGGAGCCTTGAGGTGTTTAAGGGCTCAAATAACGTTGCCATTTCGGTTATAGTAGGGGAGGTTGTAGATATGTCATCCCTTTTGATGTGCCGAGTGCAGTTACATAATGGTTGGGGTATGTGCACATCCACTAACAACGTGTTGGAATAGTGGTGAAACCAGATAACAAGCTGTCTGTTTTTTGAGGTGATCTCCATTGTTGTTTCGAAACGGTTATGAGGAATTGAAGTTTTTGTTAGCAAACATTTTCGTTATCCTATAAGTCGCTGGTTCTACCTGATACGGCTGGCATTTGTGCTTCTGCTGGCATGTCTTCCGTCCATTTCCACTTGTCTCTGCGAGCGCTGCGCTTTACTACTTTATCGAGAGAAGTGTAGTTGTCTGGGTTTCTCCATACGGGTTTTGACAACGTTTAGTTGGGTCTTTATCTCCTTTCTCGTTGTTATGAGATTCCACGTATCATCGGATATCCACCGTTTTTTTTCATGAATCTTGTATCCAATATGGTTTGCTGCTGTATCACATATGAGCTCCCTAACAAACTCAAATTCAGCTAGGACAGTTTCGTTGTTTGCATCTGAATTTTTCAAGGCATGTGTGCAACCTTTTTTGATACGGGAGTCATTTAGCTTCTGGACGTCAAATCTCTTTTGAGTTCCAATTCCTTTCTTTACCGCCGCAACTCTTAGTCAAATGGTACCCACAAGCAAATGGTGGTTGCTGGAGCAATCAGCGCTACGTTTTTTTCGCACATCTAATAGGGAGCCGCGCCATGCAATGCTGATGGCGATATGGTCAATTTAGTTCTCCGAACGATGGTCCGATGAAACCCACATGACTTTGTGGACTGTTTTGTGTGGAAAGATTGTGCCACCTAATATAAGTTTTAAGCACATTTCGGTGAACAACTCAACATTTTCGGTAATTCTTCCCATACCAAGGCCGTCCATTGCTCGTTCGTGGTTTGAGTTATCATTGCCCAATTGTTTGTTAAAATCACCCACCGCCAATAGTATTTCGCTCTGGTTAACGTTGCTAACCAGCATAATAGTCTGTGTGTCTGTAGTTTAATTAGGTGCATAGCATTGCATATATGCACTATTCCGAGCATCCTGTCAGAGTGTGGATGCCAGTCTATCAGTGCACTACGCTTTTCCCTGTTTATTATTGTTCCTACATCACTAGAGCGTTGTTGATCAGATGGTTTGCCAGTGTGTATCATTGTAAATCCATCAAAATGGGATTTGTTCAATTAAATATGTGGTTTTTGATATATACTCAGCCCTTTGAATATTATATTGGTGTATGACTTAAAAATGCGGGATTAACAATAGATGGCCTATCTTTTTGAACGAAGATATTGTAATTTTTCTCATTTAGTTTTTGAACATTATAGTGTAAACAACAACGCTTTTTTTTGCTTTGAAAATTTTAATTTTGTACCAACAAAGAATCATATGCCGGAAGTTTTGCTTTAGTTCTTTAATTTGAAGTGCCGCTGAGGCACATCGATTTCTCACAAAAGCCTATGGTGAATGTGTTTCATTGATTTCAACATGCGCAGATAGTTAGTGCGGATTAGAAGATGTGATTTTGCCACAGAAGACAAAAATCGACCAGGCCATCCAAAAAAAGTTTAATACGAAGAATTGGAGGCATTACTTCATGAAGATTATTCTAAAACTCCTTGACTTTGAAAGACGATTTTGCATGTTCGAAATAATGCATGAACGATATAAAGAAAATCAATTTTGTGATGAAAATTGGATCCATTACGATAAACCGAAGAGTAACAGAATGTGTGTTAAGCCATGGAGCTAAGGTAATTCAGAATATTCTCTCTGGGATACGCTTCACTTTTTCCGATATTGGCATGATTCTTTCTTGGTCTTAAAGGATGAGCAGTTCTTTTGCCCATATGTTGCCAGAAAGATGTGAAAAGGTCATAGCTAAAAGGACATAGACAATATTTTTAATAAATTCATATTGAACATATTGAAAATTTTAAAATATCCCACATTTTAAGGTCGATAACCCAAGAATTGAGATATTGATTAATTTAAATAAAATTTAATGTTGTACATTGTATGGTTTTTAAAATATAGTATACTTTTTAAATATAGTATAATTTATAAAATATAGTATAATTTATAAATCTTTAAGACGTCACTTTTTTCGACCGGAGAGGATCATGATTCAATAAGACTATCACTTAATAAGCACAAGCAATACGTAATAATTGTGGTTAATTTTGCTAAAATCGAAGCTCATAATCCGACTGCTGTCCGCTGTGGCACGGATTGATCTTTTCTAAAAAATCTAATAAACATTTACTTAAAATACAGTCTAAGTTCATTACTTCAAATATTTTATAAGTATGACAGTAAATATGTACCTGTAGAAAATAAATTGCTCTATGTAATTGTTTATCAGCCACGATTTTCTTGCAATTAACACGTTCACGCTAATTAAAAGCAACACGGAATATACACACAGATACAACGACAAACGCATAATACTTAGGATGTCAAGAAATCTGTGTAGAATATAAAAAGTAAAAATAGAATAAAGAAAATTAAATAAACTGTTTGTAGTGGCTGTCATTGTTGTTCGACGCCAGTTCCTAGGTAATCATAGTAACGCAACATTGTTCTAGAGTGATGATTACTCACAAGCAGAGTGACCATAGTAGATTTTTTCAAGATAAATTCAGCTTTATTTTTTATGATTTAGCTTTAAAAATTCCATTTAGCCTTCACCATCGAATGCTGTGAATGAAGGTATATATAAATTTGTCATTGCATGTGTAACATTGAGAAATATTCATCGGATACCCAAAAAAATATGTATATTATTGATGTTTATGAAACTCTAAGTCGACTGAGCTCCGTCTTAAAGTGGCTCAGATTCTTCTTTCGTCGACCAAAACTCTATAACTTTTGAATCGATAAAGATATTTTAGAAATTTTTATTTTGAGGGAGAGCTACAGGGTTTACAACAAGAGGTGTTATTTTGGTATACAAAGAAAAATATACTTTTTTGAGATAAATTAATAATGAGGAAGGTATGCCGTTAATAATGAGAAACAACATCAGCCATATGGCCACCACGAGCACGCTTACAGGACCATATCCTTGTCATGATATTTTCCATAACCAAATCGCAAAGTGACTGCCCTATGTCCTCGATAGCCTTAGGAATTCTATCTTTGAGGTCTTTAATCGACGCTGGGCTATTGGTGTAGACCTTATCTTTCACGTGGTCGCAAGGTGTTAAATCACAAGATCTCTGTGGCCAATCGTGATCACCTCTTCCAGAGATAACACGGTCCGGAAACTTTTCGTAACTTTCCGTAAAAGAGCAATGGTTTCGTTGCTTGTGTGACATGTAGCGCCGTCTTGTTGAAAGTAAACGTTGTCCAGATCAATATCATCCAACTCCGACCATTAGATACGGTGTAATGACGTTTGTGGAATTCCCAATTCCAAAGAACGACGAGGAATGGACAAACCTGGGTTTTCTTCAACACTTTAGGCTACAGCAGCAATATTCACAGTTGTTCTTGAGCGACGTACATGAGCAGCTCGAATTTTTCCACTAATTTCTGTATTGCGTTCCGACAAGGTGCTTCACGACGACCCAAAACTGCTTTATTTTTGCGAACTGTGACTGCAGGATTTTTACCAATTTTGTAGTGAATTTTATTAATCTCAAAAGTGACAGCTACCGAAATACTGGGTGATTCAAAATAACACCTCTTGTTTGAAAACTCTTTATTTTCTTATAAAACCTTAAATAACAATAAAAGCCAATTTAAAGTACACTGTCCAACAAATTGAGACTTTTTTATTGGAACAGAACAGCGACCCTATAATGCATCAAAAGTTGGAACATGTAAGAAAAACGTTTTTCGTTTAATATTTTAATCCTTAAATGTCCTTTTTGAAAGGACTTTTTTGGATTTTCTCGAAATAACGGTCAAATTGTCCCTTAAACAAAAAAGTTAGAGGGTTAAAATCTTCCACAAAAATGATCCCTATAAATACGACAGTATAACTCTGACAATAAGAATTCTCTCAGACATTAACTTACAACATTTTTTCACATAAAGATCAAAAAATTAAAACTTTGTCTTAATTTGTAGAATTTTGTGATATTTTTCTGATATTGTGCTCTATATAAAACCTGAAATCCTTATTCCTATTTTACTGTGCTTTCCCTGATAGATCTCCAAGGGGTACTAAATGATGCTTAATGGCATCTTCTCTATGATAAATGATTTTGTGAGTGTTGCAGACATATTTCTCCATGAATATTTGCTTGTATATATTCGTGCTGTTTCCTTCGCATAAGCATTAAAGTACACAAGTACATCGATAGTTGTTTTAAATCTTAAAATAAGATTTATATCAACTCCTATTATTTCGTATGCTCTTTCGGGTTCTGAAAATAACCTTCTTGCTGTGTTCCCATTATTCGTATTGCCTTATTTTTGTTTTGGTTGATCTGTAATCAACCCATATTTGAGAAATTCGTCCTGAACATGTTTCTTTTTTAAACTTCTTAACTTCTTATTGGTGTCGTTGTTTCTTACTGAGGTCGAAAATGCAAATCATAACTGATTATTAGTATGTGTTCCATGAACGTATTCTTATATGTAGTGGTGATAATCCAAATCCATATGCATCAGTATTATATAATAATTTTTCCGGGACTTGGTTTAAGTGGCTTGATGTGGCTTGACATAAAATGCAGCGGGATGAAGCCAATATCTCACTTAAAGGCTGGCCTTATTTACCATCTATCATCGATAGCACTAATTGATAGCTTACTTCAATTGTCTTGCCGAATGGATGCAGCAATTTGAATTATAGATTTCTGATAAACTTTGTGAAAAACTTCGCCCAAAGTTCTTTTCTCGGAGCCCTATCTTTGTTTTTATTTTTAACTTCTAATTTATTTATTGTATTTGTATGAGTTGCCGGTTTTCGTACATATCTGGAGCATAAGATTTTTATTTCGTCGCGAACAAATGGAATATTAAGGTCCTTATGTATAGTAATTTGTCGCAATATTATTATTTTTTCGTCATTGTAATCTTTCTATATTAGAAGCAGAAGCAGAAGCTGTTCTCCATTGTTTAATACCATATTTCTATATTGGCTTAATAATAACTTTGTACAGTAGAACCTTGTGTTTTAGGTTGGGTGCAGAATGTGGACAAAGGAGTAACTGGAATTGTAATGTTTTAAGTTTAAGTTGTTTGGATTTGGATTCAATACCTTGAGACCAGGTAAGGCGATGATCAAGGTATACGATTTTGCTCGGGGATATCGAGAGGACCAATTATACTGCCTTGGGAAACTCCTGCCGCTATTTGTCTAGAGTCTGAGGTGTGGTATTTGTACTTTACTGAAAATGGACGAGATCTAATAAATAATTTCTCAGTAACTTGTGGGTATTTTGGGGTAACAAGAGCCTATTTTATATAAAAACCCATCATGCCAGCCTTTGTCGAAGGTTTCAGAAATGTCTATGAAAAGTGATGAGCAATAGTGTTTGTTCTCAAAAGCCTTTCTGATAAGAGTAACAATGCGATGAACCTGTTCCATGATCCTTATGGAATCCAAACTGATGAACGGGAAGGGTACCGTGAAATAACTCCCAAATGAAATAACTCCCAATGAAATAACTCCCAATGAATTAAATCCCATCAAAAATGAAATAATTTCCAAACTTGAAAAATGAAATAACTACCAAAGGGTAAAATGAAATAACTCCCAATAATCGGCGGTTTCATAATTTTAAAAATATTAGTCCCAAAAAAAGCGAAATAACTCCCAATGAAATAAATCCTAATAGAAATGAAATAATAATGTAATCTAACTCCCAATGAAATACAGAACTGGTATTATTCTTCGCTCGTGTTATTATTCTTGCATTGAGGGCCTATGGCGTAGCGCAAAGGTTTTCTCCTCTGGGGTGTATCAAAAACTGGCTTCGCTCAGAAAAGTTTTTTGCATTGCCGGCCTTCGGCCGGGCGCTAAGGTTTTCTCCTCTGGGGTGTATCAAAATCTGGCTTCGCTCAGAAAAGATTTCTTTCATTGCAGAAAGGTATTTCTGAAAGCAGATTTTCACTTCGCACCAGAGTAAGAAATCGTTGCGACCTGACAAAGGCCGACAATGCAAAGATAATATTTTCTGAGCGAAGCCGGTTTTTGATACACCCCAGAGGAGAAAACCTTAGCGCCCGGCCGAAGGCCGGCAATGCAAAAAGTTTATAGTGTGCGATGCCGGTTTTTAATACACTTTAAAAATTACAAAAATGAAATAACTCCCAATACAGTGAAATTACTCCTAATTCCCAAAGTTAAATGAAATAAAACCCAACAAAAATTTCATTGGCAGTTGTTTCATTGGGTGTTATTTCATTATGAAATAACTCCCAACAAAAAATTATGAAATAACACCCTACGCGTTAGGAGTTGTTTCATAATGAAATAAGTCCCAAGTTGTATGAAAAATTTGTTGGGTGTTATTTCATTTTTTCGTGGGGAGTTATTTCATTTGGGAGCTATTTCACGGTACCAACGGGAAGGTGGTCGTTTAGATATGGCGTATAAAAATACTTTCTCAAAGAGCTTTGATAAAATTGAAAGTAGGCTTATCTGGCGATAAAATGACACTTGGCTAACGTCCTTACCTGTCTTAGGTATTATAATTATTTCTGATATTTTTCATGATTTAGGGTAGAAACCAATTCCCAAGTTCAAAAGTAATTGCAGATGTTGGTAGCTCACGAATCATTTCTCCTAAAATTTTGTCCATGCCAGGGGCTTTATTTGCTTTCAGTTTTTTGATTGCTGAAGTTAGATAAGCTGACCAATAGCTGATAAAGTTATGTGTGAGCTAGAAATATTTGGCGTAAACACTCTTTATAGGACCTATCCCAATTGCCATCGATATAATGAATAGCGGTTTCATTGGGTTGTTAAGTTTTTTTGAGTGGGTTGGAAGGCAGTGGGTTGGCATAGTTGTTATTAGTTTGATCAGAGCGACTATGTTGTGTGGAGATATTATTATTGTTGGATAAATGTAGGAAATCATTTGACTGAAAACGCCTTTTGCATTTGCGTGGTTCTTCTACAATAATTCTTCGGTGAAGAAGGTAGCGAATATTTTAAATTTTCTACATTCGTGCCTTCAACAGACGGACAGAGCGACATCATTTTAGAATTTTACCAGGACCCAGGACCAATATGTGTTACAAACGATATGAGAAAATCAATAAACACCATTTGGTGGTGGATATAAAAAAGTAGGTAAGTTGGTGTTTTGTCGTTTTCTTTTCTGGCATAAATGTTGTATAGTAAGCGTAAAATGTTTTCATTTCTAATAATATTGCCCTAAAATCCCGAAAATCTGCTACATTTTTCACCCTCAGCACCACTTTTTAAGTAGCTTTTCTTGTTACAGTTTTCGAAGTTCGTTTGTGTTAATGAAATTGTTTTTATCTTTTTATTAAATATGTTTAAGTGGAAGCAAAAAGTATAATGTTAGAATATTTAAAAGCTATATATAGAAATGTTAAATAACAAAAACTTACTTAAAGTTTTTGATTGGGTGCAGTTAAACTCAATTGTAAGTTTTTCCGACAGACTATATAGTTAGAAGTTTGATTAATTTTTACTAACATTAAATCTATGGCTTTATTCAAGGAAATTATAAATTTACCACACATAAATTATCAGATAAAATTATGTACCATAACTAAGCTTGATACTTTATTAAGTATTATTATTGTATTTTTCTTTTCATGCCACACAATTACAGTATTAAGCCTTTCTACGGTCTTTCCATCTAAAATTACATGATTATGTCACTTACTGTTGCCATTTTATAGAGCTAACAGGAATAGCATCACAAGATATGTACATACGAACAAATAATTTATGTCCTATGTGCTCAAAGCAACGAAGATATTATAAATTCTATATTCTATTGTTTTTGGGAAGAGTATGAGAAGTAAGAGAAGAACAATATTATAGCGTCTTGTATTAGAGTTTGATACAAAAGCATCTGCTGTTACTGCTACTATTTTGTAAAGTATTATTATTGTTTCTATTATTATGCTAACGAAGGTCTTTGTGAATACTTACATCTTTCTCGTATTATATTGTAATTTCAATAGAATATTTTAATCATGAGGATTAGTTATGAAGTGGTCTTGTAGTCCTTTTTCATTAATGCGTAAATTACTTATAAGAACTACAAAATGAGGAATTATATACACATACAGCACAATATGACGAAAGATTTAATTTAATTAATTTGTGTAATAAATACTGTAGTTTTTTTATACAATACAATAATACGTTATAGGAACTTAAAGTATGTACTAATTAATATATTTATACTTATGTATTCGAATAAGAAATATGGATAATACAAAATATTAATTGCATATAATACACTTGGATATTCTTAATTATAAAGTATTTAATAATGCTATTGGTGAGTGTTAAAAAGGATCTCTAACATAAATTTTAATTAAAAACCAGTACGAGTTTTAAATCCAGCTGTGCCGATTCTTATGTAACAACATCACCACCACACAGTGGGGTTGATCGAAAAATATGTGGTAATAAATCTTAATCTTCAAAACTACTGGTCCAATTTCAAAATCATAAGAAATGAACGAATTGTATACAAGGACATATGTTTTAGAATAAAAGGTGAAGATAAAGGGTGCCAAAGTCAAGCAGCTCTGGTTAGGAAAACATTTATAGATTGTAACTTATAAAAATATGAACAAATTTCAAGCAATGAAACTTTGTTATAAAGCAAGAGATAAGGTTAAGAAACTCCAAATTCCATATTGAGATTGTTGTATTTTCCACCACAATGCAAATATGCGGAAATCATTATGATTCATAAGCCCAATAAGACAGAACATGAAATAAATTTGTACCGGCCTGTTAGATTGCTGTCTACCTTTCAAAATTGTTCGAACGTTTATTGTCATATCGATTGTTGCCACTTTTGGAAAAATAAAATATAATTCCGGAACACCAGTTTGGATTTCGATATCAACATGGTAAATGGAACAAATCCATAGAGTAGTTGATATAATTACTGACTCTTTTGAAAGTATGTTATATAGCTCCGCTGTCTTTTTAAATGTTAATCCTTTCGGCTTTAATGCGGGAATTCCCGTCATTCACAAGTCTTTAAATAAACTAATGATATGATTTCTCGCTGATATTAACAACAATTTTTTAACTATTAAAGCTGATTTTTGTTTTTTTCTTTGGACATAGTGAGAGTTGCTATAGTGCTAAAATACTTACTCTGATGCATTGAACACATTGAAGGCAGCAGACTAGCAACTGTGATCTGTCAAAAATAAAATACACACGTTGATATGAAGACGATTATTTTGACTACTTTTGCCGCTGCAGCCGAATTAAGCTAATTTCAATTTTTGTCAACCACAAAACAGAAATAGTGCTGCTAATATAATAAAAAATGTAAATCAAATTAGTGCTTAAAAATAAAATCTTTTTTAACTTTATTAAGAGAAGTTTCTGATAACCATATTGTAATAAATAATAACAGGTACATAAATTATTACCACATATATACTTTTACTCAACAAATATAAAGTAACACCACTGAATTAAAAATCAGCTTTTTGCTTTGTAGCTGTCGTCTTTAAAATAATTCAGTAGTTGCCATACGACTACAACTGCAGCCGGCATGTGTTCATGTAGTCGCCCAGCAGTTCTAGGAGACAGTCCCGAACTAGTGATTTGTCATTTATGGTGGGAACTAGGTACTTCAATAGCTACGTGACTAGTTATTTTAACACGGGCATGTCCTAAGCAGGGGGTCAATTGACCCTTTTTGACTTCAATGAGACTGTCTAATAGCTGGTCCAAAGTAGTCAACGCATTGGATTCACATACTGGTTAAATAGCGTCAGTTATCTTACTAGCTACCTAACTGGTAACTTGATCAGCTACATAACTAGTTATTTTAACATTGACCTCAAATAGTCAGGTAAAAAGACATATCATAGGCAGTAGAGTAATCGATTGCTTGTAAACGAAGCTTTCTTTGACAACTCTCCAATCGATTGCTTCTGGTGGGTAAAATAACTACTTTATAAAGTGCGGTACAAAATAAACGTTCAATATATGTTACTATAACACACTAAAGTGACTATTGTCTTCATGCTATGTTACATGAGATATCAGTATACTTAAGCTAAAATAAGAATTTACTGTATGAGAATTATATCAACAGAATTTGTATAAAACCAGTTTGAGCGAACTACTTACAAAACGTTTAAAGTGACTACACTCCAGATTACTTAGAGACACTTAAGTGACAATTTTCTTCACGCTAGATTACCTGGGATATATAATGTAACCAATCGTCTTCTCTCTGCACTACAAAGAGCACATACGTGCCAAATGACCAAAATATATAAATTGGAGTCAGCCATGTGATACGACATTTGTGACGATTGCTGTCTATAAGGGATACATTGACTACTTGTTTAACTGCTGGGCTGCTGTCTTCAATGTGTTCAATATATGAAAAACAAAAATCTATTCAACACGTTCTTATTGCAAACATTTATGGGAGAAAGGTGGGTGTCTGAAATATTAGAAAGTTCTGAAGAGGAACCGTCATTGGATGATGATTTATCAGGATATTCAAGCTCTAACGACACAGGCGATGCAATGAATTATTGGGAGATTAGGAAGAGAGATGAAAAGACTAAAAAGTCAATATTTTGAAACGAGTTTCAAAAATGCCTAAATTTTAACTAAATTGGAACATAATTGTTTTAAATATTTCTTACAGATTTAAAAAAATATGTTTTTACACATTTGATAAGAACTAAATTCAAAATTTTTTTTTAATTTTACCATACTTCAGACAATGGTCGAAAATAGTGAATTTTTACATCTAATTTTTTATTTTTTTTCCCCAAGTTTTGATTATTTGATCACGAAATAAAAGGATAGTTTTTGAAAAATATTAATTTAACTGTTATTAAAAATATTTTCGAAAAACAATATAAAATCAAATTAAAAGCGAAAATTTAAAAATGTTAACTTAGTAAAATAAACAGCAATTTCTTTACCTTCCTACTTGCTTTATAAAAAATGTTGATTGCTTGATATCTGTCCACATTTGTACCAGTTAACAGCTGTACAAAGTTTTCCTTTGTCAACGATTCGTTTATACATAATTTTGCAATCGGACTTGTAGTTTAGAAGATTCAGATTTATTACCACCCGATCGATCTCACTGTGCACCAATACGGTCACCCATTTGTTGCACATTTTGTTTAAATACACAACCCATTTTTCCCATTTTCAATACCAAACACATTCGATCAACATAGAATATTTCATCCCTCTAGACGTTATAGTGCCTTTAACAGAAAGACGGATGAATATTGTTGGTCTAACACCAATATTCCGATGTATAACAAAATAATATAAGTATGTTAATACTTATATTATTAATGCACAGTAGAAACGAATTCGTTATCTCGGGAAATATTTCTCAAGGTTGGAGCTGAGTTGTTTTTGAGTTGATTTACAGTTGTTCAGCTTCGTAGACTCACATGTTTCAATAAAATCGGCAAAAAAAACCATCCACTACGAAGCTACACAACTGTAATTCAACTCGAAACATGAACACGAATTTTAGTCACGTATTTCCAATAGTATCCGAGATACCGAATTATATAAAATAAACCCTTCTAAACCACTGTGTAACGTAGAATCATTTTTTTTAATTTTGTCCAGAAAAATGTGTATGCTGTGCTCATTAATTACGGTTCAGTCGAATTCAATCTATTATTTAGGTCAATTTAAATATTGTACGTTTTTACTTAAGTTTTATATTAACGTTTATCTTTCATATTTTCGTTTACAGTGTTTTTTGTCTAATTGATAAAATGAAAATCATTTTGTCTTTGACGCCATGTTTTTTCAATTAGTTAGAATACAGTGCATTAGTGTGTAACAAATTTTCTTTTACATCACAAATTACAAAAGTGTAAAAAGCAAATAGTGAGTACAGAAAATCTTTTTCAAATGAATGATTATAGGATTTAATTAATTTGTGAAATCGTTGACACTTTTTTGTTTTTATAAATGTTGCAGCATTTAAATTATTAATAAGTAAGATAAGATAAAAAATAGTAGTCCGATTGTGAGATGAGGTAAGAAAGAATCATTTTCATAGAAAACAAGGTGAGATACTACTGAACGTTTTACTATTTTTATAAAAGCAGATTAATTTTAATTCTAATATAAACATTTAAAGACTAGATGACAGAAAAAGGTCCAGTTCATCAGAGAAAATTCCGGAGCCCGTGCTTCTTTCTGCCGTTGAACCATCAGTGTAGACTGAGATCACGTCGTCCCTTAGGACAGTGTTCGTCATACCTTGTCGGTATTTTGATCCTAAATGTTCTATCAAAATTCCTATGTAGTCCGTTTCTTGCCCCATGAATGGCCTGTCTATATTATGTAGGATGGTGCCGTGACCAATACGATCATGCTTAAGTCCGCTCGACTGTTTAAGTAGTAGAGCAGACTTAGCAGAAATTCTCTAGACTGGCCTGAGGGGTGGAATACATAGAGCCAGTAAATGCAAGACATGCTAGTCTTTGTACCTTGTTTAGAATAGAAAGGTGAGTTTTGGTGTCCACCGCTCTCCACCAAATAAGAGCCCCATAAGTCAAAATAGGTCTTATGACCGCGGTGTACATCCAGTGTATAATATATGCTTTAATATCCCATCTCTTCCCAAAGGTTTTATATATCATTCGACTCTCAGTATTACGTTTCCACGAGAGCTTAGAGAACAAAATTACGCCAAGATATTTGATTTAGTTTGAAGTCTATAGGAAAGTACCATCCAGTCGTGGAGGTCTGAATGCTGGAATTTTGTATCTCCTGGTGAACAGAACTAGTTATGTTTTGACAGGGTTGACACCTAGACCGTTTTCTCTGGCCCATGATAGTAGAGCGCTGAGAGCTGATTCCATGAGTTCACTTATTGTGGGAATAAACTTCCCTTGAATAAGAAACACAACGTCGTAAATGCATTTTTAAGATATACTTGCTGCTATATTACATCTCAATCTCAATTTTAATATACAGTGTCGAACAAAACTAAAGCAAGGACTCCTCCGACCTGACTTCGCATTCGAAACACTTATTATCTGTAGGCAGATGACGGCTGATGTAGTGGTGATATGACAAAGTTGTAGCAGATATCTATAAGTAGAGTGCCATGCTATGATCTTAAAAAAAAGAAACGAATGTATTTAAGGGAAATTGGATATTATATGATTATTTATTTGAAGTAAAAATATATAAATTATTTGGAGTGCCAAGTTTTGCTCCCAAGTTGGAACACCACATACCATTGACCGTGTAAAAACCATGAAATTTTCAAATGTAAGCCAGGAGTAGTCATCGATTGGCTTTGTGCTTTGTTAGTGGTTATAGCAAACGCAAGACGGAAAGGCACCTGCAGCCGCTTGAATTCAAATGGTAAGTCGTTGAAAATAATCAGTAAGCGTGGAATCAGTACGTCTTCGCCTTTGAATCTGCCACCGATGATTATTGCCTCAGTCAATCTTATTGCTTTGCATAATTTGGGTTATGTTGCAGAGAAGCATTATCGGTGATCCAACCTTCAATGATAATACATGTGGTGGCATTCTGACTGGTTCAATCGTATATAAGTTGTAAAATACATATCAATATTCACTTAAAACATAAAGTGCATAATATACAAAAATTTAAAAATGTTAAGAAATTTCCTATGAATGCCCAACAGTTTGAAAAGTGCCAATTGGGTTGAAAATTCACTAGTGGTAGTTCTCAGTGGGTAACTAATTCGACGTAGCGGACCTAGTTCAATGAACTGCAGGGTGTATTTTCGAATTTTTCATTATGTATGCACCCATATACACGAACATTTAATAATGCAAAAAAACTCGCTATACATTCCCTGCAGTTCACTGAACTAGTACCGCTACGTCGAATTAGTTAGCCACTGAGAACTACCACTAATGAATTTTCAACCCACTCGCAACGTTATTGACTAGTGAATTTAACACGGGGATGTCATTGGAGGTGGTTGATTGGCAAACTCTGCATAACACTTCACCATTAAATTCAATAGTACCAATACTCCAGCATTTGAAGAAGAAGAAATAAATTTTCAGAGAGCGGGGTTGAGAACAGAGTTCTTATTTCTACTACTATCTATTTGTTATTAAGAATTACATGAGAGTCTACTCACAATTTTTGATTTTTTTGGTGTAAAAATCTGACTTTACAGTATCACCAACTAGGCCATTCACCACAATCGAGATCCATTTTATATACAGACAGATAGCCTTCTCGTTAAAGTGATTTTCGGAAATGGGACGTAATTATGAATTAATCTTATATGCTATTTTTTAAGAGATTTATGCTCGTTAAAGTGATTCTCGGAAGTAGGCCTTATATGAGAACAATGGTCATTTATGGTTTGATCCGAAAAAAACTTTAAATGTTATTTCCTTTTATATATAACTTTTTTGCGTTAAATTTGTATATAAATTTTTGTGGATACATATAAAAATCAGAAATTTATGACAAAAACACCCAATTTCGGAAGGCGATATAATGGCTAGGTGATATAATGGGCAGATTTCAAGAAGCTTTTGTAGGCCGAAAAAAATGTATGTGCCAAATTGTATCGAAATTTCTTAAAAATTGCTAGCTGCACAAGATTTACATGACTACGGATGGATGGGCATCATTAAAAAATGATTCCACTATAGAGTTGAAAACGAAAATTACAAAATTTTAACATAAATATATTTTAAACTGTAAGTGACAACTTAGTAAAACAATCTGAACTTTCTTTAACTTCCCACTTGCTTAATTCATTCATTGAAATCTGTCCATATTTATATAAGTTACAAAATTTTTCTGGCAAGAGGAACCCGAATTTGACACCCTGTTTCTTACATTGTATTCTAACAGGTTAGTTAGAATACAAAGCCTATATTCTTCCCAACAATTCGCTTATGCCAGTAGTTACCTCTTTTTTGTTATCATTATATTATTCTTTTTTGATCGACCTCACTGTGCACCAGTGCAATTATAGCGCAACAAAAACTAACGAAGATAAATTTGTTTATTTTTTATATATCTTTGGAAATATTTTTTGCGTTTTAGGAATTAGGTTAGGTTCCATAGACAGCCGCTCCTCAAGCAGCTCACTTGGGTTCATTCAAATCTGGTCCCATTGTGATACCCAAGCCTTCAGGTTAAACCAGCCAGATTCCCGAATGAAGGAGTAGATTCGTCTAAAATACATCCTTGATAGCTCGTCCAAGCGTGATAGGAATGGAGATCCTTTCCCTCAGGTTTGTCAGAGCCGGGCATTGGCAGAAAAGGTGATACACAGTCTCTTCCTCTTCTTCATTACGGCAGCTTCTACAGTAATCATTGTACCGTAGGCCCATTCTTCTAGCATGTGTCCCGATTAAACAGTGCCCTGTAATAAAGGAAACAATTAGCCTTATTTGCTTACGACGGTAATCTATAAGTAGATTCGTCCTGCTAGCACCATATACAGGCCAAGTCGACCTCGCTGTAGCACAGAAAGGTTCATTAGTCCACCTGTTTTATACAGTCTCATATAGTATCTGCTGAACAGCCATCTTGCATTTAACAAGGGAAATACCAGAAAAGAGGTTGATCGCCTCCTCATTTATCATTGCACCCCTTTTGGCCAATACTTCTGCTATAAAATAGCCCTGATTTCCATCGTGTCCGGGGACCCATCTAAGCGTTATCCTAGAATCTCTCGCTATCTCATTTAGAGATACTTAGCATTCCTTGGTTTATCTAGATGTTGTGAGGACACCCGCTATTCCATTAACGGCAGCCTTGCTGTCAGTAAATATACATATATCACCAGATATTTGATAATAGCTCAGCCAGTTGGATGCACGTTTAATGGCAGTAATTTCCGCCTGAAGAACAGTACACAAGTTAGGTAGCCTAAAGTATGATTTTAACTCAAAGCTTTCCTATTTCCCCTATTAGAGCCGTCAATGAATATCCTTATGACATCGACAGGTGGAAAGAGTCCGCTATGCCATAAATCCCTATTCGGGATCATAATATGGAAATGCCTATCGAAAAAAGGTTTTGCGATGCAGTAATCAACATTACCATGTATGTGCCCATAGTAATTCAGTATCCTAGAGTGTAAAAGGTCCTTACCAGACCACGAATATCCAGCATTTAGCCTCACAGCAGAGTTGGGAGCCATTTGTATCACCATCAAATCCACTGGTAGCCAGTTTTAGATAGTAAGAAGTGACTTAGAAGAAGTAGACCTTATAGCGCCTGTAATCAGTTTCGCGACAGTTCGTAGTACACCTTCGACGACCTTCCGGTAAGTAGCATTATCTAAAGCAAGCCACCACACTAATACTCCATAGAACAAGATGGGTTTAACAACTGCGTTAAAGATCCAACTGATACCTTTCGGCATAATATCGCAATTAGTACCAATTGCCTTTTTGCAGGAGTAGATGGCCACATAGGCATTATTAATCCTGTTCTGAATTTTTAGATTCCAGGACAGTCTCTTATCCAGAATGATGCCATACTTCGCATTATCCCTGATCTCAAGACTGATTCCATTCAGTCTAGGTGGTCCAAAGTTTTGGGAATTATAGAATTTTTGAAAAATCACGACTGTTTAATTAAGGATGTTTTATTAACCATAAGTGCACTGTCGCTATTCTTGACTCAAAAATAGTAAGACAAAAAACACATATTTTCGTCAAAAAATTAATAAAAATCTTCTTTCAGGTCAATGTCCCGAGATTACTTTTCTTTATTTAAAGACGAATTAAGCAACAGGGTTGGCCTATGGTTAACTACAGACAGACTAAACTAATTTTAGAAATTTAAATTTAGTATTGCAAGTTTTTGTATGCAATAGCTATTTAGCATTAAACCACAGGATTCACATGTATCCTCTTCGTCTATCTTTCAGTTCTCTATAATAACGAAATGCATCTATCTCAGTACTCCATAAATTGCCAACAAAGTGTCTTAAATATTCGCTCAAAATCAATTTCATAGCATTAATATTGCTTTTTTCTGTTCAATACCAATTTAATCTCACAAATTTTGGTATTATTTCGATTTTATTTTTTTTTTTTTCAACTTGTATGAAAATAAGCCAATAGGAAAAGTAATTTCTAAATGATTTTTGATTTCTTATTTGTTCATTTTTCCTTTTTTTTTGGTTTATACCAATTTCAATTCATTTTCAATAGACAAAACAGTATTATTTCCATTCAAGTGTTGATGCTGTGAAAATGCCACAAAAAGTCTGTGGTGTTAATGGTTTGTGCAACAAAAGATATAAAGCATTTTGTGTGGGTGATTAAGGAGAACAAATAGAGACTGGTACCAAATAATTGGATTTTGAATGAGTTAAAATTTAAATTTAAGGGACTATTTAGAAAATAGTTTAAAGGAAACTTTTAATCTGATATTAAATAGCTTTAGCCATAAGTATTTAAAACACTTTTAGGACTTTTAAACAAATTATATGGTAAAAATATAAACATAAATATGCCGAAGTTTAGTTTCATGTAAAAGCTAATAATTTTTCATCGTATCTTTGTTTTAGAGTAAATAAAGCCATTTACAACATTTAATTTTTAAATGTTTTTTGTGGCCTTGAAATTAAACAAAAAATACCAAACAAAATTAGTTTCAGGTATGAATCTTGTTATACTTTTTCCTAGGTACTTTTAAATAATTTAATTTGTAGTAAAAACTAAATGCATTTAAATATTAACAAGCAAAAATTAAATAAGTTCCTAAAGAAATTTCATGTTCATGATGATGAGGAAGTTTTTCCAAAACTGTCGGAATAACAAACTTTTATTTTACAACTTTGGCTAAAAACATCTCCTTCCTCTGATTCCCTCCTTCAAAACGTGACGAACATATTTGCAATTTGTGTTAGTGTGAAGAAAAAGTTAAAATTTAAAATTTTCTAATATAAATTTGATTTGATAGTGGTCAAACTACGTGATGTATGAGAAAAGTGAAAATAAATATTAACAGAAAAAAATTAAATATTTTCTTCTTAAACTTGTATATCTCTCTTTGTATGTACATTCGTCCAATAAAAATGTGAAAATATTGTACGCAAAGTTAGATGCATGCCAGGATTCAATATCAGACTAAATTTTACTTTGATTTGCATAAATTTGTATTGCAATTGATTTAATATAATAACAAGTAAGAAAGTATGGTCGGTCAAGCACGACTTTATAATACCCTACACTAAGTAAATGAGCAAAATCATTATTCTTTCAAAATTTCAATAATTTATATTCGTGAGTGATTTTCGGAAGTGGGCCTTATATGGGAGCTATGAAAAATTATGGACCGATCACCATGAAATTTGGTCATGTGATTAATGTATATATGAAAGTTATTTATGTTACATTTTATGTGTATACCAACATTTTAAGGAGATTTATGCTCGTTAAAGTGATTATCGGAAGCAGGCCTTATATGGGAGCTATGACTAATTATGGACCGATCATAACAAAATTTGGTGGCATATATTCGGTATATATAAAATGTATTTGGTGAAAAACTTGTGTAGATGCCTATATAAATTAAACATTTATGACCGATAAAGTCCAATTTCGGGAGGACATTTGTATAGGGGCTAGGTGAAAAAATGGACCGATTTCAGCCAATTTCAATAGGCTTGGTCCTTTGGTAGAACAAATGATATGTACTAAATTTTATCGAAATATCTTTAAAATTGCGACCTGTACTCGGCGCATAACGTTTACATGGACAACCAGCCAGCCAGCCAGACGGACGGACGGATGGACAGACATCGTTTAATCGACTCAGATCTTTTTGAATCAAATTAATTATATTATGGAGTGCTAGAAATTTATAAAATTGTTGACCATTCCATTTAATTTATAATGATCTTTTTAACATGCAGTAAGTGTTTTGTATTCGACTGAGCCAAATCTTATATAGGTACTAGCTTGACCCGGTGTGCTTCGCTACCCCTGTCGTAATAAAATATAAAAAAAGTGAAAGGATTTTATAAAAAAATAAATGAATATAATTAATACTGGAATTTCTGGTTTGTGATTAATTGCATTCTATTCCATTGAATGTATAAAAAATATCCAGCGATTTTAAAAAAAATCTTTTTTAGAGACATTCGCTTCGATATAATCTCAAATGTGGGCAAGTTTCGATCCACCATATTTTATGTCAAACTTCTTAGAATGTTATGAAAGCAATTTATGAAAACTTAAATGTCTCTAGCTATAACAGTTGCTTAGATATCCATTTGCAATTCGTTAGCCCTCTAACCGGTAAGACCACCTCAAAGCGGTCTTCGATGTTTGGGCCCCAGTGCTGTATTAAACATTTTTTCGCTGCAAAATAGTGCAAACTGTCTTTAGACAACACTTTTTTACATTTTCTTTATACCTTCTAATATATTCTGACAAGTCGTTTGTCAGCTATGATCAATCAAGCGCAGAAAGTCATCAAATTAGCATCGAAAATTATTTCGCAAATTTAAGTATTAAAAAACAACATTTAGAATAAAATGATAGATATCAAAATTTTACGGTAAGTAGATAACATTATATATTTATGTTTTAAAACGTATTTGAAGTGAAAAAAATAAAAAGTTTGATTTAAAAACGAAATAGCGAAAGCCTCCTCAGGCGGTCTTGGCGGTTTGCATGTACAAAAATGTCCTCCTCGCTTACATTGTAGTTTTCACCTTTTGTTCATAAAACTCAATTGTTTGCTTATGGTTCTATTATTTGCACCTTTTTATTTTAATATTCTGTTAAAGATGTAATATCTAAACGTCCTTATATGAAAAATATCAATTTGGAGCAAATGTCTGATGAACAATTCCTCGAGTTCATCGATTCTGTAGAGTTCTGTAGACAGCACAGATGAAAGTATTGATAGTATTGTATTGACAGTGTTGCTGATTCCACTTATGTTCCAAAGACGAAACACCATTTTCGAAAATACATGCCCAATAAGCCGCATAAAAGAGGGATCAAATTGTTCGTGCTTTGTGATTTAAACGATTTTGCCCACCGGTTTTAAATTTACAATGGGTCCGAAGATAATATCATTTTACCTGTTATACCGGACATTGGAGCTACTTAAAATGTTTGGAGATTACTAATTTCAAGCATCACATCCTGTATTTGGATAACTTTTACAAATCAAAGCCGCTGTTAGTCTATTTACGAGCCAGAGGAATTTATGGCTTGGGCACAATGAGAGGTACTAATTTTGTTTTCTCATATTTCTTGTTGATCATAATTTGCTTTTGTGTAAACTGTGAAATCAACCAAGAGAAGATATGATTTTGCGTAGAATTTAGACGATGTGAATACTGTATTGTAGTCGATCTGAGTATTATGGAAGGATAACAAATATGTCTTCCCGATTCAGAAGAACCAATTCTATCGAAGAACAATCAAAGGTTTCTCGGTATCATAGAAAACAGAAGAAATTCATCGAAATTGAGCTAAGACTCACAATAATTTAATTAGGTTGTTCTAGTACTTTGTGGGCATGGTCTTTACAAATGCATTCTTTATATGCAAACGTCTGCAGGCCGATGAGGCTAATGCTTCCAATGATGGACTTGTTTCCTTCAAAAATATATCGTCTGTAGGATGACCTTGTGTTCAAAATCTCGGTTAGCCTTTATCACTACGGGCGCCCTTCATAATTTTTTACCTGAAGAAAGATTTTTTCTCCTGAAAATTTAAACAAAAGGTTCTATTGACTACATCTACTTGAAAAAAATGATTGGCTTCATCGGATAACTTTTACGGTCTTGCAAGTTAGAGGGTTAATAATTAAAATTATATTAAAATAATTATGTATAAATAAATTCACCCCAATACTTATAACGTTAAGTGCTCTATTTTCATCAAAGGAAATTTCAATAACTTTTCAACAACATTTTTGTTAATTTCGGCTGTAATAAATAATTGTTAAACATTTTTAACATAGGAAACAACCAAAAAAAAATATTCCCAAAATTAGAAACGACAAAGTAATTTCATTTACTTAATAAGAATAACAGACCAGTCAAGTTGTAGACGAATGTTAATCAATAACAATTTGTGTTATCCCTGACTTGCAGGCAAAATTTGATTAAAAAGAGTTTCTTATTTTTGTCTATTCATAACTATATATAAGTATTGGTGACCTATAGATAGCTGCATAATACGATGGCTTTGAAAAGATAAACAGACACAATTTTTAAGCTGTCTGCTTATAATTGCCAGAGGAATTAGTCATCAGGAGGAACGGTAAATAAAAAGCAATTAAAATTAAGAAAATAAATAATGTATAAGCAAAAACTTATTTTGCACCTGTTAAAATTATTACAACAGCCAAGAACATAAATTTATGGCGAATTTAAATGTTTTTTTTTCTTTTTTTTTTTGCATTGTTCAATTTTGATGGAATATTTTTTATATTTTTTTAATAAATTCCTTTTACGCCATTAAACAAAGTATTTTTGTGTAAAAGATTAAGAATATAAAAAAAACTCACGCTATATAATTTATTACCATTTGGGAGATGTTAAATGTTTAACAATTGTTGTTATTGTTTATGTTTAAGGCTTCTTTCTGTATCCAGGTGTTTAGTGCCAAAAACTTGGAAAATATTAGGTTTTTTCCATTGTTGTTTCTTCGATGGTGGGTGGTAAAATAATTCACTTAGATTTTTCAATTTACGACTAAAATATTGTTTGATAATTTTCAGATATTTTTTGTTATTTTGGACAAATACATTAAGAATTGCTCCATGATTTCTCTTAGACCCAAAAAAAAGTTCTTCTCGAAATATGGTTTAATGGTACATAAATGCCTAATTCCTAATGAATAGTTTTATTCATACAAAATTTAGCTAAATGGAACGGCAGAACCATATTTATTTAGATGACTTCTCTCCATTTTATTTCAATTTAAAGTTCTCCGCACTCTTTATACAAATGTGTTAAGCTGATCTTGGTTGGTGAAATCAGTAAAATGCAATTTATCGAGTTTGTGAAACTATAAGCGCCAACATAATTACAAATGAAATAAAAGTTATTTTTAAAGTTCCATGTGGAGGAGAAACATATAGACAAATTCATCTGGAACATCCTCTCCCTCCTGATGCCATAAACTTTAGGGCATTTAGACAGAAAAATGCTATGCCACTAATTTGTAAAAAAATTTAATGTAGGTATAAGACGAGGAAAATCAATTAAGATTGTCGAAGAAATTATAAGAAAATTTAAAAAAGCAAAACTAAACGAATTATTCAAGAAAAGACAATGACTTGCAAACAACGAAAAATGTTGTTTGTAAGTTAAAATGTCCTAAAGCTCATTCAGTTTTAGTTCTTAATAAGTAAGAGTGTTATATCCAGCTGTACCGAATATTGTATACCACCAATATGTGTCACAAAAAATAGCTTCTTGTGTCAGCTTTTTTTCGATTTATTCATAAATAAATTACTCATGAGATATATTTGATGTACAAATTAACATGGATAATTTGCTTAGTTGGTGTTCTATAAATAATCATATTTTAGAACTAATAATTCAATTCAATTGGTCAATTCACAAGGTCTCTTATCAGTCATATTGTCATAATGTCCTAATATATCACGACACTGCGGCTCGGCTTAGCCGACTCCTAGGCACTCGGCATTGGTCTCTGCTGGTTTGTTAGGATAACACAATAAACATAGCTATAAAACAATAAAAACCATTGTGAAATATAAAGACATTATGACAATATGACATGATAAGGACCTAGTGAATTGACCAAATATATTTCTAAAATTGTAAAATTAAAATAATTTGAAACTTTAAATCTACTCTCGACTTTGTTGTTGTCTTTGAGTCGTCATTATTCTTTGTACAACATATAGACTACATTATTCCTAAGGCATATCCAAATACAGTGCAAGCTCGGTTTATCGATGTTAAATATTCGTTCACTTTAATTTTGTTTTCTTCATGACTACTATTCTATAAATCCTCCGAATCCATATCTGATAATTCCATTTGCTCTTCATTACTTTCCACATAAAATTTTTTCTTAAATACAGTTGTTTATGTCAGCATTCGTGAAAAGATGTTCCTTATCAATTTGAGCTACAAGTGTACCAATAGTAGAAAGATCTTCGTTTTCTTCCTGAATTATATTTTGTAAACAATTTAAGGGCATGTTATCCTCTTAACTCCATTCAGTACCGAATTCGAGCAAGGCGTTCCAGGAATATCGGGTATTGGAAACTGATATTTTATTCCAGGACGCAGCTAGAATCTGAACTGTAGTTTAGAGATTGAAGTTTTTAGTTTGAGCTCCAAATTTGTTCCATTCTGGTCAAGCAAGTGGATGAGCAGTTGTTTTTTATAATTTAATTTGACCAAGTTGATAACGGTTGAATAAGCGCAGTGCAATTGGGTGGTAGATTCATTGCTATAATTAAACCGTCATCACTTCTTAGTTTTACAATTGGGTGACACGTCTCGTTATCTTAAAGCAAAACTGCATTTTGCGCAGACCTTTGAAGCCAACAATTCTCAGACCTAAAAAATGTGTACTTATGAACAACTTATTTTTACTATGTGGTGAAAATTAACTTACGTGGGTAACAAATTCGTGATGGAACCAGTCCCTGAATATAAATGATGTCATCCAGGCTATATTACTGGAGTTGTATATTACAGAATTATTGAAAAAACATTGAAAGGCGCGTGGGTTTTTTTATTTTTGAACAACCAACAAGTTTCAGTTTGTTTGTGCCATTCGCATTTGAACAGGGCAAAAAAGTTATTCGTTCTTTACATATTTTTCTTCCGGGCGCTGTTTTCTCATTACATGTGACAAGAGTGTGACTTGGAAGCGTCCTATAATATAAACCAGATTCGTCGGCATTGTTGGTTTGGTGAGGAGTCAACCAATGTTCATCAACTCTTTCACGAATGGATCAATAAGTTGAAGTTTCGAAGGCAATTTCTCGCCCGTAATTTTTAAAAATCTAATTTCATGACGACGCTTAAAGTTCTTCAACCATCCTTCACTGGCATTGATAAATTTCGGTTCGCAAAATCGCTGTTGATATTGGAAACTTTTTTTATTTTTGTTTTAGAAACCACTTATAAAGCATTTTTTCCATTCTTTGGTACTCAGCTTTCTTTAAAGCGCAACGTTTGCAAGGGCCACTTTCTGTTGTACGTATGAAATTTTTAATTGAATTTATGGAATCTCCACTTTTAAGTTTTTTTAAAATCTCGAATTTTTGAGAAATCCTTTGTTTTACAATATGTTGAACTTTTTTCATATTAAAGGATGTATTAACACAACAAATAACACAAATGAACTGACAAAATTGAAGATCAAAATCAACCAAAAAGGTTAATATACCAAAAGACGGGAATTTCCCTTTTTTAAAACAAACAGATAAAAGTCGCGAAAATAGAACCTGTTTTTCGTAAACTGTAGCGATTATAGAACCTGCAATGTTAAAAAATAAACCGTCGCGATAACCGGGTTGTCGCGATAATGAATAGTCGCGAATACCGAGCTTGCACTGTATACTTAAATTAATTTACACATCTCTTGTTAGATCGAAATTAGAGTATTCTGCTCTGGTTTGGCTCCTCATAGTGAGAATCATTTTTCTCGTATTGAGAGTTTGTTCAATCTTTAGTAAGGCTAGTAAGTTCTTGGTCTACATATGACTTACAGTGTTCGTGGTTAGGAGTTCAGACTTTGTAATTGCTTACACGCGAGAAAATATATAGTTGTACATGTTTACTATAACTATTTTTTTTAACAATATTATGGACAAATATATTTATATGTTTACGGTAACCATAATATGTTTAAGTTACCACTCACATCATTGTAGAAATCATATATATGATTGTGGTAAATATTTATATGTTTATGGCAATCATGTATATGATAATTCATTGTATCATAATATATTGTTCTCAGATTTGGTTACCATTATCACAGAACAATATATTATGGTACCGTAGTACATCATAAAAATGGTTACCACAAACATATACTTAGTTACTACAATCAATTTTATGGTTAAAGCAATCATTTAAATAATTATAGTGAACATAATATTGTTATAAATCTCTTAAAAATTTTGAAATGTTTATGGTAAACATGTGGAACAGAAATCAGCAATGAATCACTTTTTTCTATTCATACGCCAACAATTCTATTGCTAACGATTTAATTCAAAGCTTAAAGTATAGATTTAATGATAGAAAAATTATAGTTTTAAACATAAGTATTTTACTTCTTAACTCAGAACAATCCCTTCTAACAACAGTTCTTTAAAGTATAGCACAAAAACTGAAACTAAGCAATTTGGAAATTATCTTTTTCCAGAATGGTCTATGATGAACTTTGTCCTAATAAGTTGGAGCACGAATTGATGTCTTTTATCAGAACTTAACGAAACTATTAAAAATATTTAAAATCTCAAAATCAAAAAACAAAAAAAAAAAAAGAAACTGAGAAATTTGATATTCTTTATCATTTCAAAGTAAAGTTTTATTAAAACAAAAGAAAAAATCAGTTTTTTAGTAAGAATTGTGCTAAATTCCAATTATTGATAAATTCACTGAAATTTATTGTTGAGGGATAAGCTAGTTCATATGCTCATTTCACTGGTTGCTTAGGCCAGATTATCAAGAAACCTTTTTCCAAAAGGCTTTAGAAAAACTAATGATATTATACAAATAAAACTATAGAGTGAATGCGAATTACAGACACTCAAGCTTTATTTGTAAAAGTATCAAAACTTAAAGAAAACACCAACAATAAACAGTGAGTTTATCTTTTCTTACATTCGTTTAAATCGTTTAAAAGGAAAACATTTAATTTTTTTTTTTAAAGATTATTACAGAGGCTCTCACTGATCTTAAATACCATATTTGCTTGCTATTATTTATTTTTTGGTTGAAATGATGTTTTGTTTGTTTTTTTATGGTTTTGTTTGTTTATTAATAAAAAAATTTGAGATTAAAAGAGAAATTATTCGGTTAATCGAATAATTTAAAAATAACCGATTAATTCTAAACCCTACTAATTATTTGACCGATTAACCGATTAAACCAGAAACCCGATTAATTGAATAACCTACTATTTATTCACAGAAACTTATTAAACCACAACCCACCATTTCAGTACGATTTGACGTATACGCAATGTTAATGAAAGAATACACGGTACGTATTATAATTGAATGTGAACTTTAATTAAATAACACTTATACGTCAAGGTGGCGTAGAAAGAGTAATTCATTTAATACCAATAATTTTATGAAAAAATACTGGTTAATTAATGAGTAAACGCTTGAACGCAATTTGAATATTTAAAAACATTTTGATGGAAAAAGGCATCTAAACCAACATCAACAACCAAGACCTTTCCTTAACAATTATGTTTTATAGCACATTTATGAAATTATTTTCAAGGCACTTAATCTGTAAAGATTATAATTTTTATGAAGCTATTTAAAACAATTACTTCAAAATAAATATTTATTATTAATTCCACAAGAATAAATTTAATGAAATTTTACTCAACTTCCAACCATAAGCAGTTTGTAGTAAGTATTTGTTTTACTTTTATTTTTAAATCTCTTTTTAAATCCTAATAAGCACACTGAAGACAGAACCCTTCGCCTTTTTACTTAATAATATAATTTTCATCATTTCCATCATTATTACCAGATAAGGCACTAACAAGCAAACATATTCCTACATAGACAAGACACAGAACAAACAAAAAAAAAAAAAAAACGTATTTTTAATATGTTTTTCTTAAAACAAAATGTAAACAGCAGCAACATCAGCAAAAAGTAAACAAAAATGAGAGAAAAAAATTAAACTGAAAAAAAAGAAATACAAACAAAAATATGTCTCACAGAGATGGCAACAAAAAGAAAGAAGAAATAAATGAAAGGAAGTAAAAAAAAATACTTCAGACATCTTATACAAATAAAATAATACAAAACATTGAATTTTGTAGTCAAAGGACACGCCATTACATTTAACATAATGTCATTGCACAACTTATTATAAGAAAACAAAAACGAATCTGAAACAAAACAAAACAAAACCAATGCCAACAACAGGAAGAAAACAACTAAAATCATGTTTAAGGACAAGGGAAAGTGAGCAAAAAAAAAACAAGAAAAAGGATAATAATAGCAAACAACATACATACATTTATATTAAACAATAACACAATACTTGAACTAATGCTGTTCAGCATCTTAAATGGAAAACGAGTACAGCAAAATGGACTACTTGTTAGTCTACATGTTTTTCAGCATGAACATTAACGAGGACATGGCACAGTCATGCGAAACTAAATTTGAACATGATCAGATTTTCTATTAGAAATTCACAACAATTTTGATTGTTTATTTTGTAACATAAATATTAAGTGATTTTTGGTTATTTGATTTTGACATTTAGTCGATAACGAGTTGACAAGATATCATAAGTTTTAAATCAGATGCTAATAAGGATAATTTATGTCCTGTTTGAGTTGCTAAATTATGCTTGAGTAAGTACTGCAAGTTTATTCGTTTTCTCTTACGATAGTGTAAACTTCTACAATTTTTATATTTTGGATTTTTATAGATAGAACAGTGAATGAAGTGATGGCATTTGTCTGCTGAAATCAACTTTCTGAAGTCCCAAATAACATAAGAACATAAATGAGATATCAATAAATTCCATAGAAAATTAGTTGGTTTGTCTCTCTGTGAGTTTAATACAAACAAATTCTGTTTTGGTAGTACTCAATAGCAGGTAGGAATCACCCGTTACAAATTTGTTAGAACTTGGTAAACGGGTTATTTATGGTCATAAAAAATTTAATATAAGAATGGTATAAAACGCTTGTTAAATTTTTACAATAACAGTCCCATAGAAAGGCCTATGTACCCTAGTTTCAATATGTTTTTCTAAAAATCTTTTTCTTTTTAAAGCTAAGTACTCTGTTCAAAATTTCATGCGAACTGCTGTCAAACTACATATCAAATATTTGGAATGAAATTTTTTGCAAATATGAACAGAGTACTAGGCATAACACAGGATATTGAACCAAAAAATAGTCTTTGAATAAGGGATATCTCAAAAGAGATGCCTTCCATTTTCTGTAAATTTATCTCAATTATACGCCATTGTATGGTTAACAACATATGACAAATTCATTTAACCGAAATTTCCTAATAATTCGAAGAATAAAAAACTTTAAATATATTTCTAGGGATATCTTTGTTAAAAAATTATATCTTTTAAGGAATTATATTTAAAATACATCTAAATAATCCTAAATTTTGAACATTCTCACCATCACAGAATCTGGTTCAATCGAGCTTGTGAAGGCAGGTTTTAAGCTGTTCTTCGGAGTGAGGGGCGTTAAGGTAAAGGTGATCCAGCCTATAGGTACAGCCAGCGATGAATCGGATAAGGTGGAAGCTGGAGACTCTCTGCTCACGGAGATGAAGCTCTCCGAACACCCCATAAATACAAACAATGACGCTTAAAGTAGTGCAGATAAATCTGCAGCACTCAAAATATGCAACAGATAACCTTCGGGTACTCTTAGCCGACGAAGACCTGGACATTGGATTGGTGCAAGAACCCTGGGCTTCAGACTCTGACGTGAAAGGGTTCTCAGCCTCAGCAACATTATTTATGCAAGTAAGAATTTTAGGCCAAGATCATGTTTTATTGCAAAGAAATCTATTAACACTAGTAACACATCAGCATTAATTTTTCCAAGTTCGGATAACTATAATGGATGGGAGGAAGTGTTAGATATTACACTCACAATTTCCAATTCGGTTTTAACCGAAACCGAAACCGCGGTTTTTCAAGGCCTAAAACCGAAACCGAAACCGAAACCGACAATTATTTTTCGGTTTTCACTTTTAATCTATTTTCACTAAAAAAATTCAAAATTTAGAAATGAGAAACAAACTTTTTCATCCTATTATTCATCCAATATCTCTAAACACAGATCGGTAAAAATATATTAAGATTTCATTAAATTCTTTAAATTGTATTACAATAATTGCTTCAGATGATGTATCTTTCGCAGGCTAGGCAAGGAAACCTGTTAATAAAGCATGACACAACATATTAATCTACAAGTATTTCCTGACAATTAAACTTCGAACGACTGTTTATTTACTTAATTTAAACAGAAAATAATGCAAAATTTTTGAAACAAAGTCTTAGTTATTTTCAAATATCCGATAAGAGTATGGAGTACTAGCTGACCGGTGCGCTTCGGAATAAAGAAATAGTACTATTAAGTCTCCCTTTGTAAATTAATACTAATTCAGGAAAACATATCTCTAGTTTCATGTTTATTGATTCATTGTAATGTGGATTGTAGCTCATTCTAGACGTATTATTAGAATAAAAAGAGTACCATAAAGACTCACATTTTGTATTCTTACTCAGCATCATGAATGTTTAATTTCATATTTCTGTATCCATTATTATAGAAAATACAAAAGAAAGGTAGAATCATTTGTGCCTAATGAGTATAAAATATTCCAAAAGTACTTTTACAATAAAGAAATAGTAACATTAATTATCCGTTTTGAATTCGCGTTTCTTGGTCCATCGTTATAAAATATTCAAAAATACTACAAGTTCAAAAAAGTAGCTGCAACTCCCTTTTTTATATTCTAACTCAGTCAGGATCATGTGTGTTTAACATCCTTTTTATGCCCTCTATCCTTGATTCTTTCTTTACTCAGAAGCATATCAGCCAACTATTATGTATATACAGTAAGTAAAATAATTTATTGTAATAAAAAGTACCATTAGAAGAAAAATTAAAAATTTTCCACACTTAAACCACTGTCAGTTTGAAATTTTAAAGTAATTTCATGATTCCAGGTTCAATATTATAGAAACTTCATTTTGAAGAACGAAAAAGTACTCCTTAGTATGGTTTAGTTCTCCATTTTTGGTATAATAATACAATTGAGCACCCTGTTCTTGATTATTTCTTTACTGAGAAGCATATTAGCCAACTTTATCTAATTTAATATATTAAAAAGCTACCATTAAAAGAAAAAGTACCAATTTTCCTTTATCCTCGTAAACACTAGTCAAATTTGAACTTTAAATTTGTTTAGCAGTTCCTATATTATCAACTGATTTAATAGTTAATAAATTATCACAAAACCGAACCGAAACCGATCGGTTTTCAATTTTTTAAAACCGAAACCACGGTTTTGAAATTTTTCGGTTTTTTTGGAAACTCTAGGTCTAAGGCATCAGTAGATAGGTGGAGGGTATCCAATAAAATGTCGTTCTCTGACCATAATTGGATTCGGTTAGAAATTAGACTTCAGAACTTGACAGAGAAAATACAATCTAGGAACCCAAAAAGGACGGATTGGTTCAAATTTAATGGGGTACTTAGACATAAACTTTAGAATATGCCAGTTGTTGAAGATTCGATCACTGTTCTTGAAAGAATAGAGGTAAAACGGTTTTCAAAGCTTTCGAAGTTTCATGTCCAGTCACTAAGGCTAAGAAAAACTTCCATCCATCGTGGTACTCGAGGGGAAATACGTAGGCCTTTTAACATTAGCTATAATAGTAAATCGAGGCAACCGTACTGTGATCAATTAAAAGCCTACTAGAAAGCCACTAGAAAGCCACTACTAGAAAGTAGTCGCAAAAAGAAACTCATAGAGAAGCGTCTCAGAGTATATAGATAACACAAAAGACTCTGCATAATTGTAGCCAAGGCGCAATCCAATCTATAATAAGTTAGGGTTAGCAGTAAGATATTAAATTTAGGGAAATTTTATAATTATTGGGTATAAGACCGATGTTAGTTAAATTATTAAATGCTTCCGTTTGGTGATAGTTAATACGATTAGGACAATATTAGATCATAAGTCAATAGATATAATTTTAATGGATTTCTTTTTGTTAGATCAAAAGAAAAAAAAGTTGAATAAACTGTTTTATAATTGATTGAATATATATAATTTTGAATTTCGTATTAAATTTGAATGCAAGAACATAATAATTTTAAGTAATTAGAAAAATTTAATGCCAATATATATTGATTTGATTGCAAGAATCGTATTAGGGGGTTGAATTAGTAAGGAAATTGTAAGATACGTTAAATTGTAATGAAGTTTGAAGATTAGCTTAATAAAAGAGATATATAGAGATAATAAAAGTTTTAGTTTTTATAGGGTATGATGTTGGCTCGAAAAGATTATAAATATCTTGTTCCTTTGAGAATTCGTAGGTTGTTGAGTTGAGTAGGGGTTTATGAAATTTTGGGTCCCCGGGTTACGTGACAGTTTTGAAGGATCACGTGGGTTGAACAATGAAATCGAAACCTCACATTTTAGGTTGCCCCCGAAGTCATTGATATAATCCAAACTTTAGGCTTCGGATGTGGCCAATAATGATGAAGCTTGGTTTGGGCGTGGATGAAGAGGATTCACTGGGCATAAAAAAATTGAACCACCAGATAACATAACGGTACGGAAAACGCACGTGTGTATGTGTTAGTTGGACCGAGGTCCTACAAACACATGGGTATTGGAGAATAGTAATACAACGTCGTGGTTTTCCGGAAACTTCTAAATTATTATAGTAATTAATCACGGGTGTTGAAAATTATATTTCAAATTCCTTACCTTAGTTTGAAACTTTTCATAAACTATAATATATGTTGGAAAATGCTTAGCGACAAATATTGTCTTTCCTCGTAAAAAAATTGATTATAATATTTTTATTATAAAATTTAGATTTAGTACTGTTCAAATTGTCTTAAGAGGTATTTATTAAAAACAGTTTTCTTTTTTTTCTATTTTCAAACTTTGATATTTTTCTAAACTTTGCACAACAAATAATCTTATAATACTTTTCAGAATCGCAGTCAAAATTGAAAAGAACAAAGATTATCATTTCTGAAATCATTACACCTATCTAAAATCACTCTTTTTCTTTCCCTCTTCAAGAAAAGATATTGTAGAGCTTTTTATAACTGCAACTGAGACATATATTTGTTACTCTCATTCATGATTTACGAAAAGCATGTATATTAAATACATGGGACATACATGATATCCAATTAGTGAGTACAAAGTTTAAAGTATAAAGATCATAAACTTTTAGTACTGATCAATGTGTAATGTGTCAGTGATGATATTTGTAAAAAGGGAAATTTTTCGAGCTCTAGTTGTTACACAAATGTTTGGCGGGATAACATAAATAAATGGTATACGATTTCTGTCATAATAAGAAGTAATAAACAAATGAGTTAATCGATAAAAAAAATAAGTAAATAGTACTGGTGATTTTAGTTAACACAAAAGAAAAACAATGTTTTCTATTTCCGATTTGAACAACATATTTGAATTTCAAAGAAAATATAAAATTTTGTCTCTAATAATCAATTTTATAAATTTTTCATGCAATAAAAAAAAAACAAAGATTTAATAAAGAAAATAATCCAATTTTATTTTTTTCGTTAATTTTAAATGTTTAAAAATGACTTTCTACTAGTAGTAACTTTTTATCAAAAATAACTTTTCTTTATAGGAAAATTTCCCGGTACTTTTGTCGGTTACTCATAATTTTGAAAATTTGAAAATTTCTGTTTAGTCAAAAAAAAAAAATTGATATGTTGCCAATATCGTATGTTACAAAACAGGTTTCTTTGGACTTATTTCTAATAAGGACAAAAAAGTTGAAGTCAAACTTTGATATCTTTCGCGTGAAATTTACCTATGTTTCTTCCATTCATATCCTCCAACTCATAATAACAAGTACCATGTTTCCTTATCACCTTTGCTTTTTCGAATTGGTTTCCAAGTTTACTGTTAAAGTGGTCGATCGCCTTTGATTGGGCAAAATTTCGTCGGAATACAATTTGACCTATTTCGAAATTCACTGGCCTAGATCGAAGGTTATAGCTTTTGGCATTCCTTTCATAGGACTTTCGAATTTTCTCTTGAGCTTTCTGCCTAATTAGCTCCAATTGCTCATCTTTCCTCAAATCGGTGCAGGGAGTTTCCAATAAATTTACATTTCTAAGGAGTGAATAAGATTTTCCGTTCGTAAGCATATTCTGACCAAAAAGAAGAAAGTATGGCGAAAAACCTGTACTTTCATGAACTGAGCTGCGTAAGGCACTGCTAATGAACGACAACTTTTCGTCCCAGTCCTTTTGGGATGGTTTAACGTATGCCCTTATAGCAGCCAATACCGACCTATTGACTCTCTCACTAGCGTTCGCTTGTGGCGAATATATAGCAGTCAAGTTATGAAAAATTCCGTATGAACTAAGAAAATCTTTAAATATATGAGATTTGAACTGAACGCCGTTATCAGTTGTTATTGTTTCCGGTACACCGAAAATGTGAAAAACGCGCTTTTCAAGAAATTCAATAATTATATTGGATGTAAACTTACGAATAGGTTCCAGGAAGTGAAACTTAGAGAGATGGTCCAAAACTATAATGAGGCCTGTGTTTCCGGAAGACGAACGAGGATAAGGGCCTAATAAGTCTAGATACAATTTCTGAAAAACCCTAACAGATGGAACCTGTTGACCCATTGGTGGTCTTAAACATTTATTCGAGGCTTTTGTCTGTTTACATATTTCGCACGCGGAAACGTAATCAGCAACATGAATTGCCATTTTTGGCCAAAAGAAAAACGTTTTCAACCTTTTTAGAGTTTTTCCTACACCGCCATGAGCGCATAAGGGGTGATTATGGGCTCTTCTGATTAAGTCCTGCGTTAATGGTAATGGAACCCATAATTTCCAAGACATCTCTTCCTGTAACTGTTCTCCTGACGCGTGTTCACAACGTTTATATATCAAATTATCAACCAATTTTATATCGGGAATGTATTTTTCCTTTCTTTTAAGTTTTTCAAATAATGACAAATATTCAGCTGACAAAAATTCTTTAGATTCCAAATCAATTTCAATAGAGTTCTCAAATTCAGATACATATATTTCCTCTATATCCTCACACTTAAGTTCCTCGTTATTTTCCGAATACATTCTAGATAGAGAATCCGGTACGATATTTTGGCTCCCTTTCCGATGACGTATGGTAAAATTAAAACCTTGCAATTTTAATGCCCATCTTGCGAGTCGTCCGTGCAGGTCCGTCTGATTCATGAGCCATTTGAGAGAAGCATGATCAGTTATTATCTCAAACTCATGGCCCTCTACATAGGCTCTATATTTCTTGACAGCCATAACAGCTGCAAGGCACTCCTGTTCTGAAACAGAATAATTCTTCTGCGCAGACGTAAATTTATGGCTCATGAATGCTATCGGTAGTTCGTCATTGTCGTCGTTTCTCTGTACGAGAACAGCCCCAATCCCATATTTGCTTGCATCGCATTGTATCGAAAACGGACGGGAGAAATCTGGATTATGTAGAACTGGTGCGGAACAAAGAGAATCTTTTAAGTTTTCGAAAGAAGCTTTGGCTTCTTCGGACCAAGAAAATTTTCTATTTTTCTGTAACATGTTGGTCAAAGGAGTTGTTACAGTTGCAAAGTTACGGACAAACCTACGATACCACCCACAAATACCTAAAAATCTTCTTAATTGACGGACGGACGTTGGTAACGGAAAATTACGAATAGCCTGTACTTTGTCCGGGTCTGTTTTAATTGTACCATATCCTATGATGTGTCCTAAATATTTTACATGTTTGATAACAAACTTACTTTTCCCTATATTTATAGTTAGATTCGCCTTTCTCATACAGAGCGCAACCTCATGAAGCAACAGCATATGTTCGTCGAATGTTTCGGTAATAAGAAGCAGATCATCCAGGTATACGAAAACTTTAGTCCGCAAGTGCGCAGGTATAACTTTATCCATAAGCCTGGACATCGTTTGCGGCGCATTGCATAGACCAAATGGCATAGTAACAAACTGGTATAAGGGACGCCCTGGCACGGTGAAAGCTGTCTTTTCCTTTGACTTTTCATCTAATGGAATCTGCCAGAAGGCGTCCTTAAGGTCAAGACTCGTAATGAATCTGGCCTTAGGGAGCCTACTGAGGATTCCATCGATCAAAGGCAAAGGATAGGCATCTTTCACCGTGACACTGTTGACTTTTCGGGCATCAAGGCACAATCTCACCTTACCCGGTTTGCGTACTAATGTCACTGGTGACGACCATGGACTTTGTGACTCTTCTATTACCCCTAACTGAAGCATACGATCTATTTCTGCAAATAACAATTGTTCAACGGCAGGTGACACTGCGAAATGACGTTGCTTTATGGGTTTGCTTTCTGAGGTGTCGATAACATGTGATACTAGGTTTGTTCTTCCAAGTCCTTCTTTCGAAAATGAAGGGAATGAGTTAATAGCTATATCTAATCTGATTCTCTGATCGCTATCTAAAATGTGCACATTGTCATCGGTTTCTATCTCATTCAGATTGTCATTAATATTATGAAAAGTATTCTCCGCAAATAGATCTTTGGCTAAACCAAAGGCCCTCACAAAATCAGCACCTAAATACAAATTTTGGGTCAGGTTTCTTATAATCAAAAAATTTAAAGATTTGGACACATCTCTAAAAGTTACAGTTGTTGTTATGCTACCTAATGTAGGGTGATTTGTTCCATCAGCTGTTCTCAAATTGATTTTAAACTTTTTATATGGATATTTGTCATTCTCGAAAAAACGTTTAACATACTCTGATGAAAAACACGAAACTGTGGCCCCAGTGTCAATCATGCCTACTAAATTTTCATTAAAAATCTTCACAGTTGTAAAAGGTCTTATGTCATTATCATTGGTGCAAGGAACTATGACAGAACAAACAGTTTTACGATTTCTCATAACATTCTTCCAAAAACATCTAAGTCTCCTTGTACTTCTCTTACTTTTCCTCAAAATCTTTGGCTCAACTAATTCCTCACAAAAAATTCTACTTTTAGCTTCCCTATATTCACGTAATCGAATATGATATGGTTTCCAATGTTTCGGAATCAAATTCTCTTTCAAAAAGTTGTTATTATCATCATTGGCATGCTTATTGGTGGAAAGAAATTTATAAACTTCAGGTAAATCGGCTTGACATTCAACATTTTTCGTATTCGAAATTTTTACATTTGAGTCGACTTGGATACTAACTGTTTTGATTTCAGGTTGGGTTGGTAGTTTTTTGAATATTTGTTGCATTTTAAACAATTTGGTTTGAACACATTAGGTGTGCCGCAACCATAACAAAACACTTTACGTTCTGCCATACAATCCTCAAAACGGTGACCTCTTTGGGAACAATTCCAACAAGACAAATCTTTTATCTCTTCAATTTCTACACAATTATTAACATGATCATCAGGAAATTCTGTCTCTAATTCTGACACAACTTTTCGAGGTATGAAAATTCTATTACTCTTGTATTTATTTATTTCTTCTTCCAATATCTCATGCTTTCTAACATATTCCCTAAGATCTGAAATAGAATTAATATCCAAATACAAAAGTTCTTTACGAACGTCCGGTCTTAAGTTTCTTTTCAGAATTTCTATTAACTCAAAATTACCAATTGGTCGTTGTAAACGATCAGATATCTGCAAAACTGCGTCGTAAAATACGTCAAATTTCTCACCATTCCTTTGTTTTCTGTTCCTAATTTGTTCTTGTAAATCGAAATCTGTTCGTCTATCGCGAAATTGATTTCTAAGTTCCTCACATAAAATAGTCCAGTTTAATCTAGTGGTACTTCGGTGAAACCGCCAAAACCAATCGATTGCCTTTCCGCAAAACAGCAAATGAATGTGTCGGCATAATAAATCAAAATCCCCTCGTAAGCTTTGGTTAGTGAGAGCTTGTACCCTATAAATAAAATTGTCTACGGACAAACCATCCTCTTCCTGTCCACTAAACTTTAAATGCCAGCCAGAAATAATTTGAGAGACTTTATCGGTAATGAGATCATAACTTTGACTTACATTAGGGTTTCCTAAGCTTGGCCTTCTCTGAGGGTTGTTGTTGTTTCTAAAAATCGTATTTCCCAGACTCTCTCTGGAGTTTCTCTGTTGATTTATTCGACCCAAATTATTATTCCTATTACCCTTAAAATTTGGATTTCTACTATTGGTACTGAAATTACTAGTGTTTGGTCTATTTATGTGATTAGAGTTTAAATGCAGAGATTCTAACTGACTTCTCACCGCATCATTTATTAAATTTTGAAGCGTATCATCATTCAAATCATGGGTGTCAAAAATCTGATTTACATTACGAGAATTGTTCAAAGACATATTAAGTAAATTATTACTAATTTCCTCATCATGGTTTCCAGTGAATGCAGGAGTTCTAGGCATTTCTGTTTCTAGCAAATTACGTCTGGTGTTCTTTCTATTTGTGGTTTTAGGTATCGCACCTTTATTGCCAACATTGGTATTAAAGAAATTCTGATTAGAACTAGCTCGGGTTTCCTCTTCTGCCAAAATATTGTGAGACCTTAGTTTGGTTTGTCTACACGCCTTACTACAAATTGGACATGCTTGAGTCTCTTTAAGAACTTCAATTATGCAGTCCTTATGGAAAATATGGTTACATGGAGTGGAAACAACTACATCATCTATTTCATAATCTTTGTCACAAATCGTACATTTTCTCTTCTTAACATTTTCATCAAGAGTTGATAAATTCTCATTACTATGTACTAGGGCCATTTTGTTACTTGTTTCAAAAACAAAAATTTTTTTTTTTCAAAAAAAAAATTAATATTAATTTTGTAAAACTGTGATATAGGTCTTTGGTAAAATTGTGTGATAAATTGAATATTTGGAAAATTTAATTTTCGGTTATGAATAATAAAATAGGAAAATTGAACTGAAAAATTAGCTACATAAGTGGACAATAGATGGTATATTAAAACAACGACAAAACTATTATAATTCCAATACTTTTATAAACTAAATAACAAAACAAATTTCATATTATATTACCTCATACCTAGAGAAAAATCAGAAGTTTTTACTTGCTTAACAGAAAGGAATAAAAAAAATCCTTTAAGTAGTAATGGACGGCAAAGGTTTCATTTTACCAAATACAATATTTCCTAGTACTACGAAAAAGTATTTTATTCTTGGTCTAAAACCAAATAAATTGACAAACACAATGCTAGTAAAAATATCGGACAAATTCCCCTGAAGTGCCTAAGTGTAATTTCGTATTAAACCGAGGTGTTTTGTTATTAGTAGGACACCCCAAAACTGACTTTTTTCACGATGTAATTAGTATTTTTGGATATAATTTTTACGTTTTGGGGGCCCCACGTTGGGCGCCATTTAATTTGTAACGTCTTATTTAAAAGTTTGGTAACTTATATAAACAGATGTTCTGTTGAACATCATCAAGGTGACAAGTTGAATCCCAAGGTAAAAATAAAATATAATACCACAATAAGATCTTTGATTCTATGAAGTTTGTCCCTTTTAAACAAAAAAATAACGTTTATGTAAAAGATTCAACTTAGGTTGTTGCAGGAAACGGTTCGCACGTTCTAGCTGAGCTAACTAGTTCGGTAATAGTGGGCGGGGATCTTGTTCCTGTATTTAACCTTGCCTATGCATTACAAACAAAAAAATAACGTGCGAATAATCTGCCCTTATTGTTAACTACACTATCACTTGTTAAATTTTCCTCACAAAAGCTTAGATGTTTTAGCTTTGAACCTCTCTACCCACCCATCCTAGGTTTTTCTTAGGTTGGAAGTTTATTAATGAAAAACCCCAAACACACTTAATTATACCAAAGACCACTACAGTTTTACTGAGTAAAATGAATTAGTTCATGTTTAAATTCAAAGATATAAATATATTTCAAAATTTGAATTATCTAAATTATAATACAAAATTCATGATAATTATAATCATCGAACTGTTCTTAGTTTTAAAATCAATTGCAAAAAAAAAAAAAGAAATATATATATATAAACTTAAATTTTAAAGGGTTAATATTCTTAAACCAAAGATATTTTTATTTTCACTGTTATTAACAAAGCTTTAATTGTTTAGTTTGCACTCAATTATAATTGTGCTTAACGAGAAAGTTCATTTGTATTTACATGATAAAACTCTGTTAATAATTTTAGTAATATCGAGCAAATATAAGAATTGATAATAAGAGAATGATAATAATCAAAACAAAAATCAAAACAATTGAACTTACATAAAGTTTTATCCAACGCTGCATGTAGAAGGCCTCCTGCATACTTGTTGTTGTTTATGGAGATCGATAATTTTTGTTGATTTCTTCTTCTTTTTGTTTTGTTAATTTGTTATAATAAGTTAGGGTTAGCAGTAAGATATTAAATTTAGGGAAATTTTATAATTATTGGGTATAAGACCGATGTTAGTTAAATTATTAAATGCTTCCGTTTGGTGATAGTTAATACGATTAGGACAATATTAGATCATAAGTCAATAGATATAATTTTAATGGATTTCTTTTTGTTAGATCAAAAGAAAAAAAAGTTGAATAAACTGTTTTATAATTGATTGAATATATATAATTTTGAATTTCGTATTAAATTTGAATGCAAGAACATAATAATTTTAAGTAATTAGAAAAATTTAATGCCAATATATATTGATTTGATTGCAAGAATCGTATTAGGGGGTTGAATTAGTAAGGAAATTGTAAGATACGTTAAATTGTAATGAAGTTTGAAGATTAGCTTAATAAAAGAGATATATAGAGATAATAAAAGTTTTAGTTTTTATAGGGTATGATGTTGGCTCGAAAAGATTATAAATATCTTGTTCCTTTGAGAATTCGTAGGTTGTTGAGTTGAGTAGGGGTTTATGAAATTTTGGGTCCCCGGGTTACGTGACAGTTTTGAAGGATCACGTGGGTTGAACAATGAAATCGAAACCTCACATTTTAGGTTGCCCCCGAAGTCATTGATATAATCCAAACTTTAGGCTTCGGATGTGGCCAATAATGATGAAGCTTGGTTTGGGCGTGGATGAAGAGGATTCACTGGGCATAAAAAAATTGAACCACCAGATAACATAACGGTACGGAAAACGCACGTGTGTATGTGTTAGTTGGACCGAGGTCCTACAAACACATGGGTATTGGAGAATAGTAATACAACGTCGTGGTTTTCCGGAAACTTCTAAATTATTATAGTAATTAATCACGGGTGTTGAAAATTATATTTCAAATTCCTTACCTTAGTTTGAAACTTTTCATAAACTATAATATATGTTGGAAAATGCTTAGCGACAAATATTGTCTTTCCTCGTAAAAAAATTGATTATAATATTTTTATTATAAAATTTAGATTTAGTACTGTTCAAATTGTCTTAAGAGGTATTTATTAAAAACAGTTTTCTTTTTTTTCTATTTTCAAACTTTGATATTTTTCTAAACTTTGCACAACAAATAATCTTATAATACTTTTCAGAATCGCAGTCAAAATTGAAAAGAACAAAGATTATCATTTCTGAAATCATTACACCTATCTAAAATCACTCTTTTTCTTTCCCTCTTCAAGAAAAGATATTGTAGAGCTTTTTATAACTGCAACTGAGACATATATTTGTTACTCTCATTCATGATTTACGAAAAGCATGTATATTAAATACATGGGACATACATGATATCCAATTAGTGAGTACAAAGTTTAAAGTATAAAGATCATAAACTTTTAGTACTGATCAATGTGTAATGTGTCAGTGATGATATTTGTAAAAAGGGAAATTTTTCGAGCTCTAGTTGTTACACAAATGTTTGGCGGGATAACATAAATAAATGGTATACGATTTCTGTCATAATAAGAAGTAATAAACAAATGAGTTAATCGATAAAAAAAATAAGTAAATAGTACTGGTGATTTTAGTTAACACAAAAGAAAAACAATGTTTTCTATTTCCGATTTGAACAACATATTTGAATTTCAAAGAAAATATAAAATTTTGTCTCTAATAATCAATTTTATAAATTTTTCATGCAATAAAAAAAAAACAAAGATTTAATAAAGAAAATAATCCAATTTTATTTTTTTCGTTAATTTTAAATGTTTAAAAATGACTTTCTACTAGTAGTAACTTTTTATCAAAAATAACTTTTCTTTATAGGAAAATTTCCCGGTACTTTTGTCGGTTACTCATAATTTTGAAAATTTGAAAATTTCTGTTTAGTCAAAAAAAAAAAATTGATATGTTGCCAATATCGTATGTTACAAATCCTACATATACTAAAAGGAAGGATGACTCCTGGTCCGCATTCTCAGCAGAGTCTCTTGACATCTAACAAAATACTCACTTCCCAGGCTGCAAGAATGTTGCTACGGATATTGAGAGTAAAGTAAGGATTCTATCCAATAGCGACAGTAACATCATCTCCTATGATAGAATATCATGGGCGATACATAGTTTCTCACCATTAAAGTCACCTGGGCCGGATGGTATATTACCAAAGATCCTACAAAGAGCAAAAGGCATAGCATTCCCTGGCTTCATAGAATATTTACGCTCTGTCTCGACCTCATCCATGTTCTGGTTAACTGTAGGGGAGTTAAGGTCGTTTTTATTCCCAAGATTGACAAAAGAAGTCATGAGAAAGCGAAGGACTCTCGTCCAATTAGTCTTTCATTTTTCCAGCTTAAAACGTTGGAAAGACTCATTGATGCTCACATAAGACATTGACTAGAGGGCACAACATGGCTCTCTAATAGTCAGCATGCCTACCTTAAGGGTTGATCTACAGAGACAGCTCTGCATCAGGTCGTAATAGTTATAGAGAGATCTCTCGAATTTAAACAATACACAATGGTAGCCTTCCTGGGTATAGAGGGTGCTTTCAATAATGTAACTACTCTTGCAATTCAGCAAGCTCTTACTAATCTAGACGTTGAAAAATATATCAATGATTGGTTAGTAACCATGTTTAAATCAAGTATAGTTACAGCAAATCTTGGTAATAGCGTTAAGTCCAAACAAGTTGGTGTGCGTCTTCCAAGATTACCTCAGAGAGTGGTAATCTTTCCAATACTATGGCTTATCGTTATTAATTCGATTATCATTGATCTAGACAGAAAAGGAATAAAAATTGTCGCTTATGCGGACGATGTGGTGATACTCGTATCAGAATTGCTTCTGGATGTGATCAGTAATATTATGTCCACTGCTTTAGGGTTGCTCGAAAACTGAGCTACGGTAAGTGGTCTTGGGGTGAATCCATGCAAAACAGAACTTGTGCTTTTCACGACAAAGACCAAGATTCTAAACTTCACACTTCCACGGCTGAAAAACTACAAACTCCCCCTTTCAAATAATGCAATATATCTAGGTATTATACTGAACTCTAAAATATTATGGAATCTGAATACTTAACTTAGGGTTAAGAAGGCAAGGGAAGCCTACTACACCTGTCGTAAGATGTTTGGTGGAAAATGGGGACTTAGTCCCAGCATAGTTAAATGGATGTACACGGCTATAGTACGTCCAATTCTTACTTATCTCTTATATAGTGGACTGCAACTAGAAGGAAGTATGTCGTAGACCAACTATACAAAATTCAGAGATCAGCTAGGGGCATTAAGAACTAGTCCTTCAGAGGCACTGAACACTATACTGCAGCTTTTGCCAATAGACCTTCACATAATGGTCACCTCTGCCTGCAGCGCAGCGAGGGTTCATGCATCTGGAAGTTGGAAGTTGGATACGGCCACGCGGGGATTCTGGACCTACTGCCTTTGATCGTTCTCCAATATTCTGACTATATTACCCCATACACAGATTTTGATAGGGTGTTCAAGATCTTAATCCCCTCCAGTAGTGAGTGGGGTAATCTTCTGTACGAATATAATACCATGATATAACAGATGGTTCTAAAACGAGCTGTGGTGTTGATTCTGGCGTCTTTTGTGACGAACTTCGGGTAGGCATCTCATATCGTATTCCGAATGAGTGTAGTGTTTCAAAGGCGGACATTTTTTCCATCATGGTCGCTTGCAATACACTACATGATCATAATACTCTCGGCAATATAAATATTTTTGTCGGCAGTTAGGCGGCACTTCTTTCACTAAATTCCTACACAACTACATCATCATTAGTTAGGCAATGTAAGAATTCTCTGTCAAGGCTAGGTCGTCTATTTTACTTTAGTTTGGGTCCCTTCACACAGAGACCTCTATGACAATAAACAGGTAGTAGAATTAGCTAGAATGACATCTGCTTTAGATATCTGCAATGCGGTCTCAGTAGCAATTCCACTGGGGACTCTTAAAGGTATTATCTTCGGACACTTTCTTATAAAGGCTGAGATTAGATGGCGTAACTTAGACACATGTAGGGTGGCCAAGTTAATGTGGCCCTTTTTTAACGAAAAACCTACTATGCAACTAATAACCCGAAATAGAAGGGATATATCAAGGTTGCTGGCAGTATTAACGGGGTACTGGTCGCTAGGCAAATATGCAAATCGACTGGGACTTCATTTTAACGATCATTGTCCTTGCTGTAAGGATAGTGAAAAAGAGGAGACTATTTTTCATCTTCTATGCGAATACCCAAACCTGAGTGTCAAGAGGCATAAAATCATGGGCAACTACGTATTGACCAATCTTGGTGAGGTAGCCGGGTCTAAACTTAGTGACCTACTGAGATATCTCACGGCTACAGGTTGGATCTAACAAGCTCGACATTCGGATATACATTACGATGTAAACGACATTACATCTGACATCTGGTGTAGTCTTGTCAAAACGAGGTCCCTTCGACTCTACTTGATTGTTCACACGTAGTGAACTACCACATAAACCAACCAACTTAATTATAAATACACAGAGAAACTATTTTCTAAACAGCTTCAATTCAAATATTTATCACATATTGAATTAGTTTCAATTATTTCATAATTGAATCAAGTATTCCTGTCCTCAAAAACAAAATTTTCTCTTATTTTCTACAGAATTTTGTGCTTTGAGTTTGATAATTGAATATGCAATTTTCGTTATTGGTTGAACTTTAATAAAAAAAATTATTGAATACACAATTTTCATAATTAAAAACACAAAAAATAACTAAAATGTGTTTTCAATTACGAATATTATATATTCAATAATTTTTAATAAGAAAAAATTTAGTTTTTGAGCACATGAATACTTGATTCAATTATAAAATAATTGAAACGAGTTCAATATGTGTTAAATACTTGAATTTAAATATAGTGTTTTCTGTGTACTAATATAAATTTTGGGTTGAATGAATCTTTAATAAGGCCCACTTTAAAAAATCTCTCTAACGAGCATAAATCTCTTAAAAATGTTGTTATCCAAATAAAGTTTGACACAAAGAAGTTTCATATATATAGAAATAGTACGTCCTAATTTTGTGAAGAGTGACTAGTTATAGCTCCCATATAAGGCCCACTTCCGAATATCAATTCTAAATAAAACTAAACACTGTTAACTGGCAGTAGTTTGTGTATTATATGGTTGAGCTTTACCGCCTATTCATTATTTTCTATTAAAAATATTGTAAGTTGTGATTTAAAATAAGCAAATATTATTTCTAAATTTGTAACAATATGGGAAGGATAACATACAATAATATTAAATATTGCCAGTATAAATCGTGTCATTATTAGAGACAGATATTAAAGCCATTGGGTAGACAGTCTGTCATGGAGTTTGACGATTACTCATTTCGGTGGTGGAAATAATAAATTTGTATTACTCCTAAATATAGACGGCGCATAACAATAGATTATATTTACCTTATTAAATCACAAATAAGTATTGTAATTCCAAATGAAATAACAAACATATACCCTTACCATTTAATCCTTATTGAGAAAAGTATGTATATAAATGAACAAACTAAAAGTCATTTCATAGATTTAGTACAAGAAATTGTAGGGTATTAAATATTAAAGTTAGTGCTGTCTTTTCTTGCACTTTTTTAAATGCTAATATCTGCTGAGGGCATTGTTTCTCATCGAAAAGAAGTATAAAAGAAATACTAGCAACAAATTGCCTCCTTGATACGGTTTCACCTCCGCCTAATAAATATCGAATGGTCTTTCAACATTCAGTTAGGTTATATCTTTATTTTACTATCTTGCACTTTAGTATTTTTGTGATAATTTCAGTTAATGTCGAAAAAGCTTCATTACTAGTTTACAAAAATTCTGCAAGGATAAAGTTAGAAAGCAACATAGTTAACAAGACTGACAAAATAGATTACTTAATATATGCAAGTACATGAAGTAAGATACAGACAACTACAGTGGCATAAAACTTAAATGTTTTTTGTCATTAGTATTATTGTTTTCTTCTAAGTTAACTTTTTTGCAATTTAACAGGTTTTATTGAAAGAAAATTAAACTATTTTAAAATTAATTGATTTTGCAGTATATACAAACAGCTATTGACAATTGCATATTTGCTTATTATTTCAACTTATATACAAAATGTTGAAAAGTTTTATTGCTTAAATATGATGAATTGGTGATCAGATTATCTATATACATAAAAATGAAATGGTCCATGTATGTAATGTCATCACATGAGAACGACTGGAGCGATTTGGATGATTTTTTTATTCGATTTGAAATGTTCAGGAGATGGTTTGTAAAGAAAAAACATTCGGAAATTAAAATTTTGAATATATTGCCTCCTTTTCACTTCTCATTTTTCATAATAAAATAAATTTTTTGGAGAAACTTGAAGAACTAACATCAGGAAATAGATAACGGGCGAAGCCGGTGCGGTCAGCTAGTATATTATACATCATTATATTGGAGCTGTCTACAATCTCCCCAATGTTTTGTAATGTGGTTTTATCGACAGCAGAGGTAGTTCAGTCGAGTCCAGGATAGACTTACGGATCTATACAACTTAAGCGATAACACAATTGATTTGCCTTTTCTGGGGTCGGTAATATATTTCTTTATTGATTTAGTAGTTAGTACAGTTTATGTATAATAATTTTTTGTATATAACGAATTACGAACAGCTACAATAATACGTTCGGATGCAGACCGTTCTGGTGATGTGTATCTCGAATTCTTCGGGACTACAATATCGGTAGGCGGTACGGTGTATTGGTACGACTCACTAACTGGGCAGTTTGTCGCAAGCGATAGTTATGGATTTCTGGTGATGTGTTTTGTCGGTATGGAATCGTATGATAACTAAAATTATAATTTTTTAGATACTTAGTCTATAATACAAATAAATGGATTTAACAATGGTTACAGTTACCCGAAGCATATATCTTGAACAGACAATCAAAGTCTCTATATAGAATAGTTTACCGAAGCCTCTGTACTCCATAAAAGACCGAAGTCTCTGTATTTAACAGTTGTTCAAAGCCTCTTCATTGAACAGACGATCCCAGCCTCTGTACTGAATGACTTTGATAAATTAATATCTCAAATTTATGGCAAATTCTGTATCGTATGAGCCGTGTGCAAATATTGCTTTGTTTGTGCTTTAAGCACAAGGGGTTCAAATGCCATTTTTCTAAAATTGAGATAGTAGGTGAAGTTTAGAGAAGTTCAGAGCACAAGAGTGGAATGTGGAATTATCATCCGTTAGCAGGATATGGCGTCCAATTCTAGCATTTATCATTAAAATACCTCTTTTATAATTAATTTTTCACATGGACTGAGATGAAAAATTCAGATAAGTGCTGAGCTTAAATTTAGCGAGTAATTGCATCACTTGTTACCAAAATAACTTAGTGTACTTTTTGGATTATTTGCCGAAAAAGAAAAAGTAAAATAAAATAATACAATCGAGTATATTGATAACTGTTTATTGTCTGTTATTTTTGGTTATTTAGTTAATTAGAAAATAATATTTACGAATTCTCTGAATTCGTCAATATTATTATATAGTGTTCAGAGGCACTGAACACTATACTGCACATTGTGCTAATAGACCTTCACATAATGGTCACCTCTGCCTTCACCGCGGCAAGGCTTCATGCATCAGGAAGATGGAGATCGAGTACATATGGCCATGCTGAGATTCTGAGCCAATTGCCTTCGATCGTTCTCTATCCTTCTGGCTATATTACTCCATACACAGATTTAGGTAGGGTGTTCAAGGTCTTGATTCTCTCCAGGAGTTAGTCGGGTAGGGGTAATCTCGTGTACGAATATGACTCTATGATATATACAGACGGTTCTAAAATATGCTGTGGTGTTGGTCCTGGCGTTTTCTGTGAGGAACTTGGGATAGGTATCTCATATCGTCTTCCGAATGAGTGTAATGTATTCCAGGCGGAAATTTATGCAATCATGGTAGCTTGCAATACACTTCATTATCACAATACTCGTGGCATTATAGGTGTCTTTGTCGACAGTTAGGCGGCACTTCTCTCACTGAAGGCATACACATCCTCATCTTCACTAGTCAGGCAATGTAAGAATTCTAGGTCGTCTATCAGACATTACTTTGGTTTGGGTTCCTGCGCACAGAGACCCCTACAGTTATGAACATGCAGACGAACAAGCCAGAATGGGATGTGCCTTAGATACCTTCAATGCGGTCTCAGTAGTATTTCCACTGGGGGCTATCAAACGCATTATATTCACACACTTTCTTACAAAGGCTGAGAATAGATTGTGTAATCTGGACACATGTAGTGTAGCGATGTAAACGACATTACATCTAACGAGTGGTGTGGTCTTGTCAAAACGGGGTTCCTTCGACTTTACTTGATTATTCGCACGCAGTGAACTACCACGTAAACCAACCAACCAACCAATATTCCTATAGCATCTAACATTTTGTATTAAACATAAGTGCTTTAACCCCCTCATATATACAAATTATTACAAATAAAATTAGAATTATTATGTGGTAATTTAAGGTAATTTAATAGTTACGATTTAAATGTTTTATTATTCAATTTATTGTTTATATTATTAAGTACACAGAGAAAACAGATTCGTGATAGCAACCGAATTTGTTGCCAATCGAATGATTCTATCTTAGTAACCGAATTTTACAGTTGTGGCTACAACATTTTAGAAAGGGTAACAAAAGTTTGGTTGCTTCAACAGAAATTCTTCTTTATCAACTGACTTTCGGATGATAGAGACGAAAAATTCTATGTGTGTAACCGAATCATTCGATTGACAACAAATTCGGTTGCTATCACGAATCTGTTTTCTCTGTGTACGGAAAAGTAGGTAGATATTTATGGAGGTTACAGTTTATTTGTCCTTACGTATCCATACAGATTTCATATCCTGGTATGGCAATTTATATTTTCGACAATTTAGAAACAAATTTTAATGGAGTATAAATTGTGTAAACAACTGTCATAACACATTTTCTGGATATCTATATAAATATATAAATGTCTTTGTAAGTTTGTTTGTTTGTTTGTTTGTTTGTTTGTTTGTTTGTTTGTTTGTTTGTTTGTTTGTTTGTTTGTTTGTTTGTTTGTTTATTTGTTTGTTTGTTTGTTTGTTTGTTTGAGCATCACGCCTAAACGGCTGAACCGATTTTATTGAAATTTGGAACGTAGATAGATCCTTACTTGGAAGCGTCAATAGGCTATAAATTTTTTCAATACTTGGACCAGAAAGGGATAAAAACGGGGAAAAACGGGTAAAATTGGTACCTTTAGTTTTTAAACAATAATTACTAAACGGCTGAACCGATTTTTACATCGACAGGGGTAGCGAAGCGCACCGGGTCAATCTAGTAAATAAATAAATGTCTTTGTAAGTTTGTTTGTTTGTTTATTTGTTTGATTGTTTGTTTGAGCATCACGTCTAAACGGCTGAACCGATTTTATTGAAATTTGGAACGTAGATAAATCCTTACTTGGAAGCGTCAATAGGCTATAAATTTTTTCAATAGTTGGACCAGAAAGGGATAAAAAGGGGGAAAAACGGGTAAAATTGGTACCTTTAATTTTTAAACAATAATTACTAAACGGCTGAACCGATTTTTACATCGACAGGGGTAGCGAAGCGCACCGGGTCAAGCTAGTATTATTTATAAACATATGTTACCGATTATCTAAAAACTTCCATTCCAACTTATATTTATTATAATTTATTATACCTTTGTGCTTTTACCCTACACCACAATAGAGGGAAAGCTATTGTGTATTTGTACTTACGTTTGTAATGACCAAGCATAACGATCGAATGAGCAGTCGACTGTAAAGATATTGCGACGAAATTTTGTACATGAGTATTAGTTGTTCCAAGAACGAATCCTTTTGAAATTAGTTGAAATCGGTTTATTGTTTCACCTAGCTCCCATTCAAATGCCCTCCGAAATAGATCATTATCTTTATAGTTATTATAATTGTTTAATTTAAATATCTGCTCAAATTTCTCCCAAATAAGTTTTATATATACGGAGGTCATGTGACCTTAGAGCAAATAAATTGTATACATACAAAAGCCACTAATTATGGATTGTCGGTTCATAATTAGTCATATATCCCATATTCCGAAAGTCTCTTTAACGAACATAAATGTCTTAAAATTATTAGTATTCCATTAAATTTCAACAAAAAAAGTTTCATATATACAGAAGTCATACTTCCTAATTTATACATAATTAGTGATAGCTTTCGGGAATCACTTGAACCCTCTGCGACTGACGTGATAGTCTAGCAGACACCAACAAAAATAAAAAAGGGACTTCCCCCGTTATTTTGCAAACATCGTCACGTGTTCTTACTACGTTTTCATATGTATGTTAGTGTGACGACCGCAATCAAAGAGAGCGCAAGCGACGTTTTGTGCAGAAACCACGTCAATATTAAGGTGTATGAGAAACAACCACCTCATTATTTTCGTTATATATCTCCAAACAGTAAAATTGTTTCGCTACTTTATTTTTAAATTTTATAATATATTGAACTTTAGGTCAACTTTTATATTAAACAATTTAATTTCTGTTTTTATAAACTAAGTGTCTGTAGTCTTGAGCAACATTGTCTGTATTTTCCTTAAAAATTAATTCTTAGATTTGTTGGTACATTTATAATTTGTAGCATTTCTAACATGTAACGTCATTTGAAATTGTTTTCTGTATTTAAAACCGATATATTTTCAAAGCCAGGATAGTGATTTGAATTAGCACAATGTGATGATAATGCTGTTTTTTGTGAATAAATGTCTCTGTACTTTTTAATCTGATTGTGTCCTGCTGTTCTAGTTTTAAGTTTATTTTTTGTTGTACCTATATATACTTTACTACATGTTTCATTATCATTTCCATTGCATGGTATTTTATAAACTATATTAGACATTTCTAACTTTTTAATTCCATCTTTTATTTTACAAGATAATCTGCCTACTGTATTGTACATTTTATGGGCCGTTTTGTATTTCTTATTATCAAAAATATTTCATTTTTCTAATTTCTCGGATATTACAGGTACATAATTTAAAAAACCAATGATATGAGGTTAAACGATCAAAATGTTTATAGCCAAATAAAATTAAACACAAATATATTCCATACATTCAAATGTCATATCACTTATTTTATGACTTTCAGATATAATTAAATATCTTAAAAATTTTGGTTTCTAAATAATATTGAACACAAATATGTTAGTTTAATTAGGTCTTTGCTCTCATATAAGGCCAACATTTATATATATTAAAAATACCGATATCGAGATAAAATTTCAGTAAAATAAGTAGTATTTTCTCATAAATCATTCTAATAAATTTGTTTGCGATCGGTCCATATTTTACTCACATACTCGGTGAAGGGTGTTATATGTTCGGGCTTGACGGACAATACTGTCCTACTAGTTTTTCTTATTGATTCCACAGTATTTATGACAAACATAATGTTATTTCAAAGCCAACGAAAAAAGTAGCCACTTGAGCAACAATAATATATGTTGTTCTTATTACATAAATATTTGTTTTATAGAAAATAATTGCATGTATGTACAAACTGACAAAAATCAAATAATAAGAAAAGTTGTTTATTTTATATTGTATTTATTTTATTTTCAGGGTCGCAGGATGTAACATTGTCACACGCAGCATTGGTCATAAGATTTTCTTGTTGTCACATCCCTGTGAACACACTCACATGCTCTTATCCGTTCACATACATATGTACTTATATGTTCCTGTTTACAACGACAACAGCACAAAGGGATGAAATTAGATTTTTAATTTAATTTAACACGCATACTAGTACGAATATTAAAAATAAATTTAACAAACTATTTTCCAAATCAATTTTTAAATAATTGAATTAATTTCCAAATAATAAACGTTTCAGAAAAGTCTTTATCAAATTATATAAATTACTGAATATTGAGGTCGTATATAGCACTGGATGTGGCTTGAAAAGTCATTTCAATTGGTATCCCATTTTATGGAAAAATACGAATATTATAGATATTAGTAAATTATTCAGACTTGAGTTCATTAATTTGTTTTCCTTGGAAGACAATTTTATTTATTAAATTTTCATAATTTCAAAGAATACAAATAAAGTTATATTTAGACACACGGCAGAATGGAAAACATTTCCTGGGGTAGCCTGCATGCCCTTCACGGCACTATTTAATTATTATCTCAAAACAAGAAAAAAGTTTTTTTTTTTAAAAAATACACAAAATATTTTGCTTGTTTGTGATGTCTTTTGGAATTCATGATATAAAAGAGAATTGTATAATTTTCCATTAATTGTATACAACACATACATCACTTTTGTTTTGACGTTTAGGCTAACAAATCTCTTTCACTCTGAAACTAATCGATATTTTGGTAAAAATACGAGACTATCTGACATGAAGATCAAAAGGTGCTCAGGTCAATAAGACTTTCGTCCTGTAGAATTTGCTAAAAAACTGTCTGTTCATGAGATGATGAGCGGTTGCAGTTCTAGAGAATCAGAACAGTAAATCTGAAACTAAACTTGTTCTGTAATAAAAGATTCATATTTTCCCAATTGAACTGGCACTTTGGGTTAGCGCAAAGTAAGTAATTACTCATATTATTCATGACTGTAAAAAATCCTGGAAACCAAAACTCTGAAAAGAACATCGAAAGTCATGACGGCAACGTATGGCTGTTAGAAAATTCATAGTATGAGATAGGAACTGGCTATTTTATGAAGTTACTAGTGGGGTATTATTCTATTAGATCTGTGTATGGGCCTCAAACTTCGCACTTATTCATTCCTTGTGATTGCTCAAATGACTACATTTATTCTTAATTATAAAAACTAAACATGCTTTTTAACTTGAAAATCATATTTTTAATTAAACACATTTACAACATGAACACACTCACAAACAGTGTTGCCAGTTTAGCGTTTTTGAGGCTAAATTTAGCCTTTTTATTTACTCTTTAGCCTCGAAATTTTGGTTTTAGCTTCGTGGCTTTTTTCTAGCCTTCTTTTACCCTACACCACCATAGTGGGGAGGGTATAATGGATTTGTGCAGATGTTTGTAACGCCCAAAAATATTAGTGTAACACCCACCTTAAAGTATACCAATCGACTTAGAATCACTTTTTGAGTCGATTAAACGATGTCCGTCCGTCCGTCCGTCCGTCCGTACGTCTGGCTGGCTGGCTGCCCGGCTGTCCATGTAAACCTTGTGCGCAGAGTACAGGTCGCAATTTTAGAGATATTTCGATAAAATTTGGTACATATAATTTGTTTGGCCCAAGGACGAAGCCTGTTGACACTGGCTGAAATCGGTTTATTATTTCATCTAGCCCCCATACAAATGTCCTCCCGAAATTGGACTTTATCGGTCATAAATGTTTAATTTATATATGTATCTACACAAGTTTTTCTCCAAATAAGTTTTATATATACAGAATTCATGTCACCAAATTCTATTACGATCGGTCCATAATTAGTCATAGCTCCCATAGAAGGCCTGCTTCCGATAATCACTTTAAAGAGCATAAATCTCTTAAAAATGTTGGTATACACATAAAATGCAACATAAATAACATTCATATAGACATTAATCACATGACTAAATTTCATGGTGATCGGTCAGTAATTAGTCATAGCTCCCATATAAGGTTCACTTCCGATAATCACTCACGAATATAAATTATTGAAATTTTGAAAGAAAAATGTTTTTTTCATTTACTTAGTGTAGGGTATTATATGGTCGGGCTTGACCGACCATACTTTCTTACTTGTTTTAATTTGATAATAGCCTTTTTTAAAATAAAAAAAAGGCTAGAAAAAACCACGAAGCTAAAACCAAAATTTCGAGGATAAGGAGAAAATAAAAAGGCTAAATTTTCATTTAGCTTTTCAATATACTCAAGAACTGTGCAATATTGAAAGAACAAATAACAGTTGCCAATAGCAAGTGTTTCAAAATGAAATATAGTATTTTATATCTGAAAGCTATAAATGTCTAGCAAATTTGCTTTCAAGACAAAATTGTTATTACACATTATATTCATCATTATATAATGGACAAGAGCCCCACAAACTCTTGAAGGCTTGTGATACTCGATGGCTGTCATTTGAAATAGCCGTTAAACGTATTGTGAATCTGTGCTTCGAGTTAAAACCAGCAATGCTTCAAAGCCAAACAATTAAGTGATTAACATACTGATCATAATTTGGTGTATTATTTTTTTTAAACCAGTAAGCAATTCAGCGGATCCAACAAAGCTGTTTTCTGATTTAAAATGTCTTCTCCACAGTTTGTGTTTTCAAATTGTAATACAACGCAAAGAATTTGATACATTATCGTCCCCAATTGAAAATTGTTTAATGTTTTCGTCACATTTTTCATGCAGGTTTAAAGAATGAGAGATAAAATAACGAACGGTTTAATTAGTGACGATTCTGAAAAATATAATACGGCAAATTAAACTAATTGAGCAATTGCGACAATAAAGGGGTTTAGAATTTGACATTTTGGCCAAGCAGGTGTTTTTTCTCATCCATGTAACTTATTACCTATTGGTCTTAGCAAAATGTGTCCCAAATAGTTTACATAGCTATTTCTTTAATCTTTCGGAAAAAAAACATTTTTTTTTTAATTTTTTTGCAAAATCTAAAACTGTTGACATTTTTTTCAAAATGGGCCCTTTTTTTAATTTCTTGCTCAAGAGAAAGCTTATGTCCATTCCTTTAAGAGGTTTTTGATCGCTTAGTGGGATTCGAGTGGAATATTTATCAAAATAAATATTTTGTAACTCAAGACATACAATTTTTGAAATTTTTTTCCAAAATTTTAAAATTTTAAAATTTTTAAATTTTTTTTTGCTCAAAAGAACGCTTATTTCCATTGATTTATGAGGTTTTTGGTCGCTTATGTATATTTGTATATTTATTATTTATTATTAATGATTAATGTTATTTTTAGTTTGCTTCTGAAGTGTACCGTTATAATTTTATTTATTTTTATGAATTTTATGAACATATTTTCAAATTTTTTATTTAAAAATAAATATAAAACTAAATTCTTAATTTATAATATTTTAGCTTTTTTTGGGCTTTTTTTTAAAGCAGTTTGGCTTTTTCTGGCCTTTTTTTGAAGTCAATATAGCTTCTTTTTTTGCCAGCTCCTGGCAACACTGCTCACAAATGTGTTTTATAAAATTTGTTTAATTAAATATAAATATGCATGTTCATATCATCTACTACATACATAAATATATATGCTTTACTGAGTTTATGTATTTAAATATGCTTCTAGAAAAACATTTTATGTATATAAGATAAGTAACAACAGGAGTAATATGTCTTAAAGCAAAAAAATAATTGCATGTTGTGGCCTTTTTTCTTCAGTCCACATAAAAATGCTAATTAATATACAAAAGCTATGTTAAAAAAATGCTTATTGTCTTGTATTTATATTCTTTTATTTACAAGTATTCTTTTCCCCACTGCATGTCCATTGTGCAAACAAGACAATTCAACATGCCTTAATTCATACACGTAATACACATAAGCATACATATGCACGCACAAACATGCATATTAGAGTACTCCAAGATTTCGGAGATATTTATACATGATTGGAGAGGATTAAAGAACTGAAAAGATTGGTCCATAATTGTAATCATTTGAACCCCAACTACATACATTTAAGCATCATTATGATTAAAAATTTAATCTGTAATAGTTATACAATATTTATATTAAAAATTTGCTATATTTTTCTTTTAAATTGGGTAATAATATTTGAGCAATTTACAAACCTATGTTTTTGGAGCAGTCTAATGCATACAGTGAAGCGTATAAATTTTGGTGCACTTTGCAAAATATCGAAAAGTATTAACACTTTTAATAACATCTAAATAAAGATGCTTCAAGTTGTTTTTTTTTTTTTAAATTTGTCGTAAATATTTAAAATATTTAAAAGTGTGTATAAAATTTTACTAACAATGGTAAATTTATATTTATTTGTGTGACTTAAATACGCTCACATGATAAATATTGTGGCGTTCCAAACAAAAGGAAGAAGAAGAAATAAGTGAACATAAATATTTGCATATATTTAAATATATTCATAATTACACTTGTGTATAAATTACTAGTAACGTTTTGAACATTACCAACAAATCTGATATCCTAGCTATATAAGCTAACCGAACTTAAATGGATTGAAATCCTCGTGCATGGACCGTTGCATCAAGGTCTATTTATAGCTTGATAGCATACTGGAAACTGAATAATGACTTATCAGTAACAGTAAGTAAGAAATAAGTTTTGCTGAAATTAGGATCTTGTTCCCGATACCTGAACATTTTTACTTAATAGCCATAATATCTACATTTGAAAGTAACTCCTAGCTGAAGTATTCCCTTTCACTTACAACATTTCTTCTGTCCTCTTAAAGGGACAACATGAAACGAAGTGTTGTTCGTATACTTAAGAAACAATGTAGTCATACCATCGAAAGCGATTGGCTTTTTTTTAAGTTTTCGCCACTATCATCCATGTCATTCTCTGACAGAATATTCGGTTGTGCAAAATGGCTAACAGTATGAAGAGATGAATTGTAAACTATCTGGGAACCTCCCAGTCGTTCGTAGGGTTTAGAGATAAATTTTTACAACCATGTAGAGCTAAACTTAGGGTTCCTAGAGCGGTGTCCGATCCCACTTCTGTTTAGCTACTACCTGAACCCATCGGGACTGAAAGTGATTTTGTATGTGGACAATGTACAATTAGGATGATGGACCACAACATTGATGTGTAGTGCGATCTGGTGAATGCAGTTAATACCATCGAAATCTTTTGCTACACCCTAGAAACAAAGTCTAGTTCACAGCTCATGGGTGGTCAGTAGATAATAACGATACTCCAGTGTGTTCATCTTCGTTAAGTGTCAGCGAGTGGTGAAATATTCAAAGCTGCTAAAATCCTACATTAAGGACTGTTATGGGAACGACGTCACATAGCTGCTGTCACCCACCATACTTTCCAGGAAGGACCTTCATGGTATGTGCAGGATCCATATTCGTATACAAAATTTTGAACGGCATTCACAATGAAGCCATCAGTCGCATGATAACGCGTGAATGTGGTACTTGGAGATCACCCACAGCGCATAGCAGACACATTGAAAAACCTGACGAGAAAAACAAATAAGGTCGAAATGAAGTAATAAGTTTAATGTCTTCTCGTCTCGAATAGTCCGTTGCGTCCAAAATGTATACCCAGATTCTAGATGAAATAGTAAAATTTTATATTATGATTTTATCAACTATTAAGACAAAGAGGCAGACACCTGATAAGATATCTGGAAAAAATTGTAAAAAATTATTTTTGCTGAATAAAGAGAAGTACAGTTTTTATTTTCAACATCGAGTTAAGAAGGCAACGGTGGCCTACTATACCTGTCGTAAGATGTTTGGTAATGGGGACTTAGTGCCAGCATAGTTAAATGGATGTATGTGGCTAGAGTAAGTCCAATTCTTACTTATGGATCTCTTGTATGGTGGACTCCAACTAGAAGGAAGTATGTCGTAGACAAACTATACAAAGTCCAGAGATCAGCCTGCATTGATATAACCGGCGTACTAAGAACTAGTCCTTCAGAGACACTGAACACCTTGTGCCAACAGAACTGCACATAATGGCCATATCTGCCTGTAGTGCAGCGAGGCTTCATGCATCTGGAAGTTGGAGATCGAGAACACATGGCCCTGCGGGGATTCTGGGCCTACTGCCTCCGATCGTTCTCCAACCTTCTGACTATATAACCCCATACACAGATTTTGATAGGGTGTTCAATTTCTTAAATCCCTCCAGGAATGAGTGGGATAGGGGTAATCTCGTATACGAATATGACACCAGGATATATACTGATGGTTCTAATATGAGCTGTGGTGTTGGTTCTAGGGTCTTCTGTGATGAACTTGGGGTAGGTATCTCATATCGTCTTCCGAATGAGTGTAGTGTTTCCCAAGCGGAAATTTTTGCAATCATGGTAGCTTGTAGTACACTACATGATCATAGTACTCCCGGCAATATAGATATTTTTGTCGACAGCCAGGTGGCACGCCTTTCACTGAAGGCCTACACATCCTCATCTTCACTGGCCAGGCAATGTAAGAACTCTCTGTCAAGGCTAGGTCGTCTATCAGACATTACTTTGGTTTGGGTCCCTGCGCACAGAGACTACTACGGTAATAAACAGGCAGACTAACTAGTCAGAATGGGGTCTGCCTTAGATATCTCCAATGCGGTTTCAGTAGCAATTCCATAGGGTATTATTAGTGGTTTTATTTTCAGACACTTTCTTACAAAGGCCGATAATAGATGGCGTAGTTTAAACACATGTAGGGTAGCTACGTTGATGTGGTCATCTTTTAACGAAAAACGAACTATGCAACTGATAACCTGGAATAAAAGGGATATATCAAGGTTGCTGGCAGTATTAACAGGGCACTGGACGTTAAGCAAGCATGCAAATCGCCTGAAAAAAGGGAAACAATTTTCCACCTTCTCTGCGAATGCCCAGCCCAGAGTGTCAAGAGACATAAATTACTGGGCAACTATATATTGACCAACCTTGTTGAGATAGCCGGGTTTAAACTCAATGACTTACTGGGATATCTCACAGCTACAAGTTGAGTCTAATAAACTCGACATTTTTGTATACATTCTAGATACATTACGATGTAAACGACATTACATCTGACGAGTGGTGTGGAATTGCCAAAACGGAGTCCCTTAGACTCTACTTGATTGTTCGCATTTAGTGAACTACCATGTAAACCAAACAACCAACCATAGTTTTTATAACAGCAAGTAGCTTGCTATCATACAATTTCTTAAAACACAACAATCTGTATCGTGTATCTTATATTAAATTGTTTTAATATATTTTATATTTTAAATGTCAAAAACCAAATAGGAAGGAAACAAGTAAGAGAGCTATATTCTGCTGTTCCGAATCTTATATACCCTTCACCAAATTACACTTTAAAATTAAATTTAAATTAAACAAAATGTAAAATATTTTTTTTTTCAAATTTTTTTTAAAAATTTATTGTTTTGAAATTATTTTCACCAAAAATTTTTTTTAAGTTTTTAGTGAAACGAAATTTATGTCAAAAAGAAATTTGTTTGGTGAAAAAAAATTCGGCTTAAAAAATACTTTTTCCCGATATTGACCCATTGTAGATCCAAATTAATATAGCCTTATATACATCGGTGCAATGGACTTTGAAAAATTTATCATTATATTTATCATTGTCTATATTAATGATTTAAGCTATGTATACACGGTTGTCAGAACTTACAGCGTTGTCAAAAAACTGTTCAGTGAATGGTTAACCAAACATGTGAACTTATGTTGAAACATATGGTTGTTAACCATTTACTGAAAATTTTTCTGACATTACAACGTTGACAATCTAGAAATAAATTAAAAATAGGCCAAAAGTCAAGGTTGTCCCGACTTTTTCCTTATATCCCAGCGATTTGTTGGCCGATTTTCTTGATAATAAATTCCAACTAAGTCGGGAGAATTCTTGATATATTTATGTATCAATCACAGTAGGTTTTTTAGAAATAAAATGAAAAATAGAATTTTGCGAAACTATATTTTTGAGATGTTAGTTGTTGAATCAAGTAAGTTATTCCCTTTTTTCTTATTTTTTGATTTAATATATATGATAGCGTCATCGATATGACGTTAGAAAACTTTGAGAAACTTTTATGAAAACAGATTTAATCAAATGACTAAGTTTTTCAAACAAATGTGCAAAAACTCTAACTTCCAATTAAGTTACAACTTAAAGTCGTTCTTTATCGTTTAGTATCCTCAGGCGATAGAGCTTCTGTTCGTAATATCTTTTTGGCATATGTGATGCTGGAACCATTTAAAAATATTTTGTTCTGTTTCGAGCATAGCTTATGTTTTCTCGCTTGCCATTGATCATTTATTCCCTTACAATGCTGCATTTAAGAAGTACATGGCAAAAATTCATTGACGATCAGACATTTGCCCGTCTTTCTGACTGTTGATGGCATAGCTTAGAGGAGAAGAGCTAGCGGATGACATAGAATTTTCTCAAATGTTATCTGTGAATCAAAAATATTTGGTATTGAAAATGGACAAAAATAAATTAAATGTCGAATAACGTGATGGACCGGCCTTCCACATTTAAAAACAATTAAAAGTGTAAGATTCGAAATTTGGTAAAAATCGCATTTGTTAATAACGAACTTACATATGTATCCAAACTTACATATGTATCCAAAAATCACAGAATAGGTTAAATATATGGAAAACTTTGTTACAACTTAGCGTATGAATATTATATTTATACAACACATCGACAAGTAATAATCATACGCACTGGTTAACAATATTGAAATTACATAGCAAGCTAAAAAAAAATGGAATTACAATAGTTCAAAGTCAATATCAGTTTCATGATTTCTTAAATTAAAATTATTATAGTAAGTACCTATATTATAATTTATTCTGAATGCCTTCTTAAATTCCAGTAAATTTGTCTATAATGAAGTGTTGACATATATAATTCGAACCAGTAATTTCACTTTAATATAATACGATTTTAAGAATAGATCTTTATAACTATGAAAGGGTTTCGAAGTGCCATTAAAAAATTTAATTTATTCATATCCCTAATATTAGAAAATAACAAGATTTTAACATATACCAGTGCTATTTATATGCTCAAAAATAATTTCACATATAATTCGCACTTGTGCTGAAATGGTCCATGTATGTCATGGGGAATAATAAGTAAAAAACAAAAGTCTACTTTATGATGTTTTAATTTAATTTGAAATAATTAAAGTACAACAAAATCTTATTATGAATAAGATTGTTCAGCATTTATATATGGCCATATGTGTATATTTTGTTCCTGTCATACATTTAATGGGAACAAGTGAACGCTGCTGCTTATAAAAATTGCAGACATTTTGTGGTGCTGCAATATTCAAAAGAAAAATTTAAAGTGAATTGTCAGCAGCAATCAGTACTTTTTAAGTCAAATTGTTTACATAAATATCTTTTATTGTTATTTGCCCTTGAAATATAATTAAATTTCAGTCTAGTAAAGGTCAACACCGCACAGAGGGGTCAATCACAAAAAAGTGGTAATAAAATTCAATATTCCAAACTAGTGGTGCGATTGCTAAACGATGTATGAAGGAATCGTAGAAGAGGCCATAGGCTTTAAGAAAATTAAATTTTTTTACGAAATCTGCTCCCCTGTCCATGTTTTTCAGCAAGCGATAAGTGTTTATTTAGTTTCTAAAAAAAAATTAAATAAAAGATGTGATATGATAAACTTAGAATTAAAACAAATCATTATATTCAACCATCGCCTTATTAATAATGTTTGATGACAGTTCTTACTCAGTATGTTAAAATATTATTAATTTTGTAAAACATCTTTGATATTAAAAAAAAGAAACTGCATTTTGTAAAAATTTTGCCATTTTTCAAACTCATTTCAAATTTGATTATTTTTCACTACTAGTTAGGCAAAATGAGATATTGGAAACCAAACTTTTTACGTGTTATATCGAAATTTTTTAGCAATAAGTGGATTTTTAGATTTAGAAATCTTGTATTTGAATATAGTTGAACATCCATTTGCGGAAAACAAAATAAAGTCATGATAAAAAACGAAAATTTTAAAATTTAAACTATAAAAGGGCTGCTAAAGGAAAGAAATAATTTTTAAACTAAATATGGAATATTTGCTGGCTATTTTCCAACCGAATGAATAATAGTTATAATTTTCTTTTATTTTTTCTTAAGTAAAAAATAAAATAAACATTAACAAATTTTTGTTATTATAAAAAATAAAAATGTTTGTTCTTAATGCTATTGAAATAGAAACCAAAATAATCTTTTAAAAATCGTAATTTTTTTCAAAAACAACCGATTCTAGTGGAACCAGTTCTTTAAAAACCGGTTTTAATGAAGGTTAGGTCTTAGGTCTGAGCGAATTCACTTGGAGGCCCTGTGGCCCATAGAATTACCATTCCCTCATTTTAAAATTTCATACATAAAGGGAGAATAGTTGCCCACCCTAATTTCGTTGATTATGTGCTTCTTGTGATCCCCGTGAGAACCAACCGGTACTTCTAATAAATCTTATCATATTTACTTGTGGCACATCCCTGAGACAGACCAGATCATGGAAAAGAGCTCTACCGAGATGTAGTAGTCTATGCTCTTGTAAGGCTGGGCAGTCGCATAGAAGGTGTTGTACCGATTCTACCTCCTCCTCGTCTAAACAACTTCTACAATAGGTATAACGTGGGTAACGCATACGTTCCGACATGCATCCAATCATACAGTGCCCTGTGATTATACCCGTAAGAAGCCTGATCGAATTCCTACTAAGAGACAAAATAGTCTTAGTCCCATTCTCTAACAGAGTGGTCCAGAGCAATCTGGATATTCTACAAGTGATGATATTTGACCACCTGAGTTCCGTCTCACTCAAAGTCCATTTATTTATCAATTTCGATACGTTCACCAAGGGAGTGTGGATATCCCTTTGCGCAAGAGATACGTTTAAGGACGACCCGATCGTTGCGCATTCATCGGATTCTTCATTTCCCCGGATGTCCTCATATTCTGGGACGCATATCAACTCGACGTGTTGTTGTGTAGTTGTGCCAGTCATTGGATGCAGTTGGTTTCCCTCTTGAAAGCGTTGAAGCTTTGACGATAGTCATTCCAGCTTAATGGGTCTTGGTCCCTCTTTGCCCTATTAAAAAGTTTCCTGGAGTCCTTTCTTAGCTGCATTAGCCTAGGATTCCAACATGGTTGCCGGAATTTCCTCGGTCCCTGCCGCTGCCTACACGACGCATAGTAGGCTTCCCTCAGTGACCTGGATAGAAAAACTACCGAGTCGTCCAAGTCCCATGTACCATTTAATCTATCCATTTCTGGAGGTGGTATGGTATCACTGAGATTATTGAATTTTTCCCAGTCGGTTTTTCTAGGATTCCTAAAGGGTTTTTTCCTAACCAGTGTAAGTTGTATCGTAAAGACTATCCTATGGTGATCATAGAATGAGCACTCGAGTGATACTCTCCAAACAAGAATCCTAACTGAGTCTGTGTTCCCTACCAAAGTAATAACAATGACCTGTTCCCTGATCCTATTGAAGAACGTTGGTATGTTACCCATATTGCAAACTCTTAGGTTAGTAGATAGAATGTATTGAAGTAAACACTCACCCCTGCATTAGCATCACATCCTATGACGAGATCATGGCCCCTTGTATTACACCAGTCTACAAGTGTACGTACTGCACGTGAGGGCGGATTATCTTCGTCGTAAGGTAGGTACGCAGATGATATGATTGGAGTTGGTAACCCGTGTTGCTCTAGTGCAACTACCCTTAAATTACCAGAACTGAAATTAGATGAAAAGAAAACCTTAATGTCTTTCCTGACCAAAATACAGCTCCTTACATTACCTTCAGGGGTTGGAGAAAGGAGCACATAGTTTCGTGACCGGACCCCTCGGTCTTTACTAGTAGTTGAAGAAAGGGGGTTTGAACTACGATGAAAACGAAAGGGGGTTTGAACTCGATGAAAATGAATAGGGATTTGAACTACGATGAAAATGAATGGGGATTTGATTTTTACAAAATTTTTCATTGTTTTAAAAAATTCTTATCGCACACATTTTTTTTCCACGGTGATTCCTCTTTGCTGTTATTTTCATGCCTATAGAAAAATTTTTAAAAAATTATTTTTCATTGTTTTGACAAAAATTTTTATCGCGCACATTTTTTTTCCACGTTGATTCCTCTTTCACATCGTTTTCATACGGGTAAGAAATTTTTATTGTAGAAAATTTATTTTTCAGTGTTTTGAAAAATGTTTCTAGTTTCCAAAAATGTACTTTAGGAAAAATTATAAATATATTCTGATTTCTAAAAATAATGCAGTATTTTGTCGGTTTTTATCAGACAATCTACATCCGTTATTTTTATTTTTTTGTAAAAAGAAAAGTTTTTTATTGTTAAAATTTGGCTTAGAAATAATAGGTTTTAAGAAATTTATAGTTTTCAAAAAAACTTTAAAAACAAAGGAATAGAAATCTACTTTTTCGTCATTTTCATGCTGATAGAATAATTATAAAAGCTAAAAGTATAGTTTTCTTAATATTTGAATACATCCGGCCTTGTTCTAGAAAGAAGGCTACATGCATTGTTTCCGTTATGATTGTTGAAAATAATTTTAATTTAAATATTTCATACAGAATCTGTTTCATAAATCTTTAATAAATTTAAAAATTGATTATGAATAAGGCCTTTATTTTAGAAATAATAGTTTTAAGAATAATTTTGAAAAATGATAGCAATAGTTTTTAATTTTAAGATGTTGAAAATTTATTTTTCATTGTCTTGAAAAAAAAAAAAAATTTAATGCGTCAATAGAAATGAATCGCTCACATTTTTTGGAGTTTCTCATTTTTATGCAGGATGAAGCAAATGTTTTTTTCGATCAGTAAAATTTTAGGTCTAGAATCGAGTCATACATCCGGCACGATTGTTTTAAAGAAATATTATTTACACAGTTTCCGCTGTGATTGTAGAAAATAAGATATACTTGTCTGGAATTGTAGACGGCGAGAACACCCCAATATTGTTTGGTTTTAGGTCTAGAATTGAGTCAGACATCCGGCACAATTTTTAAAGAAAGAACATTTACACAGTTTCCGCTGTGATTGTAGAAAATAAGATATACTTGTCTGGAATTGTAGACGGCGAGAACACCCCAATATTGTTTGGTTTTAGGTCTAGAATTGAGTCAGACATCCGGCACAATTTTTAAAGAAAGAACATTTACACAGTTTCCGTTGTGATTGTAGAAAACAAGATATACTTGTCTGGAATTGTAGACGGCGAGAACACCCCAATATTGTGTGATTGTAAAGTACCATTGAATATGCTGATATGATTTTAGAAAAAACTCTTCAAAACGCTATGTCCTAAATATAACAAGCATATGTATTCATTAGTGGAATTTTATATTAAAATTTAGTTTTCATATACATATATATGCACATATATTTTTGAAAAGTTAAATTTTATAAGATTTTTTTAACTAACGACAGTTTGAATTAACACTCGAACGAATTAAAACATAAATTTGTTTAATAAAACCTAAATTTGTTTAAAAAAACTAAAAAACGTATACTAAAAAATGGATCTATTCATGGATAATACTCCTTCAACATCTGCTGCAGCAAAATCGATGATGGAGATGATGAGACGCAATGAGGGACGGGAATCTAGATTTGAGTGTAAATCATGCACTGAAACATTTTCAACATTAAGTGCATTACATATTCACAAAACATCTCAACATAAAAGGAATTGGGGAACATCGAATATGTTCTCCTGTGAACAGTGTGGACTACATTTTAAAGGGAAATTGTTGTTTAAAAAACATATGAAGGTACATCTTGTACAACCCACCGTGATCCTAGATTGTAATATTTGTGGGAGAAATTTTAGAACCATCAAAGGGTTGGAAAATCATACAAAAACCCACCAGAGCTTAATACATTGCACAATATGTAAACTCGATGTTGGAAGACTGGATTGGGGTCATCATTTAAGAACGAGACAACATAAGGAAAGCGGAAATGGACATTTAACATCTAACATTTCTTTACGATCCAGTGACTTTATGGAAAGGGTTGAAGTATATACATATACAAACCCTAAAATAGATGACATATATCTGGAAGAATTTTTGGAAAAAGCAGAGGAAGATGTTTTAAACATATTAAAACACTCTCTAGCAAAACAAATAAATTTTAAATGCAATTTCGAATTGGAATGCATATACATCAAAATAAGTGAAGATGTAGAAAAAATTGAAAAAATGGTTCATGTAACAAAAATGACAGCAGTAAACCGATCTCACACACTAAGAAATATTTACTTGAAAAAAGCTGAAGATTTAAAAAATAAAATGGCAGAGTTCCAGGAACGTGATAGTGGATGGGCATTGTTGGAAATTAAATATTTAAATATAAATATAAATCAACATAACATAATTCGAGGATCTAGTTACATTGAACTTCCTTATAAATTAATGAAGCTAAATGCATGTCTTAATATTAAAAATGAGGATGCGTTTTGCTTCAAATGGTGTGTTATAGCTGCATTAAAGGCTCCAAGCAACTACAAAAAATCTATGATTTGCTCCTCCTACAATATTGAAAATATTGCAGACCAGATTATATATGCAAATGGAATTACACTGAATTTCGAAAATATGAAATTTCCTCTAGATTTGAAGGATATTTCAATATTTGAGGCACAAAATCCATTTATAAGCATAAATGTATTTGGATTTGACGTGAAAGGAAATCAAATTGTTGGTCCATACAGATGTTGTGATAAATATAGAAAAATTCACATAAGTTTGATGTTGCTTGAGAACGAGGATTGCAGCAAAAGACATTATGTTCTCATTAAAGATTTGTCAAGGTAATATAAATATATTTTTTTATTATTATTATTATTATGTAAATATTTATATGGTTTTATTTCTTTCAGATTTCTGAGGTCATCTTTAAGCAATAGCAAAAATAGCGTTCATTTTTGCATGACATGCTTAAATTATTCGCAAGATCCTGAAATGGTTATCCGGCATAAAGATGGATGTTTACAAATGATAACTACAATGCCTGCAGTTGAAGATAAGTATATTGAATTTCAAAATATGGCTAATAATTTAGAAGTGCCATTCGTTGTATACGCAGACTTTGAATGTCTATTAGAAAAAATTAACAGTAGGGTTAGTCATAAAACAATTAATGAACAAAAACACATTCCCTGTTCATTTAGTTATTATATTAAGTGTAGCTATAATGACAATTATTCAAAGTCATTAACTTATAGTGGATTAGATAGCCCCCAAGTATTTGTCAGGGAATTGCTTAAAGACACAACATACATTTTTAAAAATTATTTAAACAAAGTTGTCCCAATGAAAAATTTAACAAATGAAGAAAACGAACGGTTTAGAACTTGCATAGATTGTTCACTTTGTGGAAAACCTTTGGGTGATGATAGAGTTCATGATCATTGTCACTTAACTGGTTGTTTTAGGAGTGCCCTTCATAATCATTGTAATATTAATTTCAAAATTAAAAAAATTATACCAGTGTTTTTCCATAATTTATCCTCATATGACAGTCATTTATTTATAAGGGAATTAGGCAAAGTTGAAGGTACCATAGAAATAATTCCCATAAATAAAGAAACTTATATTTCCATCACAAAAAATGTACCAATTGAAAACGATGGTTTTCAAATACGATTTGTAGACTCATTTAGGTTTATGGCTTCCAGTTTAGATGCACTATCATCAAACTTAGCTTCGAATGATTTTAAAATCATTAAAAAATATTTCCCTAATGAAGCTGAGTTTGATCTTATAAGAAGAAAAGGCATATATCCATATTCATATATAGACTCCTTTTCAAAACTTTCTGAAGGAAACCTCCCTGAACGGACTGAATTTAAAAATCTTTTAACAAATAAAGAGTGTAATTTAGAAGATTTCGAACATGCAAAAAAAGTATGGGAAACTTTTAATTGCAAAACACTTCTTGATTACACTGAATTATATGTTAAAAGTGATACGCTTATTTTGGCTGACATTTTTGAAAATTTCCGAAAAATTTGTAAAAAAATTTATGATTTAGACCCATGTCATTATTATACGGCACCAGGTTTATCGTGGGACGCTATGTTAAAATCAACAAAAATAAGACTGGAATTAATAACTGATGTTGACATGTACAACATGATAAAAATGGGGATTAGAGGTGGACTTGTACAATGCTCATTAAGACATTCTGTAGCCAATAATAAGTACATGAGCGATTATGATGCAAAAAAGCCCTCTCAATACTTGATGTATTTAGATGCCAATAATCTATATGGGTGGGCAATGTCTCAATATTTACCCTTCTCTGACTTTATATGGTTAAATAATGAGGAAATTGATAACCTCGATATTCTTACAATAGACGACGAGGCTAATGAAGGATATATTTTGGAAGTAGATTTAGAATATCCAGAAGTATTACATGACTATCATAATGATTTACCTTTTTGTCCGGAGAATAAAATTATTGCTCCAATGATTAATGAAAAGTTGATTGCCGACTTAACAAATAAAACAAAATATTCTATACATTATAGAGTATTAAAACAGTGCATAGAAAATGGAATGATTTTGAAAAAAATCCATAGAGTCATAAAATTTAAACAGGCACCATGGCTTAAATCATACATAGACTTGAATACATTTCATAGGAGTAGAGCATCTAATGCTTTTGAAAAAGATTTCTTTAAATTATTGAATAATGCTGTCTATGGAAAGACCATGGAAAATGTAGAAAAAAGGAAGTCTGTGTACATAGTTACAAAGTGGGAATCTGAAAGAAGAAATCATAGGGAAGCACGAGCTCATATTGCTCAACTAAATTTTCACAGTATGTCTAGGTTTGGAGATGACATGTTTGCTGTACAATTAAAACGTATGAGTGTAAAGTGCAATAAACCTATGTACTTAGGATTTAGTATTTTAGAAGTTTCTAAGTTGAAAATGTACGATTTTCATTACAATTATATGAAACCGAAATATAATAGTAAAATACATTTAAATTATATGGATACAGATTCATTTATATACACAATTAGGACTGAAGATTTTTATAAAGATATAGAAAATGATTTACTTCATCGTTTTGATACGTCTGATTATCATCCGCAAAATATTTTTAATTTGCCACTTGTAAATAAAAAAATTTTAGGAATGATGAAGGATGAAAACTGTGGAGTGATTATGAGAGAATTTGTAGGTTTGAGAGCTAAAATGTATTCCATTAAGAATGATAATAATGATGAAATAAAAAAATCAAAGGGCGTTAAAAAAATGGCATTAGATAGGGTAACATTAACCGATTATAAAAAGTGTTTATATTCAAAAAATATTTATAGTGATTCAATGTATACATTTAGAACGTATCAACACCAAATATATACACAAAAAATTGAAAAAGTTGTCTTAAGCTATAATGACGACAAAAGATATATAAAGTTTGACGGTATACAGACATATGCTTGGGGGCATTACAAACTAAAAGAAGATGACTTTGAATTGCATGATATTGCAAATTATTTAGAAGAGGACAATAGTAATATTGTACAAAAATCAGGCGAAGAAAATTTATTAAACAATTGGGATAATGATGGAAATGATGAAATATTTTTAGGTATAGAAGAAAACGCAAATAATAATATTATATTTTCTGATTCTGATGATGAAATGTTAATGGAAATTGATATAAGCAATAATAAAAATAATAGTATTTTATTTTCTGACGATGATGATGAAATATTTATGCAATTAGAATATTAAGTAATAAAAATCCACTTTGTTTTATTTTATAAATTTATTTAATTATTTATTTATTTATTTATTTTTTGCTGTATATATTATATAAATATAAGTTAAAATGAATTAATTTTGAAACAAATAAAAAGAAATAATTTATAATATTAAAATGTTGATTAACTGTTTAAACAATTTTTTTGACGGAAGCTGTAAGCGGTGAGTATTCGATTAAACGATCGTGTATGAGTAAACAGTATGCAGATGTATTAGCCGCTACTATTTTATCTGTAGAAAACTCAACTTTTATATCAATTGGGCCTGTTGTGACTGCTTCATTTTGATGACTGACATCAATCACGATTATAGGTGCTTTTTCCTTAAATTCTTCAGCTGAGAGGAGTGGTTGAGCCTCCCTCATATAGAAATTTTGTTGAAACTTAACATACATATCGTATAGAATGGCAAAACGTTGATTATCAAATTTAACATTTAAGTCATCATAGGGATATGAGTCTGAATTTAAATGTACTTTAATATTGTTAAGATTTGAATGGGTAAGCTTATTGTTATGTTTAAAAGCAATTAGTACAAAACGTGGACGTTCTCTGTTTGCAGCTAGTTTTACATTCCAAATATGATTTTGTGATGCTGATAGTTGAGGATGGTAGTGGCAATCCCAACTACGAAATGCTATTGGCAACACATTTCCACTATTAATAATTTTTATTGTGTTCAGTTTAGCATAATCCGAAAGTTTTACATGCGGAATTCTCCAACTAATATTTTGAATTGTAATTTTTGGTTTTTCACTAGTTTGATTAGAATTTACAATATTATCATCATTTTTGGTACGTAATAATATTAATTCATGTTTACAATTTAACATAATTTTATTATAATCCTCAGCAAATCCTAATAATGATTTAAGCGGGACATAAAAGTTGAAAAATCCTTCACCAACATCGATGTCTTTATCATAAGACCAGCTTGCATTCCCCATCATAATACTTTCGCTGTCATTTAGGGATAGATAATTTTTAATTGTGCTAGAAACACCCAAATGTCGAGTGCGATCTATTTCAACGCCATTAAGCTCATAACGAATCTCCTCAAATAAATTGGGTACAAAATTATTTTTCAATTTAAAGTTTTTCGATTTTAGACCACTTGTAGCATCTAACACAGTACCTTCAATATACAAAAAGCTTTCACTCGGTAAAACATATAAATCTTGATTTTGTATTGAAATACGAATTTCATCATTATTATTAAATGATTGAATATACGGTGTATATGTATGATAGTCTTTTTTTATGATTCTTTCATCTATCATTGGTTTTTCTAAAACATTAATTATGTCAGTCATTATTCTTTAAAATAAAATTCAAGGATTTTAGGAATTGTTTATTTGCTTCGGTCAGTTTTGATGCGTTTAAGGTTGTTCTTGCTGATGCAGTGTTCAACACACTAATGTCTCTCCTCATTCTAACAACAACGTTTTTATTGTATATAATCATTATTGTTTGGGTCGTAAATGAAGACGAAGAGTAATATTTTCACCACGAAAATTTATAAACTCACTATTTTGATCTACAATAGTGACCGCGATAGAACTTATCTCTTTGGTGTTTAGAGGTAAATAGATTAAGTTTCGTGGAATTTCATCCATTTTATATCCTGGGGAAACATTTATTCCAAATTCATGAATTGTATGTGCCCTTTCTCCATTTATATAAGATCCAACAGCGATATTACAATCAATACGTATTGTATTCACTTTGAGAATATTTACGGGTAGTTCAGAGAGATAATTGGAACCCCCGTTTAAAGTTTTTTTGTTAAAACCCATTAACTTTCCAATTGTTCTTTTTTTATTGAAATATATTGAATCATGAGAAGTAGTTATTTCAACTCTCATTGTATTGTTATTGGCTTCTATTTTAATCGATTTTTCACCATTAGTCAAATGTTCATATTCACTTTCTAAATAATCTGCAATATCTTCCAGCTCATAGGAACCAATAGGAATTTCAATAATGTTATCCCCAATATGAAACAAATTATTATCCTCATCGACATTGGGTATGCTATTATATGTATGAAAATCTATAAGTGAACATTCATAATCCTCTTCCAATGCTATGGGTGGAAAATAATTTGCAGTTAAAATTGACGAGTTTCCGTTCAAAGTTAATGTAATAGACATATTGAATACTAAAAATGGAATGAATAAAAACATATACATTTTTTTTTGTTTTAAAATATATTTTATTTATTTATAAACTTAATAGATATAAGAAATTTATTACAATATTTCGTTTTTATTAATCCAAGAGTTGTGATCATTTGTAAATCCCAACCATTTAACAAAAGCACGATTATTTTTTATTCTTATAACCTTTTCCACAAGATACGTATTTGGATATCTGGTTGATAGTAGCTCCTCTTCATAGAATCCACCTTTAATAGGATTTCCCATATAGTCTTCTAAAATATATGTCGTTGGATATGTAATTTTAATATGTTTGATTTTAAATATTTCTGTTGTCCAATTTGGAGTATACCCTTTTTCAAAACAATGTTTATATTTGCTAATGCGTACATTGTCACCAATATTAAACTTGTTTTTCTTAAATATTTTTATATGGTTATAAACGGTATTTAACAATAATTTTTCATTAGAAGGTTTTACGTCAATAGGAGCCATTTTGATAACTCGATGGATTTTTTTGTTATAATCACTAATTAGTTTTTCATACAAATCAACCCAATGATATGAGCCATTGTAACTGAATTCTTTCCACATCATACCTTTCAGAGTTCTGTTAAATCGTTCTACAATTGAGGCTTTCATAATGCTGTAAGTAGAATAGTGATTAATTTTATATTTTGTCATTAGGTTTTTGAATAAGTTGTTGAAAAATTCTTTTCCATCATCTGTTTGCAAATTTTTTGGTATACGGCCTAAATTAAATATGTCATTCATAGCATTTGTAACATCTATAGCCGTTTTAGATTTTAGTGGTCGAATCCAAGCAAATTTTGAAAAGGTATCGATGACTGTTAATAAATATTTAAATCCTTTATTATATGTAGAGTAATTTCCCATTTCAACTAAATCCGCTTGCCATAAATCATCAATACCCTTCATTATTACTCTCCGTCGTTTAAAATTTTTCCTTGCTTGGGAATGAAGCTCAATAACCAACTCTCGTTTTTCATCCATACTTGAATTGTATTAATATTTTATTTTATATTTCTTTTTTATTGGATCTGTACTGCTTGGCGGTTCACTTTTTGTAATTATTGACGTAAAAACAAAATTCTCCAGTCTTTGTACTTTCTCTAACAGCGTTTCGATCTGTTCACTAAAATGTAATTTTAAAGACATTTCTCTATGAGATATCATGTTTTGTATTGAATTATCAATATTATTAAGTTTTCCATCAAGTTTTTTATATTCTTGTTTATTCAATGTTGTTAAATCTTGTTGCAATTGTCTGATTTCTGTTCCCAAGTAATGTTTATTAACAGCGTCTTTTTCTTGTGTAGGAAACGAAACATTTGTGATCCTTTTGTTTTGAACATTAATGTTATTATTTTTATCCAACACAAGTCCAACAACTTGACGAATTTTTCTTTTATTTTTCTCATTTTTTATAAAATTGTTTTGACTCTTTGAGTGATGACCAAACTTATCAACAGGCATATTTTGTTATCCTTCCACTATTTATTTATGATTATTGCTTTCTACGCAATAATATTTGCTTCTTGCAATTCCTCTAAAATTGAATTAATTTCATTGCGATGATTATTGTGTCCCGCGCCTTCCGATGCAACCAATAGTCTAAGTCGATCTACTAATTCATTAGGATCGTTCCAGTATATATAGTTGGGTCTTTCATTATTGACATTCATAATCATTCCGTTTCCTTTATGCGTTTGTGATCTTAATGATCTTTTTGGTGTTATAGAAATTTCATCCTTAAACAATTTTTTTATAATAGTGTTGTACTTTTTGCTCTTAGTGCCCTTAATTTGATTTTTGGAATTAAATTGTCTTTTGTGTGCATTGGTTTTAATCAAAATATTTTTATAAATATCCAACTCATATGGTTCATAATTTGTTGGTTCTTTATGAAACAATAATTGAATCAAGCCTGGTGTAACGGCCCAATTTTGATTTCCAATGTTAATTTTTTCTTCATTTATTTCTATATCGCTATTACCAAACTTCCAAACATTATATGAGTTTTTATGTGGACCATATGTTGTATCAAGCAATTTATTTTTCTGCAGTAATGATAAGTCAATAACATTAGATGAATTATTAGCTGAATTAAATGTCGAATCTACACTGTTTGTATCGTTACTGTTTTCATCATCTTTAAGTTGTATGTCTTTCTTAGGAGTACTCGTTTCAACTTTAGACAACATATTATTGAAATCGAAAGAATTGTTTTGAGTGTAAATATTTTCTGCTTTAGGTTTATCATATTGAGTGTTGTTATTTTTCACAAGTTCTTTTAATGGTTCAGTTATTGGCTTAAATGTTTTTGCTAATATCTCGTCTTTTTCAGTTTCACCAACTTTTAAACTTCGATATTTTTGTTTTAAAACAGATCGAGTCTTTATTAATTCTTTAAGTAGTTGTTCATTCATCTTAATATAGCTCTGGGAGATCAGATCAATACCGTTGCTTGCAAGTTAATAATAGTAATAATGGTAAAACTGTTTTGCACATTCTTTTTATTCAACTATTATCAGCTTTGGAACAGCTTTGAACAGCTCATGACCAGCTTTCAACAGCTCATGAACGGCTTTAAACAGCTCATGAACAGCTTTTAACGACTCATGAACAGCTTTGAACAGCTCATGAACAGCTCATGAACAGCTTTTAACGGCTCATGAACAGCTTTGAACAGCTCATGAACAGCTCATGAACAGCTTTTAACGGCTCATGAACAGCTTTGAACAGCTCATGAACAGCGTTGAACAGCTCATGAACAGCATTTATAATTGAATAAAGTTATCAAAAAATTTTCTATATCTCCCACCATTCATCTCATTATCTTTGCTAATTACTAAAAAGCCAAATTTGTCTTGCCAACATTCACGACACAAATCAAAAAATTTTTCAAATGCCATATCTGTTCCAACGTGATCATTATAAACATGACGCATATTTAATTCATCCTGTTTGAACATAATTATCATATTTGCGTTGTCTCGAATCAAATGTTTAGGAATTCTTGTATATGTTTGACATAAGTAAAAAGAATCAACATTTCTGTGGCGACCCATACAAAAATATGATCGTATATTATTTTGTTTCTCGCAAGCAACATCATCGAATATCATTAGTGAATTATTTTTGGCTTCATCAGGTGGTATAACACTCTCATTATCACTAAATGTAAAATATCCCATCCCTGTTATAGGTGCAATGAGTTTTTCCAAGTACTGATATTTTGGTTGATAGAGCGATTTTGAATATAAATATATGTTCTCAAATTTTAAACCATTCGGACTTTCAATGAGACTAAGCATAACATTAGTCTTCCCACAATTAGATGGACCAACAATTAGAGCCCTAATGCTGTTCGGTAATAAACTACTATGACGTAGTTTTGTGTTTGCATCAGTAGAAAAGTCCATGTTTCTCACGGAAATGTTTTTGTCTTGTTTTATTAAACGCATTTTGGTAACTAATAATTTTTTTTGTTTGTCAAAGTATATATAAGATGTTACACATTAATATTTTATTCATTTCAAAAAAAGTTATGAGAGGACAAGGTATATTAAATAATTTAATAGACGTTTTACCAATAGAGCTTCATATACCAGGATATCAATTTTGTGGACCAGGAACAAAACTAAAAAAACGTTTAGCTAGAGGAGATAAAGGTATTAATCCATTAGATTCTGCTTGTAGAGAACATGATATAGCTTATTCGCAAAGTAATGATTCAACAGAACGCAATCAAGCTGACAAAATTTTAACTGAAAGAGCTTGGGAAAGAGTTTTAGCAAAAGATAGTAGTATTGGTGAAAAGACAAGTGCATATATAGTGACCAATGCAATGAAGACAAAAACAAAACTTGGTATGGGACTCCAAAACAAAAAACAGTTCTGTAATAAAAAACTGTTTTTGAAAACTATTAAAACTGCTACCAATATGTTGAAGAAAGAGAAACCTCAGGATATACAAGATGCTATTAAAATTGCTCAAAAAGTTATTAGTAAATCATTTAAAGGAAATAAACATAATGTCATTGTTCCACGGATTATAAAACTTCCCAAAACTGGAGGATTCTTACCACTTATTCCAATTTTAACTGCACTTGGAGCACTAGGCAGTATAACTTCGGGAGCTACATCAATTGCAAAAGCTGTTACCTCTGCTAAAAATGCTAAGAAAAAAATAGATGAATCTACACGTCACAATAAAGCAATGGAATCTATTGCCATGGGAAAAGGACTATATCTTAAACCATACAAGAGAGGTTATGGTATAATTTGTAAAAATTCAAAAAACTATTAAATATGCTACCCAACAGACCACTTACAGATGCAGATATCATGAAGTTTGCTAATAGAAATATTCCTAACTTTAGAGGCGTATTTATGCGAGATATGCTTCCAAAACAATCTAAACAATCTGAGTGTGGAATAGTTAATTTGGATTCTTCAACTGGTAGTGGCACTCATTGGGTAGCATATTATAAAAACAATAATGATTTGGAATATTTTGATAGTTTTGGAAATTTACAACCACCGTTGGAAATCATAAAATATTTGGGAAAAAACATCAAATACAATCATAAGCGAAAACAACAATATAATACATTTAATTGTGGACACTTGTGTCTAGAATTTCTATATAAAAAAAAAAATAAATAAATAAATACAAACAAAACTCTTTTAAAAAATGCTTTTTATTTAATTTTCATATGGTATAAAAGTATTTTGATAATAAATAATATTTTTTTATTAAGTCTTCAATCATTTTCTTTTGCTTTTCAAAGTTTATTTCATATCGTTCAGGAATCAGTTCAACATCTTCTTGTAAGCAACTTATAAATCCACATTTATAATCATCATTTTTTTCACTTTCATCTATTAACTTTAGGAAATGTTTGATTAATTCCAGATGCTCTAAAAAAATATATCCCTCAAAATCCTTTAAAAATTGTATAATAGTTATGCGAGACATCATTTCAAAACAGCTATGCTAATAAGAATAGTAAATTTTAAAATTTGTTCTATCTTTATATAAAAAAAAAAAAAAATAAAATAAATTAAAAAACTAACATTTTTTTTTGTTTTATATATTTTTTATTATTTCTATTATTATAATTATAATTATTATTATTATTATTATTATTTAATGTTTAGCTTTTTTGCTACTTTCCCAGCCAAAGTAGGGTTGTGCGTTGGGGATAAACATCAGATCATCATCATCTGCTTCTAACGAATTTCCATATTCACCAATCTCTTCTAATTCGATGATATAGTTCCCAGTTATTATATCCGTCTTTTTGCTCAACAGAAATTGCTCCTCAGAGGTCCCCTCAATAGCAGCATCTTCCAAAGCGTTATATCTTTTTGGAAGGTATAGCATCCACTCCTCTAACTCCGCTATCACAACATTTCCATATTTGTTGTTGTGACGATACATCCTAATAACCTTATACGGCTTACCAGTTTCAATATCCTTTACGGAGCAGTATGGTTTGCTCCTCAATTTGTTGAAGGCGGCTACAATATCTCTGTTCGTCATTGTGGAGGTCATATTTCTTTTTATTTTCAATTGAATGTTTGACTTCTACTGAATAGTTACTGCTTTAAAACTCAGTATTTATACATATTTGTTTAAAATATTTAGAAAAAATTTATTATAAGTATGTTGTGATATGAGGATTCGTCATCGTCTTTAAATCCAGAAATGTTTTATCATTTTCCAAACAATATGGGGTGTTGTCGTCCTCTATAATTCTATACAAGTATATCTTGTTTTCTACAATCACAACGGAAACTGTGTAAATGTTCTTTCTTTAAAAATTGTGCCGGATGTCTGACTCAATTCTAGACCTAAAACCAAACAATATTGGGGTGTTCTCGCCGTCTACAATTCCAGACAAGTATATCTTATTTTCTACAATCACAGCGGAAACTGTGTAAATAATATTTCTTTAAAACAATCGTGCCGGATGTATGACTCGATTCTAGACCTAAAATTTTACTGATCGAAAAAAACATTTGCTTCATCCTGCATAAAAATGAGAAACTCCAAAAAATGTGAGCGATTCATTTCTATTGACGCATTAAATTTTTTTTTTTTTTCAAGACAATGAAAAATAAATTTTCAACATCTTAAAATTAAAAACTATTGCTATCATTTTTCAAAATTATTCTTAAAACTATTATTTCTAAAATAAAGGCCTTATTCATAATCAATTTTTAAATTTATTAAAGATTTATGAAACAGATTCTGTATGAAATATTTAAATTAAAATTATTTTCAACAATCATAACGGAAACAATGCATGTAGCCTTCTTTCTAGAACAAGGCCGGATGTATTCAAATATTAAGAAAACTATACTTTTAGCTTTTATAATTATTCTATCAGCATGAAAATTACGAAAAAGTAGATTTCTATTCCTTTGTTTTTAAAGTTTTTTTGAAAACTATAAATTTCTTAAAACCTATTATTTCTAAGCCAAATTTTAACAATAAAAAACTTTTCTTTTTACAAAAAAATAAAAATAACGGATGTAGATTGTCTGATAAAAACCGACAAAATACTGCATTATTTTTAGAAATCAGAATATATTTATAATTTTTCCTAAAGTACATTTTTGGAAACTAGAAACATTTTTCAAAACACTGAAAAATAAATTTTCTACAATAAAAATTTCTTACCCGTATGAAAACGATGTGAAAGAGGAATCAACGTGGAAAAAAAATGTGCGCGATAAAAATGTTTGTCAAAACAATGAAAAATAATTTTTTAAAAATTTTTCTATAGGCATGAAAATAACAGCAAAGAGGAATCACCGTGGAAAAAAAATGTGTGCGATAAGAATTTTTTAAAACAATGAAAAATTTTGTAAAATTCAAATCCCCATTCATTTTCATCGAGTTCAAATCCCTATTCATTTTCATCGAGTTCAAATCCCTATTCATTTTCATCGAGTTCAAACCCCCTTTCATTTTCATCGTAGTTCAAACCCCCTTTCTTCAACTACTTTTACTGACTATAAGCCAGGGTTCTCGGATAAAAGCCACGTGGATAACTTTCTTCTCCATGAAGCCCAGCAAATCGTCCGTTGATGCTTCGAAATGGTGCAGATTAATCTGTACCACTCTCAGGTCACTTGGGCTCATCATTGTGCTTCACCGCGGATAAGATCAACCGGTGTTGGTTAAGCCCGTACTTAATGATGCCTTGCGAGGAACGTAAGAGTCGGAGGGATTCTGAACCAATTCTGATCCAGAGATCCTTACCTTCTCCTTTATCCCTCGCGCGTCCGCTTTCAATCGACCAGTCCTCTTTGCCAAGCCCTTTATTCTGACGCTTAATAAGTGTTAGCGTGGCTTTGTCCTCAAAGATAGGAGGAGGAACCCATACTCTCACCGTCGTGTGAAAAAGTACTTGATCCAGGGGCACAATTTCGATCCTTGCGTTGGTCCATGGTTCTCAACTCCTCGGATGCAGTTTTTGAAAAAGCCTAGGGCTTTTTCGTTACCACACCCGATGATCTTGACACCCTTTAGCCATTTGGCGTCATCGAATGCAGGAAAGGAATCATCTTCACTGCATGCGTCTTCGTCAACCAGCGCCCGCAAGATCATCTCCTCCAGAAGCAGTCATCTGTCCGTAGTCGTTTTCCCTTGTAGCTCAGGTGCTGATGTTAAGCTAGATGATAGTTGCAGCCGCTTACCCTCAGACACCTGCGTTTCATCTGACCTATGGCCTGCTTGCTGGACCTTTGGCAACCGTCGCGGTTCCGCGAGTAGAGGAGATTGTGGATAGCAGACTTCGTCGTGCCGCATAGGTCATCACCTTTCTTTGGTCCCGACGTGGCCCTCTTTGATGTAGATTGGCGTACGTCAAGATTCTCCGAGGAGGTGATCGTGTTCGGTCCAGTGCTGGCATGGGGCACATGTTTAGATGTGATCACATGCCTGCTCTGGTTTGGTTCGGTCGTAGTCTTGGCTGTCCTGACTTATAATTCTGTATGTGGTAGGTATGTTTACGCCGCAAACGCTTTTCCCTGGTGGTCAAAGACGCCGGATCTCGTGAGTCCAACGTCCTGACATACCGGAGAGAGCGTTTGTAGCCTGCAAACCTTTTCCGTTCGTCTTATTCTGTGTCCTGTTTCTTGTTTCTCTGTCCTGGGTCTCCCTTTGCAGGTTCTTCCATCGCTTTTAGCGGCTCAGAGGACACCATGAGTAAGTCATCCTCATCACTCTCGTAAAGGTTTAAGTCTTTCAGACCTGAGAGGTTGTCGTCAATGTCGTCCAAAGTCAACCTTTCATGTCTCGTCAAAAAGTTATTAGGTTTGTTTACCCCAGTAGCTTCAACGACTACCAGACCCGGGGTATCCGTCTGATTCTTCGCAGTCACAGTAGCTCCAGTGGTACTCAGACCTGTGCTTAAGCCCCTGCACCATGCCCGAAGACTCAAGGTGACTACCCACAGCAGGAGTTAGTGAATTGTATAACAATTGATAAAGTAGAAACCTGTTCTTAAAATTATCCAGGGTATTATTAAACTGTTTTTTTATCAAAAAATAAAAAATTCGCATTGTCATACTAAATGCCATAAAAAATTCAACTTTAACTTTAAATTTCTCAACAACAGCTGAACCGATTTTAATGAAATTAAAACTTGAAAAAATTCAAAAAAATATCTCTATCGGTTCAAAAGTTTCAGAGTTTTGGCCGATCAAAAACGATCCTGAGCCACCGTGCGCCGTAGTGTTGCTGTGTGTTAAGAATAGGCTTTTCCTTTAATGATATACTTAATTTAGCAATTTTTTTTAATATTGTTCAAACACAACAATAAAAACCGAAATGTATGTTGCAGAGCTGTAAAATAATGACTAGTTCTTGAACGAATCTTTGAGTAACTCACGCAATGAATTCTAATTTTTTAACGTATTTATTTCACCCAAATTATGAATGGAATAAAAATTTTAATGAATTCATCTCGGGTTAAAAATTCTTACTTAATTCTTAGTTTTAATGAATTCATCCTAAATTAAAATTAATAAACACATTAGTTTCATCCATAAAAATAATTAATTCAAAATTTTAATCAATTCATTATTGACTTTCATTATCATGAATTAGAAATATTGAATGCATTCGTTTCATCCATAAAAAGAATTGAATTAAAATTTTAATGAATTAATATTGTTATTACAAAAAATAAACTCAGATTCTTTAATAAAATGATTCTCATCGCGATTTAAGGATACTTCTGAGCAAATTTTTCTGTTGAATGAATGTATTCAATGTTTAGGTAAAATAAATGCATTCAAACATTTTAATTCATAAATATTTCAATTTAATTTATATTTTGGGTAAAATGAATACACTTATATTTATGCTGAATTAAAAAATCGAACATGAATTATTCTTTAACAGCTCTGGTATGTAGTAAATAAACAGTATTAATATCGGAATATTTACTTGTCTCGCATCTATTCAATATTCAGGGTTCATGCTAACAACAATAATTTTCACTCTTTCATGTTTTTAATTAGTGGCATTTTATAATTTGTTTCAAACTGTTTGCAACAATACTCACGTATCGATTTTAATCATTGTTGTTAACATTGCTTTAACCACAATTAACTAGTTGTATGTATTTATTTTTTAAAACGCTATATGCAGTTCCTCTGTACACTAATTAATAATAAACATTTATATAAAATAAAAATTAATTACAAAATGCTGTGTTTCATTTAAAAAAATAATAAGAGAGAATGTAATTAGAAAATCAACTAATTGACAATCAACTAATTGACAAATAATATTGTGAATAATTTTAATGTGATTGATTTAGTATTTAATATATTTTATATTAGCGAATCTACAAAAGTGTTTGTTTTTTTTTTTGTGACATACAACAATTACTTACAAATCACATAGAAAATCTCATTAAAATCAGTCTACCTCGTGACTTGAGGAGAAATTATAAAAAGGTGAATTTTATCTGATCATTAAGCATTATTTTTTGCGGAAAAAAACCATTACTCAAATAAAGGCTAAGTTTGATAAATACTATTGGAACTCTACTCCAGCAATTTCAATACCTATTCTCCTGATTTAGCCCCAAGTTACTATTTCTTGTTTCCAAACCTGAAGAAATATTTTGGCGGAAAGAGATTTGACTCCAACAATGAAATCATTATACAAAAAAAAACCTATTTTTTGCAAGGGATTAAAAATTGAAGAAAAGTGCATGGAGCTTAAAGGAAAATATGTTTTTTATGTAATTTTTTATTCAAAAATTCTGTGCTTCATTCAGAAAGACAACGAAAAATATCAAACCACCGGTACGAGGAAATGGCTAAAATATTTGCAAATCACTTAAGTACAGTCTTTCAACTTCAATTAAACTTGAGAAGTCACATCTATAAGCCCAAAAGACAGTAACAAAGTTAACAAAGATAATATAATATTGAAGAAATAGCCTGGAAATGACTCAGTTACTCGTAATATGATTAAAAACCTACCGCCTGTGGCAATAATTGCGTTGTCTATAATATTTAATGCGATCTTAAAACAAGTAGATTACTTTCATGCAAATCGAAACTATTCGAAAAAGTATTCCAAAAAAAAAATCATAACATTTTTAAAAGAGAAATATATTATCCCAGTTCATAAATTTGGTTTCCAAGAACGCCATGGAGTAATCGAATAAGTTAATCGTATAACTGGAGTGATGAGAAAATATTTTGATCTGGTATATACAAAAAATGTTTGCTGCCACCATGTACCCATAAACTATTGAAATCTTGACTACCCGATGGTTTATTTACAGTTAAGTACAACGATTACGTGACAAGAGAATATAAGATTAGAGTAGGAGAATCATAGGGAAGTGTTCTTGCACCTACCCTCTATTTTATTTACACCTCTGACTTGCTTACGAAAATCCGTATATAGCAACCAGTATACTAGATAGCTACCTGAGATATGTGGAGACATGGTTAAACAAATGGAGAATACGATGGGATGTTGTTCACCTGTCACACTTAACAACGTTAACATACATCAGTCAGATTATGTTACATACCTTGGTATGTAACTTTAAATTAAAAGCATCTTCACATTAAGTTAAAAGCATCTAGCATTCAATGGCCAATCAAAGCTAAGCCTCGACTTTAAAGTTACTCTGTATAAAGCCACTTTAAAACAAATTTGGACATATGGAATCCAATTGTAGGGAATTGCTAGTAATATCAGTATTGAATTCAAAAATTCTTAGGACCATGACGGGCACACCATGATAAATGAAAACATCCACAGAGGTCTAGAAGTACCTAGTGTTAAAGGATGAATTTAGAAAAGTCCGTGAGTAATATATTAAAACTACAAAGCCACCCGTCCAGCACACTATCGTGTAGTCTATCGGGGCACCCTAATGCAGTCGTGGCTTCGTAGAGCTTATCAGCAACCCCATTAATTTGGGTTCCATTTGTCAATTAGTAATTAATTTTAGTTATAAGATTTAAATACTTAGTTTTAGGCCTAAGAAAATAAGGCAGATTCAATAAATAAATGAAACGTTAAAAAATTTGGACTATTAAGGACTGTGATCGAAAAATTCTTAACACACGTTTTTTATTAAAACTTTTAACCCGAGTATTATTTTATTCTCTTTTTGATCAAGTTACCTTTGCAAAGCATGTCAGTTACTATGTTTAATATCAACTATGTTCATTTGTTGTTAATCTAATTAAAATGAGTGACCAGAAAAAAGTGCGTACTAAAATTATTAAATATTTTCAACAAAAACCAACTTGGTCCTTTGGCCAAACAATCAAAAGTCTGCCGTCAAACTGTTTCCAATGTTATTTAACAGTACAGGGTGAACTTGTCCCTTGATAGAAAACCTGGTTCAGGTAGAAGGATGTTTATTAGCCAAAAATATAGAAAGCATTTTCAAAAGAGCTCCCAACACATCCTGTAGAAAGCACCCCGGTTAGGTCAGTGTTCGGACTATTTGATACGAAAATTTAAAGCCAATGCAGGTTCAAAAACATACAAGGCTCAAAAAGTTCCTGACAGGAACGCTGCTAAAAATTTAGAGGCCAAAAACAGAGCACGGAAATTAAAGTCAAATTTTATAAAAAAAAATATTCATGCTGCATAATGGATGACGAAACATATGCTCTGGCAGCTTCCGGGTCAAAACTTTGATGTTGCTGATGAGGGAATGTTGAAGAAAATGTTAGTACCCAAAAGCAGACAAAATTTCCCAAAAAGTTCTTGGTATGACAAGCAATATGCAGTTGCGGCAAAAAAGCCAAACATTTGTTACAAAGGGCTCTATAAATACCGAAATTTACATCAAGGAATGTTTACAAAAAAGTATGCTTCCTGCCACTATGGTAAGAAATGTCTTGAGTGGTAAAAGAACAACAATGTGGTATTTGTACCAAGAGAGGCAAATTCTCCACACTGCCTGGAGCTAAGGCCAGTGAAGAGATATTGGGCTCTTGTTAAAAGAGAATTGAAGAGCACAAAAAAGGTGTCCAAAAGTGTGGTAGATTTTAATCGGTCCATCTCCGTTTAAAATCTACTGTTTAAAATTTAACCTGTTCGGACAAAGTGACAGAAATCTCTATAAGAACCATAATAGAAGGGTTTCCGAAAAATATTTTCTTTTTTTTGTAATTTTAATAATAATTTTAATCAAATAAAGAAAAAATCAAACTTTAAGTTAAGTGGCTTCATTTTTATTAACATATATTTATGTTAAGAATTTTTCGATCTCAGTCCTTATGTTACATATTTTCATTTTATTTTTCTTTCTAATAAAAATGCCTAGTAACATAGTGGTGGGCATAAAAACTTTCAAGCACTATCATAAAACTAAATTTATTCATATTGGACAATTAGTTATAAAAATATACGCAAACACGAAACATTTTTTTCAAATATATCCCTAAGTTTCAATTATCTCAAGAGTGGGACAAATTCTGAATTTTATTTATATTTTTAAGCGTGCAGTGGCTCGTATTTAAGGAAACTCTTTGGAATGATTTTATGTTTGATATATCCTTTGCTTAGGGAAGATTTTCAATGCTATATCCTGTGATTTTCGAAATTCTGGAAAATTTTAATTTTTTTATGGCTATGAAAATCATGTACATGAAAAATTATCGAACTCAGAAGAGTGATGTTTCAAAGATAATTGACAAATTTTCGTTATCGTCAATCTATTCATGATCATTTGCCAGATTATTCTGATCATAAATGTCATAAAGTGAGCGCAGTATGAGAGTTCGTTTCACAATTAACCCTTTCGTATGTTCTGTGGGGCTTAAAAAATACCCTTTAATTTTGAAACTACAAAATAAATAGAAATAAACCACCTTCTTAAAAAGGTATAAAAATGTTTATCAATTGTCATTCAAGTGTCTTGGTTTTCTAAAACGGTGTAAGACATTCTTAACTCTGTCGGATCTCCTCCAAAAATCAAATAACACAATCATGTATTGGGCAGGTCTTGCAAATCTTGCTTATAGGTGACATTACAGTACATATCCAAATCTATTCACTAATTGGAGCATTTTCGCAACGGCGGAAATGTTTCACTGATCTATATATATTATAATGGTTTTATGAAATTAATGATACAAATTCTAAATATACATTGTCAAATACTATATTCTTGATTAAAAGTAATTATTTATTATATAATGAAAAATAATATTTATAAATTCAAATTTACACGAGTGTTGTTATAACAAATTGTAATATACAATTCAAATTCAACGACGTAAATATTATTATCCAATATAATCAAGTAAAACTTTCCCCAATTGTTTTTCTGCCCTGGTAGAAAAATCATATTTCACTCTCATTTTAATATCCCCTTAAAATATGCAGCAACATTGTGAAATTTCGCTCCCCTTATATATGCATAACAACAATATATTTTTTAACATTTCCTTAAAAAACTTATCAACTAAATTAAATTATTTTCATAACCCAGTTTTTCACTTCCACTCAAAAGGATGTTTACTTTATCACTTGCCACCAACATTGTGTACAATATATGATGGCAACTAATATTTTGTGGCAGCCAGCACGGGAGGTGTTAAAATATTATTATTTATGCAGACATGTACCGGCACTGACACACCTACTTACACAAATCCGCACACTTGTGTGAGCATTAAAAATAAAAGTTCAAAGAAATTATTAATTGAGTTCTGATGAAATTTAATAAAATAAAAGAAAATTAAAATCTGAATAACATCATGTTGGAATTAAAAGTAAACATTTTTTGTATGCATGAAAATAATATATTTTAATTGGCAATATTAGCATACTTACAGATAAGGGGTATAGAAGGAAAAGCAGCAATCTCCACTTTTTTATTTGTATCTCTCAAGATTGGGAATTTATTATATAATATTAATGTTATGTTACTCAGTATTTTAGAATTAAATAAAGATATGAAGCTATTTTGGGCAAATATAATACGAAATACGATTTTTCTATAACCAAATCAAAATTGAGATTGCTCTAAAACAAAATTTTTCGATAAGGTCATTTCCATATATACTGACATTTGGAACAAGTGTTTTCTGTGGTAATACGAAATTTGAAGCTCCTTACAATTTTTAAATATTCTATGGTTTTGTATTCTTCAAGGTTCAAAGTTCTAATTTTATATTAATTTAGTGTAAAATTGTGCAGATGGAAATGTATATGATTTTGTAAGCGCTTATCTAATATCCTAGTATCAGTATATTTTCCTAAAACTTTTAAAAAAAATTGAAATGCATTTTTCATACTTTTAGCAAAAAAAAAAAAATTATAAAAATTAATCTTCAAAGCAATTGTTCTAAAGTTTAAGTTTTTGTTTTTAATTGAATATTTTTAAGAAATAAGAATGATTTTAAAAATAATTTGCTAATACAGTTATTTTATTAATTCATAGAAACTATTAATTTGTTTGACTATAAATCTAAAATTTTCATAAGTTTGATGAAAAAGAAAAACATAATTTGTAAAAACGAGTTATTTTTATTTGTGGTTATCTATTAGGTTTTGTAAAAAAGGATTTTCTGCTGGAAATTAGAAAATTCAATTATTTTCTTCATGTCTAAATTGCTTTGTTAGAATTCAGCTAAAATTAGCATATATTTATAATAGTGTGACCAATAGTAATATAGTGCAGTGTGCCAATTTTTGTTAATAAGCCGATTAGTTCACCAAATTTATGATCATTCAGATATTTAATAATATTGTTACGATTTTACCTTTTAAGAACGAGGATTTATTTCCTTTAAATAAACCGGACACTTTTGATTGCAAATAAAAGCAGTTTAGGAGTTTAAACTTGTAACAGCTCTTTATTTATTCAAAATGTACAACAACAACAGTTCAATAGTCACTCAGTGTCTTAATACACGTTTATCAATTCGCAGAAATGCACACACGCTTTATATTGTACAAACTCAAATGTACACGATAGTTGATGTTAACTCTAACAGCGTCTATGATCAAATCACTCACGACTGCAACCTCTCCCACTATTTATACACACGTCATCTTTCGGGAATCTTCTACAATGCTCTTAACGGACAAACTAGTAGATTCAAATTCTAGAATTGTTTTTGATGTTAATGTTAGCAGCTTAAACATTTAGTTTTGGCATGCCCACAAGCAATCCTAATAACCGCATGCTGTCAACATTGTAGAAGCTTCTACTGATGGGCGTGTTTATAAAGATGGTTAATGTTGCAGGCAGTCGTTCTAAAAACTTAAAAATTTCCAAATTTCGGTTGGGTATAAAATTATTATAAAAACACGTTACTTTTATACCCAACATCAAAAAAGATGGCGGTATATTGATTTTGTCTTTCCATTTATAAAATATCAAAATATGGAACCAAAAAGTATATATAACCTGGGTACTCATAAGACTCTAAGATGAACTAGCTATGTTCGTCCGTCTCTCCGTACGTCTTTCGAAAAAACGAAAGGAGCTAGCTGGCTGACATTTTCCACAAATACTTTCTGTAGATAATTAAAAATTGGTATAACATCTTATATTTGCATTTTGTAAACTGTATGCTCCAATGAAACATTCTTCTCCCAAATTCCAGGGTCTTATATAATGCATTAATAACAAGTAAGAAAGTATGGTCGGTCATGCCCGACCTTATAATACCCTACACTAAGTAAATGAACAAAAACATTTTTCTTTCAAAATTTCAATAATTTATATTCGTGAGTGATTTTTGGAAGTTGGCCTTATATGGGAGCCATGAAAAATTATGGACCGATCACCATGAAATTTGGTTATGTGATTAATGTCTATATGAAAGTTATTTATGTTGCATTTTATGTATATACCAACATTTTTAGGAGATTTATGCTCGATTATGGGAGCTATGACTAATTATGGACCGATCATAACAAAATTGGGTGACATGAATTCCGTATATGTAAAATTTATTTGGAGAAAAACTTGTGTAGACATCCGGACGGACGGACATCGTTTAATCGACTCAGAAAATGATTCTGAGTCGATCGGTATACTTTAAGGTGACTAATATTTTTGGGCGGTACAAACATCTGCACAAATCCAATATATCCTCTCCACTATGGTCCGTTATATATAATTTTTTTATACATCCATCAATGTTTTACATTTTTGGAGTTATAAAATTTGTTCCACAATCTATTAGATAACTAAACCAACTATTAAAATTATTATTAAATAAGTAAGAGTATTTAGTCTGTCACAATGAAATATTTTTCTGAGCAATTATGAATGTTCAAATCACTTTCTGAGAGAGACCTTCTGCGCGTATACAATAGTAAAAAGAACAAAGCCTCAAAGGTAAACAACATAATATATTTAATGTGTAGTCTCTAAAAAAATGAAATGTTTTGTTGGGAAATACCAGGAAGGATTAATGGGATCCATTTAAGCAACTAGCAAGCAGTCGTTGAGGGGGCTCGTGTCGACCTGTGTTCCATAAATCCACACCAAAATAACCTGAAACACAAATATTGTTATAGACTTCCCTAGTTTTGTAATTAGTGTTGCTAATGGTCAACATTACCGATAATTCCCCTTTATGTCTTCAAGATGTGGATACATCATGATATGGGGGAGTTTCTCTTCTTCTGGTGTTAGTCCAATATATTGGATAAAGAACAAAATATGCGTCCCGGACTACTTAAATATATTGCAAAGCATAATACTTCCATTTGTTGAGAAGAGACTCCCTTGAGATGGGAGTTTCAGCAGAACAATGATCCGAAGCACTCCTCAAAATTGACAAAGGACTGGTTTGCTGTGAACAAAGTACCTCTTATGGAATGGCCTTCGCAGTCATCGGACCTTAAGCCAATAGAGCACCTTTGGGGAGTGCTCAAGAGGAAGCTGGTAGGTTTCAGTTCGAAAAATAAGAACGAATTGTGGGAACAAATCCAGGAGGAGTGTTTTTCCATTGACAAGAACGTTTGCAAAAAAATGGTTGATTGAATGAGTCACAGATGCAATGAAATTGTAAAAAACAAAAGTAGAGCAACAAAATATTAAAATAAAATAATTTTTTAAGAAAATATATAAAGATGTGCCTCTAAAAATTGAATTCTTTTAAGTGTTTTTATTATTTTTTTCAGTAAAAATATTGATTCTTTATATTGTTAGTCATATAATGTATTAAAATATGATTGAAAAGAGGAATGATTATGTTTTTTCTTATGCTGTATGTCCGATAAACAAAACTACATATACATTTTTTTTACAAAACTAAACTTGACTAATGTACTTACAAAATATTAAAAAAAGCTCTCATTTCTTTATTTTTTCCAACACTATGTGTATACATTTTGGAATAGAAGTAATTTTTGAGATCATATGATTCATCATTAAATTTATGTGAAACCCTAGATTAGTTTTACGAAACTGTGTATTTGAGGATACAATAATTCCCAAATATAATACTACATATACTGGCATCAGTTATTCGAATGCCAGTGAATATTGACGTAGATGCTTCTGGGTTGAAGTGGTATAAAAATATGAAATCCGGTAGCATATACTGGAGCATTAGCAGAGCTTACAGGACGTATAGTTGTACTTTAAAGTTTTGTGTCCGGAAAGATCGGATCCGTAGGATGATTGACGGTCACTTTTATGATAGACAGCCACTTTCATGCTACACTTTCGTGGGAAATTGATTTTTTCCTTTTGATTTTTTGTTTAAATTAGTAAATTACTTATTAGATAGATTTTGGATAAATCTTACTTGAGTTTGTCTGTGGAAGGTAAAATTCGAATTTGCTAATAATTTTCCTAAGGAATTCCAGGGAATCTCTGATAATTTTTAGTTTGGTTTCTTTATTTATTTCTAGTTTTTTAATATTCAAATTTAGTTGACTGACAATGTATTTAAGATTTAAATTATGTAACAATTCAACCACTACTTATCTTAGGTTACTGTAACTCTTTCATGAGGTTTTTTTTTTGTGTATTTTACACTTTGCTGATCACAAAAAGAAAGAAAGAATTTCGCTCTGAGTACTTTGAGTGTAAAAGATGGTTAAACTTTTACAAAACTTGAACAGTAATCACGACCGATTATCGAATGTTCGATGGGCGGGGTTCATGACTACATAAGATCAAATACAGATAAGCTATATTTCTCTAAGTGTTTGTATATACTGCTCTAGCTATATAAAAACCATACTACAGACATTTTTGAATTCTGGTGAACCTTAAATTTATGACCATGGAAAACATGTGTACCAATTATTATAAAAATCGGATGAGTAAAGGTTATACAATTAATTTTATTGATCATTACTAATACAAACGAAATTTTAGTTTAAACTAGCTTGACCCGGTGCGCTTCGCTACCCCTGTCATAGTTTAAAAAAAATATGTAAGAATTTTATAAAAAAAAAAAAAATGAATATAATTACTACCGGAATTTCTTGTTTCTGATTTTTTATACATTCAAAGGCAATGCCTTTAAATAAAAAATATCATGCGATTTAAAAAATATGTTTTTACAGTGGGCTTCGATCCATCCTATTTTAAGCCAATTCTTCAGATATTCAATCCCACCAAATTTCAACCAACATTCTAAATATAAAGGAAAGTGATTCAGACAAAGCTAAAAATTACAATTTTCTTTGTAATATAGGTACTACACCCTCTATTCCGATCTCGCCCATTTTTTGTTAAACTTCGTACAATGGTACTACTTATTGGTAACGTTCACAATTATTATTCCCCTAATATTCCAAATATGTAACTTATACAATCCAGCACAATTTCAGTCAACTATGTAATTGTGGTAACGAAACAAATGCTTCAAAGTTCTACGAATATCTCTAATACAGTTCATCAGATATGTAACAGACGCATGATGTAAAATTATAAAAAGATGTTTCGGACGAAGTTTAAAGAATCTTGCAATTTTAGTTATCCAGATATTCAAATTTGACTAAGTAATTTGTATGGAAGGGCCCATACCCACTGTTTCTATCCCAGCTATTTTTAGCTAAACTCCGTGCAGTCATGAGAAATTAATTCATACAAAGTTTAAATACTTTTACGGTTACAGTTCCCTAAATATTCGAAATTCATTATTTGCTTTCAAATGGTCGAAGTCCGTCCATTTTCAGACAATTTAAGTAAAATGATCAGTGAGCTATTCGGACAAAGTTTGATGAAGATTGTAATTATGGGTCTCGAGTTGTTTAAAAATAACTATTTACTTTGTTTGGTAGATGACTTATCCCCTGTTCCGATCCCTCCCATTTTTGGTTAAACCGTATGCAGTGGTAAGAAATTGAATTCTATAAAATTTGAATATTGTCACAATTATAATTCTGCTGATATCCGAAAATACCTATTTACTTTGTATGGGTAGTGCCACGCCCATTTATACAATCTCGCCAATTTTGAGGCAAGCAGTGAAGAAAATCTCGCACCGAAGAAAATCTCGCGAAATTTTGCGACTTTCACAATTATAGTTTACCAGATATTCCTTAATAACTATTAACTTTAAATTTCAAATTAAAAAATATCAAATATACAGGAATATACGGTAAATTTCAACAGGATAGGACCAGTGGTTTAGCCTCCTATAAGGTACAAATAAATAAGCAGACATAAATACGAATAAACACAAAATTCCTAATTTTATCCATTTTTACCCCCCAGAAGGTGGACTTTTTAAAAGGTACTTTCTAAATACATATTTTTGTGACTACAGGGAGCTAAATTAAACATGTTTTCCTTTTAAACAAATATTCAATGTTTAAAAACCAAATGTACCTATTTTCCCCTTTTTATCCCTTTGTACCACAAGTAGTAAAAAACGGTATAGCTTATTAACGCTTCTAAATAATAATCTATCTATATTCGAAATATCAATATAATCGGTTCAGCGGTTTAGTATTTATTGCTTAAGAACTAAAGGTACCAATTTTACCGATTTTCCTGTTTGTTCCGTTCTGGTCCAAGTATTGAAAAAAAGTTAAAGCCTATTAACGCTTCCAAGTAAGGATCTATATACGTTCCAAATTTCAATAAAATCGGTTCAGCCGTTTAGGCGTGATGCTCAATCAAACAAACCAACAAATAAACAAACAGACTTACGAAGACATTTATATATTTATATGGATTAAAGACATTTAATTATAAAATGAACATAGTATAAAAAACTAATATCATTCCTGTAAATTGCTTTGGCTAAATTCAGCCTTTTTGGAACTCATTTTTTTTTTTAAACAAAAAATTATGAAATTCTTTGGAAAATATGTTTACATTGTTGATGGAACTAACATCTCATAATAAGAACAAAGCAAAGATAAATAACTCCAATGTCCATTGACTGTCTTTGGTATTGGCATATTGACTAATCGCAAACATTCTGAAAATGTAAAATGGAGATTGCTGACTTTGCTTCTATAACCCGCATATATATGTAATTTTATAAAGATACCCAGCGGGAAAAATATGCAGTAAAGAGGCCTTCCAAAATGCCTCATTTTGCAGACTTAAGGATCTAGCCGCATTGCAAAATCATTTAAATTTTACACGGCGTGTTCTATTTAGGAAGGGAAAATTAATAAAAAAGCCAACAAGGAATTTATTGTTGTAAATTTATAAAGAGAGTTAATCAAAGGGATGCAGAGTATCTTATTTTTTTGATGTAGACTATTTTCTTTTACTCACTTGTTATTAGAAGGGGATTCATAGGGCTTCGTGAACACCCTCTAAGAGCAGGCAGAGTGGAGTGAGCATCGGTTCTTTTAGAATATGTAAGTATGCCTTTTAGAAGGCTTACAAACTGAAGTCCTAACATTTTTTCCCGCTGGGTACATCTACATATATATATATGTATATATGTATATGTGTATATAAAGCATTTACATATTCAGCAAGAGGTCGTTGAATTTGTTTCCATGAAACGCAGATTAATATTATTATTAAAAATAATTTCTTGAAAATTTACAGTTAATTGATTTTTAATTATATTCCCATAGAATTATGCAAGTACGATTTTGTGATTTATTTTGATAATAACATTATGTTGCTCTTTATAAATAGAATTCAATATAACATTTTTAATAAATTTCATACAAATGATGCTTCAAATAAATATTATTATCGATTTGGTTGCTTTTCCCTCCACCATTAGAAAATACAATTGTTTAAAATACCAACATTACGACAAATTCGATAATAAATGGATAGACATATGTTGGTCAAGCCATTTTGCAGGCATATTTAGGTGAACTAATTCTTGCTCATCTTTTAAAGATACAATTTCTTCTTGTCTTAGCAATAGTCGTTGTTGAGGTAGATTTTAAAAAGCACATTTTAAAGGTTTTTCGATTTTTATTTTATTTGTTACAAACAACAATACGCAATATTTATACTATATGAAGGATCTTTAAATGACTCATTGAACGGCATACATAAAATGTATACACCTTACCCAATTTTTTGTGATCTTTGCAAACATTTTAGATTTTTAAAAATTGTTTACCGATTTAATATTTTTGTATTCTGCCTAATTATTTGTTTTGAAACTCAATCAAGTATAAAGCGTGAATATGTTTTCTACAATTCAGTAGATATTTGACTAAATTAACACAAATTTATTGTGTCCCCTGTTTTGGTTACTAGTAGTGAACTCTATTCTCAAGATCTTTGAATATAAATGGTAGGAAGATAGTTGCCTATGATGACTATGTTGTGATTCTGATCAAGGGAAAGTTTCTTTCGACAATCAGCGAAATAATGCAGACAGCGCTTGCGACCTTTCAACCTGGACCAAGACAACTGGGCTGGGTTGAAACCCAACGAAAACAGAGTTAGTACTCTTTTCAAAACATTCCAACAGCATGATAATAAATTATCATGGAAGAAGAATACTTAGGAAAGGCTTAAAAGGGGTGTCAAAGCCTACTACACTAGCATGAACTCTATTGGTATGAATTGGAAACTACGACCAATCATTTTTAACTGGATTTACACATCAACTGTAAGGCCCATTATTACTTATAGTCGCACAGTTTGGTGGAAAGCAATGAGAAAAAGTAGTTAGTGGAAAATACTCAGTAAACTTTAGCGATGGGCTTCCATTGGCATAATTGGTGCAATCACAGCATTGTTTATAAACCTTAATTTATTGTCAATTGAGGACTATGTGGCAAGTGTGGCGGCTAAGAACTTGCTTAGACTGTTTGAATCTTCTCTGGTATGACCAAATCGGGTAGGTTGAATGAAAATTTTGTACGATGTAGGTTTAATTGGTCAGGCTAACATCCCTACTGGAATTTCGAACCATACGGTAACGACTTTAGACTTCTGTATTTCACCTCCAATTATGTTTCCAAGAAGGGACGTGTGGGCTGGATCTGAACAGCTGTTCGAAGGGGGTGCAGTTTTTACTGATGGGTTCAAAATGGAATCTGGCACGATAACCGAAGTTTATGTAGTAGATGAGGACAATGTGTCTAAGATTTACGTGGGTACCTGCCACATAGGCTTAAACCGCACGGTGTTCTTAACAACGGATAGAGAAAATGCATCTATCACCGCCATTGAGTGACTTGCAAGGAACACTCAATTGATTTCACAGATCAATGCACAAACCCTTTGCTAGAGAGGTCGGGCTATCTAATCCCTGCAATCCATAGCTAGCTAGTCAACTGACAAGCCCAGGACAATTATCTAAGCTGTAACATCCGGCCTGGTAATCCAGTCCAATGTATGGTCTCTGACTTCAACAGTTCCCAGCCGATAAAAGTCAAAGTGAGTGTACTTTAACACACACTTTTGACCTCGACCAAGAACCAAGTGTCCAACGACCAATACATTACGAATGCTACTACCTCAATACAATTCCTGACGCCAGTTGGTATCTGCTACTTTCAATGGCTCTGTTGAGTCAGCAACAGCACTTAGTAAGATACATTTGGTAGTCTGAAATTTAGCACTAGCCCAAATATCAGTCCTTTAACCAACGATCTTCTACCACAACTACTGCGCGCTCACCAAAGTAACCACACCAACGATCCTACAGAACCGAAGTCCTAAGGCCAAAGAATCCCCACAGTACTATATAAGACTCTGGTCAGCTGCACATTTAATAAATTAAATTCCTACCAGGAATGAGGTCCGTGCACCTCGGAGCCCCGGTTTTACTCCATATTTCTCCTTGAGGCATAACATCAAGGTGTGGAGCTCACCAAGATGCTTATCCATGCCCCAAGGGGGGAGTAGATGAGGACAATAAAGTGCCATGCAGACTCCCAGACGAATGCAGCGTCTTTCAGATATAGATCCTAGTGATCTGGAAAGCCAAGGACTTTATAAGGCCATACGTCACGGAGGGATTTGTAGTAATAATTTATGTAGAAAGTTAGCTAGCACTGCGAGCTTTGAGCATAGTGCAGAACTGTAACAGGGCTCTAGAAGCATTATTGGAACTATACACAATCGGATTGTGTTGGGTACCAGGGCACCGTAACATACAGGGAAAAGAGGCAGCAGTTAGGGTTCGGATCTGGACAATATTAGTAGGGACTGGGAGGTTAAACCTCCTATATGCCACTATTACAGGTTGATCTTTGAAAGATTCCTAGTAGTCTACGATCCAATTATGTTGTAGAGTGATTGAGTGCCCCAATAGTGTGCTGGACTATCAATCTGGGGGTTGTGGGTTTGATTCCCGCCAGAGACTCTGGGTATATCTGCAGACAAGCAAAACACTTCATAGTTTGTGTTTGTTAAAAAAAAGAAAAGGAATGACTGATTTAGTGTGTCCAGGGCTATTTGGCCAATTTTGGATGCAAAAGCTACCAGAATACTAATTAGGTTGGATAGGAAATCTCTCTGGTCTTTAGTAGGAGTGATAAACGAGCACTCCTCAATTGGAACTTTTATTTGCAAATGAGATATGGGCGCACAGGACTTCTGTAGGTTGCTCGAAGATATTGGGGAATTAGAAATAGTGGAACATATTCTGTGTAACTCTCGTAGACTACGGAGTCTCAGAAAAATGGCTAGGGGAAAGATTTCATAATAAACTGAGGTATATAGGTTAATATGGTTCACGAAATGTATTAGGTTTTATCAGGTGAATAGGCTGGTAATTTTTAGGTAACGGAACTCTGTGAATCCCAGTCTATATTTATATCTATTCGTATTTTTCTTTGAACTGGGTTTTTTCCTGACTTCTTTCTTTTTCTCTCCAATTTTATTTCTTCTCTTCACATCAAGTGAAGGAGGGTTTTATTTCTAAACGGAATCACAGGTCTCCGAGTGGAAGTGTACTTCTTTACTACACCCCTTCAAATCTATATATCTAACTTTCTAAAACTTACGCTATATCTTCCATTCATAGCCTGAGTTAGAGGCAATATTCAACTTAGTCTTGAGGACATATGTATATTGTCTTTGTTGTCTGAATAACACCATCTGTTCAGCAGTTGTTATATTGGATATTTATTATAATAAATTGAATATTGGACTTACAAATGTTTTTCGGTTTCATATTTAAAACGTATGTGTACTGTAAAATGACATTCAGACTCATTTTCTTATATCAGATAATGATTAATGGATTCTGCCCAACCATTTTAATATCATCTAATGCAGATAACAGACATTAATTGCATCTGGAAAATTACAACAGGTGACATATATTTATTGTGAGTAGCTGCCTTTAAAAACACACATAAACATACTAATATTAAGCATTTATTAGTCATCCAAATTTGAGGGTAATTAAATTTTTACCCAAAAACTCTAATGATACTTTTAAATATATTTTTCGTTCATTTCCACTTCCATAAAAAGTTTTCCACAATTTCTTTGCTGTCCAATAAAGTCAACTTAAGCCAATTAGTTTAATCTGTACATTTGCCCTCACATTTGCTTTTCAATATTTTATTCTTTAAGGCCAACAAATAAACAAAGTCTATTTCAAGGATTTTTCGACCAAATGTTGTCCTCAAATTGTGTGTGGTGAGTGTAGCAGTTTGTGTGTCATAATTAACTTTGGGTTTGTTTCTTAAATTTGTGTCTTCCCTGTAATATCCCAAAAACATTTGCTGTTGTCCCAGAAATGAGTTCTGGAAAAAAGAAGACATTCTGTAATCCTTTTTTAACAAGTTTTGTAAATTACATTTCCGTTAAAGACATTAAAACTTAACTGTTGACAACTTGATTCAATATACATAAATACATTTTGTTGTTGGTTGTTTTGCTTGTCAGGCGGCTGGTTTATGGTATGACTATGCTACTTTTAGGTTTACAACTTTCTAATTTTGAAACACCTTTTCTAATACACCAACCATGGAGACAAAAATAAATTCTAGGGAGATTTCATGGAAACGAATATTTATTTAGATAAATTGTATTTAAATATGCAACATTTGTGCCATGTTGTCTTTTTGTATTTTTATTCCAATTTTTGTTTTGGAAGAGGAAATCAATTAAGCAATTAAGAGATTATGGTCACTGGCATAGAAAATTAAGATTAAGTTTTATTACAAAGTGATTGGTAGAATTTTCCAAATGTTAAAGTAATACGTATTTCAAAATAAAGGTATAATTTGAAAGGGATGTTAAGGAATACTAAAGAGCTTACTATATTATAGAAAATAACAAGAGTGAGGTGATAATCAATAATAATAATTAAGCAATTAAAAACCACTTTAGTTTGTTTAATAGGCAGATTTGAAATTTAAAGTGTTTAATTTCACATTAAAAATATGCCTACCTTAGGTTATCACTTATTTTGCACCTTTTGGATTTTTCCCTTCGTCACTGCAAAATAAAATGCTTAAAGTTTGAGTAAAATGACATTTTGAAGTCGCACATTTTATAAGAATTTTCAAGTTTTGGGTCGATAGGCAATATTTTATTGGGTTTATGACTTCAAAATGCGGGATTTTTTTAGCTATGACATTTTCCCATCTTTCTGACAAAATATGGATTCCGAGCCAAAAGAACTGCTCATCTTGTGATGCCAAGAAAGAATCAACCCAATATCGAACACTCTGCATCGATCGAAAAAAATAGTAGTCAAACGGTGCACGGTGAGGCAAAACTTCCCAACTGGCCAAGTGTTGTCATGACTTTATATTACAGTTTCATGCCTGGCCGCATTTTTGGGCATTTTTTGACTAATGCTGGCTTCAAACAAATCAGTTGCGTTCGGTGCAGTTTCCCTGTGATGGCCTTGTCAAATTTCAGCTGCTCATAGTAGATAGAACCCAAAGAATTACCTTAGGTTAGTTTAGGTTCCATGGGCAGCCGCTCCTCAAGCAGCTTACTTGGGTCCATTCAAATCTGATCCCATTGTGATACCCAAGAGGTAGACAGCAGGGTATTTACAATATTTCCGTTGCCTCCAGGTTAAACCAGCCAGATTCCCGGATGATGAAGTAGATTCGACTAAGATTCACCCTTGATAGCTCATCCAAGCATTATAGGAATGGAAATCCGAGGATTCGTTCCCTCAGGTTTGTCAGAGCCGGCCATTGGCAGAAAAGGTGATACACAGTCTCTTCATCTTCCTCATTATGGCAGCTTCTACAGTAATCATTGTACCGTAGGCCCATTCTTCTAGCATGTGCCCCAATTAAATAGTGTCCTGTAATAAAGGAAACAATAAGCCTTATTTGCTCACGACGGTAATCCACAAATAGATTCGTCCTGCTGGCATCATATACGGGCCAGGTCGACCTCGCGGTAGCACAGGAAGGTTCATTAGTCCACCTGTTTTGTGTAGTCTCATATAGTATCTGCTGAACACCCATCTTGCATTTAACAAGGGAAATACCAGAAAAGGCTATACAAATACCCTGATTTCCATCGTGTCCAGGGACCCATATAAGCGTTATCCTATAATATATCGCTATCTCATTTAGGGATACCCGCCATTCCTCGGTTAATTTAGATGTCGCGAGGACACCCGCTATTTCATTAACGGCGGCCTTGCTGTCAGTAAATATTCATATATCACCAGATATGCGATAATACCTCAGCCAGTTGGATGCACGTTTAATGGCAGTTATTTCCGCCTGAAGAGCAGTACTGAAGTCTGGTAGCCTAATGAAGGATTTAATCCCAAAGTTTTCAATATAAAAACCTTCAGCGACCCTGTTTCCTAAATTAGAGCCGTCAGAGTATAACCTAATGACATTATCAGGGGGAAAGAGTCCGCAAGAATTGCCTTAGCGTCATGAATATTTCGCATTGGTGTCGATTTGACTGGTTTTCTGGGCTTCACATACAACCTCTTACACTTCGGGTTATCATAACGGGTCCGTTTTTCATCGCAAGTAATGATTCGGTGTAAAAATCACTTGGGACATGGAAAAACATCTTTCAAGGTCTCTCGGCTTCAATTCGTATGTTACCCAATTTCCCTGGATTTGGCTGAATCGTGCTGCTCGCAAACATTTTGAAATTGCTGCTTGACTAGCTCCCAATGACTTTGCAAACTCTTGTTCAGCTTTACAACAATCTTCATGGAAAAACGCCTTAAATTCTTCAAACTTAAACCTTTTTTAGCTGGCCTGCGCGATCTTTGTCTTCAAACGATGGAGCACATTCACCATAATCTTTGGTCACCAATTGGTGTACCTGAGCGGTACTTTTTTCAAATAAATGAAGTACAAAATTACGACATTTTCGAATCAAACAGAATACATTTTTTGTTTACACTATAATGTTAAATAACTTAGTGAGAATAAATGAAAGATATGTACTCAAAAATGAAGTTATTGAAAGCAAATCCCGCGTTCAGAAGATACGCCATATGTTGTAGATTCCGCAGTTTTAAGTCATACATCCAATAAAAAAATTAATTTTGAAAAAAAAAAAAATCCAATTGATTGTTGTTTTTCATTTACCCATATATGTTTAAATATCGAATATAAAAAAATTTAGACATTGATATTGACGGATTTGGAGGAAATTTTTGTTATAGGTCACAGCATTATAAAAGTTATTTTTTACAAAACATTTCGTAGCATATTTTCTAATATTTAATAAAGGTTAATAATACCCTTATTATAAACCTTTATAAAGGGGTTTCCAACAAGAGGTGTTATTTTGGTATTCAAAGAAAAATTAAATTTTTTGAGATAAATGATCAGATGTTTATTTCATAATAAAGAAGAAGGTATACCTTTAATAATGAAAACAACATTAGCCAAATGGCCACCACGACCACGCTTACTGGACCATATCCTTTTCATGAAATTTTCCATAACCAAATCGCCGCTGGGCTGTTGGCGTACTCTTATCTTTACGTGGACCCAAAGGAAGTAGTCGCAAGGTATTAATTCACAAGATCTCGGTGGCCAATTGTGAGCACCTCTTCGAGAGATAACACGGTCCGGAAACCTTTCCCGTAGTAGAGCAATGGTTTCGTTACTTGTGTGGCACGTAACGCCGTCTTGTTGAAAGTAAACATTGTCCAGATCAATATCATCCAACTCCGGCCATAAGATACGATGTAAAATGACGTTTGTGGAATACCCAATTCCAAAGGACGACGAGGAATGGACAAACATCGATTTTCATCAACACTTTGGGCTACAGCAGCAATATTCTCAGTTCTTCTTGAGCGATGTGCACGTGTTGTATTCTTCACATCAATAGGTTGTCCCAACAGCTCGAATTTTCCCACCAGTCCGACAATGTGCTTCACGACACTCTTGCGAACTGTTACTGAAAGATTTTCACCATTTTTGTAGTAAATTTTAATAATTATAATGCGTTGCTGAAGCGTGTATCGTTCCATTTTTAGTAATGGCGTGGTTGTTACTTGTCAAATGTCAACGAATAAAATCTTCAAAAGTGACAGCTACCGAAATACCGGGTGATTCAAAATAACACCTTTTATTGGAAAACCTTTTATATCTAGGTTCTAAATTTACCAAGACAGCAAAGTTAGGCTTAATTTATTAAAAATATAAAGTGCATGATTTTTGTTTTTTAAGAACAATGTCTGTATTGGGACAAAATTAAAAATTTATTGAGTATTGAAATGTATCGACTTTCTACAACACTATTTGAAAATTTATTTACGTTTTTATGTATATTTTTGTAACTGTCCACTTTTTATAAATATTGTCTTATAATAATCCTTGAAAGTTTTTTATTCTAATATAAAGAGTTTATTTTAGGCCCGATAGAGTAAAACAAAAAAGTAAATTTTAATAAAAAATATTTTTTTTATTCGAATGAAAATGTTTTCCGTATGCCCGAAAACTTGTGTTCTTGACGAAGCTCATTCTGGCCGTATGTCACGAATAACACGAACAATGTTGACCTACAATGAGACATGTTGTTGCTGGTTTATCAGCAGTGACTTCTCGAGGAGCTGTGTCAAATCGCACAACCTTAGAGGCCAATTGACAGGTTCATTTATCGAAATGAAGTCATCCCCAAATTATGATTTTGATAAATAGTTGGTTGCGGTCGGCGTATGGCTCATAGTACCAACATCTTTCGCGGATCAATTTCATCCATATTTTCAAACAAAAAAATCATTGATCTCCATTGACAGTAAAGTGATCTCCGATTGAAGAAAGAAGGTCCGAAAATGACCACACTAAACGATGCATTTTTCTTGTAAACCAAATTTGTTGTAGTAATTAAAATATTTTTATATCTCCATATAAATTCTCATACGTGTTAATAAAAAATAGTATTGAAATTTAATTGATATATATATCATGATTACTAAAATACATTCCAAACAAAATTGTCCCTGGGTCTTCCGATTTTTATCATAAGCGTCGTTCGGACATTTCCATTTTCATTTTTTGAATTCGAAGTACCAACGATTTTATTTGCGAAATGGAAAAGTTAAAATATTGATTTAAAATGATGCTCTCTTTAAATTATATTATAAGAAAATATTTGTATTCAAAAAATGCTTTCATGATGCAAATGCAATTTTCGTATGCACTTTTGAAAAGGTTTTCCACGTAAAATTTTAATTTTTTTTTTTAATAATTTTAAAAAAGGGTAAATTGACTAAGCAATGAAATCCAAACTTTTTGTGACGGGATTTCATACTATTTTTAAACCTACCACCAAAAATGTTGAAAGTACATACATTTTGGGTCCTTGCAAAAAAAGAAGATGTCACTATGTCTCGAGGGAAGCAGATATGGATAGATAGGGATATGATATTTTCCCCACATATTCTTTGTTAATGAGAAATGTTTGTTGTTTAAAATGGATTCAATCGGTTATATAGAACCAGATTTCTGAACCAAAATGTGAGACAACGTCCAAAAATTTTGATATTTTTAAAAAAAAAAAAAATATATATTTTCTATTTTCTTTAATTAATTATAAAGAACAAACATTGTTGAAAATTATGATTTCTCCTAGCCCCCATTCAAGTTTCTTCCTGGAATATGGCTCTATAGTATATTCAGCAAACATAAGTTCTATGTAAAAACAAATCACAAAACGTAATTATGTTTGGATCAGTCCATATTTGATCATAGCCTCCATAATCCATTTCCGAAAATCACATAAATACGTACTGATATCTTATAAACTTCGTTATCAAGTAAAAATTCGACACCAATAATATTCATGTACACAAAAATTATCATACCTAATTTTCCATATTCGTCCCATAATTGGTTATAGCTCCCATATAACGACGTGAAGAATATTTTCCACAGTTTATCTGAAAACTACATTTCACAAGGTAAAAAACTAGTGCTTTGAACAGTATTTTTGATTTCAGCTTAATTTGGGTTAAAAATGTATAATCAAACAAATTTCATTAAGGTTATATTTTTAATAATTTCTAGTGTAGATTTGCCGTTTTGGACACCTTTGACTGCAGATATAATAGGGTAGGTATAATAGGGTCAGCAATATCCTAGAAATTTAAAATTACAAGTAAACAAATCAAAGAAGCAATCTAAATCTAGAAGTTATACTAAAAAATTTATTTTTAATAAAAAATTCTTAAAAAACCTAAATTTTCTAAAAATTCCGCAAATTTCAAATCGGACCTTGTACAAATCTATTATAGCTTCCACATTTTACATTTGTGTTTAGTAGAATGGAAAAAATTTTAATTTTTAGAAATTTCGATAAAAAATTTGAAGATGTAAAATTTTATATTTTTTTTACATATTTTTAATTGGAATATTTTTTCAACATTTATACGATTTTTTTGAAATTCTCAGTATTTGCTTTTGAGATGATTTAGCAGCATCGAAAAATATCAAAATAAGGGCCATCTTTGCATACCTATATATCAATAATAACGTTTTCTAACTAAATACCTGAATTTTTTGCAAAGAGTTATATTTACTAAAATTTATACATTTTTCATTTGGCCCCATTTGTTATGGCTCGCTTTAAAACATTATGATACAATTGTATTGTTCCCAACATAAATAACAAAAAGGATTTTGCGATAATTCCTTTAGTTTTTCTAGTCTTGTGGGCTGTTTTGTATTTAGTTGGCTTTAGTTACAAATCTAAAACAACAATACAACGAAGCCAATGAAAACACAAAATTTATTTCTAATTAACTAAACTTTAACCTAAAAAGAGTACAATGCTCCTCGAGATACATGTATTTTGTGCAAAATAATAGTACTACAAACAATGGTACGGAGGCAGTAAACAAAAAAAATGCAAAAATAAATATAATAAAATCCCCCACTTATATGCATAAATATTTACGTGTAAAACTTTTTAAAATTTACAACTGACTGCACATACAATAACAGCAACTAAAACAAGAGTACTAGAGCAAATAAAAATGGCGGCGCTATAGGCAACAACAACAAACAAAAAAACTAAAATAGTATGAGAACGGATTTATGGAAAAGTAGAAACACAAGTCTTAGTCCTGCCATAAAACAACTACAAAATAAAAATAAGAAGAAGAAAAGCAACAACATAAATAAATAAATAAAACTTTAACAATAACAAACACAATAAACTCAAGAGCTACAACTACAAAAACTTCTTATTATACTTGTTGTTCCTGTAGAAATTGTCGTTGTAAAAGTCACCAACTAAATAAACAGCCACCATATGCGTCTGGAGAATTAAAATCATTATAACTTTTTTTCTCTCCTATCTTTCTCGCTTCATTTTCTGGTACATTTTGTTTTTTTGTATCCTTATTATGCACAGTGATTTACTCCACGTCGAACAATCTAAAATTTCACTTTTTTATTGTTTATAACAGTTTTGTTTCGACTTTAATGGAACACCAGACAATTTGCTGAATTGTTTTTTGGGACCATTTAAATTATTTTTATCATACCTTCCAACTATCTGATGCTATATCTACATATATCCGAATATGAATCACAGGGACTGTGATCTACTCATTGGATAAAATGAAAACATTAAGTTCCATAGGGAGGTTCGACAATGAATTACTTAAATGAGACTTTTGGAATGTGAATATTAACTTCTGATATATTTGGAATGTAGGTCGACTCCACTGTGCCGGATTTTAACGAAAGGATTTTGGGACTTGTATATGGGGATACTATGGTTGGAGTGTCGTGGAAAATATTTATAAAAACTGAATTTACAATGTTTATTTTTAGTTTTTTGTTCCAATTTCAATGTTATTTTTAGTATTTTTTATATAAGCTTGTCATTCCGTGGGTAACATTGAGAAATAGCCATTTGAGACCTTTGAAGTTCTAATCAATTTTGCTATGTCCCTCTGAACGTATGTCTGTGTAAAACACAGCAAAACAGGGATATAGAACCAGAATTCTGGATAAAAATATGAGACAACTTCAAACTATTTTAATAATATTCATATATTTTTTATTATTTTGTCTAAATATATTGTAGATAAAACAACGAAATTCTGCACTTGTTATTCCAATAATAAAATAACAAACTCTGTTGAAAATATTATGAGGCGGTCCATGATTTCTTCTAGCCCCCATACAAATTAATTTCCGAAATATGGCGCTATTGTGTATATAAGCTTATAGATTTACAGTAGGCATACAAATTTCAGCAGAAAAATAAATCATATGACCAAGTTTTATGTGGATCAGTTCATATTTGACCATACTCCCATATAAATTTCACTACCAAAAGCACTGGAATAAAAACAAACATTTTATAAATATCGCTATCAGGCTGAAATTCGACATACATATACAAAGCACTGTACCGATTTTATGGATATCGGCCCATAATTTGTTATAGATTCCATAAAAATACCACTTCTAAAAATCACACCAACTTTCATAAATAATTGCAATTCAATATCGATTTCGCAATCACAAATGTCATAATTGGTCTCTCTCAGATATTCTCGATTAACTAAATTTGCTACAGATCTCTTTGGTCGAGGCAATCCGTATTGTCCCAAGTTTTATCCTGCTTGCGCTAACACTGCATCCTCCATCAATATTAAGCATCTGTTGTATACTTCGTCCATGAGCCGTTGCACACTATCTTCCAATTCTCTCTCCAGTTGTCTTCCGAGAGGCTATATTTATATTTGTTCCAAAGGCTTAAAGGATCAGAGAGTTGACAGAAAATTAACATTACTGTAAATAGCTCTCGCAGCTTCTTCTAAAGTAGAGTCCAAATGTCTGTCGTCCTCGAGCAATCCAAGAGCCTTACATGCAGATTGATATGTCAAATGGATTACACCGTTCACAGTCTTCAAGCCTTCAAAATATGTCGGTCCTCTAACCTCATGGAGCAACAGGCGTAGGTGGTAACATTCCGTGTTATTAGGATGAATGGTATAGACTCTTCCCAGAACGTGTTCTTTTTTCACTCCAGGCCAGCCATCTACAACTTTGCCTCGTTTTCTTCTAGAAAATTGTTTGTTGTTCCACACAAAATAAGAAGGTACTTCATGATAAAGCAGAGTCCTAGCAAAGTTATCCGTTTTGCAGATTTCGAAAACCCTAGCAGCGTTGTCTATGGTGGATTGTTTATTTTCTCTAGCAAGTTATTGGATTTTCAATATATAAAACAGGTGGGAACCTTTCATGAATCGGAAAGCTTAAGATTCTCCAAACTGCTTCGGAACTGCTTATGTACCGGCCGCTTTCGTAAAGCTTTACTTCATCATTCTGGTTTTCTATTGTGAACGCCGCTTGATCACTACCCTCGTTTACGTACTTACAGATATACTTTATTGACTTAACTGAACTGCATAATTCAACATTAATATGAGCATTGAAAGTGCGTAACGGTACGGGATTGCAAGGCACCACCCAGCGGTTGTATAATTCAATTCCACTCTTTTTTATCGTGTAGCCACCGTCAGCTGGATAGCTCCTCCTGTATTGCGGATATCCATCTTCGCCTGTTTGTGTGTCTTTGAGGAGTGTTCGCGGATACCTTTTACTGCAGCGACCATCTTTCATATAGGGCGATTTGTGGTTTAAACTACCACAGGGGCCGTGTATCATGTTTGATTTTACAATATCGAAGAGGAGAGGGTCTTGCACAGGATCAGGTATTTCAGCTCTAATAAAATCATCAATTTTGTCAGAAGTGATACGCTTCTGTAGCCATAATAAGATGTGAACATGGGGAAGACCCCGTTTTTGCCATTCCACTGAGTATATAAAACAACGCACTGGTCCAAACAGGTCTCCTTTGTTTAGAAGAGCTATCGTTTTCAAGATTAAAACCTTAAGGTGGAATACTCTGGCTAAAATGTCATGGCGATCATGAGACTTTTGGCCTGGTAAAATCATGTCTGTGATTTCTTTACATTTGGGATTATATGCAAATGTGATAAAAAGGTCCGGACGGCCGTATTGACGCACGTATGTCATGGCGTCTTGTGAATTAAAAAAAAATATTTGTTTACAAAAATTAACAAAAATCATGTTTTAAGTTTTGTTCCCTTATTATTCAGAATTTCAAAAAAGTACCAAAACACACTCCACAATACATTCCAGATGTTTTTAAGAAGAAAACAATTTGATTTCAATTTCATTCCAATCTTTAATACATTATAAAATAAATTGGGTAAAAAAGTACTAAAATTAGATTTCTACCCGTTTGAACCTTTAAAAGCGCAATTATCAAAAAAGCTGAATACACGCTCATTTTTTGACATCATTCAGTTGCTTTTAGCATTTTGATTCCATTCTTAGTGGATCTGCTCATAGAAAGAGGTACCTTGGTTCGAATTTCAGTGGAGGCAAAACAATTGTACTGAACAAATTCAAATAAAAGTACTTAAAATAGAATAGCAGAAATTAATTTCACAAAAGTGCCAAAATATCTGTACTGAATTTTACCCGTTTATACTTTATCTCCATATAGCATCTTGTTGTCTATTTTTTGTGTTGTTGGAAGATTATTTTGTTTTTTTTTAATATCAAATATCTCTTTAGGCCCTTTTTTTCACTGTGTGGAAATAATTTTCGAAAATTTTCATATTAATTATCAGTAAAAAGTGCAATTAGAAAATAATAATTCTTGGTAATTTTATAGAAAAAAAAAATAAATAAAAAAGTACCAAAAAAGGATACCATTTTTCCCCCTTTAAAATTCGAATTTCGAAAAAGTACCAAAACAATTTCTACTCACTATTGTTTCGGGTCCTATGAATTCAAAATTTTATTTCTATGTTTATCAATTTAGGAGATATAAAGTTTAAAAAAGGGTTCTATTGCTTATATTTTTACCCGTTTTGGCCACCTAGAATAACAAATTTCCAAAAAGTACCAGACACCTGTCGGCTCTTTTTTCGATAAAAGGTGGACACATTTAAGAGTGTGTTTTTATGTTTATTTGTTTTGGAGATATAGAGGTACAGTTTTTACCCGGGTTTACCCGTTTAATTCCCCTTAGCGTTTGAATTTTCAAAAATCCATTCTTAGTGGATCTACATGATGTGGAAGGAACCTATTGCCCGAATATCAAGTTTCTAACTTTAGCGGTTTGGGCTGGGCGTTGATGAGTCAGTGAGTGATTGTATTTTTATATATATAGAAGATTATTGTAAATTTTTTTAATAAATTCATTCAGAATGAAATTAATTTATCATAAAAATACCGTTACCGTAATAAGCCAAAATACCGTTACCGTTAAATCTCAGTTACCGAAATAATACAAATTAGCGTTACCGTTACCTTTTTACAGTTTTAAATCGGTAGCTAAACTTGATTCTCTTGATTCGAGGCAAATATATATAAGAAGAAATAAATATGTTTATCAAATTACTGTGCAATGTTTCAGTATGTCGTGGAGGTAATTTGTGTGACTGGTATTCTTGGCACTTGATTAATTTTTGTCTCTTTTTTTTGCCTTAATATTCCGTCCATATTTAATTTGCATAGCTACTGCTGATGCTTGTACTAGATTCACACATACACACAATTCATTTATTTAAACCATATACAGAAACATTAACGGGGCTTACAGGCCCGCAGGCAGAGTTTTGACAAGGGACTATCTAGCTAACGAGCATAGTGATTTTGATTATATTGAAAACAAACGAACTTAGGTTTGAAAAAATAAAGAAACAAAGTAGAGAAGATGGTGGTGGCTTTAGTGAGTAATGTTTACAATTCATCTAAATATATGTATAGGTTGTTTATGTTCCTTCTTTGGATGATGAAATATGCATTGCTTGGATAAACATTTTATGTACACATCCATTTACTGAAATGATTTCCAGTATATACTTTGTATATTTGTCAGGGTATAGTTCATCTTGCATAGTTCATAATTTCTGGTTACTAGAATGACATTCAGAAAGCGTTAAATTATACTAGCCTAAAGGTTGTTGATTTTTACAGAAATGCTGCGAATTAATTCAGGACTTTGTTGGTTGTTTTTGGTGTTTCCTATTCTTTTACTATGTAATTTGTGAAACACAGAAGGGGTGGTGAACTAAGTTTAAGTAGTAGTAAGTTAGGAGCTGGCGCTGAGCAATCAGCGCCAAACTGCTTTGTGCAAATTATCGTATTAAGAATTTTTCCACTAGTTGTATACATTTAGTTTTTTTTTCTTCATGTGGAGGATTCTATCTTATTAATCAACATGTTGTATGGGTTTTAATATTTTGCATTCCCCTGCAAATTAATATTTTTCTGAAATATACCAATCTAGAGTTGTGCCGCTCTGAACTATATAATATATTAAAATGCTATTTTTAAAAGGTAATGCAATTACAAAAACATTTCTTATTTTGTTAGTGATACACTAAAAATTACACTAGTTCAGAGCGGCTCAGCGGTCAGTATTGATCCTTTCGCTTATTTTCCCACATAGATTTAATATAAAAGTGTCATAGGCTGCCTGCTTTATCTTAGAATGTAAACCACAATATCATTAAGTGCCAATCAAATTTCTATAAAGACTTGCAAATTGGAATATTATACACATTTTGTAATTTTTTAGCACCATTTTTATTTATTTGAAAATTAAATTTATCGATACCCTAATGAAGAAACATATATGAAAAATTTTTATATTTTTATGCCTACCACAAAAAAGATTGCACCCACATATTTTTGGTGGTAGGTAGGTTCCTTTTGTAATAAATCCAAATATTGGTCGTAGAACCAAAAATTATATAAAAATATTGTACTCTAAATTATTGCCCCATAATATACTAATTGAACTGTGTATTCCTTGTTATATATTTTCCCAGCAGGTCCAATCGACGACTAATAGCGACTCGGGTCCCCAATGAGAGTCACAGCACTACCGATGAGAGAAGCGTAGTCCCAGGGGACTTAGAAGTGTATTATTGTATAATTTGCAAGGGTTATCACGGGCTCAAATTTTGCCGGAGATTCCGGAAAATGAGGTCAGAAAGAAGACGTGACATAGTTGAGCGTCTTGGCTATTGTACAAATTGTTTGGATCGAAGCCATAACATAAGGTGATGTACCTCGATGGAGTCATGCATAAAATGCAAGCAACTTCATCACACCCTGTTGCACCCATCGAGGACACGCAGCCCACAGTCCAACATGTCCACCGTCAGCAGTCGACGCAATCGTGATACCGAAACCCAAATAGAGCCGCACCAACAACCACATCAGAGTCATCATCAGCATCGTCAACCTCGTCTGCCACATCATCATCAACGCCAACAGCCGCATAATCATCATCAAATTCAACGTCAGCAAACTCAACAACGTCAACGTCAACAATCACCAGCTCCAATTGTATCATCTACTACACCACCAATGCCAGATCAACATACATATATTGGCTGAAGCCATGGCATTGCATTAAATCGCTGGCCCACGTACTATGTTTTCAAAGTAAGCCAGAATAGATGGGCAAAGGCCGAGGCCGGCGCCATGTTTAAACTATGGTTTAAACCAGGGGTGCCCAAAAGTTCCTTATGGAAGAGCAAACACCAATACAGTTAAAGAAAAACAAATTTTTATGCAATTTTTTTTTGTTGTAAAAACCAAAACATACAAAGAATAATGAAAAAAAATACACACTTTTTAAACAATACCATACGATAAACAAAAACAAAATCTACATTGATGATCGCTGTCGTCAATGTTTACCAGCAAAGCACACGGAAAGTGTTGTTGTTTTGTTGTTGCTTTGAAGATCGACAAAAAAACAAACAAGACAGAGTTGTTTGTGTATTTCATATTGCTAGTGCTGAGTGCTGTATTGAGTATAGAAACACACAGCCTATAGCTAAGAGCATTTACAAAAACAAATGAGCAACAGAACTCATCAGTTGCATATATTCACATCCCTTTTTTTTAATTTAAAATAAACAAAATTTTTATTTATAACGTTTACCGAAATCTATGGACTCATAATTTTTGGTAACCAAAAGGTAAAGTACCAACCAAAATTGTACATATATTTCTTCATATATCATAATCTCAATAATTTTATTCGCTTTATGAGTGAATATAATTATTCATTTTCTCCCCAAAGAAAAAGTAGTTCGCATCTAAATAAAGGAGAAAATTTTAAAGTAATTTGTTTGTCAATATATATATTCTGGATCCTTATATAATTCTAAGACGATTTAGCTATGTCCATCCGTCTGTCTGTTATTTGGCACTAAAGGGGCCTTTGACGATCAAAAATGATTGGTATTGGAAATATACCAATTGTGAAATGTTGCAGACACTGTTCTCTTGATAAAAATAAAACAAGCTCTGTTAAAAATGTCTAGAACCGGTCAATGATTTCCCCAGCCCCTATAAAAATTTCTTCTCGGAATATGTCTCTATGAAACAAAATCGTTATTTGAGGGCTACGGAAAGTTAATTTCAATATACAGACGGACAGACGGACATGGCTATACCGACTTCTCCATAACGGTCCAGAATATATACACTGTGGGGTCGCAAATGACATATGTGGAAATTACATTCGGAATGACAAACTTATATATACCCTTGCCACTCATTGTGAAGGGTATACAAATACGATATGGTGTTGGCTGATGGGAAATTGAAAGTGCAGTTTTTGTGGTAAAAATGCATGACTTTACAAAATGCTACTCTTCCGCTCTATTCTACGGATTTAGCCCCGCGAGACAACTTCTTGTTTCGAAACCTGAAGAAATGTCTCGGTCTAAAGAGATTTGACTCCAACGATGAAATCATCTCATAAAAATATTTTTTGGAAGGTAGAAACAAATTGGAGAAACTTTGGACAAAGTGTATAGAGCTCAAAGGAAACTATGTTGAAAAATAAAAAAACGTTATCCAAAAACCTGTGTTTCATTCAAAAAGGCACCGACATTTTAACTTTCGTATCATAATTTGACGAATATTGAGCCATAATTGGTCATAGCTCCTATATAAGGCTAACCTACGAAAACACCTTAACCTAAATAAAAATAGATATCGAACCAGAATTTTATGCAAAACAGTTGTATTAAAAAATAGGTAGGGTAGAAGGGGGATCATTCGCCATTATGCCAACGCCGAATAACTTAAGAATCGAGTAATCGATTTTGTTACATTATCAAGTTATGTTTTCGTTTATCGAATATTTACCATTTCAGAAAGTTGGAAAGTTTAATTTTACATATGTTGTGAGGCAGCCGCGATTAACTGTTTTTCAAAAAGCTGTGAAAATATTTGAATTTTTTGTGCTAACTTCTTTAGTTTTTGTGATACAGGAAAGAGATTAGTTGGTGATAGAATGTCAATAATAGTGAACAATAAGTGACAAAAGTTTTTTCCATAATTTACAGAAAAAAGTACAAAAAAAATGCATAACCAACCTAAAAACTCCCCCAGGGGAACATACGCCAGTTAAAAGGAATCCCTGTGATGTAGAGCAAAATGTAAAAATAGTAAAATAAACGTATTTTACTGTTTACTATTTATGGATTTTTTTGTTTTATTTTACAAATGACAAATCTGCCCCATTCCTTTTGGAGTATTTACGCCATGGGTGGGGTGGTTCGCAGTTTTTGGTCAGTCTAGAAATGTAAGAAAAAAATTTTTATTAAGATGAGATAGACAAGATTGAAATAAATAAAACTAAAATCAACATATCTAAGTATCCGAAACAAGAAAAAATTTGAGAATATCTATTGTGGTTGTAAATGAGATCGCCTCAAAAAAAGTGGCGTATGGTCCCCCTTATACCCTATATGGTTTTTGTGATGATCAGTCAATAATTGGCTATATCTCCCATAAAAGACAAATAGATATCAACACACAAAATTACTTCTATACACTCAAAAATATTTTACAGTAACTGATTGTAGTTTGTTAGAAAAGTTTTCCGTTAAGTAAAAAATAAATCAAAATTTAGTTATTTTACAAAGAAATTTAGTTTTTAACTTTTTACGTATGTAATTCAAAAAACAAACTACAATAAAAAATTGTTTTTCTGTACAGTTAATATTTTCTGTTATTTTTATTTGAAAATTTTTAATTGTCAAATAAAATATAATTAAATATTTTTGTTTGTGTTTACAAAATAAACAAATTAATTTGTTGTAGTTAAAAGATTTCACCAAAACCATGTTAGTTTGTTGCAAATTATACTAAATATTGTAGATGTTGTTAAATAAGGTGGTATTTTCAGGTGTGCTATTTTCCTGTGCTATGTTTTTTGTGACTATATTTAGTGTTCCCCAATGCTAAAAAATTAGCGTCCAAGATTTTGCTGTAGAAAAGTGATAAGAAATTTCTGCAATTACAATATCGGTCAGATATTTTGTCCACCTTCTATTTCTATTTACAGGTTTCTATTCATTTTTAAACTCTCTTCCAGGATAAAACAGTTTTTCACAAAAACTTTTGGAACTAACCCATGGAGAAATGGACTGAGTTAAACCAAAGTAATATGCATATTAAGATTAAATTACTGTTTAAAAATATTAAAACCACTTCTATTTTCAGATTAGAATGATGCTCATTTGATCTACATAATATATGTGAAGAGCTATAGATACCACAAAGCCATTTATTGGAAAACAATTGCAGAATAAAATTGATTTTATAAAATGATTTCATATACTACATAGAACATATTGTATACATACATATCATTATTGCACTAATGTTATTGTTAGTTACACAATTCTTCAATAATCAAATAATTAAATAAAAAAACTTTAATAACAAATAAATGTAAAAAAAAAACAGTGAAATGTAAGCGGTCCGTTTTATGAATAAATTTATAGTTATTATTAATGAATTTTCTGTTGAATTTACCCACAACAGCAAAGAGCATTAACGCTCAGAAATATTGATTTGGTTTCAACTACACAGAGAAAAGAGATTTGTAGTATCAACTGAATTTGTTGCAAATCGAATGATTCTACCGAATTTTACAATTGTAGCTACTTTTACAAGGGTTAAAAAAATTTTGGTTGAACCAAAATTCTGTCAATATAACATTTTAAATTTCTTTATCTATTCTCTACAGAAATACCTACTTATAAGTAGTACTGCAATTCCTTTTTAAAGTTTTGAACTATGTGGTTATTTTCATTTACAGGAGGAAATTGTAAGTATCGAAGTAAGAAAGTGTTAAATATACTTACCCCAGATTGCATCATGGAATAATTGGAATTCTTTACTGCCATCTTCAGTTGGATTTTTTTTTTTTTTTGAAACCTCCTGTCCTCTAAATCAAATATATTGTTATTGTTATTGTTATTTTTACTATTATTAAAACTTTTATTATAATTAAAATATTGCAAAGCCGTAGTTGAGGACATTAGCTTCTGTAATAATCCGACAATTCTAATCTCAAAATTATTTTTAACAAATTATATTTAAGCAAACATTCCATTTGTACCTAATTATTACACACTTTTTCAGAATTCTAAAAAAATATTAAACAATAATATTACCTTTTAATTGAAGAAATTTGCTTTAAAATTGTATAATCCAAAAGCAAAACCATAGACGACAACTAGATAGGTAACTGCTAGCCATAAACCTAAGTCTGTTGTCAAAAACCTAATTCATGACAATGGATTTCCATGTATTTTATTATTGCATATTCTTATACGTAAGAAAATAAAGTGATTTTGTTTAATTTTTATTTTATTGATATTTCTCTCTCCTTCCGTTCTATGTATTTATTCTATGCCCAAAAACATCTTGCCACAATAATGGTTTTTAGAAAAAAAATGTTTTAATTCCCTTCTTCTGTGTTTCCAGTAAATGTTGTTCTTAGGTTAGTCTGTTTAAATTATGACTCTATTTAATTTAATTTGCTATTTTTTTTACAATATGTCTACTTAACTTTTACTTTGTGTATACGTTTGGGGTTTAAGACACCAAGTGTCAATATTTGATGACTACGTTCATACTTGTTTGTACCTTCAGATATGTATTTGACTTGCTGTTATACTAAACTCCCCCTAATTTCGTTTAGTTTCCTTTTGCTGTCTATTTTTTCTGATACTTTCTTATTTCTGTTATTATTTTCCTTGTTTGTCACGTTTTCTGTTGCGTTTTTTTGTTAAATATCCTGCTTAGTATTTAACAAGGTAGTGACACAGATTTTATCTGAACACAAAGGCATTAAAATCTATTCATAACAGCATCCTTTGGCGTTAAGCTACCAATATATTAAATTAAATGGGAAGTTGGAAAATAAATAGTTTTTAAATATAAATACTGACTCCAGCAAACATTTGAAAGGAAGAAGTTAAAATTATTTAGGATGGGAACATTTACAGTGGATTTTTGATGAAGTGATAAAAATTACATTTTGATAAACGAATAATATAGATTATTTAGAAAAGCCAATTCAATTCCTAAAAACCTTTTTTGTAGGAAACAAAAAGTTAGAATTTTAATACCCAACACAACCATAATGGGGAAGCTATATTGCATTTGTGCTTCTGTTTGTAACGTTCAAAATTATTAGTCCAACATCAACCTTAAAGCATACCGATCGATTCATAACCAATTTTTGAGTCGATTGTTTTATCAGGACATAAAGTGCTCATCAAAATGATATACTCACATTTCGTTCTCACATTGACTTATACTAATGGCTTAAATACGTGTTGATCAAACGTTGTTCAGATAAGAATCTTTTGCTCTCTTTTAGTTCTGTAAATAATTAGAAATATTAAAAGGTCAATGGCAGAAAATCTGCAAACAATGCTAGATAATTATTACCTTTGTAAAGCTTTTATTGGAAAAATTTATTTTGTTCAACTTGAGACTCAATGTGATAGCGAAAATATTTTTCTGAACTTGAAAAGTATCAATTGGAGATAAGAACATTTTCATGAACGACCAAAGTCCTCCTTGTGGGTGAAGTTCGCAATACTTAAAAAAGTATTTAACCACCGTGCGAAGCACTTTTATGATTCAGATGGGATTGAAAAATTACATTTGTGAAACCCATTGAAGCACACTATTTAAACAGATATCAATTTCTTTCTACATTTTAGAGACTACTTGTAAGATTATAGACATTAACACTTGTATTACTCATAGAGAATTTTCGCTGACGCATTCCTGATGTTTTAAGTTGAGTTTAGCTCAAGTGAACCATAAATATGTGGGTTCTGCAAGACAACCGTAGGATTTATGTTTCCACAACAACTACGACTTAATTTGTGCTACATGGTTTGTCTGTTATGGTATCGCCAGCACGTTCATCAAATATCAGTGCTATATAGAATATGTGCGGCTAGATTATTTTGAAAATCATTTGCATAGTTAGGTTGAAGAACTGAAAATAAAATTATCGGGATATAAGAACATTAAAAAATTTCATAAATAATTGCATTTATAAGCAATAAATACTAATACTCAATGTTTCAATTGAAAAAAATCAAGATGCGTTGTTTATTGACATAATGATTTTATTTTTTTTTTTTTGACACACTTATAAATGCAAGAATTTTTAAATTAATAGTACTAGTCAATACTTTTTGTATTTTTGGACGAACAGAAAGAAAAGCGTGTAACCTAATAATTTTGATGGGCACATTTTAGTATCCTTAATTAGGGACGAACCAGAAAAAAACCGCTGGCTTTAAGTACGTTTAGTTGCATGTCTGAGGTGACTTATTATGAGACCACACTATTTGCAGGGTTTGTCGTTAAAATATAAACCGAATATTCTTCCTCCTACTATGCACAGTGGTTTAGAAACGTTTTTTTTTTTTTTTTTTTTGGAAATAATTCGGTATCTCGAAAACTATTGGTGATATTGTTTCACGTGGTTAGAGCTGAGGTGCTTTTGAGTTTATTTACATTTCCTCAGCTTCCTAGGGCTAATGGAGGCCAGTGTGTCGCACTTTAAAATGGGTCACCTCGGATCTCAAGATTTTTAAAAAAAATCGCCAAATGAGCTGAAAATAAATATAAACATTCCTTAAGAAGACCTACATACACTTATATATGTAGGTTATCTCTATTTGTTAAAGAGATATTTAGATTAGTTGATTTATTTTTTTAAATATGCTCGATCTTTTTATGGTTTTTTAGAGATGACAGGCCAACGGATTGTCGAAATTTATTTTTAATATATCAGCTATATTGGTGATAAAATTTTAAATATAATAGGAATAACTTGCTAACAGTTATCTTGTCCCTATAAAAAGTTACACGTATCCAAAATTGGAACATTTAAAAAGGGCCGTATTTTTAACGTTTTTTCCCAAAAAACCCATATATTTTTTCTTTTGTAGAAAAAATGTTTCTTCAGGACTATACACATGTTTTATATGATCCGGAAAGAGATCTTAATGCTAAAGCATGTAAAGTAAAATTTGGCTAACAAAAGCGGACACAACACCCCCCAGGTCTACCCAAACTTGGCCAATTTTAAAAAATAATTTTAGGTTTAGTAAAAAATTCTAAAAAGCAAAGCACCGATTCTCAAAAATGTTCCATATTTATATAACCCTACATGTTATTTAAACACTTACAAAGTCTTTTTACTATCACACGGTAAACAACGCCACAGTAGTCTCTTTTCTAAAAAAAACTTAGTTTTTGGAACACATTTTTCCCGGTTTAGGAATTTCGGTATTTTAAATAAGAAATGTCAAAAACTATAATACCATTGATTTAGGGACATTCGGATATATATTAGTTCCAAATTTTGTAATGTTATCTTTAACCATTAAAATTTTACATTAATTGAAATTTTATATTTTTCTTCATGGAAAATCACCATATTATAATTTTTTTAGTTTTTAAGGTATGAGATCCCAAAAATTCATAAAATTTTTCAATTTTACTAAAATATCAATATTCAAGTCCTAGCGTTTTCAGCAGTATCAAATACTTATATAGAAAGCCTTTATTTACTCCTCAGAAGTTCCACAAGCCTTACACCCTTCGGAAAATTTGTACATTTTTTCATATATTTCATGCTTTTAAGGCTGTTCCTCATAAAAACGTCTTCTTTTTCCTTATTACTTAGGTACTATATTTTACGACCAACCTGTTTCTAATTGTGTATGTAGATGGATCCATTTTTCCCTCACTTAGTAACTGAGCTCTGATTTTTAGTACCGAAATTCGTCTATCAATTCTTTCTGATGTAGTTTTTGTACGACAAGAACGTGATTTTCTAGACACACTTTGCTATTTCTATAATACAAGCGAGTACTTTGAGTGGAAATTTTACACGGTTTTTTTATTTTTGTTACAACAACAAAACACATGTAAAATGTCCACGCAAAATACTCGCTTGTTTTATAAAAACAGCACATTAGTGTTTTCAGAGGTGTTTTTCTAGTTCTTTTTTTTTAAGAATTAGTTATTAATTAAAATATTAGCGTCCAATTCGATTAAATAAAAATAATATTGTGACTTGACAACTTACTTTTGCAACACTGAACAAAAAAATATTTTTCAAAAATGTTGATAAAATTAAGAAACTTCCAATCTAGAGTAGCAACAAGTCATATAAGATTTCTCAAATAACACAACTTCTAAATGATCAGTAAACAAGAAACAGTGGAGAAGAAATCTATATAAATATATAAATGTCTTTGTAAGTTTGTTTGTTTGTTTGTTTGTTTGTTTGTTTATTTGTTTGTTTGTTTGTTTGTTTGTTTGAGCATCACGCCTAAACGGCTGAATCGATTTTATTGAAATTTGGAACGTAGATAGATCCTTACTTGGAAGCGTCAATAGGCTATAACTTTTTTCAATACTTGGACCAGAAAGGGGTAAACGGGGGGAAAACCGGTAAAATTGGTACCTTTAGTTCAATAAATACTAAACGGCCGAAACGATTTTATTGAAATTTCCAACACAGACTCCGACAGGGGTAGCGAAGCACACCGGGTCAAGCTAGTAATATATAATATTAAATAAAAAACAAGTGCCGAATCTCATATACCCTTCACAAAGTTAAACATTAAAATAAAAAAATTAAAAAAAGTTTATCTTTTTATATTTTTTTAATTTTTTGGTTAAAAAAGTACGGGTTATAAAGTATATTTCCCGATTTTGAACCGTTCCAGATCCAACTTATTATGGCCTTATATACATCGTTGCAAAGGACATTGAACTATCCATCATCAGCTATCCATATTGTCTATATTAATGATATAGTAATTCAGATATAGGTCAAAAATAGTTCAAAAAGAGAGGTTGTCTTGGCTTTTTCCTTATATCTCAGGCATTTGGAACCGAACTGGGTCTAGAGCAGATACACTGATGTATGAATCATGTTATTTAAGCGCTACATAATGGTGATGTCAACGTACATGGCTATATCGACTCCAATATAACGATCTAGAATATATATACTTTGTGTGGTTGTTTAATTGAAATTTCACATGGACAAAGCGGAAGTTTTGTCGGGGTTTAAGTTTCGAATTTGGACCTCCATGGACCCACCTGGGTCCCTAATTAACTAAACGTTTCAAAGTTACAGATTTATTTCCCTCTATTTTTTTTATACCACTGTGCGTACTATATGTTGCTATTCGTATGATCATTATTAAAATGTTCATAAAAATATTTATCATACGTCACCTCAAATTAATGAAATTTAGCATATGTGACGTATACGTGATATAACAGGAATATAATTCAATAGTAAGGTATGTTTCATATTTATTTTTTAAATTTAATTTTTTTTTTTTAATTTAATTTTTTTAAATTACTCATAACATAGGACATATTCATCATTTCAATTACTTTTTATTAATATGTCATTTGTTATTATTGTAATTTATGTTAGCAATATGAAAGCAAGTGTTTCAAAATTATAGGAAAGGTTTTTTTTTTAAATAATCCAAAATTTCAATAAAATTTTGTACAAATTTAATATTCTTTGTTTTTATTTCATTAAAAGTTCTAGAATTTTTATTTTTTCTACTAAATTTTTATCAATATTTGCATACATGTCGAAGATTTTACTTTTCTAACTATTTAGCCCCAAGTTATGCCATCCTCAGAAGTAAACTCGATGGGAAAATATCTCTTTAGAATTTTTCATTAGTTTTACATCTGAAAAGATACTTCCAAAAAAATTGATTTTTATAAACTTTACCAAGAGTGGCATGGGTATATATAAGTTTATCATTCCGTTTGAAATTTCTACTTTTTCATTTGCGACCCTATAAAGTATATATATTCTGGATAGCGTCAGTATGTTGAAATCAATTTTACATGATTCATTCGCCGTCATCTGGCTACAGATAATAAGTGTTTGGGATGCAAAGTCATGTCGGGGGAGTACGTGCTTATATTTTGTATGACTGTGTATTTAAACCGATATCGAGATGAAATATAAAACAGATGCTTTGTAAGGACCAGCAACGTGGACCGGGTTCAGCAAGTTTAATATAAAAGATGTTCAAATTTCAGTATCTTTTAAACCGTAGTAGCTTAATTAGTATTGTAAACAGTATATAGCTAAAATAAGTTTTATTGTTGACAGACAGTTTAAAACTCTCAAAATCTGATTTCAAATGTAGTCGTTAAAAGTTTTAAAATCTTTTTTTTATATGATCTACTTTAACTTGATTAAAGCAACCATAACATTTAAATTAAACAACACATGTTAACATTTTATACATGGAATTAAAGGTAATTTATTTAGTTTTAAAAAATATAACTGTATGTTTATGTGTCTTTATTTTCTGGCTTCTCCCATCAACCGCTACAAAATTTTTCTTCCCAATTTTACCGTTATTCCAGCATATTTATTCCATTTTGTTCCCATCAAAATCTGGTTGTTTATTGTACCTGTACTCTTTTTAAAGTTACGTTTAACAATTGCCCAATATATCTTGATTGGACGAAGATTTGGGCAATTTGTTGGATTGATGTATTTTGGTATAAAGACATCATTATATAATATTTGAGTAATGACAACTTGCCAGATGTGGCCAAAACTTTGTATCAGATGTGTGATGTCTTATAAATGACAGCAATAGCTTTTCCAAACACTCTTTTATATATATAATTCTGATGTACATAATTGTTGAACATATCAGAAAAGTTTGACTCTTCAATTCGCAGCTTCGGATAGCCTGCCAAATTAATATTTTTTTTCCAATTTTGCGTATTTATATTTAGGGGCCACACAATCTCGAGCTGACAAGATGTAAAATTTTTCACCTGCTATCTGCAGAAAAGCAGATTTTGGCCACTTCCTTATGTATCTCATTTATATTTAAAACGAGTGGAGCAAGACCAATATTTGTATAGCTGCAACATATTGTGCGCTTTAACCAAATTTTCAGCGAATTGTCTTACAACCAACTAAAACTCCTCTAAGTTAGAAAAAAGAAAAAAAAAAAACAATGGCCTGAACGACACTATTAACATATATCATATTAGGTTCATAGCCATATTTTCATAACTTTTCATACTTTTTGAAAACTTTTCTTTTTGACACTTATTTTATCAAGTTACTTATACTTACTATTGAATTATATACTTTTCACATCACTCATACGACACATATGCTAGCCTTCTTTAATGTTCATTCTTATCATATGTGACGTATACTTAATTTTTATTTCATGGAAATTTAAATATTAATCATACGCATATTAACAAATATGAAATGTTGAAATCTGAAACTCTTCCTCACAAAAAACCTTTAATTTGGTAATTCATTAAACAATGCATTGAAGTTTATATTAAATTTGCTCTTCTGAGGAAAACCAACAAAAGAGATTAACAAATTTGTGTTTTCAACTTGAATTTTAATATGCAAATTGTTACATAAGCCAGAGTACTTGGTGCTACTATTAAATCACGTATGAAACCCTCGGGAAAGCTTTTCTATCTAAGGACTGAAAAATTCTTAATAAAAATGAAACAGCTAAACTTACAGTTTTGATTTTTTTTTTTATTTGATTGAAATTATTATTACAATTTAAAAAAAAACAAAAAATATTTTTATAGTTCTAATCAATAGTGATGAATTCATGAACTTTTTCGGAAACACTACCATTACATTTGTTCGAACATGTAGTCCATCTCGGTTTAAAATCTACCACACTTTTGAACACCTTTTATGTGCTCTTCAATTCTCCTTTAACAAGATCTCAATATTTAATTAATATATAGAGCCCTTTGTAACAAATGTTTAGCTTCTTTTGTCGCAATTACATTTTGCTTGCCATGTCAAGAACTTTTTGAGAAAATTTTATGCTTTTGGGTCCTAAACTTTTCTACAACATTCCCTCGAGCATCACATCACATACAAATATTGACCCGGAAGCTGCGAAAAATTTTCCATACGTATGTTTCTTCATCCATTCTACAGCAGGTATTTTTTTTTTTTATAAAATTTTACTTCAATTTCCGAGCTGTGCCTTTGGCCTCTAAAATTTTAGCACAGTTCCTGTCAGGAAATTTTTGAGCCTGGTATGTTTTTGAACCTGCATTGGCTTTAGGTTTTCGTACCAAATAGTTCGATTACTGAGCTAACCGGACTGCTTTCCTATCAGATGTGTTGGGATCTCTTTTGAAAATGCTTTCTATTTTTTTGGCCTTAGAAACATCATGTGGACCATTCCTTCTGAATGAACCAGGTTTTCTATCAACGGACAAGTTCTCCCGATACTGATAATATATCGGAATTTGTTGGGCTATTTATAATCGACACAATCGGCCCACAAATGATTGAAGTATAAGGAAAACACCAAGACAACTTCGATTTTTTTTTTACCTATTTTTGATCTATATCTTGATTACTAAGCCATTAATAACATCAAATAATAGATATTTCAAAGACCTTTGCAACGGTGTATATAAGGCCAAAGTAAGTCGGACATACAATTGGTCAAATTCAGGAAAAATAACTCCAAATGTGTTTTCACCAAATACAAAATATGTTTGTTATAAATTTTTTTGTTGACAAATAAATTTAAAAAAATTATTATTTTTGTTTTTAATTAAAAAAAAAAAAAAAATTGCAAAAATAAATTTAAAAAAGCCCTAAAAATTTTTTCGCAAATAAATTAAAAATTGAAAAGAAATTCTTAATTTTTTTTTAATTTTGTTTACCTAGAAACAGAGCTATATCGGCTATTGTAGTTAAACCAGGTTTCTGTGAATGAAACGGTGTGGACGGTAGGATTATTTTATCGAAATGTGTAGAGTTGTATGTGATTTCTTGGATTCTCACGTATTTGAAAATTATTTAAGTTTCGCAATTACTAGAAGAAGAAATTTGTTTGCGAAATTAAATATTTTTTTTAATTTAACTTTAATTTATTGTTCGTAATAAGAACAAGTAAGAGTGTTATAAAACATTTATCTGGTTCATCCGATTTGGTTTCATATAGTTGCAATACGGAGATTTTGTTTTAATTTTTTTTTTTTTTTTGCCAAAAATACCTTCCCTACTTCTACCAAAAATACCTTCCTAAAAGTTTGAAAATACATACATATATACATATAGGGTTAAAAACAACGAAAAATTTAACCAAATGCAAAACTAAACAGCAATACTGAAGAGCATACAACATACTTTTCAAGTGTTGAAATTTTCTAAGAACTTACACCTTTATTATATTAATCGATCTGATCTATTAGATATTTACATCACCTTTTTCCTACTAAAAAACAGAATATATATCTAATATATGGTAGGGTGATTTAAATCCTGTTTTCCCTCGTCACTAAAATGACCACATATTTTTACACACAACGCAATGTATCTTTTTCAAAAGTAACATAATCTGATTTTGAAAAGCATCAGCAAAAAATCTTTCATAAATAAATCTAAATGAATCAAAACTACAGAAATTACCATTATATAAACACTATCCTCCATCCTTATATAAAACAAGAATTTCCCGAAGTAAATAATAATAAAATTATACTACTCAAATACTAAGAACCATAATAAAATAATTACGTAGTTTCTTACACCTCAGTAATAAATGTTTAATTAATTACAATATTTGAAAGAACTTAAACATAATCTTATCACAGATTATGTTTAATAAGTTAAAAGTATTTGGCCTCTATATAAAATATATCATAATTAAACTCCACTTAAATGTAGACAAGTGAAGAATGAATAATTACAAGTAACATCAGCTAATTAAAACTGAAGAGAAAAAGTAACAATAATCTTATTACTGGAAATAAAATATTAGTAAGGTATTATTCAAAATAACTAAGCTAATAATATGAAAATTGAAGAACAAAAATAACTTTATATTAACGGTTTCAAAATTGAAATTAAAGCCTTTGATTATATTTCCTTAAATTCAATTCATACCATTTATAAATGGTTTTACTATGAATTGTTTTTGACTACAATATTTTTTTTTTTTTAGAAAATAGAGAAGGAGATTTACAAAAATTGCGTATCAATAAGATAGCGGTTATTAGGTTACTCTAGAGAGATTCCAATGTCTGGTCCTTGTAACCAATTACTACTCCTTATAAAGGAATTAATGCCTTCAACCCTCATATTTGAGAGCTCAGAAAGACTATTTATGGTACGGTGTCCCAGAAACCGTAAGCGTAAATCACCTAATGCCAAACAGTGACAAAGAAGATGAAAAATGGTCTCCTCCTCGTCTTGACAGCTTCTGCGTGGTTGCCAAATGTGCAGTTTCCGGTAATGACCGCCACTACGCCACGCAATTGTGAGCGTGACAAGCCAAGAAGATATGTTGTTCACCCACGATTCAGTCGGGTCCATTTTTCGCCTTTTTTCGCCAAATCATCACGGACACGGACATCAGTAGTATCTCCGTGTCCTCGTACCCACTTGTGTACGAATGTCTGTTGAATGTCTCGTCATCCTGTTTAAGGATGCCCGGCATTCCTGGACCAAATTAGATGTTGTGTATACACTTGTTAGTGATTTTATTGCCGCCTGACTGTAAGTATATATACGAATATCCCTGCCTAATATCTTGTTATAACTGAGCCAGTTAGCCTCCCTTATGATGGTTGGTATTTCAGCCTGAATTATGCTACATTCATTTGGAAGTCTAAAAGATAACCTAATGTCGAATTCCCGAATGTAGAATGTAGTGTAAGTTAAACTTATACAAAGCTTATTTCTGCTTGATTTTGTATGGATATCCATTAATATAAGTTATTTAAGAGAGCTTAACTATATTCAAATCGGATAATTGTATGGGAGCTAGGATAAATAATTCGATTCTAACCAAATTCAACAGAATTTTTTCCTGAAGCAATCAAATGTTGTTGAACTAGCTTTTAAATTGCGACCTGTTTACATTTACAGACGGACATCGCACAGTGAGGGAATTCCAAAAAAAATGGAAATAAATCTGTAATTTCCAAACGGATAGTCCGATTTTTATAAAACTTCCATAGCTTTCGTCGGAAAAAAGTTACTTCTTATCTTCGGAAAAAAGTATTTTTGTACCTTCTGTATAAGTGGAAGGCAGAAGGTGTGGAAGAAAATAGGTACAGCCCTCGATAGACAAAATTTGCTGCCGACTGTTAAGAATGGCGTGGGTGTGTCATGACATGGGGATGTATATCAGCTGGAGGAGTAGGTAGTATGGAATTTATGGTTTCAAAAAATTATACAGTGCTGAGTTAGGATTGCCTATAATAAACCTTAGGTTTGTTAAGTGTATTATATTAGGTCTAGAGTCTATATTAATAGTAATATTTTAATATTTTCGATATACTTTTTTACTTTACTAATTTTGCGTTTAAATTTTTTTAATTTTTAAAATAATTTTGAAAACAAAAAATTTGGATTTGATTTATGCATGAAATGTTTTTGATTCTTTTGGTATCAAGTTATAAATATATATTATTTGTAGCAAATTTGTATAATTTATATTTAAACAGCTATGGATAAATTAAATACAAAAGCAATTTTTAATTGGATTTTTTGTTTAACATTTATTTTTTTAATTTTATAGAATATATTGCTAATTTGAAACACAACTTCAAACAAAATATTCAACTTTTAGTTTTTAGGTTATTTAGCCTTATTTGGATTTTTGTTCAGCTTTATATTTTAGAATCCCCTGACAGATTATCTCATGTGTTTTGATGTAAAAATCCCTATAGAAAACCATCGGTCATGTGTTATTGTGTTGCAATAATGAAAAAAAAACTTTTATTTTGTATCTTTTTGCTTTGTACTTTTTTTTCCCATATTATGTGTCCTCATACTGTAAGGCTGTTACAATGAATGAACGTTTACGAATTTTTGTAGCTGGGATTTACAAAGTACATATATAAAATTTTATTTTTATATAACTGTACAAGTGACTGAATGAGTAAATGTGAAAGTGAAAAAGTGTAATAGATGAGTTTTTACCCTCCGCTAGGCAGTATGTGTGACCTGGTAATATTCAATCTTAAACCAAGTGTAGTTGTAATAGCAAGTAGTACAGACCCTTCTCTGCAAAACAAATCACAATTTATCATCTTAACGACACTGTTACACGTTCAATAAATATTGTGATATTTGCATCGTGATCTGGTTTTCAGGATATTAGATTCTGCGATCCGTTAAAACTGCATGCTACACGTTCAAAAAATATTGCGATACTGGATCGCGGTAAATATATATTGAACGTGTAGCAGTGCCTAAGGATTCATATCTGGACTACCATAAAGCTAATCATCAGTAGTCTGAAAAATGTTAATGGAAACCTTAGCTTAATTTATAACGAAATTGAGTAAATTGGTTTCTGCTGATGCAAAAAGCAAGATAAAATTGTTTCTAGCTTAATTTCTAAAAGAATGGAATAATTGGGATATGTGACTGTCGGAGGGTTAACAATAACATTCAGTAGTTTAGTTGTAAGTATAAGTGTGTACAAAATGATATTTTATTATCGTAATAGAAGCGCTTCTTATATAAAAATGGATTCCCAATATGAGAGAATAGAAAAAAACTAAAAAGGATACATACGAGTATTAGTAATTTGAAACTTTAATTAAAATATGTAGTAGTAAGAGATTTTCTGTTTTATTAAATTCACCGTAAATCATATTTTATGGCAATTGTGATTTGATAGTTGAAGATTACTGTATAAGTTTTATTTTGTATCAAGATAAATATAAGGATATATGATTTGCTATATATTTAGTTTAATTTTTAAGTGAAAATTTATAGTGAGTTTATACTTGTACTTAATATGCATTTGTTTCAATGACACAATTTAAGTTTAAAAATGTTGCTTAACTGAGGTGCCCTTCAGCTGGAAATAGTTTGAATGACATTACGATTTTTATTTACAAGAAAGTAGTCTTTAACCTGATTAAGCTCATTTCGCTTGAAAATATCAATAAATTCGGAGTAAAATCCAATTGTATTAAAAGCCCTCAATAATTGGTAATAGCTTCCATAGAGAAAAATTTGCAAAGTGCAGAAAAATAAATATCGACTTCGAATACGCAGATGTTTAATTTGTGAATATTGGTACATGTTTGGTCATAAGTAATCTGAAAACTAACTCTGTTGTTTTGCTTGCCAACTTTTAGCGATAGACTACACGATAGTGTGCTGGACTATCAATCTGGGAGTTGCGGGTTCGATTCCCGCCAGAGACTCTGGGTGCATCTGCAGACAAGCAAAACGCTTCGCAGATTGTGTTTGTTTTTTAAAAAAAAAATAAAAATAAAAATAGAAAGAAATATAGAATGGCGACGGGCCACAACGTTGATTATATTGAAGGTAAAATAAATGGTTATATCAACGAAATCCACAATATGTTCACTGCACGTAAACTGCTGTTGTCACCACGAAATCATCGCCAAAAATAGATAATATACAATTTTGACATCATGGTCGACAACGTACAAATTCTTACAGTGTACCACCCAAAAATCTTGGGTCCCTTTAGATAGAATTTTGTTCACGTCCTCAGCAAACCCCACTGCAATCTCGCACGGTTACGGACTGTCTTCAAATAACCTCCGAACACCATCTTCACGAGCAGAATATGGTCAAGACCAGTCAAGAAACACAACATAATGCTGATGCAATAGTTCCTGCTGAGACGTTACCGGAGAAGTCATCCATAGTTCGTCATTACGCAGTACCGTGGCATACGAATATACTATGAGAGCATAGACATATGCAGGCTCCATTTGATCGCTGTTCGTATATTTCAGCTTTGAGTGATATTCACAGAGACGCTGTCAATTCCGAAGCAGCATGACACCATATGAATTTCGCAATTCTACCGCGTAAAACATTAGTATTTCTGGCACAACTGAGATCAGGATGGAGCAACGTTCTTAATGCCTTCTGTTCCCACATATACCCAATTTATGAAAATTATGTGGTCAGTGTCCCCACATATTGAACTATCTAGCCAGTACTACTTCACTGGGACCAGTCAATTTATGTACTCATTCCGTCAAAGTATCACAATTCGTTGGACTAGATCTACATGTATCAATTTATCGACACAAACAACTTATCATTTTATTTTACGATTTCATAATTCGTTAAAATTAAATATTCTGATCTTATATAGCAATTTGGTTCACCCAATTTTTTTTTTATATTTTCTTATTCTCAAAAATATCATTCCAAACCGTTGGCACACCGCGAACTAAATTTAGTGGTTATCGTAGTAGAATTCATTCATGAAATCACTACTTATTTCAATCAATATCTATTTCTTTTCTGGTTATTTGGCAGGCGAAGTTTTTGCTGGGATAATGACAAAATCAATATACCCCCACATCTTTTTTGGGGTGGGTGTAAAAAGACAAAATAGAGTAGAACAATAAAATAAAATAAAATGTGTTAAATGCTTTAGTGTAACCTTAAATATTTGACCTTAATGGTTATTTTGAGCATTAAATTAAATTGACATTTGTATTCAATTAGCTGTCCGTAAAAACCACACAATTAACCACGCTTGTGTAAACATTTCATTAGTTATAAATTAAACAAAATATATATAGAGTAAACAACAACAAAATTGCCTGAATAAAATTAAATAATTTTAATTATTTAATATTAACATTCAAAACAGCAGTGAATGAAACCGAATTTTATGTATTTTAAGTAATTATGATTTTTGTACAGTTTCTGTTTTCAAAAAAATTAGATTTAAAAGTATATTCTAGTACATTAGGAAATTAATTGTCCTATTACTTTATAATTTTTTGACTAAATCATTGAACTTAGAAGAAATAAATATTATTATATACAAATATTTATATATATCAGCTTATCTGTCCCCTTTCCAGTAACGTATATATATATAAATCAGTGGAAAGGGAACCGATAAGGTGATCATAAAAACAAATTGAAACTCTGGTACTTCTTTTTCCAGGGAATACTTTTTGAGTTGACTTAAAACATTAGCCACGAAATGTGAAATAAAAATTATTCATTGTACTTTATAAACTAATAAAACATCAAACATATAAGGTGTAATGTTCTTGGAGGTAAGAAAATGAAATTAGTATTAAAATGGTACCGGTTCATTCATCACGCAGAGTAAAAACTTGCATCAGTATGGTTGTGACAACTACAGTGTGTTCTTTATAAAAACATATCGAGCCATAACCGCCAAAAAGACGTAAGCGCCATGATTATCGATTTTCGTTTTTTGATAAAGATCGATAGTACTCGATCATTCGCATCATCTCACAAAAAACCATCGCTGTATAATGTACCGTTACGATTTTACAGCAAAAACAATTTAGACGTATGTACAATTTATACATATTTTGTGACAACGAAGTGGCGCTTACGTCTTAAAATTAAAAACTAATTAAAATTTGTATTTTTATTCGTTTCAACAAATGAATTAATATTTGTATTTTTACCAGTGTTTGTGCAATATGGAGTTGTGGCAACAAGTGGTAAGTGCATTGTTTGATATTAATATATATGTGTACATATGTATATATCGATAAATTATTATTTTTTGGCGTTGTAAAACTTTTTTCAGTTTTCAACCAAAAATGGTCTTGTTCCATATAGCGATACTGATTCTAATCATTCTTCTAAGCAAAAACAATTTTCACAAACATGTTTTGCTTCGGAATCTTCAGATTCAGTACCTACAGAATCTGAGAATGAGATTGAAGAAGAGACATGTGTGGGTAAAAGGGGTTACAAAAAGCCAAGAATGTTACCAAAGAGATTACAAAATAAGAAACAACATGATACTAGTGTTCAGCCGAATCCGTGTGCAACTAAAAAATGTCAAAATCATAAAACTTAAGTATGGATATTCTGATGATTCCGAAATTAAAGAATATGATCTCAACTCAATTGGACGTACAAGACGTAATACTGCTTTAATATCCAATGGACCTCTGCGTTTATACGATAGTTTATTAAACATTTCCTCAAACAAATACTAAGATTTAAAAACACTTTGTGATAAAAACATTATACCTGCAAGATTTCACAACGAATTTTTAAATTTAAAATACGACAAATCTATTAAAGATTCACTACCTGAAACAGATCAAGAAGACATTTAGTATTTACTTTAAAGTTTATTCTTTTTAAAACCATTGAACCCTTACAGGATAAACATTATTTATATTTATGTAATTTAGAATTAATCAGCATTCATTTTCTACTACTTATATGAATTTAACCAATGAATTTAATGTTAAAAACGTTAATTTTAATTTTTTTACACGAAAAGAATTTCAACAAAATATAAAAAATTATAACATAAAGTTGTTTTTTAATAAAATCATAAGGACGTAACCGCCTTAACATAAAATATTGGCTAGACATCATGACAGCGAAAAAGACGTAAGCGACATAAATACCCGTTATCTTGGAAATATGTGAAATAAACTAAATGCAATGTATAGCTAAGAAGTAACAGTGCATACATACTCAATTTTAAGGTAATATTTAGACTTGAACAAAAGATATTTAAAAAAAACCTTCCCCTGTAAAATTTGGTTTTTGGCGCTTACGTCTTTTTGGCGGTTATGGCTCGATATTGTGTACCTAAATAGTTGTTATTTTAATTTAAACATATTAACTATGTCAAAAAGTCATTACCTGTTAGTATGTTTAAAATGCAAATATGATTGGTCAATTCACAAGGTCTCTTATCATGTCATAATGTCCTAATATTTCACAAAGCTTTTTTATTGGTTTTCAAGCAAAAAATGTCCTAAAATAATACTACTTTCTATGCTATGTTTATGTTATATGGCTTAGTTAGTGTGGAGAATTCCAACGATGAAGTCACTTAATTTCAAATGAGCTGCTATGTTAGCAGTAACGAAGCAATTTAGCGCATTTTTTAATTTGCCATTCATGAAAGACATCCAACTGTTGTACTTTACTGAGGAGAATGTATTACAAAGAGTTGATCGACATTGACCAGATTTGCCCGAACGCTGCTATAATCCGAAATGCCATCATAATATGCTTGGCATTAAAGAATTTTTGAGACGGAAACAAGGAAATCCAGTTCCAGGTTTCCCCCATTTATTGTTCACCAACGCATCAGGTCGCATTTACACAGTTCATCCAAGAAACGATGAGTGTCTCCATTTTAGTTTTCAATAGGTCAAAGTTTGTGGCCCAACATCATTCCAAGATTTCCGAACTATAAATGGTGAATTGTATGACATGTATAGAGAAGCTTGTCAATGCTTGCGCTTGTTAGAGAATGACACTCATTGGGAATACACCCTCGTATATGCTGTGTTTTCGTGAAATGCTCATCAAATACGAACATTTGTTTCGATATTTATATCAACTTGCTTCCCATCAAACCGACTGATTTGTGGAGCAAATACAAAGATGTCATGTGTGATGATATATTGCATCAGATGCGTATTAGAACAGCAAATATAAATTTGCAAATGAGCGAGGAAATTAAAAACGAGGCTTTGATATTAATTGAGGACATGTGCTTGATGATGTCAAACAAGGTATTATCGGATGCACGACGCATTTAATCAAGAGTTGCGACGCGAAAAACAATATGATTGCGATGCCTTGAGGGAATCAGTTCGAACAAATATTCAACTGTTGAATCGACAACATAAATATGCGTACGATACTCTTATAAAAGTTGTGAAATATGTAACCTGACGAATTTTTTTTAGGCGCTCCCATTGGAACTGGAAAAACTTTTTTGATCGCGTTGATTTTGGCAACGATACATTTGCAGAATAATATTGCACTTGCTTCATCAGGAATTGCTATTTGTTGCCATTGAGTAAGCAAATCAATCCAACATGCAATATTTCCAAGAACCGAGCGATGGCCAAAGTTTTGCAGCAAAGCAAACTGATCATTTGAGATGAGTGTACAATGGCTCATAAAAAGTCATTGCAGGCATTAGACAAAAAGTTACAAGATTTACGTCATTGTAATGGCACCCGACTTGAGGTAAAAACCTGAAGCAACAACACTATAAATACCATGATATTTTCGGCCTGGGTTCATTTCCCAGCCGTTGTCAATCAACAAACATCAGTTCATTATAATTAATAGTTTACTAACAACTAGTATTTATAACAGCTCCCTCTTCCGGCAGTATATCATTGAAACAATATATTAAATAAATAATGTCTATAAAACTGGCGTTGATTAATACGCCTACTCACCACTAACATAAAACATAACGCGCAATTGCAGAGCTGTCAAACAAAAAAGCTTTCTTCTCCTTTCACCACATTTCCTTCTAAGGTTAGGTTAAGTTACGTGGGTTGCTCGCAAATTAGCGAGTTCACTCGGAGGCCTTGTAGCCCATTGTGATTCCCTTATAATTATCATTCCCTTATGTTGAAATTTCATACATAAAGGGAGAATAGTTACCCTTCCTAATTTCGTTGCCTATGTGCTTCTTGTGATCACCGTGAGAACTACCCTGTACTTCTAATAAATCTGATCATATTTACTAGTAACACATCTCTGAGACAGTCCAGATCATGGAAAAGAGCACTACCAAGATGTAGTAGTCTATGCTTTTGTAAGGCTGTGCAGTTACATAGAAGGTGTTGTACCGATTCTTCCTTCTCCTCATCCAAACAACTTCTACAATAGTTATAAGGAGGGTAACCCATATGTTCCGACATGCATCCAATCATACAGTGCCCAGTGGTTATACCCATAAGAAGCCTGATCGAAAAAGAGACAAAAGAGTCCCAGTTCTATCCACTGTCATAGTAGGCCAGAGCAATCTGGATATTCTACAAGTGATGATATTTGATCACCTGAGCTCCGTCTCCACGCCCATTCATTTATCAATTTCGATACGGTCACCATGTGCAGTGTGAATATCCCTTTGCGCAAGAGTTACTTCTAAAGACGACCTGTTCGTTGCTCATTCGTCAGATACTTCATTTCCCCGGATGCCCTCATGTCCTGGGACCAATATCAACTCGACGTGATGTTGTGTCTGTTGTGCCAGGGATTGGATGCAGTTGAAAAGACATTTCGACTTAATAAAGTTGGAGTTAAGAGCCTTGACTGATGCAAGGCTGTCCAAGTAAATATGTATAGTCGAATTTTCGAGATTCAGTTCTCGGATTGTTCTCGCGGCTGTATCGATGGCATATGTCTCAGCCTGGAAAACCTCCCGAGCCCGTGCCTCTTTTTCACGTCGTCCCTAAGGACAGTGTTCGCGCCCCAGTCTTCCTTTTTTGGTGTCTTGATCCTAAACGTCCTATCTGAAATCGGTGTAGGTACTAAGTAATCCGTTTCTTGCCCCATGAATGCCCTGCCTATCTTTTGTACGATGGTGCCGTGACCACTACGATCATGCTTCAGTCCGCTCGCCTGTTTGAGTCGTAGAGCAGACTTAGCAGAATGCATTTGATATATATATATATGTATATAAAGGGGAGTTATATTAAGCATCGTCTCTAGACTGGCCTGAGGGGTGGAATTCATAGAGCCAGTAATTGCAAAACATGCTAGTCTTTGTATCTTGTTTAGAATACAAAAGGTGATTCTTGGTGTTTACAGTTCTCCACCAAACATGAGCCCCGTAGGTCAAAATAGGTCTTATGACCGCGGTGTACACCCAGTGTGCAATATATGGTTTAAGACCCCATCTCTTCCCAAAGGTTTTCTTGCATATATAGAAGGCACATAGTGCCTTTTCAATCGACACTCAGCATTATTTTCGCATGAGAGCTGAGAGTCCAAAATTACGCCAAGATATTTGGCTTCGCTTGAAGTCTTTAGAAAAGTACCATCCAGTAGTGGAGGTATGAATTCAGGGATTTTGTATCTCCTGGTGAAAAGAACCAGTTCGGTTTTTGGCAGGGTTGAAACCTAGACCTTTTTCTCTAGCCTATGGTAGTAGAACGCTGAGAGTTGATTCCGTGAGTTCACTTATTGTGGGAAGAAACTTCCCTTTAATAAGAAGCACAACATCGTCAACATATGCGACTTCTTTGTTGCCTGTCCTACTGAGCCTGAAAAGGCTTTTATTTCCGACAAGATTCTCCAGAAGTGGAGAGATGACACCAACTTGTGGTGTGCCCCTTGTCACAACTTTCCTTGTTCTACCAATACCCATATTAGAGTTTATGGCCCTGCTCTTAAGCATATTTTCTTTCCAAGTCACCCAGTTTATTAACTATTGCGGATATATACACATTATTAAACGAACACTCTATATCCAAGAAAGATGCCATAACATACTCCTTTTTGTCAAGTGTCCCTTTTATAGGTCCAACAACGTCATACAAGGCTGTCTCCACCTTTCCTTCTAAAATCGACCCCCTTTCCAAAAAAAGTAAAACAATTGTATATAGGCATTAATGACTGAGTGTTACTTCTCTTAAAAAAATGGTTTATTAATTTCATGGTATTAATGTTATAATTTGATTTCGGTCATGTCGAGCACATCGCTCTGTTCTTGGAAATATTGCATGTTGGGCGCTAAAATATATTTTACAACCCGTTAATGTCGAAGTGGGTATCTAAATATCAACGCCATGAAATTATATCTGTAGCCCAGATTAGTGTACCTACTCAGATTAGTATACTTTCTTAAAAGGTCCCAAGAGGATTTTATGAATTTCCAAGATTTCCATTTATGTTTAGATTTTTTGAATTTGTAAAATTTCCAATTTTTGCTTGACCACTGCTATTTTTGCTTTATCTATCCATGAAAATGGATTTGCATTAACTCTCACCTGACCAACTTAATAGCTTTCAAAAATTCCTTTATTTTTGGGTATTTTTTACCCATCCGGCGTTAATGGGTTAAGTAAATCATAGTAAATCACCTGTGGCAAGCTGTTTTCTTTTAGTAACTTTTGTATCAGACATTAAAAAAATTAAATTAAAGTGCAAAGTAATCGAACAATCTACTTTTTGACATTATATTACAATATGCCACAGAATGCTGCAGAAGTTCCATTGAGGACACTAAATAATTTATGAACCTGAAATGCAAGAAAGTAGTTCATTAAAATCGTGTACTCAAAATCAAACTGAAGTTTGTTTTTCCTTTCCTTTTTGTTTTTTTGGTTTCTGTTGTTGCGAATATCCATAAAACTTAACAAATTAATTAACTTTTTCACACAGAATACAAACAAATAAACAAACATGCGACTGAAAGAGCCAAACGTACAAAGTAAATGAAAATAAAAAGGAAAGGAAACGAAACGAAACGTCAAGTGGAACATAAATATAGACAACTTGGTTTATATTTAAAGTAGCAACGACAATAAGGACAACAACTACAACAACTACTATAAATAATATTGTAACCCTTTTTTTGTTGTAGTCGTTTTTTGCTACTTCACAACTGGGTCTTGTTGGTTTCTTTTTTGCACTTTTGTGTTTTTTTTTATTTTTTATAAAAAGTACTTTCTTTGGTGTTTGCATGAATGTCTTGTTAAAACACCATAAGCCTCAGGCTCATTTGTGTTATTATTGCTGTTCTTGTTGAGTATTGTTTTTAGAACATAAAGACTAAAATAAAAACAAAATAAAGTGTAACACACAATAATGAGAGTTTTTGATATTGTTATTTTTGTTAGTTTGGTTTTATTTGTATAAAGTTACAAAATCCATTTGCATTTGTAATTTTTAATAGTTCAAAATGTAAAAATACTCACAAATTTGTTTACTCTTAAGGAGAATATAAAAAACTCAGGAGTTACAACATTTTAATATTCAAAATTATTTGAACTTCAATGTAATTTACTTTACAAAATAAAATATTTAATATTTGTTATAAAGCTGTTTATCTAACGCCTATCTTAAGGTAAAAATCAGTCGATGCAGAATAACTTTCTGAGTTATCTTCCATTCCGACTGACCGATTGATTATTTCATTGAATCATCTTTAAACTTTTTCTCCAGAATTATGGCTTCATTGCTCATAAACCCCTTTAATATATCGATCTTCATTATATCTAACATGACAAAATTTCGTGAACGTAAAAAAAATTTCGTAAGTAACCATAGCTTCGTGTAAGTCCTACTCCCTAAAGACACCCTTATCACAAAGATGCATTTATTCATTTCAAAAAAATAGGTTTCAAAATAGTATGGCTGATGATAAAATGTTAACTCCCCGACTATTGCAAAGACTTTGGTTTGATGACAGAGAATAAAACATAAACCAAACACTGGAGAAACGTATGGATGTTAATAGTGAACATTAGCAAGAAAGCACAGTGGTTCAAAACATTTGTTTTACAACTAATTCTGCCATTTCTAACTGGCTTAGATCAGCCATGACATAAAATTTCACATACCAAGTAGGGCACCTCAGTCAGGCAAATTTTTAAACCCTTAGGAATCAAAGATTAGTTCCGTAAACTAAATGTTAGTGTTAGCTGTTCAAACTTAAAAATTTCTCTATACCTTGACCTCGTTTTTACATAATATGATATTTCTAAAGAAATTTAAAATGATTTTCTACACGCAAAAAAAAATATATATAGTAGTGCATGTTTACTGTTACCATTTCAACATTTTTACAAGTTTTTTAACAATATTGTAGTCAAAGTTTCTATTTATATGATTCCGGTAACTATAATATGGTTAATTTACGATTCACATGATTGTTACAGTAAACAAGTATTTATTTTTATTTCACTTTAATTTTTTATTTATTATATCTTCATTACTTTATAAACTAACAACAAGTATTTCAAATCTTATATCTAATAATTATAATATTAATTAGTGCAGCCAGTGCAGGACGAACAATTTTTTATTCATTGTTGCTCTGATTAAATTGGCATTCTTCCTTCTAGTCTTTGGATTAGGTCTGCTGTGTTCCTCCTTCTTAATCGAGTGCGGCCACAGTTAACTAACATGTTGCAGGCCAGTGGGTTTGGGCGAATTTCAAGTTATTATACCCTACACCACCATAGTGGGGAGGGTATAATGGATTTGTGCAGATGTTTGTAACGCCCAAAAATATTATTCTAACACCCACCTTAAAGTATACCGATCGACTCAGAATCACTTTCTGAGTCGATTAAACGATGTTCGTCCGTCCGTCCGTCTGGCTGGCTGGCTGGTTGGCTGGCTGTCCATATCAACCTTGTGCGCAGAGTACAGGTCGCATTTTTGAAGATATTTCGATAAAATTTGGTCCATATCATTTTTTCTGCCCAAAGACGAACCCTATTGAAACTGGCTGAAATCGGTCCATTATTTCACCTAGCCCCCATACAAATGTCCTACCGAAATTGGACTTTATCGGTCATAAATGTTTAATTTGTAAATGTATCTACACAAGTTTTTTTCTAAATAAGTTTTATATATACAGAATTCATGTCACCAAATTTTATGATGATCGGTCCATAATTAGTCATAGCTCCCATATAAGGCCTGCTTCCGACAATCACTTTAACGATCATAAATCTCCTAAAAATTTTGGTATACTCATAAAATGCAACATAAATAACTCTCATACAGACATTAATCACACTACTTAATTTCATGGTGATCGGTCCATAATTGGTCATAGCTCCCATATAAGGCCCACTTCCGAAAATCGCTCACGAATATAAATTATTGAAATTTTGAAAGAAAAATGATTTTGCTCATTTACTTAGTGTAGGGTATTATAAGGTCGGGTTTGACCGACCATACTTTCTTACTTGTTTTTTAATATTTTTCTACATTTTTCGTGATCTCAGTTTTTACAGGCGACACGTTTATATCTTTGTGTATATTCTCGTTTTTGATATACCAGGGAGTCACAGTTGCTCCCTGGTATATCATTCTTAAGAACTTGTTTTGGCGTCTTTGGATCTTTTTCACATTTGCTGCTGAGGCCGTGCCCCATAGCTGTATGCCATAACACCAAATCGGTTTTATGATCATGTTATAAAGTTCAAGTTTACAATCTAAACTAAGCGTAGAGTTTCTGTCAATGACCCATTCCATTAGAGTCAACTTTACATCTATATGACTTTTCCATGTAAGGCAACGATCGAGATGTACTACGAGGTATTTAACTTCCGATTGTTGGATTATTGATTAGTTATTGATATGAATAGGGGGGCATGATTCTCTACGCAATGTAAATGTTATATGTGTACATTTTTGCTCGTTGACTTTAATTTTCCATTGTTTTAACCATTTTTCTAGTTCAAATATTTGATTTTGTAAGTAACGAGATGCTTCTTGAGGGTTTTCCTGAATCAGTATCATCAGCAAATGTTGATGTATGCGTGCGATTGTTAGTTGGCATATCAGACGAATATATCAAATATAAAAACGGTCCTAGGATACTGCCTTGGGGAACTCCAGCTTCAATGGGTTGGGGACTACTTAAAAAGTCTCCGTCTTTAACCTTAAATGTTCGACCAGTTAAATAGCTTTCCAGTAGCTTATTTGACTCAGTTTGTTTATTAAACCTTCTTGCCATACTTTACCAAACGCTTGAGAAATGTCAATAAAGAGAGCGGAACAATATTTCTTTTCCACAAACGCTTTTCTTACAATATTTACAAGTATACGGGATTATTCGATATTACTGTGTTTTCTTCTAAATTCAAATTGTTTTCTATTAAAATCGGGTACAACTTGTTCATGAGTATATTCTCAAATAGCTTTGATATATTAGACAATAGTCTGCTCTACCTTTGGGATCTTATCATATATTGAATATCCATTTTTTCGAAATGAACTTGTGGACGTCAAATGGGTTTCAGAAACCGGCATTACATCAATATGTTGGTTTCTTAAAAAATATTAGAGTTCGTTTTTGTGTTGGCTTATGCCATTTGCATTCCAGTATATGTTTGTGACAACCATTTATATGATGAAGGACTTACCATATAATGTTGCTCTCGGCTTATGGATATCATAATCTGAGAACAACATATTATGATCAAATTATTCATCATTAAAATGGTTGTCACAGACATATACTTGTTTACTGTAACCATATATATGGTTGATACAATCATTTGAATCGTAAATTAACCATATTATAGTTACCACAATCATATAAGTAGTTACTGTGACTATAATATTGCTAAACAATTTTGAAATGGTTACAGTAAACATCCACAACTATATTTGTTTTCTTCGTGTATTTACCTAAAAGGATCTAAATAAGCATATAAGTAAAATTGAAAACGCCTTATATCTGCTGGTATGGGATTCCATAGGCTCTTCCAAAATTAACAGTTTGTGGATACTGTGATGTATTGCAAATCACTCATATTATGATTTTACCTGCCCCGGACTCAACGTAAACTTTATGGTAAAAATAAGATATTTTTTTTTGAAATGGCGGGTTTTGCTTTCAAAAACTCACTAACTCAAACAACAAGCCTTTTATATTCCTTATAATATATAAAAATCTCATGTCACATTGTTTGTGTTTCAAATCCTCCGAAACGGCTCAACCGCTTTTTATTAATTTTTGTATGTGTATTTGTGTCCCTATCCAGAATTTTATTTAAAATTTTTTTGCCGGAAACTTTTTTCTTCGCCTTTTTTTTTTTATTGATTTGGCATTAAAAATACATCAAATTTGCATTGACTGACCCTCACCTACACATTCTTTAGTCGAGATTTTAGTATTTTGCCAATTTACCACTTCGTTAATTCGCTATGAGTTAGCCAAATCGAACTGCATCTGCAGTATGAGACTACAGATATAGTAGCGATTTTTACTCGCAATGTGCCACTACTGACTCACAAACAAAAAATCACTTACGACCGCATTATGCTAGCCATTTCTGCGGAATAAGGTGGATTCTGTTTTTAGATGCACCAGGTGGAACTGGCAAAATATTTCTCATTTCGTTAATTCTTACCGAAATACGTTCACTGGGTGTTGCATTATATGGCGTAGCAACTACTTTATTGGATGAAGGTAGAACAGCTCATTCAGCATTTAAGCTGCCAATGAATATTCAAAATAACCCAGACGCAGTGTGCAACATAAGAAAGCAATCGACCATGGCCACAGTGCTAAGTTATCATCTGGGATGAATGCACTATGACACACAAACATTATCTTAAAGCATTGAATAGAACACTCAAAGATATAAAAAGCAACGACAAACTATTCGACGGCATTCTGTTACTCCTTTCAAGGGATTTCAGAAAAACACTTCCCGTCATTCCACGTTCAACGTACGCTGATGAGAGCAATGATTGCTTTAAATCATCGCCACTATAGCGCGTTCAAATACTAAAGGATATATCCGCTGACACATTCTCCAACCAATTGTTAGATATCGGTGATTGAAAATTAGCTGTCTATGAAAATACTGGATGAATAAAATTGCACGCTAATTTCTGTACAATTGTTGATTTCCAAAATAGTCTCATTGACCGTATATTTCGTGATCTAAGCACACAATATATGAATCACGCACGGCTAGCAGCAAAAAATCTGGATGTCCACGATTTAAACCTCAAGATACAGCAGTCATTGCCAGGTGACTTCACATGATACAAATCGATCAATACATGTGATGCCAACGAAGCTGTGAATTACCCAACAGAGTTTTTGAATGCAATGTATTGGCCGGGCATGTCACCACACCTTATACGACTAAAAATTGGATCTCCGGTTATTTTACTTTGGAATTTGAACCCACCACGGCCGTGTAATGGCACGCGATTGATAAATAAAAAATTGATGAAAAACTTTGTCGATGCCACAATTTTGAATGGTAAATTTCGAGGCGAAAATGTTTAGCAGCCACGAATTCCAATAATTCTAAGTAACAGACGTGACAATTGAAATCATTAAACATGCCACTGTATTGGCATACAATTTCACAAAGTAGATAGGTGATTTGTGGTGACGTTTAGCACCTTATTAAGAACATATGAACGAGAAAAATTAAAAAATAACAGCATTTCCTCCTTATATGAGTACTGTTACCATCTAATCTAGTATTTTGAGCACTGAACTTATTAACCTACTGTTATATATTCCAACCCACAACCTTGGTAATGCCAATTATAACAATCCATTGCTACTCCAACGAACATGATATATATATGTATTTTTGGTTGTGGTTTACTAATTAGAATTATGTTAATTAGTTTTTAAAACAACATTTGTGTACATTTGTTAATTCATTTTTTAATATTTGTCTAATATAATATAAATAATAATTTATTGATTTGTTATTTAGCAAAAAGTTGAAAAACTGTGCGAAACGGTTACAAAAATGCAACAACTGTTGACAATTTTATACATAGTAAACAAGATTTTTCATGTTGCATCTATTATAATCTAAACATAATAATTTTATTAAAAAAAAATATTACACTTGAAAAAATCATGTTGTTAATATATTATATTAAACAATAAATTTTGTATGTAAATCTATTACAACTCAACCTTTACACAATCTGAAATTAAATTTCTATCGAATTAAATTTCAACATCAAAACTTTATTTCTATTATAAAAAAATGCCGAAACTTGTACCGATGTGTAACCAAATTAAATTTCGGTAAAGAAATCAAACAGATTTTCTATACTAAAAATTTTAGGCAATCAAATCACTAAATCATGATATGTAACTCAATGAACCACAAATAAATTGGACTGTTGCCTATGGGTGGAAAATAACTAATTTCTTTAAGTGTAGTAAGGTATCAAATGAAATGTTTAACATAATCGTATTTACATTGTGTTACCTCGATTTTCAACAATTATGTTAAACAATTACACTTGTGTACAAAAAATAATAAATAATATTAAATAAATACCCACTTAAATATAAATACATATTTATTCACATGTTGGTTAGTGCAACAATTGAAGCATTTTAATTGCTATATAATGTGGAATAGGAACGCAATTCCATTTATTTATTAAATGATAATAATGGTTACAAATGTGTTAAAATCATGTCTATAAATTGGACAATTTTTAAATTTTGGTAATTTTAATGATAACCTAACGAAATCCGGCAGATGATACCTACTCTCATACAATACAGTATGGACTACGGCGCGTATGAGTATTTTATGTATGAACTCCAAATGACAATTATAAAATAATCATACGTCTGAATGCTAGATGCTGACAAACATTTTAATCAAAAGAATTATGTTGTAACTAAATTTATATACAGTCAGGGTCAGAATTTAGTATACAACACGCATTTTCATGTATGAAGCCAAATATTTTAATTTGTGTAAGAAATTTATAAGTTTGAATAGACTTAAAATTATATTTAGTGTTTTATCTTTTATTATTTTAAAAATCTTTGAAAATTAAAATTGATTTCGTGGAAAATTTATGGGAAAAAGGAAAAAGTATATAAAAACAACAGTAAAAAATTAGTATACAGTTGATGGATAACGGTCTATTTTATGTTACCAAAATCCGAAAACAAAAAGTTAATATTTTGTTGGTCCCTTAATTTCGGCCTCTATTCGCCTTTTCATGGAGTTTGCAAGATGTTCAGTTATATCTTTCGTAATTTCCCTCTCCCTCTTCGTTTAAAGAGGGTTCGGAGTTCGTCCTTAGATAAAATGCTGTAGATTGTGGAGATGAATTAAACTGCTTAGGCACCTTATACAATAGCCACTCCTTAACAATTCTGACGGTGTGCTTTGGGTCTTTGTCTTGTTAAAAAACCATTGGTATTACAGGACCTAAATTTTCCACACTTATTTTCAAATTGTCCTTTAAAATTATTAAGTTGTCTCGGCTATTCATTGTACTTTCAATAAATACAAGATTGTCATGTCCTGTAGCTGACATCAGTCCCACACCATCAAAAATTGACTCTGATATAAAAGACGCTTTCAGATTTAACGTCGCCCATCCTAAACGCCAATAGGTAGAGACATTAAATATGAACTATAGGTTTCCATCTCCCTATGTAGATCCACTAAGAAGGAATTTTAGGATATTCGCAGGTTTATCTTAACTAATACATATAAAAAAAATTTTAAAATTAATATTTAACTAAGTACTTTAAAACTGAGGAGGTAAGTGTCAGGAACTTTTTTTGAAATTCGAAACTGATTAGAGCTGAAATATTAATACGAACAAATTTGGAGGAATCTTGTAAAGATTTTAAAAATTTTTTTGCAAACCACTAAAAGTTTGGAATTCAACGTGAAGTCAACTTTATTGTATAGATGCGAGACTTGGAATGCAGCTACATGCAACATTAACGAACTCCAAGTATTTACCAATAGATGCCTTAGGAGGATTTTAAAAATATTTTGGCCAAATTTTATATCCAACTGCGACCTGTGGATAACCACAAATCATGTTCCTCTACGCATCGAAATATTGAGACTTATGTGGAATTGGATAGGTAACACACTACATAAATCTGCAGATGATCCAACACGGACAGCCATTAAGTGGAACCTACAGGGTGACAGAAGAAGAGGAAGATCCGCTCACACGTGGAGTATCAATCACAATGAAGTCCTGGAATGAAAGCAAACTAATAGATTGTAATAGAATTAGGGTTTATTCAACTGGTAAGACATCGACATACTCGTATTTTTCTGAAAATTAAAAAAAAATTATTTTAACTAAAAGTTTGAAGCTTCAGACATGGAAAAAATAATTGCAATTTAAATACGATAATGAAACAACTGTACCTGTTCTGTTCAGCTAGGGTTTAAACATATTTTTTTCTTGAGCACATTATCACAATAACAGTCGAACAAAATTCTTCAAAATAGAGTATTTTGAAATTTCAAATTTGTCAAATTTGAAGAGGGACTTTTTCTCTTAATGGAATTTTTTAAATATTTAAAATTATTTAACTAATCGGCATACAAATTAGAGGATTTGCTTCTGGAAGAAGTAAGAATCAAATGCTCTTAATGATACTAAACGTACCAAAAGGGAGAATTAAGTTACTTATGCGTTCTTCTAATCCACAGTGGGGCAGAATCAAAATTTTTTGGAAATAAATCTGGCATTTCTAAACAGATGACCCGATCGGGACAAAATTTGACGTGGGGGTGACCAAGGAGTATTTGAGTTCAAGTTATTAAAATGGACCCTACAAATGCTCCAGGCGCGGCGGTATGGGGGCTCAAAGTAGGGTACCTTCGACATGTAAAATTTTTAAACACGTGCAATTTTTTTGTTTCCCATCCAATTTTGGGAAGCACTCGGCTAGGTCTTGAAAAAATATGCTTGCGTGTGCTATTTATCTCTTATAATATCCGAGTTATAAGCATTTCAAAATTTACATTTTCAAATTTTGCCGTACATTGGTCCGCTTTTTTAAAAATATAGATCGTACTTTTGAACCGAATGGACTCGAATTTTGTTCGTTAGTTAGATAACTTAATTACCAATAATATGCAAGAAATTTGAGAGCAATATCAATTACGGATCCGAAAATAAACGATTTTCAATTTAAAAATTCAAAAATTTGTAGATTTTTGCTGTTTTTTGGGCGAAAAAGTGACTTAACTCTTTTTTTATTAAAATAAAACTTTCTTTAAGAACATATAACAGTTTCATGTTTTTCTGTAAGATATCTTTAAAAAGAATATCTTGGTATAAAAAACATGTCATATTTTTCGAATATGTCACCCCTACGCCCTTTGCAATTTGACCTATTTTTTATCAAAATTTTAAATTTGGACCACATGTTCTAAAATCTCAAAGCTGGGATCAGAAAACGGAAAGCAGTTTTGGAAACCTTGATATGATTCCTATTTATTTTTAAAGCATTTTCCCAGCCCCAAAGGAAATGTAGGACCTGTGAGCAAAATTGTAAAAAATACCATTTTTGGGATTTCCCCTCAAGTTTTTAAGAATTGCGGGATTAACTTTAATGTTTTGACAAAGTTTTTTACACTGTATTATTAAGAATGAAAAATTTAAAAAACCCTTCAAATTTCGTTTAGTTTTGTTGATAAATAAAGGTTTTACATATTTATTGAGCGCTAAAACTGAAATTTCTATCAAAACTTTGATAGGATTGCAAATATTAGGAACAATTTGGTCCACATTTTTTTCGATCTAATTTTTTTTGTTTAGATAAGTTAATATGTGGTATTACGAAAAATATTTCAAGTCAATATCTCAATTATATTCCCAATTTAAAAATCTTTGAAATCGGATGGGAAACAAAAAAATGGCACGTGTTTAAGAATTTTACATGTCGAAGGTACCCAACTTTGAGCCCCCATAGCGACGCGCCTGGAGCATTTGAAGGGTCCATTTTAATAACTTGAACTCAAGTGGTCCTTGGTTACTCTGATATTAAATTTTGTCCCGATTGGGCCATCCGTTTAGATATGCCAGATTTATATCCAAAATACATGTTTGAAAACTGCATCAAATTTTAATTTTTTTGTGCATTATTTTCATCATATTTCAAATAGATAGTTTTTTATACAGAGGTTACCTAAAAAAGAGACATTTGAAATAAATTGCTAATAACTCTTTAATTATTATTTAATCTGATTTTAAAATATGAAAGAATTCAAATTGGATAAACATTTTTTAAGCCTTAAATTCAAAGTTTTGGATAAATTGTGCCGTTTTGAGCTTCTGTAGGCAAATGAGTTATTTTCAGGTATATCCACATAAGTATAAAGCAGCTTTAATTAAACACATTTATACTTACTTGTCTCTTTATTTTCCATTTCATACTAATGAATTACTACGAACACAACTGAACTTGGAAGAATCATTGATTAACTTTGACGCACACATGTGTAACGGTGCTTTATATTAAGCACAAACAAAAAGCACCAGTCTTTTTTTTAGGTTTTTCCAATAAAAAACAACAACAAAATATGTAAAACGGCACTTTGACTTTATGACTTTTTTACATAAAAAAGTGTCATTTGACCTAATGTGCAGTGGCTAAATATAAAATTACATTTTTTTGTTTATTATTAAATTATTAAATTGGCGCTGACACCAAAACACATTTGCGGTTTGCATTGCATGAAAAAAATGTATATATTTTTTTAAATTTCGCAAATTTAAACTTTTTTCATAAATAGATTATTTAAACATTTACATATACATTTTAATGTTTTAAATTGTATCTAGTTTAATATAACATTTCGTTAAATCACACATTTTTTTTTAACTTTTCCAACATTTTGACACAATTTGTAGTTAATTTTCTTTTTTTATAAAAACATCGAAAACATGTTAATTTGAATTGACGATATGAGTGGGGATATGTTTTTACAACTATGAAATTGTGTTTCAAGGTAATTTCTATATGTAACATGATAGAAAATAAATTAAAAATATAAAATATATAAAACAAACAACTAAGAGTGTTATATTCGGCTGTGTTGAATTTTTAACACCCACTACCAATATAAAACAGGATTTTCCAACAAGAGGTGTTATTTGGTATTCAAAGAATAATGGAATTTTTTGAGATAAATGATCGGATGTTTATTTCATAATAAAGAGGAAGGTATGTCGTTAATAATGAAAGACAACATCAGCCAAATGGCCACCACGACCACGATTACAGGACCATATCCTTTTCATGAAATTTTCCATAACCAAATCGCAAAGTTATGTCCTCGATAGCCTCACGAATTCTATCTTTGAGGTCTTGAATAGAAGAAGTAGGAAGAAGTCGCAAGGTGTTAGATCACAAAATCTTGGTGGCCAATTGTGATCACTTCTTCGAGAGATAACACGGTCCGGAAACTTTTCCCGTAAAAGAGCAATGGTTTCGTTGCTTGTGTGGCACGTAGTGCCGTCTTGTTGAAAGTAAACGTTGTCCAGATCTATGTCATCCAACACCGACCAAAATACGGTGTAATGACGTTTGTGGAATGCCCAATTCCAAAAGAACGACGAGGAATGGACAAACCTGGGTTTTCTTCAACACTTTGGACTTCAGCAGCAATATTCTCAGTTGTTCTTGAGCGACGTACACTGGTTTTATTCTTCGCATCACTAACTTGTCCCAACAGCTCGAATTTCTGTATTGCGGTCCAACAACGTGCTTCACGACAACCCACAAATGCTTTAGTTTTGCCAACTGTGAATATTTATGATCAACAAAGAATATTTTCGCGACAATCTTATCCTCCTATGTCCGTCCCTTCAGAACCTAAAATTTATAAAGACCCATTGGATCTGCGACCAATTAATCGAAGTGTTATAAACGGAATGACAAAATCAATATTCCTACGTGTTTTTAGTAAAGAAGGATTATTACTCACAAAGTCTAGTAGTATGATTAATGAATACTTGCACTATTATCGATAATTGGCAGAATTTTTTTTTGTTATGTTGGTAGGATAATAGTCTTTAAGAAAGAGTGGTTAAACAAATTTTACTACCAGAAGAAAGGCTAAAGTTTTCTCTTTAATCCTATATGTATTTGTTGATCAGTTTTGAACTGTTTGTAGAACACTTTTTTTATTTGAATGAAATTACTACCAACATTTTTTCAATTTTTATTTTACCTCTTCATATGTATGGTCCACTTAAACCTTATGCGAGAAGTACAGGTCAAAATTTGGAAGATATTTCGATAAAATTTGGTGCATACATTTTTTCGGCCTAAGGAAATTGGATTTTATCAGTCGTAAATAATTTAACGGCAAGCGTTCCGTAATTAGTCATGGCTCCCATATAAGGCCATCTTCCGAAAACCATTTACGAAAATAAATTTGTATTGAGGCAAGGTGAAATAATGAACCGATTTCAGCCTGTTTCAATAGGCTTCGTCCTTGAGCCAAATTTTATTAAAATATCTACAAAATTGCGACCTATATTTTGTTTATAAGAATGCATTTATATTATACAACATTTATGGGTGTAAAAAGTATAAACAGCAGACTTCAGTCAAAAAGATTGAGCAAGCTCCAAAGGAGAAAAAAGGTGCTAAGCTTTAAAATGGTACTAGGTTTTTTACGAAATATTAGGAATTCCCTAAGGTTCTATTCCATCAAACTTTGAATTTATGTAATACTAGCTTGACCCGGTGGGCTTCGCTACCCCTGTCGTAGTAAAAATCGTTTCAGCTGTTTAGTAATTATTGTTTAAGAACTAAAGGTACCAATTGTACCAGTTTTTCCCCTTTTTTATCTCTTTCTGGTAAAAATATTGAAAAAATGTATAGCCTATTGGGGGTTCTATATACGTTCCAAATTTCAATAAAATCGATTTAGCCGTTTAGACATTTATATATTTATATGGATTTAATACATTTTAAAAAAAAAAATATGAAACCGATTTCAAAAGTGGTGGAAACATATGTCTACATTAAAATTAAATCTATGAAACCATTTTAACGAAAACCGTTTATTTCATAAAAATCCCTTTTGAAAACAAAAAGTTATAAGCGATTGAATTTTCAAATTTCAGTCAGATAATGAAAAGGTGAATATTGAATCACCTGTTTATAGGGAAAATGTTTACATAGAGACCTGAATTTTTGGATTCTCAGGTGCTAACTTTAATATGAGTATTTAAATTAAAAATTGGCGGCAAAAAAAGAGCAGACTTTTACCCGCTATTTCAAAATTAAAAGCACTATGCGCAAATCTCATTAAACAAAAAAAAATTATTTTTTTTTTTTTAAACATAAACGATGAAAATGCTTTTTAATCTTAGCAAAACGGTACCAATATTTCCTTTCTATCACAACCCGTTAAAATGTTATATGGCTTTAAACATTTTTTATTAAGGCAAAATAACTTTTTGTAAGGGTTTCAAAAACGTTCATTGTATTAATTTAGGCTGCAGAAAAAGTGGTGAAATCAGATTTGCAATATATTCACCCGTTTTTGCTCTACAGAAAGTGAAAATAAGGAGTGAAAATTTTCCAAAAACAGATCGCCATTATTGTTATTTACGCTCAAACCTTCAAATAAATTACGATACCCGAAAAACTAATGAAGTGACTTGGTCACCAAACGAACTCCAATATATATAACAGATCTGTATCAAATATTGGTTCGACAGTTTTAAGAAATTTACGCAGGTTAATATGTGTTTCTAAAGTCGTCCTTATATGAGAGTTATGAGCAATTATGCACGCAGGAAAATAATATAGTTGTGCATGTTTACTGTAACCATTTCAAAATTTTTATAAGCTTTTTAACAATATTATAGTCACAGTAACTATTTATATGACTGTGGTAACAATAATATGGTTAATTTACGATTCACATGATAGTATTAAACATATATATGGTTACAGTAAACATGTATATGTTTGTGACAACCATTTATATGATGAAGGATTTACCATATTATGTTGCCCTCGGCTTATGGATATTATAATCTGAGAACAACATATTTTAATAAAAGTGGTTCTCACAAACATATATTTGTTTACTGTAGCCATATATATGTTTGATATAATCATGTGAATTGTAAATTTACCATATTATTGTTACCACAATCATATAAATTGTTACTGTGACAATAATATTGTTAAACAAGTTGAAATGGTTAGAGTAAACATGCACAACTATATTTTTTTCTGTGTGTTGGTAGATCTTCATAAAATTTTTTACGGAGATTTCGAATTTCAAACTGATTAAGATATTTATGCATATTTAAGCGATCTACGGAAGTGGGCTTTATTTGGTTTTTGCATACATTGGTTCGATATCAATATTTATAAGACATTTTTGTAGGTTAGTGTGTTTTTCGGAAGAAATCCATATATGAGAGCTATGATTGATTATGGCATGATCTTCATAAAGTCAGGTACAATGATTTCTATATATATATATGAGGAATATTTGTGTCGAATTTCAACTTGATAGCGATTGCTTGTAAGAGACATATGCGTATATAAGTGATTTTAGGAAGTGAACTTCACAATTTGACATTGAACTTAGGTTTGCTGAATTTTTTATGAATTCTGCATTTTTGTAAGCATTTATGTACGATAGAGCCATATTTCGGGAAGAAATTTACATATAAAGGGTCTAAGAGATATCATGGATCGATTCTTACTTTATGTGATTATTAATCTGCAATATACGAGTATTTACACAAAATAGAAAAATATTAAATTTTTTTAAGGTTTTCTTATATTTTGGATCAGAAGAAGTATGGCCAGTTTTGATTACCAATCATTTCTCATCAACAAATAATACTAAGTTATTCTTTCGAGGACCTATCTTGCCTTCAACAGACGAAAGGGCGTAGCTAGATTGTCTTACCAGATCAAAATTGCAGTGTGTATCGTGCATATAAAATTTATTTGTACAAAACTGTAACTGTTATTGTTAATAAAATCAATTTCAATATATAGATTCATTTCAATAACTTCATTGTTTTATATTGCTACACCACCATAAATTGGCAAGCGTTCACAAATCTTCAATGTCTAAGTATTTTTTTATGTAAATAAACATTGAAAACAAAAATTAGCACTCACTACTGCATATTAAAACAATCAGAATTTTCTAGTCGAAATATTCATAAAATCAGTTCTTGCAGCACAATTGAGCCATGCATAAATCTGTTAGATTCTGTTTCTTTTAACAACTTTAAAATATTGAGTTTTATTTTAATATTTTTGTTTTGGCAAAAATATCATTTTTCCAAAGAAAACATTTGGCTTTGAATTTATTCAACTGTGCTTTTAAATAAAACAATTGTTTTTATTTGTTTATCAAACTAAAATTATTTAACTTCAATAAAACACTAAAATTAATACTAAGATTTGTTGTAGCTGAGTGGGTTTAAACAATAAAGTGTATTAAATAAATGCATTTTATATTTGTCTTATAAACATAAAAAAACCCACAGAGAATTGGAATTGTTAAAGTACTTTGGAACCATATTTGAAGACTACTTGTTCATGTAAAAATTTTAGCTAGTACCTTTCTAGCCAAATTTCAACCGAAAATTTTGATTAGGGTTTTTAGCAAGAATATTTTTAATAGAATATCTGCCGAGTACAATGTAATTGACATCCATATTTGGAGCCACCAATATGGTTTAGTCATCTGATATACGATTCTATAGTTTTGCTGTTCATTTCAGTCGTATTGCTTAGTTTACTTTGTTACTCGATGTACGCAAGCAACCTAGCAAACTCTATATGATTTAATTTTTACTGGATCACACCACCCAAGAAAATGGAGAAACTATAACAGTAAGTGTTAGTGACAATTTGGTTCTCGATATTTCAGATGGATTGTTGAGTATATGTTCATCCAGATATCAGTGTTTTTACATACATTTACAGAGAAGATTGAACTGCTCTTGGATAGAAAATATTTAATTTAGAGCTTCTTACTGGTAAACGTAACATCGGTTTGGTTATGGCACATCAGTTTTTTAATCATTGTTTTCATTAACCAAAAATTACCAAAGCACTGGATCGAATTCAATGAATTCTACTTTTAAAGTACTCCTTTTTAATTGATTAAATGTTTATGAAATTTCATGGGATAAAATAAATTTGTTATCAATTCAAATTCGAATTTTTTACTGAAATCTATGTATATAAGACACACAAAATTTTCCTACTTACCAATGTCCGTTATAGACTCTGAAAAAATCCAAACGCTTGGTAAATTTGTGAAGATGGATTTAGACAACCAAAACACTGCATTAGTTCCATTCGGTCCATTCGTGAAGCCGATTTTCAAATTTACTCATACAAAATTTTTTTCGAGTTTTGAAAATCTGTATGTCTTGTAATTTTGTGTGTATGCACTTCACTCGATGAGGAGATCCACTAAGAAGGGATTTTTAGAAATTCGAATTTTAAGCAGGTAAAAATGGATACTAGCGGTATCTCTACATTTCTGGAACTAGCACTAAAAATCCAATTAATCATAATTTATCCAAAAAATTAGTGGACAGGTGTGTGGTAATTTTTGATTTTTTACTTTGAAGGCGATAAAACCCGATATGGGCAATGAAAAACTTCTGCTTGATCCGACTATACGTGAAATATCTTTTCCGCCAAAGTTTTGCAAACTGCAGTCATCAATTCAAAATATTGTGCATAAAATGTTTCCCGATATTACAAATAATTCAGAAATCACTATTGGGATTGATAAACAATTTGGAAGACTCGCAGCCTTCGACCATACAAAGGATATAATTTAAAAAGGAAACTCATGAAGTCATTAAAAAATAAGACATTGATATTAGAGCCCAAATTGCAACACTAAAGCCATTCGAATTAGAGATTGACGCCCGGACAATTGAAGTAATTTACAAATTAGTGCTAACGATGATAGATGGAAAAGTAGGTCAGGCTTTGACTGACACAAAGGCTTCCTCCAGCTGCATTATATGTCAAACCACATCAAGCTACGTAAACCAAGTGCCGGAAAAATCATTAGATAATACTGATGCACATGAATTTGGATTATCACCCACCGCTACATACAAGAATACGATTCATGGAACACATACTAGAAAGTAGTTATGATTTGGATTTTGGACCTACAGGATCAATAAGAAACAACGACACCAATAAGGAGTTGAGAAGTTTAAAAAAGTAACATGTTCAGGATTAACCAAAACAAGGATCAGGTAATACGAATGATGGGAACACAGCAAGAAGGTTCTTTTCAGATCCCGGAAGAGCATATAAAACAGTTGTTGATATAAATCTTATTTCAAGATGTACTTTTGAGCAAGTAATCAATTGATGCTAGAAAATTTGGTAATTATGCGATGGAAACTGCACGAATATATACAACCAAATATCCATGGAGAAATATGTCTGCAACTGTTCACAAAATCATTTATCATGGAAAAGATGTCATTAAAAATCATTTAGTACCACTTGGAGATCTACCAGAGGAAGCCCAGGAAATAAGGAATAATGATTACAGATTTTATAGAGAGCACAGTACCAGAAAAACATCACGAAATTCTATAAATGAAGATTTATTGAATATATTACTGATAACATCAAATCCACTTATCTCTAGCATTCAAAGTCAATGGGAAGTAGAACATTGGGACTTAGATAAAGAAGCAAAAAGCCAGCCAAAAGACAAAAATAATTTAGAACTAAATATGGAATATTTGCGGGCTATTTTCCAACGAAATGAATAATAGTTATAATTTTTTTTATTGTTACTTAAGTAAAAAATAAAATAAACATTAACAAATTTATGTTATTATAAAAAATAAAAATGTTTGTTCTTAATGTTATTGAAATAAAAAATAAAATAAACTTTTTAAAATCGTATTTTTTTCCAAAAACAACCGATTCTAGTGGAACCAGTTCTTTAAAACCCGGTTTTAGTGGAACCTGTTATACAATTGATAAAGTAGGAACCTGTTGTCAAAATTATCCAGGGTATTATTAAGATGTTTTTTATCAGCTGATAAATTTTTTTTAAAAGTAAAACTGATTCAAAAAATAAAAAATTTGCATTTTTATACTAAATGCTATACAAAAACTAAAAGTTCAACATTAACCTTAAATTCCTCAACAAAAAAATTCTAAAATATCTTTATCGGTTCAAAAGTTACAGAGTTTTGGCCGATAAAAAACGATCCTGAGCCACTGTGCGGCGATGAATCCTTAAAATATATTCGTATTGGTAAGACTTTCGCACCTCGATTTGTTATTGCATATTTTTGAATATTTTTATTTACAGCATATTTTGTCCTTTATAGCATATTTTACTCATAATAGCATATTTTTGTTACATATTTTCTTTTTTGGTAATTTTTTGGTGATTTTATTGTTTGAATTGTAATTTTTCTTGACTATATTTTACTATTTTATTAAGGCCCATGATAATTGGCTTGTACTTAAAGAAAAATTCGAATACATTGAAAACATAGGCATCTTGTTAAGTTTATGACAAAATTTAGAAATTTTAAATTACAAAATCGGAAGTTAGAATCCCAAAGAAACAATTAGAAATTAAATGTTAGAAAATATGCTACGAAATTGTATTTTAAATAAATAATACTACCATAAAATCAAATGTATAAAAAAATATATTTAAAAGCTCCATGTAGAGTAAAAACATTTAGAGAAAATTATACGGAACGTCTTTCCTGATTCTGGAAAAATTGGGGCACATGGATTGAGACAGTTAAATATTATGCCACAAATTATTACAAACTTTTGGAAGTATTGGATAGTTTAAAAGATGAGGCAAATTAATCTTTCTATAAGAGGTAACTTTAAATCAAAAGATATTTAAAGCTGGAAAATAAATCGGACAAAACTAAAGCACGCCTTCATGGATATAATATAAAAAACTTTAATTCATATTATCAATCTCCCAAGAGTTCTCAATAGGATTGAGATCGGAAGATTGTGCAGGCCAATGAAGAACTTGAATATTATTGCTCTGTAGCCAAGTCTAACACACTTTGGAGGTGTGCTTAGGATCGTTATCCTGTTGGAACCTCCCTATAAGTGTAATCTCTTCACTGGCATAAGGCAACATTAGATCTTCCCATATATCGCGGTACATGAACCGATCCATAATCCGATTAACTTTATTAATTGGCCCAATTCCTTGACTAGAAAAGCAACCCCAGGCCATTACATTGCTCCCCTCCATGTTTCTCCTTTCCGTCTGCGTACACGCCTTATTCCATCGGAACTTTTTAATTTGTATTTGGATTCGTCAGATAACAGAACTGTCTTCCATTTTTGGACACTCCAGTTAATGTGGGCTTTGGAAAACTCCAATCTGGCTTTATTGTTCTTACCAAATATAAACAGTTTTTTTGCTGGTCGTCGGCTGAATAATCCGACTTCTACTGCTCGTGTACGGATTGTTCTTTCTCTAACGCATAATCTTCAACTTGTTCTTAATTGACTAGCTGATGCTGTATCTGCTGGATCTTTTTGTATTGCTCCTTTGATCAAGGAATCATCATATCGTGTAGTTTTACGCGGGCGTCCTCCAGAATGCCCCGGTAAAATGCGACCATTCTGCAAAAACTTTGGAATCAGCCAGGAAATAACTGATCTGTTAATTGAATATTTTTTTACTCAATTCATGCCGTGATAAGCCTGCCTTCCAGTCTTCAATAACTTAAATTTTAAATTCACTGAAGACCCCAGATACCTTCGTAATCCAAATCTTCAATAATTCTGTCAGAAATGATTTCGAGAATTTTCCTATTTAAATTCAGAAAAATCCGTCCATTAATAACGGAGATATGAACTAAAATCCGAGACAAACTCTGAAAAATTCATCAAAAAATTACAATTTATTTCATGCTTTGACAAAAAAGCAACAAAACGTATTTTTGGATGTGTGTTGGTTTCATTGCTTTGCGTATTTGGTTTTTATGGTTTTTTTGTGTTTCGTTTCGTTTGGCGTTGTTGTTTTTATACCCTTCACCTTCGTGAGAAGGGTATATATAAGATTGTCATTTCGTTTGTAACTTCTACAATTTCTTTTCGTCTGCAATAAAAAGTAAAATTTTTAAAAGTTTTCTTGATATAAGTATTTAGGATACATTACGCTGAAAGTGGACAATTAATGCATCCACAACAAAGGTATAAGATTCGGCATAGCCGAATATAGCACTCTTACTTATTAGAGCATTGATCATCAGGACTCCCAATAACTGTTATCAGAAAAATGTTTTACCGTATTCAACCACGGTTGAATCAGGAGACGGCTAGTATTGTATGATCAATTATTGTATATATCAGATAAAAAGTAATTTTTTGGTTAAGTGTTGCATTAAGCATAGTATACCTTGCAATGTAAGTTTGTAAACTATTTTAACTAACCATAAATTATACCGCAAATTGAACCACAAATTTTCATTTTAATTAGAAAAAGTTTTGCTTTAATTTATCACAAACAGTTTTTTTCTTTTATTCTGAAACGCTTAACCAAAAGTCTTGTCCTGCAACAGGTCCAATGTTGGCAAAACATACAAAAGCTTAAACTTTTTTGGTTATTGCTTTGCAAACACATCAATGGTTTTCAAATGCATTTTGGCAATGTTACAATATTATCAGTGAAACTGTTAAAATGTATGGAAACATTATTTGCAAACACCATACAACTAAACATACACCCGTACTTATTCAAAAATTTAGTAGAGTTTTAGCACGTTTTCATTTCACAATATGCTTTTGTGGATTTTAAACACATCATTTGCAGACTTGTAAGGAAACGTTTTGGCAATATGTAGTGATATAATTGTATGTAAAGTTAAACTAAAGTATTGTAGCATTTTTAAAAAATACATATCGCAATTATATGACTGTATGCTGACAATGAACTTATATTTATTGGTTAGAAAGGAAATGTATTTAAATACAAACTTTTAAAAGCTAAATAAACTCAAAACAGCCATCAGAAACTAATTTTCAAATTAAGTTCAGGAACCAGGTGTAAAAAGATGAAGAGTGTCTCAGGGCATTGTTGCCGGTTTAGGTGTAAAAATCAATAAGATGTAAACATCTCAGTGTTATTTTTGCAAAAAAGTGATAATTTTCTCAGCCTCATATCTTGCAAACCTTTTGGAATTTTGATTTCCTCTCTAAGGCAAAGTTGTCGCTCTAGACATAAAGAACAAAAATTATAAACATATGAAATAAATAACTTCATCTTCAAGATCAAAATCCCATGTTCAGGTCCCAAGGAAACAATCAACTGCAAAAATGTACCTAAGATCTCAATTAACCACTTTTAAAAACATTTGAACTTCCTAGAAATAATTCTTAACACCGTTTAGATTGCGCTTTATCTTCAAGATCAAAATCGCAAAAAACTTAAAAATTTTTTTTACCTTTTACCCGTTCAAAATTCATGGAAACAATCAACTACAAAAATGTACCTAAGATCTCAATAAACATCTCTCGAGATTACACATCAAGGGACGCAGCACTCAAACCGAACGATTTGCAAGATACGAGCCTGAGAAAATGATCACTTTTGGCAAAAATGACACCGAGGGCCCATACAAAAGTGCATGACTTTTTTTTTAATTTATCACGTAATGGTGTCCGTGACTCAAAAAATTACAAACTGTGTATTTTATAATAAATTACATTACAATTGTATAACGTAATGATGTAGTTAAAATATTTTTGAACAATTGACCAATCATTCAAAATTAATCAACAAAATCTGAAACGTAAATATATTATCAAACATAATTAAACATGCACTAAAATTACAGCATTTCATTTCACTTTAGAAAATGCAGACAATTTCACTCATATTTTCTCATTTTGTAGCTGAAAATCATAAAAAATAAAAAATTTTCAATGGAAAATTTCAAACGTTATTAAACAACATAAAAATATATGTAAATGAAAATTGGAATTGAAATTGAAATATCTTTTTTCAAGACTCTTAGGGCCTGGCTCACAAAATGCGAACGAACATTTTCTTTCTTATTTTATATTGAAAACAATAACAAAAATTCAAATTTATTTGTTGTTTTCAATATAAAATAAGAAAGAAAATGTTCGTTCGCATTTAGTGAGCCAGGCCCTTAAATTTTATTTGAAAACAAAAATATTAACATAAATACTTACCCCCATATTCATAAACAAATGTTTTAAAGTAAAATTTCCATACAAAATTTGATTTTAAAACGTTGTTTAAATTTAAAAATTGTTTATGAATATGGCCTTTAATATGAAATTATTTATAAATGTTATAAACTGAAAATCAATGAAATCAAATCATAATATTTATGTTGAAACTTTTTTCTGTGTACAACAAAAAAGTAAAAAACTACACAATATAACACTCCGATAAATTTAGCCGCAACCCGCAACAGTGCCCTGAGGCACCCCTTAGTTTTTGCGTTCTCAACACACTTTTTGTAATTGTTGAACATTTACAAATTCATAGACTGAAAGACCAATATCTTACCTTTGAAGAAGTATATGGGGCATTTCACGTCAAGTGAACCAACTTTTGAAATCGATGTCTTCCGATCGGGATGAAAATTGCACCAATGTTAGTTCTATTGGATAGTAGTTCGGACACAATTTTTCAACAAGATCGGTCAAGAACTCTCTGAGTTATAGGAGGTCAAAATTTGACATTTTGGTCAAACAGGTGTTTTTTCTTATCCATATAACTTATTACCTATTGTTCTTAGCAAAATGTGTCCCAAATAGTTTAGATAGCTATTTATGTAATCTTCCAAAAAAAAAATTAAAAAAAATTAATAAAATATTTTTGACTTTTTTTTTAAAAAATCAAAAACATTTTTGACTTTTTTTTCAAAATGGGCCCTTTTTATTTTTTTTTTTTATTTTTTTAAAGAAAGCTTAGGTCTTTTCCTAAGCGACCTATATGGTCGCTTAGTGGGATGCGAGTGGGATATCTATCAAAAAAAATATTTTGTAACTCAAGATATGAAATTTTTTGACTTTTTTTGCAAAATCAAAAACTTTGTTGACTTTTTTTAAAAAAATGGACCCATTTTTTATTTTTTTGCTCAGAAGAAAGCTTATGTGTTTTTCTTTAACACCTTTTTTGTCGCTTAGTGGGATGCGAGTGGGATATCTATCAAAAAAATGTTTTGTAACTCAAGACATAAAATTTTTTACTTTTTTTTTTGCAAAATCAAAAACTTTTTTGACTTTTTTTCCAAAATGGACCCTTTTTTATTTCTTTATTTTTTTCTCAAAAGAAAGCTTAGGTCTTTTCCTTTAAAACCTTTATGGTCGCTTAGTGGGATGCGAGTGGGATAACTATAAAAATAAATGTTTTGTAACTCAAGACAAAGGTTTTTAAATTGATTTTTTTCATATTTTCATATTTCAAACCTTAAAAAAAAACACTACAACTGACCGATAATAGCCACTGGAGGGGTGCAATGTGAGGCCGACCGCTATTAATTTTCCGCCCCCAAAATTTGTCTGAGTTTTGCATCTTGCGGCTTTTTTATTCAATCCTATAGGTAGTTTTCAGCGCAATAATTTATATTCGTGAGCGATTTTTGGAAGTGGACCTTATATGGGAGCTATGTCAAATTATGGACAGATCATCATGAAATTAGGTGGTGTTATTAATGTCTATATGAAAGTTATTTATGTTGCATTTTATGTGTATACCAACATTTTTAGGAGATTTATGCTCGTTAAAGTGATTATCGGAAGCAGGTCTTATATGGGAGCTATGACTAATTATGGACGGATCATAATAAAATTTGGTGACATGAATTCCGTATATATAAAACTTATTTGGAGAAAAACTTGTGTAGATACCTATATAAATTGAACATTTGTGACCGAAAAAGTCCAATTTCGGGAGGACATTTGTATGGGAGCTAGGTAAAATAATGGACCGATTTCAGCCAGTTTCAATAGGCTTGGTCATTGGGCCGAACAAATTACATGTACCAAATTTTATCGAAATATCTTCAAAATTGCGACCTGTACTCTGCGCACAAGGTTTACATGGACAACCAGCCAGCCAGACGGACGGACGGACATCGTTTAGTCGACTCAGAAAGCGATTCTGAGTCGATCGGTATACTTTAAGGTGGGCTAGACTAATATTTTTGGGTACTACAAACATCTGCAAAAATTTAATATACCCGCGCCACTATGGTGGTGTAGGGTATAAAAAGTGATTTTTATTCCTGAGGTTAACATATTATGGGTATTACAGTATCGAGGCTATGAAATTTTAGTTAGGTTGTTACATACCATCGGAAAGGCTAATGTGTCTAGTTTCTCCGCGTAAGTTTAATTTTTAAGGTTTACACACAAATTTGAAAAAAATCAAAATAGTGCATATCCTAAAAATTTAAAAACCTTTGTCTTGAGTTACAAAATATTTATTTTGATAGATATCCCACTCGCATCCCACTAAGCGACCAAAAAGGTTTTAAAGGAAAAGACCTAGGCTTTCTTTTGAGAAAAAAAAATAATTAAAAAAAGGCTCCATTTTGGAAAAAAAGTCAAAAAAAGTTTTTGATTTTGAAAAAAAAAAAGTAAAAAATTTTATGTCTTGAGTTACAAAACATTTTTTTGATAGATATCCCACTCGCATCCCACTAAGCGACAAAAAAGGTGTTAAAGGAAAACACATAAGCTTTCTTCTGAGCAAAAAAAAAAAATTAAAAAATGGGTCCATTTTTTTTAAAAAAGTCAACAAAATTTTTGATTTTGCAAAAAAAAGTTAAAAATTTTATATCTTGAGTTACAAAATATTTTTTTTGATAGATATCCCACTCGCATCCCACCTATATGGTCGCTTAGGAAAAGACCTAAGCTTTCTTAAAAAAAATAAAAAAAAAAAATAAAAAGGGCCCATTTTGAAAAAAAAGTCAAAAATGTTTTTGATTTTTTAAAAAAAAAGTCAAAAATATTTTATTAATTTTTTTTTCGGAAGATTGTATAAATAGCTATCTAAACTATTTGGGACACCTTTTGCTAAGAACAATAGGTAATAAGTTATATGGATAAGAAAAAACACCTGTTTGGCCAAAATGTCAAATTTTGACCTCCTATAACTAAGAGAGTTCTTGACCGATCTTGTTGAAAAATTGTGTCCGAATTACTATCCAATAGAACTAACATTGGTGCAAATTTCATCCCAATCGGAAGACATCGATTTCAAAAGTTGGTTCATTTGACGTGAAATGCCCCATATATAGATATAATGAACAGCCGAGACTTCTTAAAGGACAAATTTAATGTAAGAGCAGACAGTTTAGGTCATGTAACTCCATAGTTATTTTAGCAAGACAATGACCCAAAGCTCACCGCCAGAATTGTTAAGGAGTGGTTATTGTATAACGTGCCTATGCAGTTAAATTCACTTCAGCAGTCTCCAGACCTTAACCCAATAGAGCACGTATGGGAAATTTTAGACCGCAATATAAGAAAGCGAAGCATTTCATCTAAGGATGAACTCCAAAACCACTTTAAAAGAAGAGGGGGGAATTACTAAAGATATAACTGAACATCTTGTAAATTTCATGAAAAGGAGACTAGAGGACGTAATTAAGCTGAATGGTGGAACAACAAAATATTAACTTTTTATTTTCGGACTTTGGTAATATAAAATAGAGCGTTATCCATCAACTGTATACTAAGTTGTGACTGTTGTTTTTAGGTACTTTTTCCTTCTTCCCATAAATTCTCCACGAAATCAATTTTAATTTTCAAAGTTTTTTAAAATAAGTTTATTCAAACTTATATATTTCTTTCTATAATTAAAATATTTGGCTTCATAGATGAAAATGCGTGTTGTATACTAAATTTTAACTCTGACTATAGTTCTGTTACTTGTTTGTTGTTAATTTTGCATTTCGTTTACTTTATGTGCATTAAAATAACTAAATTTATATTTAAATAAAAATCGTACATACCTGAATTAGTATTTCTTTCGATTTACACGATTTTTATACCCTTCACCTTCGTGAGAAGGGTATATATAAATTAGTCATTCCGTTTATAATTTCCATAATTTAATTTTCCGAGATAGCGGATTCGATTAAGCCATGTCCGTCTGTCTGTCTGTTGAAATCAATTTTCTGAAGACCCCAGTTATCTTCGGGATCCAAATCTTCAATAATTCTGTCAGACATGCTTTCGAGAAGTTTGCTATTTAAAATCAGCAAAATCCCTCCATAAATAACGGAGATGTGAGCAAAAATCCGAGACAACCTCTGAAAATTTCTTAAAAAAATACAATTTATAACATGCTTTGACAAAAAATCAACAAAGCGTATGTGTGGATGTGCGTTGGATATTGTTTTGCGTATTTTGTTTTTGTTTTTATACCTTTCACCATGAGAGGCAAGGGTATATATAAAGAGAGAGTTGTGTATAATGAGTTTTCATATAAATTGGGTTTTTATTTTAACATTTAGTTTTTTAATTTTGTTTTAAAAATATTAGCACTTTGAACCAAAACTCTTAAGATTAAATTGTACTTCTAAAGACCGCATTGAACTTTAGATAACTGAGAATAATTTTGAGTGCATCAAAAACACAAACAAAATTACTAAATCTAACCTCTAAAAGGCTAAACTGGCAACACTATTTTTCATGTTCACCTGAGCATTTATTCCCTTAAGCTACTGCTTCTAAGAAGGACATTTTTTTACTGATAAGTATCTTCAAAAACTCATAGGTATTAAGCAATATAATTTTCTGCCTTCATGTATAAATAAGGAAAGGAAGCAAAAATTACATGACTGTTTTTCGACAGAATTGTGATAAAATTTTATTATGAAACAATTTATTGCAAACTTGACCATTCTTTGTTTGTTATAATTAAATGTAATTACGCACATTATTATCGTTATTATGATTGTTATTTCAGTTTTTCAATTCATACAATTTTACTTTACATATGAATATTTTCATCTTAATTACTCAAACATTTAAGACCAAACAGCCGACATAAGAATTTTCTTCTTCACATTTCTTTGCGGAGGTTGAAAGTAAACAGAGAAAAATCTGCGAGTAATTAACTTTTTTGTTGTTATTCGTATTTCTTAAAAAAATATGTGAATGTCTTAAGAACGAAAAGAAACATAATAGTTATAGGCGACCAAGCAGTGTATACTATACAAGTCATTCTCAAATCGAATGCCCTTTAATTCATTTCAACTTTTTCTTCCACTTTTTATTTTTTTCTAGAGTACTGTCTACTCATGTAACTACATGTGTTGCGAATTAATGCATTAATTATATGTGACTAAAACTTTTCATGTAGAGTAAACCTCAGCAGGAAACTGTAGTAATTAAACATTGTCTTCATATACAGTAACAACAATATAAGTAAAGCAACAATAAAAAGTATGTAGGTGACATAAGTAAAAGTTATGAGTATATTCGTGCTCAGAATGAAATGAAAAAAAGCCACAGAATTGTATCGGCCATACGAGATCTTAAAACGCACTACATATGGTTTTTGAAAATACGATCAACATGTTTGTGTTACGAGTATTTTTATACTCACCGAGAAAAATATGGGAGGGAATCATTTTCTTAAATTCCGTTAGGTATTTTGTACATGAGAGTGTTTTACAGAAACATATAGACAGAAGGAGGTACAAACAAACATAGCATAACCGACTTACTTAGAATATCACAGGGATCAATAATATATATACTTTGTTGGGTCTCAGATGAATATCTCTCAATGTTACACACCAATTGTGGTGGTAGAAGGTATAAAAATAGGTGGCCCACTGTATATTATACAGAAGTTCCGAGTTGTGAATACCGGATAGACTCTCTTGGCAAAAGATAATAGAATGTTTGGATTAAATAGTTCTGATATCCATTACTTTTATTTACGTCATGCGAAGAATAAAATTACACATGAACTGGCTAGATAAGCCTCTCTAAGAGATGAATATTATTATTGGATTAATTGGTCGCAAGTAGTTATAATGATTCTGGTTGAAATTTAGTAGAATATTATCATGGAATTCAATAACATAGATCTTCTGTCTCTTGTAGGTATATACATAAGGATATCTTTAAATCGGCTTAACCAGTTTTATTATGTTATATTTCTTTAGAATTTTCGGTTTTGTTTTCTTAATGCAGCTTATTGTGAAAACAAGTACATGAGCAATAACAGCAACTGTTGCAACAAAAACTACAACAATATCAACTGTTAACAAAAAAGGACATTTTTTTTGTTTTCTTTTCACCATTTAAATGTAAATACTTAAATGCCACTTTCAACTGTTAAAGAACAAATAGAATAAAAGGTAAAAGATCTAAAAGCGGTTTTTTGTATAAAAACTTTGTACCATATAAATTAAAAAATGTATCACAAATTTATGTTATGTTCATTCGTAAGTCTCAAGAAAAACGAAGGCAGTAATTTTGTATTTTATTTAGGGTCTCATTTTATAAAACTAAACGACAAGTGTTAAAAAAATTTTCTATGGAAAATATTCAAGTTTCAAACCATTTTCCCAATATTCTGCATACAAATTGCTTACTTTTCTGAACACTTCGTTTTATAAAATGAGGCCCCTAAACAAACTTTTTGGAGAATACTTAATATTCTGCAACTCTATATCCGTGTGAAGATTTTCTCTTTTAGTTTAAGAGATATTTAAGTTTAATTTTGCTCGATATTCATTCCGGTTTTTAGATATGACGGTCTTACGGTGAAGGTAATGTTCTGTATTTTGTGGAATGTTCTGTAGCTGCTGAAATCTGGACAGACCATCACAGGGAACCTGTACCGATCACAACTGATTCGTGAGCATTGGCCAAAAAACAACCAGAATATGCTGCCAGACATGAAAGTGTAATATTCCATCATGACAACACTCGGCCACAAGTTGCAATACCTCTTAAAAAGTATTTAGAATGAAGTGGTTGAAAAGTTTTCCCTCAACCGCCTTGAAATCCAGACCGTGCTACTCGTGGTGCGGTAGTTGATAAAGTATTTATGTTTCCCACATATTTAATAAAAATGATTTTGGAAACATTAATTTCAGAATAATTTTTATGCAATTGTATAAACTGCTAATAAAAATTTTACAATTTTAACAAAATCTGCTCCATTGACCACAATTTCTAGTGTCCAGGTAATAATTATATGCCAGATCTATTCCAATAAATATATATATTTTCTATAGTTTGTGAAAAAATTTGAAAACCTAGATGTGATCCTTTTAATTTAATGCTACACTTAATATTTTGGTTTAAAAAAATCTCTATATTCGACAATTGCCTGACGTTTATAAAAATTTAAAAATTTATTATAAGTCATTTTTGAAGCCAGTTCTTTTTAATATTAAAGTTAAATTTTTGTCAAAATGTATGAAATGTTTGATTATTTGTCACGACTAGGCGGATAGAGATTTTGGAAAAAAGTTTTTTTCTATATTTTATTTGATACATATATAGATTAAAAGAACTTAAAATTTTCCAAAAAATTAAAAAATTTTTCATATTTTTGGGCTTACACAAGCGTCTTTCAAGGATCTTTCTCATAATACTAATATTTCAAATGTTTTTTTTTTCTTTTCTTAGAATGTATTAAACTTTATATTTTAGGTGTGTAACCACCCAATTTGGAGTTCCACCCACAACCTCCCAGATGTAAGTACCAAAATTTACACTGCTCCAGTCAACTCTAAAACACCTCAACTCTAAAAATGCGAAATTTCATTAAGATAAAGTTACAAAACTTACAAAACTTACAAAAATACAAAAATTCTGCAACCACTATGTATGCAACATTTAATAGATTTTACTGCTAACTGAATAACCTTCAATTTATTATCGTTCATCACTTTAGTACAAAAATTCCCATGCGCTTCGGTTTAAACTTTTAGTATAAATATCTGATGCACACGCGTTAAATTACTGCAAACAGATACACACACTTGCGTTACATTTATATAGTAGAATTTTAGTCATTACTGCGCATGCCCAAGCAAAAATGAATTTTAATCAACAACAACAACAACTATCTTGTATGTGCTTAGTACTGCTTTGTCAACGAAAAAGTCACCTCATTTTTGTTTACAGTTTTAGTATAAATACAAACTGTATGCACACAGCGATATTTAGATTGGTTTAGTGCAGCAAACTGTCAACATCGCAATGGGGTAGAATCAAAATTTGTTGGAAATAAATCTGGCATTTCTAAGCGGCTAGTCCGATTGGGATAAAATTTGACATGGGCGTAGCCAAGGAGTATTCGAGTTTAAGTTATTAAAATGGAGCCTACAAATGCTCAAGGGGCGGCGCGATGGGGTCTCAAATTAGGCTACCTTAGACATGAATAATTTTTAAACACGTGCCATTTTTTTGTTTCCCATCTGATTTCAAAGATTTTTAATTTTTTAGGAAGCGCTCGGCTAGGTATTGAAAAAACATGCTTACAAGTGCTATTTGTCTTTTATAATTTCCGAGTTATAGGCATTTCAAAATTTAAGTTTTAAAATTTGGCATACCTTGGTCCGCTTTTTTAAAAATATAGGCCGTACTTTTGAACCGAATGGACTCGAATTTTATTCATTACTTAGATAATTATCAATAATATGCAAGAATTCTCAGAGCAATATCGATTACGAATCCGAAAATAAACGATTTTCAATTTAAAAATTCAAAAAATAGTAGATTTTTGCTGTTTTTTGGGACTTTCATTAAGTTTTGTCAATAAATAAATATTTTATTACATATTTATTGAGTTTCTTGTAGGGGCGCTTGTAGCTACATACCTAAGTGCTGTGTCTTTTTTTTTTTTTTTGACACCGAATACAAAATTCTTTTTATATTAACGCATAGTTTTTCAATTATAATTAATAAACGTTTTTAAATCTAGCTAAACTGCATTGTCAGATAATGTTGTTAACATAAAAAAAAATTTATCATAAATACAAATCTGTGTTTTGTTCATGCATTTACAAAAAAATTAAAGTTAACAACAAAAAAATTGGAAAAAAAATTTAAAAAAAAGTTATTATTTGTAAAAATATATTTTTTTTTTTAATATCGTTAATTACCTAAAATTTAGTTAAATTATAATTTACATAAAAAAAATTTATAAATTTCCCCATAAAACCCATTTTTGAACACTTCGAACTGAACGATCTTTCATCGTTGGAGTTCCTGTACCCATACTAATGTAAGTCATTTGATTTGTTTTATTTCGTAATTTATCTAAATTTCACTCAGACAATAACAAAGTCTGAGACGATAACAAAGTTAAAATAAAGAAGATTGTTAGTGTTGGTTGCTCTGCTAACAACATTTGGCATTGATGTTACAATCGTAATATGTTAACTTTGTTTCGTTAATCGTACTTAAATTTTATTTCTAACATTAAATCAAAAAAAATTATATTAAATTCGAACCGGTAATGAAAAACCCTTTCAAATAAGTGTAAAAATGTACCAAAAATATTAAGAATTACCTTTATTATTGATAAAAACGCAAATAATTATTATATACATTAAATAAAAATTTGATTTCTAAAAATAGAAGTAACCTGATTGGTCAAAATGAATTCGCCGCAAATTGGCAAACTCACCACTATTATTAAATTTAAATTAAATTTACGCCCAAAACCCAAAAATTGGTGCACCCGGGTTCAAATCCTAGATAAGACACATTTTTGTTACTTGATTTTTTTTTATTTTTATTTTTTTTTAAATATGCTCTAAATTATTTTTTTAATAATTAAAATATAAATAAAAAAAAAAAAATTATTTTTTTTCATTATCGCTGAGCTTTAGTTGCCAGGTTCAAATCCTATCGCGGACTAAATTTTTTTTTATTTTTTAATAATTTATTGTTTTTGATAAAATTGTTTTTTTTTTGTTTAATTATTTTTTTTTATGATAATTAAATAATGCCACTAATTGGATGCCAAAATATATTTTGTATGATTTTGTATATGATTGTGATTTTTGCATATTATTTTGTTTGTTATTTCTTTTGTGAATACCAAATGAGCTCAAGAATAAGATTATTTGTAAGTTAAATTAATTTTTTGAGGTATACGAAGTATGTTTGAATTTAATTTTTCTTATTGGTTAATAAAATTAAGAAAATGAATCACTGAAATTGTGGTAGAGTTTGATTCGAAAAGCTACTAATAGGCAAATCGATATGGGATCATGTGTAATTCGATGGCTATATTTACATGATCATGGTTGGGAGGGGTTTCTGGTTGTGTCAACACTAAACACAACATGACAACACAATAAATAGTATTAAATGGACAATTGCGAAATAGCTCTCTCTCTTTTACAAAAACAATTTTATTAGCATGCACATGAAAATTGGACCTGTAGTCTTGTTTCTCCCAAAAATAGGAGTCAGGAAGCAAGAAAAGTGGCAAAATTATGCCACTTTAAAACTCCCTCCTTCAAAAATATTGCACTTTTTCATATTTTAGTGTAAAATATCAAAACAATTGACTTGTTATTGATTAAAATACTAAGAAAATTTATACAAATTTTTTATTATGAAAAAGTGAAATATTTTTGAAGGTAATGCTCTGTATTTGGTAGGATGCTCTGTAGCTACTAAAATCCGTACCGAATAGAACTGATTCGTTTGAAGTAAGCATTGGCCGAAAAACACCCAGAATATGCTGCCAGACATGAAACTGTAATATTCCATCATGACAACACTCGGTCGCATATTGCAATACCTGTTAAAAAGTATTTAGAATGAAGTGGTTGAAAAGTTTTCCCTCCACTACCTTAAAAGCCAGACCGTGCTACCCGTGCTGAGGTAGTTAATAAAGTATTTTTGTTTTCCACATATTTAATAAAAATAATTTTGAAATCATTTATTTTAGTATAATTTTTCTGCAATTGTATAAAATGCTACTAAAAATTTTAAAATTTTAACAAAATCTGCTCCATTGTCCACGATTTTTAGCTTCCAGGTAATAATTATATGAAAGATCTATTCCAATAAATATATATATTTTCTATAGTTTGTGAAACAATTTAAAACCCTCTATATGAATTTTTTAATTTAATGATACACTTAAAATTTTGGTTTAAAAAAATCACTATATTCGACAATTGCCTGACGTTTATAACAATTTAAAAATTTATTATAAGTCATTTTTGAAGCCAGTTCTTATTAATATTAAAGTTAAATTTTTGTCAAAATGTATGAAATTTTTGATTATTTGTCACGACTAGGCGGATAGAGATTAAGGAAAAAAAGTTTTAAGTTTTTTTTCTAGATTTTATTCGATACATATATAAATTAAAAGAACTTAAAATTTTCCAAAAAATTAAAAAATTTTGAATATTTTTGGGCTTACATAAGCGTCTTTCAAATATCTTTCACATAATACTAATATTTCAAATGTTTTCTTTCTTTTCTAAAACACAGTTTCTTAGAATGTATTAAACTTTATATTTTAGATGTGTAACCGCCCACTTTGGAGATCCAACCACAACCTCCCAGATGTAAGTACCAAAATTAACACTGCACAAGTCAACTCTAAAACACCTCAACTCTAAAAATGCGAAATTTCATTAAGATACCTCATACGATTCAAAAGTTACAAAACTTACAAAAATACAAAAATTCTGCAACCACTATGTATGCAACATTTAATAGATTTTAATCCTAATTGAATAACCTTCAATTTATTCTCGTAAATTCCCATGCGCTTCGGTTTAAAGTTTTAGTATAAATAGCTGATGCACACGCGTTAAATTTCTTCAAATACATACACACACTTGCGTTACATTTATATAGTAGAATTTTAGTCATTACTGCGCATGCCCAAGCAAAAATGAATTTTAATCAACAACAACAACAACTGTCTTGTATGTGCTTAGTACTGCTTTGTCAACGAAAAAGTCACCTCATTTTTGTTTACAGTTTTAGTATAAATACAAACTGTATGCACACAGCGACATTTATATTGGTTTAGTGCACCAAACTGTCAACATCACCGTAGGGCAGAATTAAAATTTTTTGGAAATAAATCTGGCATTTCTAAACGGATAGCCCGATCGGGATAAAATTTAACGTGGACGTAGCCAAGGAGTATTTGAGTTTAAGCTATTAAAATTATTATGGGGGCTCAAATTAGGGTACTATCGAAATGTAAAATTTTTAAACACGTGCCATTTTTTTGTTTCCCATCCGATTTCAAAGATTTTTAAGTTTTTGGTAAGCGCTCTGCTACGTATTGAAAAAACATGCTTGCGTGTGCTACTTATCTTTTATAATTTCCGAGTTATAGGCATTTCAAAATTGAAATTTTAATATTTTGCCATACCTCAAAAATATAGGGCGTACTTTTGAACCGAATGAACTCGAATTTTTTTATTAGTTAGATAACTAAATTTCCAATAATATGCAAAACATTTCAGAGCAATATCAATTATGGATCCGAAAACAAACGATTTTCAATTTAAAAATTCAAAAAATAGTAGATTTTTGCTGTTTTTTGACGAAAAGGTGACTTAACACTTTTTTTATTAAAATAAAACTTTCTTTAAGAACATATAACAGTTTTATGTTTTTCTATAAGATACCTTTACGGAGAACATTTTGGTATACAAAACATGTTATATTTTTTGAATATGTAGACCCTACGCCCTTGGGAATTTGACCTATTATTTGTCTAAATTTTAAATTTGGACCCAATCCCAAAGCTGGGATCAGAAAACAGAAGGCAGCTTTGGAAACCTTGATGTGATTCCTATTTATTTCCAAGGTACTTTCCCAGTCCCGAAGGAAATGTAGAACCTTTAGGCAAAATTGTAAAAAGTACCAGTTTTGGGATTTTCGCTCCAATTTTTAGTAATTGCGGGATTCCCTTTGATCTTTTGACAAGTTTTTTTACATTTTGTTATTTAGAATGAGAAATTTAAAAAATGTTGAAAATTTCGTTTAGTTTTGTTAATAATTAAAGATTTTATTACACACTACATATTTATTGAGTTTCTAAAACTAAAATTTATATCAAAATTCTGATATGATAGGAACAATTTTGCCCATATTTATTCCGAACTAATTTTTTTTGTTTAGATATGTTAATGTTTGATCTCACAAAAAAATTCAAGTCAATATCCTAATTAGATTCAAAAATATGTCACAATTAAATATGAAAAAGTGCAATATTTTTAAAGGACGGAGTTTTAAAGTAGCATATTTTTCAAACTAATTGAGATATTGACTTGAAATTGTTTTTGAAAGACCAAAAATTAACTTATCTAAACAATATAAATTAGCTCGGAGTAAATGTGGATCAAATTGTTCCCAATATTTGCAATCTTATTAAAATTTTGATACAAATTTTAGTTTTAGAAACTCAATAAATACGTAATAAAATCTTTATTTATTATAGCATTTTTTATCAATAGCTAGCAGAGCGCTTCCCAAAAATTTAAAAACCTTTGAAAATCCATAATTTTCACATAGATAGCTTTCAGCTGCATGATCGCGAGTGGGAAATTCCACAGACTTATAGGCCTATGCAGCAGATGGAACATTGGTTTATGCATTAGAACAACAAAAATTAATATAAAATTGTATGAACTAAACACTAATTACAAATATTTTTTTGTCTAAACCTTTCCATTTTATTACAACTCACATTATGGTTAGAAAATAACGTACTTTTCACAACGTTAGAAACTAATTTTAGATAGACTAAATTGTACGGGTTGCGAAGCACACCCGGTTTTAGCTAGTAACAAATATAATCGAAAATTATTTAATGAACATACAATTTCATTGTAATATCACAAATTTTTATTGGATTAATTTTTAATTCTCATCCTGTTATTTATATAATTTTTATAAATTTAAATAAATATAAAAATTTTATTTAAGTGCTCTAGTATATGTGTTTTGTGTATAATATTTTAATGACTATAATCCAATGTACAGGTGGTTTAACTATTCAACTAATATAAAATATTTTTACTAGTGACAACACAAATATTGACAGAATGTACAAAAAACATAAACTGAAGCAGGATATAATAACAAAATAATATTAATTATATGTATATGGATTTAACTGAAATTGCAACAGATTTTAGTTTGAGTTTCGATTAGGGCGTCTCCCTACCCCCCACTAGCTACTGTTTCATATTATTTACGCATTTAAGAGAATAGTTAACAAAATTCTTTAAAACTGAAGATAAAATAAATTTATTTTGGATAGAATCTTCTTTGTTCTAAAAAAGCTTTAAAATCCTTTCAGTCATAACTTTAATAAAGTAAAAGCAACTTCTTTAAGGCAAAGTTAACATTAGGTTTATTTTATCCAAGCGATATAAGATTTTTTAAAACTTTGAAGAAAAAAATGATCGTTACGAGTTATTTTTCTACCAAACCTATTATTTTCAAAAAACTTATGCTAATTAGGCCAACATTTTAGATTTTTTCAATTTTACGCTACATCCATTAATCCCTAAATAATCAACCTTTGTTCTCCTAAAAGATCCACGAATAATATCCTTAATAATCCACGATTAATCTTCTGACTAATCCACGTTTGGTTTCATAAAACATCCACGATTAATACCTATATAATTGACGTTTGGTCTTCTATAGGTTCACGTTTGGTATTCTAAAATATCCATGAATAATCTGATCTCCAAAAATATCCATGATTTTTCTCTTAAAAGATCCACGTTTGGCCTCCTCATAGATCCATGAACAATCTACAAAATAATCCATGATTATTCATCTAAATGATCCAAGTTTGGTCTCCTAAAATATCTATGTTTTGTCTCCTAAAAGAACCGCGTTTGGTCTTCTAAAAGGTACAAGTTCTAATCCATTGAGATAGTCCACGATAAATCTCCTAAAAGATCTTTGTTCTAATCCAAGTTTGTTCTCCTAAAAATCCTCGTTTGGTCTACTAAAAGATCCAAGTTGTAATCCATGTAAATAGTTCACGAACGATAAATCTTTTATAAGAGCCAAGTTCTAATCCAAGTTTGGTCTCTTGTAAGATCTATGTTTTGTCTCCTAAAAAACTTGCGTAATCTATTCATGTAAATAATCCACTATAAGCCTCCTAAAATATCCAAATATTTAAATAACCCACGATTAGTCTCCTACGTTTGCTCTTCTTAAAGGTCCACGAATAATCTCTTGAATAATCCACGCAAATTCTTTTGAATTATCCATATTTGGTCTCCTAAAATATCCATGTTTAGTCTCCTAAGTGATCTATGTTTGTTGTCCTGAATTATCCACGATTAATCTCATAAGTATTCCATCGTTAATCTTCGAAATGATCCGCGCTTGGTCTCCTTAAAGATCCAAGGTGTAATACACGTAAATAATCCACGATGAATCTCCTAAAGTATCCAAGTAGGAAATCATGTAATCCACGATTAATCTCCTAAATAATCTACGATTAATATCTTGAATGATCCACATTTGGTATCCTAAAGTATCCATATTTGGTCTCCTAAGAAAATCCACGACTAACTTTTTAAATTATCCATGTTTGGTCTTCTAAAATACCCACGACTAATTTTCTAAATGATGCACGTTTAACCTTCGCTTTCATGAAGACATTTTTCTATGTGAACTCATGGTAGCTACCTGGGTAGATATTGATTTTATACATTCAATTTATGTATTATACATTCAATAATGTAATACATATTATAAGAAGTAGTTTTACTGCCATCTATGCATTGCGATTCAGCTTTTTCGGGTACAAAACAGAAGCATGAAATCATTAAATTTTTCAATATAACTGAAGGAGGCAAAACAATGGAAAAAATTTTGTCTAAATACTCAACCAAAAGAGCAACAAGACGTTGGACTGTGGCGATGTTTTTTAATTTATTTGATACTTTAGCCCTAGCAGCTTACATTATGTATGACAAAACCAACACACAAAGTACAGTTAAAAAGTCTGGACGTAGATTATTTAGAACTCCTTGGGTACAAATCTTTGCATCCAAAAATTAAATCTCGATACGAAAACCCGATGGTAGTTAGTAAGTTGTTTATCAAGACTGCAATGGAATGTATTTTAGATAAACGTTTGAACAATTTTTGATGACAGTATAAACTAAAACAAAAGGGTGGTTGCTACAGAGGGTATAAAAGAATAATACATCAAATGTAAAAAGCTAATATGTGATCAGCATTGCCTTATACAAACGAAGTGCCAAAACTGCTATAAGGACTCAAGTTCGGAAAAATACGGCTTACGAAGAAAATGTGTTAAGTAACAAAACCAATATAAATTAACATGAAATTGAATGTATCTACCACGGTCTATATTTATAAAGCCGTATAACAAAAACAAAAAATATAAAAAAACTAACATAATCTTACTTTAAAATTGTTTATTTTCTAAAAAGTGGGCAAATTTTGATAACTGAGCTGAAATCAATTCTAAAGTTGATAAAACTGTGTAAGTTATTAACAACTGAATATCCAAATATCTACCTCGGTAGATACTATGAAAGCGAAGGTTAATCTCCTAAAAAATCCGTGTTTGGTTTAACCTTCTAATGCCAATTTCTAAAAAATGGCTAAAAACTTTGGTAATATTTTTTATGGTAAATTTGGGCAATTGATTTCTAAAACAACATTTAAAAGTTTGTACAGTCAATGGTTTACCTGTCAGGTGGGAAAAACTAAAAGAGTGCCTCAAGGCTTTAGAGATTGAAACGTAGTCGGGTTTAAGTTAGTATAATTTGTCAGTTTTTATTGAAAACAACTTTTCTAATTGTTCATTACTCAAATCAGATAATTTGAAACGTTTGTTCACTCGATTAGCCATTTTTGAAATTTTATGTATAAAATTGGAAATCAAAGCAAAGAATACTAAACAACATTTTGCTATGTGAGGGAAAAACTGAGTCAGCAAAATTAGTTTGCAATGCCCGAGAGTGCCTGAAGGCACTCATCAATAAATCACGTCTCTAAAGAGTAGCTTACCTTTTTTTTACATAAATCTTGACTCCAATATATAAAAAAAGTTTATTTTTTAAGAAAAAAAAAAAAATATAATGGCAATCGGGAAACTTTTAAATACTTTAATCAACGTTTGATAACACAACATGGACTTCCCATATTTTTTTGGTTGTTAATGAGTTTGTAAAAAGTTCAGTAAATAAGAAAGAAGATGGCTTTTAAGAGTTTTCAAGTCTTGTTAAAATATTGAAGTACATTTTTTTGAAACTGTTAAGAGTTTTTGAAATGAAAAATCTGTAATATGAGTACCTTGAGGCATGCTTAAGCATTAGAGGGTTAAAAGTTCAATGACTAATACAAATAATCCATGATTAATTTTCTAAATAATCCACGAATAATCTTCTAAATAATCTAAGTTTAAACTCTGAAAAAACCCACAATTGTTATGCTTAATAGAAGAGTTACAACTGATTACAAAATGCATTATTGTTACCATCTTGAATATGGACAATTCCACGAGAATGACTACCACGACTGAAAAATTAAAAACCCTTGAAACTTTTCTTCAAGATGATTTGAATAGGAGAATCATCTGATTACAACATTTTAAGAACAAAAACAATAGTTTAAACTGACTATAATTGGTATGTTTTAGGCAAAGATTGCGACGAAAACTAAGTTATCAATTAGCATGTAGTATAAAATGAATTTGACTCTGATTGCTTTTTTGCTATTATCAAATTGTTTATTGAAACCGAATATATATTTTCTATTATTTTTTTTAGTTTTTGTATACAATAGGAGAAAAATCTGTCACTTTCGGTATGTCACGTACGAAATTAAATTTTATTTATTACAAAATAATCCAAAGATTATTTTTGTTTCAATATGATGGATTGTAAAGGAAAAATATTTGGTTTAGTTTAAGAAATAAAAAGAAAACATAACTCCTCTCACGATTCGTAAGTTTTCGCATATTTCTACATGTTCCTCAAAATTACTTCCGTTTTATGTCACGTACGATATGCCTTTATTTCGGTCTATATTTTGGACAACAATATTTCGAAAGAACTTATTATACCCTACACCACCATAGTGGGGAGGGTATAATGGATTTGTGCAGATGTTTGTAACGCCCAAAAATATTAGTCTAACACCCACCTTAAAGTATACCGATCTACTCAGAATCACTTTCTGAGTCGATTAAACGATGTCCGTCCATCCGTCCGTCTGGCTGGCTGGCTGGCTGGCTGTCCATGTAAAGCTTGTGCGCAGAGTACAGGTCGCAATTTTAAAGATATTTCAATAAAATTTGGTATATGTCATTTTTTCTGCCCATGGACGATCCCTATTGAAACTGGCTGAAATCGGTCCATAGCCCCCATACAAATGTCCTCCCGAAAGTGGATTTTATTCGTCACAAATGTTTAATTTATATGGGTATCTACACAAGTTTTTGTCCAAATAAGTTTTATATATAGGGAATTCATGTCACCAAATTTTATTATGATCGGTCCATAATTAGTCATAGCTCCCATATAAGGCCTGCTTCCGATAATCACTTTAACGAGCATAAATCTCCTACAAATGTCGGTATACACATAAAATTCAACATAAATAACTTTCATATAAACATTAATCACGTGACCAAATTTCATGGTGATCGGTCCATAATTTGTCATAGCTCCCATATAAGGCCCACTTCCGAAAATCGCTAACGAACATAAATTATTGAAATTTTGAAAGAAAAATGTTTTTGCTCATTTACTTAGTGTAGGGTATTATCTGGTCGGGCTTGACCGACCATACTTTCTTACTTGTTTTTTTTTTTAAATATAGTGCCCTCTGAATGTAACATAAAGACCAAATTATTTTTCAGATTCTCTTCTTTTTGCAAAATCTATTCTACTCTATATGCGTACAAATGTCACGTACGATGTATGTATGTTGCCAGCGTTATATCCTCTTTTGTGAACTTATCTGATAAGTTTCTGAATACGCTATCTTGCAGATAGACATTCTAAAACTGGATAAAGTTTTTGAATGTGAATTTATCTTGGAATCTGAGCATTCAGAAAAGAGGATATTTACTATGAAAAAGCTTATTTATTATATTAGTGCAGTGAGCTGCTATGAAGAATAGTAAGTACATAATTAATGTAAAGGGTTTTCCAACAAGTGGTGTTATTTTGAATCACCCCGTATTTCGGTAGCTGTCATTTTTGAAGCTTTTATTCTTTGAAATTTGACAAGTAGAAGCTACGACATTACTAAAAATGGAACGATACACTCTTCAACAACGCATTGAAATTATTAAAATTCACTACAAAAATGGAGAAAATCTTACAGTCACAGTTCGCAAAACTAAATCATTTTTTCTTGGGTCGTCGTGAAGCATCTTGTTGGTTTGAAATACAGAAATTGGTGGAAAACTCGAGCTGTTGGGACAAGTTAGTGATGTGAAGAATAAAATCCGTGCACGTCGCTCAAGAACAACTGCGAATATTGCTTCTGTAGCCCAAAGTGTTGAAGAAAACCAAGGTTTGTCCATTCCACGTCGTTCTGTGGAATTGGGCATTCCACAAACGTCATTACACCGTATGTTATGGTCGAAGTTGGATGATATTGATCAGGACAACGTTTACTTTCAACAAGACGGCGCTACGTGCCACACAAGCAACGAAACCACTGCTCGTATACGGGAAAAGTTTTCGGATCGTGTTATTTCTCGAAGAGGTGATCACAATTGGACACCGAGATCTTGTGATTTAACACCTTGCGACTTCTTCCTTTGTAGCCACGTGAAAGATAAGATCTACGTCAATAGCTCAGCGTCGATTCTAGACCTCAAAGGCAGACCTCGTTAGGGTATCGAGTACATAGGGCAGCCACTTTGCGATTTGGTTATGGAAAATTTCATGAAAAGGATGAAATGTTGGTTTTCATTATTAACGGCATAAATTCCTCTTTATTATGAAATAAACATCCGATCATTTATCACAAAAAATACCAAAATAACACTCTTATTGGAAAACCCTGTACTATAACTAGACAACGAATAGATATATACGATGCAAAACACCTAGTAGATATATTTACTTAGAGGTCATTGGCATTAATTTTAAATCAACATAAAACAGGATAAAATTATAAAATTTTTGTATACCAAAGTTAATTACACACAGATGAAACTCAATAAAATTACTGCTATTTATACATACATTTTTTCCATAGCAATTTAAATATAGTTTCCATTTATTTTTATGCTCATCTTTGAAGAGCAAATAAGCGAAGGTAAAGTTACAGCGCACATGACTATAACAAATTAAACTGAACATGAAACCGAAAGCGTGAACATGAACCAATTTAATAAAAATAAATAAACAAACAAAAAACTATATGGCACGAAATGAAGAAAAAAAAAAAACAAAAAAAAACTGACATGAAAATGTTAAATAAATCAACAAACCATTAAATTGAAATAAAATAAAGTGTATGTACGTTTGTTGTTTTTATGTGACAGGACATTTTTTTTTTTGGCACGTATGAAAATACTGTGCAATAAAATACAAAATTTAAGTAAATATAGGCAGATGTGTGAATGATATAAATTTGAATTTAATTTTATTAAATTTACAAGAGAATCTTACTTACAAAATGTTGATTTCCAATTTATATAAATTTGATTACAAATAAAAAAGTTATGATAGAAAATATGTCATATTGATTTTTTCTAAGATAACCTAAAATAGGATAAAATCCCTATACACAACCATTTAGCAGATTCAGTAGTAATAGCTAAACCTTACTCTGAGTAGATAAAACAACGTCCGTCGGTCTGTCTCGCCGCGTCACAAATTTAATTTTATTAAATTCTATGTCCTCCTCTACCATTCGTTCATACATCATTTCGCAATCGAACCTCTAGTTTAGAAGATTCAGAATCATTACCACTTTTTTCGATTTCGCAAAATTTTAAGATATACTTTCGATACATCGAAATCTTTAATATAATTATCATTATACGCATTTTTATTGTTATAGTTCCAATGTGGATATTTCCAACAGTATAAATAATCCCATGTTACATTGCACAGTGGGGCAGAATCAAAATTTTTTGGAAATAAATCTGGCATTTCTAAACGGCTGGTCCGATCGGGATAAAATTTGACATTAGCGTACCCAAGGAGCATTCCAGTTCAAGTTATTAAAATGGATCCTACAAATGCTGCAGGCGGGGCGCTATGGAAGCTCAAAATGTGGTACCTTTGACATGTAAAATTTTTAAACTCATGCCATTTTTTTTCCATCTGATTTCAAAGATTTTTATATTTTTAGAAAGCGCTCGACTAGGACTTGAGAAGATATGCTTGCGTGTGCTATTTATCTCTTATAATTTCCGAGTTATAGGCATTTCGATATTCAAATTTTAAAATTTTGCCATACCTTGGTCCGCTTTTTTTTAAATATAGGGCCTACTTTTGAACCGAATAAACTCAAATTTTTTTCCTTAGTTAGACAACTCAATTACCAATAATATGCAGAAAGTTTTCAGAGCAATATCAATTACGGATTCAAAAATAAACGATTTTCAATTTAAAAATTAAAAAAAAAAAATAGATTTGAGCTGTTTTTTGGGCAAATTTCAATTTTGGAACACATGTTCTAAAATCCCAAAGCTGGGATCAGAAAATGGAAAGCAGTTTTAGAAACCTTGATGTGAATGCTCCTTGGGTACGCTAATGTTTTATCCAGATCGGACCAGCCGTTTAGAAATGCCAGATTTATTTCCAAAAAATTTTGATTGTGCCCCACTGTACATTGCTTTGAACCTATTGAACAGGACCTGTTATTTTCTCATAGGCTCAGGTACAAGGACACCGCCGACGGTGTCAATCTTGGATTACATGGATTACATTTACATAAAATAGCCTCCAATATCAGTTAGGTTCTAGCAGAAATAATAATATCCACTCTAGTCTGCTTGAACTAGTTGGAGACAAATCATCTTGTTCTTTGTGAACTTTATATTTTCGAGTAATAATATTTATACTTGATTTAATTCTGTTAAGGCTTTAGTTAAAAACTTTACTAAACGCAGTACCCAGTGCAGTGTTACAAATTTTTTCGCTTTAAAATAGTAAAAACTGTCTTCAGACAATATATTTGTATATTTTTTACACTTCCCAATACATTCTAATATTCAATATAGACAAATCGTTCGTCAGCTATGATCAATCAATAATATCAAAAGTCAACAAATTAGCATCGAAAATTATTTCGCAATTTGAACTATTAAAAATCAACATTTAGGATAAGTAAGTAGATAACCAAGATGTAATAAATAAGGTGAGAGCGTTTCGATAACAAACACAATATTTCTTGCTAATAAGAGCATAGGTTTTGTCAAAATTGAATTGAATAAACAAACTTTATTTTGGCATATTAACTAAAAAACGGGCGTTAAATTTAAATTATATTTGAAAAAGAACAACGGTTTAATAGTGCTTTGTCCAAATTTCATTATATGAAATCTTTTTATTCACAATTTCATTCATGTTTTTTGATTTAAACATTTTTTTCTTTGAAAATAAAATGTATTATTTTTTCAAAATAAATTCAGTTTGACAAAACTCAAGCACTTTCAAAATAGATAAATAAAATTCAGCTGTGTTGTTGATTTCACCTTACTTAGTGCATCCTGTAGATAGCATTCTATATTTAGGTTTTAAAATGTATTTGATGTGAAAAAAATAAAAAATTTGATTTAAAAACGAAATAGTGAAGGCCTTCTCAAGACGGTCTTGCCGGTTTGTGTGTTTGTTGTTTGTGTGTTTTACTATGTGTTAAAGAGGGATATTAAGTACTAAAAGTCCTTATACAAAAAATATCAATTTGGAGCAAATATATGATGAACAATTTCTCGAGTTCATCGATTCCTTAGAGTTCTGTAAAGAGCACAGATGAGCACAGGTGTTGCTGATACCACTTGTGTTTCAAAGACGAAACACCATGTTCGAAATTACATGCCCAATAAGCCGCATAAAAGGGGGATCATGCTTTGTGATTCAAACGGTTTTGTGTACCGCTTTTAAATCTACAATGGGACCGAAGATAATATAATTTTACCAGTTACACCCGACATTGGAGCTAGCATAAATGTTTCGAAATTCCTAATTTCGTGAATCGCATCCAGTGTTTTAATAACTTTTACAAATAGAAGCCTTATGAATTTATGGTTAGGACACATCATTTGCTTTTGTATAAGCTGCGAAATGAATAAAGAGCAGAGATGATTTTGCGTAGAATACATGACCTCAATCAATGGAGTCGATGTGAATACTGTATTATGGAAGGATAACAAATATCACTCGTCCGCCCGTCATCGACTTATGTAGGCATTGAATGTTTCAGAAGAACCAATACTGGTGAACAACAATCAAAGGTTCCTTGGTATGATAGAAAGCAGAAGAAATTCATCGAAATTATTCGATAATACAATGATCGCATGAGTGGAGTAGATCTCATGGATGGTCTTTAGATTCGATACCATATTTGAGCTAAGACTCGCAATATTCTGATTAGGTTGTTCTACCATTTTGTGGACATGGTCTCTACAAATGCATTCATTTTATACAAACGTCTGCAGGCCGATGAGGTCAATGCTTTCAACAATGTGTCCGATTAAAGAACTGCTTTTACATCTTTCAGATTTGCGGGAGGACTTGTTTCCTTCAAAAATATACCTTTCGCCTGAAAATTAAATCTTACAGTTCTATTGACTAAAAAGTTTTTCGGTCTTGCCAGTTAGAGGGTTAATTATATATTTTAGTTATGCTATTAATAATATCCTCTTGATTTGATTTAATTGCCAAAACCAATCAATTTGTCATAGATTTAACTATACTCCATTTAAGTTATTTTAATTTAGCTGACATGACGACTTTAAGTTTTTGATAAAAAAAAATAATTAATTAATTTCTGAACTTTTTGTTTCCAGATTTCTTGCGTTAAATTTTTCACAAAATATTTGTTTTAATTTTTTTGTATTTAGTTTTTTCTTTCATGTCCATTGTTATACCATCCACCACCATAAGTGGTGAATGAAGTTATATATGAGTTTGTCATTACGTGTGTAACGCTGAGAAATATCCATCCAATACCCAACAAAGTATATATTTTATTGAACCTTATGATATTATTATCCGTCTGTCTTTCCATTTGAGTACATAAACAATCTTGGCAGTAGATCACAAATTTAAGACAGATCAGCTATATTTTTTCAAAAACTTAATGGACAAGAAATGGTCATAATTCCCATATAAGTACCACATCCGAAAATCACTTAAATATTCATATATATTTTACAAATATAACTATAGTTCTATAGCTATCGAAGCATTATTTTACACTGATCAGTTATATATACAGTTATTACATCAGTCCATGTTTGAACATATCTACCATACATAGTTCATTTCCGAAATTCAAAAATATCAGTTCATAATTGGATATATAAGGGCCACTTCAGAAAATTGTAAATGTATCGATTTATTATATTACTGGATCTTGTGGCTGGATTTAGTTGGCCATAGCTCCCATATATTGTTCACTTCCGAGTATAATTATAATAATAACTAATTCTGAATAAGAACCTGCCATATAGTTTCCGCAAGTCTCATTATATTTAGTTGGAGGGTATTTAAGATACGGCACAGCTGAATATTGCACTCTCACTTGTTTTTTTTTTTAGTTTCCCTTTTGTTTCATTTTTTTTAAAACTCATTTTAAACACAATTGTTGCATGTTGAACCGGATGAACATGCATCAGGGGAATGGAAAAATCAGCTAACAAAGGTCTTTGGCTTAAAGGGTTTCCTAGAGAATTTTTTTGTTTTTACTGATTTTTTGTGTACATATAGTTAGTGACAGCAATTTTACGAATTCTTTATATTTGGTCCTTTTTTTAAATCTCTTGCTGTAAATAGAGAGATAAAAAAATGTTATGTGCACAAAAACGAGTGGTTTTCATTTCATGTTTTCTATTAAAAAATAAATTGAAAAAAATAATTTAAGCAGAAAATAAATGTTAAAAAATGTTTTTTTAATTCAAAATTTATTTCGGCTTTCCATCATTATAATTGTTAAAATATATATATCTCGGCTAATATTCATCTTTTATATAAGGCTTCCTTCTATTCATATTGCTTTGGCAAAATTTTCAAGTATATAATTGCATATGTATGCCTCTAGAATTAGAAAAATTAATTAAACAGACTTAAATACCTCCATATTATATTAATATAATAATCTTTGACACAGTTGTAATGAAAAGAAAAACTATTAAATGCAGCCGACAGTATTTTAATAATTGTGTTGGATGGAACGTGACGTTGGTCTTTTGAAAGTACAATGGACATATTAAATTCCTACAGAAGACTCTAACCATTACAATAGATAACATAACGTTTCTATGTATTTACACACATTTTACTGGCATCGATTTGTTAAGACATATTTTGTATTATTTTATTGTTTATATATATTTTTTGGAAAATATTTTACTTGTTTACAAAATACATCTTTATATGTACTTATATTATCCAAATTTTTATTAAAAATATTATTCTCGAAAGAACAATTATAATTTTAAATCTTAACTTTTATATTGTTACTTGTCCATCAGTCTGTCTGGCTGGCTGTCTATATAAACTTTGTGCGCAAATTTTACGATATTTCGATAAAATTTTGGCATACATTATCCTTGGCCCCGGGATGAAGCCTTTTGAAATCTGTCTATTATTTCACTTAGCCCCATATAAATGTCCCTTCGAAATATGACTTTTTTTTGTCATAAATGACCACAAATAAGTATTATATAAAATGAAATCACATTTAAAAATTGTTTTTGGATCTATTCATCATTGACCATGATGGAAGACACTTCCTAAAATCACTTTGACGAGCATGAAACTGTTGGTATCCCCACAGAATTCAACAGAAATATTTCATATATACACAATTCACACGACCAAATCTTATCAGTCTATTAATCACACTACCAAATCTTATCCGTTTATAACATGTCATAGCTGCCATATTCATAACACACACACGAACAGAAATTATTGAAATTTCAATATAATAATGATATGGTGATGTACTCAGTGGCACATTCGGAATGTACAATTTTTGATCCCTTTTCCCGCATTGGCGACTGTATGGTATCTAACTCTATTGATTTGCTGGATCACCGACGCAATGTGGGCTGCGTTTCACTGTTCTATATGTAGTACAATGTATTCTGACGAAATTAGAGAACTTGTTCTGATACCCCCATATTTTGACGTAATATACGTTTTTTATCAAGAACACATCCCTTTGGCCATCGGACCGCACAAATAAGTTCTTTAGCCGTACTGTCCGTACGTGGAACAAACTTCTCGCTGTAGTCTTTCCTGTAATTTTCAATGTAGTTAAGTTCAAATCGAATGTCCACTCCCTCTTTCCTCCCTCCCATAACCTATTTTCCTAGATCCAACACAATGCTTTGTATGAGCAGGGATCACCATCTGAGTGCTGGTCCAAAAAGAAAAAAAAAACAAGTAAGAGAGCTATACTTGGCTGTGCCGAATCTTATATACCCTTCACCAAACTATACTGTCAGACAGACAGACAGACAGACAGACATGGCTAAATCGACTCCGCTATCTGCAAGGATTCAGAATATATATACTTTATAGGGTCGGAAAATTATATTGTGGAAATTACAAACGGAATGACAAATTTATATATTCCCTTCTCACGAAGGTGAAGGGTAAAAACAGTGGACTCGGAAGTTCGCTCAAAAGCATTTGAAGACGTTATTGCGGTATTTGTAGTCTACGATCGTGTGTACTAAGAGACCCATTGTCAATTAATACTACAATTAGGTTCGTAAATATATAAATTGATTCATTGGATACACGTTTAGAAGTTATTGCATATCATCAACCTTTTTATAGTTATAGCCAATTTAAGTTCATTTGCTATGTAAGGACTGAGATCGAAAAATTCTTAACATACGTTTTTCCTTAAAACTTTTAACCCAAGTATTATTTGATTTTTTTTTTATCAAGTTACCTTTGTAAAACATGTCAGTTATTATGTTTGCTGTCAATTATGTTCATTTGTTGTTAATCTGATTAAAATGTGTGACCAGAAAAAAGTGCTTACTAAAATTATGCTTCCATTCATAAGACTTCGTAATGTGTCCACCTATTTTTGGCTTGACTTGGCATCCTGTCACTACGGTGAACAAGCCCTTGAGTGTTAAAAGAACAATAATGTGGTATTTGTACCAAGAAAGGCAAATGATCTACATTCCAGTTCCACTTAATTTTAGACGAATATAAGCTTGATACTAATTCAGATTCTCCTTCAGCAAAATCAAATATAGTACGATAAGTTCCAGCTAAAGAATTTCTAAATCAAACTAAAGCTATAGGAAATATAATGAATAAAATTTAAAGAAATATTTGATACTTTATAGAAAAATAAAAGTAAAAATCATGCACTTAATAGTTAAGAATTTTTCGATCTCAGTCCTTACTTTTCTAACCTCAATATGTTATATATTAATAGAATAACATTTTATAATCACTTTCGTCTCAAAATCACTTTCTAATAATTTCCGCTAATGTAAATTTTGCGATAGTTGCCTACTATTTTTACTTCATCTGGATATGCAATAGTCTAGCAGGATGCTTTGTTCGTAGCCATTAGTATAGTCCATTTGATAAGTTCAAATATAAATATTATAATATTTATAATTTAATTACATTTTTTGTCTTCCTTCCATTATCTTTACGAAATCTTCAATGAAATGTAGTAAAATGTGATACTTGAAATTAATTTACTTTAAATACATATTTTCATGCATTTATTCGGCACAACTTAAATTTTCTGTTTTAATTTTTTTCACAACTTGTAATAAGTATTATTCAAGTACCTACTCGTTCACATTCAACTAAGAATTTGAAATCATTAGTTTTGGTTGCAAGACCTTAAACCAACAACAACAACAAAATCTCATGTTGCATCTTAATGCACTGACTATGACTACAAGTAATTTGAAATCTATTTTCCTCATTGCAACCACAACCCATTACCACTTTACGGTTGGCAGCACAAGATTCAATTCAATCTAAAGTGCATAAGTTATATTGAAAATAATACGAAATGTTGTTACGTTTACTATTGGCAGAAGAAATTAAAATTAATTAATTCATTGACCTTGTATGTGAATTATTCTTTTGACAAAAAAGATACGAAATGAAGATGTATGTTATAGTCGACAATACTGAGTGATTTATATTAGTTTATTTAGGTTTGATTCAGGTTTAAATTAAAGAAGTAAATATGATAACATTGGGTATGAGAGCAGCTCGAGTATTCTTCAAATGCCTTTAATCTATATAAATAAAAATCAAATGTCGTTCGTTGGTAATTGCAATGGCTGAGATAGTGCGGAGAATTCCAACGATGAAGTCACACAACTTTAAATGAGCCGCTATAATAGCAGTAACGAAGCAATTTGACGCATTTTTTCAATTGCAATTCATGTAAAACATCTAAATGCTGTTCATTTAGCCATACATCAAAGAGTGTACTTTACTGAGGAGAATCTATTACACGAGTTGATCGACCGCCATCAACAACATTGACCAGATTTTTTGAAATGTTCTGAAATGGTGAATCGATCGAAAAGGAAATCCAGTTTTAAGTTTCCCCCATTTATTTTCGACCGACGCACTAGGTCACATTTACACAGTTCATTCCAAGAAACTATGAGTTTTTCTATTTCCGTTTACTATTCGTCAACGTTCGTGTCCCAACATCATTCCAAGATTTGCGAACTATAAATGGTGAATTGTGTGACACTTATAGAGAAGGGTGTCAACTCTTGCTCATCAAATACGAACATTGTTTTCGATAATTATTTCCACATGCTATCTATCGAAACCGACTGATTTGTGGAGTAAATACAAATATGACGTGTATGATGATATTTTGCATCAGATACGTATTAGAACGCCCAATTCAAATTTTCAACTGAGCGACGTGCTATATTGGGAATTGAAGTTTAAGATTCGAAGAAACGGAATCCACAAAGCGTTGGATTACGTTACTTGCCCAGATGATGCCGTCAACTGAGTTTTTAAACTCGCTAGAATTACCACATCATAATCTCCGACTGAAAGTCAGATAAGTAATCAAAATGTTACGAAAAATAAACCAACCACGTCTTTGAAATGACACCCGACTTGCCGTAAAAACCTGATGAATAACGTCATCAAAGCAACAATACTAAAAGGAAAGTACAAAGGAGAAGAAGTTTTAATACCTCGGATCCCAATGGCACCGACCGACATGCCATTCGATTTTTTTTCGAAATTGTTTTTTAATTTTTTTCCAATTTTTTTTTTTTTTAAATTGTTCTTTAATTTTAACATTTTTTTAAAATTTATTAGCGAAAAAAATGTATAACAAAAAAAATTTTTTTGTGGAAAAAAATTCGGGTCAAAAAATATTTTTTCCCGGTTTTGACCCATTGTAGGTCCAACTTACTATAGCCTTATGTATATCGTTGCAATGGACTTTGAAATATCTATCATTAGATATCCATATAGTCTAGTCAAGGAAAAAAGTCTACATACACCCTACGATTTTGAAGTTTTAAAGAATTAATGGCGAGAATTTAAAAAGATGTTATAGCAATGTTTAAGGTATTTATAATTAAAACTATTTGAAGTAAAAAAGAATATGAAAAAATATAACATTTTTTTTTTAAATTTTACCCTTGAAAATGGCAAATCGAAAAGAGATTCACATTTCAGTTCGAAATATGGTAGTAAATCTCCGAAAGGAAAATAAATCTTATGGAGAAATTGCTAAGATAACAAAATTAAGTCGGGTTACTGTACAGACGATCATAAAAATTATAATAACACCAATAGCTCCGAAAATAAGCTACGATCTGGCAGACCAAAGAAGATTTCGAGACGTGATGTTACCAGTATTTTAAAACTAGTGAACCAGGATCCGAAAATAAGCTCCCCAAAATTGGCGGAACACATCGAAAAATGTTCCAATAAAATTGTTACTCCACGAACAATAATAAACGTTTTACATGACATTCGCCTTGAGTTTGCTAGAGCTGTTAAAGACAAGGGTATGGATTTTTGGAATCGTGTTATGGTTTGGGGTGCCATGGCGTCATCTGGATTGGGTCGTTTGGTATTTGTCGAGTGTTACATGGACCGCTATCAATATAAAAACATATTGAAACAAAATCTTAAAGCATCTGTTGATAGCTAGGGCCTGGGAAATCAATGGATTTAAGAGTTCATTTTTTTTTTTAATTTTATATAAAATTTTAAAATAATAGTTATTTTTTTGCAGCTGTATGTAGACTTTTTTCCTACACACAAAAAACTAATTTATCTGAACGCAATATTTAGAAATAGTCAAACTAAATGCTACTAGGCGCATTTACTACGCACCTTTAAAGTTGCATTCAAATATCCAAGATCTGAAGGCTTATTTGTTGATTACTACGCGAAGTTCAGCAATCCAATTTCTATTTTGCCAGAGTTAGAAGGTAAGTTGTATATATGTACATATACCTATGTAGTCAATATTTAAAAATTGTTTAATATAGAAGCAGGAATCGAGTATGAATTTCGTAAGAAGCCTTTTAAGATAAGGAACAAGACAGTGTGTATTTTAAATTGTGTTAATGAGGTCAGTATAACTCTTTTGACATCTGAGGACAGAGACAAATTAATAAATATAATCTTGGAAAACGCCATCATTAACGAAAAAATGTTAACTCCATCTGATTTTAAGCTAATTGTCGATGACATATACGGGGAATTTCCGCGGAAGGTTGTTATGACTATAATCGGCCAGGCTTATTTTATTCTATGAAATGGCCTTTATATTTAACATATTATAATGAAAGTGCTAAAAAGGAGGTTAATGGAAATTGTATTGAACCGAAACAGCATTGTAATAGTGAAAGTATACATAAAAAACTGTCTTGTTTGGTGTAAGTTTTCCACTAAAATGGCAATTAATCAGTTTGTTCAGCAATAAACAATGACCGGAAAATGTAAACTACTGCGAAGGCTACTGGGATAAATGAATGACTGACTCAATTCCTAGAGAGTGGATTAGCAACCTAAAGGTATGAAAATTATTCACAAAAAATACATCTGTTACATTGAACAAAAAAAAAAAAAAAACCAACACACAAATTTGAAAGAAACTAAAATATGGTTTACGTTGCAAAATTGCAAGGCATCTTCTTTTCAACATTTTAGTTTTTTTTTTCGGTTGTTCGCTCGCAGCTATAGAAAGAATACACACTTCTAAAGACCTTACTAGAAACACAGTTTTGGTGCAAGGTTCATGGTTTCATTCTATTACTTAGTTTGTTTTTCGTTTTTCTACTATTTCCTTTCCACTTAATTTTTTTTTTTTACTACTTTATCTTTATTATTGTCGGGCAAACACGCCAATTTATTTTGACCAAAGGCATTGCTTCTGACTTAAAATTTTATTATCTTTGTTTTTTTTGTTCAGTTTTTATTTTATTTGTTTGCTTAAATGTTGCCAGTCAAGGTTTACCGTGTTCCTTGGTAATTAGTTGCAAAAAGAACAACCGAACGTAAAGGATTTAACTGCTTTTACTTTATGGCTCATTAATGGTTTTAGAAATAAATGAAAAATGGCATCTGCATTGTAATTTCCAATGCAGATGGCAATAAAATTCTTAAAAGAAAATTTATGTTTAGAAAAGTTTCCTTCAATTGGTTATATTATTTTTAATTTATATGATTATTTTAATGCATTTTAATGCAAACTACGCACTTCATATAGTCATACTGCATTTTCAGTTTTTCATCTCGTGATACTTTCTTGCTTTAAAAGGACTTTAAATTTTCACAGGAAGTGAAATTTGAAGTTGTTCTTATTTTAAATTTCACTTGACCTAGGATGATGAAAAGGATGTCAAATGGAAGAGGACTAACTTGACATCTCTAAAGAAAAAATTATTTTAATTTTTCAGAATAAAAAAACTGACAAAAATGTCCTTCAAAACATTAAGCCTGTAAAGTATTGTGTTCCAAAATATGATATTTTGATTTTGAAAATACCGAATGTAAGCAGTGTTGGCAGATTAAGGGATATTTCCCAAATCGGGAATTTTTTTCAGTTTCGGGGACGAAAATTCAGGATTCATAAAAAGAAAATAAGTTTTGCACCGAATCAATACTTGCGAAGAAAAATGAATCCATTACGATAATCCAACGCGTAAGAGATCATATGTAAAGCTCTGCCAACCAGCCGAATAGACACCAAAGCCAAATATCCATGGCGCTTAGGTAATTCTATGTATTTGGTGGGAGCAAAATGGTTTCATCTGTTATGAGCTGCTGAAAGCTGGACAGACCATTTAGTATTCCATTATGCCAACGTTAGGCAATTCCTGTTAAAACTATTTAGAAAGAAGTGGTTGTGAAGTTTTCACCGCCCTTACAGTCCATACCTTGCACCGTGCGACTACTATTTGTTTCTATCAATGCAAAACGACCTCTCTGGGATTCGCTTCACTTCAGAACAGAGTATCTGAAATTGGCATGATTCGTTCTTTGTCTCAAAAGATGAGCAATTCTTTTGGCTCGGAATCCATATGATGTCAGAAAGATGGGAAAAGCTCATAACTAACAATGTTCAATACTTTGAATAAATCTATATTTTACAATTGTTTCAAAATAATGGCTGAAAATTTTAAAAAATACATCATTTTTAAGTCATAAACCTAAAGGTCCTTACTCGTGTTTTTTTAAGCCCAGATTATCGTTTATTTCGATAAATGGTCCGCTCAGCCAAAAAATCTCAACATACAAAAAACAAGAGTTAAGGTAACGATATACTATATTAGTAAGTATTGTAACATAAATGAGATAAATTTTAGGGAGGGAATAAATATTACAGGACACAATGTCGCTAAGTATAGAGGGCAAGAAAGTACTCATACATAAAGTGCCCATGTATTATTCCACCATTCAGTTTATAGCTATCATGTAGACAGATTAGATTGTCAGTTTCTTTTTATTTATCACATTTTTGTAACAAAACATAGTTTAACCCATTAGCGTCGAATGGGTAGAAAAATACCCAAAAATAGAGCAATTTTAAAAAAATCTTCTTTTGGATAAACATAAAGTAAGAATCGAGCTAACCAAAATAATTTTTTCGGTGATATTAGGTCATGCCTTGGTGGGGAAATAGTGGGCCAAAGTTGAGCAATTTTACAAAATCACAAAATTCGAAAATAAGTTGCTCCAGAAAACGGGGGGAGTGGAAGTCCCCAATGCCCTCCCTGTGTCTAGTAGTATTGGATGTCCTCTATCAGTAAAAAATAACCAAGTGATTAGTCCCACTTTCCTAAGCTATAAGTACGATTTTGTGGATTGGGTATAAAAATACCCACTTCGGCATATGTAGGTTCTAAAACATATGAAATATGAATTTAATTTTTCAAGAACAATTAGTTTTTTTTTTAGAAAATCATAATGAAAAACATCTTAGGGTACAAGAATACATGATTTGATAAAATATTTAAATGGTGAAAGGCTGACACAACCTATCTATATTTTTTTCGAAAATTAAATAATGATGCCAAACCAGTTTTTTTATTCGGATGGTGAATACCACAATTATCTTATGTCAAAAAAATGGTAGTTATGTGTGTGTAGGGGTTTTTAGACCCCACAGTTGGAGGTGGTAGTCCGGAACAAGCAATCTTACCTACTTTAAGGTTTCCACTATCCACAGAATTAGTTAGGTGATTAGTTTTTTTTAACATAGGCTTGTGCTAGAAGCTAGCGAATTGACTCTTTGGAGAGAGTAAATACAGTTTGTCGATTACAAATGGACAATTTATTATGCATACGATTTATTATCACAGCTTAAATAAATTCTTTCTAAAATACAAAACAAAAAATAAGTTTCAACTGTCCGCATCTCTAGATTGTGACATGTTTAAGTAACGAATGTCTGCACTCTGCATTACAACGAGTACATTCGGGACGAATGTCCCTACATATAATTTACTGTATTTTATGGGTGTATTGAGTCCATGTCGAATTGCTGGGGTGTGTTAAAACTTTTCTGTAGTTTGTTTGTGTAGGTTTATGTTATATTTCATATCATTATTTTTCCATTCCTCTTCAATTTGTTATTCATTTGTGAAGACTTTACTAATACATTTTATATATAATATTTCCTAGACTTTCTCTACATTAACAAAAATAGGTTCTATATTATAGAGACCAATATTTCCATTATTGTCAGTGGTGAAGATGCAACTTAAGATTTTATAAATACACTCAATTTCGGTTTTTTATTAGCTAATTGAATTTCATCAGACATTAAAAATAATATTTTCTAAAAGTATCAATCTTATCTGATGGAAAATATCTGTGGTTTGCGTCATTACTTTCCTCATCAATTTATAATTTTTAGCCAACAACTGTCAAAACTTTAAGATGTTGAAGAATTTTCGATAAATTTTAGAACTTTATCAATTTTTACCGACTTATTATTGAATTTATTTTTCTCTATCAAAAAATGCCACAAGATTTATTATCAAGCCAGACTTATGTAGATTTATTGATGGCAAATGGTTAACATAACACAACTAGTTAGATATGTGGTTTTAACTTTTCACCATCTATATGATAGCTAAGCAGGCGCGGATCCAGGTCAACCATTTTAAATTTAAAATTTGTTCTACATTTTTCCTTTTTTCCCTTTTTAATATAAAAAAAAATCGGTTTTGGGGGGAGGGGGAATTCCTATTTGCTCCTCCGGATCCGCGTCTGTAGCTAGTAATTGATAAATCTAAAACGTAATCATCAAAACATCGAAAAAGGGCTTCCTTTTTATAAGCAGTTTATTAAAATAAACATATATTTTAGAACCCATATATGCCGAAGTGGGTAGAAAAATACCCAGACCCTGCAGGCTTTGGTATGGCAGATAAAAAAAAATTAAAAATATTCACGGTAATATAAATGCCCTATGTACTGTCTGTATACAATTTCATCAAAATCGGACAACGGATTCGGGGGTCAGGCATTAATGGGTTAAAGTAGTTGGCTAAATTTTGGAATGAATATACTCTTTGCTCTTGACAGTATACAATTGTCAAGGACCGTCCTATTGCCGTAGAGCTAATCCTTTTTTTAAATCGTTCCAAGTACGACCAAACTAAACCAGTCTAGAACAGTGCACTGCAACAATATCTTTAAACACTGTCCTGAAAGTGCTAAATACTTACATGATTTTAATATGAACAGTGAGCTACGTTTCGAGACTAGTTACAGTTATTAACATTCTGTGCCATTATTCATTATTTTGCAGCCTACTTGGAGTCCATAAGGACAAGCAAATCGATATCATATGAGAATGATATTCATATTGTATAGGTTGAAGGAGAACTATAAGGTAAAATAAGGAGAAAAAGTAGTCAATAATTTGAACCATTATAGTATACCTACAAACTGTTGCAGACCTGTAAAAGATAGATCCTATTGATCGGTGAGGTTCTACACTTTCATGAAATTAAATTACAGAAACTTCTACAAAAATCATTATAAGGATGTGCTAGGCATCTGGGTTGTACCAAATCTACAATGCGCAGTGAAATTTGACACAGGGTAACTTAGTTGTACCCAATGTAATAGAAAACGATAATTCGTACTGAATCTTATTGAGGACGTAAGTTGTTACCGCATGTAGTCTCATTTGTGCCAAATCATAGTACAAAAGCTAATTGAGCGATTTTTAAGTAGAGAGTGGAATATCTCAGAAATGCTCATTATCAGATTCTTGTAGTATAGCATATTCCCTCGCTATTAAATTGGCAACAAAATTTCCACCAAATATACCTGTACGAAAGTATCTTAGCCAGTTTGCCGTCTTTAAAATCCACAGTCTGAAAAGAATTCCAAACACTTCAATAAATATGCCACCACCAATATAAGTATTTTCAAACTATCCGTGAAAATACGCCTTCTGTTTACATTCAAGGATGGGAGCTATGTTTATTTATCTGAGATAAAAAACCAAATTCTCTCATAATGGAAGGATTTGGAATACAGAAATCAATACTGTTAGTGGGGATAGGTAGGATCCAATTATTATAGCATATCCCTACAATAGTTGATTCCATCTGCCCATAGTACTGAGTCTGAAAAGAATAGTATTCATTGTCTACCTTTTCAAGAGTTGAGTGATTTGTTCCTGGAACTAATGTGTTTATTGTCGTCCTACCCAGAGATAAGAGATTCGTGATAGCAACTGAATTTGTTGCCAATCGAATGATTCGGATGCATATGTACAAATTTTCGGTGCTATCAACAGAAAGTCAGTTTACAAAGAAGAATTTCAGTTAAAGCAACGAAACTTTTGTTACCCCTTTTAAAATTTTGTAGCCCCAAATGTAAAATTCGGTCACTAAGGTAGAAGCATTTGATTGGCAGCAAATTCGGTTGCTATCAGGAATCTGTTTTCTCTGCGTAACATCATGTCCATTGATATGCTCGACAATGTATAGGATAATCTCGTATTTGGAATGATACAAAGGTATTTTCCCTAATGATGATTTAATATTAGAAAGTTAACTCTCAACAAAACCAGTGATTCATCGATTAAGATTTAGTTCTTCCAGAGTCTGACAATCTCGATTTCTCTTTTGTGTAGCAATGTTGTTGCCTTAGTGTGGGATTAATATCACATTATATTTGGTCCATTGACGGGGGATGTATGGCCAAGATAGACAGGCTGTAGCCAGTCAAAATTCTTAAAAGCCCAGGAAATTCAACTCTCAACATTATTGTAAACAGATCAGACAGATCTTTAAAGTTATTTTTTTATTTTCTGCAGTTATACCCAGAGTCTCGGACCGAGGAATTATATTTTCTTAGTCTAGTTAAACTACATACGGCAACTTTTACGGGTGTCAACTATATTTGAGTTCGATCTGTTTGTTCTATTCATACAAAAACCCTTTTTCCGGTTCACATGAACTCTTACTCTCGAAGATATTCGAAGCTAAGAACAAGCAAGAAAGTATTGTCGGGCAAGCCCCACCATATGATACCCTACACCGAGCATATGATTATTTATTTTGATATGAATCTTATTAGTATTAAATCTTATTTGAATTCCAACATTTTTAAAATATTCATGTTCGATCAATTAAATTTCGGAAATAAAGAAATAATGGGCCGATTCTAAACAAAATCAATTTCAATCCTTGAGGAAATATAAAAGTTTTTGCCAAATTTTGTGGAGTTATTTCTAAAATTGCAACCTGTAGTTTGAATACAAGGATTACATGGACAGACTGAATGACGGACGGACGTACATCGCTTAATCGACTCAGAAAGTGATCCTGAATAGATTGGTATACTTTAAGGTGGGTGTTATTACAATATTTGTGCACGTTACAAACATCAGCACTCATCCAATATATCCTCCCCACTATGGTGGTGTAGGGTATAAATATTGTGCCAAATTGCCTCGCATTATCTATAAAATTACGACTTGTTGTTTTATTTTTACAAAGTTTACGGATAAACATCGCTTAATCGACTCAGAAAGTGATAAGTTATAAATTAAGGCCATCTATTGAAGGATATGTAGAGATTTACGCAGTTTTAGCTACACAAATATATAAAAATTACGAGATTTCATTTGTTCTAGCTTGCCAAATTCTAAGTACCTACTTACTTGATTCCTAAAAATAGAGTTTGATTGTATTCACAAGTTATTTGAACTAAATAGTTCAAGAGCTATACAAATGCATATAGAGTTGCTTTATTTGAAATACAATATATTCCAAATAAACAGGGAAACGTACATATTAAAAAATAATTGATATGTGAATGTAAATGTAAATAAATTCTTTATATTTTTCATGCTTGATTTCTGCAGAAGTTCAGAAATTCCATAAAGGTTAGAGCCATAGAGAAACATAGAGCGGAAACTAGAAAAAAACTCAAACAAAAAAATTACTCAAAATAAATATTTTACTTCTGAGACCATTAACAAAAAACGGGTGTGTTCTAAAAATCATATTATTTAGTTATGTTTAAAAATTACCGAATAAAAATTACATTTGTACCACTCTAATGTTCATTCATATATAAAATTTATTAATAAATAAAAAAAAAAAAAACAAAACGACAGCAGTAGTAGTTATGACTTTATTCGCAGACAACAATGATAAGAATTGTTACATAGTAAAAGAGTAATAACAAAAATCATTTAAAATGTATGAATTTTATGGAAAGACAAGTTAAAATCTGATTCTTTTTTGTTTCTTTTTAAGAGTTTTATACCACAACAAACTTAATACGCTGCTCAATATTTCAAGAGAAAACGGAGGAGTTCAACAGAGTATGACATTTCATTTATATCATGTCATTGTGTGACATAAAGTTAATAAAACTTGTGGGGTGATTTTTCTTTTTTACTTGATTGTTTTAAACGTACTAGACTTATGGCATGCGAAAAATAAAATGTGTTAAAATGTTGTCATTATATGAATGTATTTTTTCAACTTGGTAAAAACTTAACTAGTTTAAATTTTACTTTGTGAAACCTATTAAATAGTATCTAAAAGGTGTGATCTTATAGCTGCACGGGTGTTAAGGTAGGGTCACACATGGAAAATATTTGACGAAATATGAAAGTAAACAACCTCGAACAAATATGTGCTAAAAAAGTGGTTACGAATTTTTGAGTAAATATTTGCCATGTGTGACCTTACCTTTAAAACTGATTACCCCAGTCACTTAAACAAGACTAATGGGACATATCCATGGCTATGAAGAAAAAAGTCTTTAATACTGTTTGTTTTATATGATAGCTTTCACATGCAGAATTATATTTTTTTATCTAATAACTCTGTCTAACAGCATTTTTGGACCAGAATAGGGCATGTTGAGTAGACAATTTTTGTTGAATAAACTTATAGTCCAGCTGGTCTGAGTTTGTTTTTACAGTGGGTCAAAGTTTTAATTTTATGATCGAGCATTATACTAAATTAAAAAAAATGTTGTAGGTTAATTGTGGCTCCTTTCTTTAGGGGTCAATTTGACCTCTTTTTCGAGAAAATCAAAGAAACTACTTTTAAAAAGGACATTTAAGGATTAAAATATGCCGGAAAATTTCAGTAGGTGTCACTAAAGATACCAAACATATAAATAATGCTCTTTACGATTAATTAGCAAAATTACACGCCACTTTGGGTTTTAAATGTTTTTTTTTTAAATTGCCAAAAATTCATTTATGATCCGAATGAGCTCAAATTTAAAACATAAATATTCCTTAAGGAGATTTACATGCTTACATATGAAAGTTATCTCTTTCAGTTCAAGAGATATTTAGGTTTATTTATTTTTTAACTCTCCTCAATCTTTTTTTACTTCTTTAGATATGGCGGGCCTATGGAAGGTAAATAACCACCTCTAATATAATAATGAAACTGATTTTTGTACAATACATTTATTATACCTACCACCAAAACGATGGGGTTTTATTAATTTGTAATTCCGTTTTTGACGTATCGAAATATTATTCGTAGAGCCAAAAAGTATATATATATACTGGTTCCTTATAAAATTGTAAGACGATCTAGCTGTGTTCATCCGTCTATCATTCTGACCGTCCATATGTCTGTTAAACTAACGATGTTCCTTCGGGAAAGGATGTAGGGTTATTAATTTTCTTCAAATATTCTTTGCTGATCACAAAAGTTTGGTACTGAAAATGGGCAACATCGATCTAGTATAGCCAGAGTTATGGACCAAATTATGAGACAACGTCCGAAAAAGTTAATATGTTTCAAAAATATTAAAATACAGATAATACCATTAAAATTTGCACACGTTGCTCATGATCAAATGCAAATCAAATAAAATTCGTCGTAGAAAATTTTTGTGAAGATCACCCAATAATTTGTCATATCTCCAATATAACACTGAAAAATACATTAAACAAAATTATTGTTTTGTTGGTCAGGGATGTTTGATGTTGAGAATGAGCAAAATAGGTCCAACCAAACAAAATATCCGTCCGGTGTTTCAAATATGAGGAGACGTAGAAAACCAATATTTTCCACAAATCAAAAAATATAGGCCGAATCGGTAAAAATTTTGGATCAAAATATATGAAAAACTTTGTTCAGACCACTAATCATATTTTGATCCCAATAACATTAAAATGCATGAATCTTGTAATTTATGAAATTTACCACTAGTATTTTCTAGTTATAGAAAATATAACACCAAAGATAGAGCACAAAAATCGACGCCTGTATTACAGGCAAAACTTGGTATAACGTATGACATAATGTTAGGCTTATTCGTTATACTGAAAAATTCGATTATTCGAACAAAATTTATTCATATATTTATAGAATTTCAGAACGATTTTCCAATGTTTATTGGAATTGTCAATAAATTTGATTTTACAACCTTTTGCATATTGTCATATAAATTTTCAAAATCCTCAAAATCTTTTCTATTTGCCATTTTTACTTTAAAACAATTTTTTTCTTTCAGGAGATGACCCCTACTTATGCAAAGCATTGTATTGGACCTAGGAAAATAGGCTATGGGAGGGAGGATAGAGGGAGTAGAGTTTGTGGACATTTGATTTGAATTTTCCTATATTGAAAGTGACAGAAAAGACTTCAGGATAAAGCTAATTGCACATACGGACTGTACGACTAAAGAACGAATTTTCCCTGCAATGTGTTGTGCGATCCATTGTCCAGTCGACAATGAGTTGATGAAGAACGTGTGTTGCATAAAAAACTACGGGTTTCGGTAACAAGTTCCCTAATTTTAGCAGAGCACATTATAGTATCGGTAGAACAGTAAAACACAACCCATATTTCGACAATGTTCCAGTGAGTCAATAGAGCTGGATACTCTACTGTCACCGATAAGCACATTCGCCTTCTCAGTCGTCCAAAATAAATTTCGAAGCACCGGCCCACACATGAGAGTTGCATTCCATTTTCGGTCAGATAGAAGTGGTGTAAATAGCAAGGAGATCAGTTGGAGTTAAATATGTCTTACATCGTTTTAGAAAACCGAGGCACTTTCACTTGCTTCTTTCGATACTCGAAAAATGAGTTTTGACCAGCGGATATTGCACTGAGTACTCATGCCTAGAACATCAAGAGCATTTGATTCTTTAATATTTACACCACCCATAAAAACAGATGGAGCAACATGATCTGTTGTGCGTTTGTGTGTTATTATACAACATTGAGTCTTGCGTGCATTGAAATCAACTCTATTCGCACAACCCCATTCAGAGATTGTCACAAGGTCTTGGTTAAGCTTATCATTCATGTTTTGCCTCATTGTCCCAATCTCCAACAGGCTTGGTCTATAATTGAACGCATGTGAATGGCAAATGTTGCTGTCATCTGCAAAAGAGTAGATAGGGTTGGAAGTTTGACATAGAAGGTCGTTTCTGAATTGATCTTGAACTCGTTTGATGATCTAATACCAACACCAAAAGCAATAAATTTTGCTAAAAGCGCACCATTCCATACTCTATCAAACGCTTTAGAAATATCTAGAGCCATCACTTTACTTTCGCCAAAAGAGTGTATGGAACGACACCATTTTTCCGATAGGAAGGCTAACAAGTCTCCCGTAAAGCAACCTCTACGAAAGCCATACTGTCGGTCGCTGAGTAAATTGTTGTACTCCAACTTTGGAAAGTGCAGAACAAATTGCTATTGGGCGATAACTTTTAGAGTTGCTAGCCTCTCCCTTTTTAGGAATTGGCGTTACACTACCAACCTTCCAACATACAGGAAATTTGCCGGCACGGTATAGTGTTGAAAAGATTAGCTAATGGACGAGCTAGCGTCGAAGAACACTGCTTCAAGACCAGTGCTGGTATACCATCAGGCCCAGGAGAGTTTCCAATTAAAATGCCGAAAGGACTCGTTGAGCTCAGCCCAATGAGCCTTTTTGTAAATAAAAGTTGAACGTTTCGTAGCTGGTCGTTAAACGTTACGAAGTTCAGAGAGCGAAAAGGAGGCGGAAATTTCACAATGATCTGAATTACCAATATCTAATTCATACTTGTCAGGGTGTGAAGTTAGAAAAAATCGAGGGTGTTATTTTGGTGCCCTTCATTAATTTCGCAAGATAATTGTGCGCCGCGAATAGTACATGTATTATCTGCTATATATTTAAAGAAAATAGCAAAAAACTAAAGTTTAATAACACCAAATTTTTTGAAGGTTATTTTACCGATTTGGTCCATTTTCGATACTAAACATTTCTGTTCAACCAACAATATTAAAAATGTTCTTACCTGTAGGCAATCAGATGATCAGACGGATGGACATAGCTAGATCGTCTTAGAATTTTATAAGGACCTAAATATATATATACTCTTTTGGATCTGCGATGAATATTTCGGAATGGCAAAATCAATATCCTTCCATTCTTTTGAACTTAAGTGTAATATTCAACAACCAGAAAAAAATAAAGCTAAAAAGACTCAATAAATATGTATATGCATTTTATTAATACTGCATTCATACTCGTACAAGTAAATATAATATGCATGTATCTGTAGATTGTGAAATACTTAAGATATGTATTATTTCCTGCTTATCTTCTATTTTCTGTTTCTTATTCTCTTGCTGACTGGAATTTTTAGGTATGTAGGAAATTCTTACTTTTGCATTTCTTCCAATGAAGACAACATCGTTGCACCTACAAGGTGCATAAAAAGAACTCAAATATATATATTCTATGCAATTATATCCTAACTTCTACTTTTTTTGCGATGTATTTTGTTGACATATTTGCGTATGGTGATAAAACTGCGTAAAAATAGTAAAATAAAGGGAATAAAAATAATAAACAAAATGTATGTATGACAACTAGACTTCCAATATCGTATATTTTCTCAAGAACTATATAAATTCGATGTAAATTTGTTCTCGACTTTATTCGAGATTTAAAATTTTTGGAAATATATAAATATTTTTATTTTAAAATTTAAATGGTTGCTATTACAATTACACGGTGTAACACTGCAAAAAACACATGGTTGTGACATTATAAGTTCGACTCTACTACCAAGGGGTAGTATAACTCTCAGATTGGCGACCTATTTTTTTAGGTGTCATCAGTTTTTGGCCAACAGCTAATTCCGACTTGGTGACACCGCTTAACTATTTACGGCAATAATGTAGCTAAGAGACCAACAAATAAATTTTGTTTACATATTTTGCAAAAAACATTTTTCGTGCATTTTTTTTTTTTGAAAAATATAGGAAGAAATATTTTTTTTTTCACATTTTTTGGAATAACTTACAATATTTAGCCAATATTCATATATATACAGTGAGGCCTTGATTATCCGTGATTCGATTAACCGGCAACATCAGTTATCCGGGAAAGAAAAATAAATTGTTTTTGGATCGATCTAAATTTGTTTGCATCGATTAACTGTAATTACCTCCATTATCCGGGATTATAATTTTTTTCGATTATTTTTGAACAATCTAACACAATGTGAATAAAACGAAAAAGGGGAATTCCCTCGATCGATTTGTAAAGCCAAAATTTTTTGATATTGTCTCATCGATTTTTCGATAGATTTTGGCAAGAGAAGTGTTAGACATTATAAAAAACAAAGTGATTCTGTTATTGGCTTTGGAAACCGAAAATCTTTAGAAAACTGCTAAAAACCAAAGGAAGATTTTGCAGTTTATGAATAATTCCGGAAGGAACGATTTAAAGGAACTCCAATTTCTGTATTAACAGTGAAGGAAAGTCTAAAATATGCCACTCAAAATTTATGAAAAAAACGTCATTGTATTCACAAGCTTAATGCTGCAGGAGAAAAATATTCAGCTGCTTAGCTGCCACAATTTTTGTGGAAAAATTAAATGAATTCAAATCAATTAAAAATGAGATAATGGAGAATGGAAAGTGTTTACTTGAGAGAAGTTTGGCTTGCCATAATGAAAATTTCATAGAATGAAACAAGGTCTCAAAGGAGAGACTAACCTCATTAGTTTGCGTTAATGCTGCTGGTACACACAAGTCCAAAGCATTAGTTATTGGAAAGAGCTTTAAAAAATGTCCATGAGAATGGTTTAACCAGAAGTGAGGAAGAATTTTAAGAAAATCGGTCTAAAAGATGATAGTAAAATCATTCTGCTATTGGACAACATCCAGACGTGCAGGATTTCAATGCTGAAGACGTTATTGTGAAATTTTTTCCACCAAATTTGACGACTTTAATCCAACTGATGGACCTGTGTGTAATATGGAGCTTTAAATGTCATTATCGACAAGCTGTCATCATAAAAAAACAACTAAAACTTGATACTCAATTAACCGGGAAAATTGATTATCCAGAATGCTCCCGGTCTCGATCATTACGGATAATCGAGACCTCACTGTATTAATTACACGGTGCTACGATGGAAAAAAAACTTGAAAAATTACCCATCGTATCTAACAAATAGTGTCTCATTTTTATCTATACAAAATTGCTAAAATCTTTGCAAAAAAAATATATGTTTTCATAGAAAAAAACTAAAATTTGAAAAATTACGAAAAAAATAAAAAAATAAAGCAAAACTTTTTATAAAAACTTACACAACTTCTTGAACTATACATTTAATACATACATTTTATGAAAGCCTCAGTCTTTGCCAATCCACAATTGTTTAACATTTTGAAATCGGATTAAAAATGTGCGAGTTGGAGGTACTAAAGTACTACGACCTACCCTAAAACAGTTTTTTTAAAATAACTCAAAATTTTGAGAGTGTTCCAAAATCTTTGAAAAAGGTTTTAGTATGTCCTCATCTAAGCCTACTACCCCCATTAGGTCGCTTTTTAAGTTCTGACAAAAAGTTTTATTTTGTAGCAGAGTATTTTTATACAATTATGAATGTTCAAGTCATTTTCTGAGGGGTACCTTATATGGATACTAGGGAAAATTGTTGCCCAACTTTACAGTATGATTTTATAGTACTTAGAACTAATTTGTACAACATTCTATCAAGGTTGTTGCTTAAGTGGAGGTTAATAGACAGGCAGACGGAAGTTCATAGCTACATCTTCCTAGAATGTTATGAGGACCCAGAATATGTATACACCTATACCTCGATTTACACGATACTTTTTTTACAAGATTTCACTTTTACATGATTTTTTTCGTTTTCGTTTAAATCTAGGGATGTGGAAATTCCTCAATTTACACGATTTTTTTTAAATATTTTAGCAAAAATTAATTTTTTTCAGTAAATATATCCTGCACAATTCTCTAAAATAGTTATCTATAAAAAATTAAAACATAATAGGGAAAAGTGTAGCAGCTGGAACCAAAATGAGCCTGAGCACAACTCCATGCGTTTGGGACATTACAATTGAAAATATGGAAAAGCCACTAATGATCTGGATAGGAAATTTAACACAAAAGCGAATCCCAATTGATACCATTGTTATTATAAAATAAACTTAATGAACAGCTACCATCAAGTCATGGTTTGTTGGAAATATTTAAGCAAAGGCATTCCTTACATAATCTATAATTAAAAGCTGAACAAGCTTCTGCTGATATAGATGTGTCTAAAGAATATCTCTGCCAATTCATACACAATATAGACGAAACGGGACAGTTTTGGAAAATAATGCCACATCGGACTTTTCTATCAAAAGCTAATACAATTTTTAAATTTAAACATCTCATAAAATCAAATTTGTTATGGAAATTTTGCTTTAAAACATTGTTTAAATTGAAATTTTTGTATGAATATGGGGAAATGTATTTACTTTACTTTAAAACAAATGAATTTTCTAAACAAAATTTTAAATTTATTCGTATTTGGTTCTTTTTTCGATTTACACGATTTCTCATACAAAAATTTTTCATTTCGATTTACACGATTTTTTCAGGAACGCATCTATCGTGTAAATCGAGGGATAGGTGTACTAGGTATACAACTAATTTTGGCGAAATTTTTTGCATACCACCACGTAATGGGCAATGTTGTATAAGTAATGAAAATCATTTTTTAAGGTCATTTGGAATCAAAAAAATTAGGCATGAACCAAATTTTTTTTGCTCTGAAAAATTATATTAATAATTTCATTTTTTTGTGTGAGGGATACTTCCCGTATTTTAAAATTATACTTTAAAGTATGTCCGCCGTTATTATTAAAATAAAATGTATTGTATTTCAAAATAATTTAAAATATATAATAAAAAACTTTATTGCGTTTGGTGCTTGAATTTTTTTAACAGCCGCGAAAAAATAATATCATGATTTTTTATATTTTTCAATGCTTTATTCGACTATGCTATGCCAATTTACATATTTGCAAAAAATGTCAATAGTTATATCCCTAATGTATACTTTTTGGTTCTATGACCAATATTCCGATATGTTACAAATGAAATGACAAAATCAATATACCACCATCTTTTTGGAGGGGGATATAAAAATCAAACAGCAAAAGCTCAAAGGATTCGTATTTCATTTACTTTTACTATCATTTACTTTCTAGTGAAAAAACAACAATTTTTTTTTTAGTTTTTTTTTCTTTTGATCTCTTATAGAGAGTATCTTAAATGTTTTCTGTTTTGCTAACATTTTATTTTGTTTTTGGTTTGGTGAGTTATGTAAAATATTTCTTTTTGGGAAAATAACCCCAAAGTCATAGTCAAGTCACCTGAGAAAATGATAAACATTATTTTTATACCTCGTTTTGAATTCAATGAAATAACAATTTCAATAATTTCCTAAGTACATAAGTTATTTTTTCAGTTTGTTTTTCTAATCATATAATGTTCTTGTTATAGTGTTTCGATATCTCTGCATTATTTTAAGATTATATGAATAAATATTTAATTAATATGACTTGCTGAAAGTCTATTTTAATTGAGGAATTATACTAACTAACATGAGGACTACTTAACTTCGATACTCTCACTTTATACGGATAATCTTTGTAAATTAACGAATTTGGATGGGAAAAATTCACTTCTAGTGACTCATCATTTTGTCACTTTATAAAAGATGGATTTTCATTTCATTTTTTATTTTGTATACTTCTTTTTGTGAAGTTCCTCAGTTATTTGTAGTATTTTTTGAGAATGTCATGATGTACATTTTCTACGTTTACTCGTTTTGGTAACATTTTGTATAAGATATCAGTTTCTTAAGATACTAATATTTAAAGTTAAAAGAATAAACATGGAAATACCAAAAGGACTTCATAGAGTATGTCTTTACCGAATATGGCCAAAATCGGAGGACCAAACATCAAAAACTTGTGAATTTTCTGAGCTCTTTAGTGGCATTCATGATATACAATTATATACGTTTTTTTTTATAAATTTACTTGTATAAAATTCAGTACTAATTCATATTTTTGTGCACAAATGTTATTGTTGTTAAATATGCTGAATGGAATTATAATTTGCCTGTTGTAATCCCTAAATCTATATATATAAAAATGGATGTTTGTATGTATGTGGGTATGTATGTATGTATGTATGTTTGTATGTTCCGAATGAACTTAAAAACGGCTGAACCGATTTTGATGAAATTTTCAGGGAATCTTCAGAATAGCCCAGCGGGTAACACTGTAAAGTCAGATTTTTGATTTTCGGTCTGTGGGCGGAGGGGCGTGGCAAAATTTAATTTTTACATTTTACCGCTAATGCCATCTATATATATAAAAAACGGCTGGACCGATTTTGATGAAATTTTCAGGGAATCTTCAGAATAGCCCAGCGGATATAACTGTGGGCGGAGGGGTGTGTAAAAATCAAATTTTTACATTATACCGTGAATGCCATATATATAAAAACAGATTTGTGTATGTATGTTCCGCATGGACTCAAAAACGGCTAGACCGATTTTGATAAAATTTTTACTGAATCTTCTGAAAAGCCTAGCAGGTAACACTGTAAAGTCAGATTTTTAATATTCGGTCTATGGACGAAATGGCGTGGCAGAATCAAATTTTTATACAATACCGCTAATGACATAAAAAAAAAGATTATTGTATAATTGTTGATCTACCTTTTCTTCAATTCTTACAGATAGTTTATTTAGTTTCCTATATACAGGCTTACAAAGTCAGTGATTGTTGTAAAAAAAAATTGTATAAAATTCAGTACTAATTCATATTTTTGTGCACAAATGTTATTGTTGTTAAATATGCTGAATGGAATTATAATTTGCCTGTTGTAATCCCTAAATCTATATATATAAAAATGGATGTTTGTATGTATGTGGGTATGTATGTATGTATGTATGTTTGTATGTTCCGAATGAACTTAAAAAAAAAAATTTTTCAAAAAAAATTAATTTTGTCGACCAAAAAATTTTTTTTCAATTGGAGAAATACATAAATACTTTTTTTTATTCCCAACGTTCAAACAATGACAATTTTCATTTCGTTGCTTAACATCATTCTATAAATTGTTTATCAATCGATGATAAACAATTTTGTTTACTCTTGCATATTAGGTGCATGAATAAGAAATTTCCATATGAAATCTATGAAATAAAATAATATTTTGAATAACTCTCCACATTCCACTTTTAATAAAAAATAGCGGTTTTATTCAAATAAAATTTGTTTTATAAAGGGCATCTACGTCTAGAGCCGCAGAAACGGGAAGAGAACGAGAATCACGGCTTCAGCAAATGCGTCTCATTGCATCTTCATCGAGTGCTGCAGATACACCTTAACAGCATATCGATACACCTTAACAGCATATCGATACACCTTAACAGCATCCCGAATGGCTCGATCAAGAGAAAGAATGGATTTAAAGTTGCCGGCATTTTATTACAATAAGTATGATGACGACAAACGTTGCTTACATTGCCGCGTTTTGAAGTTCCCTAAGGAATCCCCGGGAATGTGCTGTTCGAACGGTAATGTTATTCTGCCACCAGTTATTGAGCCGTCTAAGCTGCTTATAAGTTACATTTCCGGCGCCAATCCTATTTCCAAGCACTTCCTTCAAAATATCCAAAAGTGCAACTCATGATTTCAAATGACGTCGGCATCATGCCCACCTTTAAAGTTCAATGCCAAATGTACCACATAATTGGATCATTGCTCCCGCTTCCCAATGATGATGCGAAGTTCCTTCAAATTTATTTCACTGGAAATAAATCTACAGAAGCCGAACACTATCAACGAACATGCGTGTGCATTAGCTGCAATACCCTTCTGCCGAAACATTCTCAAAACAAATGTTGGACATCAGAAATGGAAAAATTTCAATTGATCCCGCCACAAATGAGATTTTGTTGTTGACAAGGTATTCCCAAGTCTTACAACCAACTACAAAAATTCGGATTGGTTGTGGGAACATGCAATTTTGGCACCAACAAATTATGATGTTAACAAGCTCAATAAACAAATACAATTGAAACTGCCTGGCGAAACAATAAAATGCAAATCGATTGACACAGTAATGAACGAAGAACAAGCCGTCGATTATCCTACTGAATTTTTGAATTCATTGGAACCAGCCGGACTGCCACCGGTTGGATCACCGACTTTGTCCGACACTGTATATTAAAATCGAGATCGATATGCAATATAAAACAGATGTTTTCTAAGGGCCAGCAAAGCGGACCGGGTTCAGCTAGTATACAATAAAAAACATAATCACACGTTAAAAAATAAAAAAAAACAAGTAAGAAAGTATGGTCGGTCAAGCCCGACCATATAATACCCTACACTAAGTAAATGAGCAAAAACATTTTTCTTTCAAAATTTCAATAATTTATATTCGTGAACGATTTTCGGAAGTGGGCCTTATATGGGAGCTATGACCAATTATGGACCGATCACCATGAAATTAAGTGGTGTGATTAATATCTGTAAGAAAGTTATTTATGTTGGATTTTATGTGTATACCAACATTTTTAAGAGATTTATGCTCGTTAAAGTGATTTTCGGGAGCAGGCCTTATATGTGAGCTATGACTAATTATGGACCGATCATAATAAAATTTGGTGACATGAATTTCGTGTATATAAAAATTATTTGGAGAAAAACTTGTGTAGATACCTATACAAATTAAACATTTATGACCGATAAAGTCCAATTTCGGGAGGACATTTGTATGGGGGCTAGGTGAAATAATTAACCGATTTCAGCCAGTTTCAATAGGCTTGGTCCTTGGGCAGAAAAAATGATATGTACCAAATTTTATCGAAATGTCTTCAAGATTGCGACCTGTACTCTGCGCACAAGGTTTACATGGACAACCAGCCAGCTAGACGGACGGACGGACGGACGGACGGACGGATATCGTTTAATCAACTCAGATAATGATTCTGAGTCGATCGGTATACTTTAAGGTGGGTGTTAGACTAATATTTTTGGGCGTTACAAACATCTGCACAACTCCAATATACCCTCCCCACTATGGTGGTGTAGGGTATAATTACGACTTTTTTAATAAAACGGAAAAAACTTTAAATAAATCCTATGCATTAGATTTTTCCATAAAGCTGTAGCTTAACCAACTGAAATTGTCACAATTGAATAAACATTTGTGAATGAAAAAATATATACATGTCATTTTGTATACAATTTCAAAGCCATTATTTGTGACAAATCATTTGAAAATTTATTTATGTATTTCGTTAAAAGAATAAAACAAAATCAAATTATTCATTTCATGTTTATATACATATTTGGTTTACTCTACCTTGTAAATTCGATAAAGTCATATACCCCCACCCACACTGTGGCCTTACAGTCATACACAAACAAATATCCGTGATAATAGAGAAAAATGAAACAGAAACAAAATTTGTACACATACGTAGTATATATGTGTGAAGATGAAGTGTTGATGTAACTAGTATTTCTGTCTTCAAAATCTTTTGTAATGATATAGGTAGCTGTCATGTTTGGCAATATTTAACCAACAATTTAGCAATGTGCTTTTTTGAGCATGTTTCTGTATTTAAATTTATTAAAGCGTATATATTTGAATGCTGAAGAATATGTTTTTTTTTACCCCACCTCAAAACAAATGGTTACTAAAACTTTGCGACTTTAACATAGGTTCATTATAACCAAGTATCTTATATCCGAGTACATGTAAATGAATACGGTACAAAGTATAAGTATACGCAACACACGCTTTACTGTGTTGTATGTAAATATGTGTGGTTTTGTTTTATTTTTAATTTAAGAAGAATTTATACTTCAAAAGTTGACTAAATATCATTGTAATTAATTAGAAGCCTACAAAAAGAATAGTAATTTTGCTATAATTAGACAAAAATATCTTCATATTTATTGTATAAACTTATGACTAATTTGAATAGTCTTAAAAACAATAACGAAATTAACAAATATTTGCTTTAGAATTACCTTTTAAATAGAGACCGATAATAATACAAATACACTAGGGAGGCCTCTATTTTGAACTTTTGTGATTTTAAATGCTCCTAAGGTCTAAAATAGTCATTTAAAAACTGTACTCTGAAAATTTGGGTCAACGTAGGTATATTCTTTGCTTGAGTTGAATACATTATATGCTTTTAAAGTCCTCAACAATATTGACCTTTAAAAAACACAAATACTTTTATATGTAGAGTTAGACGCAAACATGTTCAAATATTTATGTGTCTTAGTTAGAGTATCCAAAACCGAAACCGAAAACCGGTCAACCGGTTTTTTCATCTTTGTAAAACCGACCGGTTTCGGTTTTCTTTAACTTTTCGGTTTTTTGCCAAACCGGTTTTTTTAAGACGGTTAACCGGTTTTAACGAAATACTTTGTAAAGCTTATTTGAACATATAACTTAAACATATTTTGATAACATTTTTAAAAATATTCATTTATTTTTTAGAAAAAACCGGTTAACCGGTTTTTAGAATAACAAAACCGATCCCGGTTTTTTTAGAATGAGAAAACCGAAACCGGTTTTTTTATAGAACACTGTTTTCGGTTAATCCGGAAACCGGTTTTTTGAATTTGCCGGTTTTTTGGACACTCTAGTCTTAGTACATTGAACATGTCTTATACACTTTACGAATGAACAATTTGTTTCTGTAACTTCTTCAACAACTTCTGCTCAGTTTTTTGTCTAGAATTCGGTTAGATAGTAGTTCAGAAGATTTTTTTGTTTGACATTATATTCAACCAAAGCATGAACCTTATTGCGGATGTTTTTATCTTACTAACTGGAATTTTATTGCTAAAACGTGACTGATAACATGCCTCTAATAAAATCCACCAAGCGATTTTGAGTAGTTCTTTTAAATAGCAGAATATTGTGATAAAAGCAAATATGAAATAGACAATTTAACGATACATACATATTTGTTATTTAACCTATTTGTGTTTCAATATTTAAAATACACTTACGAAATATTGAATAAATAATATGAACAAACGTCTGTTAGTGAAGTTTATTACAATAATTAAATTTGAGTTTTTATGTTTTATCATAAATATTTAAGTGTAATTTTTTAAATATTTGAAAGTATCTGCTTCTTATTTACTTATCTTAAACTGCCAGTGTTTGATCTTAACTGAAATTCTATGTTGATTGAGCTCTGTCTGTCTGTCTGTCTGTCTGTCTGTCTGTCTGTCTGTCTGTCTGTCTGTCTGTCTGTCTGTCTGTCTGTCTGTCTGTCTGTCTGTCTGTCTGTCTGTCTGTCTGTCTGTCTGTCTGTCTGTCTGTCTGTCTGTCTGTCTGTCTGTCTGTCTGCCTATCATATACTTCCGAAAAATATATAAACCTTCATAAATATCTTATAAGATATCAAACCAAATTTTTACACAGACCAGTCATATTTAAGCAAAAGTCATTCAGCTAGATTTTATTTATATCGATCCATATAACCATTCTTTCGAAAATCACAAAATACCGTTACCAGCTAAATGTTTGACATAAATAATTTTCCATATGTGACCATATAAGATCCACTTCCGAAAATCACTTACGTACTAATAAATCTCAGATTGAAATTCGACACAGAAGATCATCGTATATATCGAAATAACTGTTCTGAATATTATGGAGATTGGCCTATAATTGGTCCCAGCTCCCATATAAGGACCTCTTCCGAAAAACACTTTAACCTCTATAAATAGTTAAAATATATCGATATCGAACCAAACTTGTACATAGATCAGTTATTTTGTTTCCAAAAATCATCTTACTGGATTTTGTGAACATCGATTCATATTAAACCATAGCCCCCATATAAGGTCCACTTCCGAGAATCACTATTTCACCCATAAAAATCTTCTAAATAACTTTATTGATATGAACTTCAATCAAACTAAGAATCAAATACCATGAATTCTCGTTACAATATCGAAATATCGCCCCATAATATTATAGTTGAAAGGTACACACATTTCCATTATAAAGGGTCAAACTCTTTTGCAGGTGGTAAGAAACCGTAGTTATATCAATTGTAATTTGCTAAATTAAATAATATGTTTAAGCATTTGAAAAAATGCCTATACAAAGAAAACAAATTCGTGATAGCAACCGAATTTGTTGCCAATCGAATGATTCTACTTTAGTGACCGAATTTTACAGTTTTACAAGGGGTAACAAAAGTTTGGTCGCTTCAATCGAAATTCTTCTTTATCAATTGACTTTCTGTTAATAGAAGCGAAAAAATCTATGTTTGCAACTGAATCATTCTGTTTTCTCTATATACAGTGTTGGAAAAAATAATAGAAACGAAAGCATTTTTTTCCAATTTTGTAAGTTCAATAGTCAAGTTTAGTTTTGTGATAAAAAATGTATATGCAGTTTTGTTTATCAGACATACAACATAAGAAAAAACATAATCATTCCTCTTTTCATTAATATTTTAATACACTATATGACTAACAATGTAAAGAGTCAATATTTTTGCTGGAAAAAATAATAGAAACGCGTAAAAGGATTCAATTTTTAGAGGCACACCTTTTTGTTTTTTGTTAAAAAATTGTTTTATTTTAATATTTAGAGGCTCTACGATTGTTTTTCACAACTTCATTGCATCTGCGACTCATGGAATCATCCAATTTTTTTGAAAACGTCCTTCTCAATGGAAAACCACTCTTCCTGGTTTTTTCCTCACAATTCGTCCTTATTTTTCCGACTGGTCCCCTCCATCTTACTCCCCTAAAGGTGTTCTATTGGTTTAAGGTTCGGTGACTGTGAAGGCCATTCCATAAGAGGTACTTTGTTGACAGCAAACCAATCCTTTGCCAATTTTGAAGAGTGGTTCGGATCATTGTCCTGCTGAAACTCCCATCTCAAGGGCATCTCTGCCTCAGCAAATGGAAGGATTTTGCTTTGCAATATATTTACGTAGTCCGGGGCGCATATTTTGTTCTTTATCCAAAATATTGAACAGACACCAGAAAATATTGAACAGACACCAGAAGAAGAGATACACCCCCATATCATGATGGATTCACCGTCGTGTTTTACGGCCTTCTTGGTGTATTTTGGATCATATGCCTTATTGTGTGGGTGCCTAACATAATGTTGCCCATGGGATCCAAACAAATTTTTCTTTGTTTCGTCTGACCACAGCCCAAGAAGACCGTCAAACACAGCGGTGGATAAATCATGGTATGGGGGTGTTTCTGTTCTTCTGGTGTCTGTTCAATATTTTGGATAAAGAACAAAATATGCGCCCAGGACTACGTAAAAATATTGCAAAGCATAATCCTTCCATTTACAGAGGTAGAGATGCCCTTGAGATGGGAGATTCAGCAGGACAATGATCCGAACCACTCTTCAAAATTGGCAAAGGATTGGTTTGCTGTCAACAAAGTACCTCTTATGGAATGGCCTTTACAGTTACCGAACCTTAAACCAATAGAACACCTTTAGGGAGTACTCAAAAGGAAGATGGAGGGCACCAGTCGGAAAAATAAGGACTAATTGTGAGGAAAAAACCAGGAAGATGGTTTTCCATTGAGAAGGACGTTTTCAAAAAAATTGGATGATTCCATGAGTCGCAGATGCAATGAAGTTGTGAAAAACAAACGTAGAGCCTCTAAATATTAAAATAAAACAATTTTTTAACAAAAAACAAAAAGGTGTGCCTCTAAAAATTGAATCCTTTTACGCGTTTCTATTATTTTTTCCAGCAAAAATATTGACTCTTTACATTGTTAGTCATATAGTGTATTAAAATATTAATGAAAAGAGGAATGATTATGTTTTTTCTTATGTTGTATGTCTGATAAACAAAACTGCATATACATTTTTTATAACAAAACTAAACTTGACTATTGAACTTACAAAATTGGAAAAAAATGCTTTCGTTTCTATTATTTTTTCCAACACTGTAACAATGGAACAATACTAATATCGAATAAAATAAATAAGTTAAATACGTATAATTCCAAGAGTAAGAAACATTAAATATGAATATTATACTCTTTACACCAATGTAGTTTCCGTAATTCTCACTATATTTAGGGGGAGTTTATTAAGATTCAGCACAGCCGAATATATTTTTCTAACTTTTTTTGTATTTTTTATCAGTGGAAATATGTAGAGTACTGAGTAGAGTAAGAATACCGTTAGACCCTGATTATAAGTGAAAAATTTGCTAATGTCTGCGGTATATGAGCACTATACTATATTATAGCTTAATTCGCTAATTAATATTAAAGAAATTTCAAACGCAATGGTAAACATAGCTTAACAATTTAACTCTCATTGTGAAGTATATAAAAATGTCATAGGTGAATCTCTGCAACAGATACTATAGTATATACATGCACTTTTTTTGTCATATTTTGCAAGTAAAAAACTTTAATGCTTCAATTACAATTATTCTAGTTTATTTGGATAAAAAGAAATACAAATAAAAAAAATTTTAACTTTCGTAACCTAAGAAGTTAACCTCATTTAAATAAAATGTAAGAGAGGGAAAAGAAGTGAAACTATTAAGTTGTCATCACTCACTTTGTGCTCTTAGGTTGAGTTTAGTATGGCAAAAAAGTGTGAGAAAATTTATTGTTTTTTAATATTTTGATCTCAGAGATGGAAAATAAAAAATATGCAATTATGAGATTCTTCAAACTTTGTGTAAATTACTTTGATGCCAAAGTCAGAGAAATAAGGCCCCTCCCTTAAATAATTATTATCGAATATCTGGAGAACTATATAAGGGAGATTCTCAAAACGTTGTGTACGTAGTTGGAATAAAAGTTTGTGGGTTCAGAATAAGAGGAAACAAAGATAATGTTAATTGTAGAATATTTTGGGGACTACTATATTCATAGTTTTCAAATTGGAACAGGTTGGGTTACCTATCCTACATCCTTCAAAATAGTGTGATAGAGAATAATTTGCATAAAATATTATGGTACCATTATATGTATTTATTATGCAAATGGTTGGGATCTGGATTTTGTGGGGGTTATGGCTGATTCTAGTTCAATCTCTTTCATATTTGTACCAGTGAGATGTTCTCGTTTCACAAGTCATAGGACCTGTCCCAAAGGCTAATTGTTTATTAGATTTTTTGCATTTTTTTCCATACATATTTGTTTTTATTCCCTTCACCATTAGTAACAAGGGTATATACTTTTAAGTATGTTATTCCGTTTGTAATTACTACATTTTTCATTTGAGACACATCAAAGTATATATATATATTCTGGATCGTTATAGACAGCGAAGCCGATACAGCCATGTCCGTCTATTCGTCTGTCCGTTTGTATGTTGAAATCAACTTTCCGTATTCCCCAAATAACTTACATACATACATGATTCATACATCAATATATCGGAAATTCGTTCGTCTCGGTTGCTATTTAAAATCGAGAAAATCGACCCACAAATGACTAAAAATAAGGAAAAAACCGAAACAACCTCGATTATTGGCTTATTTTTTATCTATATCTCGATTACTAAGTTATAAATATAGACAATATGGATATCTAATGATAGATATTTCAAAGTCCATTGCAACGATGTATATAAGGCTATATAGTAAGTTGGGCCTAAAATGGTTTAAAATCGCGAAAAATATTTTTTAACCCGAATTTTTAAAAAAAAAAAAATTTGTAACATTTTGAAAACAAAAAAAAAAAAAAAAATAATTTTTAGATTTTAAAAAACAGTTTTTAAAATTTTTTTTTTTTTCTAAATTTTGAAAAAAAAATTTATTGTGTTGAGCTAAAAATATTTAAAATTTTTATTTTAAAGCATAATTTGATGAAGGATACATAAGAGTCGACACAGCCGAATATAGCTCTATTACTTGTTTTTTTAATCTTATAGGCATACACAATTTGATTTTTGTTATGTATTAAAATATTATTCAAAATGTACTTTTTTCAACATCAGACTTTATTATGTTGTAAACAGTCCATAAATTGTCTGTTATTAGCATATACTTAGCATATGGAAAATGCTATACAAGAATTTTTATAGAAAATGCTGTTATACGAATTTCTATAAAAAATTTACTTATACACAAGATTTTCTATAGAAAATATTGTTTTACACAGGATTTTTTATATAGAAAATATTGCTAAAATCACGTGTTGTTAAGAACAAGATTTTCTATAGGAAATGTTGTTATACAAGTTATAACAGAAACATTTTTTTCATCAAAAATATTTGTAATCTTTATCTTACGATATACTTTGGTATATAAGCTCTGCTACTTGTTGTTAATTTAAATGGTTTTATTTTTAATTTGAAAATCTTTAAATAAATCCGCTCAGAAATTTCAAATCAGTTTATATTAAATTTGTTTTTTTGTTTTGCAAATTTCAAAAACAGACTCTTATTATAAGTACTCGACAACACCTACCAGAGGTATTTCTATTTGATTCTTTTTTGTATCACTGTGACTAAGATTACTAAAAACGTTGTAAAAATATGACTTATGAAAGTAACATGTATAATATAAAGATTTTTTAAAACCGCAGTATAATATTTTTGCATATATAATGGAATACAATTGTATACAATTAAAATCTACAATAAAATTTCGGCATTAATTAAATACTTTTAATATTTTTATAAAATTTTTATTTTACTAAGTTTGGACAAAGCGCATCCTAATATATAAATTGTCTGATAGTGCATTTACACTTGTCATTTTCAAACTAGTTTATAATCATAAGGTACTTTCATAAACCATCATACCGTTTACATCAGCATTTTAGACAATTACAAGTCATAAAACAGCTGACTTATATTAAAAATTTAATAAAAATATGGACCTTGTTACTTTTTTAATATGTAATACCAAATACATATTCAAAAGTGCTGTAGATCAGAATTCGTTGTCCACATTATATGAAATACACTTTTTAATAAATTAATTTAAACTTTATTTTACAGTTATGTTTTTTTAAGAAAAGCAAATGAGCAAATATCAAATGTCACCAGCGATGCCACAAAAATGTTGAAAAAAACAGAGTTGCATTAGCAAAAACTGGCTATTTTTGATTTGTATGGATAAATAAGTTTCTCAAACTAGTTTATCACCATAAAAAACTTATAACAAGTTTATGGCGTAGGTGTAAATACACTATAACATTCTAAAACACATTACAAATTGATCCCAAAAAAAAATGAACAAAATTTCTTGCATATCTCAAGTTCAAATTTTACATTTTCACTAACAACTCATGAAAGATTCATGTAAAGATTCTATCACGAAAATAACTTCTACTGAACTTGATATTTTGGTATATCTGATATCAGCAAGACCTTTTTCACATTCCAAGCTGAGATTATACCAATTGGTGTATGCGAGGCGAATCAGTGAACACATCATTAGGGTATTTCATTTCTTACTTTCCATAATCATAAATGTAATCAATGGCCTTTATATTGCAATAATATATTAAAGCTCAATTTTATTTAGTATAAATTGATTTAATTAATGTTTAAAAATAAAAATATATATTTATATATTAAATCATGGTTCATTTATTTCCAATTTATATACATTAAAATATTTAAATTGTAATTCATTTCATGATTGTTCCGTTGTACAATAGAGTGTCCAGTAGCACAATATTCTCAAATTAAATGTCTTAATGTGCTAAATATGGGAAATCAAATACTAGATAAGCGTTCACATCCCACCATAGATTGAAAATCTTGATATCAGTATAATTTATTCAAAAACTAATGTTTAAAAACTTTTTCGAAATGATTGTCACAAATTCGCAATAATTTTGGTCCATACAACCCGTTTTTATATTTTCTCCTACATAATAAATTTAAAGTCCTTATATAAAGCGATTTTTTTGCGAAAAAATGGAAAATATTTTGTGCATAATAAAAGCAAAATTAAGAAATATTTCACACATATTTTGAGCAGATTAGTGAAATATTTTTTTGAACAAATTGTAATGAGATCTTTATAGAACAGTCCTTCCTAGAACAGATTCCGCAATTTTATAATCTTTGGGACACTCTACTGCATATGTGAATGTTTATATAGAAAATTTGCTGGATAAAGCTCGTAGTACGATATTAAAAATGTTATTTAAATTTAAAAATGTTTCGTTTTTAATCCTATTTTAATAATTAATGATTATTGCTGCAAATTAAGCTGAAAAAATAATAAATATAGTTACAATGTAAACAACTTTAAACCTACTGACTTGATTATAGTCGCACTACTATTTGTACACGCATTGAAATGTGAATATTTTGCACTGAGTGAACCATCAGCTGGTGATATGAAAACTTTTACTGATTTCCTATTTTAAAATTTATGCAGTTTGAAACCTTAATTTAAAAATACATACATACAAGGTGGCGCAAAAGTAAACTTCTATGTTTTTTGGCTGTAATTACAAAAAAAAAATATGAAAAACTTTGATTCTTCTTGTGGATTATTTTTATTTGGTCTTTTAATTTTTTTTACATCAAGTCGAGAATATGATGTCATGTAAATGGCCGCCGCCACAGTTGATTGTCATTTGAGCCTTTTTTATGGCATTTTCCATCACTTTGGCCAAAACTTCCGGCGATAGGTCCTCACATTCTTGACGGATATTGTCTTTAAGAGCTGCAAGAGTCTGAGGCTTGTTGACATAAACCCGCGACTTCGAAAAGCCCCACAAAAAGAAGTCTGGAGCGGTCAAATCAGGCGATCTAGCTGGCCAGTGCAAATCGCCAAAACGGGTGATTAGGCGCCCGGGAAATGCATCCTTCAGCATATCGGTTGTGGCACGTGCAGTATGTGCCGCTGCACCGTCCTGTTGGAGCTACATGTTTTCCAATCCCAATTCATCAAGTTGCGGCAAAAAGAACTCGATGATCATTGTTCTGTAGCGCTCACCATTCACAGTAACCGTTTGGCCCGCGACGTCTTCGAAGAAAAAAGGTCCGATGACTCCTCCAGCTAAAACGACACACCATACAGTGACTTTGAGTGGGTGTAATGGCTCTTCGTGGGTTATACGCGGATTTTCAGTGCCCCAGAAGCGTAAATTTAGCTTATTTACGTACCCGCTAAGATGGAAATGGGCCTCATCACTCATGATTATTTTTGATGAAAAATCATTTTCCTCTTGGTGGTGATTAAGGATGGCTTGAGCGTATGTTAGACGCGATTGGCGATCAGCAGCTAACAGCTGATGCACTGTCTGGACTTTGTACGGAAACATCTTCAAATCTTGTACCAAAATTCGCTGTAAAACCCGTCGCCTGATACCCATTTGCGTGGCACGTCGTCTGGTCGATGCCAACGGCGCTTCCATGACATTCTCGGCTACAGCAGCAATATTCTCTGCAGAACGGCTACTCCGGGGTCTGCCACGCCTGGCAGCATCTCGTGTTGTGCCAGTCTCTTTGAGGCGAGCGGCTAAACGTCGCAGTGTTTCACCAGTAGGCGTTGGACGGCCAGGAAATCTGCGACGAAATTACTTATCTCGCAGGATTTAAGGTTAAGATTCTTACTTTTGGAAATGAATTAACAGTGAACAGTAAAGTAATTTGAAATCATATGATCAAGTTTAGATTTTATAATTTTTCGTTATCTATGAAATTTTAAATATAAGTATATTCTTCTCTATATACTAATACATGCCATCATTAGTACTCATTGTCTTGATTTTAGTTGGATAATATTTTTGTTTTGAAAACCATATTATGTTCCATATTATTTGAACTTTTAACAATGCTAAACAAAATATGTCTCACCCTGTTAATATTATGCAACATACTCGCATATAGAAATAAAGTAGCAGATGTGTTAAACCACAAAATGTTTAACATTCAAATGTGGTATGAAGGAAACCTAAATGCAACATATAACATTTGTACATGCAAATTCATATATGTATATTAGACTGGTACATAAATATATGAAAGTTTAAGAATCATTTGCTTGAACTCCATGAGGATATCCAGGTTCAGTTTGTTAAAATATATTTGTATACCAAAATTTAAATATATTTTGAGGGGGAAATTAGTTTTTATCGACTAACAGTAAATTCGGTTGCCATAAAGAAACTGTTTACTTTGTGTTGTTATACAAGACTTATTTTACTAGAATAGTGTTTATAAAGGAAATAATGAATGATGAAGCCATATTTCGGGAAGATATTATTGCAGAGGCTAGTTTGAAGTATTGATTCGTCTCGTTACCAAAAAGCTTTAACACATTGACTGCCACGTCGGACACATACTGCACAATGTGGTTTACGCCACGTCGGACACACTTTATTCTCTCCAGCCATATATATGGTTACAGTAAACAAGTACATGTTTGTGACAACCATTTTTATAATGAATAATTTTATCATAATATATTGTTCTCAGATTATGATATCTATAAGTGAGAGCAACATAATAATGGTAAGCCCTTCATCATATAAATGGTTGTCACAAACATATACTTCTTTACTGTTACCATATATAAGGTTGATACAATCATGTGAATTGTAAATTAACCATATATTTTTATTTTTTTTCTTCTTGGACCAGCACTCAGGGGATGACCCCTATTCATGCAAAGCATTGTGTTGGAACTAGGATAATAGGTTATGGGAGGGAGGAAAGAGGGAGTAGTGTTAGCGGACATTCGATTTGAACTTTTCCACATTGGAAATGGCAGGAAACACTTCAGCGGAAAGTTTGTTCCACATACGTACAGTACGGCCAAAGAACGAATTTTCCCTGTAATGTGTTGTGCGGTCCACTGGCCAATCTACCACAAAGGGATGTGTTCTTGGCGAAAAACGTGTATTACGTATAAATCTACGGGTATCAGGAACAAGTTCCCTAATTTCATCAGAACACATTCCATTGTAGTACCGATAGAACAGTGAAACGCAGCGACGGTGCTCCAGCGAATCAATGGAGTTGGACACCCTACTGTTACCAATAAACACCTTCGCCCTCTCCTGTACGCTGTCGAATAGCTCCAAAATAGACTTTGAAGCACCGGCCCATACATGGGAGTTGTATTCCATTTTCGGACGGATATAGGTGGTGTAAGTTATGAGGAGATCAGATGGAGTGAAGTAATTCCTACACCGTTTCAAAAAACCGAGATACTTGAATGCATCTTTCGACACTTAAAAATTGTGTTTAGACCAGCGGACATCACATTGTATTTTCATGCCCAGAACATCAAGAGCGCAGATTCCACAATATTTACACCATCCATAAATACAGATGAGAAAACATTGTTTGTCGTTCGTTTTTGTGTCAACATGAAACACTGAGTCTTGCGGGCGTTGAAAGCTTCTCTATTCGCATGACCCCATTCAGAGATTGTCACAAGGTTCCGAATCATTCATATTTTACCTCATTGCTCCAATCTCCGACAGGCTTGGTCTATAACTGAACGAATATGAATGACATATGCTGCTGTCATCTGCAAAAGAATAGATAGGGTTGGAAGTTTGACGTAGAGGGTCATTTAGAAAAATAAGGAATAGAGTAGGAAAAAGAACGGAGCCTTGCGGTACCCCTGAATTTATCTTGAACTCGTTTGATGAGATCCCATCTATTGCTACTCGTATAGTGCGATTTCTGAGAAATCTCGATATAAATCGAGAGAAGTTTTAACCGACACCAAAAGCAATAAGTTTCGATATAGTGCACCGTGCCACACTCTATCGAATGCCTTGGTAATATCTAGAGCCACCACTTTACTTTCGCCAAAACGGTAAATGTAACGACACCATTTTTCCGATAGGATGGCTAGCTGTAGAGCGTCCTCTACGAAAGCCATACTGGTGGTCGTTAAGCAAATTGTTGGATTCTAAATAATTAACCAAATAGTAGTTTACCATATTTTCCATAACTTTGGAAAGTGCAGAACAAATTGCTATTGAACGTTAATTTTCAGGGTTATTAGCCTCTACCTTTTAGGAATTGGTGTGACATTAGCAACCTTCCAACATACAGGAAATACGCTTGCATGGTATGAAATGCTGAAAAGGTTGGATAATGGACGAGCTAACGTCGAAGAACACTGCTTCAAGACCAGTGCTGGTATACCATCTGGCCCAGGAGACTTACTTACGTTGAGATCCGTTACATTAACCATATTATAATTACCACAATAATATAAATAGTTACAGTGACTAAAATATTGTTAAAAACTTGTAAAAATAGTTGGCTGAAAATGTTCGTATTGTATTAGTGGGCGTGGCATCTATCATAACAGAGAACAGTAATTGTAAAAGTCTTTCAGCGAATGTATTCCTTACCACTGTATGAAGTTTAGCTAAAAAATATTATTTCTAAGAATTTTTGAAGTGTTCAACTTTACACCAAAATAACTTTTATCCGCAAAGAGAAAAATTATTACAGCGAACAGTTTTAGCATGCTTAAGTATCGGCGTATATTTTATGTGAACGCCTTAGTAATTTCTCTCATAGCACGCAAAACTTAAGTTTGCTTTAAAGCCGAAAATTTAAAAAAAAAATCTTATTTAATTTTCAAATAAATGTGGCAGTCCCCTTCTAAAACCCTAATTAAAAAGTTTTTTTTAATTTGTACCAGTCTAATACACCCATACATACTTACATATACAAAAACTATTTTGAGTTTATAACTTAAATTAAATGTACACGTCCTCCCTCGTATAAATATTTACATTTACACATGCAGTAATAACCCAGCAAGTATTTTGATAATTTAAGGAATTCATAATATTATTTTAAAGAAATGTCTAGGATTAGACATGGATCAGCACATAAATGTCTATGTGAAAATATTTAGTAGATATCTTTCAATTGACAAATCAGAAGTACTATTCTGAAAGAAGGATTGATATCACAGGATTACATTATTTTTTCAATCGACAAAATTGCTATATATCTTTTACGTCTGCTGTTTTTTATAATTTAATTTTCATTATTTTGCTAAATATATTGAATGTAAAATTTCATATTTTAAAATGTCACAGCAAAACTCCGAGATGTTATACAATATTAAGATATATTGTATTTTTATACCCACCACTAAACATAAGGACTGCAATCGAAAAATTTTTAACATACACATATGTTATTTGATTGAAATTATTGTTACAATTTACAAAAAGAAAATCATTTTTATAAATCAAATCACTAATGATGAAATTTTGAACCTTTTTCGAAAACCCTTCCATTATGGTTTTTATAGTGCTTTATATCACTTTGTTCGAACTGATTGTCCATCTCCGTTTAAAATCTACCACACTTTTGGACACCTTTTTTATGCTCTTAAATTCTCTTTTAACAAGAGCCCAATATCTATTAACTGGACAAAGCTCCAGGCAGTTTGGAGGAATTGCCTCTCGTGGTACAAATACCACATTATTGGTCTTGTACCACTCAAGACCTTTCTTAACATAGTGACAGATGCCAAATCAGGCCAACAATAAGTGGACACATTAGGAAGTCTTATGAATAGAAACATCCTTTTTTGTAAACATTCCCTGATATAAATTTCGGTACTTATAGAGCCCTTTGTAACAAATGTGTGGCTTTTTTGCCGCAACTGCAGATTGCTTGCCATACCAAAAACTTTTTGGGAAATTTTGTGTGCTTTTGGGACCTAAACTTTTCTTCAACATTCCCTCCAGCATCTGCAACATAAAAAATTGACCCAGAAGCTGCGAAAAATTTTCCATACGTACATTTCTTCATCCATTATGCAGCAAATATATTTTTTGTATACAATTTGACTTCACTTTCAGTACTCTGTCTTTGGCCTCTAAATTTATAGCAGAGTTCCTGTTAGGAACTTTTGAGCCCTGTATGCTTTTAAACCTTGCATTGGCTTTAATTTTTCGTACCAAATAGTCCGAGTTCCCAACACATTCCTACCGGATGTGTTGGGAACTCTTTTGAAAGTGCTTTCTATTTTTTTGGCTTTAGAAACATCATGTGGACCATTCCTTCCACCTGAACCAGATTTTGTATCAACGGACAAGTTCTCCTGGTACTGCTTAATAACTTTGGAAACAGTTTGACCTTTTATTGTTTGGCCAACTTTTTGTAGGACCAAGTTGGGTTTTGTTGAAAATATTTAATAATTTTTGTACTCACATTTTTCTGGTCACTCATTTTAGTCAGCTTAACAACAACTGAACATAATTTACATTAAACATATTAATACTTGGGTTAAAAGTTTTAATGAAAAACGTGTGAAGAATTTTACGATCTCAGTCCTTATATACCCCCCATATGTTTAGTGGTGGGTATGATAACTCAATTGAGTTATCATTCCGTTGTAATATATTGAAATAAGTATATTTATAGTTCATAAGTTTTTTATTTTTCGATTGATCAATTATTAAAGGCACTAAATATGATGGTTACATAAGTGTCATATCATAAGGGTCCAGCGCCCGTTCATAGGACCGGAACCTTACTCTGTCACCATTCCAGAGAATGCTATAGGGAGGACTATACCACTGAGGATGCTAGGCCAGCATGCAAGTCGCCTTAGACTCCCCTTTAACGACCATTGTCTTAGCTGCAAGGATACGGCAAAAGAGAAAACGATTTTCAACCTTCTCTATGAATGCTCAGCCCCGTGTGTAAAAATGCACAGATTCCTGGGCAACTACAGGTGGGGCAAAAGTAATCCTTCTATTAAAAAATGCTATAAATTTTGTAATTGGCCCCTAATGTCAGTTCTGTTTTCACATTTGTGCAGCAAACACATGCGAAATACACATTAATAAACAATGTTACGCTACACTGCTCCAGAACGCGGAATATTGCTGACTATTTATTTGACCAATATTCGGTCGGTGACTTTGGCACAACGTGAATTTCGTCGCAGATTTCCTAGCCGTCCAACGCCTACTGGTGAAACACTGCGACGTTTATCCGCTCGCCTCGAAGAGACTGGCACAACGCGAGATGCTGCCAGGCGTGGCAGACCCTGGAGTAGCCGTTCTGCAGAGAATATTGCTGCTGTAGCCGAGGATATCATGGAAGCGCCGTCGATATCGACCAGACGACGTGCCACGCAAATGGGTATCAGTCGACGGTCTTTATAGCAAATTCTGGTACAAGATTTGAAGATGTTTCCGTACAAAGTCCAGACGGTGCATCAGCTGTTAGCTGCTGACCGTCAATCGCGTCTAACATACGCTCAAGCCGTCCTTAATCACCACCAAGAGGAAGATGATTTTTCATCAAAAATAATCATGAGTGATGAGGCCCATTTCCATCTTAGCGGGTACGTAAATAAGCAAAATTTACGCTGCTGGGGCACTGAAAATCCGCGTGTAACCCACGAAGAGCCATTACACCCGCTCAAAGTCACTGTATGGTGTGCTGTTTTCGCTGGAGGAGTCATCGGACCTTTTTCCTTCGAAGGCCAAACGGTTACTGTGAATGGTGAGCGCTTCAGAGCAATGATCAACGAGTTCTTTTTGTCGCAAATTGATGAATTGGGATTGGAAAACATGTGGTTCCAACAGGATGGTGCAACGGCACACACTGCACGTGCCACAACCGATATGCTGAAGGATGCATTTCCCGGGCGCCTAATCTCCCGTTTTGGCGATTTGCACTGGCCAGCAAGATTGCCTGATTTGACCGCTCCAGACTTCTTTTTGTGGGGCTTTTTGAAGTCGCGGGCTTATGTCAACAAGCTTCAGACTCTTGCAGCTCTTAAAGACAATATCCGTGAAGAATGTGAGGACCTATCGCCGGAAGTTTTGGCCAAAGTGATGGAAAATGCCATAAAAAGGACTCAAATGACAATCAACTGTGGCGGCGGCTATTTACATGACATCATATTCTCGACTTAATGTAAAAAAAATTAAGAGACCAAATAAAAATAATCCACAAGAAGAATCAAAGTTTTTCATTTGTTTTTTTAATTACAGCCAAAAGACATCGGAAGTTTACTTTTGCGCCACCTTGTACATATTAACCAACATTACTGAGGTATCTGGGTAGGGGAACTTCCATGTAAACCAACCAAATATACATATGAGGATGTAAACTGGGATTAACCTATATAATAGAACAGTGTGTAATGAACTGTGTAGTGTAGTGCAGTGTGTACTTTGTATTGGGTCGGAAGGACTTTAATGTCATACACTACTAGACCTAGACCTACATTGGGATTAACTTATGTTAGGGTAGTGGTGAGTGAAGTACATCTGAGGAGCTTTGATGTCTGATCTACCAATAAATAGAATAATTGGCTTCATAAGAAGCCTAGGCCTATTGTGGTGATGTTATGGACGGCATCACCAGTAGCCCTAACGGTTTATAGAGCATCCCTAACAATAATCTACATAAATAAATAGTGCCAGATTGGCTACCGATTCGAAACGTTTAAACGGTAAGGCTAATTTCGATTCTTTCGTTAACCTTAAATTGTGTATTTTAACACCAAAAGTTATTTATTTTAAAAAGAAAAATTTTTTGTTAACCGAATTCAAGAAGTGGTTTTGAAGCAGTTGTTGTTTAATTGGTCTAGAATCGGTTTGTAGCTGTTTTCAAACAAATGGTTCCTATACTATTTTAATAACCACAATATTGTTCCACAGAACGGATTCAAAAAGAGTTTGTCACTTCAATAGTACTAGGGATGTTATTAAATATTCTGAAGTAGCTCGTTCTAGAACTAGTTATAGGAGAACAATTTCTGAAACTATTTCTGGGATATACAGTTTTAACAAAACAAAATTACATACTGGGTTTTAATTAGCTTTTTTTGAAGTTTGCTAAATAATTTTTGTATGCGCTCGTATGTTAATTCGTATTTGTAGATGGGAAAAAAATGCTCTTAAATTCAATGGTTAAAATTAAAACTAGTTTTATTTCTGTATATGTGCTGCTGATATTTTTGTGTTTTTGTTGCCAGTTTTAAATGGCAACAAATTGTTAACAATATGTTGATGGTAGCAACAAGAAAATAAAAACGTATTATATATATAGATTTGTGTACAAGTGTGTAAATGGACTTTAATCAAAAGTGACCTACTTGGTGAATACAAATAAACACACCCACCTGGTATATTTTGCAATTAGTGCAATTTTATAAACTTACACACTTATTTACACATACCCATGTAGAGTAGAAAACGTAAAAATAACAAAGGTTAAAACAAATGCTAAATTAATACACACATACATATATACGTTTACATATAGTTTCAATGCAAATACTTTTTCATGCATACTCTAGAAGCCAATTTAACTATGACGCAACTGTTTGTACAGTTTTGGCCACAAAAATCCACTACTTGTGGCAAATTAGATTTGAGATAAGTTTTATTGTGTAAATTTCTAAACTATTAAAACTTTTGGAATACGTTAATAGGTTAAGTTTTTAGTGATGCCACAATGAAGTAGTTCTCATGTTTTAAGGACTTATTTTTAACATACATATATGAATTTAGTTAAAAAACTTGATGGTGGGGGTTTGCATGCAAAGGGTCGTCATGTTGGAGTTTCTTGCGGAAAGAGGATTTTTTTCATAAAAAGGTTTGGGTAAAGTAAATGGTTATTTTCAAGCCATGTATAAAATTTGATGTTATTAATAATCAAGGTTTTTTATGGATCGTCTTATACAACTTACTGTGATGGTTTTATTTCATTTAGCACTAGCTAGGGACTAATTTATAATAATACTGACAGAAAGTCGTTATGAATCACAACAGTTTGATATGGATATGTCTTATAATTATAAAAGTTATAAGCTCCAAGATATGTTTACAGAACACCACATCGCTAATAGCTTCACTCCTGCTCCCTCTCTGTTCCAAGTTTCAAAGAAATCGAAAAAATAGTTTAGAAATTAGATTGTGGCATTTAATAAATGATCTAGAAGTCGTAACTAACGCGGTTTATAAGGTATATCTTTGAAGTAGAGGCAAACACTTTCATAAAATTTAATAAAAGGAACTGTGCAATATTTGCATTTACAAATATACCTCAGAGGTATATGGACTTTTTTGGCGCTAAACGGTATAACCACGTCTGTGCAGACCTTTGTGGGATTTGTATGGAAAAACATAGTCAGTTGTCCTAAAAGTGTGTGTAAATTTGTTTTATGCTAGGAAAAACTAAAAATTAACAACAGAAACACATTTTAGTTCATCTTAGGTAGCTATATACGCTATTTTAATTTAAAGGTAACAAAACAAATATTATGTACGGCATTCAAGACACGAATACTTGGCATGTGAATGCTGTAAACAAACTGGTTTTTTGCAATACATGCAATGAAACCGCGTTTTTCGCTGCCTTTCGTCCAATTTATAACAAAGTGAGCATGATGGTCTACTTGAAGAGCATACGGCATGGGCTGGTTGATCATCTATCGGCCTGCAGCTAACTGCAAAAAAAATTTAAAAATTGATTTAGACGTTTAATTTAATTAATAAATAAATGGAATGCTTACCTCTACATCGCCATTAATAGCTTGACGTGTTTGATATCTCGTACAATTGGATTCATTGCCCTTTGTTCCATGTGAGAGATCATCAGTTGTTCTGCCAGTTCCATAAGGAACTGGCATGCTTTAACTTCATGAATGACAAATGCAACCAATCCCGCAACGTCCAACATATTAAAAAACAAGGCTAACGGCCATCGGATTGTGGATCGTTTACAAGTGTAACCACCAACTATCTGATCCGTGATGTCGACACCGGATTTGTACTTATTGGTACCCAATATTTGAAATGGCTTCTGCGCTGGTTTCGATGAGTCCACGGCGGAAGTATAATGCTCCCTCGAGATGAGAACCACTACTTTTTTCTTTTTTAGCACTTAAGAGCATAGTGCGACATTATTATTGTGGTAACCGTATAAAGTGCTCAATACCTCTCTTTTAGGATCCAACATCTCCTTCTGTATGCAGGCTTTGTTTCTTCGCATGGTTCCTACATAAGCCAACCGTTTTGTCATCTAAATCGTGGCTAAATCATATGACGAAAAAAAATTATCAGCATATATTGTTCGTCCAGAATTATTATATTTTTTCACCAATTTTAGAATAACGTTCTCGCCTAAATTTGCCGCACGTGCTTCGCTAGCTTGTTTTCCTATAAAAGTTATTCCTTTCAGTGGGTAATTGGAGTTGGAATCGCACACCCACCATATTTTTATGCCGTATTTGGCTGGTTTTGATGGAATATATTGGATGAAGCGATTAGGGCTCGGTACGGAAACAATTGCTCATCAACAGTTATCTGGCCACCCGGAACATATCGACGCTCCATGTTGCTTATGAGCATATTCCAAACGTCGTCGATGGCGGCTGATTTACTTTTTACTAGTCTTGTATTGCTATTATCAAACACGGAGTGGAACTTAAGCTCTCGGATAGTGCTAAGTATCTAGGAAATATTCTAGACTCTAAGCTATCCTGGAACCGGGATATCCATGCGAGAGCAGCCATTTATGCCTGTAGAAGGGCCATTGGGAAAACCTGGGGAATAAGCCCTAATGTATGGAGCATTAGTATGGTGGAAGGCTCTAAGTAAATCCATGTTGGTGGTGGCTTCTATATTCGCTATTTTCGGAAGGGTGTGTGTTTCAGGCTACAGGATCAATGCAGTGTAATTCAAGCTGATATTTCAGTGATCAAAAGGGCGGTACATTGTATGAAGTACTATGGTTTACTGATGCACAGAACGATAAACTAGTCGACTTACGTGGGTATCATATTTTCCGATGTGATCGTGATGGTAATGCAGGTGGAGTTGCAATTTACATAAAGGGTAACATTTCAAGTAAAATTGTTCGATCATTTAAAGCGGAGAATGATGTTGAATACATTTTTGTAGAGCTAAACGCAAATTATGAAAAATTACTACTTGGATGTGTATACAGACCAAATAAAAATATTAAATTGGATTCGCTTATTACTGCTCTAGAATTGCTGTCTGTTTCTTATTCTAATATTATTATATCAGGTGACTTTAATGGCAACTTATTAACACATTCTGGGTCTAATCTTTGTTCTGTCATGACTTCATTTAATTTATTTGCTGTAAATAGCTCTAGACCCACACACTATACCACATCTAATAATACCCTACTAGATCTTTTTTTTGTTGATAAAACGTCTAACATAATGCATTATGAGCAATTAGCAGTACCAGTTTTTTCTAACCATGATCTAATATTTATGTCCTACAATTTCAATGTAATTAAATATAACCAACAATACTCCTTCCGGGACTACAAAAATATAAACATGACATCACTTCAAGAAGACCTTAACAATACCACGTGGAATTATATTTACTATATACCAACTGTCAGTGATCAAGTTAACTTCCTTAATAATACTGTTCTCCATATATTTAACAAACATGTTCCTCTTAAAACCAAAAAAGTGAAATGCGGAGTTAGGCCATGGTTTTCTTCTGAAATAAAAGTACTAAAAGAACGTCGTGATAACTTGTATCATAGATGGAAACGCTACAGAACCAGTGCCTTACTCCAAGATTTTCGAATAGCTAGAAAGACAGTTGTTGCCAAATTTAGAGATGAAAAACGAATATACTATGGTAATAAATTTAACACGGCAATTGATACTAAGCAAAAATGGAAGAATATTAGGGACATTGGCATTATTGGAAAGCAGTTTCGTAGAAATAATGTGGATGTTAATGAATTGAACGAGAAATTTGTTAATATTTTACAACCTCCAGTGCAAACCAACTTTTATGACCAAAATTCTTTTGTTGACTCTTTAAATCCTTCTAATTTATTTTACTTCCAGTGTTTCAGTTTATCTGACATAGTTGAGGGTTTCCAAGCTGTTAAATCTAACGCAGTGGGTCTAGATGACATACATCCCCGTTTTATAAAACTAATATTACCATGGATAGTTCGTCACGTTAATCACCTGTTTCATACAATTGTTACCACAAGCACATTCCCAGCTGAACGGAAGTATGCCAAAGTTATCCCAGTACCTAAAGCTGATAAAGAATATCGACCTATTTCTATCCTTCCTTACCTGTCTAAGGTTTTTGAGCGTCTTTTGCATAAGCAAATCACTAAATACATTTATGAAAAAAAGCTATTAACTGATAGACAGTCTGGTTTTAGATCACAACATAGTTGCACAACAGCTCTAACTGAAGTAGTTGAAAACATACGCAAAAATTTAGATGATAGCCATGTAACTTTTCTGGTTTTGTTAGATCATTCAAAGGCTTTTGACACCGTTGAACACCGAACACTGATAATGAAACTAACAAAAATGTTTTTCTTTTCTTTAACGGCATCAAAGTTAATATCATCATACCTGTCTAACAGACTTCAATCGGTTTCAAACAATGGAAGAGTTTCTAGTCCTCTGATATTATCAAGAGGTGTCCCGCAAGGCTCAATACTTGGTCCACTTTTATATTCATTATATGCTAATGATTTACCTCAACAAATTCAGAACACTCGTATACAGATGTACGCAGACGATGTTCAACTATATCTTAGTTGCTTAAAAACATCAATTCGGCATAAAGTCAATGAACTTAACTATGATTTAAACAGAATATTTAATTGGGCATCAGCTAATGGTTTACGACTTAATCCTAAGAAGTCTAAATGTTTGATAATTTGTAAAAAATCTGTTGTGATCAGCGAAGAAATAAATATTTATCTTGGAGACTCTAAAATCGAACTGGTTAAATCTGTCAGAAACTTAGGAATTATATTTAATAGCTCGCTCACCTGGACTGATCATATTAATCAAGCTTGTGGAAGAACATATAGTATGCTCAGAAGTTTATGGTCTAGTCATCATTATACGCCACTAAAGATAAGAATGTTGTTAGCTAAAACATATTTAATTCCCACGCTCCTTTATTCATCCGAAGTTTTTGCTAGCTGCAGTAGTAATGACAAGAGGAAAATTAACACAACATTTAATAACATAACTCGTTATGTATTTGGTTTAACAAGATTTGAAAGTGTATCACTGTACTCTAAACGTATATTTGGAATCTCTCTTGATGAATATTTGAAGCTAAAGAATCTTGTTTTTCTGCACAAAATTATTACAACTAAAGAACCCAACTACTTATATGAAAAGATAACATTTACTTCATCACCAAGAAATAATTCCATTAGGACCTTTAAGTATCGACATACAGCATCTTCTCATCAATTTTTCATTTTTACTATTTATCTCTGGAATCATCTTCCCACGAACATACAATTCACTAGCAACGCAATAAAATTTAAAAATTACTAATGAAATATTACCAGTAAAATGTTATTATCTAATAGTTCAAAATTTCAGTATATTTAAATTACATATTATAATTTTTGTTTGTTTTATTTCTTTATGTATTTATTAAACTATCAATGTTCAATTTATTTCATCTATTTATTATATTTATGTTTAAGTTCCTATTTTAATTGAAAATTTTACTCTAATTATTAATAACTTATCGGATTCTAATGCTGTAATTTATAAGATATTGTATCTTGTTGTATTAGAAAGGCACTTAATAAATACAAATACAAATACTATAGGATATTTGGTGTGAATATCCGAATCTGTACTCACAGTAAGCCTGCTATCAAATCCCTATCTGGTGTCTGCTTGTAATCCAGATTGGTACACAAATGCCGGGTATCTCTTAGCGAGATGGCGGGACATTCTAACCTGGAGTTATTCTGGGTGCCGGGTTACTCTGGTGTACTTGGCAATGCTATTGCAGATGAACTGGTCAATAGTGGCGCACGTCTACAAGTTGATGAGAAAGATTTCATGGTCGGTTTACCGCTAACCTGCTGTAAATCACTCATACAGCGTAACGTATTTGAGTCCGCTCAGCTCAGATGAATTAATCTGACAAATTGCATGATATTGAGGCTCACATGGCCCGTTTTTGACCATCACAACATCCCTAACGGTGCTATCACGGGCTAGGCTGCGAGCTTACTGGGCTTCATTGGTGTACATGCTAGGAGACTTAACATTCCATACAATGACTTCTGTAGAAGTTGCCATGATGAAGACGAGGAGGAAACGGTTGAACAACTTATCTGTATTTGCCAAGCTCTGCCTATTACTCGGTCTGCTTCAATAGGCAGTCCCATTTTGCATGGCCTAGCGGATCTATCCAGTGTGGATGTCAAGAAGATAGATTCGTTCAATCGTGCGTCAGGTTGGTTCGGCACTGAACCCATTTCCGACATGTGAAGGATCTCTTGAGGACCTGATCATGATCTTTAGTAGTAGTCTGGACTATAAAGCGGTTGAGGCACAACTTTACAATCACTTCTTTCTAAATAGTTTTTAATACGTTTTGTAACATGTAACCGAGCGTATTCATGATGGAATATTACATTTTCTTGTCTGGCCGCATATTCTGGGCGTTTTTCTGCCAATACTCGCTTCAAACGAATCAGTTGCTTTCGATACAGGTTCCCTGTGATCGTCTCACCAGATTTCAGCAGCTCATAAGAGATTTGTCCCTTCAAATACTAAGAATTACCTTGTATATTTGGATTTGGTGTCGATTCGGCTGGCTTCACTAATGCTTCGGGTTAATGTAATGGATACATTTTTCATCGCAAGTAATGATGCAATAATGATTTTCTTCTATAACGTTTAAGCAGCAAGAAAATCGTTTTTTAAGGTCCTTCAACTTTAATTCGAATGGTACCCAATTTCCCTGCTTTTGGATGAATCTTGCTGCTCGCAAAAGTTTTGGAAATTGCTGCTTGAGTAGTTCCCTTTGATTTTGCAAGTGCTTGTTGAGTTTGACAACAATCTTCATGGAGTAATGCATCCAATTCTTGGTATTTTTGTTTGACGTGGGCAATCTATGCCTTCCATGTTAAAATCAAAACTTCTGAACTGCATAAAACCGATGGAACACATTCACAATAAGATTTCCGCATGTGGCACTTGTATGGAACAGGATAAGTTTTTTGTGACTCACTCTGTAAAGTTATATCAATATAACTTGTTCCAAATTTTCTTCCGAAATGAGTCTGTAATCTTAGTCCATGAATTGTCGTATCGCGAAGTTTTAACAAAAAACGTTTATAAGTATTCAGGTATTTCTATAATAGAACTCCAGGTACAAACAGCTATTTTGTCAATATAACTTTCATACCGAGATATTGGCGATCACAGATAAGTGGGAGATTAGTAAGTACCCAACTAAACTTGGATTTCCTTTCAAAAGTCACTTGCGCGGATGGCTGGACCTCAGAAATAAATAAACGGTTCTGTATGAATGTATGACTCTTTATTTGTACATATAAAGATTTCTCAACGAATATATGTTGAACAGTCTATCTGAAGTATTGGGAGCTAGACTGTGTGGTCATACTGGATACGTGAATGCGACAGTTAGGATCTAGTACACTTTTTACTAGCTCAATGAACAATCTCTCTGTGAAAGATAAGGAACGATGCTAGGTGAGTGTTATGGTCTTCTCAAAACGGAAGCAGTGAGCAACCACATAAACCAACCATTTGAACAATATAATTAGGTATACAAAGGTTATATAAATTCATAATTTAGGACAGCTTTAGCTTTTAAGATAACAAATTTTGAGCGCGGCTTAATTTTTAGTATCATCTGTACAATTGTAGCACGAAGAGATATTTGAGAAAAATAAGTAACGTGTTATTTTTCTACATAAAATGCCATACAATTTGGATCATGTTAAATATTTAATTGATAACAAAATGGTCAACAGTTGCGTATTGTTATATGCCAATGTAAATAATTTGTATGTATGAGTGAGTGAGTGTTGAAGTGTTGAATGAAGGTGAATTTGTTTTCATATGTACCTACCTACACCTACATTCACAGATTATCACGCTATAACCGTTGGCGTTATAAACGAGTTCATCTTCACGTGGATTCAGCTACATATGTTCTCTCAAAGTCTCCCTCTTCCTCCCAGGCATTAATGTATACTTGATGATTGCTTTAGTAATGTGCTGAAAAGGGGTGTATATCATCATCGTGGAATGGGTTTAAGTTCAAGTTGTAAATTTGCATAGTAGTTTATGATAAAAAAATGCAAATATTTATTTTAAGTGCAATTCGTACGAATAAGTACTCGTTTCCAATTGCACCTAGACAAGTCTCAACGTTGAACTATGTATGTGTGTAGTATTATACGATGGCATAAACTTAATGGTATTTACCACACCCATTTTGCAAATTCACTACACCAGCTGTTGGATGTGTGCCAAAATTTATATAAAGTAGGTATAAAAGCTAACTGGCATTGACAATACCACATAGCTATGTGAATATGTAAAGAACAATCTGAAAAGTACACTCTAAATATGAAACATGGCGCTGTAGACAAGTAATAAATCGAGGGCAGTGACTTTAAACCTTTCGACACTATTTTGGAACACACCTAACTTTACAGCTTTATCTTCATGAGCTTTATTTGCAAATATTGCTGACAAAATAGTTTTTGATACCTTACAATTTTCCTTTTGTTTAAAAAACTTGCATTTAGTGTGCATTTATCAGTTTAGAACTGATATTTTCAAGTCAGTTCGGTTTTCTATGACTTCTATTAATTTTCATTATATAAAACTTCGATATGAACAATTTTTAACAATAAATGATACTGTATTTGTTGATATAACCACTATTCGTTGTAACCGCATTCGACTGTATTTTAAAACCAACTGTATTATAATTGGCAATGTTTGAGAACTTACTTAAAAAGGTATATATTTTTACCATTTTAATTAAAGTATATCTACTTTATCCCCATTTGCACTAGTTAATATGTCGACAACCTTCCTTTAAGCGTCAGTAGAGATACGTTAGAGATAACAGTTCTAGTGTATTTCTGACGACATTGTCAGCGAACGATTCAATAGTTTTTCTATTATGCTGTGAAGTCAATATGTACAGAAAATAACTACCTAGTAAGTAGTAATACAGTTTACTGGTGGATTTTCAATGACTAGCTAATGTTAAATGTCTGGGGTACATATGGTAGTAGTGCTACCGACAATATTACTAGTAAATCACTACATATAGATTTCATCTATTTAATCTAGTAAGATCCTTTAAAATGGTTTTCACCTCCCTTTACACCGCAGTTATAAAATTCGATTCTATATTTACCTATATAATTACTATGCTTGAATAGTTCACTAAGTTTCTTCCTTTTTTTACCTTACACCAGCTGTTATTAGTCTAACACGTACCTTAAAGTATAGCATTTTCTAAGTTGATTTAACGATATCCGTTAGTCTGTCCGGCTGGTTGGCTGTCTTTTAAATTTGTGTGCAAAGTACAGGTCTCAATTTTAAAGGTGTGTCGATAAAATTTGGCATATATGCTATTTTCAACCCAAGGACGAAACTTTTTGAAACTGGTATCGGTCCATTATTTCACCTAGCCCCCATACAAAGGGCCTCCGGAAGTATGACTATATCGGCCATAAATGCTTGATTTATATAGATATCCACAAACATTTTTCCACAAATAAGTTTTATATACACATAAATCACAACTAAATCACACCTTTGAGCGGATCGATTCATTATTAATCATTGCTCCCATATAAGGAATAAATCTGAAAATTACACTAACGGGCATAAAATTCTTAAAAATTTTGTTATCTAGAAAAAACCCAATACAAATAAGTTTCATATAAAAATAAATCAAGACATAATTTTGTGGCTTTCAAGGCCCACTTACACAAATTAATTTAACCATCATAAATATCTGAAAAATTATAGGAAGAATTTTCATATAAAAATAAATCACGAGACATATTTTGATGACGATCGGTTCATAATTGAACATAGTACCCATATAAGGTTCACTTTCGAAAATCACTTTAATGAACATAACTAAATCTCTTAAGAATGTTGTTATGGAAATAAAATTTTAAGGAAATAATTATCGTATAGAAATAAATTACATGATCCCATATAAGGCCCATATCCGAAAATCACGTATGAAAATAAATTATTGAAATTTTAAAAGAAAAATGTTTTTGCTCGGATGGTTATAGCCTGGATAAGACTGCTGCACCAAACGCACAAGGCCTGTAGCGTCTATTAGCCATATTGATCTACCATATAATACCATTTTGTGTATTTCTTTATTGCGTTTGCTTCCTGATTCGGTACTTAATATACAAATGGCTACTTTTTGAAATAATAACCACTGAAACGTGGTTATGACAGCAAATGATCTGCTATATCCAAATTCTATCAGTTTAAATTGGGCAACAAAGTTGTACTTTTGAAGATTGTTACCTCTTCCTCCGACTGAGCGCTTTATTGTTATGCATTGTAGACAATTTGCTATACAATCGGCTGTCTTGTTGACGGCCGTTTCATAGAAACTTTTTGAGTTAACTTAAGTTTTCATCATACCATTGGGATTGCCTTGGAACTCCTGATTTATTTTAGAAGACACCACCATTATTAAATATATGCATAACTGTTTTACTATCTGTATTTTCCTACATATGGTAGGGGCTGCCATTTATCAGCTGCAGGCTATTACATAGTGCTCAATATGATTTCATCAATGGACTTTCCGCTTATTGCAGGTAGGCCTGGAGTCTTCCTCTTCAGATGACATAATTTTCGCAAGGATTATATCATTTATTTGTGCTATTTCGCCTGAATATTTTTGCGTTATTTGAACATCAATAACGCATAACTTTTCTTCAGTTTACGGTGCCATTCTGAGAACGTGTCCACATTGCCCAAATTTCTTGTGCTTCATTGTAAAATCATACTTCTAAAGCTGCCCTTCAAGTTGTTCAAATTTCATGGGTTCTCAATTGGAAGTGATGGCCATGCAGATACTTGCGATAATGCTTCACATACTATACTACTGACAATAATTTTTTTCGTGTTATTAGGTTCCAAAAGTATTTAGCTGTTTAGTTTTGTGCAATTTTATGTCCAATTGGCCACAAAATTTCTCTAAAGCAAGAGTAAAAATTGCTTGATCATTTGGAATGTTTTTTATACATTTTACTTCATGATATCTTGTGAGTACATTGGTGAAATTAGCTACAAAATATTCTGCAGTAGTTATGTGCAAAGGTCTAAAAAGCAATGCAATTCAAGAAGATTTTTCCGGATGAGGCCAATACCTTACAGAACGAATTTGATCTTCATATGTTGATATACCTTCTGCACTTACGCAGTGGACATTTCTTTAAAATATGTTTGAATCTAGTAACTGACATTCGTTTAAGGACTTTTTCAAGGTTTCTCAGGTGTTCATCGAAAGTCTTCCTCATGAAAATTATCTTTATTTTTAACAAAATTCACTGGAGAGCTCCAAGGACTTGATTATGGTTTAATTATTCCGGTCCGCTTCATTACTTGACCAGCCTCTTCAACTTCGTTCTGTATTGATATAGGAATATATCTGGGCATCTGTTTAATTGGCATCGCTCTCCCAGTATTTATTTGATGTAAAACTAGGTTTTTAAGGAACTTCAGCATTATTGAGCATATATCGATAATTCTTCTATCAATATTTCCACCACTTCCGATTATATTTATAATGGTAATAATGTTGATTTGGTTATATGTATATACAGAGATAATTGCATAATTTCTTTGTTCTTTGCACAAACATTTGATACATACACGAACAGATGTGGACTTTATATAGATAATATGAACTACTAAGGATAAAATATAAAAAATAGTTTACGTTGATATATATGTATTTGATGATTATTTTGGTACAATTTCTACAAATAACGATATTTACAAGAGTTTTATGGTTGCTATAGTTTTTTTTCGGAAGTAAACCTTTGTATGCTATGCTATGCTCATTATGACTTTAACATCACATGCGAAATACGCAAGATAGTATTCGATTTTATACCTATGGTTTCTTGAGGAGACTTTCTTAAAATTTCCGTAGATTGCCTTTCTGCTCTAAGATTTTTTACATTTTGATCGTCCATACAATCGCATAGTTGTTTGCAACATGTGTACAGCAGCAAAAACCAATCAACACAAATTGTTTCAAATTAGAAAAAATAAAAGAAAATTGAGGTACCAAAAGTGATACCATTAAGTTAAAGTTGACAAAAAATACCCTGGATGACTTTAATCCATCTAAATTTCGCCTTAAAATGTTTGCGAGACTCTATGGTCACCCACCAAACCAACTACAGTAACTACATCAACCAATTCAACAACAACTACATTTACAGCAGCTACATTCATCAACCAATACAACAACAATTACAGTTACAACAGCTACATTCATCAACCTACCACAATAATAACAATTGCTGTTATCAACCTACTAAACAAATTGGGTCAGACATGATTATGTATTTTTAATATTTCATTTATGTTATTAGGTTATTTCCTAAATTTGTTCATAGGATTAAGTAATTATATTAATTTGCAATATTAACAAATTAATTAAAATGTAAAATAATTATTAATCAAAAAACAAAAGTGGAGGAGTTGTTACTTATCGTTATCTCGGGTGAAATTTGTTGTTGCTTAGTGTAATTTGTATAAATATGGACCTAATACCGCAGATCAATGAAATAAAAAAAATTTACAGTTCTAAAACTAATTTTTCATAAAAAGTAAACTTTCCACTGTAAAATCGAGTTATATGTAGGTTGCGTATGATTATTATGCAATTATATGACTTAATCTCATATTAAGTATTCGCATAGTGTCTCATAAGCAACAAATCAAGTAACTTGCAACTTGAAATTTTTCAGATAAACTAAAACAAATTGTTAAAATTTAGTGTTATTTTTTTTATTAATCAATAAACGATCTTTTAGTTTTAATAAAAACATACTCATTGCAGAAAAGTATAATTTCAAAAGTAAACATTTTATGTGCACTTGTTGTTGAATTTATGCATTTTTATGAAAAGCGAAGACAGTATCAACGTAATACACGATAAGGATTTCAACGTTACCTTAAACTGATGTTTTCTTAGAAAAGAAGAAAAAAAAGGAAAAATAATCTTCATAAAACTTTATTTTTTCTTTGTCGAAGGTGTACAGTGTCGGTCAAAACAAATTGGACTACAATACTATTTCTAAAGGGAAAACAAATTTGCTGGTTTCTTTTTTAATATGTGTTGAAAAAAGTTCCAACCCTGATTTAACTAAAAAAGAAAAACAAAATTATAAATATTTGTACTTAAAATGTATGAAAATAAATAAAACAATCAATAGCATGTCAAATGTAAGTGACATAACATGTTGGGCAAAACTGGCTTTGTATAAGCATGAAAATAAAAAATATATTTCCTTAATTTAGAGAGAATTTAGAATGGTCTACTAAGAAGAGCAGTTTCAGATGAGCACAAAAGCTATACTTAGAAGAAAATCGTAAACTCTCCTTTGATATGGTCGAGAACATTTGAACTGTACTGTTGCGCAATGGAACTGATGCATCAGACAAAATCCAAAATACTGTACACAATATCGATTCACAATGTATCCTATCATGTTATATTATCATAATGTTCTAATATTTCACAATGGTTTGATAATGGTGTTATTGCCTTTCATGAAAAAAAGTCCTAAAATAATACTTCTCTATATGCTATGTTTATTGTGTTATCGTAACCAACCAGCAGAGACCTGCGCCGAACGCCAAAGAATTGGTTAAGCCGAGCCGACAAGTCAACCTTGTGAATCGACCAATTACATATTTTTATTTTAGAGAGAATTTGTTGTTTCTAAAAACTTTACTTTCTTTGGAATTGGAAAAAAGTTATAATGCAAATTATGTCCCATATGATTTCACCGATACTGTACATTTTACATATACATACGAGTAAGTATACTAACAAGTAAAGATATGTTGTATATGGCATAAACAACATAACAGAAGCAACAACTTTAAGACATTTTTATAAACAAAAAAATAGAAATGTCCTTGTTTACATAAAGTGATTTTAATGCTATACACACCAATGTTGGTAGTTGTACAGTATAGAAAACATAAACTTAAGTTTGTACATGATTTTTTTTTTTTCACAAAACTAGATATATTATCATGTACCTACTATACAAACATATGAGTACATATATACGTAAAAATATACGTGAATGTTCTTTATACTTGCAACACCATGTTATAGGTTTAAAAGTTTTTCAAGGTCCTCTTAAATATTTGCGGCACATGCAATCAATTGAATGCAACTAAATAAATTTAGTATGTGGTTAAATCTCAGTAAATTTTCATATCAACGAAACTAACTTATACTAGAAAATAGTTTTTAAATCTAAAATAAAAAACTGCTTTAATTTCCTGCTTTTTTTATAATATAATTTCTCTTATTTTATTATTTCATTATGGCTAGTAAGATGAGATACTGTATTAAAGATCCTATATGTTTTGTTACATTTGTGGCAAATAATGGGTTTTCCAACAAGAGGTGTTATTTTGGTATTCAAAGAAAAATGGAATTTTTTGGGAAAAATTATCGGATGTTTATTTCATAATAATGAAAAACAACATCAGCCAAATGGTCACCATGACATGCTTACAGGATCACATCTTCTTCATGAAATTTTCTATAACCAAATCGCAAAGTGGCTGCCATATGTCCTCGATAGCCTCACGAATTCTATCTTTGAGGTGTTGAATCGAAAATGGGCTATTGGCGTAGACCTTATCTTTCACGTGGTCTCATAGAAGAAGTCGCAAGGTGCTAAATCACAAGATCTCGGTGGCCAATTGTGATCACCTCTTCGAGAGATAACACGGTCCGGAAACTTTTACCGTAAAAGAGCAATGCTTATACGACACGTAGCGCCATCTTGTTGAAAGTAAACGTTGTCCAGATTAATATCATCCAAAATACGGTGTACTGACGTTTGTGAAATGCCCAATTCTAAAGAACGATGAGGAGTGGACAAACCTGGGTCTTCTTCAGCAATTTGGGCTACAGCAGCAATATTTTCAGTTGTTCTTACACGGGTTTTATTCTTCACAACACTAACTTGTCCCAACAGTTCCAATTTTTCCACCAACTTCTGTATTGCGATCCGATTAGGTGCTTCACGGCGACCCAAAAATGCTTTAGTTTTGCAAACTATGACTGCAAGATTTTCACCATGTTTGTAGTGAATTTTAATAACTTGAATGCGTTACTGAAGCTTGTATCGTTCCATTTTTAGTAATGGCATAGCTTCTACTTGTCAAATGTCAAAGAATAAAAGCTTCAAAAGTGGCAGCTACCGAAATACCGGGTTATTCAAAATGACTCCTTTTGTTGGAAAACCATTTGTATGTTAAAAGCTGTTTTCCAATTGTATTTTGTATACTTTGGTATTCAGATTCTCAACTAAGGAGTGAGATCGTAAAATTCTTAACACATGTTTTTCATTAAAACTTTTTTTAATTTTTTTTTTTTTTTTGATCAGTTACCTTTGTAAAACATGTCAATTATTATGTTTAATGTCAATTATATTAATTTGTTGTATGAGTGACCACACAAAAGTGCGTACTAAAACTATTAAATATTTTCAACAAAACCCAACTAGGTCCTACAAAAAGTTGGCCAAGCATTCAAAGGTCTGCCGTCAAACTGTTTACAATGTTATTTAACAGTACCAGAAGAACTTGTCCGTTGATAGAAATCCTGGTTCAAGTAGAAGGAATGGTCCACATGATGTTTCTAAAGCCAACAAAATAGAAAGCATTTTCAAAAGAGCTCCCAACACATCCAGTAGGAAAGCAGCTCGGTTAGCTCAGTGCTCGGACTATTTGGTACGAAAAGTTAAAGCCAATGCTGGTTTTAAAATATACGAGGCTCAAAAATTTCCTGACGGGAACGCTGATAAAAATTTTGAGGCCAAAAACAGAGCACGGAAATTGAAGTCAAGTTTAATAAAAAAATATTCTTGCTGCATAGTGGATGACTAAACGTATGTTCTGGCAGATTTTTCGCAGCTTCGTGGTCAACAATTTTGTGTTGCTGATGCTCAAGGGAATGGTGAAGAAAAGTTTAGGACCCAAAAGCAGACAAAATTTCCCAAAAAGTGCTTGGTTTGGCAATCAAAATGCAGTTGCGGCAAAAGAAGCCAATCATTTGTTACAACGGGCTCTATAAATACCGAAATTTATATAAAGGAATGTTTACAAAAAAGGATGCTTCCATTCATAAGACTTCATAATGTGTCCACTTATTTTTGGCCTTGCTTGGCATCCTGTCACTATGGTAAACAAGCCCTTGAATGGTACAAGAAAAAAAATTTGGTATTTGTACCAAGAGAGGCAAATCCTCCAAATCCGCCCGGAGCTAAGGCCAGTGGAGGGATATTGGGCTCTCTATTGTTAAAAGGGAATTGAAGAGCAGAAAAAAGGTGTCCAAAAGTTTGGTAGATTTTAAACGGAGCAAAGTGACAGAAAGCACTATAAAAACGTTAATGGAAGGGTTTCCGAAAAAAGGTTCAATACTTCATTATTAGTGAAATTGTAATAATAATTTCAATCAAATAATAAAAAAATAATAAAACTAAGTTTAGTGGTTTCGTTTTATTAACATATCGCGCATTTGCTGTAACAAAATTATAACTCAAAATCTATGTTTTTTGAACTGAGTAGTACAAAATATGCGCCATTCTATAGTCTTTCATACAGTTTAAGCAGTTTTCAAAGAAGTTAATTATTTTTTGCGTGAGAGTGTTTATACCCTACACCACCATAGTGGGGAGGGTATAATGGATTTGTGCAGATGTTTGTAACGCCCAAAATTAGTCTAACACCCACCTTAAAGTATACCGATCGACTCAGAATCACTTTCTGAGTCGATTAAACGATGTCCGTCCGTCCGTCCGTCTGGCTGGCTGGTTGTCCATGTAAACCTTGTGCGCAGAGTACAGGTCGCAATTTGGAAAATATTTCGATAAAATTTAGTACATATCATTTTTTTTTGCCCAAGGACCAAGCCTTGGGAAATTGACTGAAATCGGTTCATTATTTCACCTAGCCCCCATACAAATGTCCTCCCGAAAGTGGACTTTATCGGTCATAAATCTTTAATTTATATAGGTATCTACACAAGTTTTTCTCCAAATAAATTTTATATATACCGAATTTATGTCACCAAATTTTGTTATGATCGGTCCATAATTAGTCATAGCTCCCATATAAGACCTGCTTCCGATAATCACTTTAACGATCATAAATCTCCTTAAAATGTTGGTATACACATAAGATGCAACATAAATAACTTTCATATAGACATTAATCACATGACCAAATTTCGTGGTGATCGGTCCATAATTTGTCATAGCTCCCATATAAGGCCCACTTCCGAAAATCGCTCACGAATATAAATTATTGAAATTTTGAAAGAATAATGATTTTGCTCATTTACTTAGTGTAGGATATTATATGGTCGGGCTTGACCGACCATACTTTCATACTTGTTTTTTGTTGTAAACATCAAAATTCATGTTTTCTTGTTTATTTGACAAGAAACAATTTGGGTTAACTACAGATTAGAAGGATAGAACATCTACTATTAAAATCAGGTTTTATTTATGAAATATCTTCATTTGTTGAAAATTTATTTGAGAAATAGTAAAATGACATAAAACATTCAAAGCCGATTTTCTCGAAACGACTTTTTTTGAATTATGACGCTGTTGCAGCAAATGAGCGATGTATGTATGATAAGATATATGTATAAAATCATAATTAGCTTTTTTGGATCCGAAAAATGTTGATGTCAATAAAATAAAGAATGAAATTCTATTGAAGCTACCCGGTGAAGTTGTCAAGTACAAATCGATTGACACAATTATAGATGAGGAACAAGCTGTCAACTTAACTTTTTGGAACCATCTGGAATGCCAACCTTAAAAGTTGGCTCACCATTGATGCTCATTCGCAACTTATATCCACCGAAAATATGCAACGAATCAAGACTTGCTGTTAAAAAACTAACACCAAATTTAATTGAAGCCACAATTATCATCGGCAAATGTAAAGAAGAAGATGTCTTGATACCACGAATTCCAATGATTTCAACCGACTAACCCTTCGATTTCAAGCGTTTACAGTTTCTAGTGTGTCTGGCTTTCGTCATAACAATCAATGCCAATTGCTAAGTGTTGCTGGTTTGAACTTAGAAAATTTCTATTGTTGCTTACCAGAGTTGGAACACTGAAAAATCTATATGTTTACACACCTACTGAAAAAATAAAAATATTGTTTATCCGCTAGCATTAACATAAACAAGTTAATAAATAAACAAAATTAATTTTTTGCCCAACAAATAAGCCTAGTAGCACATGCCGGGTATCCGCTAGTGAAAAATAAAAATTTCATTTAAAATTTAAATGATAAAAGTCCGAAATTTCAGTGGAGGAGGAGTTTGCCGAACGAACAATTTTCGTGAGCTAGTCATTTGCACCAAATACAATACAATGCTATCTTTGCCATACACTAAATATTTAAAGGATTTATGATTAAATTCATATTGTTTATTTTTGTTGATCCCTGTACTAATTAAATTTTAAAAACGGAAAGAAAATTTGTTTGATTAAATTTTTTTTCGTGAGTAATTTTTTTCCTTGTTTTGAGCATCTTCAGAAAATTTATAACTTTTGTTGTCTTCTTCATCTATAATTTCATAACACCAGCTTCGTTTTCTTTACTTATTTTTTAGCTGCTTGTTTTTCATTACATTTGTTAGTAAGTTTTGTCTGTTTTTGTTTTTTTCATGTTATTACGAACGGTTGAAATGAGTTTCAGTTGTTTTATTCGGTAGTGAAAAAGTTTGTTGTGTTTTTTTTTAAGAAATACCCTACTTTTCGCTAAGATTCAATTTACGAAATTATTGACAAATGTAGCAAATGTTTCGTCTAAGTAAAGATCTTGCAAAGAACTAGCTCTCATCATTAGTTAAGGTGCTCATTTCAAACAGGTTTTAGTTCGGTGAATTGTAGTCAGAAAAATCTACCAAATCCAAAATAGAGAAAGTATTTGAAGGACAAATTTGTTATTACTTTTTCAAAATATTGCCTAGATTTATTTATTCCACCTATGATATACTATAGGATTCATTACAACCGACTATATTAGTCTGCTTATAGTTTTTTCCATATAATCCATAAATAAACAATATTTCTTTAGGAACTACTTTGGCTGTGATGGGAAAAAAATTAGGCCAACAGGAAAGAAAAAAAACCTACAATAACAACAGCAGCTGACAAGGAAAGTTTATTTTTCTGTTACTTATAAACTTTTTGTAAAATAGTAATCCTTTTTATTTTTTCCTCGCCAAACACCAAAAATAATGAAACACGAAAACTAACAACAGTTTGATATAAAATAAGGAAAAAAAATCAAATAAAATTTTTCCTGAAAATCGTAATGAAATTATGAAATGTGTGTCATATTGCGCAAATATAGTTAATTATAAAATTTATACAATAGTTTATAACAAAACAACAGTTTCCTAGCATAATTTTCATAATTAAAAAATAAAGTCTGTAAAAATGGACAATATTACATTCAGTTTAACTTTTTCATTTATTAATTCTAACCAAAATAGGTAATGTAGGCCAAACAGTGATTAGATACAGTATTTAAAACATAATTTTAACACAAAAAGTCTATTATAAAATTAAAATCTAAATATTAAAAGTATTCACAAATTTTAAACACTGGTCAACAACATTTTGTAACAAGAGATCTACATACTAATTTTGAATAACCTACCTATAAGCATTCAAACACCATATTTATTTTGATTTTATTTGGTCTAGTTTTTGTGTTACAGCCAGTGCTGCCATATGTGAAGATTTTAAATTCTCCCTCATGTACAAGCCGAAAAAAGGAATAAAAGCAAAAGCAAAAACCTATGTAACTGGGAACTGTTTTTTTTTTACATATCCAGCACTCATTCTTCTATGCATAAAATTTTAGATTGACCGTTTTTATGATTTATTTTCACATTAATGTTGTACTATATATAATAATATTTAATTCAGTTTTTCTTATCTTTTAAAATACCAAAATGTTGCCTTTCACTATTCAACAATTCAGAGTATTTAATATTTGAAGAGCGTAGTTGTGTTTTCTGGTTTCCAAGTTTATCCTTACAAGTTTTGTTACATTTGTGGCGAAATTAATTTTAAAACTCAGTGATGAAATTTGACGCCATTAGTAACTAAGTTATATAAAGAATATTTTGGTTTTGACATCGGGCAAGAAGACAAATCGTGGGTTCCACATATCTGCTGTGTTACATGTGTCGATCTTCTTACTGATCTCGATCTTTGCCTTTTGGAAGTCCTATGATTTGGACGGAACCGACAAACCACTCATATGATTGTTATTTTTGTCTTACTGATACAAAAGGTATTACAATTAAAACTAAAAATAAAATTAATTATCCTGACCTGTCTGTCATCTGCTAAAAGACCGATCCCTCAATGTGAAAAATTACCTATACCAGAACCACCTCAAAATTCGGATCGGTCCGCTACGCCAGAAGCAATTAAAAACGATTCATTAGATACTGACTTTCAAAAAACTTTCTCATCTAATGAGCAACATCTACTATTTCAAAAAGATCTCAATGATTTGGTACGCGACTTAAATTTGTCCAAACAATAGCCAGAACTTTTGGCCTCTCGATTAAAGTGATGGAATTTATTACAACCCGAAACAATAATATGCTGTTATCGCAATCGAGATGAAGAGCTTAAAGGTTTTTCTTCACAAGATGGTCAGTTAGTATTTTGTAATAATGTTTATGACGTAATGACTGCCTTGGGTATAGAATATAATGCAGAAGAGTGGCGATTGTTTATCGATGGTTCCAAAGTAAGTTTAAAGGCTGTTCTTTTACATATCGGCAATGAACTTCCATCTGTACCATTAGGTGAAGCTTCTAACATGAAAGAGTCTTATGAAAATATTAAATTTATCTTGGATAAGATTCAATACAACGAACACAAGTGGACAGTTTGTGGAGATTTGAAGGTTATTGCCCTAATTTTAGGGTTTCAACTAGGATATACAAAATACTGTTGTTTTCTTTGTGAGTGGAACAACAGAGATCGGAAAAATCATTATGCTCAGAAAGACTGGCCTAAAAGGAAATCTCTTACTCCAGGACAAGCAAATGTTAAAAATACTTCATTAGTGCTACCTGATAATATATTTTTATCCTCTTTACACATAAAGCTTGGGCCCTTGAAAAACTATTTCTATATTAGAAAGAAAAATTTCCCAAAATGAGTGATGCAAAAATTAAAGACCAACAAATGTCCTCAAATCAGGCAGTTGATGAATGATGAATTATTTAAAGAAAAATTTAGTGTTTTTTTAGAAAAGTTAGCCTGGGAATCCTTAATAAAAGTGACTTTGAATTCCATCCATAAAAATATAATCAAACAACTATTCGTATTTAAAACATTCTAGTTTAATTTCTGTTATCCTTATCCTAAACATAACTAGACAAAATTATTCTTGTTACATGCAAAAAGTGTTTTTTTTTGTCGACCAGTGTTATTTATAATCACGAATATGGAGCAACAACTTCAAGACAAAAGAAATTATATAACAAAACTTAGTACAAACAACACTCATTTCATAGCATATCATGAGAACAATTATTATTTTGAAATTTCCAATAGGCTTAGAAAAATACCTAAGTCTATATGGTATTACCGTAGTAGTAAGGACTGAGATCGAAAAATTCTTAACATACATATATGTTAATAAATATGAAACCACTAAACTTACAGTTTTGATTTTTTTTAATTTGATTGAAATTATTATTACAATTAACAAAAAAAATTATAGTTCCGATCATTAGTGATGAAATTTTGAACCTTTTTCGGAAACCCTTCCATTATGGTTTATATAGTAATTTCTGTCACTTTGTTCGAACAGGTTGTCTATCTCTGTTTAAAATCTAACACACATTTGGACACCTTTTTTGTGCTCTTTAATTCTCTTTTAACAAGAGCCAAATATAACTCCACTGGCCTTAGCTCCAGGCAGTTTGTAGGATTTGTCTCTCTTGGTACAAATTCCACATTATTGTTCTTTTACCACCCAAGACCTTTCTTACCATAGTGACAGGATGCCAAATTACGCCAAAAATAAGTCGACACACTAAGAAGTCTCATGAATGGAAGCAGCCTTTTTTGTAAACATTACTTGATGTAAATTTCGGTATTGATAGAGCCCTTTGTAACAAATGTTTGGCGTTTTTGTCACGACTGCATATTGCTTGCCATACCAAGAACTTTTTGGGAAATTTTGTCTGCTTTTGGGTTCTAAACTTTTCTTTAACATTCCTTCGAGCATCAGCAACATCAAAATTTTGACCCGAAAGCTGCGAAAAATCTGCCGGAACATACGTTTCGTCATCCATTATGCAGCAGGAATATTTTTTTATAAAATTTGATTTCAATTTCCGTGCTCTAGTTTTTGGCCTCTAAATTTTTAGCAGTGTTCCTGTCAGGAACATTTTGACCCTTTTATGTTTTTGAACCTGCATTGTGTTTAACTTTTTGTACCAAATACTCCGAGCATTGAGCTAACCGGGCTGCTTTCCTACCGGATGTGTTGGGAGCTCTTTTGAAAAAGCTTTCTATTTTTTTGTCTTAATAAGCATCATGTGAACCATTCCTTCTACTTGAACCAGGATTTCTATCAACGGACAGGATCTCCCGGTACTGTTTAATAACATTGGAAACAGTTTGACGGCAGACCTTTAATTGTTTGGCCAACTTTTTGTAGGACCAAGTTCGGTTTTGTTGAAAATATTTAATAATTTATTTTAATATTTAATAATTTTAATCAGATTAACAACAAAGGAATATAATTGACATTAAACATAATAACTGACATGCTTTACAAAGGTAATTTGATAAAAAAATAAATTAAATAATACTTGGGTTAAAAGTTTTAATGAAAAACGTGTGTTAAGAATTTTTCGATCTCAGTCCTTATTATAGATTTGGATACGTTCAAAATTACAATACAACGACGCTGTGGTATACTAGGCGAAACTGACGAGCAATTCCAGTTTGAATTGCTGCAAATAATATAACTTTTCTCGAAATCAAACACAACGCCATTTAATATAGAACTCTTTCTCTCTATCTCAACACTACACAGAGAAAACAGATTCCTGATAGCAACCGAATTTGTTGCCAATCTATTCCAGTAGAATGATATCAGAACGCAGTTGAGCATTATGATATCCGTTATAAGTACTAACCCTGACAACTCAAGAATTTCTTAGGTAAAAGGCGATATCAGCAGGTAGGTAAATGAGGACAAGTGAAAAAAATTCAAGATCATCTGAAGAACTGAAACTTGAGTTCAGAAGTTGACAAGTTGTTGTTGTGGATAGTTCGATGTCTCTCTAACCCTACGAAGAATTAAGCTTGCGAAACCACCATATCCGACACTTAACGGTGCTCGCGTGTTTTTTTCCGGCCTTTTATTGTGAATCCTGATAGAGGAAAGGCAAAATTAAATGTTGTTCGCAAACTTCACAATCGTTCAGTTTCTGATACAGTCTCTAATAAACTACAGTTTTACATGCCAACTGAAAATCATTAATTCAGCCTAACCATCTGACATCGATTTCGAAAAAAAAGTTCCTCTGTCGCCGGTCATGTTTAAATAAATAGTTTAAATATAAACTCCCCGCTCCACCACAGGGAGTAGAAATGATTTCTCACTGTGCATGAGATTCGAAAACACTTGGAATCTTCGGCAACACTCTTCACCACTTTGACGAAAGTTATAAAGCTTAATCTTTACATTCCGACTGTGAATAATCCAAAAATGTAGGAGGCACCTTTGACAGCCACTCTACCTCCTAAGCGGTATGTTAGAAAACTGTGCAGGATTCATTGGATGGAAATTCAGCAGATTTGAGAGACATTTATAGACATTCATGGCATTAATACAGAGGTCGCAAGTTTTCGCATGAATGTCGTACTAGGAGGTCAGCATCCTAAGGTTGCTGAGATCAGGATTAATGACAGTAGACCGAGCAGTCCATAGTTTGTAAACAGATTGTGTTCAGGCTACCCATCATACTCATCCTAAACATTCTTACTTTGTCCAATGGATTTATGGACCAACCTAGTAGAAGCAGCACAATTCCTTGTCCCGGAACTAGATGCAGAGACAGCAGTTTAAGTCGTTACAACAGTAAGACAATTTTCTTTAATTTTTAACACATATTACAAACATTAATCAGTAACCTTTTTCTTGAACAGTTATTCATTGCATTCAATACTGTTATTTAATTAGCAAATAAATATAGCTTTTCATAACAGAAAGTGCCCCTATATATTTTCTGGTACAAGAATTAAGTAAGAGTTTTTCATTTAATATCCATTTAATACGTTTCCAATTAATGCATTATTTTTTTTAATAAACTTAAGCAAATTTCCATAGCATGACATTTAAGTCAAAATTTTTAACGAAAACTGTTGTGCAACATCTGTTCATGTTGTTAAAACGCATTCATCCAACAGCATAATAAATAAAAGTACATCTTTATACATTTTGGCCAAATGCAATCAAATACTTAAAATGTATTTCCATAAAAAACGGAATCTTTTGCTTCAATCAATATGCTTTTTTAATTCTATTAGTTTAACATTCGCTTTGCTACATTTATTTGCTCTTGCCACTTTAGTGAAAAATCGAATAATACCTTTGAAAAAAAAAAAAAAATTGTTCACTAGTTATTGAGAGCAAAAAACATAATAATATTTACGAGTTTTTTCCTGCTGTTGTTTTTAACATTTTGGTATCACTTTAACGATTCGAATGATAGTAAATGCATTTTTAAATTTTATATGCGCGCCTTGCATTAAATGTCCATTTTCAATGCAACACTGCATGTTGCTCCTTTATAGCAGTTGCTGGATTAAAAATATAAAAAAAACAAACCAAAAACATTTCCCGTTAAATCAATTTATGTGTTTCGATTACCAACAATGTTGAAATTTATTATATGACCCACATATATTTTCAGCATAAATAAAATTTAACAACACTATTGTACCGAAATGAGAATGAACAATACAGGTGAAGGAGAAGGCTAGAGTAAAACGGTATTATCCGAATTTGAACTTACAACATTAATTTTAATGGCTGAATTAAAAAATTTTGAGAATTAAAATCGCTTTAAGCCTCTTTCTGGTGCCGTGAAAAAAACTCCCAAATGAAATAACTACCAAGGAAAAATCTAAATAACCCTCAAGAAATTCTCCATACAAATTAGGACTTATTTCGTTACGCAGTGCAACACATAAAATGCAAGCCCCTTCTCGCGTGGAACTTCTCGAAGTACTTATCGAAACTAACAAAACTGCTGTGCAGATTTTATGGCCTCATGTATAATTCTGCTAAACCTTGATTTTATGTTCATGTCTTGGGTTAGAGACTAGGAGAAAAAAAGTATAAATCAACTGCATCTAATGTCTCAAAATTGCTATAATATCGAAAGTGTTTAATTTTCTATATGTTTTTCACCGTGTTTGGTCAATAGTTCCCAAATTGTGGGAAATTCAGTAAAGTAATCTTCAGGAAAAACATTCCTTATAATTTAGTTCATAGTTCTTTAAAACATTATAATACTGGAAAAAGATTTTGTTCACATTTTCCAGCTGTATTTTACATCGAAAATTCCATAGACCGAGTTGTTGCAAGTGCATATAAAGCTTGAACTAGCCATTGCCCTAGTAATCAATACAAATGTTTCATGAAATAACTCCCAATATGTTGGGACTTCTTTCATAATTTTTTGTTTGGAGTTATTTTATCATGGAATTAATTGGAGTACCGTGAAATAACTCCCAAATGAAATAACTCCCAATGAAAAAATGAAATAACACCCAAAAAATTTTTCATACAACTTGGGAGATATTTCATAATGAAATAACTCCCAATGAAACAACTCCCAATTACATTTTTGTTGGGTTTTATTAAATTTTTTTTTGGGACTTAGATTTTTTCTTTCACTTTATTGGGAGTTATTTCATTTTTCAAGTGTATTAAAAACATTTGCATAGCAGCCGAAGGCCTGCTAGCAACGATTTCTTACTCTGGTGCGAAATGAAAAATCTGCTTTCTGAAATATTATAAAACCTTTCTGCAATGAAAGAAATCCTTTCTGAGCAAAGCCAGATTTTGATACAAACCAGACGAGAAAAGCTTAGCGCTCGGCCGAAAGCCGGCAATGCAAAAAACTTTTCTGAGCGAAGCCAGTTTTTGATACAATCAAGAGGAGAAACCCGTAGCGGCCGGCCGAAAGCCGTCAATGCAAAACAACTTTTCTGGGCGAAGCCAGTTTTTGATACACCCCAGAGGAGGAAACCTTTGCGCTACGCCATAGGATCGCAATGCAAAAAATGTTTGGTAAACGAAGAATAATCCCACCTTTGTAGTTCTTTATTTCATTGGGAGTTAGATTACATAAATAAATTGCTTCGGATTGGGAATTATTTCCTTTCTATTAGGATTTATATCATTGGGAGTTATTTCGCTTTTTTTGGGACTAATATTTTTAAAAGTATGAAACCGCCGATTATTGGGAGTTATTTAATTTTTCATGTTTGGGAATTATTTAATTTTTGATGACTTTATTTCATTGGGAGTTAGTTCACGTTACCATTTATTGGCTTGCGTTATTTACAATCGTGGAATGGGGAAATATTCAAAACCGTAGTTTAATATTTGTTCCAAAAAATTGTAACATTTTTCGATCGTTGCTTATGCGGTTGCATGTAATTTTGTGCTCAATGTTGTTATATTGTTTGAAGATACTCTTGGAGTGGTTGACCGTCCTATGTAAGCTCTTGGGCGCAAATGATGTCAAGGGAAATGAATATGTCAAAGGTATCCATTTCTCGTATCTCTTAATATGACTTCGGGCTTACAAGAGACATTTGACACTTCTTCTTGCTGCTGCACTAAAACAAAATAGCAAGCAAAAATTCAAAGCACTGCTTCGTCAGTACGCACGTAACGACCATAGGAGAGTTTTATTTACAAATGAGAAAATATTTACAGTGGAGGAATCTTTAAAAAAAACATACAGAGTAAAAGCTACGTCTTCTTGACATGAATCAGCAGTGGTTCCTAGATTACACCGTGCTTCCGTAGTCATATATGGTCATACACTTTTACACCTTCCGTCATTAATTGTGTACTATCGACCTTTACGAGAAAGTTAGTGAATTCACAACTTTCTCGTAAAGGTTTTAAAAGTGTTTTAAAATTTACGATGGACCTTTTTGAAGAACTCAGCTCCGGGATCTGATGTTTGGCCTTCCGGAAGTCCAGATCAAAATCTTTTATAAATTACAGCGTGTTTTATAGTTATCATTCACATTTGTACAGGTAAATCAAGAAAACGATTTCCGTAAAGTAGTAATTTGAAACCAATAAAAATGTTTCTACACAAATCGTTATTAAAGGTATTGACTCTTGTGTGGATTCTGAGGAAATAATAACTGATTTGGAATATAATGGATATAAAATAAAAGCGTCAGCAATATTAGAAATTATGAAAAAAATCCCCAACCACTATTTCGAGTTGAACTGAAACTCGGTGACGTTAAAGTCAAGATATTCTCACCATGTTCACACCATATGAAATGTATCATTTTTGAAATGTGTATAATTAATATTTTGTTTATGTAATTTATTTGGGTGGTACACCAATAAGAATGTGATTGGTTTTAGGGAAGAGCATTAAGGAATATTATTGAATTTAAAAATAATAACACTGTCCAACAAATTATGACTTTTTGATAGCGAACCTATAATTCTGAAAGGGCATGTTGAGTTTTTTTTCTGATACAATGTTGCCAACATATTTTGTACCATACCCTCATAATGTATTACATTTTAAACGATCAGAATAGAACAAAAAACATTACCATTTATGCAATTTCTTTTATGTTGCTTCTTAGTATTCTAAAACGATACTTTTTGTTTCCATTTTATCACTTTTAATCATAAAATGCAAAAAATTATTTCATTAACACAAACGAACTTCAAAAAAATCTGTTTAAAAGGTTCTGCCTTTCTAACCCTTTGATAAAATTGAGGGTGAAACATGTAGCATATTTACAGGGTTTTACTGCAGTGCGTCAAAGTTATAATGTTTAGATCGAAGGGAGCATTATAATAAATCGAAAAAATGATGCAAATTAATGTATGAGAGATTTCTTATTGTCAGAGTTACAATGTGGAATTTTATGGGGATTATTTTTGTGGAAGAACTTAACCCTCCTGCTCCTCCCTTTAGGAGTCAATTTGCCCCTTTTTTCGAGAAAATAAAAAAAATCCTTTCAAAAAGGACATTTAAGGATTCCACGAAAAATTTTCCGAAAAACGTCACCAAAGATACCAGAGTTGTAAATTATGCTCTTTACGGTTAATTAGCAAAATTAAACGACACCTTTGGTCTCACATTTTTTAAAAAATCGCCATAAATCCATTAATGATCCGATTAATCTGAAATTTGGAACATGTACAAAATAAATGTTATGAACATAGAGTATTTATGGAAAATTTCAGCTTACTAAAGCCTTTCGTTTGGGGCCTATCGTGTTTTTAACAGGCAGACTGATATACGAACATAGCGATATAGTCTTAGAATCTTATGAGTACCCAGAATATATCAAAAACTATATGGCTATAAAAAACCCTATTACAGTTATGGGTGAGTATGAGTAATATTTCTTGCGATTTCTTGATTAAATATTAAGTATACGCCAGTCATTACACAAGTAAATATTTTGTGTTTACCTTTTTTAAAATGGTGGTTTATTTCAACAATATAAATAGTCACTCTTTTCTAATTTACACTAGGGTGGGTCTATTTAGCAATCGATATTGTGCCATAAATGTTTCCATAGCTTTTGGCTGATTTAATATTTTTTTAAATATTACCTTAAATATTTAAACTACCTACGATTTTTTTATTACCTACTCCCGTCTAGCTGGCAACTAACATCATTTAATCTTCTCAGAAAGTGATTCTGAGTTGATCGGTATTCTTTAAGGTGGGTGCTAGACTAATATTTTTGGACGTTACAAACATCAGCACAAACGCATAATACCCTCCCCACTATGGTGGTGTAGGGAATAATTAAAGATTATTAATGTTTGTTTTACATTAAAAGAGCCCCCAGTTTTATCTTTAAGAAAATAAAAACATTAGTTGTCCTTTCGGATGAAAACTAGTAAATTTTAGCTTTTTAAAAATGTCTTAAGTTTCATTTATGAAATTTTCAATTTGATGGTTTGGGAAAGTAGCTCCAGCTTTCTGGTTTTTATCCCTGCTGTTAGGATAGAAAAAACTAACGAATGTTGGGTTAATGGACCATTTGGTACATATAAACTGCTAATGTAAAAAACATGTGTGGGGTATGTAATAGATAATTGTGGGATTCCCCTCTTTTGATTTTTGTTGTAAAGAAGCTCAAATATTTACAAATGCTTGGTTCACTTTTTAATAAAACAGACGTGTTTTACTTATGACATGCCAAACTTGAATGAAGGTGAAGTATAAGAACTGCTCAATGCAGAAAGCGACTTCGATATTTCAGATTCGGAAGTTGATTATATTTCAGAAAACATATAAAACAAACAAATGAATACTTATTTGTTTAAATAAATGTAAAAAAATTAAAGAAAACTGAGGAATATATACTATGGACCAAATGGACCCTTAACCTAAGATTCGTAATTCTTTTCTTTTTTTAGTCCTGTTTTAAGGCAGATCCTTGAATTTTTGTATATAGCAATGGTTTATAAAAAGACTACGTGAGCTAAAAAACTAAGTCAGTATATATCACCGTTCAAAGATTACACAGGAAACAATTAAACAATTGGACCAAATGGCCTTAACCTAACAGCAGGGTTAAGCGGGTTAATAATTCATTGACTTTTTGAATTTCCCGCCTGAAAGGTCATCACTGCTCCTATTAACAGGCATCTGTCAGTTGACTCCTGTCAAAATTTGAACATGCTGCGTCATTTAGTTTGAGTTTAACAGTCATTGATAGCAGACTACCTCGTGACTTGAATACAAAATTAAAAAAAGTGAATTTCGTGTGCTCATAAAGCATTATTTTTTGAGGAAAACCCCATCACTCCAATCAAGGCTAATCTAAGGGAACTCTACACATCAATTTCAATGGTAAACAAATGGTTTACTGAATTTCGTTGTGGCCCTAAAAGCACGAAACATGCAAAATGTTCTGGACGACCAGTTGAAGTCTCTACAACTGAAACAATTGGAAAAATTCACGATATACTGTTGGCCGATCAGAAATAGAAAGTGCGAGAGATTGTGGAAACCATAGGCAGGTACATGGCTTAGTGGTTTAAATTTATTATCTTGGTACGAGAAATCTTTCCAGGAGATAGTACAAAATAGTACACATGTGTGCATTTCCCAATGCAAAAATTAATGAATTACTACACGAAATGCTTCCTCATCCGCACTATTCTCCGGATTAAGACCCAAATGAGTATTTCTGGTTTCCAAACCTGATGAAATGCATTGGCGGAAAGAGATTTATGTTATAAACGTTGATCAAAGAGCACAAAGCAGACTGTTTTGAAAAACAAAAACTCATGGACTTATTGACCCACACTTGTAAAAAAAAAATATGTTTTTTGTGCTGATGTAACTGGTCGCCTTTATAACGTTTTTGGCTGAAAACCACACTTCCATAACCAATTCCATGGATTTGATATTTCATTCGATATTCGTTTTCCTAAATCCAGCATATTTCTAAATACATGCATATTTGCTGTCAATTTTAATGTGTGAATAAATTGCCATAGATAGATAATTCAGGAATGCATAATCAGCTGGTGTTAAATCAGGTACCACAGGAAGTGTTTGGCTAAAATTACAGTGTAAAATAATGTATATTTATATTGCTTCTTAAATACTACAAAGTGAAATCAAGGGTTTCAAACGATTTTTTGTACGCCATGGTATATTCATTCCTCACTGCGATTGTAAAAGGTTTTCCAGCAAGAGGTGTTATTTTGGTATTCAAAGAAAAATGAAATTTTTTGATATAAATGATCGGATGTTTATTTTATAAAAAAGAGAAAGGCTAATAATGAAAAACAATATCAGCCAAATGGCCGCCACGTCCACCCTTTTTCATGAAATTTTCCGTAACCAAATCGCAAAGTGGCTGCCCTATGTCCTCGATAGCATGACGAATTCTATCTACGCTAGGCTGCATCTTTCATGTGGCTCCAAAGGAAGAAGTCGCAAGGTGTTAAATCACAAGATCTCGGTGGCCAATTGTGATCACCTCTTCGAAAGATAACACGGTCCGAAAATTTTTCCAGTAAAATAGCAATGGTTTCGTTGCTTTTGTGCAACGTAGCGCCGTCTTGTTGAATATAAACGTTGTCTAGATCAATATCATCCAACTCCGACCAAAAATTGGTGTAATGACGTTTGTGAAATGCCACATTCCAAAGAACGACGAGGAATGGACAAACCTGGGTTTTCTTCAACACTTTGGGCTACATCAGCAATATTCTCAGTCGTTCTTGAGCGACGTGCACGGGTTTTATTCTTTTCAACACTAACTTGTCCCAACAGCTCGAATTTTTTCACCAATTTCTGTATTGCGGTCAGAGAAGGTGCTTCACGACGACCCAAAAATGCTTTAGTTTTGCGAACGGTGACTGCAAGATTTTCACCATTTTTGTAATGAATTTTAATAATTTCAATACGTTGTTGAAGCGTGTATCGTTCCATTTTTAGTAATGGCGTATATCCAACTTTTCAAATGTCAAAGAATAAAAGCTTCAAAAGTGACAGCTACCGAAATACCGGGTGGTTCAAAACAACACCTCTTGTTGAAAACCCTTTACATGCTTGCAGTTCTTTACCCATAGATGAAATTTTCTTAACTAATTTGAGTAAGGAATTCGCGCTTCTGGCAACATCAAAAGTCTTGCCGCAATGCCTAATGATTCCATGGCCGATACACTATGTTTTATGATCGAACTTATGCCAAAATCAATGATATCAGAAAAATGGTTCTGTTTACTTCAGGGGCACCAGTACTCTATATTGGTTTGTAACTGCGTTTATTATAGTGTTGCATGGCATTGATTATTATTGGTGTAGATCTTTATCGAATAAAGGCAATGATTCCAACTTCAATGTCATTCATGTTATTAATCTGCAAACATGTATAATCAATGTCTTACTTGCAATTAGAGATAAAGTTGAGAAATTAAACAGGTATGTTTCTTCAACGTTATGAACTTTTATTTTATAGAGAGGATTTGGTTTGTTGCTGCTAATGCTGCTGAGGTTTTTTACAGAAACTGTAATGGCGCTTAGGCAGATTGACAGGACTTTTCAATTTTCAACTTTCAATCTTCCCAAGCGGCATTCGCAATAGTGTAAATTGTAAATGTAAATATACCTAAACAGTAAAATACGTAAACCATCTGTGGAGTATAAATTTTGTCAACCTTCATGATGTTTCCTTCGCATTTGTTTCTAAAAAATAAAACCCTTGTCCTTTTTTAGATGCAATGATAAATGAATATAAATACGCCAAACAGCTTCATTGCCACCAATTCATTTAAGAGTGCGTAATTTCGGTGTTTGTATCTTCCCACGAACAATACAGCAATATTAGATCCTTTGGTAACATAAGTATTTGCAGGTGTATTTAATTATTTTTTTATAGAATTACAGTACTCTACATTTACACGCGGAGTGGTCAGTTCGGTACTATTCAGATATTATTTATATTATTTTATTTGCAAATTGTACGCTTCTAATAACGTTTGTATTAAAATATTTTAGATTATATAGTGGTCATTAACATTTATTAATTTTTAGATTGTAAATTTTCGTCTAGACATTTTAGTTGTTTATTGTGAAAGGTAAGTAAGTGTTTTTTATTTGCATAATAAGTGCCTAAATTTTTTCTGTAACAAGTGATTTTGAGAAGTCTAAGTAGATAACTTGAACTTAGTACATTTGTCAGACCGTTTAATATTTATCTAGAAGTGAAATAAAAAAAAACAGCCAAGTACACACAAATTTTTAAATTGCTTTTATATTGGTGTTCGCGGTGGCAAATAGTGTAATATTATTATTTGCATACCAAATAAATTGTTGTTAAGTTGTACTGCCTAACAAAGTAATTTTTTTAGTTTCAAAATTATACACGTACTAATGGCGATAAATTTGAAATAAGAGTGGAAACAATATTTTTCGACAAGTTATCGTACAACAGCACTTCAAAATTTATTGAAATTTTGTTCACAATTTCTCTATGGTAATAGAACATTTTAAGTTCCCTAAAATTTTTGAATATGCTATGATTTGAATTCCATTGAGTTACAAAGTTCAAATTCTATAGATGAATAATGTTAAATTGTGCAGTTAGATTCCTATATCTAATTGAATATTGGTTTTTACAATATTGGTATCATAGTAATAATAATAATCATAACATTTAACTATTGTTAAAGGTATATTTGAATGGTAAGTTTTATTCATATAGGTTTGGGTTATATTTATATTGGGTTATTCATATATACAAGGAATCTTGTGCTGTTCTATTTACATTTTGATTGAAATATCGATGTTCAGGTAACCAATTAAAATAACGAAAGTCTGCTTTTACACACAGCAAGTTGGCTTGAAGCAAGTCTCTTTGATTCTATTTTAAACTTGCTCGTCTGTTTACACATAGCAAGTCAGTGTTCAATTTTGTATGTTAAAACCTAATAGATGCCATAATGAAAATGAAAAAGCAAAGGGAATTGAAGTTACTTGCCAGTACAAGCAAGTGTGTACCTCTCTTTTTTCTTCTTGCCTATAAACTTAGACTTGCGGCAAGAAAACTTTCCCTGTGTAAAAGCAGACAAATACTTTTTCCGATTGCGTTGCTGTGATATCATAATTTCGTTCATTGCAATGCTCTATGATACACGGCATTTTTTGTTCTGTTGTCTGGCGCGTAAATAAATAGTGCTGATGGTGTTCTGACATGTGTACAAGCGACATATAATTGACCATGTTAGAGTCGTCGATTTAAAACCTTAATGCCGCAAACACGCAATGACTGCGCTTGATTTGGTAGTTGTCATTGCGAATAAAAACCGTACCGGAAATTGCTAGCGTTTAAAATCGAATGGCATGTCGGTTGAAGCCATTGGGATCAAAACGTCTTCTCCTTTAAGTATTTTTGTTTCGATGCCGTTATTCATAATGTTTTTTCACCGCAAGTCGGGTGCCATTACAAGGACGTGGTTGGTTTATGTTTCGTAACATTATGATCACCGATCCGACTTTCAGTTGGAGATTGTGAGGCGGTAATCCGGGAGATTCCAGCGAGTTTGAAAACTCGGTTGGATAGCTGACGACATCATCTAGGGAAGTAACGAAATACACTGATTTGAACGTCATCGATTCGACAGCAATTTCATTTTGAATCTTAAAATTCAATTCGTCGACATCAATGTTATTCGCTCATGATTTTTGTAATTTTGTGCAATGTTTGGAAACAACTTTCGGATAAGTTCGGATTTTGATTCGGTAAACTGGCAGAAATGACGGAAAATTGAATGCAGCCAGTCGAAATATCACCCGGGAGTCGATGCCAATGTCCAGGAATTTCTTTGAAAATATTTCTCCATATTGATCAATTTGCAGCTTGGCGCGCATGTTCCCAGGCAATTTGAGTTTCTTGACGTGTTTCTACAAAACTGACGAGTTCAGACATCCATTAAGTTCATCGGCTGGCATTAACCGTGGAATCACTGGCAATGTTTGATGAAAATTACCTGCCAACAGAATCATTGCACCACCAAACCGGCTTTGATTGTTTCGTAATTCTTGCAACGTTTTGTCTAATGCCTCCAGAAACTTTTTATATGCTCATCCCAAACGATCAGTTAGCTATGCTGCAAAATTTTGTACACCGCACTGTTCTTGATCTTGCTAATGTTGCATGTTGGATTTTCATCGATTTGCATATTCAATGGCAACTTGAATGCTAAATGATGAGTTCGACCGCCTTCTGTAATTCCTGATGAAGTAAATATAAGTGCAATATCTAAACAAATTTCTAGCTTATGTTTGGAAATTTGTTGGGTTTTGTTGTTTTCTGTCAACGGGGTTGAAAGAAATAGAAACCAAAGTTATTTATACGTGTGTATGTATGTACATATATAAATAACTTTGGAAATATAAAATGCAGGTTGCACTTACTTGTGGTTTAAAATTCAAGGGATGAAAAATAAAGGCAGGTGGATCTTCAAAGAAAACGTTACAAAGTTTATTTTGTTCCTTTTGAATTTGGGGGGTTTTGATGTGGTTTTTTTTTGCTGCTGATGCTGCTGTAGTTAATCACAAACTGCAATGGCGCCTAGAAGGATTGACAGGCCTTTCAATTGTCATCTGTCAATCATCCTGAGCGCCATTCACAGTAGTGAAACTAACCACAGGCATGGCGAGCGGGGGGTCACATTTTATAAAAGGGGCTCCATTTCAATATCGAGGAAATCGTCGTCTTCCTCGACATCATCGCGGGCCTCAACATGCCGGCCCCCTTGCACAGGTGCAACAAGAATTGCATCGCTAAGGCGGTTAATTGTAGCAACCATTTCTCGAAGTAGCTGGTGAGTGGTTGCTTGGCCTGCAGATTGTTGCTCTAATTGCCGTTGTATAGAAGTAGGCCTTCTTCTTGAGCGCAACTGTCGGGCGGTTACAATTTCTCCAGAAGCAGAGCTCGACTCATCGCGGTTATTTATACGACGAGCTTGTTGTTGCAACCGACGAACTGGTGGTGGTGCTGCTACTCCGTGAACTATACGGCGGTTGATTTGAAGCCGATCTTGAACGGATCGCCTTGGGGCAGAATGTGTCGATGACGATTGCCTTGGCCGCTCCCTATGCAAAAGAGTATGATGCTGTAATCCGCATTTCCGACATATAGAACGTGATGTGCATTCATTAACCACATGTGTTTGGGAGAGACAGTTCGAACAGTAACCATGAACTTGCACGTTGTACATCCGCTGTGGAACTGAAAAGCTCAGAAAAACTCTACAAGCACGCAAGTGATGGTACTGGAAACAGATAAGGCAGGCTGAACGACGAGCTGGCTCCATTATTTATCTGAAAGGAAAAGTAAACAAAAAAAAAAGAAGAAAGCGGGAAATGGATAAGTGGAAGAGTACAAGAATAACGTGATTACGGCTTAAATCTAGACCAAGAGAAGAAATAAGCTACTTATCCAAGATTGGCAACCAACAGAGTTTCACTATGGGTCGAGTAATCAAACCACATTGTGTTCGGATATCAGCTACTCTGATTCTTTTATCCGATCCATGATAAACGGTTTCAATGCGGCCCAATCTCCAATCATTAGGCGGAAGTAATTCGTCTTTTATTATAACGAAATCTCCCACCTGTAACTCCTTCTTTGGATAACGCCATTTGTAGCGTTTGTGCAGTTCTTGTAAATAATCGGCTTTCCATCTTTGTGCAAATCGATGGTGAAGAGCCTTTAGTTTCTCCCATCGGTTAAGAAGAGAGATATTGAAGTCATCCTCTGCCATTTCAGGTGGAACCATTATAGGCGCACCTCGTAGAAAGTGTCCGGGGGTTAATACGTTTAAATCCTCAGGGTCTTCAGTCATCGGAGATAAAGGACGAGAGTTAAGAACGCCTTCAATTCTAACTAAAAGAGTAGAGAATTCTTCGAAATTAAATTTTTGATTTCCTACAACCTTCTTAAAGTGAAGCTTGAAGCTTTTAACTCCAGCTTCCCACAGGCCTCCCATATGCGGTGCACTAGGTGGAATGAATTTCCATTCGAAGCCGTGGAGAGCATATTTTTCAGATATGTCCTTGGAAGATTGCCTAAGAAATACAGCGTATTTATCAAGTAATACTTTACTTGCGCCTACAAAATTTGTCCCATTATCAGACATGATACGTTTGGGTAAACCACGTCTTCCAACGAATCTGTCAAACGTGGCTAGGAAAGCCTCAGATGAAAGACTTGAGCATGGTTCGAGGTGAATAGACCTAGTAGCAAAGCATACAAATATACAGGCGTAGCCCTTCATATATGGAGAATTTCTTAGATGGCCAGCCTTTATTTGAAACGGACCAGCAAAGTCTATCCCTGTAAAGGTAAAAGGCAAGGAGAACGTAGTTCTCTCGGCTGGTAAGGCAGCCATAATCTGAGATAAAACTCGCTGCTTATAGCGAACGCAGGTCAAGCACTTGTTTATACATTTTTTAATGGCTCTTTTAAGAGCAGGGATATAGAATTGATATCTCACCATATTCATCATCAGTGAAATATCAGCGTGCATTAGATTTTTGTGCATAAAGTTCAGTATCATTTCGCAAAGGTTTGATTCGTAAGGAATAATTATCGGATATCTTTCATCGTAAGTTAAAGATGAGTTAACTAAGCGACCATTAACCCTAAGAATTCCATTATGGTCTAAGAACGGGTTCAAAGTTTTAAGAGAACTCTTCTTCGAAATCGGCCTGGAGTTGAACAAATCATCATATTCATTAGCATAGTAAGCCCGTTGAGTCAATTTGATTAGCACCGTTTTTGACCTATTTAGTTCGTTCTGAGTAAGAGTATCGGTATGAATTTCAAGCTTTTTTGAAGCTGAATTGCAGAACCGGTTCATGTAAGCTATCACGCGAAGTGCTCGGTGGTATCTTGTAAAACTATTTATGATATAAAATTCATCACCAGTTTCCTTTCTGGCTCGAGTTACTTGAAATCTTGAGGGAGGTAATGCTTCGTTAGCTAATAATTTCATCGCATTCATTTCCTTATTAGATGACAAAGGCGTATCTGAATCATTTGTACAATGAACTTGTAGAACTTTCCTTTGTTCTGGTGGTGGCTGTAACGTTTGATTCGAAATTGGCCAATGCTCCTGAGAGCTGAGAAGCCAAATGGGTCCGTGCCACCACAATGGATTTTTCAAAAGTCCCTGCGGATTACAACCTCTAGTTCCAAGATCTGCTGGATTTTCGGAAGTGGGCACATGTCTCCAGGTAGCATCACCAACATTTTCTATAATTTTGGTAGTTCGATTAGCTACAAATGTTTTCCAAGTGGATGGATGTTTTTGAAGCCAGGCAAGGACAATAGTAGAATCTGTCCACAGATGAACAGATGCATTTGAAAATAAGCCTTCAGATACGACGTGTTTTACTAACTTTGAAAGAAGTAGAGCGCCACACAGTTCTAATCGTGGAAGACAAAGTTTTTGTAGCGGAGCTACCTTACTCTTTGCCACCAACAAATGTGAATTTCTTTCAGTGGAATTTTCAGACCTAATGTAAAGTGTGGCACAATATGCCACTTCTGAGGCATCGCAAAAACCATGCAACTGAATTAAATTTTCAGGTTGAAAATTTACCCAGCGTGGTATTCTAATTGCTTCAATGTGTATGAAATTCCCAATAAACGTGTTCCATTTAACTAAAATGTGCGGTTTTACATTTTCGTCCCACTCTACGCCATCTTGCCATAACTCCTGAAGGAGCATTTTGGCCTGAATAATTATAGGCGTTAGCCATCCTGCCGGGTCAAAAAGTTTCGCAACGCAAGACAAGATTTGCCTTTTTGTTACATTTTCCCCAATATCAATCGGTTCTATTTTATAAGTAAAGACATCACTCATTACGTTCCACCGAATTCCTAGAGTCTTTGTGGAACTTGAATCATCAAATTTCAAAAAATCGTCATTTAAAAGATTTTCCTTAGGAACGTTATTTAATAATTGTTCATGATTTGCTGTTATTTTCTTCAATGGAAATCCAGCCGAATTAAGAGCGTTGCATAACTGTTTTTGAGATTCCATTGCTGTTTCTATTGTATGTCCCCCTGATAATACATCGTCAACATATGTCTCCTTTCGTAATATTCTAGACGATAGTGGAAAATTAGTCTCTGCAGAAGTGTCCTAATCGCCAAATAGGGTGCACAATTTATACCAAAGGTTACAGTTAATAACTCATAATCGTTCACGTATCCTAAATCATTATCTCGGAATAAAATTCTCTGATAGGGTCTATCTGAATCATTAATTACTATTTGACGATACATTTTCTCGATATCGCCATTGAAGACATATTTATACTTTCTCCAGTTTAATATTATAGTCATTAAATCTGACTGAAGAGTTGGCCCACTATACAGTATATCATTCAAAGAATATGAACTTTTCGTCTTACGCGATCCATTGAATACAACGCGGACCTTTGTTGAAGAACTATCAGGCCTGAAGACTGCATGATGTGGTAAGTAATATGAAAAGTATTTGCCCTCCTTACTTATTTCGTTGGAGTCACACTTATGCATATGGCCTAATTCTATATATTCTTCCAAAATCCTGTTATAGACTTCCAAAAGATCTGACTTTTTCCTCAAATTTGACTCCATTTGAATGTATTGTTGTTTTGCTTGATAACGAGATGAATTTAAATATAAAGATTTTGGAAATTCTGGCTTAAAAGGAAGTTTTACCACATATCGGCCATCCTCCCGTCGATACGTGGTTTTGGAATAATGTTCTTCGCAGAATATATCTTCCTCTGATAAAACTGAATTATCTGAAATTTCCTCCGTTTCCCAAAATTTCCTTAGTTGAACGCATATATCGTTTGTTTCCATAGTTTTTTCATCAACATCTACTGCAATTAATGACAGTGAACTAATCTTGAAGGGTCCATAGATAAACCATCCATAAACAGAATTCTGGGCTACCATATTTCCTAAAACTTGTCGTTTAGTTCCTTCAAGTAAAATGTGCGGAATTACATCACTTCCTAATAACATATCAATATGAGAGGAAACATAAAATTTTGGATCCGCCAATTCTAAGTCATTAATCTCGGTGAGATTAGGATTAGAAATTGTGGTTGATGGCATCAAACTCGTTAAGTTTGAAACTATCACAACTTGAGTATCAAGCTTAAAATTATGTCTGTTAGCGCATAAGGTTATACTACACATTTTTCTCGAATTAGCTACTACTGTTCCTCCTAATCCACATATTTCAAAGTCCGCTTGTTCTGACCTTAAATTCAACCTATTTCGTATCCTTTCAGTCAAAAAAGATCTTTTAGATGCAGAGTCTATCAGGGCCCTTACAGTGAAATTATCCTCTAAATGATTAATTTGCACCAAAGCTGTTGGTAACAAAATATCATCATGATTTACCGACAAATGTGTTTGAACATTCGTCGGAGCTGTATTACTGCAAGTAGGGCAATTTAATTTAACATCATTGTCTCTCGATGTCATATTTTGTATCGGTTGTGTCGATTCAGTATGAAACGAATTTACTGGCCTATTTCCACCCGGATTGCCTCTTCTAACTTGTTCACCATTACTGTTTTGGTTTAAGTGTAATAAGCTGTGATGTTTACCCTTGCATTGCGTACAGCGGAAAATACTCTTACAATCCTGGTTGACGTGAGTTGGTGATAGACAGTTGCTACATATTCTATTCTGTTCTACATACTCAATTCTCTGTCTAACAGAAAAATCTGAAAATTTTTTACATATTCTCAGATTATGGTTTTCATTGCACAATTGGCATGAATTCTGATTATTTGAACTCGTTTTCTGGCCTAAATTCTTAACAATATTGTTCCTACTTGTTCCCGGTTTCAAATCATTCCTACGACTAGTTTCATTCATATTTAGTTGATCCCGTGCCCTCTCTATCCTTTCTACTACTCGATGTCTACTTTTCAGGAAGTTGTCCATCTGAACCCAGGATGGCATTTCAGAATCCGTTTCCAATGATTCTTCCCAGGCAGTAATTGTCTGTAGAGGTAATTTACTACTGCATAAATATACCAAAATTGGATCCCATTGATCAACACGAATGCCATGACCAACTAACATAGCCAGACAATCACATATAGTTGTCCTTATTCTATTAATATCTTCACTAGTTTCACTAGTAGCGGGCTTTATGGTGAAAAGAGCTTTCAGTTGAATTTCCACTAAAAATTTCTTATTTTCATATCTTGATTTTAAGGCATTCCAAGCTGCTAAATAATTTTGTTCAGATAAGGGATATTTTTGTATAATTGCCAAGGCATTTCCAGATGTTTTGTTAAGTAAATGGAAAAACTTCTCTACAGTAGATACTCTTGGATTCGTATGATAAAGGACAGAAAACATATCCCTAAAGGATGGCCATTCTTCATAACTTCCATTAAAAACCTTCATGTCACAAGCTGGTACTCGGACACCAATTTCCGATAGGTCAAATGTGGTATTTGTTGGAAAAAATGTGGAGTTACCCAAAACAGAAGAATGATGCGGGCCATTTTGTGCATTCGCCGAACCCTTTGCGGCCTTCAGAAGATCGTTCATACTTGCCTTCGTCACCTGATACTTTTCCCTACATTCCCTGTACCTAGTGCGGGCTAATTCCTTAAATTCCGGTGATATTATAGAATCCATCGTACTATAAATTGTCTCGTAGGAAATTCGAATAGTTTTCCAATCCTCTTCCAAGGATTCCAATTTAGCCTCTACTAAGGATTCCGTCAAATCCTCAACATGTGTTTTCGCGAAGTTGTCGCATTCTTCAAACATGTTATCTGTTTCAATAACAAATTTTGAATGAGCTTGACTACCCATATTGATTTATCTGGTTTTTAATACGATAGTATGCTTTAATTAATATATGAATAACCACAATTGCGTTACAAAGCGGAATTTATGATAATACTCTCAATATATTCCTTAGGAAATAGTTTACAATTACCACGAAGTAGTAAAAAATATAATTTAATATAATTTCTTAATGAACCGACAGCAATTTTTGAAAATGCGCGGAAAACACAAATAAATATGATTATATATAGTTAATATTCTCTTCTTTATTAATTTAACCGCTGGCAATTAAATGCGCGGAATTATTTCTCATAAATAATAATTATGTTATGACAATATTATTCTTAATTATTACCGTGTTTTTCACGGCAATATGATTTAATTGAATTTTCCTTATTAAATTAACCGCTGGCAGTGAAAATGCGCGGAAATTGCCTGTTAGTAATATATTTCGTTATAATTTCCGAAATTTCGTTTTTTATAACGATTACGAAATATGAAAATATTACTTTTATTTAGGCTAATATATTTTCCCTTTGTTTAATAATATATTCTTATTATTGTTCTATTTTAATGCAAACCGCTGGCAGTAAATGCGCGGATAATTTCACAAAAAATTATAAAAATATTATTTAATTTAACCACTGGTGATTTATTAAATATATTTTTCCTTTTTATTTAAATCAACCGCTGGCAATGGAAATGCGCGGAAATTATTGTTAAGCAACGGGGAAATTAATAATTAAATTAATAATATTTACTATTAATTTTATTTTTAATTTTCCAAATCAACCGCTTTATTAAAACAGCTGTTTAATTGTTACTTTGACTTTCAAACAATTTTCACACAGAGTTGTATGAAAAACGCAGTGGTTTGTATTGTTGTGTTACTATTTTAATGCAACTAATAAAACAACAATTGTTATTGGTTAATACCTTTTGTGTTTTCGTTCTCAACTTTATTCGTGAAATTTGTATTAAATTTATTTGTGAAATTTGTATTTAATAAAAATAAAAAATCAAAATTGTTTGAAAAGTTTTTTATTTAATCACTGGCTCAATTTTAGGTTTAAAAAGGACCATAAACAAATTTCTAGCTTATGTTTGGAAATTTGTTTGGTTTTGTTGTTTTCTGTCAACGGGGTTGAAAGAAATAGAAACCAAAGTTATTTATACGTGTGTATGTACAGTTGCGGTATAAATAATAGCAGCAGACCATATATTTACAAATTACTTTGCATAACTCGTTATGTGTTGCTTTTTGGAATTCCATTGCTTTTTGTTTTTTTACTTAAAAGAAGCAATAACAAAAATATAACTGTAAATTTTATAAATTCTTTTTTCTTTCTTTGACATTTTTGCGTTTTCTTTTTAGTTCGGTTTTACAAGCAGTCCTAATAATAGCAGTTTTTTATAAAAGTGCAAAATTAACATATTTTAATAAAGTTTTTGGAATAAATATTTTTTCTAAAAGTAAGAAAAGTTGATATTTATTGATAAAAAGTATATTGAGTGTGATTTTTTTTTACAGTGGGGCGGGCAAAGCATTGTACGGAGGAAAAACGTACCATTATAAAAAAAATGATCTCTGAAGGAAAAAAATACAGAGAAATTCAGAATATTCTAGGTTGCTCTGCCAAAATGATTCGGAACGCCATATTATTTGAAGAAAAGACCGAAACACGTGGAAGAAAGCCCTTAGTAACTCCTGCTATCAAAAGAAGAGTAAAGCGTTATAGTTGCAATGATCCTTTTGCGTCAGCTATAGAGATTAAGGATAACGTGTGCCCAAGCCTGAGTGTCGAAACAGTGCGTAAGATACTACGTAAACAAAATTTGTACGCAAGAAGCCCAAGAGCTGTACCACTTTTAAGAAAAACACATGTAAAGAAAAGATTAGAATTTGCAAAATTGCATGTGACATGGCCCAATGAAAAGTGGCGCAACATATTGTGGTCAGACGAATCAAAAATTGTTTTATATGGCGGAAGAGGATCTCGGCAATATGTGAGAAGACCTCCAAACAAGGAATATGACCCGCGATTTACAGTTAAAACTGTTAAACATGGAGGCTCAAGCATAATGGTGTGGGCATGTTTTTCGTATTATGGTGTTGGTCCGATATATTGGATAAAAAATACCATGAATGCCCCCCCGTATGTAGATATTCTTAAAAATATCATGCTTCCATACGCCGATTACGAAATGCCTCTCAGATGGATCTTCCAGCAGGACAATTATCCAAAGCACACCAGCCAACTCGCCAAAAGCTTCTTTGAAGAAAACGGGGTTACAGTTATGGAGTGGCCTGCGCAGTCGCCTGATCTCAACCCGATTGAGAATTTATGGTGTGATGTTAAAAAAGCAGTGTCGGAAGCAACACCAAAAAATAATAATGAGCTTTGGAGAACCGTGGAAGAATCCTGGAGGCAAATACCAAATGAAAGATGTCAACAACTTGTAGACTCCATGAAAAGACGCTGTGAAGCTGTTTTAAAGAACAAAGGCATCTCAACAAAATACTAAAGCATTATTTTCCTTTCATACTAAATGCATATTTAAAAAAGTACAAAGTTGATTAACTTTTTTTAAGAAAAAAATAGTATTTGGATAACTGCTGCTATTTTTTTTTTACTGCCAAATCATTTCAAATGAATACTTCTAAATTTCTGATCTCTCAACCTGAAGTTATTTTTTAAGTTTAAATGTAAAATTTAAAAATACCTTAAATAAGAAATAAAAAAATAAAAATATATATTTTTTTAAATATCAGAGTAATTTTTTTTAACATCTAAACAATAATTTCGGCTGCGCTGCTATTATTTATACCGCAGCTGTATGTACATTAGGGTGGCCCCAAAATTAAAGTTGCGGATGTTCCCGACTAAAATTAAAATTTGATTCATTTTAAGACTACGTTTTGAAATTTTTTCGTCCTGAGATCAATATTTGGCGAGCTGGATCAAAGGATAAAAAGGTCCTTTTTTGAGGTTTTTTACATTTTCTCCATATTTCTTCCAAAGGAAGTATATGTAAATTTGGTATCATGTGAAAGGTCTTTGAGAGACGCATTCAATTATTAAAAATTTAAAAAAAAAAAAAATTTATTTAAAAATTTTAAAAATGTTCGACAAAATTTTAGTTTTTTTTAATTTGTTCATAGAATTTATTCAAATATATAGATGAAATTTCTTGATCATAAACATAATGTAATTTCACCGAAACGGTTTTTCTCGTTTTTTAAAATTCAGTCCAGTTCAATGTTTATTCAAATTTGTTTAAACCTAATTTCATCCCTATCTGACTATCTCTGTATACTCAATTCTTAGTATATGTAATGGGCATCAAAATAACTCAAATTTTATAAGCTTTCACCATTTCGGTGAAATTACGTTATGTTTATGATCAAGAATTTCATATATTTATTTGAATAAATTCTATGAAAAAATTAAAAAAAAACTAAAATTTTGTCGAAAATTTTTAAAGTTTTTAAAGTTTTTGAATTTTAATTTTTTTTTTTTAAGATTCTAATAACCTATTGAATGCGTCTTTTAAAGACCTTTTATATGATATCAAACTTACATATACTTCCTTTGGAAGAAATATGGAGAAAATGTAAAAAACCTCAAAAAAGGACCTTTTTATCCTTTGATCCAGCTCGCCAAATATTGACTCAAGGACGAAAAAATTTCAAAAGGTAGTCTTAGAATGAATCAAATTTTCATTTTAGGCGGAAACATCGATACCTTATTTTTTCTCCATACAAACGGGGCCACCCTAATGTACATATATAAATAACTTTGGAAATATAAAATGCAGGTTGCACTTACTTGTGGTTTAAAATTCAAGGGATGAAAAATAAAGGCAGGTGGATCTTCAAAGAAAACGTTACAAAGTTTATTTTGTTCCTTTTGAATTTGGGGGGTTTTGATGTGGTTTTTTTTTGCTGCTGATGCTGCTGTAGTTAATCACAAACTGTAATGGCGCCTAGAAGGATTGACAGGCCTTTCAATTGTCATCTGTCAATCATCCTGAGCGCCATTCACAGTAGTGAAACTAACCACAGGCATGGCGAGCGGGGGGTCACATTTTATAAAAGGGGCTCCATTTCAATATCGAGGAAATCGTCGTCTTCCTCGACATCATCGCGGGCCTCAACAATATCATTATGTGAGAGTATCGTTGCCAAAATCAACACGATCAAAAAAGTTTTTCCAGTTCCACCTGGTGCGTTCAAAAAAATAAATCCCTCCAGTTCCATCTTTCACAACTTGCATAAGAGCGTACTACGCATATTTTTGTTGTCGATTCAACAGTGAAACGTTTGTTCGCACTGATTCTCTCAAAGCATCGCAATCAATTGTTGTTCGCGTCGCAACTCTTGATTAAATGCGTCGTGCATGAGACAATTGGGAGTTGTCATGCCTAACTAAGATAACTACTATTTATTGAATATAATAATTACATCAAACAAATACCCAGAACACTAAGAATTGATATCGAAAAATTCTTAACATACATATATGTTAATAAAAACGAAACCACTAAACTTACAGTTGTAATTTGTTTTTTTATTTGATTGAAAATATTATTACAATTTCCAAAAAAAAAAAAAAAAAATCACTAGTGTTGAAATTTTGAACCTTTTTCGAAAACCCTTCCATTAACGTTTCTATAGTGATATCTGTCACTTTGCTCGAACAGGTAGTCCATCTCCATCTCCGTTTAAACACTTTTGGACACTTTTTTTGTGCTCTTCAATTCCCTTTTAATAAGAGTCCCATATCTCTCCACTGGCCTTAGCTCCAGGCAGTTTGGAGGATTTGCCTCTCTAATACCACATTATTGTTCCTGTACCACTCAAGGGCTTGTTTACCATAGCGACAGGATGCAAAGTCAGGCCAAAAATAAGTGGACACATTATGAAGTCATATTCCTTGATGTAAATTTCGGTATTTATAGAGCCCGTTGTAACAAATGATTGGTATCTTTTGCCGCAACTGCATATTGCTTGCCATACCAAGAACTTTTATGGAAATTTTGTCTGCTTTTGGGTCCTAAACTTTTCTTCAACATTCCCTCGAACATCAGCAGCATACAATTTTTGACCAGGAAGTTGCGAAAAATCTGCCGGAACATAGGTTTCGTCATCCATTATGCAGCAAGAATATTGTTTTATAAAACTTGACTTCAATTTCCGTACTCTGTTTTTGGCCTTGTATGTTTTTCAACCTACATTAGCTTTAACTTTTCGTACCAAATAGTCCGAGCACTGAGCTAACCGGGCTGCTTTCCTTGGAAACTTTTTGACGGCAAACCTTTGATCGTTTGGCCAACTTTTTGTAGGCCCAAGTTGGGCTTTGTTGAAAATATTTAATAATTTTAGTACACACTTTTTTCTGGTGACTCATTTTAATTAGATTAACAACAAATGTAAATAATTGACATTCAAAATAATAACTGACATGTTTTACAAAGGTAACTTGATAAAAAAAATCAAATAATACTTGTGTTAAAAGTTTTAATGAAAAACGTATGTTAAGAATTTTACGATCTCAGTCCTTACATAAAATCAACTATTATTGAATATTTCCTAAAAGTTCATTACTTAAACCCAATTGGAATACTGGACTTAATTTCATTTTTTCAGTATTTTTAATATTATTGTTTTGAAAACAAAAAATATTTTCAAAGTCTTTATTATTAATGAAAGCAAGATATAAAATAGCAAGTTCATGTCAAAATATTTGCATTTGTGTTATGCCTTCCCCCAGTTACTTACATATTCATTCAGTTTACTGACATTCAATCAACAAACAGGCTCTTCAACTTCGAAAAAAATAATTCCAAATAACTTTAAATATTACAAAAAGTTACTATGTATCCAAGGCTTAAAAGACAAAATAATAAAAAGTACAGAAATAAAATGTATAAGAATTTGCACAATATGAAAAATGTTTGTTTATTTCAGAGTAGTATTTGCCCAAATATTCTTGCCGACATGAATGTTGAACATTTTAAAAGTTTATTTTTTTGTTAGTTTTTCTTTCACATGCACAACAACTTTGATCTGACGTAGCAGAAACTATGGCATTGGAAAATCTAAAAATACTTGAAATCCAAAGACAGTATTTGGGCAGCATGATTAATCTCTTAAGATCTGGAAATTTGAGAATTAAATGAATAGTAGTAATTATTGTTTTGTAGCATAAAAATATAAGAACAGTCTGTTATCAATAACTGTCAAATATACATAAGTATCTATGTATTCTAGAATAAATTATATGAACAAATCTACGACTTAATATTCAACAATTGCTGTGGCCTTTCTACTAAAAGTAGGCTAGGTCATAAAAAACTTTTCAAAACAAATTTAAATTTTGTTTTGACAAACAAAATATCAGACACAGCAATAAATCGCCAAAGCAAAAAACAAAACTTATAAAATTACGACTTGTAACATAGCATTTATAGAAGAGTAAATTAATATCGAATGTGAACAATTTTGAATTTTAAACAGCATGTCGGCACTTACTATGAACAGTGTTTTGCTGAATACAGAAAACTGCATACTGTAATTCTTTTATTTCATATTAATGTAATTCTTTTATTTCATAAACTCCTTTTACTTAGGATAATTCAAAACAAATAATTAGTTTTTTTTTATTTTGACGATGCATAGTGGGGCATAATAAAAATTTTTTCGAAATAATTTTGGCATTTCTAAACGGCTGGTCCGATCCAGACAAAATTTGACATGGGCGTAGCCAAGGAGTATTCAAGTTAAAGTTATTAAAATGGACTCTACAAATGATCTAGGCGCGGCGCTATGGGGGCTCAAAGTAGGGTACCTTCAACATGTAAAATTTTTAAACACGTGCCATTTTTTTGATTCCCATCCGATTTCAAAGATTTTTAATCTTTTTCTTTCTTGAATATAATTGAGATATTGACTTGAAATTTTTTTTGTAATATCGGAAATTAACTTATCTAAACAAAAAAGTTAGTTCGGAAAAAATGTGGACCAAATTGTTCCTAATATTTGCAATCCTATCAAAATTTTGATAAAAATTTTTATTTTAGAGCTCAATAAATATGTAATATGTAATAAAATCATTATTTATTAACAAAACTAAACGAAATTTGCAGTGTTTTTAAAAATTCTTATTCCAAATAACAAAGTGTAAAAAATCTTGTCAAAAGGTCAAAGGGAATCCCGCAATTCCTAAAAATTGGAGCGATAATCCCAAAAATGGTATTTTTTACAATTTTGCCCATAACGTCCACATTTCCTTTGGGGCTCGGAAAATGCTTTAAAAATAAATAGGAATTACATAAGGGTTTCTAAACCTGCTTTCCGTTTTCTGATCAGAGCTTTGGGATTTTAAAACATGTGGAATAAATTTAAAATTTTGATAAAAAATAGGTCAAATTCCGAAGGGCGTAGGGGCAACATATTCGAAAAATATGACATGTCTTTTATACCAAAATATTTTCCGTAAAGATATCTTACAGAAAAACATAAAATTGTTATATGTTCTTAAAGAAATTTTTATTTTAATAAAAAAAGAGTAAAGTTACTTTTTCGCACAAAAAACAGCAAAAATCTAAAATTTTTTGAATTTTTAAATTGAAAATCGTTTATTTTCGGATCCGTAATTGATATTGCTCTGAAATTTTTTGCATGTTATTGGTAATTTAGATATCTAACTAATGAATGAAATTATTCGAGTCCATTCTGTTCAAGAGTACGCCCTATATTTTAAAAAAAGCGTACCAAGGTATGGCAAAATTTGAAAATTTCAATTTTGAAATGCTTATAACTCGGGAATTATAAGAGATAAATAGCACACGTAAGCATGTTAACAATTTTACATGTTGAAGGTACCCTACTTAGAGCCCCATAGCGCCGCGCCTAGAGCATTTGAAGAGTTTATTTTAATAACTTAAACTTGAATACTCCTTACCTACGCCCATGACAAAGTTTATCCCGATCGGACCAGCAGTTTAGAAATGTTGAAATCAATTTTCTGAAGACCCTAGATATCTTCGGGTTCCAAAAATATCGTATTAAATCCAATTGCAAACAAACTGCAGTTGTTTGGCAGGTATGTTGTTGTAGGAAAGTAGGGTGGCCCTTGGAGTTGTGGCTCAATATAAGCAATATTTAATTTTTTAAATTTGAAAATGAAAATGGTGTAAAGTAAGGACCACCCTACTGTGTATGTATAAGATGTAACTGTATGCAGTATACCAGGTTGTGTTGTATGCTTTTAGGCAGTTTTCTTTTAGTATGGAAGAAATAAAATTTTACGAACAAAAATAAAATCCTTCAAAACTACTTCTCAATACTATCTGTAAGAATTTTTTTCTATAACGTTACCCCAGTTTGTTCTATACTCTATACATTCATAAATATCTGTATCTCTACTACTTTATATTTCATGTGGGTACAACACAATAAGTAAAACTGTCGGATGGACGGACAAGGAATGAATGAAAGGAATTTTACGGTTGTGTTGAACAGAAACGAAGCATAAAATGATGATGATGGTGATTGTTATTTGGGAAACAAGTGGAAAATAAAAATTCTAGGATGTTAAGGGTATATTTAAGCCGTTTCTTTATTGTTTGTTGTTTAAACGAAAAGGAAAAGTATTGTGATTATCTGAGGAACTTAAATGGAGAGAATTTCTTACCGACATGAAAATCTATACAATAATTTAAGGGAATACAATTTAAATGTTGGAGTTCTTTTGTTTTGTCGTAATTAAACAACGAGTTTCAGTCAAGAAGTGTTAATTATTTTTCACAAACGTTATTATAAAGACTTAAATAAAATAAATAGGTTAACTACTAAAGCATTAAATGTCAGGTTTAGAGAAAATTTTTCGAACTAGATGTTAATTTTAGCAATGGCAGAAAATTTAGAGCAATAAATTTAATAAAAATTTTCCATATTGATTCAAGTTCATAAACAACATATATAAATTCCCTTAATACAACGAATAATTCATTAGCATCTTTCAAATTTTACTAAACAAAAAAAGGATTCATTGTAAAAAGAGAAAAAAACAAGTTAGAGTGCTATATTCGGCTATGCCGAATCTTAAATACCCTCCACCTAAATTAGATGAAAATTATAGAAATGACATTAGCACAAACACTCCAATATCCAGTGTTTATTATTGGGACTTAGCTCCGATTATGAAGATTGGTAGAATGGTAATGTAATACAGTAGTTTTCGCTTATAGTCTACAAATACAGTTGCACAATTTTTGTGGACTATGAGCGAATTAGGACTATAACCGAATTTCTTTTTAAGCCACTTTATGGATTATATATCAGTATTCATATATAATCCATAAAGTGGCTTAAAAAGAAATTCGGTTATAGTCCTAATTCGCATTTTGGACTATATACAAGTTATGAATTTTCTGCAATAAAAACACTTTTTTTAAACAAAATTAAAGGTTATTTAAAATATAGTAGTATACTAGTATTTTATATATTGTTAGAAAAACTAGTTTACGCAGAAGATATTTTATTTCAAATGTATAAAAATGTTATCTAGTTCAGCAATTTATAATTGAAATAACTACATATTCCTACCATTTCCAACAGAGTCTATAATTTTATAATAGTAATAAAATGTACTATTTAACAATTTATATACTTAATAATTGGTTAACATTACCAATTGGTTCAACATTTTTCTTATTCACCACAAGTGAAGTAAATTAGTATAAAAAAGGGTAAACAAATATATTTAGTCAAACTTCAGAAGTATATTTTTGTTCTGTTCTAATGAATTTTCCGGATGTGAGCCTTATATATATAATTATGAACCCATAGTCACCAAGTCTAGTTGAAACTTTTACATTTTTTACCAATATGAGTGTATATATGCGTTAATGTATTTTTTGGATGTACGACTTATTTGGAAGATATAATTAAATATTTTAAAGTGATTTCTATGTATTTGAGGCATATTTTGCTTGATATTTTTCTCCATAACATTATTTACAAGAGTTTAATGGGTATTATTGTGATCATCGGAAATGGAGCTAATATGGGTGCTATGGTCAAATATGGACCGATATTCACAAAACCCAGTAGAATAATGTTTGAATACAATCTATTGATCTGTATACAATTTTAGTTCGATATCCACATATTTAAAATATTTATAGAAGTTAATGTGGTTTTCGGAAGTGGTCCTTATATGGGAGCTATGACCAATCATCGACCGATCTTCATAAAATTCAACACATTGATTTTCGTATATAATGTAAATATTTATTTGAAATTTTAACCAGATAGAAGCATTTATAAGAAATTTATTAGTATTTAAGTAACTTTCGGAAATGGACCTTATGTGGGAGCTATGGTCAAATATGAACCGATATTCACACAATCTAGTAGTATCATTTGTGAATTAATACTACCGATCTGTGTAAAATTTTAATTCGATAACGATATTTTTCAGATATTTATGAAAATTAATGTGGTTTTTAGAAGTGGGTCCTTATATGGGAGCTATAACCAATTATGGGCCGATCTTCATGTGCATGGGGATTAAGCAAGTTGAATTTCAACCTGATACGGATATATATAAGATATTTAAGTGTATTTAAATGATTTTCGGAAGTAAACTTTATATGAGGGCTAGAGTCAAATAGTGCCCGATCCAAAAAAAACAAGTTAGAGTGCTATATTCGGCTATGCCGAATCTTAAATACCCTCCACCTAAATTAGATGGAAATTATAGAAATTACATTAGCATAAACACTCTAATATCCATATTCAGTGTTTGTTATTGGGACTTAACTCCGATTATGAAGATAGGTAGAATGGTAATGTAATACAGTAGTTTTCGCTTATAGTCTACAAACACAGTGCGAATTAGGACTATAACCGAATTTCTTTTTAAGCCACTTTATGGATTATATATGAATCATGATTTGGAATATATACAAATAATGTACTTTCTTCAATAAAACAACTTTTTTAAAACAAAATAAAAGTTTATTTAAAATAGAGTAGTATAGTACTATTTTATATATTGTTACAAAAACTAGTTTACGCAGATAATGAGAATAGGAATACAATGTACTATTTAACCATTTGTATACTTAATAATTGGTGAACATTACCGATTGGCTCAACATTTCCTTATTCACCACAAGTGAAGTAAAAGAGTATAAAAAAGGGTAAACAAATATATTTAGTCAAACTTCAAAAGTATATATTTGTTCTGTTCTAATGAATTTTCCGGATGTGAGCCTTCTATATATAAATATGAACCCATAGTCACCAAATCTACTTGAAACTTATATCTGTTACATTTTTTACCGATATGAGTGTATATATGCGTTAATGTATTTTTCGGATGTGCGACTTATTTGGAAGATATAATTAAATATTTTAACGTTATTTCTATGTATTTGATGCATTTTTTGCTTGATATTTTCCTCCATAACATTATTTACAAGAGTTTTATTGGTATTATTGTGATTATCGGAAATAGAGCTACTATGGGTGCTATGGTCAAATATGAACCGATATCCACAAAACCCAGTAGTATAATGTTTGGATGCAATATATTGATCTGTATACAATTTTATTTCGATATCCATATATTTAAAATATTTATAGAGGTTAATGTGTTTTTCGGAAGTGGTCCTTATATGGGAGCTATGACCAATTATCGGCCGATCTTCATAAAATTCAACACATCGATTTTCGTATATAATGGAAATATTTGTTTGAAATTTTAACCAGATAGAAGCTTTTATAAGAAATTTATTAGTATTTAAGTAATTTTCGGAAATGGACCTTATATGGGAGCTATGGTCAAATATGAACCGATATTTACACAATTTAGTAGTATCATTTGTGAATTAATACTACCGATCTCTGCAAAATTTTAATTCGATAACGATATTTTTCAGATATTTATGAAAATTAATGTTTTTTTTGGAAGTGGTCCTTATATGGGAGCTATAACCAATTATGGGCCGATCTTCATGAAATTCCCTACACCGGTTTTTATGTGCATGGGGATTATGCAAGTTGAATTTCAACCTGATAGCGATATATATAAGGTATTTAAGTGTATTTTAATGATTTTCGGAAGTAAACATTATATGGGGGCTATGGTCAAATAGTGCCCGATCCCAAAAAAAATTAGTCTCGCGATTTCTGTTTGCACGAAACTTAGTTGTGCTGAATTTTGTATGGATACTGCAATTCTATGGGCATTTATATACCATAGCACCATATTTCGGGAAGAAATTTGTATGGGGGCTACGAGAAATTATGGACCGATTCTTTCCATTTTCAACAGAATTTGTCCTTTTATCATATAAATAATGTGTGCAAAATTTCATGGTATTCTCTGCAATGAATTTACCTAAAGTCACAAAAATCATGTGGAAATTATCAAAATTTTTGGAGGTTGTCTTACATTTTGATCCATAACCCTGGTTCTACCAATTCGATTTTGCTGATTTTCAATACCAAACTGCTTAGAAAAATTATAAACATTTTGGTATTTATTTCATTAATTTTGCTTATGTATTTTGGACGTGAGAGTGTTTTACACAGACAGACAGACAGACGGACAGACAGACGGACATTGCTCAATCGACTTAGAATTTCATAAGGATCAATAATATATATACTTTGTTGGGTCTCAGATGAATATTTCTCAATGTTACACACGGAATGACAAACGTATATATACCCTCTTTCACCACTTGTGGTGGTGGAGGGTATAAAAATTGTCTCGCGATTTCTGTTTGCACGAAACATAGTTGTGCTGAATTTTGTATGGATACTGCAATTCTGTGGGCATTTATATACCATAGCACCATATTTCGGGAAGAAATTTGTATGGGGCTACGAGAAATTATGGACCGATTCTTTCCATTTTCAACAGAATTTGTCCTTTTATCATATCAATAATGAGTGCAAAATTTCATGGTATTCTCTGCAATGATTTTGCTGATTTTCAATACCAAACTGCTTAGAAAAATTATAAACCTTTTGGTATGCATTTCATTAATTTTGCTTTTGTATTTTGGACGTGAGAGTGTTTTACACAGACAGACAGACAGACAGACAGACAGACAGACAGACAGACAGACGGACAGACGGACAGACGGACAGACGGGCAGACAGACAGACAGACAGACAGACAGACAGACAGACAGACAGACAGACAGACAGACAGACAGACAGACAGACGGACAGACGGACGGACAGACAGACAGACAGACAGACAGACAGACAGACAGACAGACAGACAGACAGACAGACAGACAGACAGACAGACAGACAGACAGACAGACAGACAGACAGACAGACAGACAGACAGACAGACAGACAGACAGACAGACAGACAGACAGACAGACAGACAGACAGACAGACGGACGGACAGACGGACAGACAGACAGACAGACAGACAGACAGACAGACAGACAGACAGACAGACAGAAAGACAGACAGACAGACAGACAGACAGACAGACAGACAGACAGACAGAGAGACAGACAGACAGACAGACAGACAGACAGACAGACAGACAGACAGACAGACAGACAGACAGACAGACAGACAGACAGACAGACAGACAGACAGACAGACAGACAGACAGACAGACAGACAGACAGACAGACAGACAGACAGACAGACAGACAGACAGACAGACAGACAGACAGACAGACAGACAGACAGACAGACAGACAGACGGACAGACGGACAGACATTGCTCAATCGACTTAGAATTTCATAAGCATCAATAATATGTATACTTTGTTGGGTCTCAGATGAATATTTCTCAATGTTACACACGGAATGACAAACGTATAAATACCCTCTTTCACCACTTGTGGTGGTGGAGGGTATAAAAAACAAACAATCTGTTTTTTTTAACCACCTACAAGTCGTTAGTAATACGTGTTTTCAAGCTTTATTCTTTCTGATTTCAAGTGAAATTTCTCTTTTGCTTTCAACTTCATATATACCAGCGTGATAGAAAAATGACAAGAACTTCATTAAGCACAAAATCCTTTGCTACATGATTGCAATTGCATTTCAATGGCAACAAAAAAATCTATCCACACTAAATTAGCTTTGATGAATTCCTATTCCATGCTTTATCAACTAGTTACAAGTGTGTAGAATTAAAGGAAAATGTCCAGATACATTTTTCTTTAAGAGAAAAGCTTGGAATGGTTATTACACATTAATTTTTTAAGCATTAGAAAAATGTACGAATATAAGGCATTCTAATTTAGATACTTTATTATGAAAACGATTGATTTTAAATCGGAACAATTTAAATACATCTTTTTTCGAAATAAGTTTTCATTGAATATAGTCACACATGATATCAATAACACCCTACATTGAGTGAATGAGCAAATAAATTTCTTAGGAGATTTTAGTGTCACTATCAATAATTTCAACAGATTTATTCGCTTTTGGAAGAAGATCTTATATGAGAGGTATGACCAACATTGCATGTACCAATACTCGTCCATGAAATGTCTGATTTTCGTATCCTTGGAATCTGTTCGTGTCGGCTTCAATCTCAGTACATATATGTATAAGGGAAAATTGAACGGCACATGGGACATTTTTCCACATGTAAACATGTACATACCGTATCATCTATATGAAACTTTGTGTATGTAAAATACATGTGTATGCCTTATGACACTTTTGGCAATAAGAGCATATTATCCCAGCAGTAAAGCAAGTAGTCAATGTAACCCTCATAGACAGTAATCGTCACAAATATCTTATCACTTGACTGACTCCAATTTATATATTTTAGTCATTTGACACGTATATGCTGTATATAGTGCAGAGAGAAGACAATTGGTTACTTTATACATCCCAGGTAATCTAACGTTAAGACAATTGTCACTTAAGTGTCTCTAAGTAATCTGGAGTGTAGTTATTTTAAGCGTTTTGTGAGTAATTCGTTCAAACTGGTTTTATATAAATTGCGTTCATATAATTTTCATACAGATAATTTGTATTTTTGCTTAAGTATACTGATATCCCATGTAACATAGCATAAAGTCAATAGTCACTTTAGAGTCTCTTAGTAACCTATAGTGAAGTCACTATAAACGTTTATTTTGCACTTCACTTTAGAAAGTAGTTTTTATTGGATTGTCTATGAAATGTTAAAATAGCTAGTTATGTAGCTGATCAAGTTACCAGTTAGGTGGCTAGTATGGTAACTGACGCTATTTCACCAGTATGTAAATTCAATGCATTGACTACCTTGGAATAGCTATTAGACAGTCTCATTGTAGTCCAAAAGGGTCAACTGACCCCCTGATTAGGACATACTCGTGTTAAAATAACTAGTCACTTAGCTATTGAAGTAACTAGTTCCATCCGTAAATGATGGGTTTGGGACTGTCTCCTAGAACTGCAGGGATATTTTCGTAGGTTTAACAGTGTGTATTTTGAAATACAACACTGTGTTAGTGTAAAATAAAAAACACAAAAAAATGAGTAGAGAAAAGTCATAACAAAATAATTTAAATTGCATTAAATATATATATTGTGATTTAAAAATGTTTTAAATAGATATATAGTTAAAAACAACAAACATATAAACTAACAGAGGTTATGTCACATGCAATTACATATGTACGTGTGAACGTGGATGTTACGAATCGTATGTATAACGTGAATTTTGACATACATATGGAATTCCATATGTATCGAATACACGTTCCAATACATATGGAACATATGCCGTGTGACCCCTCCTTTTAACAGGGGTAGCCGTTGGACCAAAACAACAAGCAACTAAACAGTAAAACAAATTTCATAAACTATATATTGTCAGAAATAGTAAACTCCCATCTCGAATGATGTAAAAATGCCATGAATTAACGTCAGCAATCTTTCGAATAATCAGCGATTAAAAAAATGATTCGAAACAAAATTCATACACGATGAACAGTGGTATAGAAAAATAAAAAATAAAGGGAAGTAAATATGTAACTGCAAAACGGTTAGTCCGGGTTGAATGAAATTTCACACGCGCAAATAGAAAGTGTTGTCCAGTTTATGTCTTGAACTTGGACCCCATAGACGCACCAGGGACATGGCCAGAGGTACCCAAATTAGGACACCTCGAGTATATTAGGTTAGGTTTCCAGGCATCCGCCAATTTGAAAAATAAAAGAACAGCTCACGTGGGTCCAAGCAATGGCCCCTTTGTGTTACCTGAAAGTAGAAAGTTAGAAGAAGGGACAAACAGAAATGAAAAGAGAGAAGGGGAAGATTAAAAAGTTAAGATGAAGATATATTATTATGTTGGTACATATATTTAAATCACATATAGAACCATCCAAAACCTTTTTAAAATTTTGTTTATAAATGCAAAATTTTCCTAAAAATTAGCCAAGATTGAATAGGGCTGATGATTAAATCAGTATTTTACATGATTTTAAAATAAATTTTTATTCAGAAGCATATACAACTTGTATAAGATTCAGAAGAAATTTTGTTCTACAAAAAAAATATGTAATATAAAAATATTTTTTTAGGAAAAACGGAAAATATAAACTATTTTACATCCGAGTTTCGTTGCGTGTAAATTTTTAGAGGGACCAAATAACTGTGTAAAACTTTGTTCTGTCAAGCCCGACCATGTAATACCCAACACTGAGTATATGAGCAGAAACAGTTTGCTTTTAAAATTTCAATAATTTTTCATGGCGAGCAGTCCATAATTGTACATAGCTCCTATATAAGGTACTCTTCCACCAAAATTACTAACAATGAAATTTAACAGAAATAAGTTTCATACATAAATAAATCACACGATTAAATTTGATGATAATCGGTACGAGATGTTGGTATCCACAATAAATTCAAAAAAAAAAAAAAGTTTTATATACAAAGAAGTCGCCCATCCTAATTTCATTGTGATCGGCCCATAATTGATCATAGCTACCATATGAGGCCCACTTCCGAAAATAAATTATTGATGACTTACTACAGTTTCTTACTTGTTTAATTTATAACAGTTTTTTTAAACAAAATGTCCGTACACAATTTGTTTAATTTTAAAAAATTTCGATATATATTATGTCTGTTTTTTGTGAATAAATGTATATTGTACAAAACTTATTATTTTTATTTATATAATCAGTAAGTTTGTGAGTAACAAGAAATAAAAGACAGCAGAAAGTCAATTGCAAATATTCATACATATGTATGTAAATAAATTTGCATGTATATAGTGTATATAAGGGTGATCCTTATTTGCACTCGGGCGATTTGAGATGCTACCAAGATTTAATTGATTTTAATATGGGGACTATGATCAATTATGGATATTGTAACCTTGTAACGATATTTTTAAGAGATTTATGGGTATTTAAATGAGTGGGATTTATATGGGTTATAAAAAAAACAGAAAATCGTTTTGTGATTTTTTTACATATAAATTATTTTTGCTAAATTGTGTATGGATACTGGTATTCTATAAGCATTTATGTACCATTCGGGGAGAAATGTGTATGCATAATATACATTGGCGGCCTGCTATTTAGGGACAAATATATGAATCTTTTATTTCATGAACCTAGGGGCATGAAATTTAGTACTACTATTTTTAGTTGCTCAAAAATGTTTGAAAAATCGGTATGAACAAAGATATGTGGAAATGACCCGCCTCAGCGAAAATCCGCTATTAATAAAATGATAAGTCGAAAACAGGTAGAACTAAAAATACCAAATTTGGTCTGAATATGTTCTTTTAATAAAAATAAGTTTATTTAAAAAAATTTGTTTGTCAGGTTGTAGAAATAAGGGTTTTCTACAACCAACCTGTTCATGGTGAATATGTATGAATTCATACAGCTCAATAAAACACACTTGTGTATTAAAACAGTCCTTTTGTATATATATTTGTACAAATATTTGAGAAATGAATAGAGAATCACATGTAATTTAGCAAACAATGTTGTGCCCAATCAGCTGGCTACTACTGTATATATACTTTTTGGTTCTACGACCAATATTTCGATATGTTACAAATGGAACGACAAACATAATACACACAAAAACAATTAAAATGATTTTTTGTTATTTGCATACATATTGATGTTAAAATATAAAGTTAAATATATATATATATATATATATATGTGCTACGGAAAAATCAAGTTTTAGCCAATATTAACACGAGGCCATAAAATCTGAACAGCAGCCAAACCAGCAAACCCCAAATGATGTTATGTTCGTATTTCGATTCCACACGAGAGGGACTTTGCACTCGATGGCTTCAAAAATCAACAATGTTAATTTTACCGATTGTACCTAAAATGGGTTATCGTGGTGCCGATTTGAATTTGAAAATTTTTTAGGATATTGCTAATCCTGCGATCAAAACTGTCCAATACAGTTAAATTAGATTTCTACACTAAAAATAATTTAAAAAAAAGGCAAAAGTAAGGGACACCCTAATGTTCATAATCAACCTTATTATCCAACACATATGTATATACATATACGTGCATTATGTTTTTCACCTCTTTAATAGGAAATTAAAATGTAAATTAAGAATATCGCACGAGAACTGATATTGTATACATATACACGTGTATGAACACATTATCCCAAAGAATCAGCATCGACAATTTCGATGAACTTAAATATGTTTTGTTTTTGTATAGTATTCATGCATCCAGCGACAGCTCAAACTTAATTAGAATGGAGTTGGTATTAAAAACAGACTATATGACAGTTTTGGGTTTACTGCTGGATTAACACCTACTTTATATTCTTATGAAAAATATATTTTTAAATCTGATTGTTTTCACTTGTAGTGAATACTTTTTGAAATCACCTTTGTTTATTTTATATGCAATCACATGAACAAATGTTGTGTGATTTAAAACATCTGGCTGTGATCTGTGCGAATTCGTTGAATTGTATGAAAAACAATTTAGCGGAAAATAGAGCAAGAGTGAAAGCAAATTTAAATATATTTATCAATGTGAGATATGCATTAGATTTTAATGATTTTTATGTTATTTGTTTTTGTTTTAAGCAACATTTCTATGTGAAATTTAATATTATAACATCACTATTATTTAAAATCTATAATTTTCCATCTGATACAAATATGGTCTAAAAATCTAAATAAAGTGTTTCTTAATTTGAAATTATTTTCTTATCATTATGCAATCCTCTTGAAGAGCAGTGTATATATTTTTTCTTTTTTAGCCTCGAAATTTATACAATATCGAAATTTATACAGTATCTCAAAATGCAAAAATTTAAACATTTCAATTACAATTCTATAGGAAATTAATATTTTTGGTAAAAAATATTTAAGTGTTTCCTAAATTTTTTTAGGTTTTGTATAAGATAAATTTGTTTAATCGAGGATTAAATATTTAAGTTCATTCAAAGATTAACCTTCGGTTTCATAGTATCTACCGAGGTAGATATTTTGATCTTCAGTTGTTAATAACTTACAAAGTTTTTATCATCTTTAAAATTGCATTCAGCTCAGTTATCAAAATTTGCCCATTTTTTAGAAAATAAACAATCTTAAAGTAGTTTTTTTATATTTTTTGGTTTTTTTTATACGGCTTTATAAATATATATCGTAGTAAATACATTCAATTTCATGATAATTTATACTTGGCGAGTAGCTCTCTTTCTTTTATGCTCTTTGTAGCAAACCACCCTTTTGTTTTAGTTTATACTGTCATCAAAAATTGTTCAAACGCTTATCTAAAATACATTCCATTGCAGTCTTGATAAACAACTTACTAACTACCATCGGGTTTTCGGCTCGAAATTTTATTTTTGGATGCAAGGAGTTCAAGAATAATCTACGTCCAGATTTTTTAACTGTACTTTGTGTGCTGTTTTTGTCATACATAATGTAAGCTGCCACATCGCCACAGTCCAACGTCTTGCTCCTTTCTTATTGTTCGTAGCTTCTTCATTATAGCTTCATAGTATAGATGTTCCCAACAAAAGTGGAAGTTTAATTTTTATAAATAGTTGTATTGTCGTCCATGTTTGGTGAGCTGGATCGAAGCCTAAAAAGGTATATTTTAAAGTTTTTTATGATTTTTCTCATATTCCTCGCAAAGGATTTATATGAAATATTAGCATCATGTGTAAGGCATTTCAAGGGCGCTTTCAACATCGTATGTATATGAATGCTCGCGCTGCAGTTTTGGCAAATAATTAAAGTTTTTTTCAATTTTTTACAAAAGCAGAAACGGGATTTTTAGATTTTACGTTTAAAAAACTATTTTCTCTCCGATGTTAGCGTAAACACAATATGATTATCAATTTCATAACATTTCCATTGGCATATAATATTTTATTACATAAAAAAAAGTTTATTATTTCCCATAGAACATTTTTTCGCAATCTTAAACTTTTTAATCTTGAAATTTTGTATGTACGCACCTCTCCCGATGAGTACATCTACTAAGGGGGTACAAATTTGTAAAATCGGTATATCTATATCTCCGGAACTGATGAAGCTAGCACCAAAAATTCAACTTAATCTAAATTTATGCAAGAAATAAGTAGACAGTTGTGTGGTACGTTTTGTACTTTTATGGGGATAAAATGGGCGAAACTCGAGTTTTAATACTTTTTTTTATCCCACAGAAATTAAATTTAAATGGAATATGTATATGTTTGTGACAACCATTTATATGATTAACAATTTTATCATAATATGTTGTTCTCAGATTATAATATCCATAAGCAGAGAGCAACATAATATGGTAAGTCCTTCATCATATAAATAGTTGTCATAAACATATACATGTGTACTGTAACCATATATATGGTTGATACAATCATGCGAGTCGTAAATCAACCATGTTATTGTTACCACAATCATATATATAGTAACTGTGACTATAATATTGATAAACATTTTGAAATGGTTAAAGTAAACATGCACAAATGTTGAAATGGTTACAGTAACAATGCACAACTATATCTTTTTTATATAGACCTATAGACTTATGGTTGTTCTAGGGCAAAGTGTTTAATATTCATCTATTTTCTACTATAATAATCGCTTATACATAGGTTTTTATTCTCAAACTAACGGATTTTCGCTTAAAATTATTTTTTTACAAAAAAAAAAAAAAAATTCAATTTTTTCCAAGCAAATTAAATTTTATTCGAAACAAATAAAAAATATATTCAACAAAAATTATTTTTTTTATTTAAATTTTTTTTTTTTTAATTTTCAATAACATTTTTTTCTTTACAAATTAAATTTATTTCTGTTTAATTTAAAAATTACAAAGTGCCACAATTAACATAGATCGTTTAAATTACAATGCAACAATACAACCGTATGCAATGAATTTTGTGCAAAACGATCCAGAAATAAGAGAAAAAATAAAATGCATTGACGAATCCGGTTTCAATTACCACATTCTGAGAAATAAGGGGAGATATTCAAGATAAATACGGCAGCACATACAATATTTCTCAAAAACTAAGCTCTGTAATTTGATATTCGATCCAGAGAGCAATATGTACTTGGTCACTATAATTAAACCATCCGTGGAATAGGTAACACCTTCAGATTGCAATAATTATTATGTTGATATGATCATTACTTGTTGTTAGCTGCTTCTGGAGAACCGTTTGATACAAAATTTGTCTGAATTTCATTGTAATAAAAGAAAATTGAATTTTAAAATATATTGCGTTAAATTAGAAAAACATAAAAAAAATTATTTGAAATGATAGATATTTAATATAATTTGCAAAAAGTTTAATTTGTATTGAAAATAATTTCATTTGTTTCGAATAAAATTTAATTTACTTTGAATCAAAATGAATTTTGATCGATTAATTAAATGTATCAAGCTGTATTATTATAGAAACATGATATATTCATACATCTTAAAAATTAAACACAGAAATTTGGTCTTACACTGTTCTACCAAACTATACAACAACTTAAAATCAATCTTTATTTGTAGTGTACATAAGAAAAATATACAATTCCTTACCGCAGCATATTCTTTCAACAAAGTAAAACTGTTAAAATAAATATAAACAAATATAAGTTTTTCGTTTATTTTTGTACCTTTGTTGTTTGTTACTTTATTGAAAGCCAGCAGCCACAGGAAAGTACACATCAAATCCTACCTGAGGTATTTACTTTTCTTTTCAGCCAAAAAAACACAACACAAACGAAATGTTGATGATTAAAGTCAGCAACAGCTACAAACCAAAAGGAAATTCTTGTTAAGATAAGAACGAAAAATATAAAGTATACACACAAGAAAATATAGGACAGCTTAAATAAAAAACATAACAATGGTTTTACAAATGGTCGAAAATCTTGGCCTACACACATACAAAAAAGCATTCCTTATATCACGCATGTATCCTCCACAGTGGGGTGGATCGAAAAATAAATGATAAAAATATGCAAACGCAAAGCTATTGGAGGAGGAGTTGGATTTTTAAAACATTTTCTTTGATGGTATTCAATTTAATCACAAACTGCACTAAGTGAAACAAAATGTGAAAAATATTGCTGCATTTTGATTACAAAGAAAGTTTTACTTTCAATGCCTTACTATCTTTTGTACTATACGAGATTTTTCAGAAATCTAAAAATATTAAAAATCGGTTCATATTCGCGGATGTTAAATGAGGGCCCATCTTTGGCCCTCTATAGAACAATCTGCACTAAAAATTTAATTTCTATTTTCAAAAAAATTTTGCGATTGGCCCCATTGTGCTCTCATACACAAACAATCAACGTTTTTTCAATAAATCTTCTTTAATGGGATGGAAATTAAATGTTTTCTTTGTAAAAGCAACAAATAGTTTGGAATGGAAAAGATAACAAACATTTGAAATATAACATTTTCCAATATTTTACAGGAGAAAATTGACATTTGATTTAAAGCTTGGATATACAAATATTTCCTATCAAAAAATGGTTTTCTTTCGTAACCAATCAGTTTTACAATAAGTCAAAAAATTCCTTATAGATATTAACTTTAACTAATTTAAGATTACTGGGCTGACTCCAATGTAGTAGAAAGGGAAGTTAATTGGTCCAAAGGTAATCGAGCGTGAATTGTTAATCTTGTGTATCTAAGTAATCTAAGGTAAAGCCACTTTAGACTTTTATTTTGTACTGTATATTTAAAAGTAATCTATTGAATAGTCACTTAGTGGCCCTTTGTAATCTGAAATGTCTACATAAATTTCTTATTTTATTACATTTTAGGGATAGGCCACTTTATTCACTAAAATGTACATAATGCTGGGTGCATTTATATCAAATATTTAATTATATTTCTATTTAACGACTAGCAACTTTAGTAACCAATAATATTATCTGACTAATTACTTATTAAACATCCATTAAAAGTGTATTTTTATATTATACTTTAAATACTAGGTATTTTACTTACGCCAAGTATTAACTCTAATGCCCGTAATTTCAACAAATAGATACATAAGGTGTAAAATACCCAGCAGATATATTTACTAAAAAGGCAACTTGACACTAATTGCAAATCAATATCTAGGGGAAAACATTACTAGATGTTTTCATTCCATAAGTAACTACGGTCATTAGCTGAGTATAAATTTTAATACTACAATTTCCGATCTATTGCGAAGCATAGCCAAATGCTACCAACTACTTCAACAATAGAAGAAACAACACCCCATTGTTGATAACCTTTAGCACACGAAAAGGACAAGACATGCTATAGTGAAGGTACAACTGGAAAAATGAGGAATTGGAATTTTGGACATAAGCGAGCAGATTATTTCACAGTGCAGAATTTCGTTCATTAAATGGCAGGTTGGTCCTGTATAGTAGAAAGAAATCGATAAGTGAAGTAGAGCTATCATCCTGTCCAAGGATAGTAAAAAGTCCCTGAACTCATGGGATCTAATTTATTATAGTATTATTATGGACCGATTTGATGTTACGCTACCACAGAAGAAACAGAAAACAAGGTAGAGGATTCGGGATATTCTATTAATTGCTGTTGACTTCAATGTAAAACTGGGGCTGATAGTTCGGGAATGACACACATCATGAGGAAACACGGTCTGGGATCAAGACACGATAATGGAGACCGCTTTGTCGCAATATGCTACAATTTTTTTTGGACATAGCCCGTCAGCAACACAAGGCCCCATTTATATACGCCAACAATGAAGAAGCTCACTAATAGCGATCACAAGCTATTGATAGAGTACATAACTCTAAGCCTCGTTTTCTCAATCTCTGCTTAATTTTTATCGTGGCGATATACTGACAGTTTTCATACAAAAATTATATTAACTGGAAGTATATCGTTACCCAAAACGATAACCAGAGATTGAGAAAATGGGACTAAAACTAAAGAGACAATATGGAAATCGAAACTTACGGCAGCTAAGAAAACGCTCCTCAACATAGTTTATAAAATTATGGCGATTATTATTAATAGCATTCTTCAACGAAATAAACGATCCCTTCGCGATGAACCAGCGGGTTGGGTCAATCAGGCTAATACTGTGTGAGTCATAATCAAACAATCAGTTGTGTGGAGGTCACCCTGTTGTTTATAGATTTTATAGATTGAGTTCATGAAACGAAGTGCAATATGAACTGCTTGAAGAGGTAAGGGGATTTACCCGAACAAAATATACCTTATTAATGGTAACGCCTCTTTACTACAAATATGTAAAGCAGGGATGAAATCTATCTCTTCTGTCATTTTCGGTTGTTCTTGACAATGTGCAAAAAAGAAGAGGAATAGTGTGGAATTTCCACCTACATCTTGAAGGCTTAGATTTTGCGAATGATGTTTGCCTTATATGCCACAAACACAGCAACATGCATAAAGAGGTAGATCATTTGGTAATCCATTCAAAACATGTTGGCTTGGCAGTGAACATCCTCAAGACATAAACCATGTGTATTTATAACTCCATGAGTGTCAAAATATATGTTGACAGCTTTGAAATCGAATACGTGGAGAACTGCTGCTATTTGACATGCATTATGTCAACACAAGGAGGCGCGGAATAAGGTGTATGCAATAAATTATGGAATGCTAGAGCAGCTTTTGAACTGTTGAATAGGATATGGCTTCTATAAGCTCGAAGCTGTGCATATTTAATGCATGCGTAAAAGCAACGCATGGCTCATAGCGATCTCGATAATAGGTAAATTCTAAAGGCAATTTTTTGCTTATTATCAGGCCAAAAACACATTAAAAGGCAATTTTTTAAAAAGAAAGTGCACAGAGAAAACGGATTCGTGATAGCAACCGAATTTGTTGCCAATCGAATGATTCTACCTTAGTGACCGAATTTTACAGTTGTGGCTACAAACTTTTAGAATAGGTAACAAAAGTTTGGTTACTTCAAACGAAATTCTTCTTTATCAACTGACTTTCTATTGATAGAACCGACAAATTCTATGTGTGCAACCGAATCATTCGATTGTCGACAAATTCGGTTGCTATCACGAATCTGTTTTCTCTGTGCGGAAATGTGTAGGGCATACTCCACGCAAAACTCCCGAAGCCACTCCTGAGAAATCAAACAGAGTATTTTATACAAATACACAGACTTCACAAGATTACTTAAATAGCATATAAGTTACCATTCGAAGAAACTCAGTTTCTTTTATCTAAATCAGCTGAGAAACTCAAAATTAGTTTAAGTATATACAACTAACGGCTTATAAGTGCGTAAAAGTATGAAAAACCCATTTTTTACCAGTTACTCAAGATTTTGGAGGTGTTTGGCAACATTCAGAAAAAGATTCTTGTTATAGTCGACAAAACCTACTAGAAAAAGAGTATCATTTCCAAAATGGGTTCAGTATTATAGCTTCTGCCTAGAACATGTGCATATTAAAATAACTATATACTTATGTAGCAAAAAGTAAACAGTCAGATAGCTGGTAAAGTAAGCGACTTTATGTCCTGTGACTATTTTGGACAAGCTATCAGACAGTATCTTTGTAATCTATGTAGGTATAGTTGACGTCCGCATAGGACACGCATATGTTAAATTAATAAGTCACTTAGCTTATTATGTAACTAGTGATAGGTAAAATCACTAGTTCGGGGCAGTTAGATTTCCAGGCAGCCGCAAAATTGAAGAATAGAAGAACAGCTCACGTGGGTCCAAGCAATGGTCCCTTTGCGTTACCTGAAAGTAGAAAGTTAGAAAAAGAGGGACAGATAGAAATTAAAAAAGAGAAGGGGAAGATTGAAAAGTTAGGAAGATGTTAGAAAAAAGAGAGAAGGAGAATTTCAAAATTGCGTATCAATGAGTTAGCGGTTATTCGGTTACTCTAGAGAGATTCCCATGTCTGGTCTCTTTTATCAATTACTACTCCTTATAAAGTCATTAATGTCCTCAAGCCTCATATTCGAGAGCTCTGAAATACTATTTATGGAACGATGTCGCAGAAACCGTAACCGTAGATCGGACAGTTACAAAGAAGATGAAAAATGGTCTCATTCTACTCCTCGTTTTGAAAACTTCTGCAGAAGTCGTTGTAGGGCAAGCCAAGTCTCCTCGCGTGGTTGCCAGAAGTACAGTGTCCGGTAATGACCACCACCATACCGCTCAATTGTGAGCGTGACAAGCCAAGAAGATATGTTGTTCGCCCACGCTTCAGTCGGGGCCATATCGTTCTGGTTATATTGCATGTGGGCTCACAACCCCATCTTGTCTGAGCGAGCTCATAGTAGAAGCTACTAATTTGTAGCTTGCTCTTGGATAACGGAATCCCACATAGAAAATCTATGTTTCCGTCAGGTAACATTGCGCTTTTTTTCGCCAAATCATCAGCAACGCAATCCCCATACCCACTTGAGTACGACTTTTGAATGTCTCGCCATCCTGTTTAGGGATGACCAGCATTCCTGGACCAAATTAGATGTTGTGTATATACCTGTTAGAGATTTTATTGCGGCCTGACTTTCGGTATATATACGAGTATCCCTGCCTGATATCTTGTTATAACTGTGCCAGTTAGTTGCCCTTTTAATGGCTAATATTTCAGCCTTGGATGCCTTGGAAGTCTAAAAGATAACCTAGTGTCGAGTTCCCGAATTCGCCAACTCGATCTCCCTTCATAGACCCGTTGTGTCAAGTAAAGGTCGGTCCGTCCATTGCTTCCGTAATTTACGGAATTGAGAAACCGAAATTCCTCGCCAAGAAGGGCCCAGAAATGCAGTAATCGATATTATCCGGATGAGTCTAAGTACTACCTATTATGCTGACGTGACCAATCGCCTTTAGCCTAAAGGCAGAGGTAAATGCCATTTTTCTTGCCATTAGATCCATGGGGATCCAGTTCAATATAGTGAAGAGCGACTTTGTTGCGGTCGTTCTTAGAACTCCTGTTATCAGGATTCCCATTCTTCTCAGTTCGAGACTGTCATCCAGATATAGAAAATTCAAATGCTCCTACACAAATCAAAAATCGTGTCATTATCATTAACCTATAGCACCAATCAAATTTAGTGTATGTTTTTTATATAAACCACTATATATTGGAGTATATTGGTTTTGTCATTCCGCTTGTAATACATTGAAATATCAATCAGGATGCTTATAAAATTCTAGGACGTAATGCAATGTTCGTTGAAATCAAGGATATAGAGGAAAGTACATAGAAAGATTAAATCAAAAAAATAAATAAATTGAGTATTGAAAAAGGGTATAACTAATCGTTTCACCAGAAATAACAATTGCGAAGAGTAGTTGTCATTTTATACGCTGCATTCTTTAAACTTTTAAACCTATACAAATAATTATAAATTTCGAATCTGTAGTGAATAATCCACATTGCAGTATACCGAAACATTTATTTTCTTTATATAAATAAATGGATAATAATTTATAAAAATATATGGAACATTTTTGACGCCTGCACAGAAAAAAAACCGATGGCCGTGTCATTCTATTGATTATATTACAACCAATGTTGTTTTTTTTAATGGTTTTGACACTTGAGTTCAAATTACCATCGTTAGTCGAAATACATAAAGACATACATCAAAACGTATACAGCGTCGTTATTGATACTGTTGGCATTGTTGTCATTAGTGGATATGAAAAACTGGCCGATAGCAACCAATACGCCAACTAGCACTCTCAAATTTTCATAAACGAATGAAACAGGAAACAAAAATACAATGCCACAATAAGGTAAAAATATGTATCTGTATATGAAGCGCTATGTTAAACAAATGTTACGTCAGAAACAAATAAGGATACTTCTGTTTCATTAAGTATCTCTTTGTTATAGTTGTGACATGTTTTTTTTTTTTTAAATATGTAATATTGTTACGGTCATAAAACTAAAATTACACTCATTTAATTTTTTTGATTGTGTTCCTTTGAACGTATTGTACTTGAAAGAATATGACTTTTTTGAATGCTTAATGAAACATGGTAAGGAAAAAACTTTTGAAAAATCATCAAATTATAAAGAAATAAAATATCCACAAAGTTTAAACTAGTTATTTTCTAAATCTTAAACTTTTTTATTTATAATGTACTTATTTTCTTACTTGATTTTCACATTAGTATGATTTTTGCAGAAACGTACGAGCAATTAAAGAGGAAACTTGTACTGATTAAATGTTTGTTCAAGACTACAGAATTAGAGACGTACACAAAAATTTGTTTTGAGTTCAAATAGAATATTTATTTATATTCATTGAATTAAATTTCTTAAATTGTGTTGAATTAACAAATGTATTTGTTTAAATTCTACTTATAATAATTTTTTAATAATATTTTGTATTTTAAAGGCCTTATTCATAATCAATTTTTAAATTTATTACAGGTTTATAAAACAAATTTTGTATGGAAATTCTATTTTATAAACCTTTTATAAAATTAAATTTGATTATGAATAATGCGGTAAATGTATGTAAATCAAAATAAAAATTTTATTATTCATTCAATAAATAATTTTATTAGAAGTCGTGTTATATAATAGGTTATGGGCCCAGGACTCCAAGTCGAGGGATTCTGTTAATAATTCAACAACATTTGCGAGGAAAATTCCAATATTTGATGGGTCTAATTATTCCACATGGAAGACCCAAATGGAAGCTCTCTTACATAAGAGTAGACTGCTGCAGATAGTCAAGGGTGAAATGGTTATTCCAGCAGAACAACTTTTACGAGAGCAGTGGATTGAAAAAGATCAGGATGCAAGAGCCGATATCCTGATTGCGTTAGCCCCAAAAATGTTAATGGTGGTGAAAAATTTTAAAACTTCGAAGAAGATTTGGGATTTCCTTAGTGAAATATATGAATGAAAATCAAGACGACAAAAGCCTGAATTATTAAATCATAGAATGGTTTCTAAACAATCTATTTCAAAATACATTGAAGAATTTAATGAAATTTATATGCAATTAGAAGAAGTCATAATTTTATTGATAATAACGCAAAGAAATCAGGTATGTCAAAATACATTACTTGTTATCTTTGTGGCAAACAAGGGCAGATGGCTAAAAATTTTAAGACGCCCGTTAATAATCATTGTTCTTATGTACTTATCTCTAATGGATTCGTAGTCACTCTTGAAGTAGGTCAGAATTTTAGTCAAAATCAGATTGGTATTTGGACAGTGAAGCTACTTCACATATAACATACGAAAGAAAGCTTTTTGAGAATCTTGACACAAATTATACTGGTATTGTGGAACTCGCTGACGAAAAGGACATTAATGTAAAAGGGCTGGGAACTGTGTAGCTAGACGTTATAGTTCGAGGGAAAAATAAACACATAAAACTGTTTTTGCTCTCTGGGTTCCTGATTTAGGAAATAACTTGATGTTAACTAGTAAAGCTACAGATAGTCGTTGTGTCATAAAAATGGAAGGTGAAATAGCATAAGTAGTCAAGAATAATGAAGTTTTAGTTGAAGCTCTTAAAAATAATGGGTTATACACGGTAAAGCTAGATGAAATGCAAACACAAATAATCAGAAAATATTGGAGCTCTGGCACAAGTGGTTTGGTCATTTAAATAATTACTCATTAATGAAATGTATCAGTTGACATGAAATTCAATGCACCACTTGCATAAGAGGAAAGCAAATTCGTGATAAATTTCCCAATTGAATTGATTCATTCGGACAAGCTGCTGAATTAGAAATTGGTAATCGTATCAAAATCTTAAGAACTGATAATGCTAAGGAAATGATTAGTTGCGAGGTAGATAATTATTTGAAATTAAAAGGTATAAACATTCAATTGACCGCAAAATATATGCCACAACAAAATGGAGTTACGGAACGCATGAACCGCACTCTTGTCGAAATGGCAAGATGTATAATGTTGGAAGCGAAATTATCTCAGATGTTATGGGCAGAGTTGACATTCACTGCAGCCAATATTTGCAATAGAAGACCAACCAATTTAAAATAATAATAGTATACCTTTTGAAATTTTGACTGGGAAAAAGCCAAATGTGAAAAACTTGCGTCAAATTGGTAGCAAATCGTATGTTTTAAATAAAAAACCTGGAAAAGACAAATGGGAGACTAGAAGTGAAGAATATATTTTAGTGTATACAAAGCATACAGATTGTGGAAAACTGGTGATTGAAAAATTACTAAGAGCCGAGACGTAACAATTTTAGAAGAGAAGTTTCCTAAAATAGATGGTGTTTCGTTAAACTTCAGAGAAAATGAAGACTTTGTTGACTTCTACTTAAATTTCAGCCAGAATAACATTCAACAACAAGAATGTAGCAATCAAAACTTAGTTGATGATGAAATTTTTGAAGATTCTGTTGAGCAACATTCAGATAGTATGGTAGAGCAAAATTCTATTGAAGAGGAAACTGTACAAAGCAACCAGCCATCTAATATATTAAATTCAATAAAATCAAGTTTAAGATCTTGGAAATTTATTGGCCAACAAAGTGCTCAAAGATCCAAAAATTATAAATGACATTGAAAAATCAGAGAACAAAAACCAATGGTTAGATGCAATGCAAAGTGAATATAATTCTTTGATAAATAATGAAAGTTGGAACTTATCAGAATTGCCACCTGGAAAAAAGACTGTTGGTTGCTAATGCGAAAAGCAAGATTAGTGGCCAAGGGGCATTCGTAATTGTTTGGTATTGATTATGTGGATACATATGATTCAGGTTTCCTGAGATTGATATATGCAATAGCTATTGAAAATGATTTAAAATTTAGACAACTTGATGTATTAACTACTTTTTTGAATGGAGATATCGATGAAGAGAATTATATGAATTAATCTGATGGTTTTATTAATGACATGAATCGTGATAAAGTTTGAAGGTTAAAGAAAGCGATTTATGGCTTAAATCAAGAAGCTGACAATGGTTTAAAAGGATTCATGAGGTTTTTTACAATCCAGATTAATACAGTCGAAATATGATCAGTGCTTTACTTTAAACATGAAAATAAAAAAACAAGTAAGAAATTATGGTCGGTCAAGCCCGACCATATTATACCCTACACTAAGTAAATGAGTAAAAACATTTTTCTTTTAAAATTTCAATAATTAATATTCGTGAATGATTTCCGATGTGGGCCTTATATGGGGGCTATGACCAATTATGGGTCCATGAAATTAGGTCGTATGATTTATGTCTATATGAAAGTTATTTAAGTTGAATTTTATGTGTGTACCAACATTTTTAGGAGATTTATGCAAGTTAAAATTATTTTCGGAGCGGGTCTTATATGGGAGCGATGAACGGATCATAATAAAATTTGCTGACATGAATTTCGTATATTAAAACTTATTTGGAGTGAAATTTGTGTAGATACCTATATAAATTAAACATTTATGACTGATAGGATATTTGTATGGGGCCTAGGTGAAATAATGGACCGATTTCAGCCAGTTTCAAAAAATTGTCTGTACCAAATTTTTTGGAAATGTCTTCAAAATTGCGACCTGTACTTTGCACACAAGGTATCACTCAGAAAGAAATTCTGATTCGATCGGTATACTTTAAGTTAGACTAATATTTTTGTACGTTACAAACATCTGCACAAACGCAATATATCCTCCCAACTATGGTGGTGTAGGGCATAAAAATATTGATTCCGTATAGCTTTATTTTCGATATTATTCTGTGATTCAGCCATGGATTTCTGAATTCGCTTTATATATTTTTAATTGTGTTTGAGGAATCCACATTTTTTCCCAAAATTTGCACCAATTTCAAATACCTTCAGGCCAGACTGTTTGTTAAATTTTTTTTTTTATATGCTTTCAAATTTGCCATATACTGAAAGTTAGTATACACTTTTCAACAATTTTTTAACATACGTTTGTTGGAATTGCCCATCATGTATGTTGGGAAAATGTTGTGTCTACACGATATGTTGACACTGGTAGCAAATTTTTCAACATAACTATGCTGATTTAACATACGGTGTAGACACCATATTTTTACTTTTTAACAATAATATTTCTTTTAAGTCCCAAATATTTAAAAAATTATAAATTAAAGACTTTTTTTCTGAAATTTCGAGAATTAAAACATATCGCGAAATATGTTTTTACATTGCGATACATCGTTTGAACTTTGGGCATATTATCGCGTCGTAGCTCAAATGACTCGTAAGTACGTAAGTTATTATTGTTTATACATATTATTCGATGGAAACTTTATTTTCCTCGCAAAAAATGTGCAAAAATTTACTTTTCTTAAAAAAAATTTATTCACGATTTTATCTCTACATAAGTCTTTGGTAGTTAAAGGGATATAAATTTACGGTAGCTCATATTATGTGAACTAAACAATATTTAAGAAGACATTGAATCAAAATATTGAAGTACACAGCCATTGTGCTGTAAGGAATGTAGAATTTTAGTTCGTCTCAAACCACGTTTCTTAAACTTCATGAATTATCATAACTTTTAATTCTACAACTTTCGAGTCTTAGTGATCTGTGAATCATTAAAGCAATAATGTAAAAATAATTTATTAAAATTCACTAACTTAGGAATTATTTGTTTGTCAGTTTCATTAATATATAACATAACATTTCTGAGATTTAACCATATATAGCTACGGAACTAAACAACTAAACAGTATAAATATAACATTTTGCAGACCTGATTTATGAAAATTCGTGTATTTATAGAGCAGGAAAAATATGCATTCAAGAGGTCTTTTTAAGGGCCTTAGTCGCAAAATCGTTTAAATTTTACATGGTTTGTCATTGAGAGCCAATGCCTTCTGTTGGAGTGCTGGCCTACTTAAGAAGGTATACAAGAAGGTCTTCCGGTAAAGGCCTGTAAGGAGACGTGTCTCCTAACGACACCTAAAGTGACTTTAATAAAGTACGTGTGTAGTTTTATATATAACAAAACTTCACAATATCAAATGTTATAAAACAACTTAATTTATTAGAACTATCTTCTGGTTGATACCAGTAAGCAGAGCAAAATCAATTTTATTATAGATAAATAACATAAGGGAATAATTACAGAACCAAAAATGTTTCAATTTTAAATTAAAGTTTGTTAGAGCTTATTTTGTAATGCCATTTTAAATGTGTATGACTAGTTTTAGAAAAAAGAGAAGACAAAATGAGTATCACATCTTTTAAAATGCTTAAACACATCTTTTAGAAGGCCTACAAATTGTAGACCTAGTACATTTCCCGCTGGATAATTTCTTGATTACATTCACACATATTCCTTGGACGATGTTTGAAATGTTTGCATTGTTGGCAGCCATGGTATGTTTATTTTCACACCCATTGAGCACACGCATACCACATATACTTTGTAACCGCAAACACAAATCAAATTTGTATTTGAGTTACCACAACAAAGTTTGTATTATGAACTGTAACAGATTTACTGTATCCTATCCACAGATACTCACAGACACACACATAATGAATCACGTATGCACATATGTACTGTGTGTGAATAAGTTATTATATCTACAATAACTTGATCATCTATTTAATGCCTAGTGGCTCCACTTAAGGATTTAATAACAAAATGTAAGACTTAAATTTCTATGCAAGAATTGGGAATTAATAAAGTAATTTTAAAGGCGTTTTCTAATAAATTTAATATTAAATGTGCAATAATTTTACTCAAAATCTTTCAAAATGAATAATTTATAAATATTGTTACTGGTAATTAAGAGAATAAATATGAAAAATATACTTAAATAACCCACAACGGGAAACCAAAGAAATGCTGCTTAGAGTACTATAATCGGCTATGTATAATCTTAAATACCCTCCACCTAAATATGAGCAGAATTATAGAAATTATATTAAATATCCAATGTTTGTTGTTGGAACTTAACTCTGATTTTTAATATTGGTAAAATGTTTACGCAGAAGATATTTTACGTAAAATTTATAAAAATGTTATCTAATTCAGCAATTCATAATTAATAACTACAGATTCTAACCATTTTCAGCAGAGTTTGTCCTTTATTTCTCTTATAACGTATGACATTTAACAATTTACATATGCAATAAGTGTTTAACATTAACCGATTGGCTCAACATTTTCCCTATTCACCACAAGTAAAGAAAAGGAGTATAACAAGGGATAAACAAATATATTGACACATTGTGACTCAATTTAATGAATTTTCTTGATGTGAGACTTATAGTGTCTTCACACTGGTGTGGGGACCTGTAGGACCTAGCAATCTTGTATTTATTGAAAGCACAATAAAACAGCCGATACTAGTTAAACATTTTAAAGGACAATTGGAAAGTAAGTGCTGAAAATTTAGGTCTTCTAACTCCATGAGTCTTGCAGCAAGACAATGACCCAAGGCACAATGATAAAATTGTTAAGGAGTAGGTATTGTATAACGTGCCTAAGCAGTGAAATTTACCTCTGCAGTCTCCAGACCTTAACACAATAAAGCACCTGTAGGAAATTTTAGACCGGAATATAAGAAAACGAAGCATTTCATCTAATGCCGAACTCCGAGCCATCTTTCAAGGAAGAGAATGAGGGAAATTACTAAAGATGTTACTGAACATGTTGTAAACTCCATGAAAAGGCGACTAGAGGAAGTAATTAAGCTTAAGGGAGGACCAACAAAATACTAAATTTTTATTTTCGGATTTTGGTAATATAAAATAGAGCATTATCAATCAAATGCATACTAAGTTTTGACTGTCGTCTTTAGGTACTTTTTCCTTTTTGCCATCAATTTTCCACGAAATCAGTTTGAATTTTCAAAGTTTTTTAAAATAATAAAATATTAAACTCTAAATTTAATTTTAAGTATATTCAAACTTAAATATTTCTTTCTCTAATTAAAATATTTAGTTTCATTGATGAATATGCGTATTGTATCACCGTTCAAAAATTACAAAGGAAACAGTTAAAAAATTGGACCAATGCGCTTAGTCTAACAGCAAGGTTAAATATATTCAACAAAACCCAACTTTGTCCTACAAAAAGTTGGCCAAACAATCAAAAGTCTGCCGCCAAACTGTTCCGGGAGAACTTGTCCGTTGACAGAAAATTTGGTTCAGGTAGAAGAAATGATTCGTTTAATGTTTCTTAAGCCAAAAAAAAAAAAAAAATAGAAAGCATTTTCAAAAGAGCTCCCAACATACCCGGTAGGAAAGCAGCCCGTTTACCTCAGTGATCGGCTATTTGATAAGAAAATTTAAAGCCAATGCAGGTTTAAAAACATACAAGGCTCAAACATTTCTTGACAGGAATGATGCTAAAAATTTATAGATTTTTAAATAAAAAATATTCCTGAATGACGAAACATATATTCTGGCAGTTTTTTCGCAGCTTTCGGGTCAACGTTTTTTCACAAATAGGGCCTTATATGGGAGCTATGACCAATTATGGACCGATCACCATGAAATTAAGTAGTGTGATTAATGTCTGTATGAAAGTTATTTATGTTGCATTTTATGTGTATACCAACATTTTTAAGAGATTTATGCTCGTTAAAGTGATTATCGGAAGCAGGCTTTATATGAGAGCTATGACTAATTATTGGCCGATCATAATAAAATTTGGCGACATGAATTTCGTATATATAAAACCAATTTGGAGAAAAACTTGTTTAGATACCTATATAAATTAAACATTTATGACGGATAAAGTCCAATTTCGGGAGGACATTTGTATGGGGGCTAGGTGAAATAATGGACCGATTTCAGACAGTTTCAATAGGCTTTGGGCAGAAAAATGATATGTACAAAATGTTATCGAAATATCTTCAAAATTGCGACCTGTACTCTGCGCACAAGGTTTACATTGACAACCAGCCAGACGGACGGACGGACATTGTTTAATCGACTTAGAAGGTGATTCTGAGTCGATCGGTATACTTTAAGGTGGGTGTTAGACTAATATTTTTGGGCGTTACAAACATATGCACAAATCCATTATACCCTCCCCACTATGGTGGTGTAGGGTATAATTAAATACACTTATACACTTTCATTTTATATGTTTTCAAAAAGTTGTATAGGTGTCCCAGCTATAAATGTAATTTAAATCCAGTTATTGAGAAGAGGAATAAAAATGCATACAATTTCACTTAATATCAGCAGTAAATTTATAGTTTTCGCCAAAAAATTCATTGATTTACTTATTTCAATTCTATTTTTAACTTTTTTCTAGATTTATTTATTTGTATTTTGACTTTTAAAATACAAAATATATTCATACAATATACACTGTGTTAAAAAAAAAATAAACAAAATGTGTATTTAATACAAGATACACGATACAAATTGTTGTGAATTAAGCAAATATAATCGAATGGGTGAATTGAGAATATGCGAATGTCAGGGTTAATAAATTTTATACAAAACCTCATTTTTAGAAGATTTTGAACGATTTGAATAATTTTTCACAGCAAATTTTATAATAGGAAAAGAAATACATATAAAATATAAGCTATATAGATTTCTAACAGTTATACTTTTATTCTATTTTTGTGGGCCGTAAAGATTTTTTCATCTTTATGTGAAGGCTCTAAATTTATTAATTTCATCTAGTCTTACAACTTTGTATGGTCCATTGTAAACTTCGTCTAACTTGCTTCATACGGACTAGAACGAGACCATTGAGGGATATAGTTTGTGGACTTGTTATCCCATTGGAGTTATGTTGTCTTTGTAGCTTTTCTTGTTTTCTGAGAGTCGCCGCTCTGAATTGTACAACATCAAGTCTGAATTTACTTGCCTTTTCGTATGAGTCAACATTATGTAATGGTTTAACAGTGTTTTCTTTCATAAAATCTAGAGAAGGTGGTATTTGCTCATAAATTTACACGAACGGACAAAACCCGTGAGCGGTGATGAAATATATGCTCTCAGATATTCGTTGGACGTTTTGTGGGATCTTCTTACCGTTCCCAAAGTTTCACGGTGATATGGAGTAGAATTGAGTTCCTCTACATTTATCAGTGAGCAAAATTCTTATAATGTTTGAACTCTGTACCCGTATCCGTGACTATTTTTGTTATAGGATTTCAGAATGAAATCTTCCAAAAATATTTAGGTAAATCGCACATTATCATCACTGCATATTCATTTTGTTACTCTGGTCTTAATAGCGGTTCGATGGTGTGAATTATGAGAATTTTGAACGCTTTAGCAGGGGTAGGTGTAAGATCAAAAGGTTATTTTCCTTTAACAACTGTCTTATTCTTCTGGCATGATGTACAGCTTTTTACGATTAAGATATAATTCTTGTCATGCCCTTCCAATGATAGGGAAGTCTAATGTGTTTAATTATGCATGTGATCCCATCATGTGAAACCACTGGAGGTCACAGTGGTTTTACGTTTCATGGTGTTGCCAAAAGTAATTGCAATGGACGTAGATATAACATGTCTTAAGGAAGCGGCTGCCCTATTTTCATTGTCATATATTTTAAATTATTAAATATTTGTTTCATAAAGATTCTAGTTAGGCTTCTTGGTGTTAAATTTCAGTAGAATTGTTTGATTTGTATGACATTCCATTTAAAAATTGGTAAAAGAGACATACTTAGATATAATTGAGAGATCAGTACGAGAAAAGGTGTTTTGAGCATGAAAGAATGTGTGATTTTTGCATGAATATTCTGAAATATGATTTTGTTCATTAAATGTGAATTTGGGTTAAGAGATTGCGGCATATATAATACCAACTTATGTGAGAATACGGCCAATATTCCAATGTTACAAACGGAATTACAAATCAATTTACTTTTTTAATATGTGGCTATGAAAATATTGGAACAAAAGTCATAAAACATTTAGTCAACTTCTTTTTTCGTAACTGTATAAGCTCTATTATAATTTAATTGTTTGTTTTTTTTTTTTAATTCAACTTTGAAATCGTCGTCGAAATCACCAAATTATATACATAAAATATTTTTAAATCACAACAGTTCTTCTTTAAAATTTAATTTATATCTAATAGCAATAGCTTTAAAATTTTAAGTAAAATGTAATATTCCTTTACAAAAGCCTAAACATGACCTAAAAGGCTAACATAACCTATAAACACAAATTATGTTTTTCATTACTCTATGCATTGGTTTTGTTCTTCATGTGTTACGTTTATGTTTTCTTCTAGTAAAAACTCCCTTTGAAAACTAGAATTAGCATCGTATAGTTCACCTGTAACATGATGGCTAATACAACTAACAAACAGACAAAAACAACTATAAACGTGGCCAACATAAATTGAACCATGTATGCAAGAAAAAATTTAAAAAAAACAAAAATGGAAAAGGAAAACAAAAACGAATTCACTAATGAAATTTACATGTAACACTAAAAACAGACATACAACAACAGCTTTGTAAACAATCGTATGTAGAGATGCCTTTTACAAAAAACTAACACAAGCTTCACCACACCATTGCCCATTTGGAAATTGACTGGATATAAATCTATATAATTCTTTTATTCTTCTTGGACCAGCACTCAGGGGATGACCCCTATTTATGCAAAGCATTGTGTTAGAACTAGGAAAATTGGTTACGGGAGGGAGAAAATGGGGAGTAGTGTTTGTGGATATTCGATTTGAACTTTCCCACATTGGAAATGGTTGGAAACACTTCAGCAGGAAGTTTGTTCCACATACGTACAGTACGGCCAAAGAACGAATTTTCCCTGTAATGTGTTTTGCGGTCCACTGGCCAATCGACCACAAAGGAATGTGATCTTGACGGAAAACGTGTATTACGTAAAAATCTGCGGGTAACAGGAGTAAGTTCCCTAATTTCATCAGAACACATTCCATTGTAGTACCGATAGAACAGAGAAACGCAGCCCACATTGCGACGGTGCTCCAGCGAGTCAATAGAGTTTGACACCCTACTGTCTCCAATAATCACCTTCGTCCTCTCCTGTACACGGTCGAGCAGCTCCAAAATAGACTTTGAAGCACCGGTCCATACATGGAAGTTGTATTCCATTTTCGGTCATATATAGGTGGTGTAAATAGTGAGGAGATCAGATGGAGTGAAGTAATTCCTACACCGTTTCAAAAAACCGAAACACTTGAATGCTTCTGTCGGCACTTGAAAAATGTGTTTAGACCAGCGGACATCACTTTGTATTTTCATGCCCAGAACATTAAGAGCGTCTGATTCAACAATATTTACACCATCCATAAATACAGATGAAGAAACATTGTCTGTCATTCGTTTTTGTATCAACATGCAATATTGAGTCTTGCGGGCTTTGAAAGCGACTCTATTCGCACGACCTCATTCAGAGATTGTCACAAGGTTACGATTATGTTTTGCATCATTGCCAAAATCTCCGACAGGCTTGGTCTATAACTGAATGAATATGAATGGCAAATGTTGCTGTCATCTGCAAAAGAATAGATAAGGTTGGAAGTTTGACGTAAAAAATAAGAAATGGAGTAAGAGAAAGAACGGAGCTTTGCGGTACCCCTGAATTTATTTTGAACTCGTGTGATGAGATTCCATCTATAACAACTCGTATAGTACGATTTCTGAGAAAGCTCGATATAAATCGAGAGAAGTTATTACCGACACCAAAGGCAATATGGTTATATTATCGTTAATCAACTGATCAAATTAAATTATAAGCTTCAAAAATGTTCCTTCTTGACTGCTGTCGATAAAATCTATGGCTGGCCATACTAGTTAATGCTAAAACATAATTTAAAATATACAACAATACAATTCAAGCAATTGCTACTCGAATTGAATTTAATTTGATCGGTTATTTCTAATTGGAACTGGTGTAGTTACTTGCTGTTTCAAGTAAAACGAACATGGATACATACAAGATAAACTACATAAAACAATTGCACACAGTATGTGATAGTGAATATTTGGTACGGAAAAAATCTATGTATGATAAATTTGTAGCACGTATCCGGAATGCCATATACGAATAAACGTGTGTATCTGTAGTCATGTTTACAATTTCTGTACTGGTGTATAGAGTTTTCCCATACATACACATATACGCAGATACATTCGTGTATAAAGACTGCCAAAAAGGAAAAAAAAAAACGTGATGCATTGCAAAGTTGCATACATCAATATTGGCTGCTGCCACTAGAGCGTATGCGTAATATTTTAAAGAAGGATAAGATTTTTATAAGTATAAATTGTCTTGGTTTAAATATGGAACTACGTTTATATTTTTGCCATCCGCTTATATATATTTTTAAGGTTTATAACTCATAAGTTCATGCAGTTTATGTTTGTGACAGTGTATGTGTTTGTGTGCAACAGTACATCCGAGCACAATTGTGTTTATGTAGCCGTGTTCGTTCCTTTGACTACTTGTTTGTTTGCTGGTCCATAAGTTACAAAAGTGTTTTTAATTACCAGATACACATACAAGAAATTTGATTTACATGTAACGAATTTTAAACGAAACTTTCACAACTACATATTGAATTGTAATTTAAGGTATTAAAAGAATATAATACTGTGTATTCATGATAAAACAATAACCAGGTAGAATCAGTAGGGAGAGTTTAAAATTGTATGCCTTGTTATGTCAAATATGAGAAAATGAGAAAAAAATATATGAATAAAAATAAAGAAAATTTAAAACTCAACGCCGCAAGCTCCATTCTTAAATGTTTTGTTCAGGACATTTTAAAAATCTTATAGCCTATTGTTCAAATGAACATTTACACACAGCACATTTCACACGCATATTCTTGTTATATGGTTTAATGTTAAATTGATTTCTTCACAAAAATACCTAATAAACTTTTTTTAATTTTTGATATTTTATTTTTATTTTTTATTTTGTCTGACAATTCAAGGCATGAAAAATTGAGAACTTACTTTTCTACTGATTCTACCTTGTAATAGTTATATTATGCTGTGTATTAATATTATTCAAACTGAAAATATTATTAAATCCATCCGGTTTGTCAAGTAATCATTTTGAAAAATACATTTCTTTTTAACACAATAGTATTCTAAATATTTGTGGTTAATTGTTCTGCAAATTTGATTTATTTTCATCACATTTATTGCTTACCTCATTTGTTTTCCTCAGAGATCAGCAATGAGTAGTAAAAAAGAGATTAGATTTGAATCATGACTCAAAATTTCTTGTACTAATACACATTTATATTTATTAGAATGTTGTCGAGACTCATATCCACTCGTAAAGTTTGCGGTGATACCTAACAATATTTATGACATTGTTGATTTCGACTCTACTTAACTCAATTTGTATAGACGATGCGAAATAAGTATGATGCAAATAAGAACACTAAAATGCTCATTATGAGGTTGTGTGTTTCAGTGTTGCCGAAGTCCGTATAATCACACAAAAAAAACAGGCATGAGGCGAATGAGTGGAATCAATAGTAAGTATCATGAGTATTTTCCCAAAATTATAAGTCAGGCTGAGGTTATTTATGAATCAAACTGATTTGACTTCGTATGAGTATGATGTCAACGTCGAATTCATAATTTAATGCTTTTCACACTTATAAATCAATGTTATTGTGAGTATGAGTACGTCGAGTAGTTGAATTTCAATGATGGCTTATAATTTATAGTTATAAGGACTGTGATCGAAAGATTCTTAACACACGTTTTTCATTAAAACGTTTAACGCAAGTATTATTTGATTTTTTTTTTATCAAGTTACCTTTGTAAAGCATGTCAATGTCAATTATGTTCATTGTTGTTAATCCGATTAAAATGGGTGACCAGAAAAAAGTGCGTACTAAAATTATTAAATATTTTTAACAAAACCCAACTTGGTCCTTCAAAGAGTTGGCCAAACAATCAAAGGTCTGTAGTCAAACTGTTTCCAATCTTATTCAACAGTACCGGGAGAACTTTTCCGTTGATAGAAAACCTGGCTCAGGTAGAAGGAATGGTTCACATGATGTTTATTAAGCCAAAAAAAAAAAAAATAGAAAGCATTTTCAAAAGAGCTCCCAACACCTCCGGTAGGAAAGCAGGCCGGTTAGCTCAGTGCTCGGACTATTTGGTACGAAAAGTTAAAGCCAATGCAGGTACAAAAACATATAAGGCTCAAAAAGTTTCCGACAGGAACGCTGCTAAAAATTTAGAGGCAAAAAACAGAGCACGGAAATTAAAGTAAAATTTTATAAAAGAAATATTCTTGCTGCATAATGGATTCTTGCAGATTTTTCGCAGCATCCGGGTCAAAATTGAGGGAATGTTGAAGAAAAGTTTAGGACCCAAAAGCAGACAAAATTTCCCAAAAGATCTTGGTATGGCAAGCAATATGCAGTTGCGGCAAAAAAGCCAAACATTTGATACAAAGGGCTCTATAAATACTGAAATTTACATCAAGAAATGTTTATAAAAAAGGCTGCTTCCATTCATAAGACTTCTTAATGTGTCACTTATTTTTGGCCTGATTAGGCACCCTGTCACTATGGTGGTGTACCAAGAGAGGCAAATTCTCCAAACTGCCTGGAGCTAAGGCGAGTGCAGAGATATTAGGCTCTTGTTAAAAGAGAATTGAAGAGCACAAAAAAGGTGTCCAAAAGTGTGGTAGATTTTAAACGGTGATGGACAACCTATTCGTAGAAAGTGACAGAAATCACTATAAAAACCATAATGGAAGGGTTTCCGAAAAAGGTTCAAAATTTCATCACTAGTGATTAGAACTATAAAATTTTTTATTTTTTTGTAAATTGTAATAAAAATTTCAATCAAATAAAAGAAAAATCAGGATTGTTAAGGACAATTCCAGGTGCCCCATGGTACATTCGCAACAGTAATAGCCATATGGATCTCAATGTCCCCATAATACGAGAGGAGATCAAACTCACAAGTTTAAACTACCTGTCAACACTCTTGGATCACCCATATCCCCCTGCCAGGGAGTTGCTGTCCTTTCAGGGTCATAGGCGACAGAGGAGATTGGAAACACTGGATAATTTTAACGAACACTTATTTTGGAAATTGCAGCGGCAATAACAACTTTAGTTTTAGTTAAGGTTAAGATTTTTATACTTATTGTAAATTTCTGAAAAGAAAGATTCAATAAAGAATAAAAAAAATGATGAACAAAAAGGAATTCAGAACACCATTTCTTCGCTCAATGATATTCCGAGCCATTGCATGAATTATATTATATTTTCCTTCTGGCTAAGGTAGGTGTCTAAAGTTGGGGTTCCAAAGGAAAACCGCCATCATTTTAATTCTATAATAAACTTTAATGATTTTGTAAAATGCAGTAATACAATGTAACAGCCATGTGTTTTGTCCGAAATCTGCTGCGACCAGTTGCTTGAATAGGCTATTGTTTCATACCCCGCAAAAACTTCGCTTACAAAGCTACAAATAATGTCTTTTTTAATAACTTACTTTCCAAGTAGTAACGTCTAAAAAAAACAAAATAAACAAACAAACCAGAAAAACTGTTACTTATTCTCAATTTGCCCATTTTTTTATTGCACGTTTATTTTCAGAAAAATAATTACTGTGTGAAAACTATAATAAAATAACTAAGCAGTGGTGTAGTGAGTACAACAATAGACTAGCAATCGGATAGTTGTTGGTTCGGCTCGTGGCTGCGACTTATTTTTTTTGTTTGTCAATAGAATATTCTATTAATAAGTCTACTAACAAAACAACTTATTGCCGGCCAAAATATAAAGGACTACTTTTGGGATATCGCGAACAAAAATAAGTACTTGTTCCTGTAGAAAAATAAGTAGCCTAATCGTCAAGTTCCCCATATTTCTCGGCTTATTTGTAAGTAAAGTTTTTACTGGGTATAAAGGGATCGTGAGTAGAACCGGAACGCCTGGCATCAATATACCTTATACTCTAACATCTTCCTTAGGTCTCATGATGTGAACGTGTGTACCATCTACACAGCCAACAACTTTGCTTTGGAATAAAAATAGTTTTTATTTTGAGTTTTTTCGTGGACGGTTATTTTACAAATACGTTGTTCTATTAATTTTACAACTTCTTTTAATACCACAGACAACATAGACATAGCCATTCCTAAAATAAAGTCATTGCCGTAAGATTATTGGAAATATACTTCAGCAAAAAATCTCAAAGCAGCACAAACTTTTAAACGTGGAAGTATTGCTATTGACCGATTAATTTGTGTACAGTATTTATATCGAGTCTCTACTATATAAGTCACAGCATTTTTGGGAAGACGAAAATATGCCTTAAAGAGAGAACTTTAAGACGGTAATTCCAGTGAATTAGAATTGTGATCGAAAACTAAATCCACAGAACCCATCATATTTGGTTTTTTAATACATTTATTTCCACAACTTACTTTTCGGTTACCATACATAGTCTTCATTACTCGCCAAATTAAATGTTTAAAGAAAAAAGCTTTTGGATATATACTCGGTATGGGATATGATGTTGTCGGGCTTCACCGAGTATACTTTCTTAATTGTTTTTTAAATCCTTTAAACATATTTTTATACAAGCACGACTATCTTCATGGTATATAATTAAATTTGTCTTGGTAAAAATAAAACTATAAATTCTTACTGTAACAGGTGTTAGTGACATTGAAAAAATAAGGAAATAATTTTCAATTCTTGCAATTTCTTTAGAAGACTTGTAATTGTAAGTAAATACTATAAATATCTTTATAAATAACTAAAAATGTATAAAAATATTTAACACTTAAGAAGTTAAAAAAAAAAAAAAACTATTACATATATCAGCCGTTTATATTTAGTAATAAATTTTTAATCAATTGTGCTTATTCATAACACTTAATAATTTTATTACTTAAAGTCCTTATATATTAAAAAAAAAAACTAAAAAAAGAGTCTTTGTCCTTTGGTCAACTCAATGGTTATTTCTAGAAAACTAATTTATAATAAACCAAATTTAATTTTCGAATTGTGACCGAACCTATTTTTCGTGGTTCGACTTCGTGGAAACTTAAGAGCACCTTTCAAATACACGCAGAGAAAACGCACGGTTAGGCTTGGTTACGACAACTATACTGAGTTATTTATAACAATATATTATTGTCGCAAACAAATAATTGTTATTTTAATTTAATTGGGACAATATTTATAAATATATTTTAGTATGGTTCACCGAAGTTTTCAAACAACTATGGAATGATTAATAGGCAAACATGTTATATTAAGCACAGTAAAAGCCCGATATAATGAATCTCACTTTATTGAAAATCTAGCTATCAAGAAGGGTTCAAAAAATCGTTGATCTCTAAATAATGATGTGTATTCGACCATGGGAAAAAAACACATTCCAGTTAATTGCTTTAAAAACCAGAGCCATAGAAATGCAAGGTGATGAAATTCATGAATATGACGTTTGGATATCTGTTTGAAAAAAGTAACGGTGTAAGACTTCTTAAAGAATCAGGGGAGAAGTTGTTATCGCGAGCTGATTTAGTGTAGCCCATCAAAAAAATCGCAAAAAAATGTAGTTGAGGACAATCTATTTCCTGATGTTATTCTCAATGCGAATGAAACTGGTATTATATAATTCTACCAGATAAATCGTTTGTTCATCCTAGAAAAACTAGTGCTCCAGGAAGAAAGTTATGTTTTAGACCAGAGAGCACATTTGAGTCGAACCATCAGCCTGCTCCTGAGTTGTGGGGAAATAATGGAAATTCAGGCTATGATGTCTGCTATACAATATAAACAGATTCTCAAGTACATTCGATTTGATAATAGCAGTACAAGATACGCTCGACTAGTAGAAAGTAAGTCGGCCGCCATCGACGATGTTTGGAATATGCTCATCAACAATTTGTAGTGTCAATATGTTCCGGGTGGCCAGATAGCAGTTGATGAGCAATTGTGTCCAGCAAAATACGGCATAAAAATCTGGTGCGTGAGTGATTCTAACTCTAATTACCCACTTAAAAGTGTAATTTATATTGGAAAACAAGCAAACGAAGCACATGACACAAATCTAGGCGAGAACGTTGTTCTGAAATTTGTTGCAAACTATTGTGGTTCCGGACGAATAATATATGCTGATAATATTTTTTCGTCATATGATTCGGCCTCGATTTGGATGACAAAACGGTTGGGTATTGTAGAAACAATGCGAAGAAACAACGCCTGCATACCGAGGGAAATGTTGGATCTTAAAAGACAGGTATTGAACACTTTATTCGGTCACCACAACAATAATGCCGCACTATGCTCTTACGTACCAAAAGAGAAAAAAGTAGTGGTTCTCATCTCGACGGGGCATTACTATTGCAGCTACGTTGTTGGAAAGCTGTCGAACTGCTCATTCAGCACTCATGCAACATTTGAAGTCGTCAGTTTTGTGGAAACGCGTCAAGAAACCCAAACTGACTGTGAAAATGGAAAATGCGTGTCGAGCTGCAGAACGATCAATCTGGAGAAGTATTTTCCAAACAATAGCTGGAAATTGGGAACGTCAAAATCCCGGTTGACATTTCGACCGGCTGTATACAATTTCCCGTAGCTTTCTGGCAGTTCACCGAATCAAAATCCGAACTCATCCAAAAGGTGTTTCCAAAACAATGCACAAAATTACGTGCTATATGGCTGCGAAAAATATTGATGTCGTTGAACTAAATTTTTTGATTCAAAGTGAAATTGCCGTCAAATCAATGACACCGGACTTGCAGTAAAAAACGTAATAAATAATGTCATCGAAGCAACAATACTTAAAGAAATGTAATGATTTTTAACAAATCTCAAGGCAGTCATTGCGGCATTAACCTTGAAAATCCATGCTTCTCGGTCATATATGAGACGGTTATATTTGAAATCAAATGTAAATCAAACATAACACAAACCTTTATGAATAAAAATTATCATTCAAAAATACGTTTGTTTTCTCTTCAACATCTGTAGGGTCAGTTAGTTTTAAATAAAACAAAATATTTCCCATTACTTCATATGGGGAGTGTATTTTTTTACATAACTTTTGGACCCCTTCACCAAAATAACTCACGCCAACAGATTTACATTATAAAGTAGTACTGTTTAACCCTAGAAAATGCTACTAATGTGCTAAGAAATAAAAAATCCTGAACAAAAATTTAATTGAATAAGTATGTGACAAACATTTATTAGGGATTCACTGGCTAACCTGAAGTTAGACAGAGATAATTAGGTTTCTAACCTAGATTGAAATGTTAGACCAGTATTTTCGGTATTGTGAAGTAATAATTCGAATTTCCCTATAACATCTCTTTTTTCATCACTTTAGCTTATTTCAACATTTTCGAAAAAGTAATTTTCTCTCTTTCTTTTTTTTCTTTGTTTTACAAATTAAGTGTTTAATACTGTTAAGTGCCAAGTTGAGATTTCACAAGTGGCTTAAGTGAATGAAATAAATGCATGCAAAAGTCTCTTGAACGATTGTGGATGAAACGTATCTTTTGTGAATCTCACACAAATGTGTGAAAAATTAGGTTGCTTAATAACCAGAAGATGCAGTGATTACTTTTTAACAATTGTATTTAAAAAATGTTTGCGTTTTTTGGGTAAATTGGGAATTTAATTTGTAGATAAAGAAGTCAAAAAAAAAAGAATATACAAGTTGGAGAATATCCATATGTACTCTGGTTTTTTTATTGGAGCTTAACACAAGTTATGTGGGTTGTATTGGGCCAACGCTTTTTTAAGTTAAGTTATTGTATTTTATATGAGTAATTTACTAAGAAGTTATTATACTTCAAATGTTTAAAATGTTAAATATTGTAACGTGAATTTTATGTATATGAGGTCTATCTTAGTTGAATTTTATCTAATAACATTATTTCCAAGAGATATATGGGAGCTATAGCCAATGGACCGACATTTGCAAAATCCAGTAAGTAGTAATATTTGTGAATACAAATTTGTGTAAAAGTTTGGTTCGATAACAATATTTTTTAGATATTTATAAAAGTTATTGTATTTTTCGGAAGTTGTCCTTATATCTGAGTTATAACCAATTACACTAGTCACTTTTTGCATGTAACAAGAAATTTTTTGTACAGTTATGATTGAAACAATGATAAGGATAAAAGAAATATAATTAGATTGTTTTAAATATGAAAAGTTCTTTCGTAATTTAATTTTATTCTATGTTAGAAAATCTCAGTTTTTATTAACAAAACTAGCTGAACCCGGTCCGCGTTGCTAGCTCTTAGAAAACATTGCATCTCGATCTCGATTTTAATATACAGTGTCGGACAAAACTGAATCATGAACTCCCCCGATCTGAGTTCGCACTCGAAATGGTGGTCATATGACAAAGTTGTAGCAGATATCTATAAGTACAGTGTCATGCTATGCTCTTAAAAAAAGAAACAAATGTATTTAAGGAAAATGGGATATTATATCTATGAATTCATCTTAAGGCCAGGGGATATACAATCTTTTTATTTTTTTATTTGGATTAAAAATATATAAATTATTTGCTGTACAAACTCGGGAGCAAGCCACATACAATTGACCGTGTAAAAAACATTAATATTCCAAATGTAAGCCAGCAATACTCAACGAAGCAAAGAAAGACGAAACGGGAACTGAAGCCACTTGAATTCAAATGGTCAAACTCGTTGGATATCATCGGTATGCGTCCAATTCGAATCTGCCACCAATTCTTGTTTCCTCAGTTAACGATTTTAAGTGTCAGAGAAGCATTATCGGTGATCCAATCTTTAATGTTAATACACGACGACTTGTTCATCGTTCATTTCTGTGTCAACCGACTTGTATTTCATTGTTTCGCCAGGCAGTTTCAATTGAATTTGCTCATTCAGCTTGTTGGCGGGAGCAATTGGCGGGAGCTTGGAAAAAGTTTGTTCATTGCGCCAATCAGTATGTCCTTGTGATTACTGTAGTCATCATCCTTATTGTAATGAAATGCCGGCAACTTTAAAGCTAGCGATTGGCTTCTAGTGTTTCGATATGCTTTTGGGGTGTCTTTGCAGCTCTCGATGAAGATGCACTGCGACTCATTTGCTGAAGCCGTGATTCTCGTTCTCATTCCGTTTCTGCTGCTCTAGACGTGATTCACGTTCACTTTCTGTTTCCGCGTATCAAGACGTAGATGCCAGTTCCGGATTTTCCTGAAGACGTGATTCGCGTTTAGTGGCATTTTTGTAAATTTTCACTCAAAAAGAAAAATTTGTAAACCAATTATTCTTGGTAAAATTTCGAAAACCCTTCTTACTTACTAATTTGATTTAACTTATAGCTTTTTAAAGCAAATCAAATGCAGTCATTGACAAATTTTATTTGAAGAAAACCGTTATGAATTCACTGTTATTTTTTATTAATAGATGAATGCAGCGTGTTATTCAAAATATTATTTAAATAGTTTTCTCTTGGAAATTTCTTATTCATGCACCTAAGTAATATGCAAGAGTAAACAAAACTAATTACCATCGTTTGAAAATATTAAAGACGTTTTATTGAATAATGTTGCATTAACCGCGGCCTACATGTTTTATGGAACGATATGAAAATTTGGTTTATACCGGACATGTGCTGCAATGTATTCCTATCTTCGCTTACACCAAATCATTCGCTTCAGAGTAAACCAATGTGAATTAAAATTTTAAAACACTAACCATGTAGGGAAAATAAATTTTCTTCATAATTTTTTTGGGTTATTTTGGGAATTTTCTTAGATATTCTTCTTGTTTGGCCTGGGACCAGTCCGAACTAGTTCGAATCATCGCAATCGGTCCAGGAGTTCTTGAGTTATAAGAGTAGTAACTAACGTCATTCCCTTTTATATATATAGATGACGTTATTTTGTTGTAATGTATTATAAACGTGGACATACCTTTATGATTTTCTTCACTATTTTGCTTAAAGATTGTGTCTTTGTAATGTTCAATAGTAGTCCTCCATTGTACATGTACCTCACTGGCCCTGATATCATTTTTCTATCGTAGAAATGTATTGGTAGGATCTTTCAACGTGTTCATTGCTGACGGCTCCCAAATTATTAGGAAAGAAATCTACATGTGACTGTGGGAAATGTATTTTTTGAGTAAATGTGGAAAAAACATTTTATCAGGCTGGTCTAAGAACTATTTTCAATATTTGCTTATCATAGTGTAAAAGATTTCCTTGTTTTCTGAACATAATGATTTTTCCGATCTATGTTGTCCGACTCACAAAGAAAACAATAGTATTTTGTACACCCAAGTATTAACCCTAAAACTAGGACAATAGTATTTCCAGTTGTGTTCGTTATATTAAATTTTATCCAAGATAAATTTAATATTTTCATAAGACTCTTTCATGTTAAAAAATATTAGTATCCAATGAGCTTTTTAAGATGATTTTAGATTAAAGTAAAGAAAAATTAAAAAAAATTTCAAAAACACAAACAGATTTTTTGGAATTTTATGGGAAATATTTTTCCCTATCACCATAAAGGTAATAAAAATAAAACTAATGGTTTTGAATAAATGGCTAAGATTTACACTTTTTTTAACTGTTTTCACATTTCTTCATTTTACCGGCCTTTTTAATGTTGTGTGCTGGCAAATGGTAGACTATAAGTACTATGTCCAGAATATCAAGGAATAAGCGTAAATAATATTTTATTTTTTATTTCGGGTCGACCTCATAACATACTTTCCGCTGAACCATAAGGTCAACGCCACTTCAGGACAAGACACGTTTATTTTTTTAGCAGACTTCGATTGGTAGTTCATTCCTAAAAACGCTTTCATTCCAATGAGTTCAATAGTAAAAGATCTTCCGTGCTGCTCCACGTACCTTACACACTCTGGTATATTACTTATTAACATATTCAGCTTGGTAACATCCAAAAAAATCACCATTAAAATCAACATATCGAATTCGTATGCGCTTTTGTGGAATACATGAGGTACATAAGAGTGTTTTCTCCATCTGAATACAAGTTCCAATTCCAGGGGATTGTCCTGACGTGTATCCAAAGGTACATTATTTTCAATTTCTTGATGAGTGTCCTCGATTTCCATCATATCTGGATCGTTTTCAATATCCTCTTCAATGGATTGTTTATTCTCTTCATCCGAAAGTAGTTCATCTTATCATCTAAAAAGTAATAGTAGCACTAAAGATTTCACTTGTAGTCCAAATACTTCCCATGTAATTCATGTCCAATTTCAAAGTACATTTTTAACTCTTTAATTTTTTAATACCTTTTCTACACTTCTATACTCACTTAATATTATGTATCAACCACCAAGATCAGAAAAAATAATAAAATAATAAAAAAGCAATGCAATAAAGAAGAAAAAGCAATGATTTGGCACTTAATTTATTCAATTCTGTCAACTTTAACATTTTACATAAAATATTTCAACTTTATTTTACATTATTAAAGCAAACAAATTTATGTTAGGTACTAAAAATATGTTTTAATTACTAATTGAATATATGGGAAAAATGTTTACCATTGTCGTCAAAGGATTAAACTTTCTTTCAAACCATTGATAAACAAACGCCACTCTTCTACTTTATATTCTATACCCAAGGCAGTCATTAGGCCATAATCATAACTGATCGTCTTGTTGAAAAAACCTTTTAGCTCTTCAACTTGATTGCGATAGTAACATATTCTTGCTTTGGGTTTTAATAAATTCCATCCCTTTAGTCTAGAGGCCAAAAGTTCTGCCTGTTGTTTGGACAAACTTATGTCATGTATCAATTCATTGAGATCTTTTTGAAATAGCAGATTTGTCTCATTAGATAAGAAAGTTTCTTGAAAGTCAGTGTCTAATGCAGGGAAAGGCAAATTATGGGCACCGCGTTTTTCATTTACTTTAATCAGTCTAGCTTGAGCACTCAAACAAGCAGGTTGTGTATAGTATAATTTAAGAATGCGTTGCCAGAGAAAAAAAATGTGTCCCAACTGTTTAAAATGTATGATGAACAGTATGAGATTTTATATTTTTAATTGGGGAAAAGAGACGAAAGTTTACTGGCAACACCGATTCCTGGTGAGAGCGGATAAAGAGTATAACTAATACAATCGTAAAATGTAATAGTATAGGTTGCCTTTCCCTGGTCTAATGCAATTTGGACAAAAACTTGTGTAGATACCTATTAGTAGGTACATTTCTTGTTACGAAATTTTGTTGTCCAGTGTAATCGACCAATTTTTATAAAATTCGGTTCATCGGGATTATTTGTGTCGAAATCCTGCCAAGTTTATGTATTTTAGACGTAAGAGTTTTTTACACAGACATAGCTCGATGGTACAAGTATTTTAGATTCAATCGTGGGTCTCTATATACAACTATTTTAGATTCAATCGTGGGTCTCTAGCTCATAACTCAATCGATTTAGAATTCCACACACACGGAATGACAATCTTATATAATTATTTATAGTATAAATTTTATACCCTTATTCACCACTTGTGTTGCTGGAATGTATAAAAAGAAGAATTATACATACACATGTGTAGTGTGTAATTTTTTTCCTAAACTGTTTTGGTAACATTTATTCAGTTTAATATGACACAATTTATATCTTTAAATTGTATTTACTTAAATCCCATATATACACTATTGATTTTCAAACAATTCAACATTTAAATTTTCCTTTAAGCAAACAACTATTTGACTAAAAATAATAAACCTGGCAGCTGAAATTTGATAACGCAATTTATTTACTTTTGAAAATCTTTTTACAAGAAACAATGTAAAAATGTGGTAGTCAGTGTTTATGGTGTTGGTTTTGGTGGCTTTCAAATTGTCAATCAAATGTCAAAAAATTTTAGAAGGTTTTACTTATTTCTTTCATTTGATTTACATTTTGTATAAACAATTGCGCATATTTGTTTAAGATGCATGATAATTTATATTTATTTTTATTTACGCTTCAAAATAAAATTATATAACATTCATTTAACAGCTATTAAAGAAAAATGGTATAAAAGAGTTTTTATCAAATATTTATTTGGTATTAAAACTGTGTGAAATCGAAAAATCATAAAAAACACAACAATCAGAAAACCTTGTTTAGTTTCCACATTCATATTAATGACACAAAATATTGTTCAGATATAAATGTTGCATGTAATTTAAAATCATTTATTCGATATACATTTGGAGTTTACTCAGGAAAATCATTTAATTGTGCAAAAATTTTTTTAAGCTTTTCATAACGCTATATAATAGGTTACGTGGGTTGCTCGCAAGTTAGCGTGTACACTCGGAGGCCTTGTGGCACATTGTGGTTCCCTAAGAATTACTGCCCCTTATTATGATAATTGATCACCTGAATTCCGTCTCACTTAAAGCCCATTCATCTATCAATTTCTATACGGTCACCAAGGGAGTATGAATATCCTTTTGTGCAAGAGTTACATCTTGGGACGACCTGTTGGTTATGCTCTCGTCAGATACTTTATTTCCCCGGATTCCCTGGGACCCATATCAATTTGACGTGATGTTGTGTCAGTTGTGCCAGTGATTGTATGCAATTGAGGAGAGATTTCGACTTAATAACGTTGGAGTTATGAGCCTTGATTGATGCAAGGCTGTCCGAGTAGATGTGTATACTCGAGTTTTCGAGATTCAGTTTCCGGATTCTTCTTGCTGCTGTATCGATGGCATATATCTCTGCCTGGAAAATCATGCAGGTATCGGGTAATCATAGATACAACAAAAAGTCCAGTTCATCTCAGAAAATTCCCGAGCCCATGCCTCTTTCTGTCTATGAACCATCAGTGTAGACTGAGATAACTTCGTCCGTTAAGACACTGTTTGCGGCCTAATCATCCCTTCATAACATATTTTTTGGAACTTTAAAGACAATAACTGTAATAATTTGGCTTTAAGGGTCGATAAAAATAAAAATCGTATCACATTTGCAAAAATTATAAGAGGTTTTGTTTGTCAGTGGATTTACTTTAATTTCTTGTTAAAATGATTGAGGCTAAAATGTCTTCTTGCTCATTGGACTCTGAGACAGCATAGCTAAGGTTATGTAAGTTCCGTAGGCTGTGAATCTTCAAAGCAGGACACTTGGAACCATCTAAAGCTGATCTTATTGTGATACCTAAGGGGAAAACACCAGATTCCTAAATCAACACTCTTTGTTTCCATAATGAACTCACCAGATGTATCTTAGATTAATCCTCGATAGCTTCCTGAAGGACTACTCCAATGCCGAATATTGGCACAATAAGTGAGACGTCTCTTCCTACCGTAGGCTATACCTAGAGTTCTTACGGTGTAGTGTGCTGCAATAAGTGATGCTAATGCTATTCATTTTATAGCATAAATTCCCGCTTGTAGAGTAATGTAAAAGTCAGGTAGCTTTGAACATGATTTTATCTCATATCATTAACAGAAGGAACCATCACCATGATTATTACCCCATTTGGAGCCATCACTATACACTAGGGTGGGCCGATTTGTAAGGACAAAAATTTGTCGACGTTCTGCCATCGATTTTTCAATAGCTTTTGGCATGAGGAAAAAAAAGTTCCAACACGATATATCAAGAAAATCATTTTCGAGGCGCACAAATTTCAATTTTTGACTTTATCTCAACTTTTATTTTTAAGGTTATTTTTAGTAGGTAATAAAAATAATCGGCTGATTTAATTGTTTTTTAAATATTAACTTTCCAAAGTGAAATTGTACGCTAAAAACGATGTTCAGTGGTTTAGAAAGGTTTTTTTTTTTTAAATAATTCCGTATCTTGGGAAATATTAGAGATATTATTTTTAAATTTCATATTTTTGGAGCTGAGGTATTTTTGAATAGATTTGAGTTTGCTCAGCTTCCTAGCGCCAATGGGAGTCAGTGTGTAGCCCCTCAAATATGGTCACTTAAAATTTTTAAAAAAATCCATTTACGATCCGATTGAACTGAACATTTAAACATAAATAAATACATGTGTAGGTTATCTCTATTAGTCGAAGAGATATTCAGGTTTATTGATTTTTTTTTTCAAGTTTTGCTCGATCTTTTTAAATACATTTGTAGGTTATCTCTATTAGTTGAAGAGATATTCAGGTTTACTGTTTTTTTTTTTTTTTTTTTTAATTTTGCTTGATCTTTTTATGGTTTTTTAGATATGGCGGGCCTATGGAGAGCCGAAATTTATTTCTAAAATATCAGCTATATTAACGATAAAACAGTTTTTCAAACAGTTATCTTGTCCCTATCAAAAGTTATATGCATCCAAATTTGGGACATGTAAAAAGAGCAGTATTTTTTACGTTTTTTTTTTTCCAAAAAGCTCGTCTATATTTTTCTTTTGTAGAAAAAATTTTCTTCGGGTCTATATACAATTTTTATACGATCTGGAAAGATAATGCGTTGAAAGTAAAATTTGGCTCTTGTAAGCGGACATAACACCTCCTAGACGTATACAAACTTGGCTAATTTAAAACAAAATATTCGTTTTGAGTAAAAAATTCTAAAAAGGCACCGATCCACAAAAAAGCTCCATATTTAAAACCAGAGGTGTTATTTTGGTATTAAAAGAAAAATGGAATTTTTTGAGATAAATGGATGTTTATTTCGTAATAAAAAGGAAGGTATGCCGTTAATAATGAAGCTACACCAGCCACCACGACGACGCTTACAGGACCATATTGTTTTCATTAAATTTTCCTTAACCAAATCGCAAAGTGGCTGCCCTATGTCCTTGATAGCCTCACGGATCCTATCTTTGAGGTCTTGAATCAACGCTGGGCTGTTGGCGTAGATGTTATCTTTCACGTGAGATACTTTTTCCGTAAAAGTGCAATAGTTTCGTTGCTTGTGTGGCACGTAGCACCGTCTTGTTGAAAGTAAACATTGTCCAGATCAATATCATCAAATTGCGACCATTAGATACTGTGTAATGACGTTTGTGGAATGCCTAGTTCCAAAGAACGACGAGAAATCGACAAACCTGGGTTTTCTTCAACACTGGGCTACAGCAGCAATATTCTCAGTTGTTCTTGATCGACGTGCACGGGTTTTATTCTTTACATCACTAACTTGTCCACTTGTCAATAACTCGAATTTATCCACCAATTTCAGTATTGCGGTCCGGCAAGGTGCTTCACGATGACCCAAAACTGCTTTAGTTTTGCGAACTGTTCCATTTTTAGTAATGGTGTAGTTTTTACTTGTCTAATGTCAAAGAATAAAAGCTTCAAAAGTGACAGCTACCGTAATTCTGGGTGATTCAAAATAATTTTTGGATTTTTGGAAAATCCTTTATAATCCCATATGTTTCATAAATAATTACAAAGTTGTTTTAATACCACGCGGTAAATAACGTCACAGTAGACACTTTTATAAAAAAAACTCAGTTTTTGGAACACATTTTCCCCGTTTTAAGAATTTCGGTATGTGAAAATATAAAATGTCAAAAATTATAATGCCATTGATTTAACGACATACGAGTCTACATTAATTCCAAATATTGTTATGATATCTTTCGCCTTTAATATTTTACATTAATTAAAATTGTTTTATATTTCTACGTGGAAAAACACCATATTATAATTTTTTAAGTTTTTAAGTTTCCCAAAAATTTATAAAATTATTTAATTTTACTAAAATATCAATCTTCAAGTCCTAAGGTTTTTAACAATATCAAGCACTTGTATAAAAATTTGTTATTCACTCCTCAGAAGTTCCACAAACCTTGCTCCCTTTGACAAATTTTTACGTTTTTTCATATACTTAGTTCATGAAAAATCTGTATAAGTAAAATTTAACTTTTGAATTTAAACACACACTGACTTAAAAGAAGGATTGGTGTAACACATGTTTCATGAAATATATGGAAAACGTACAAATTTGTCAAAAGGGGCAAGGTTTGTGTGAGGAGTAAATAAAGGCTTTTAATTTAAGTATTTGATGTTGTTGAAAACCTTATTAGTTGAAAATTATAAATTTTATACATTTTTATTACGTTACCTTAAAAATTATAATATGATAATTTACCATGAAGAAATATATAAAATTTAATTAATGTAAAATTTTAATGTTTACAGATATCATATCAAATATGCTTGTTCCATTTTTCGAAATTCAATCTATGAATTAAAAATTCTAGTTTGCATTCATTATACCAAAACAATGAATTGAATGAAAATATGAATGAATTCAACATGAACTAAAAATTCTGGAAAGCATTTAGTTTGCCCAAAATATAAACTAAAACTTTGATGAATTCATTGACAATTAAACGAATTCATTCAAATTTTAATTACATTCTTATTGCGGACAAATGTATACGAGAATTTTTAATTCATTGTGAATTCATCCATATTTAAATTCAGTTAGCTGTTATTGTAAAATTAAAGCATTCAATAATTTTACTTAATTCATGATAAGTTCTTAAAATTTTAATTCATATTTTGATCAAAATGAATACATGCAAAAATTACAATTCATTGCATGAATGATTCAAAGATTCATAAACAAATGAAAGATTATTTTACAGCTCTCTTTTATTGGAGGTATGACCAATTATCGTTCCGAAATTAGGTAGTTCAAGGAAAGAATGATAATCTCAAACAAAAAAACATTGAACGCTAAACTAAAACGGGTACTGGCTATAAGCAAACGCTCCAGAAACAGTTGTGGACCTAATACAGTTTATCCTGGGTAATTTTTGTATAAAGTTATATAACAGTGCACAATGGCCAAAAATACCGACCAAAAATGTTTTTTTTTTTTTTTTTAATTTTTATAAAATTTTAATGCTAAATTTTTCCTAACACTTGAACATATATAGCATCAGTGTTATTTTGGCTATAAAGTAACTATAGGGTTATTTATGGTGCTGTAAAGTCAAAGGTTTTTTCTTGTCATTTTAGTATTTGGAAAATTTGATTTTTTTACTTTTGAATCGAAGCAGGCTGAGCTATTTTCTTTAATTTTCTTTTTAAATTAGCTCATGTTTGTAAAAAACAGTTAGGTAATTATTATTGAGTTTTTTTTTATAAAATGAAGTGATTGGGAACTAGTTTTAAATCTATGAAAACTAAATTAAAAAGAAGTTTGAAAAGCCAGAAAAAGTTAATAGAGGCTATTAGAGTAGAAGTGTAAATTGCATTTTATACTGTAAAGTATCAAAAGTAAATGCTATAAATTTCAGCTGCAATTACGTGCCACTCCAACAACCAGAACGATTTCAGTGCTAACATCTTTTACAATTTTTTTGAATTTTTTTGGTCAATTTCAAAAACTGTGTAAGTTTGAGAGTTATTTGCGTCTATGCGTATTTGGCCAAACCATGTATTTATATGTCGAAGTTTTTCAATGGAACATTTATGTTATTTTTAATTATAAACCTAATTAAAGCCATTTACATAAATTACATACATTTTTCGATTCTTTTATAACGTCAGTGTTTATTTGGCCAAACCCTGTATGCAGTTTCTAATATTTTTTGCTATGGATCAAGTGTGTTGTTTTAACTTGCACACCAAACTTCAGGTTTTACATGAATAACCTGATTTTTTCCATAATTTCAAAACGTACATGGTTGTGTGGCCAAACCCTGTATATGTATTCTGAAATTTGAATGACCAATTTTTTTTATCACTTATGTTATTCATTATTTTTGGACTGCATTTCAGCCACTTACATTACTTACATGCAATTGTTTTTTATACTTTTAGAACGTCCATGATTCTTTGGCCAAACCCTGTATATTTATCGATCGATCGGTCATGATACTCTTAATACAAATACCAAATTTCAAAAATTTTTATTAAGAAATAAAGAAGTTATGGATTTTTGGCCGGAATTGATCATCGTGAACTGCAGTTGTGTATCTTGGTTTTTATTTCAGTGTGGAAGTAATTATACAGAAGTCCATAAAAGCTGTCTAAAATTTCTTGTTTTTTTTTAATCTGTGAATACGTTCACATAAATCATTTTAAATTTTGTGATTGTAAAATAATTATTGCTACTTCATTGTAGAAAATTATTCTTAAATATTGAATGTCCATACTAAATTCCTAACTGTTTTAAAAGAAATGTACTCATTTACTATTCCCTTTTTATCATATTCTTTCTGGAATATTATTACTCTGCTGAATTACTTTACTTTTGTACATAAGTATAACGGTAGTAACATTCTTAGTTTAAGTTCATATATTATAATGTTTTTTGAAATCAGACAGTAATAAATGAATTGTTAAAGCCGACGTACCGGTGATCGTAGCGAAAAATCGAGTTCATATTTAAAGATTTTTAACATGGTGCCGAAACCCGGGACAGCCGGCTATTAATTGTGTTTTGTTAACAATAAAATATTACTATTAAAAAGTGAATCAAATTATAAAATTATCCGAAACATTAATTAAAATAAAATGGAAGCGGTATATCGTGCTACGTGCCGTACACAAGTTACAAAATTATGTAATACCATTACGGATTATTTAAAAACGTTCAAAGATATAGGTTTTCAAGAAGTAAGCGATCCAAGCGGCGTGGAGTCTCAGATCGTCATTTATCTTCAGAGATTACGTAATGCTCACGCCAACTTAAGAAAAGCAGATGATGATATGAAGACTCTAATAAAATCGGATGATCTAGCGAAAGAATGTGAATCGGTTATTGAATACGACGACAGAGCCATTACCATAATAGCGCAACTTGAACATATTATGCGAATAAATTTTAAACAATCTAGCGAAACATCAATAAGCGGTGTAGAAGAGCGTAATGTAACAATGGTCCACCAGGAAGACAATGTTTGTAGCGGAGTAAAACTGAAGCCATTCCAACTAAAAAAGTTTGACGGCAATTTTGAAAACTGGCTGCCCTTTTGGGAACTATTCAAGAGAGCTGTTCATGAAAATAAACACTTGTCAGTAGCAGCAAAATTCAATTTTCTTAGCGAGTCATTAACAGGAAGAGCAGAGGCAACCATTGCAGGTTTTACGCCCACAGAGAAATGTTACAAAGAAGCTATTGACTTGTTGTTGGAAGAATATGGCCATACAGACAAAATAGTGGAAAAATTTGTTCAAAAATTAATGAGTATGAAACCAGTGGAGTCATCCAGTAATACTCATAGTCTGCGCCAACTCTATAACGAAGTGATTTCTACTATGAGGACTTTGTCTGCATTTCAGATTTCTTCATCACAATATGACATAATGGTGAAATCAATTTTATTAAAAAGTATACCAACAACAATGCGTATAGAATTTCATAGAAGGATGGCTAAAGGAAATATGAGTACAATATTAAATTCCAGTGTTGATACTGCAATTGAAAATCTTAAAGGTAATGGTCAAGAGGGGGAGCAGTTAAGTTTTTTGCTGAACTTTATTAAAAGCGAACTGGAAGCAATGGAAATGGCTCAATTATCAGAAAGTGATAAACGAATGTTTGAAAAAAGAGAGTCAAAACCAAAAAATCATACTGCAGCTACTCTACATGTGAACACCGATAGAAGTCAGTATTGTGTGTTCTGCAAAAGAAATAATCACTCGACAGCTACATGTAAAAGTAGTTTAAGCATCGACGAGAAAAAATTAATATTAAGAAAAGAGGGTAGATGTTACAGATGTACCAACAAAAATCATAACTCCAAGTTTTGCAGAACTACAAACATAAAGTGTAGGGAGTGTAGCGGCAAACATGTAACATCAATGTGTGAGCGTGAACAAAGAGAAAATAAGCGAAGTGATATACCACAAAAGAGCGAACATAAAATGTCAACTACAAAAGTAACAACGTCGACTGAAAGCCCCAATGGAACCAGCAGCGCAGCAGCCACAACACTAAATGTGAGCGAAGAGAAGGAGGAGGGGATATTTCTACAAACAGCAAAGGCAATAATAAGTAACGTTGACGACTATGATCAGGTGTTTTCTAGAATAATAATGGATAATGGCAGTCAGCGCACATATATTACTGAAAAATTAAAGAACAAATTAAAATTAAAAACAAACGGGGTAATTAAACTAAATATCGTGGCTTTCGGGAATAAAGAAAATAAAAAAGAAAGAGAATATGAAATAGTGAAAATAGCGTTGCGAAGTCAATATGATGAAACCATAATAACAATAAGCGCAATTGTAGTGCCGTCGATTTGTGTCGATAATCTTCCGTGTCCAAATACATTAAATAACTTGTCTGATCATATAAAATTAGAACTAGCGGATAATTCAATTATTAATAAAAAAACAGTAAGCGGTATAAATTTACTTATTGGTCAAGACAATTATTGGAAATTTAATACAAACAACAGCGAGAAAATTAGTGATACTTTAATGGCTGTAAAAACATTTTTTGGTTGGACAATTCAAGGTTACACAAAAGCTAATAAAAATCAATGTGTGTTAACCGTCACCGAAAACGAAAAACAAAAATTTAAAAGTGAAGAATTCGACATAACAAAGTTTTGGAATTTAGAATCGATCGGTATAACACAAAAAACGTCTCAGGATGACGATTTATATGAGAAAACTATACGCGGAATAAAATTCATAAACGGTCGTTATGTTGTAAATTTGCCGTGGAAAAATATTGATGAACATTTGAATGACAATAGAAACGTAGCTGAAAAACGATTATACAATTTAACAAATAAATTAGTAAAAAGTAATGAAAAGCTGACAGAATATGACAATGAAATACGAGATTTAATTAACAGCGGTATAGCAGAAAATGTAGTCGAAAATAAACATAATACAACAATTTATTATATGCCACACAAACCAGTATATCGGGAGGATAAAACTACTTCTAAATTACGTATTGTTTTCGATGCATCATCCAGCGAAATGGGATTTACATCTTTAAATGACCACCTAAGCCCAGTTGATAATTTGGTTGCAGATTTGTTAACTATGCTCTTGAGATTTCGGTCTAATAAAATAGCAATAATTGCAGATATAGAAAAGGCTTTCTTGCAAATATTTATAGCTGAAAAGGATCGTGACTCTCATCGATTTTTGTGGTATGAAACTCCACCACAAATAAACAAAAAGTTACCCAATATAGTTGAATTCCGTATGACAAGAGTAACATTTGGTACAACATCTAGCCCATTTTTATTGGCAGCGACCATACAAACACATATTGAAAAATATAAACAACAATTTGGTTCAATTTGCAGTAAACTACAACAGTCATTTTATGTTGACGATTTAATAATAAGCGTTGATAATTACGAAGATGCCAAATGTATGACTCTAGCGGCCAAAGAAATAATGAAAGATGCCAATTTTAATCTGAGAAAATGGAACACAAACGATGAGGAAGTAGCGGCGATATTTGGTGAGCGCACAGAAGTTGTGGAACAAAAGGTTTTGGGTATAAACTGGTGCATAGCGAGCGATTATATTAGCGTCGATGTAACAAACAATTTGTGTTATTTGAATTCATTAAGACCAACAAAACGAAATGTGATGAAGGCAATGGCAAAATTATATGACCCGATGGGGTTTTTAGGGCCATTTACTGTAAGAATTAAATTAATTTTACAGTCCATATGGAAAGAGAACACCAAATGGGATCAACTGTTAAGCGGCGAAATACTTGGTAATTTTCAAACATGGCAAGATGAATTAATTGATTTAAGCGAATTCAATATACCTCGATGTCTTTCATTGTCAAGCAAATCAACAAAAGAGCTTCACATTTTTGCAGATGCTAGCCCAAAAGCTTTTGGTGCAGTAGCATACGTTCGACACACAGCAGAAAATGGAGAGGTAAGCACAAATTTAATATGTTCGAAAAATAGAGTAAGTCCAATAAAGCAAGAAAATAAAGAAGTTACTCTACCCAAATTGGAATTGACGGCAGCGTTGATAGCAGCGAGACTGAAAGAATTTTTGCTCAAAGCTTTAGATTTCAAAATACATTCTACTACTCTGTGGACAGATTCGTCCATAACGTTGAGTTGGATAAATGGTCAAGGCAAACAATGTAAACCATATGTTAAAGCCAGGGTGAGTGAAATAAATAATTTAACAAATATTTACGACTGGAGACATTGTGACGGTAAAAGTAACCCTGCAGACTTACTCACAAGAGGAATTAAAGCTAAAGAATTAAATAAATCAGATTTGTGGAAGTTTGGACCCCCATGGTTGTTAGAGAGTGAATCCTATTGGCCCGAAAAAATTATAATTGAAAATTCAACAAATTTACTAGCCACAGAACTAAAGACAAACGTTGAAACATTTACACCTGTTGTTGAAATTGAACGATTTAGTAAATTAACTAGACTTTTAAGATCTACAGCGTACATATTTCGATTTATACAACGAATTAAAACCACATATTGAAGAACTTACAGCCGCCGAATTGCAAGAAGCTGTAAATTATTTAATAAAAGCTGAACAAAAACGGCACTACAGCAAAGAAATTAAAGCGTTGGAGAACAATCAAAAATTAGCAGCTGATTCTAAGTTGTCATCTTTAAATCCCAGCATTGTTAATGGTGTACTCAGAGCAAATTGCAGACTTCCCAAGGGAGAATTTTGCAGCGACATACGAAATCCCATAATTCTGCCAAAGAACTCTCATTTAAGTCAACTTATAGTACTAGATGCTCATCGCAAAACTCATCACAGTGGAATTTCTACAGTATTAGCGCATATCCGTAATAAGTATTGGATAATACAGGCACGACAACTAATCAAGCGAATTATTCAACGCTGTGTTGTGTGTTTACGCTTTTATGGAAAAAGCGCCATGGAACCTTGGACAGTATTGCCAGCAAAAAGAGTAGTTACCAGTCGTCCATTCGAAACCACAGGTGTTGACTTTGCTGGGCCACTCTATGTGACGTATGAAGATAGTGAACGGAAAGTATATATTATGCTATTCACATGCGCAGCTATTAGAGCAGTTCATTTAGAATTGGTCGGTGATATGACTACAAAAAGTTGTATAAACGCTTTACGTAAATTTGTGGCAAGAAGAGGCGTACCGGCAACAATTATCTCAGATAATGCAAAAACATTTAAGCGAGCTGATTTAGAGCTTAGAAAATTAGAGGAGTTAATGAAATCTAGCGATGTTCAAAGTATGGCAGCCCATCAAAATATTTCATGGAAATTTATACCAGAACGAGCGGCTTGGTGGGGCGGATTTTGGGAACGTCTTGTCAGAAGCGTTAAGAATTGTTTAAAAGCGTCTATTGGAAAATCAAAGTTAACCACCGATGACCTGACAACTCTATTAGCGGAAGTTGAAAGCGTCGTGAATGCCAGACCAATAACTTATGTTACCAGCGATCATAACGATTTGGAGCCTTTGTCTCCATCAAATTTCTTAACTAATTGTAAATGTATCTTATCTTCAACAGATATTAAACACGATGGGTCAGCAATAGCAAAATCATGGTATTTACGACAGTCGCTGATAAAAAATTATATGAAGCGTTGGCGTACCGAATATTTGTGTCAGCTTAGATCCATACACCACAACAAAACAGACTTATCCAAGAGTATAAAAGTGGGGGACGTCGTTTTGCTGCATGAGGATAATAAACCCAGGTTATTATGGCGATTAGCTCTAGTTCAACAAACGTACCAAGGTAGAGATGGCCGAGTTCGAGCGTGTGATGTGCGACTTCAGAACCAACAACGATTGAAAAGACCTATCCAGCTTCTGTACCCCTTAGAGATATCAGCTGCCGGGGCGGAGGATGTAGAAAATTATTCTTAAATATTGAATGTCCATACTAAATTCCTAACTGTTTTAAAAGAAATGTACTCATTTACTATTCCCTTTTTATCATATTCTTTCTGGAATATTATTACTCTGCTGAATTACTTTACTTTTGTACATAAGTATAACGGTAGTAACATTCTTAGTTTAAGTTCATATATTATAATGTTTTTTGAAATCAGACAGTAATAAATGAATTGTTAAAGCCGACGTACCGGTGATCGTAGCGAAAAATCGAGTTCATATTTAAAGATTTTTAACATTCATTTTTATTTCTTATCAATAGTTTGTAACATTTACAGGAAAAATCACACATTTATAAATTATGCCAAAAGTTGAATTCATAAACATTGTATATGAGTTTCACATTTTTATTTCCATGAACAGATAAAAAAAAATAATTTTCATTTATTTTTATTACATTTATGCAGGAAACAGGAAATTTAATGTTCTTGTAAAAAAAAAATAAAAAACAGAAATAAAATGTGTGCTTTTTATGAATGTAAGTTTTTGTATCTGTAAATATGAATTAGTGTTGCCAAATATCCCGATTTAAGCGGGATTGTCCCACTGCTAGTCATTGAAGCCTGCCCATTTCTTAACTACAAAAATAATGGATCTTAAGGGTCAATCGACTCAGAAAGCGATTAAAACATGTCTGTACATATTGTTACGCTTTAACCTTTTTAAAACGTTGATTTATTTCCTTTGAATAAACCGTATACTTTTGATTGCAAATGAAAGCCGCTTAGTAGTTTAAAATGGTAACAACTCTTTATTTATTTAAAATGTACAACAACAACAGTTCAAATAGTCACTTAGTGTCTTTATACATGTTTATCAATTCGCCGAAATGCACACACCCTTTATTTTTTTTTTTTTTTTTTTTTTTTTTTTTTAATGTTTATTTGGAAAGAAATTCATATTACATGTTTACCTTAAAATAAACAAAAAGTATAAATATAATTAATAATACTCTGTCCCTTTATTCGGGCTCTCTAGTATAAACACACACCCTTTATAATGTACAAACTTAAATGTACAAGACAGTTGATGTTAACTCTAACAGCGCCAATGATAAACTCACTCACGACTGCAACCTTTGCTACTATTTATACACATGCAAACTTTTGTGAATCTTCTACAATGCTCTTAATGGCAAACTAGTATGTTCGAATTCTAGAGCTTTCGATGTCAATGTTAGCAGCTTAAACATTTAGTGTTGCCAAACTTATAAACAATGCTAATAACCGCATGTTATCAAAATTGTTGATAAGTAGAAGCTTCTACTGATGGACGTGTTTATAAACATGATGAATGCTGCAGGCAGTCGTTACAGACCGTTAAATTCAAATCAGTATGCAAATTCGTAACAATATCTTTCTTTATAATTAATATTGTTTGGAACATGTCGTTTTTTGGAAGAAAGACGAAGACTATGGTTACGTTTGGTTTATTATTTCGTCAACCCCCATAGAAATATCATTGCGTTCTAGATCATTAATGATTCATATTTCTTGCACACAATAACTCACCCCTTTCGAAATTGAGTCTGATATTTAATTGAATATTTTAGTACTTTAAATGAAAACATTCTATATTTTTTAGGAATTTCAAGAAATTTCAAGAAATTTTCTTAATATAGCTGACTTATCATGCAATTTAGATTGTATTTTTTTTTTTTATTTTTCGTCCCGCGTAAATTTTGAAAATCAAGCCGTTTTTTAATTATTTTTTGTTAAGATTAAACTGGCAACCCTAGTATGAATAGACACAGACTTTTATGGTATTTCAGGTTAGAAAGAGAAAGTTATGTTTTCCTGTACAATAAAACAAAAATTCTTGCAAAAGCTTTTGAATGGAAACGATAATAAAATGTAGGAACAACATAAAATTAAATTTATTGTGTGGATGTCCTTTGTGAGGTTATCATTTAAATCAATAATTTATTTCTATTTAATTAATGAAATTAGCCACACAGAAACACACTTACAAATATAAGAAAATTATCTAAATTTTTTAATTATTTTTATAGGCGCTCGTGGCAGATTTTTACTTCCTGCAGGCAATTGTATTTGAATTTTATTAAGTCAGGAGGGAACATTTGACAAAGGGACCGATGTTGTTATAACCTCCACCACCATAAGTGAGGGTATATATAAGTTTGTCATTCTGTGTGTAACATTGAGAAATATTCACATAAAACCCAATAAAGTATATAGGGCAATTTGAACTCGATGTCTTCCGAGGATGAAATTTGCACCAAGATTAGTTCTATTGGATAGTATTTCTGACACAATTTTTCAACAAGATCGGTCCAGAACTTTCTGAGTTGACATTTTGGCCAATCAGGTGTTTTTTCTCAACCATGTTACTTATTACCTACTAGCTTGACCCGGTGCGCTTCGCTACCCCTGTCGTAGTCTATGTTGGAAATTTCAATAAAATCGTTATTGTTAAAGAACTAAAGGTACCAATTTTACCGGTTTTCCCCCTGTTTACCCCTTTCTGGTCCAAGTATTGAAAAAAGTTATAGCCTATTGACGCTTCCAAGTAAGGATCTATCTACGTTCCAAATTTCAATAAAATCTCAAACAAACAAACAAACAAACAAACAAACAAACAAACAAACAAACAAACAAACAAACAAACAAACAAACAAACAAACAAACAAACAAACAAACAAACAAACAAACAAACAAACAAACAAACAAACAAACAAACAAACAAACAAACAAACAAACAAACAAACAAACAAACAAACAAACAAACAAACAAACAAACAAACAAACAAACAAACAAACAAACAAACAAACAAACAAACAAACAAACAAACAAACAAACAAACAAACAAACAAACAAACAAACAAACAAACAAACAAACAAACAAACAAACAAACAAACAAACAAACAAACAAACAAACAAACAAACAAACAAACAAACAAACAAACAAACAAACAAACAAACAAACAAACAAACAAACAAACAAACAAACAAACAAACAAACAAACAAACAAACAAACAAACAAACAAACAAACAAACAAACAAACAAACAAACAAACAAACAAGCAAACAAACAAACAAACTAACTTACAAAGACATTTATATATTTATTTAGATTGTTCTTAGCAAAATGTGTTCCAAAAATTTTAGATAGCTATTTGTTCAATCTTTCAAAAAAAAATTGTTTTCAACTTTTGTTCATAAAACTCTATTGTTTGCTTATTCTATTATGTCCATCTTTTTATTTTACTATTATGTTAAAGATGGATATTACTACACGTCCTTACAAGTAAAATATAAATTTGGAGCAAATGTGTGATGAAAAATGTCTCGAGTTTATCGATTCTGTAGAGTTCTGTAGACAGCAAAGATGAAAGTATTGATAGCGATGATAGTGTTGCTGACTCCAGTTATGTTCCAAAAACGAAACACCATCGCTGAAAATATATCCCCAATAAGCCGCACAAAAGGGGCTTATTGTTTGTGATTCCAAAGGTTTTTCCCACCGTTTTTAAATCTACAATGGATCCGAAGATAATATAATTTTACCTGTTATACCGGACATTGGAGCTACCTTAAATGTTTGGATATTCCTAATTTCATTCATCACACCCAGTATTTTTATAACTTTTACAAATCCAAGCCACTGTTAGTCTATTTACGAGCCAGAGGAATTAATGAGAGGTACTTTGGGCACAATGAGAGGTACATATTTCTTGTTGATCATGATTTGAACAAATAGAAATGATTTTGCGTAGAATACATGACCTCAATACATATAGTCGAAATGAATATTGTATTATGAAAGGACAGCAAATATGTCCTCCCGTCATCTACATATATAATTATTGAACGATTCAGAAGAACCAATCCTGGAGAACAAAAATCAAAGATTCCTCGGTATGATAAAAGGCAGATGAAATTCGTCGAAATCAACTGTCCTCAAATTATTCGAGAATACAATGATCGCATGGGTAGAATAGATCTCATGGATGGTCTCCAGGGTCGATACCATACTGAAGCAAAATCTCGCAATATTATGATTAGGTTGTTCCACCATTTTGTGGACATGGTCTTTCCAAATGCATTCATTTTATACAAACGTCTGCAATCTAATTCTTCCAACTATGTGTTCGATTAAAGAACTGGTATTACAGCTTCCAGATTTGCGTAAGGAAATAGCTGCTGGACATATTTTCATCAAAAATATACGGTCTGTAGGACGACCATCTTTTCCAAATCTCGGTGAGCCTTTTTCACTACAGCCTGGCATATGAGGTGTTCGGAAAAGAGCTGCTCATCAAGTTGCTCATGTTCAGTTCCATGCTGACGATCATTTTCTTGTTTGGGTAGAGAGAAAAGCCAAAAAAAAAGGTGCAAACATTGTGTATTTTAACTTTGTTTGTTCCCTTTTCTCCCATAAAATTTGTTTATATATAAAATTTGGCGGTCTTCACAATTTTTTACCTGGCGTTCGTTTAGTCTATTGACTACATCTACTTGAAAAAAGGTTATTGGCTTCATCGGATAATTTTTACAGTTTTGCCAGTTAGATGGTTAAAGAATACTTTAGTGAAGGCTATATAAGATATATAGCTCTCTTACTTGCTTTAATATAGAAAGTTTTTATTCTTTCTTTTATTTGGTTTTTTTCGTTTATTGTCAAAGTAGTAAAACAAAAATTTTATGATGCTGAAATATTGATGGTATTTTGCTTGAGTTGGCATTAGATCTAGTTCAAACTCATACAAGTACTCGTAAGTATTCAACATTCATTTATACCATACATGCAGACATATGCATCTACTTACCATACGAGCACAATTTAAGCCAATCACATATGGACACATTAGACTCCATATTGTGGTTAGTGGATACGGAAAATAAAATGGAGGATAACAAATAAATGTTTTTTTTGGTTTTTGCCAAAAAAGCACAAATTATTTTGATATAAAGTTTCTAGTGGTTTAGGAGCAATTATATTTTAATTGATGGCTGCATACAGCTGTTCCATTTTTTTGTAAAAATTTGTTGGACCATTTCTATACATACAAAAAGTAATAACTAGTTTTTTCTTCAAATAAAGCTTTAATTGGTTTCCAATTTAAAAAAATACAATTCGATTTAATTTGTTTTTTAATTGTTAAGTTTTATTTTTGTGAAATTCTCTTTTTGTTGTTTTATTCTCATAGTAAATATTTTAAGCTGCCAAAAAATATATTTGGAATTGGTAATTTTACGTTGTACTGCAGTAATAAAATTTTTGATTTTGTGTAAAGTTTTTAATATAAGTGCAAACTAATGATGTTTTATTTTTTAACTAAACCATATAATACCTTAATATTCGTATTACTTTCATAAGTTCTGGTACACTTATTTTCTATAATAAATCGTAACAACACTTTTTTTTTTAAATATTTGTTGTATACTTATAAGAAAAATAAGGTTGTTTAAAGTGGCCGGCTATTTCGTATAAGCACGACCGAAATCTGACAAACCGCAGTCCATAGGAAAATAGTTTATTGCCCGAATATGGTTATGCTTAAAGGATTCCATATTTGGGTCACGAGTAGTGCAAACTATACTCTCTAAAATAGACCACAACCTATAATTCAAAGAATTCAGATCTGGACTACCAGCACACAGTGGTTTAGAAACTTTTTTTTTTTGGAAATAATTCGGTATCTCGGGAACCATTTCAGATATTGATACGAAATTCCACATGGTTGAAGCTGAACTTGTTCGTTCATGAAAAACCCAACTCTAGAATAGTTATTTCTCTCAAAAACATTTATTTTACATTTTATTGATTAGCATCTAGAAATTACTCGGTTAATAATTGTTTAAGTTTAAATTATTCGATTAACCGAGTAATTTATATTTTAAAATCGATTTCTAATGAAAAATAACTTTTTTATTAAAAAATAACTTTTTTAGTAAAAAATTACTTTATAGAAAAAATTTATTTTTTAGTAAAAAGTACTTCTTTAGTAAAAAATTACTTTTTTTAGTAAAAAATAACTTTTTTAGTAAAAAATTACTTTTTTACTAAAAAATTACTTTATAGTAAAAAATTTATTTTTTAGCAAAAAGTACTTTTTTAGTAAAAAATTACTTTTTAGTAAAAATTACTTTTTTAGTAAAAAATAACTTTTAGTAAAAAATAACTTTTTTAGTAAAAAATTACTTTTTTAGTAAAAAATAACTTTTTTAGTAAAAAATTACTTTTTTAGTAAAAAATTACTTTTTTAGTAAAAAATTACTTTTTTACTAAAAAATTACTTTATAGTAAAAAATTTATTTTTTAGCAAAAAGTACTTTTTTAGTAAAAAATTACTTTTTAGTAAAAAATAACTTTTTTAGTAAAAAATTACTTTTTTAGTAAAAAATAACTTTTAGTAAAAAATAACTTTTTTAGTAAAAAATTACTTTTTTAGTAAAAAATTACCTTTTTAGTAAAAAATTACTTTTTTACTAAAAAATTACTTAATAGTAAAAAATTTATTTTTTAGCAAAAAGTACTTTTTTAGTAAAAAATTACTTTTTAGTAAAAAATTACTTTTTTAGTAAAAAATAACTTTTAGTAAAAAATTACTTTTTTAGTAAAAAATTACTTTTTTAGTAAAAAATAACTTTTTTAGTAAAAAATTACTTTTTTAGTAAAAAATTACTTTTTTAGTAAAAAATTACTTTTTTACTAAAAAATTACTTTATAGTAAAAAATTTATTTTTTAGCAAAAAGTACTTTTTTAGTAAAAAATTACTTTTTAGTAAAAAATAACTTTTTTAGTAAAAAATTACTTTTTTAGTAAAAAATAACTTTTAGTAAAAAATAACTTTTTTAGTAAAAAATTACTTTTTTAGTAAAAAATTACCTTTTTAGTAAAAAATTACTTTTTTACTAAAAAATTACTTAATAGTAAAAAATTTATTTTTTAGCAAAAAGTACTTTTTTAGTAAAAAATTACTTTTTAGTAAAAAATAACTTTTTTAGTAAAAAATTACTTTTTTAGTAAAAAATAACTTTTAGTAAAAAATAACTTTTTTAGTAAAAAATTACTTTTTTAGTAAAAAATTACCTTTTTAGTAAAAAATTACTTTTTTACTAAAAAATTACTTAATAGTAAAAAATTTATTTTTTAGCAAAAAGTACTTTTTTAGTAAAAAATTACTTTTTAGTAAAAAATAACTTTTTTAGTAAAAAATTACTTTTTTAGTAAAAAATAACTTTTAGTAAAAAATAGCTTTTAGTAAAAAATAACTTTTTTAGTAAAAAATTACTTTTTTAGTAAAAAATTACTTTTTTAGTAAAAAATTACTTTTTTAGTAAAAAATTACTTTTTTAGTAAAAAATTACTTTTTTAGTAAAAAATAATTTTTTTAGTAAAAAATTACTTTTTTAGTAAAAATTTCTTTTTTAGTAAAAAAAATTTTTTTAGTAAAAAAATAAATTTTTGTTAAAAAAAAATTTTTGTGAAAAAGTATTTTTTTTTATATGAAAATTCTGTCATGGAGTCTATGAACCTAACAATTGCAAATTTATGAACGCGCATAAGGTCACAAAATAGGTAAATGTTAGGTTAATACAAGTTTACTTAAGCTCACTTTAAATATTCGCACATGCAACTCTCAAAAACAACAATAAACCAAAGAGAAACTTATACATTACAGGGTACATGAAAAAATGAGAAGTGCATAGTAAGCAGTCTTTAAGTTGAACAAAATAGTAGAGAATTTTTTACAAGGTGTGTGAATTGCATGCATTATTTTAAAGTATAATAAAGAATTAGATATAATGTTTTATATATCAATGGAAAGGTAATGAAATGTAGTTTTTAAAACTTGTAACATTTTGATAACTTCTAAATAACTTTTACATGCTAATGAGGAAAATGTAAAATAATTATTTTTGAGAGAAATAACTATTCTAGAGTTGGGTTGTTTATGAACGAACAAGTTCAATTGAACAATTCAGTCAATTGAACAATGTGTAGGTGTTCAGCATAGGGTACAACTAGAGGCGCAACTGAGAGTAAGCTGAGAGTAACAATAATTACTCTCTTCGCACGTACTTGTGATATGTGAATTCAACATACTTGCGAGGGAATTTAACACATCAGAATTCTTGAAATTTTGACTTCGATTTCCCGACTAAATATATACCGAACCGCTTTTTTACACTTCCACACAATTTTTGTCAATTTTTTTTAATACTTGTAGGACACTTTTATTTCTGAAACACTTTTATTTTGCTCAAATGAACAAATTTACTTTTTTATTTATTTTTGACACTTAAATTTATCTGTGGTAGAATTTTATTTATAGAACAGAGTTTCAATTTTTGGTATTGAAAATAGAAGAAAATTTAAATAAATTAAAATTTAAACATTTTTATAGAACTCTGTGTGTCTGGTGAAAATTAAAAAGGCACCAATACAACCTCAAAACTATGTACTAATACATTCTCACGACTTAGGTTTTTGACAACAGACTTAGGTTTTCTCCCTCTCAGTAGCGCTTCTATGGATATATTATTCTATGGTGTTCAGGCTTATTGCTCTTTTTTTCTTTTTGTTCGTTTGACATTTCTGTATTGCATATTAAAAATGTTTTCATCATTATTAAAAAAAATTTGTTTCCAAAAGCAGTTTAGATGACAACTCTGTAAATGCCTTCACTGAGAAATTATTCAATAAGTTAGTTCAGCCAAACACCGCATACTAAAAATTAACGACTGAACAAAAAGAACATATTTATTCATTTATTTGTTCTGAACAAAAATCAACAATCAGTAAAAAGAACGATTATGCCCAACTCTAAACTATTCCAATGTCGAAAATATTTTTATTTTATAATTTTTTAATTGTGACTTTCAATGACTCATTATCGATCTGCAATGACGTTCAAACGTTAGTGAATATTTTATGTTTAATTTAACAATTTTCATTAAGTAAATTATCAAAAACATTTTTCTTTCAAAATTTCAATAATTTATATTCGTGAACGATTTTCGGAAGTGGGCCTTATATGGGAGCTATGACCAATTATGGACCGATCACCATGAAATTAAGTGGTGTGATTAAAATCTGTATGAAAGTTATTTATGTTGCATTTTATGTGTATACCAACATTTTTAAGAGATTTATGCTCGTTAAAGTGATTATCGGAAGCAGGCCTTATATGGGAGCTATGACTAATTATGAACCGATCACCATGAAATTAAGTGGTGTGATTAATGTCTGTATGAAAGTTATTTATGTTGCCTTTTTTGTGTATACCAACATTTTTAAGAGATTTATGCTCGTTAAAGTGATTATCGGAAGCAGGCCTTATATGGGAGCTATGACTAATTATGAACCGATCATAATAAAATTCGGTGACATGAATTTCGTATATATAAAACTTATTTGGAGAAAAACTTGTGCAGATACTTATATAAATTAAACATTTATGACCTATAAAGTCCAATTTCGGGAGGACATTTGTATGGGGGCTAGGTGAAATAATGAACCGATTTCAGCCAGTTTCAATAGCCTTGGTCCTTGGGTAGAAAAAATGATATGTACCAAATCTTATCGAAATATCTTCAAGATTGCGACCTGTACTCTGCGCACAAGGTTTACATGGACAACCAGCCAGACGGACGGACGGACGGACATCGTTTAATCGACTCAGAAAGTGATTTTGAGTCGATCGGTATACTTTAAGGTGGGAGTTAGGCTAATATTTTTGGGCGTTACAAACATCTGCACAAATCCAATATACCCTTCCCACTATGGTGGTGTAGGGTATAATAAAATTTATTGTAAATGTAACATTTTGCAGAAAATATGTAGCTATTTTTCAAACATAAACCTGACAAAACTCGTTGGCACAGCTTGGAAAAAAATATCTAAAAACGTTGGTCCAAAAAGTTAGCTTATAATTATATTTTTGGAGAAACTATAAATATGTATTATATGTAATAAGATCATTTCTTTAGCATATCGCAAATAAATATGTATTATATGTAATAAGATGATTTCTTTAGCATATCGCAAATAAATGTCTATACTGTATTCGGTGGGGTATTCCCTTCTTTGGGATTTTAGAAGAAATAGGCTAAATAAGAAATTTTGACACAAATGTCGTAACGCAATGAAATTTTTTACGTACAGCTTTTGGTACCAAATGTAAAGTCGTAAATTAAAATACGATTTAGGAAAAGCAAGTCCTGCAATTCCCAAAAAGTAAAAAAAAAATTCCAATGCAGTTTTTCGAACAAAAGTTTACGAAAATTCTACATTTTCTCAATTTTAAAATTGACTTTGTACTAGTAAAATAATGCTTTGATTTTTTATTGGTTAATCAGCAGAAAATATTCAAATAAGCACGCACAGGCATGGTTTTAATAGATCTAACAGAGGAATGTAATAAAATAAATTAATTCAAATGAATTCGAAAAAAGAATTAGCAATTCAAATGAATGAAATCAAAAATGAGTTGCAATCAATCAAATTTAAGAGCAGAACTTTATGGGGGAATGAAAAATGTATCCTACCAAAATGAAAATATTCTGTGCAAAAATTGAAAAGCCTTGTTCTGGATCCGCACATGATCAAAGAAACATGATGTTTGGAGTTTGTTTCTTCAAGAATAACAGATTTTTATTTTGAAATACGCTGAAGGACAAAACAATAATGTTTTTTTGATCAATCACAAGAAACTTTAAACAAAATATTGACTCTCAATCACAAACAATAAACTTTAATCAAAGCCATCTTTGACTACTCATAGACATTAGAATCTTTAAAATTCGATTAAAAAATGTTCAAAAAAGAAATTTTCCACAATATAAGATATGATATTATTTAAACAAAAAATGATTGCTAAAGTTTAAATCTAAGAATAAGGTGATACACAAAACGAGAGTAATGTTTGCTGTCTTTTACATAAAAAATTAGTTGAATAACAAGGCAACAGTGATGCTTACTGTAGATTTACTTACAAAATAAATTCATATTTCAATCAATTCATATGAGTTGGAAATGAATGACTAATTCTTTTTTCTAATTCATTTGAATTAATTCAAAATCAATTTAATTCAAATGAATTTCAATTCATTTTTACCAAATTCATTTGAATTGACTCATATTTCATTCAATTCATTTTGTTGTGTGAATAATTCGCGAATTAATTCAAAAATGAATGATTCATTTACAGCTCTGAACTAGATATATGAATGTTTCTATACAACATGTACAACAATCGTTATATTTATTATATTGTTTGAGGGTTTATAAGACTCGGCATAACCGAATATAACACTCTTGCATTTTATTATTGAAACATATATTATTTTAGGTATCTAGATGTAGCTTGAGGGTTTATTACATAGGGTACAACTAGAGGCGCAACTGAGAGTAAGCTGAGAGTAACAATAATTACTCTCTTCACACGTACTTGTGATATGTGAATTCAACATACTTGTGAGAGAATTTAACACATCAAAATACTTGAAATTTAAACTTCGATTTCCCGACTAAATATAGACCGAACCGGTTTTTTACACTTCTACACAACTTTTGTAAATTTTTTTTAATACTTGCAGGACACTTTTATTTCCGAAATACTTTTATTTTGCTCAAATGAACAAATTTATTTTTTATTAATTTTTGACACTTAAATTTATCTGTGGTAGAATTTTATTTATAGAACAGAGTTTCAATTTTTGGTATTGAAAATAGAAGAAAATTTATATAAATTAAAATTTAAACATTTTTATAGAACTCTGTGTGTCTGGTGAAAATTAAAAAGGCACTAATACAACCTCAAAACTATGTACTAATACATTCTCACGACTTAGGTTTTTGACAACAGACTTAGGTTTTTTCCCTCTCAGTAACGCTTCTATGGATATATTATTCTATGGTTTATTATATCCATAGCTTTTTTGGTTTTAATAACAGATATTCAGTTAGCAAAGAAGCATTACGATTAAAATAACCAAATTATTGTACTCAACTAGAATTTTTCAACCACAGCTGAAAGAATGAATCAGTAAATGTTCTTATAAGAATTATTTAGATGCTTAACATTACAACTTCTAAGGATAATCATGTATAGAGAAAATAATAAAAATAATAGTGCTTTAAATTTGTGAAAAACTTCGCTTTCGAAATTAACTACGCATGTTTTCCTGATTTTACATAGTCGGAATTCTTAAGTTGTTTATAAAAAAAAGATAGAAATTATTAATTTAATACCGATACAAACTACGAGTATGACAATATAGCTCAAAGCCACTATTAAACTAGAAGCTCTTATATAGGTTGGCCTAACATTGATTAACCAAAAGTAGTTATTTTATACGTCTTTTAAAATGCTAGTAAAAGTCTCAGGCTAGTATTTCCTTTATTTGTTCGTACTTTTCGTTGATATCAACTATAAATTGTTAAAAAGTACATACTTGCCTATTATAAAGAGACAAACTGATAAAACTAAGATTTTTGTTTGGGTTTAATCGAAGATTTCTTTAATGGAACGATAGTTTTCATCTCGCAACACGATTACTTTCTCAACCATTGTATACGTAACAAATTTTCCAATTGAAATGCCGTAAGATATCTTTGAGCCTTTTTGTATATAAAATTTGAGCGTTTCGTAGCTGTTCGTGAAACATTCTGAAGTTCAGAGTAGTTCACTAACATCCGCTTCACTTGATTACGAAGAGTTGTAACAATGTAATGCAAATATTCAATGATATATGGGCAAAAGCTATTTTCTTTTAAAATCTGTGAAACCGACCATCATTGTTTATTATTTTTTGATTGTGACTTTGACAAAGTAGCAAATAATTTTTTGTTAATGATACTACTAGCAACACAATTCCAAATTTCCATTATTTGCTTTGTATTTCGCCAATTCCTCTTAGTCAACGATTTCATATTTCAGATAATTTTTGACATGAGTTTGCTATATCTAATCTGGAAAACTATTTTAAGTGAAGTTAAGCCCAGCAGCTTGAAAATTTATTTTCTTCACACACAATTTCGGATCAGTCACCCAGCGGGAAAAAGATACAGTAAAGAGGGCTTCCTAAATGCCTTATTTTGCAGACACAAGGAAACCCAGCTGCATTGCAAAATCATTTCAATTTTACACGGCGTGTTATTGCGAGCCAAGGCCTTGCATACTCGCTGTTAGAGGGCTGAGAGAGGCCTACTTAAGAAGGCATTTTAGAAGGTATACATATCTGCTGAAGTAAAAAATGAATTCAACATAAAACCTAAAGAATGGACTTTAAAATATCACGTGTGTAGTTTTATATATAAAAAACTCCTTCACGCGAAATTCACATCTTCAAATATTATAAAAGACTAAATTATTTAGAAGATTTTGCACCTACTTCTGGTTTAATGTAACAGTTTATAATAAAGACATCAAAATAAATAGTATTATAGAGAGCCTATAATTGCAAAAACAATCATGTTTGAATATTAAATAAATGTTTTCTATACCTTATTTTGCAATGCAATTTTGATTGTGTAGAAGGAGTGTCATAGCCCTTCTAGAACATCTTCTGCGAGCAGGCAGAGTAAAATGAGTATCGCATCTCTTAGAATGTGTAAACAGGTCCTTTAGAAGGCCTATAAAGTGTAGACCTAGAATTGTTTCCCGCTGGGTCTAATGTGCTCTTGCGAATGTTATTGTAATTGTGATTTAATTTGTGTTTCATTGTATGATTCCATTTCAACACTTGACATAGTAATTCCCTGACAGACATATGAGAATTTAATGCTGATGAGGGAAGTTCTATTTTTATTTTTTAGCTTTTTAAGTAAGTACATCAAAAAAAAAAAAAACAGATAGAATTTGATTTTCCGTTTTAAATATACACTGACTACTTACAATACAAACAAATAAACGATTTTAGGTATTTCCTTATTTTTGTTTTTAAACCACCAACATAATATTTTGATTAGACTTGAAACTACAAAACCATTACTGACATGGAAGAATGATTGATTAGAAAAATGTTACGACAGACAATTCTGTAAAACACAGGTTAAACAACAAATGCATAAACAATATTCTGTTTGCTTAAAGATGTATAATAATTAATATTATTTTTAGGAGGAATTATTAAATAATATTTGTTATATTTAGTATTTTTGGGACTTTTCTAAGAACTGCATTGATGTATTTTATTGATTAGTACATCTCACATATAAATTCTACAGAATTTATACTTTCGTCTTCGGTATTAATATAACAACATTTATCAGGCTGTAACTGTTCATGCAAGAACGATTTAATTTGACCATTAATTGGTAAGGGCATCTTACAAAAACTGTGTTTTTTATTTAATCTTAATCCGTTTGAAATCTTTGCAACAGCCACAAAACGGTGCGACTGCATACATCGGTCACGTGACAACAGATATTTTGTGGGATACATTTTCATATAGCAAAATGTTCCGTTACAATTTATCTGGCTTCCCGATTTGGATATTTTATAAATGTGGCGGGTATTGGGGAAATAAAATACCTGGTGGTGATTAAAATGTAGCCTAAGGAATGGTAGTTGGTTCCTTAGTACCATAGGAAAGCAAGAGTTGAGTCAACTGGTGTGGTAACTAATGGAAAGGAGACGGCACAGTGACGTTCTGTATAGTGGTTACAGTCAATGATCTCATTGACATTGACAGCGGGCGTCGGTCTTGGAGCAAGCGGCTCGCTTTATAAAGGTGTATTTTAGTGTATTTAGCGTCTGTAAACTGTCTGGTACATACGAAGCAATGGACCAATCATGAAATGATTAATGAAACTACTACAATGAATACAACAGAAATTGAAGAATCTCCTACTACGATAACGACCATTGGCACACGAAAACGGATCTTGATGACAGGAGATCTCACATGATCTGGTGGTTCAATCTTCCCTCCCATTCATAAATATACGTGGTCATTCCCAGATAGAACACATCTGTATTCGTCGAAAATGGAGAGGGACATTAGTAGATGTGCGCTCTAAAGAGTCGCTGATATGGACAGCGACCACGAGCTAGTGGTAGCCACAATAAAAATTATACTTAACCCGACAATGGTGACGCACATTTGACGCACATTTGAGTAATTGATCACTTTTTTAAAAAAAATGTGTGCTCATTTACTTAAAAACAACGACGGAGAATAAATTAATTCGATTTTTTAACACACCCGGTCTCATAGGCATATAGGTCACCATTGGCGAGTTAAAAGTATATAAAAGAAAAACACACAGCAAATACATAAACGCTTAGATAAAACTAAGAATAATAGAGTTGGAGAATTGTTAAAATATCGATTACCATCAAATAACAGAAGCTGGTAAGAAACCTGCATGCAAAGAAAATAAAAAATATGGATATCAGACATCAGCTAGAATTTAATACAGGAATGAAATCGATTAAAACAACAGCAATTGGAAGACATAAATCTTAAACTACAACACATCACCGTAGCGAAGGCTGTTAACCAGCCCGAAAGGACAAAAGAAAGTACTTCGAAAACAAAGCCACTAATATGGAGCCACTAATATGAAAGAGATCTATCAACTAATATGTCGACTTTGGAATCAAAATATGAGCCGTAACCATGCCATAAATGAAAATTATCCCTGGAGAAATGAGAAACTGGAACTATCTTCAGATCACTCACCCACTATAGTTACTTTATTGTGCCTCCGACTGGTAGTTTAGCGATGACAGGCACACGAATTAATTGGATCAAATATAAAAAAAAACTCAGCACATATTGCTCGGAAAATATACCGCTAAGAACACCAGAAAACATCGATAACTCTCTTATCAATTTCGATAAAAAATCTCAAACTGGCTGCTCAACATGCTACCCAAACCCCCAGAAAACTCAGGTATAATAGAATTTATTCTGCAGATGTCGAATGGCTCTTAAATGAAAGAAGAGGAGTTCGAAGAGAGTGGCAATTGGACAGATACCCCCAACTCAATTCGAAGCTTAAAAGGTGTATAAAAAACTTAAAAAGATCCTGAAATTACAAAAATGGAATCATTGAAAATATAACTAGAAAGCCTGGACGCAACGCCGCAATCGGATTGCTCATTATGGCGAGCCACAAAAAGTATAAAAGGAGCTGTCATATGCTAGCCACCCTTGCGAAATTTAAGTGGTGGTTGGGCAAGAAACGATACTGAAAAGGGAATCAGCTTGTTAATCATTTGAAGCAAATATTTACCCCGAACACATCAAATGATACTATCCACCTGTTCTACACCATTTTGGAGCAGCCGTACCTCTACGTTTTGAGATTCGAGATATCGAAAAGGCTGTTGTTGATTTTAACTCCAAGAAAGCACCTAGTATTGACAAAATCAGTAACAAGATGATTACTTATGGAGCTACCCGGGATAGGAATAAAAATAATTATTTTTATTTTTAATGCTATATTACGCCTTGAATATTATCCTCCAGAATGGAAGGTTTCACTGGTTACCATGATACTTAAGCCGGGAAAAGATCACACAAAAGTAGAGTCATATAGAACAATAGCCTATTATCTAATATATCAAATCTATTTGAGAAGATACTCATGAACAAGTTGTACCCGATGTTAGCTGAAAACAATTGTATTCCGAATCATCAATTTGGATTTATAAGAAAACACAGTACGTACTATCGAACAAACCCATAGACTTGTAAATATTGTTCCACTCTCTTCATAGACATTTATCAAGCACTTGATAAAGTATGGCATGATGATTAATATACAAATTGAGTCAAAATTTACCCGCAAACACACATAAGCTATTGGAACATTGAAGGTTAAAGAAGGAGACTTTTTAAGTACTCTGCAACCCATTGGAGCTGAAGCCTTTGAAGGCAGTATCCTGGGACCCTTTTGATATCTGATATATTCGTCTGATATGTCAACTAACAATCGCACTCATACCTCAACATTTGCTATTCAAAGCATTCATGGATACTCTTAAAAAGCGTCTCGTTACTTACAAAAAACGTATTTGAATTATAAAAATTGTTAATGCAATGAAAAATTAAAGTCAACGAGCAAAAATGTACACATATAACATTTACATTGCATAGAGAATTATGCACCCCTATTCATATCAATAATCAAACAATAATTCAACAATCGGAAGATAAATATTTCGCAATAAATCTCGATCGTCGCCTTACATGAAAATGTCATATACTAGTAGATGCAAAGTTGATTCAAATGAAATTGAAATCAATTCAAATTAATTGGCTCATTGGCAAAAACTCTACACTTAGTTTAGATTGTAAAGTTCTACTTTATAACATGATCATGAAACCAATATGGTGTTATGGCATACAGCTTTGGGCACGGCCTCAGCGTCAAATGTAGAAAAAATCCAAAGACGCCAAAACAAGTTTTTAAGAATGATCACAGTTGCCCCCTGGTATATCAAGAACGCAAATATACACAAAGATCTAAACGTGCCACTTGTAAAAACTGTGATCATGAAAAATGTAGAAAAATATTTAAAAAAAATTGAAATTCACCCAAACCCACTGACCCGCAACATATTAGATACCCGTGGCCACACTCGATTAAGAAGAAGGGACACAGCAGACCTAATTCAAAGACTAGAAGGCAGAATGCTAGTTTAATCAAAGCAACAATAAATAAACAATTGTTCGTTCGGCTAAATAAATAATAGTTATTAGATAAAAGATTTGAAATACTTATTGCTAGTTCATTAAGTAATGAAGATATAATAAACGGTGAGGAAGGTGGCATTCCGCCAGAGGCTTACCCTGCAATATCAGTAGAATCTTTACAACCATATATTTGTGATGCTTGGACAAATGAGCCATCATTAAGCTTCCAAAGAAAAATTATTTGTCCAATTGCGATAATTGGGCATCACCCTACTTCACACTATACAATTAATAATAGACTGCAGTACGTTGAGAAGATTCTGCAAAAAGAAAGGCAGGGTTTTGTCCACATCGGAGTTGTTTAATTCAGACAAATACTCTTTGTGTCATAATAGAACAATCTATAGAGTGACGCACACTGCTTTATTTAGTATTTGTCAACTTAAGAAAAGCATTCGATCCTATAAGACGTGGCGCAATACGGGACGAATTTAGAGCTAAGGGCGCACCATCAAAATTAATAAACATCCTCAGGGTTATGTACACCAATTCCTCACTACAAGTTCGTTACAATGGGGTGATAAGTGAATCCTACAGCAGTTAAGCTTTCTCCATTGCTTTTTTTCGGTGGTACTTAATGAGATAATGTTAAATCTATGCGAATAGGGCTAATGTTTGAGGCTTTTGCAAACATCTGGAAGATTTGGATTTCACACACGATATCTGTCTCATTTCGCACAAAATCAAAGTGGACGATTAGTCAAGTTAGCAAGGGCTATTGGTTTTGAAATAAACATTAGAAAGACACATGCAAGGCGAGTAATTAATGTTAACGATAGCCTTTTGTCTGCTCTTTAATTCTCTTTTAACAAGAGCCCAATACTATCCACTGGACTCAGCTCCAGGCAGTTTGGACGAATAGTACATTATTGGTCTTGTACCAGTCAAGACCTTTCTTACCATAGTGACAGATGCCAAATCAAGCCAAAAAGGAATGGACACATTAAGAAGTCTTATAAATAGAAACATCCTTTTTTGTAAACATTGATGTAAATTTCGGTATTTATAGGGCCCTTTGTAACAAATGTTTGACTTTTTTGCCGTAACCGCATATTGCTTGCCATATCAAGAACTTTTTGGAAAATTTTGTCTGCTTTTGGGTCCTAAACTTTTCCTCAACATTCCCTCGAGCATCTGCAACGTACAAAATTTTCCATACGTTCATTTCGTCATCCATGCATTCTCCGTGCAATGTCTTTGGCCTCTAAATTTTTAGCAGAGTTCCTGTCAGTAACTTTTTGAGCCTTGTATGCTTTTAAACCTTGCATTGGCTTTAACTTTTCGTACCAAATAATCTGAGTACTGACCTAAACGTGCTGCTTCCCTACCGGATATGTTGGGAACTCTTTTGAAAATGCTTTCAATTTATTGGCTTTGGAAACATCATGTGTACCATTCCTTTAAATAATGCTTGGGTTAAAAGTTTTAATGAAAAACGTGTGTTAAGAATTTTACGATCTCAGTTCTTAGCACAGAGACTTCAAGTATTTATAAACAAGTGTCTGCGAAAATCACAAACACAGAGCTCTGTAGGCTAACAAATGAAGAACCAATAGTTCTTCAAATAACAAGAAGAAAATACTCTCTGCAGCGTTACGAGAGCCACCTCAGAATGGAATCCCCATGGAAAAATACATGGCGTAGAACAAATTTTAATGAACTTAAGACAGTAAACAAATCATTTGATGAAATTAAATTTATTTGTAATGATAAAATTATTTGGAATTAGTTTATAGAAGCCATATATTCCGAATTGGAATAATTAAAGGAAAAATAATTCCCAGATATAGGGAGAGCTGTGATAGCTAACAAAGGAAGAACCAATATTTCTTCAAATAACAAAAAGAAAATGGATATGGATAGGACATTATCTCCGCAAACCCATTGGCAGCGTTACGAGAGCTACCTCAGAATGGAATTCCCAAGGGCAAATACATGGCATAGAACGATTTTTAATGATCTTAAGAAAGTAAACAAATCATTTGATGAAATTAAATTAATTTGTAATGATAGAATTAGTTGGAATTGGATGTTTTTAAATTTTCTCTCATAAAACTGTAGAGACTTATAGACTATTATAAATACATAGGGAAATTATTAAAATCCAACGACAGTATATTCTGACCAGTGAACTGGATGATACATAAGAGGCCATCTGTTTAGTATTTCCGCTAAAAGTTAGGATCATTATTACTACAAATGGTGTGAGTAGTATAATTAAATCCGATTACGATCAATTGACGAGGATTCTGTAACTGAAGGAATAAAATAAATAATACTAAACACTGTATTGTAATAATTGAACAGTTGCTTTAATTTCATTATACTGCCATTGAAAAATTCATGAGTTCCGTGTATTAAAAAACAAAAATATAATTAAGTTCCTTTTACAATGAAATTCAACATTTTATCCTATGTGTATCAACAATATTATATACTCAAGTATATATTGTGTGTATAGATGTATACTAAAAAACAAACATACATATCAAAAGTTTTTAATCTTCTAAACCAGAAAAGAAAAACAAAACAACATTACTGTTGATATTTCGACAGTTTATTAGTCTTTAACAATTGAGGCATGAAAATGTTTCAAACTCAAGATAAACTCCGTTGCTAAGTTGGTAAACCACAATTTACTTTTCGTTGGAATTTTTTTGTGTTAATCAATTTTAAATTGTTGTGTTTAAGTCGGTTGCTGTTTTTGTTTTGTTCATGTGTTTGTTTAATTGTTTGTGTTGAGTAAAACAACAAATGGAACATTCTAAACAACCGTATTTTAAGTATTTTAATGTGAAAAGTTTTTTTTTCTTTGAAATATAAACAAAGTTTAAAAACATTAATTAAAGATAGCTGGTTACAGGTAACGTATAAGTGTTGTTGATTTTCTTAAATTAAATATAACGCATACGCACTGAGGTGTGTAAAATTCAAAGGAATCAAAATGATGAGCCGACGTTACAAAAAAAAAACTTTTACATTTGAGAAAATTGTTCATTATTTTTTGGGATTACAAAGCTCAAACATTAAATTTTTCATCTAATATGAAGGAATTTGTTCTTAATACTTGCTTGATAATAGACAAAGTTTAACAAAGTTTTTATCTTATCAAGGGTAAAAAATTACAACTTTTGCCTTGAATTACTTGTTTTGTGCATATAACTTCAAAACCCTATTAATTTTCTAAGAATACACAATAATTAAATGTATATGATATACAATATACATACATGTATAATCATATTATGAGTAGTTGATGCCATGATTTATATGATTGGTTTATATATAGTTATAATAAACTATTGGACAAATGTGTCCTTTTATATTTTGAACTGAAAAGAAAACCTCAATAAGTACTCAATATATTCAATGCAATGCTTGATTGTACTATATGTCATTCAAGTATTTATTTAACTAGAAAATTGAAAATCATACAGTACTTGGTCAAGAGTAATATTTTCTTTACAACTTATAGTTAGTTCATTTATTTTTTTCTTTTTTTTAAGCAAAAACTAAAATGCAGAAAAGAGAATGTGTAAAAAGCAAGTAAGAAAAATATTTGTAGGTAATAGTAGATTATAAGCTTTACTACACTATCTTAGTTCTCATCTGAGCTAAACAACTATTCAGATTGTTGCTCTGTTTATAAGCTTCTTGATGAATGCTGAGTATCGTACCATGGAAAATTACATGGTTTCTGGAGAATCGTCTAACATTCTCCTCAGATAAAGACTTAGTGAAAGTGTAGCTCAGATAATACTATTAGCATAGCTTCAACAAGAACATGCTATCAGATCATGCATTCTTTAAATCTTTTGTAGTTAGAAACATATATAGCAAATTTAAAGACGCCGGGAGAAATATAAACTGTCCACTCTCCTTTGGCAAAAAGAGAACAAGTTATTAGTAAAATAGTTATAACTAACTGAGAGTTGTATTCATATATATTAGCACGTTAATACAATTCATTATTAAACAGAGGCAGTGTGCGTGGTCACAATCTAATCTTTATTTTTTGGCGTTACCAACACTTCAATAATATTAATGCCTTGAATTACAAATAAGTGAATATTTTTATACAATTGTGACATACATTTAATGTTGTTTATGTGACAAATGTCCTAAATACTATTTTTTTTATAAAACATTGGGAAGTAAATACAAAACACAAAAATATAGACAAAATCTAATATAGTTGAAGACTTATTGAAAAGTACCACAAAAATATAAATTTGAAATGACTTTGAAAAAATAAGCTTAAAAAAATTTCACCCCATGTTCGATAATAACGGATCTTCGGAGAGCTGGTACTGATAAATTATTGCATTCATCGAGAACCTTCTGATCTGCAGGTTAATTTCCTCTATTATGTAAAAAACTCCGCAAGGTGGTCGAACTGTGTAATAAGCCTCCACACAGTGGGGCAGAATCAAACTTTTTTGGAAATAAATTTGGCATTTCTAAACGATTAGTCCGATCGGGATAAAATTTATCGTGGGCATAGTTAAGGAGTATTTAAGTTATTAAAATGGACTCTACAAATTCTCCAGGAGCGGCGTTATAGGGTAAGTAGGGTATCTTCGACATATACAATTTTTAAACACATGCCACTATTTTTGGAAAGCGATTGGCTAGGTCTTGATAAAACATGCTTGCCTGTGCTATTTATCTATTACAATTTCCGAGTTATTGGTATTTCAAAATTTAAATTTTAAAATGTTGCCATATTCTAGTCCGCTTTTTTAAAAATATAGGTCGTACTTTTGGAACTAATAAACTCGAATTTCCTTTGTTAGTTAGACAGCTAAATTATCAATAACATACAAAAGATCTAAGAGTAATATCGAATATGGATCCAAAAATAAACGATTTTGTATTTAAAAATTCAAAAAAGCAGATTTTTGCTGTATTTTGGGCGAAAAGGTTACTTAACTCCTTTTTTATTATACAAAAACTTTATTTAAGAACATATAACAATTTTATGGTCATCTGTAAAGCATCTTTATGGAGAACATTTTGGTATAAAAAACATGTCTTACTTTTCGAAAATGTCGGTCCTACGCCCTTTGGAATTTGACTTATTTTTTTTATCAAAATTTCAAATTTGGGCCACATGTTCTAAAATGCCAAAGCTGAGATTAGAAAACTGGAAAGATTTTTGGAAACCTTGACGTGTTTCCTATATATCTCCAAAGTATTTTCCTAGCCACGAAGGAAATGTGGACCTTGTTGGCATAATTGTAAAAAAATTAAATTTTTGGGATTTTCCATCCAATTTTTAGAAATTGAGGGATTCCCTTTATCCGCTTGGCAAGTTTTCTATTTATCCCCAAAGTATTTTCCCAGTCACAAAGGAAATGTGGACCTTATGGGCATAATTGTAAAAAAATAAAATTTTTGTGATTTTCGATCCAATTTTTAGGAATTGTTGGATTCCCTTTTGGCAAGTTTTTACACTTTGTTATTTAGAATGACAAATATAAAAAACGTTGAAGGTTTTATTGAGTTTTGTTAATAAATAACGATTTTATTTTATATTACATATTTATTGAACCTCTAAAACAATTGGGAACAATACACATTTACTTTGAACAAATTATTTTTTTTTTTGTTTAGAAAAGTTAATTTTTGGTCTTACAAAAAAAACTTCAAGTCAATATCTCAATTCAATATTCTCACTTCGCCCACACTCTTTTTGGAGAGCCAGGGATGAAATTCGACTAGATTTCCATAATTCAACTCCTTCTTCTTAATGGTGTAGATCTAGGCTTATCCGAAATTATTCTGGAACCGAAGCCATGTTGGACTTAAAAAACTCGGACAAGAATGACAAACGTCGATAAAGTCATTTACTCGTGTAGAAGGTCAATTGAGAGAACCTGGAGAAGTACACTAAGGAATATTAAATGGTTTTTCGACAAGGTGGTTTAAAGGCTTTTGGCTAATTCACCCATCGCAGAGCCTTTGGCCGTCGAATGACCCGTCGTTATTAATGGTTATATTTGTACCACATCATCTAATGTTGTATTGTTATATTGAATTGGCTTTGCGATAACCTTTGAAAAGGAGAGTTGTTTTCGATACTACTGACATATTGAACTGGAGGAAATTTGCCAATCCATGCATATTGATCCACCTAGGTGGTGGACGTCATAAGTTTAGAATCCTTCATACTTGCAATGCGAGAGAGAACTGTTTTCCTTTCTGAACCATTTTAACCCAGGGTCACAATGGGACTAAAGAAGGAACCACGAATTGTACTCTATAGTGTTGGAACAACTAGGATTTTAACCTCTCAAAACCCTGATAGCAAATATTGTGGATTTTAGATTGCCGATGAATTATGATTTAGAGCTTCTATGAAAGTGATAAGATCTACAAAAATGATTTCTGTGAAAACATAGATACCGTTTTGTCAACTTCCGACAATCCTCTTGTAAACTCGGAATGATGTCTGCAAAGAGTCTCTGGAAATAATACTTGCAAATAAATTTCGGGATCAGGCATATGTGTCATCTAAAACTCGAAATTTATTAAAACATTCACTCATATAAGTTGCCTGAACCTGATAGCATTAAAGCAGATTATTGAAATATGTTTTTAACTTTTGGATTTAGAGGTAAAATCAATAAGTTAATAAACTATGAAGCCAACATCTTGATGATTGAAATTTTTTTGTATGCTTTTTTTTATTTTATTTATTTATTAACAATGTTAGATGCAATGCCAATTGTTAAAAGTGGATAGATATCATATTGCTTCGTTTAAAAAATATGTATACTGTAACTGTACTTATTAACCAGTGTTTGCTCACTATAGACTGGTTGTAGTTTGAGTTGAGTTTTTTTTTGTCTATCAAATAGTTATAGCTCTGTTCAATAACTAAAAGTTGTTACTAGTTAGTAACAATTGTTACTGGAAAAGCGTTCATTAACTTAAAAAACTAGCAAGTAGAGAAAAAATCAAGAGCGTATAAATTTTAGAGAGTGTTCTCTCGTTGCAAACTATTACAAGTTCTATTTTGAACTCGTAATAGTTAGCAGCTTATATTTCATATGTTTTGTGTTATTGTTTATTTATTTACAATTTTATTTTTGTGGTGAAAAAAATAAAATTGAAGAAAATGTGAACATTTATACATTTTAAAAGGAAAAAATATGAAAATTGTGTGTATAAATTTTTTGTTACTGGCAAAGCGTTCATTTACTTTTTACTATTTTTGAGAATTTGAGAGAGTAATTTTGTATATTTTGATTTTATTCTCTCGTTGCAAGTATTTACTGGGAAAGTAAATGAACAGACCTATAGACAGAGGGGCTGTGGAAATTTTGAAATTCAAACATTTTAATTTAAAATTTATAAAAATTTTCAACTTTTGTTCCTAAAATATCTAACAAATGGAGAAATGTGGAAGAGTTGCAGCAACTTACTCAAGTGATAAGGTTTAACAAATATTTAAATACATTTTTGAAGGTGGAAAACTAAATACTTTTATACCAACACATATTGCAGGGGCTCCAGGCCATCATCATCAAGGGCGAGCGCTATAGGTCACTTACCAACTTATATGATATGGATACCAGTGACATGTGGTTTCAATACGAAGTGAAAGTGATTTGAACTGGTCACCTAGATCGTGCGATTTGACCCCGTCTATGCTTATAAGCCACAAACCACAAAGGCAACATAACCTAGGCCATCGGTCAAATTCTGCTTTATTTACGCGCCAAAATCATGGAAAATTTTACATTTCATACACGCGCCACCCAGCGAAGACGTAGATGTTATACAAGGTGGCGCAAAAGTAATCCTCCTATCAGAAAATGCTATAAATTTTGCGATTGGCCCCTAATGTCAGTTCTGTTTTGACATTTGTGTAGTAAACACATGCGAAATACACGTTAATAAACAATGTTACGCTACACTGCTCCAGAACGCGGAATATTGCTGACTATTTATTTGACCAATAATCGGTCGGTGAATTTGGCACAACGTGAATTTTGTCGCAGATTTCCTGGCCGTCCAACGCCTACTGGTGAAACACTGCGACGTTTAGCCGCTCGCCTAGAAGAGACTGGCACAACACGAGATGCTGCCAGGCGTGGCAGACCCCGGAGTAGCCGTTCTGCAGAGAATATTGCTGCTGTAGCCGAGGATGTCATGGAAGCGCCGTCGACATCGACCAGACGACGTGCCACGCAAATGGATATCAGTCGACGGTCTTTACAGCGAATTTTGGTACAAGATTTGAAGATGTTTCCGTACAAAGTCCAGACGGTGCATCAGCTGTTAGCTGCTGACCGCCAATCGCGTCTAACATACGCTCAAGCCATCCTTAATCACCACCAAGAGGAAGATGATTTTTCATCAAAAATAATCATGAGTGATGAGGCCCATTTCCATCTTAGCGGGTACGTAAATAAGCAAAATTTACGCTTCTGGGGCACTGAAAATCCGCGTGTAACCCACGAAGAGCCATTACACCCGCTCAAAGTCACTGTATGGTGTGCTGTTTTCGCTGGAGAAGTCATCGGATCTTTTTTCTTCGAAGACGTCGCGTGCCAAACGGTTACTGTGAATGGTGAGCGCTACAGAGCAATGATCAACGAGTTCTTTTTGCCGCAACTTGATGAATTGGGATTGGAAAACATGTGGTTCCAACAGACTTCTTTTTGTGGGGCTTTTTGAAGTCGCGGGTTTATGTCAACAAGCCTCAGACTCTTGTAGCTCTTAAAGACAATATCCGTCCAGAATGTGAGGACCTATCGCCGGAAGTTTTGGCCAAAGTGATGGAAAATGCCATAAAAGGGCTCAAATGACAATCAACTGTGGCGGCGGCCATTTACATGACATCATATTCTCGACTTGATATAAAAAACAAAAATTAAAAGACCAAATAAAAATAATCCGAAGGAAGAATCAAAGTTTTTAATTTTTTTTTTTTTTAATTACAGCCAAAAAACATCGAAAGTTTACTTTTGCATTTTATACATATTGGCACCTTTCAAACGAATACAAAATATCGATGATACATTAAACATACATTGTTTTACTCAAATTTAAAAGTAGGAAGCGCTTAATGAAATACAATTAAGCTAAATTCAAAAAACATTTTAAAACCCGTTCTATATCTATTCTAGAATGTATGAAATATAGAAAACTGGATATTTTGAGTTTTATTCTTAAAACCAACGAAAATGGGAATAATTTATTGTAATAGAATTTAACAATATTTATTTTATCAATCAACTGTACTTAAAGTACAAAATTTAAAAAAAAAAATTTAAACTGTGATTGAGATACGGAGAGCGTAACACCAAAAGGTATGCACACAATTATTGTGAATACATGTGTTTTGCAGGTAGTTGGTGGCGTATACTTAATATTATATTAAACTTCAAATTCAATAGTAAGTATACGTTTCGTGTCCTATATTTAATACGAATATGGAAATCAGAGATGAAAAATTTAAAAATAATGCTGTACTCAAGCTATAGTGTTACATTTACACTGTACTTGTATTAAATTAAATAAATCTTATACCGTTAAATATAAAAATTCTCAAAAATAAGTAAATTTATTAAACTTTAAAGTATCCGGATATCATCCTATTAAAGATTTTATAGTTGATTCCGTTACCTTTTTGGGATAACTTTCCTGTGTTCTCTAATTCTTTTTTTACAAGAGTCCAATACCTTTCCACAGCCCAAAGTTATGTGACTGTTTATAGACACACCTACTTATAAACGCGACTGTCTATACACGCGACTCGCTATAGACGAGACTGTCTATAGATTCGACTCTCTATAGACACGACTATTTATAGACGCCACTGTATATACGCGCGACTCGTTATAGACGTGACTGTCTATAGACGCGACTCTCTATAGCAGACATACGCAAGGAGCCACCTTAAGAGCTCTCTGGTTTTATTTTTTTTCACACGTACGAAATTGGAGAAAAGGATATAACACCAAAAACATACAAAAACTTTACAAACCTTTGTCTCACGGCACTGAATGACAGAGAGCACTACTCAAAAAACGCAAATACAAAATGAAGCGGTGTTAGTGTGCAAAGGCAATTTTACGCTTTGCCGATGTCTGCTCTATAGACACGATGTGACTGTCTATAGTCGCGACTCTCTATAGACACGACTATTTATAGACGAGACTGTCTACACACGAGAACCCGCTATAGACGAGACTGTCTATAGACGCGACTGTCTATAGATACAACTATTTATAGGAGCCACTGTCTATACACGCGACTCGCTATAGATGTTAATGTCTATAGATGAGACTCCCTGTAGACACGACTATTTATAGACGAGACTATCTATACACGAGACCCGCTATAGACGAGACTGTCTACAGACGAGATTTTCTATAGACGCGACTGTCTATAGACACAAGCATTTATAGGCGCCACTGTCTATACACGCGACTTGCTATAGACGTGACTGTCTATAGATGCGACTCTCCGTAGACGTGACTATTTATAGGCGAGACTCGATATAGACGAGACTCGATATAGACGAGACTGTCTATAGACGAGACTATCTATAGACGAAACTGTCTATAGACGCGATTCTCTATGGACACAACTACTTATAGACGAGTCTGTCTATAGACACAACTATTTAAAGTCGCGAATGTCTATACACGCGACTCGATATAGATGTGACTGTCTATAGATACGACTCTCTACAGACACGACTATTTATAGACGAGACTCGCTATAGACGAGAGCGTATCACAATAGAACAAGTGGTCTAGTTGTATTGGATTGGACTCTGACAACTCTTACCTACAAAACATACTATTTGGTAATACCTATTTGATATATTTAAACCGCAGGTTAGGATTTCTAACATTATACTGTACCTGATTTAAGAAGATAATTACTTCGTGTTTTACAAAAATGTTAAAAACTGTTGACGATTTTTTAGAAATTGCATAATAAATTGGTTTATATAACCATATTCACAGACAATAATTGCATTAAATGTTGTTTACTTTTTTCTAGATATTGCTGTCAATAAGTCATTCAAGCTTAAATAAAATGATAATTGACAGCATATCTAACAAATAAGTCAAAACTAAACAACATTAAATCCAATTCTTTTGTACAAATACAACGAAAACTCAACTGTATATTTTTGTTTTGCTTCTTTATTTTTGATTCTGCTATTGTTTGTTGTCTGATTTGGTTGTCATTTCCTTACTTTATACTTTTAAAAGTGTAGATATAATGTAATATTTCATCATCAAATTGTACATACACATACATATACCAAAAATATCTACAATCACTCACATTTGTACACAAATAAGTACAATAGGCCAGCCCTTAAAAAAATTGAGTTACTTTGTATGGGCCTTATTTTATTTTTCCGTACTTATCTATAACTATGCAAAATTTGAGGTCATTTGGATAAAGAGAACCCTTGTAGTAAATCTATTGAGAGTAGTAAAACACATATTTGTAGTGGTAATATTTTTAGTTTTACAAAACTGTTCAATTGCATTTAGAAGAGTGAAAAAATGTCACGTTATACGAATATTATCATATAAATCCATAAGTAGTTAACTCATTGAACAAATTATAAATTACTTGATGTACAAAATAAACCAGTAAATAACTATATTTGTGAACATTTAACAACTTTCAATAGAGTTGCGCCACGATTTCGATTGGACTCGAAACTTGAATCAGTTAGTTTTAGATATTGTACTAAAGAAATAAATTTATTAAGGACAGTACTAATGTACACTCATCCATCTATACAAAAATGACTGTATGTCAGTTTATTTGTTCGTTTGTATCTTCCCTGAGTGAAATTTTTGTCAATTATTTTAAACGAACTAGTCTCGTGATATGTGAAAAGAGGACATATCAATTAACTTGTACAATTTATAAATTGTCAACTATTTTATGAATGAATTTTAAACAATTTTGGTAAAAATATTTGGTCAATTCACAAGGGGTCTTTTCATGTCATAATGTCGTAATGGTTCACTAATCGGCGGCTCGCCTTAACCTTGACTTCAATTGGCTCCGTGCTAGAAATCTGGGAAGCGCGTTCGGGTGGTTTTGTAACTTTTTAATGTATTTCTCAAGGATTTTTTTCAACTCATCCTTTACCAATGGTACTTGTAGGTCTCTATGGATGTTCTCATTTCTTATGCACCATGGTGCGTCAGTCATGGTCTTATGACTACTTGATTGGGCCCTCTGTATAACATCAATACTGGTATTATTAGCAGTTCCTCACAATTGATTTCCACATGTCCAAATTGGTTTAAAATGTTTTTATACAGGGTGACTTTAAAGTCAAGGCTTAGCTTTGATTCCACACTGATTATCCAGTGAAGGCTACATGCTCTTAACTTCATGTGAAGTCTCTTCATTTCTATATGACGGCTCCAAGTAAGTCTTCTATCTAAGTGAATAACAAGTTTTGTAACAGAAGCAGACTGAGATATATTAACGTTGTTAAGTGTGACAGGTGGACAACATTTTATCCTAAGTGTGAACGTTACATGTTTGTTTTTAATTATTTACTTGTTATCTCCATTTGTTTAACCATGTCTCCACACATCTTAGGTAGCTATATAGTATACTAGATGCTATATATGGATTTTTGTGTGAGCTAATAATAGCGCTGTCATCAGCAAATGTAGAAATAGTTAATATATCGTTCGTAGGCAAGTCAAAGGTGTAAATCAAATAGAGGGTAGGTTCAAGAACACTTTCTAGTGTTACTGCTGCTCTAATCTTATATTCTCTTGTCACATATTCGTTGTACTTAACTGTAAATTAACGGTCCGATAGATAAGATTCCAATAGTTTATGGGAACATGGTATCAGCAAACATTTTATTTTATATACCAGGTCTGTGTGCAATACTTTGTCTGTATAGCCTTCTAAGATTTATGTACATTATTTTCCTATTATCGTAAGTAGTTTGATTACAAATATGATGTGTCGAAACTTGCCCACTGTAAAAACATATAAATTATAGCTGAGCGAAAGTCTTAAGAAAAGTATCAAGATTTTTAAAAATAGCAGGATATTTGTATACTTGCAGTGGCATGGTATTTAATTAAACATTAACAAAGAATTCCGGTATTAACTATATTCATTTAATTTTTTATAAAATCCTTTCACATTTATTTTGTTTGACTGTGACAAGGGTAAATATGTGTTATTAGGGAATGTCTTGCAAACAGTAAATAGTAAGAACTTTCAAATTTTACACAATTTATTTGGTTACCGCGTGGGCGTGTCACCTCCCATACAGAGTAAATAGTTATTTTCAAATAGCTGGACACCTACAATTGCGAAAGTCTTTAAATTTTTTACAAATAAATTTCCTGTAACTAAAAACTAAATTGTTATTTTCGAATATATAGAGAACTATAATCGCGAAGGTCATCAAACTTTGTCCGAATAATTTTCTTATTATTATACATACTTTGGCTGAAAATGTGCGGGATCGGATTAGTGGCTTTGGCCTCTCCCATATACAATAAATAGTTATTATTGTATACCTGGAGGACTATAGCAGTTCAAGACTCTAAAAGTGGCATGAGTTATTTTGTTATTATTGTGCATAGATAAGTTAGAAATGGGTTAAATCAGAACAGTGGGCGTTAGTTATTTTAGAATATCTGAAGAACTGCAATTTCGAAATTCTTAAAAATTTTTATAAATTACTTTTTACGAGTGCTACTGCGCTAAAAATAAAGGGGATTGGAACAGTGGGGTTTGTCTCACCCATACTAAGTAAATATTTATTATCTTAAAGTTGAATATTTAACAAATCTGAGTGGCAAGGGTATATAAAAGATTGTCACTCCGTTTGTAATTTCTACATTTTTCATTTTCGACCCCACAAAGTAATATATTCTGGCTCGTTATAGATAACGAAGTCGATATAGCCATATCTGTATGTTTAAATCAAATTTCCGTAGCCCACAAATAACCTACGTACATAACTCATACATTAATATATCGGGAATTCCTCCGGATCGGTTGCTATTTAAAATCGACACAATCGGCCAACAAGTGGCTGAGATATAACGAAAAAACCTGGACAACTTTCCGACTTTCATACCAATGAAAGTCGCACCTACAATAAGTCAAAATCGGGAAATATATTTTTAAACCCGAAAATTTAAAAAAATATATTAAACATTTTTATTTTAAAGTATAATTCAGCACAGCCGAATATGGCTCTGTTACTTGTTTAATCTTTAACTGTTAAGGTGGTGGTAAATTTTAACCTCTCTTTATATTTTTTTAAAATACTCTTTTCCATTGCAATTTAATTTTCTTAGTATCTTCTCATATAGTAATCGTTGTTACTCAGTTGTGTTTTTGCAGAGCTAGACATATCAGAGCGAAGCTACGCACATGATGGTGTAAAAATCACAACTCGTCAGCATTTACGTAAATTTATCTTTGAAAATATTTTACCACCATGTCAGGGTTAGCGTATTTATTTAGAGGAAAATATTTTGCCCCACATCAAAATTAACGTTATATTTTAATAGAATTATTATTTTGGATATTTGTGGTGTCAACTCTTTCATTATTTTTCAGACCTTTTAAAAAAGCTTGAAAGACAAATGATTTTACCACATTTGAAAAACGTCAACACAACCAATAACTCCCTTGATTATTAGGAGAAAATTGGTAACATTTTGGTTCCGGACTCAGTACCTCCGTCTCCTACAGAGTCGGTCTCTGTTGCTCGTAAGTTACGCTACATATGCCCGACTAGGCTAAAGCGCAAAACTACACACTTTTGTCTGCAATGTAGTAAGCCAATGTGTATGGTATGCAGCAATTGTGCGAACACAGATTTGGTTGAGTAAAAAAACTCCAAAAAGGATGACCTGTAGTTTCTACACCTGATTATTTTTTTTATGATCTCTTTTATATCTTTAAGTTTTTACATTTGGCTGTGAAAAAATGTCCTCTAAATTTTTGATTTTCTTTAAATTTATATTTTTTTATATTTTTGATATATCGTTTTTGTTATACTAAAAAAAAGGTTTGTGAAGTAAAATAACTTAAAGCAAATAAAACTATTTGTTGGTTTCCTTATTTTTTGTAATTAAAAATGTAGTAGCTTATTTTTCAAAAGCAAATAATTAAAAAAATTTTTTTTTTCAAATTTCAACACCTCGACAGTTAAAGTTTAATGTAATATTAGGAGTTTACAAAATTTGTGTGAATTTTGTAGATACCATTCCGCTGTTATGCCAAAAATTAGAGTAATCGGTTGCGTGGACCGTCCCATACAAATTACATATTTGATATCGAATATTTGCCAGCGACGGTTATAAGGGATATCAAAAAAGTTATTTTATAACCATTATTTTGTGACTTTGAAAATAAAAATCCATCTAAAACGGTTATTTTAGTTAGTTTGGATGAAACTGTTAAAAAGAGAGTTTAAATTAGCCGTCATAAAAAAAACTCATTTGAGGACTTTTATTTTTCCCGTCATTAAAAAAACTCATTTGAGGACTTTTATTTTTTCCGTCTGAAAATAAAACTCATTTTATGTAAATTGCTTGTTGTTGATCAGATCATTACACTTTGTAAGCACCTTACATTGCAATTTAATAAATCGTCATTAAAACAAAATCATGTGGGTTTTTAATTTGTTATTGTTTGATTCCTATTCCTTGTATAAATTGGCAAAAACTGTACAATGTGTTCCTGCAACACAGGTAAGCGTGGAAAGAGCATTCTCTACTCTAAAATTGGTATTGAGTGATCTGCGTTCAAATCTTTCTGCAGAAAATTTGGAAAAATTGTGTTCGTTAAATTAAACAAATAAATTTTAACAGTTTCATCCGAACTTTTATTTTTACGTTGGAACATAACCGTTAATTGTGGAGTTGAGATCATTTTTCTAATATCACCATATATTCTGAAAGAGCATTTCAATACGAATCTATTGGTATATGACAGTATAGGTCTCCGTTGCCTCTAACATAGAGATTTTTTGAGTTTAAATTTTCTGGATAACCGTTATTTACGGTCCCTGATATTTGCACAACTATGTGTCGCCAGTATTTGTCGATGAGGGGGGATCGAAATGCGTAATTCTTATATCATTGTATGTAGTTGATATTAAAGTTGGTGAGATTTAAGCCGTGTGCATGGAAAGTTAAGTATTTTTGAATATCTAAAGAAATCTCTAAGTTTTGTACGAATTACTTCCCTACCATTATAAGTAGTTTAGCGAATTATAAAGGTAGGGAATAATATGACACTCATATATTGAACTTCAATGTCGAATAACTTTTCCATATGAGAATAAAAAAAAGATAGCAGTTGGAATCAGTTAAACTGAAACCAGCCTAAATATCAATACACATCAAAAATAAGGTTTATAGTGGTGTAAAGAAATACGAAATTTTAGGGGTATTATGAAAAGTAATATATGTAATATCAATACATTTTAAAATTACAAGATAGTAATATATCTTTGTATACACTTAAAAACTATACAACATTTCCGGTATTAATTATAGTCACTTATCCCATTAACACGAGTCTGGTTATGTGTTAACTAAAAGTTATACTGACAGTTTTCATCCAAAAATAATTTTAAACGACAGTATAACTATGTTGTTATGGGGTTAATTTTTTATTTTCCTACGATTGGTTTATCGAAGCGCACCGGGTTAATCTAGTATGCATATAAAATGAAAATGATAAGGGTTCTACATTATACTGGAATACATTCCATATTTGTCATTGTGTGCAAATCTAATATGCAAAATGTATATATGAGTGTAGTCATACGTAACTGTGTCAAATTGGTTTGTACCTTTGCACAAGAGTTTGAGTATACAAATAAATAGAGTGATATTTGCAACTGTAAGACTGTGTTAAAGTTATATGAATTTGACAACGACAATATATATTATGTTACATATTGTTGATTATTGACAAAATTCCCACTTAATCTTACTTTATTAAGGCTTATGTGAATGAGTGCTAGAAATTAAAATACATATATTTTTGTACATACATTTAATAGCGTTTCTGATATAAAATATTGTGTCTAGCTAAATACTATTGCACAGAGATTGATTAAAGAAGAAAATTGGTGTATACTCTCAGATGTAAAAATATTAATTCACTACATGTAATATCATTAAACACCATGCGATAAATTAAATTAATATAATCATTACTTTTTTAAAAATTTGGGGTTTTTCCAAGATTGCTCCAAAATAGCAAATTTTTCTTCAGGACATTTAAGCTTAATGTGAATATATATAAAGGTCTTATTACTAAATAACTTATCCTAAGTTAAAATCTTTAATTATGTATATAATCAGTTAAGGGTATATTATCATCTTGCTTGACCGAATATGTTGTATTACCTTGTTTTATTTATTCTTAAAACATTTTAATATATTTGATTTAAACAAATATTTACACATTAATATAATGAAATTATGTTTTTTTCATTTACCAAAATATTTAATCGAATGTCAGAGTGTCCCGTAGACTAAAATTTTAACAACAAAGTTTCGCAATTGCTTTTTTTTATAACATTTAGAATTTCTCTTAAAATTTCGTTAATTATGGACAAAAGATATCAATATTATTCTTCGGAAATCTGAAAATTATTTTAAATGTTTTACTAGTTTCTTGAAAATAATGAATTTCTTTATCATGCATTTCCAAAAAACCGTTCCTCGGGACACTCTATTGAACATTGTTTTTGTTTGATAAACTTAATTAAAAATAATATATTTTTTTAACACACCCAATTGCATATACTTTCAATTTTATTACAACATGCAAAGTTTTCATTGTGCCTTTCAGTGGTTTACCCCAATTTCCATGTCAGTGAATATTGCAGGCTTTCCATTGACAAACAGTGGGACATTTAATGAGAAATGTACATTGTCCAATTCTAATAAATTTTTAAGTTAAAGCAATCGTTATTGGATATTTTGAAAATCTAATGGTTTATGAATTTAATGTCGATCAGTTGTTCTATTTGTTGATAGCACTATTTTAGTATTTTCATAACCACTCGCCGACTGTGAGCGCAATACCAATGTTTCTACTGCTTTGTATGAGAAAATCAAAAGTGAAGCAAATATTCTTGTCAGGGCTTAAACTGAAAGAAATACATTCATTTAGCCGTAAATATGAAAGTTTTCCTTGCCCAAGGGTGAGGGTGGAGGAAATCAATTCTGCATACATCTTTACAATATCGTAAAAAAAGCGAAACATTTGATTATCTGCCACTGTTGCACAGATCTACTACCTTGCCGGCAATTGGAGGTTGTATTTTTGATACAAACACTAAAATGTGCATACTTCGTTACGTTTTTGTTTTTAATAACTTATAATTAATTTTGAAGGGTACATATCTGTCATTTATTCTCACTTATTTAATAAATATTAAATTACGTTTTTTCTTCCATCGAAAATTTCGAATTTTGTGCCAACAAAGCATCATATGCCGCAAGTTTTGCATTACTTTTTATACCCTACACCACCATATTGGGGAGGGTATATTGGATTTGTGCAGATGTTTGTAACGCCCAAAAATATTAGTCTAACACCCACCTTGAAGTATACCGATCGACTCAGAATCATTTTCTGAGTCGATTAAACGATGTCCGTCCGTCCGTCCGTCCGTCCGTCCGTCTGGCTGGTTGTCCATGTAAAGCTTGTGCGCAGAGTACAGGTCGCAATCTTGAAGATATTTCAATAAAATTTGGTACATATCATTTTTTCTTCCCAAGGACCAAGCCTATTGAAACTGGCTGAAATCGGATCATTATTTCACCTAGCCCCCATACAAATGTCCTCCCGAAATTGGACTTTATCGGTCATAAATGTTTAATTTATATAGGTACCTACTCAAGTTTTTCTCCAAATAATTTTTATATATACGAAATTCATGTCACCAAATTTTATTATGATCGGTCCATAATTAGTCATAGCTCCCATATAAGGCCTGCTTCCGATAATCACTTTAACGAGCATAAATCTCTTAAAAATTTTGGTATAGACATAAAATGCAACATATATAACTTTCATACAGACATTAATTGCACCACTTAATTTTATGGTGATCGATCCTTTATTGGTCATAGCTCCCATATAAGGCCTGCTTCCGATAATCACTTTAACGAGCATAAATCTCTTAAAAATGTTGGTATACACATAAAATGCAACATAAATAACTTTCATACAGACATTAATTGCACCACTTAATTTCATGGTGATCGGTCCATAATTGGTCATAGTTCCCATATAAGGCCCACTTCCGAAAATCGTTCACGAATATAAATTATTGAAATTTTGAAAGAAAAATGTTTTTGCTCATTTACTTAGTGTAGGGTATTATATGGTCGGGCTTGACCGACCATACTTTCTTACTTGTTTAAATTGAGAACAAGTGCCGCTGAAGCTCTCCTATTGCTCACAAAAGTTTATGGTGAATGTGTTCCATCGGTTTCAAAGTGCGAGACATGGAAGACTAATATCGTCCATGCCAACCAAACAAGGTTGAAGACAAAGAATTGGAAATATTCATGAAGATTGATGTAAAACTCAATAATAGCTTGGAAAGTCATTGGTAGGTACTCAATAAGCATTTTTAAAACATTTGCAAGCAACATGATTCATCCAAAAGCAATGAAATTGGGTACAATATGAATTGAAGATGAGAGACCTTGAAAGAGGAATGTAAATGTCTGAAATGCTGCTTCAACTCTATAAAAAAAAATCATTTTTGCACCGAATCTGCCAGATGGAGCTTGCATCTTCAGTAATTTGCCTTCACCGTCGAACACAGGCCAGGTTCTAGAAATATAGTACCCGACACCTTGTCGAGGTATAACATGGAGGAGTTTTCTGCGGAGGTAAGCAACATTATAAGTTTGGATTCCAAGTATTTTAAAGAAGAAAATTACTTAGATTTAATCGCCAAAAGACCGAAAACGCAGAAAGCCTACCAGATCTAAAGGTGGTGGATGACCTGGTCTATAAAAGAGTCATGCCTTATGATGGAGTCCCACTGAACGAAGATTTCGCATGGAAGCTCTGGGTACCACTTGAATTGACACACGAGATTATTGAGAAGTGTCACAACCCACTTCAAGCTTCGCACGGAGGATTCGGCAAAACTCTTCGGAGGATAAAAGAGTACTTCTGTTGGCCAAATCAGAACATACAGGTTCGTTCCTTCGTAGCAAATTGCCTAATTTGCAGAGAAACAAAACCAACCAATGCGATTTTAAGACCACCGATGGGAGCTGAAACGCAAACGGAACGTCCGTTTCAAAAGATTTTTATAGATTTTTTGGGTCCGTATCCGCACTCTAAGAACGGGAATGCTTCATATATGTAGTCTTAGATCATCTTACAAAATTTGTCCTGCTTAAAGCAATGGCTAAAGCTAACACTAAGAACGTGATAAAATTCCTGATTTCAGTGGTATTTCATAAACTTGGAACACCGGAGATAATTCTGTCCGATAACGGTCAGCAGTTCGTCAGCAAAGAATACAAAATTAAGCGGCGGTAAGTAGGGAAAATCTAGTTTCACGTCAAGAAGAGGACGTCATGGCGAGGGTCAAATCTCGAGTGGGAGGGACAATACATTTGTGTATGGGTATGACCAGGAGGGAGATGCAGCGATTACTTCGTGCCCCTAATTAGAAAATACATACATAGCTGGTATGGTTTCTTGTAAATGTGTGTGTCCATGGTACAGATTGCCGGCAAGAACCACCCCCATCCGGCGAGCTTCAGCCGAGCATACGCGGGCATACCAGCGCCGCTGGCAATCTGGCCACTCTTGTTTTGTTTTCCTTATGTTTGTATTCCGTACAAACAAATTATCTACACACCACTGCAAATCATTACTTGCAATGAAAAACGGATCCATTACAATTACCCGAAGCGTAAGAGATCCTATGTAAAGCTAGGTCAACCAGCATGAACCGATACCAAAGTAAAATATCCAGTATTATGAACTGTTGAAATCTAACCAGACCATCGCAGTGAAGCCGCCCTGAATGCAACTGATTCGTTTGAAGTAAGAATTGGCCGAAAACGCTCTGAATATGTGGCCATACATGAAACCGTAATATTCCATCATGACAACGCTCGACCAAATGTTGCAATTCCTGTTAAAAAGAATGAAGAGGTTGGGAAGTTTTTGCCCCACCCGCTTTTTAGTCCAGATTATGCCCGTCCCATTACTGGGATACGCTTCACTTTGGAACAGAGTATCCGATATTGGCTTGATTCGTTCTTGGCCTCAAAAAAATATTCATAGTAATGGCCGTTGTTAGCTATAACTTTTTCCCATCTTTCTGGCAACATAACTGCTCATCTTCTGAGGCCAAGAACGAATCAAGCCAATATCGGACACTCTGTTCCAAAGTGAAACGTATCCCAGTAGTCGAACGGGGCACGATCTGGACTATAAAGGGGATGGGGAATGCACTTTCCAACCACTTCATTCTAAATACTTTTTAACAGGTATTGCAACGTTTGGCCGAGCGTTGTATATATTTCATGTAAATATGTCCATTATACGTATTTCCATTTTAATGTAAGAAGCAAAATTGGAAACATGATTTAGACACTTTTTAGATACAAAATGCAATGCTTTCTATATAAAATAATTTAACACTAAAATGAATCGAAATAATTTCACCTAGTAAGTATGTATTATATGCGGATATATATCGTGCGACCGTTCGAGATAATAAAGCTATATAATATTCTATGAGTCTCAACTTCAATATGATACGTTTGGGAAACCTTTTCGTTAAAAATTGTTTGCAGGGTGTGCACACTTTTTGTGTGCCAGCAATTATTTTGGTCATTGTCTGTGTCAAAAGTTATAAGAGATTCACATGCAACATACATATTTGTTTTGCTCGTTGTTGTATAAGTTCATGTTTCATTTTTGTTTTATAAAGTTTTTTATTAAAAAAAATATATAACTTTCATATTTTATATCTAGTTACAGCAGATACATATTTTTGCAAGAAGCTTATATCTGTAGCATTTATAAGCGTATATGTGCATTAGGGTAGCCTAAGTTTTGAACTTTCTGGATTTTCAATACCCCCATAAGAGCAACATCGGATAACGTTTAGAGGTTGCAAAGTAGTAAAGATGTTGCAAACAATTTTATTTAAAAAAAAAATCCAATTAAGTAGTTTTTGTGTTTTATTTAATCATAGATATTTAAATTTTAGATATAAAAATTGACTGATATTGTTAACCCATTATAACTTGATACCAAGAAAAAAATCATAAAATTTCATGCATATCTCAAATACAAAATTTCGTTTGTTACATAGGGAAATATTGGAAGTAGAAGCAATAAGCATATATAAGTATTCTGGGTACTTATAAAATTGTAAGACAATCTAGATATGTCCTTATGTCTGTACGTCACTTTGTTCGAACAGGTTGCCATCTCCGTTTAAAATCTACCACACTTTTGGACACCTTTTTTGTGCTCTTCAATTCTTTTTTAACAAGAGTCCAATATCTCTCTACTGGACTCAGCTCTAGGTAGTTAGGAGAAATTGCCTCTCTTGGTACAAATACCACATTATTGTTATTGTACCACTCAAGACCTTTCTTACCATAGTGGCAGATGCCAACTAAGTGGATGCCAAAAATAAGTGGACACACTAAGAAGTCTTATGAATGGAAACATCCTTTTTTGTAAACATTCCTTGATGTAAATTTCGGTATTTATAGAGTCTTTTGTAACAAATATTTGGTTTCTTTTGCCGCAACTGCTTACTTCTTGCCGTACCAAGAACTTTTTGGAAAATCTTGTCTGCTTTTTCATCAACATTCCCTCAAATATCTCCAAAAAATTGACCCAGAAGGTGCGAAAAATACGTACCATACGAACATTTTTTCATCCATTATGCAGCAGGTATATTTTTGGTATAAAATTTGACTTCAATTTCCGTGCTCTGTCTTTGGCCTCTAAAATTTGAGCCTTGTATGCTTTAAAACCTTCATTGGCTTAAACTTTTCGTACCAAATAGTCCGAGTACTGACCTAACCTGGCTGCTTTCCTACCGGAGGTGTTGGGAGCTCACTTGAAAATGCTTTCTTTTTTTTTTGGCTTTAGAAACATCATGTGGACCATTCCTTCTAGCTGAACCAGGTTTTATATCAACGGACAAGTTCTCCCGGTACTGCTTAATAATATTGGAAAAAGTTTGATGGCAGACCTTTGATTGTTTGGCCAACTTTTTGTAGGACCAAGTTGGGTTTTTTGAAAATATATAATAGTTTCAGTACGCACTTTTTTCTGGTCACTCATTTTAATCAGATTAACAACAAATGAACCTAATTGACATTAAACATAATAACTGACATACAAAGTAAGCAGTTAATTTTGAATATCAGGAGAACTGTAATCATAATAGAATTTAAACTTTGTATGAATTTCTTATCACTGTACCGAGTTTAGCTAGAAATGGTGTGGATCGAAAAATACACATACAAAATACCTAGATATTATTATTAGATATTGTGAACTGTTCTAGTAGAGAAATGTGAATGATAACTTAAACATATTATGGTTACTGACATCATATACATAAATATAGTGACCATAATATTGTTAGACAACTTTTAAAAATGTTTAAATGGTTATGGTAAACATGTACAACTATAATTATACCCTACACCACCATAGTGGGGACGGTATATTGGATTTGTGCAGATGTTTGTAACGCCCAAAAATATTAGTCTAGCACCCACCTTAAAGTATACCGATCGACTTAGAATCACTTTCTGAATCGATTAAACGATGTCCGTCCGTCCGTCCGTCTGGCTGGTTGTCCATGTAAACCTTGTGCGCAGAGTACATACAGGTCGCAATCTTGAAGATATTTCGATAAAATTTGGCACATATCATTTTTTCTGCCCAAGGACCAAGCCTATTGAAACTGGCTGAAATCGGTCCATTATTTCACCTAGCCCCCATACAAATTACCTCCCGAAATTGGACTTTATCGGTCATAAATGCTTAATTAATATATATATCTACACAAGTTTTTCTCCAAATAAGTTTTATATATACAGAATTCATGTCACCAAATTTGATTACGATCGGTCCATTATTAGTCATAGTTCCCATAGAAGGCCTGCTTCCGATAATCACTTTAACGAGCATAAATCTCTTAAAAATGTTGGTATACACATAAAATGCAACATAAATAATTTTCATATAGACATTAATCACACCACTTAATTTCATGGTGATCGGTCCATAATTGGTCATAGCTCCCATATAAGGCCCACTTCCGAAAATCGCTCACGAATATAAATTATTGAAATTTTGAAAGAAAAATGGTTTTGCTCATTTACTTAGTGTAGGGTATTATATGGTCGGGCTTGACCGACCATACTTTCTTACTTGTTTTTCTCTGCGTATGGCTAAATATTAAAAAAATTTATTTAAGATTTTTAAAAAAAAAAATTCATAGGTTTGAATCGATGCTTGCTACATTGACCCTGAACTTGAAAATTTTGTTTCGTTTTTCGACGATGAATTAGATCTAAGGTGCATCGAAAATATAAATAAAAAAAAACTCAATATAAGCACCACCCTAATGTGCATTTTAAATTTGTTCAGATACATAAGCAAAACTAAATGAATATAATACATATGTATGTATATTTTTTTACATACAGATTTACAAAAGCTTATAAGTTTTTGGCAAAAAAAAAAAAAACATGCATATCGTATTTTTGTATGTGGGTAAATTGCTTAAAAATTTATTCATAATTTGGTATGACCCATGCTAAACTTTTTAAATCTATTGACTTTAAAATAATATTTTTAATATTTGAAATATCTGATAAAGGATATTAAAGGATTCGCCTTTGCCTTAAGAGATCAAAAGTTTGCTTTTGATTGATTTAGAATTAAGAGGATACATTTTTAATATTTTTTATCTTTTATTTGTTTTTAAAATAAATTGAGTACATAAATAATTACTATTACTATATATACTACGTACATAAGATAATCAAGAATATTAAAGTTATTATAAAAATCATTTTCTAATTAAGGCGTGAGGCCATTTGGGTTACAGAGTAACAAATTTGTAAATAACAAGGCAAAAACCATTGAAGAATTCAAACGGTCTGCTATTAGATCATATTGTCATAATGACGTTCAAACAAATTTTTGATGTGTTTCAAACAAAAAAGTTCTTAACTAATAAGAATTTTCTAACTATGTTTATTGTTTTGTCATAAAATAACACTTTTTTGTTTGAAACACATCAAAAATTTGTTTAAACTATCATTATATATTTGGACATTATGACAATATGACTTAATAACAGATCCTTTTAATATCCCAAGTAATATATTTTTAGATAACTATTAAGTGTATAAAAAAAGTTTGGTACACGCAAAGAAAAAATATATAAATACTGTAACTATTTACATGATTGTGGTAACCATAATATGGTTAGTTTACGATTCACATGTTTGTATCAATCATATATATGGTTCCAGTAAACAAGTATATGTTTATGACATAACGTACGAAGCTAGAAAAGAATATGATTAAGGTTTTAACATATTATGTTGCTCTCGGCTAATTGATATTGATACGAATGTGCAATAGCGATTTGAGTTAACGGTCTGTAACGACTGCCTGCAGCATTCATCATGTTTATGAGCATGTCCATTAGTAGCAGCTTGCACTCATCAACAATGTTGATAGCATGCGGTTACTAGCATTGTTTATAAGTGTGGCAACACTAAATGTTTAAGCTGCTAACATTAACAGCGAAAGCTCTAGAATTCGAGTGTTCTAGTTGTCCGTTAAGATCATTGTAGAACATTCACGATGGATGGCGCGTGTATAAATAGTGGCAGAAGTTGCAGTCGTGAGTTGAGGTCATCATTGGCGCTGTTAGAGTTAACATGAAATGTCGTATACATTTGAGTTTGTGTGCATTTCTGTGAGTTGATAAACGTGTATAAATACACTGAGTGAATATTTGAACTGTTTTTTTGTACATTTTAAATAAATAAAGAGTTGTTACAATTTTAAACTACTAAAGGTAAAAACGTAAAAATTGGTGTCAGAAGTGGGATTGCAAAATAATAAGCATGAAGTTTGAGGAACTAAAAGTTGAACAACTCAAGAAATTGGAGTTGCTGACAGCAGGTAATAAAGCAGAATTGCAAAAGAGGCTGATCGATGAATTCAAGCGTCGTGATATTGACATCCGTACTTACGAATTCGAGTATAAAGAGGAAATGGAAGTTTCTACCCCTGCAACAGAAGGCGGCTTGGATTTAAGCACAATGTTTGCTGATATGATGAAAAAACTTGCTGAACTTAAAGCTGATGTTCAGGAAATTAATAAGGTCAACAATGAGGAACTTCTTGCCGACAACGAGAAACTTTGTGCTGAGGTTAAAGCTGGAGTCAAAGAAACATTTAAGCACTTAGCTGAAATGGAACCGAAACTTCAAGAATCTGCTAGAGCCACAGATAAAAAAATTCAGAAAATGTCTGATGTTATTAACAACAGAGTGGATTGCATCGATAAAAAAGTGTCGGAAATAGAGGCAGTTTTAGAGGCTTTAAATTAGAAACACGGTAAAGACAAAATCAAATGTTATAACTGTGGTAAAATTGGTCACATTCAGCGAAACTGTAGAGCACCAAGAAAGCGAACTAGATATGTTTCACCGCTAAGAAACAACCAGCAGTCGAATTAACAAGCATTACAAGAACTACCTTGAAAAAGAGCTAGCACTGAGAGAGAGGATTTGGTATGGTTCCGTGAGGACGAGGAGGATTGTATAGACAATGGTTTATTGATATGAAAAGTGGCCATGTAAATTGATCTGTTCAACGATGAAATCGGAAAATGTTGAAAAAAACATTTCAATTTCTGGAATAAAATCAACGTCATCAGAAAAAGAGCCGTAATCAAAACTTCTTAATTTAGAGCTTTAACCAAATCAATTTCCCCAATTATTCTTTCAATTTCTTCTAGTAATTTCTTTTCGACATTCTACAAAAAATTCTTTCTTAGAACACACCTGAATAAAAAAATTAAATCTGGTATTGAATGAGAAATAAAATACCAATAGCCGTTCTTTAATCTTATTTTGTTGTTCATAAACAATAGAAAGAAGTAAGTTAGCTGTTGCCATATGTGCTTGATAGACACAAGAACATTAAGAACATTTTTGATTAAAACCAAATAAAATATAAACAAAAATTAATTTATTACTTGAAATTGGTAAATTCTAAATAAAACAATTGAAAGTAGGAAATCAAGAAGCTGTAAGAACTAGAACATATATTTAAGGAAGCTACAAACTGCAAAGTGAAATATGTGTCTGAGAGGCACAAACGTTTGCGAAATGTTTTGTTTATTTTCATACTCTGAACTTAATAGCTGACCACTCAATTCAATTTGGACGACATTAAATTGATGCCCATTAAGGATAAACGTAGTTGAACAAAGTACACAACGTATACCAACTTTAGATTTAAAATAAGTCTGACATGTCTAGCCTGCTAACATTCAACATGTCTATCATTCAACGGTTCATAGATTAAATACCGAAGGTCACCTTCCATTCACTAAGCCTCGAAGTTTAGATCCTCGAAGTTTAGATCCCTAAGACGGAATTTGAATTTTTAGTCAATGCAGGAATTTGCAGACCATCAAACTCTTCTGTTTCTTCAGCACTTCATCTTGGCCCAAAGCGAGATTCAAACGATTGGCGACCTTGTGGGGATTTTAGAAAATTTATTGTTGTGACAGTTCCGGACCGCTATCCGTTACCACACATTGATGACTTAAATATGAGGTTGAGTATTCGTCAGAAATGTTATTTCCCCGGATGCCCTTATATCCTCGAATACACGCTAACTCGAAAACGTTTTCTCTAATTTAGCCGGGGAATTATAGCATTTCTACGAGAGCTTATAGTCCAGAATTACAAACATTAGGCTCGGTTCTAAAAAAGATTTAGGTCGAACTGTAATTTTTTCATTATATTAAAAATATCAAATAATTCACTGGTGTTTACTTAATTTTGAAGCTCATAGTACATATGTGTTTTCGAACAGATTACAGATATTTTTTGTTTTTTTTTTTTTGACTATCTGTAAAATTATGTATTATCTGTACATGTTTCCACCCTTAATTGAGAATGTTATGTTACCAGCATATTGATTACATAAATTATTAATTTATGAAAATAATAATAACAAAAAAGCGAAGATAATTCTCATTATTGCCAATAAAATTCTAACAAATATGTCTTACAAACAGAAACAATAAAAACGAGACTAAATTTTTTTAACGTTGCACATTTATCATAATCACTACCATCATTAAACAAAAAACAATATCAATAAAATAATAGAGCAAAAACTATTTGTAGTTTTGTAAGCAGCCACTTTTATAAGACTGATTATCCTTTAGACTATCTGGCACAAAGGAGAACGACAAGAATCCTGCAAAGGGATTTTTATGTATGATATAGCACGAATCAATTCCATCTTAATAATAAACAAGTTTTAAAAGATTTTATCATTAATTAATAAAAAGTTTGCGCTTTACTATTTGACTTTCTAATTGTTAAATTTACGCAATTTTCAATAAATCAATTTAATGTGTTCAATATTTTGTTTTTCTACCCAATAGTTTGATCAATTATGTGAATACTTGAGTCTCCACAAAATACTATACATTTGTTTATACGAATGTACATTTCTACTATTTATTTATCTGCATATATAAATTTCTATAAACTACTGTTGCATTTATTTGATGATGATGTATTTGTTTGTTAGCGAAAATTTATAGAGTAAACAATTTCTATAACAATCACTTTGCATCATATCTAATGCACACAACGCGTTGCAATGAATATCACACAGCCATGACATTTAATGTGAATAAATGGAAATAAAATATAGCGAAACCGTAACTGTTATATTTTGTTCTCGAGCACACACAAAAAAAAAAAAAAATAGACAAATAACTATAAAATGCATTTGTTTCTGAGTAAGCATTGGGAATTCATATACGTGCCAACATGAATTTAAAAGTCTTTAGTCTAATTCCACGGAAGTTTATCAGTCCAATACCAGAGCCAAGATTCTCTAACAGCAATAACGGGTTTGAGTATTGACATAGAAAATGCGATCTAAGAAGATTGGTACAAAAGCATTATAGGTTGTGGATAAGGAGGAATTTTTAGTGCTAAGAAATCTTGAATTAATATATTTATCGTTTCTTGAAAGCTAATAATTCGAGAATCTGGTAAATCCTTGTGGAAATAATTGAAAGGTAAACAGGTAGCTTATGCCAAATTTTAAAATACAACATAGTTGATTACTTCATACTTGATTACCTCATACTTGTTTGATGAGACCGCCCATAGTTATCGACTATAAGGAGGAGGATGAAAGGTGAACCGTATGGTCTTAATGAGAAGTACACGTTGTTTCGATGTTGGAGACATGATTTGACGTTATTGTTATCATAATAAATCCACCATCCAATTGTATTAGATATAATACTGATTTGAAATTTTATTTACTTATTCATTTGAAGGCACATTTAAGCTTTTTATAGCCTCCACCTGCAAAACTAGTGAATGGTGGTATATATAAGTCTGTAATTCCGTGTGCGACATTGATAAATGTTCATCTGAGACCCAACAAAATATATATGCTTTTTGATGCCAAGAAATTCTAATTCGATTGAGTTATGTCCGTAAGTGTCATTGTAATTTATTCCCACTTCCAAAATAAACAAACAAGCTTAGCAGGATATAAAACAAAATGTTTATCATTCTCCTTGGAACATTGGTATGGAAAATAAGCACAATCGCTACAGCATTACCAGAGTTATGGACCAAACAGTGAGAAAATCCAAACAAAGTTGATGTTTTTTAAAATTTGTTTGCTATTTTGTTTTATATTTTTTTTATATATTGCGAAAATGACACTCATTGGGAATACACTCTCGGAGCTGCTGTGCTTTCGTCAAATGCTCATCAAATACGAACATGGATGCTCCGGGTGGAATTTCAAAAACTGTTTTGATCGCGTTGATTTCATCAAAAATTCAAGCCACGTTGTTGGTAGGCGGTAGAACTACTCATTCAGCACTCAAGATGCCATTGAATATACAAATCAATGAAAATCCAACATGAAACATTTCCAAGAACACTGCGATGGCTAAAGAACTGATCTTTGGAGGCATTAAACAAAAAGTTGCAAGATTTACGAAACAACAAAAACAGGTTTGGTGCTGCAGGAGGTTTTCAGCAAACAGTGCCAGTGATTCCACGATAAACGCCAGTTGATTAACCTAATGCATGTTTGAAATCGTCCGTTTTGTAAAAACACGTCAAGAAATTCAAATTGACTGTCGACGGAAAAATCCAGCATTTAATTTCCCGTAGCTTTGCGCCAGTACATCGAATCAAAATCCGCAAGGTGTTTCCAAACATTGCACAAAATTATAAAAATTATGTTTGGTTGAGCGAACGTGCTATATTGGCTGCGAAAAACATTGATGTCGACGAATTGAATTTTATGATACAAAGTAAAATTGCTGTCGAATTGATGACGAAAAAATCGGTGGATTCCATTAATTCCCAAGTTGATGTCGTCGACTATCCAATCGAGTTTTTAAACTCGCTGGAATTACCCGGATTAGGGACTCATAATCTCCAACTGAAAGTCGGATCGGTAATCATAATGTTACGACTTGCGGTAAAAAACTGGATGAATAACGTCATTGCTGCAACAACAATTAAAGGAAAACACAAAGGAGAAGAAAATCCCAATTATTCCGACCGATATCCCATTCGATTTTAAACACTTGCGGTTTCCGGTACGACTTGCATTCGCAATGACAACGGCAGTCATTGCGTGTTTGCGGCATTAACCTTGGAAATCCATGCTTCTTGAATGGTCAATTGTAGTATGTCGTCTGTTACCGTGTAGAAACACCATCAGCATTATATGTTTTCGTGTCAGACTTCAAAACAGAAAATGTGTATCATGGAGCATTGCAATGAACGAAAGTATGCATTTCTTTATTTTAATTGGTTACCTGAACATCGATCTTTCAAGCAAAATGTAAATAGAAAACAATAAGCATATGAAGAACTAGAGCCGCACCTGAGAGTTAGCTTAAAGTAAAAATATATACCCTCTCCCAAATTTTATGGCTGACACAACGAAATAGATTGATTTTCATGTATTTTGTTGTTGTTAGACCTAGGCTTTTAACAACAGACTTATGGTTTTGGCTCTCAGTAGCGCTTCTATGTATGTTTTATTCTATGACCACAAGATTCATTGTACATATTTTCAAATCAAATGTAAATTAAACATAACCCAAACCTATATAAACACAAATTATCATTCAAAAACAGTTTTTTTTTTTTTTCTCTATTCTTACCTTTACGATGGGTAGTCATATTGAAGCGATGTAGAGGCTTAAATGCAATGATCTGTGTTGGTAATGCTGGAGGGGACAGTTTAACTTGAGTTGGCTGCCTCTGGTAGGGTGTCCCATTCCAGAAGGGTACATGGTGAGCATGACATTAAGAACTACCTTCCGCCCTCTGTCTGATAGCATCTGTTTTCCTCTGAGGCGGCTATAAGTTGCTTCATCAAGCCATTTTCCTCTCACTGAGAGAGGTGGCTTTGATGGTTTTTGGTCCGGTTGGTCCAAAAGGGTTCTTTTTTTTTGTCCGTGAGAAAACCACCAGCGTATGTTTCCCAATAGGGTGGCAGATTTTCAACACCTGGCAGCAGGTATAGAATGTAACCAAAATTTGTCCGTATGGACTTTATGGAAGGCCGCAAAGGATGCACCATGAACCCGGTCGGTGGCTTCATGATCTCCATAAACCCTACTCCCACGATGGTAATGGGCTGTGGTGAGTCGAATGTTACTGTAACCCAGGCTAGTCAGGTGATCACACCGGGCCAGACTAGTCTGCATGCTACTGGTGTCGCAGGAGGTCAATATGGTACACCCAGGTTAGCAGAATGTAAAACAAAGAAAGCTATAGGTGGGAGTGACCTAAGCGGCGAGGTACATCTGGATTTCTCCCCAAGTACCTCAAAATACCCTAAAGCCCAAACCGTCAATGCGTTTAAACCCCATGTTACGGGTGCCTCTGGGGGAACGACTAAGTCGCCCCTCTCAGTTGCCTCCAGTATGCCAATTGTTCGATCAATTATACAAAACACATGTTATGCCAGAGACTTCACAATCCGTGAGTACAATCAACCGAATACATATGTATACATGTATCTGTATTTATAAAATTTATATTTGCATTATTTGTATCAAATCAATAAATATCTAGTGCAAAAAATTGCTGATTGCCACAAGCGCAACACAGAAGCATTAATGTTCAATATTTGAGCGCAATGATGATGATAGTATTTGAATTGCATTTATACATATTTATATAATAAACTAGCTTAACCCGGTGCGCTTCACTACCCCAATCGTATTAAAATAAAACAAATTTGAAATGATTAAAAAAAAAAACTAAATGAATATAATTTATACCGGAATTTTTTTCATTTAGTAATTGTTTTCATTCAAAGTAAGACGTTCGATACGCTATAATTTCGTATGTTTTTACAGTTGGCAAATTTCTAAGCAGTCTATCAAACTACTTACAATGATAGGAAAGAAATTCTGTTCTGATCCCACCCATTTTTATATCAAAATAGATAATTTCAAGCTTTAGTTTAACAATTATAATTCTAAATACATTCAATTATAACTATTTTCTTTATCTGAGAGGGGTCATTCCGCCCAATTTCAGCCAAACATAGTAATTCAGACGAAGCTTAAAGAATCTCAAAATTACAATTTTCTTTGTAATGGAGCTGCCACACCCACTCTTCTGAACCCGACAGTCTTAAGCTAAACTCCTTACAAGGATAAGAAACTGGTTCGTACAAAGTTTAAATACTTAAACAATTACAGTGCTCCAGATATTCGATATTATCTATTTACATTCTACGGTAGGTGCCACTAACCCACTCCCGACCATTTTCAGACAATGTTTGAAGAATCTTGCAATTATAGTTCTCCAGGTATTTGGAAATAATGATTTATATTGTATATTAGGTGACTCACTCCCTGTTCCGATCCTTTGTATTTTTGATTAAAGAAATTGAATCATGTAAAGTTTGAAGACTTTCAGTAAATCTTCTAAGTAAGTAAATCCCGCGAAAATTTGCGGCTTTCACAATAATAATTCACCACATATTACATAACAACTCTATACTTTGTATGGTTGGTGCCACGCCCACTTAAAATTTTAAAATAATGTATCATTCCTTTCAGCTATAAAGGAACATACATTAAAAATTTAAACAGGTTCGATCATACAGACATACATTAATTTGTACATACATACGAGTAGATATACGGTATATATGTGGGTAACAGCGTTTTTGAAATTGTAGTTTATGGATTGATACATTTTAAAAACTTGTTTGTTTTAAAAGTTAGATTTGCAGTTAAGTTTAATTTAAAGTATAATTTTAATAAAAAAGATTTGAATAGTTAATCTAATAACAGTGGAACACAACATCCTTGTGAAGGAGCACCAGCAAATCAATAGAGTCAAATACAAGACTATCACTGATTAACAGCATTGCCCGACCTCATTCAGAGATTATCACAGGTTTCTGGTTAAGCGAATCATTAATATTTCCGACAAGCCAGGAATATATATTAATGAATATGAATAATAGATTGTGTTGGAATTTTGAGCTTTGATAACCTTTAATTAATCTTTAACTCGTTGAATGAGATTTTATTTTCTGCTCGTATACTGCGATCTGTCACAAAGCTCGATATAAATTTTAATACCGACACCAAAAGAAATCCTTGGAAATATCCAGAGCCATCACTTTAAAGAAGGCTAGCATAGGGTCTCCTACTGGCGATCGGTATTACTTGCGTATAATTCAGCCAATCATATTACACCCGAAAGCTTCCTCTCTGGATCGGAGAAATATTTTGCAGGTTGGATTAAACCAAGAGGTCTCCTAAAAGATTTGTTTAATTGAATAAATGTTTTCATTCCCCGCATGATTATTTTTTAAAACACTTTCACAGTGACATTGACGTTGTTATCCAGCAAACAAAGTTTCCAATTGAAATATCAAAAAAATCGCTGAGTTCAGCCAACGAGACATTTTGTAGATAAAAGTGGAACACTAAGGAGCTGTCCCTGAAAAGTTAAGATATGAGAAAAAGATGTTGGTGCCCTTCAACACACGACGTATTCATTGATTCATTAACTACTTAATTGCATGAGGTGGTTATGCGCGGCGAATAATTTAACGTAATCGCCTTCTTGTATGATCATAATGACAAAGCCAAGATGAGTTGTGATCATTGATATCGAGAATCTGTAATAAGGAATCTTCAAAAGAAACAGCATTTTGACTTCTATAAGAAGACCCGAATTGCAAGTTGTATGCCCTGATTGTGAAGTTGATATAGAAGCAGCTAAATTCTACATAATAAGTGCCTAAGGCTTTCTGGCACTGATATAGAAATACATTCCGATAGAAGATAATATCCAGGTATATGAAAATACCATGAATCAGTGTTCTAAGGTACATTGGTTTGTCATATAACAAAAACACCAGACCGATGTAGACACCTATGAAGAATTTTATTTCTATGTAGGGGTTTTATTATCGCATATACTGTGAACTTGCATCATCAATGAACTACTAGAGAAAGTTAACAACAACGGTTTCAGTAGATAAGTATGGTTATGCCGCACAGTGGCTCAGTATCGTTTTTCATCGTTCAACGCTCTGTAACTTTTGAACCGATAGAGATATTTTAAACATTTTTTGATGGACAGATATCTTCTTGAATTTTTCCCCAGTTTTAATTTCATTAAAATCGTTTTAGCAGTTGTTGAGAAATTTAAGGTTAAAATTGTTGGAATTTTGGCCGCTGAAATTGAGATCTGAGCCACCGTACGCCGAGAGGGTTGACTATCAACCCTGCGAATTTATTATTGTACCATTTACCAGACGTAGAGTTCTAAGACTTATGGAATCAGCTTCGAATGGCTCAACTATCGAGTTTCCATTATTATGCTTTGTGTGCTATCATGTATATTCCATACTTACATACGGGTATATCCCGTGAAAAACTGGGTGATCTGGTTTGGCACATGCAGTTTCTAGGAATCTTGGGGAATGAGCCTAGTATTGCAATATTGAAGTTGTTGGTAACGTCTCGTTATGGTTAAATACTAGTCAGTATAACACTCACCCGTTGATTCATACATTTCATTACATTAAACTACAGTATACTAGGCTGTAACTGTTGCACAATAATCAAATACAATTTTTATATAAACAAAATAAAATCTGTAACGAATCTAACCGCAAGGGTCTAACATTCAAGGGATTGCTACCTATATATACCGGCCGTGCTCATGGGAAATGAGGTGGTTCTTTCCCCTATCATGTCAGTTTACGGTTCGCTACACAATTCAAAAATTAGGTAGCTTTATTCGAAATCGACCATAAAAAGCGAAAATGTAATAGAAATAGAGAGATGACGGATAAAGGGAAACCAAAAATAAATCATTTGAGAGATGCTAGATCGAAGAGGGTTAGATGTAGTTTCCTCTTCAATATTCAATACCCACCCTAACCATACTATCGTAGTATACAATATTTAGATAGCCCAATATGTACCTACCTACCAAATGACCTTAACCTTTCGAGAGATAAAAAACAATTAAAATTCTAACAATTCATATTGCTATTTTCAAATATTATTTTATTCTTTATAAAAACCATTTAAAAAAATTATTGTTATTTTAAGTAATAAAGATTTTAAATTAACAATTTTAAACATATGACAATTAATGAAGATGGGTAAATGGGTAAAATCAAAAAAAAAAAAAAAAATGTTAGAATCTAAATTCATATACCATATTAATTAACATCATAACCAAATAAAAAAAAAAAATTTTAAATAATATAATTAACAACAATTAATATGTATATCTATTATATTAATATTGAAATTTATGATATTAACATTTAGAATAACTGTTATTAACATATTTCTGTTTACGTTGTTAACAATTTATTTCATATTTGGTTATATTTATTGTGTTATAGTTATATTTATGTTTATGATTTTTTTAACATTTCATTTGTGGGTTGTAAATATTAACTACAAAATAATGTTAATATCAATAACTGTCAAACCTTTTATTTATGTATAGATATTTTAAATTTGTAAATGTTAATTTTGAGTGAAAATATATTTTTATAAACAAAACAAAAGAAAAAAACAAAAAAAAAAAAAAAAAATGACGTTTAACTCACCACATATTTTCCCACGTAGACTTCAGGCCTGATGTCGATGGAACTTGAGCTATTTTTCTTTTCTTTTGAAGTTTGTTATTTTAGATGTAAATAAACTTTCACTCAATTGTTTTAAGTAAAATGTTAAAGTATTGTATTTGATTGTTATGTTATGTTATTCTGTAATGTTAATGTGTTAATATACTATGACGTAAGTTGATAAATGAATTCGATTCTAATATTGAATTAAAATATATAAAAAAAATTTATATTAGGAAAGAAATTAAAGACACATTGATTTTAAAAGATTAGGTATGCAAATAAATTATGAATTTAAGAGTAAATTGTAAGTTAAAATGTTGGTTAAAAATTATAATAAGTACTAAATTAGATATTTCCTTCTTTAGGAATAGTAGATGTATTTTAAAAAAAAGAAATTATGACTTCCAAAATTATGTTTGGAAATTATTATTATTGTGAGTTTCAGGGAGAATTGCAATGACAGTAAGGATTCAAGGATTCCACAGTTATAACAACTGCGAAACTTGATCCGTTAATATTTGTATTTGGTATTTGTAAGTCCGGTTATATGTATGTTTATGCTGTGAGGATTCGAATTCTTGAGGGATTTATAATTTTCGTTGTCCATATATTGGTAAAATAAAATATTCAATTTTCTTCCTTAAAATTTGGAAATCTCCACAAATCTAATTTTAGCTGTCTCTGTTTCCAAATGGTACACTGGAAACTCAAACAAAAACCAACGAGAGACCTTTAAACATAAAAAAAAAAATGGAAAATTGCTAAATAACCAAACAAATAGCTAACTTGACACTAAATTTTCTTACCAAAGAATGATAATCCTTTTAAGTAATCCAATCAACAAAAAAAAAAATCAATTTTCCTTTAATTGTATGATTAAAAATTCCCGTATTTAGAGAAAAATGTGGTTGAACACAATTAATAGAAGAAATAATGTTTAGACTTGACACAACCGACTCGATTTAATTTTCACACCATAATAAAATAAATTTTAATTTTCCAAAAAAAAAAAAAACGTTTGAATCAAATTTCAAATCATATATGTTAATTTAATAAAATTTCGAAAATTTTAAATTTAAATTTATAAAGTAGTGTTTAACCAATAAACGATGCCTCACAAATTAACAACAACCCGGTATATGAAAACAAATGTGGTTATGCTATTTAAAATAAGCAACAGAAAAAAGTAAAAGCAAAAAAAAAATGCATTGATTTGCTTAATATATGAATTGAATTCAAAATTTGAATGAATTCATCGACGATTAAAATTAAAGGAATTTTAATTAATTTTTGAATTTGAATAAAGAAGACAAAAAAAGATAAATACATAGATCGGAAACTCTCCCGCCAAAGACCTAACTCAATTGTCAAAAACCTAAGTGGTGAAAATGTAGTATTAAAACAAGTAAGAAAGTATGGTCGGTCAAGCCCGACCATATAATACCCTACATTAAGTAAATGAACAAAAACATTTTTCTTTCAAAATTTCAATAATTTATATTCGTGAGTGATTATCGGAAGTGGGCCTTATATGGGAGCTATGAAAAAATATGGACCGATCACTATGAAATTTGGTGATGTGATTAATGTCTATATGAAAGTTATTTATGTTGCATTTTATGTGTATACCAACATTTTTAGGAGATTAATGCTCGTTAAAGTGATAATCGGAAGAAGGCCTTATATGGGAGCTATAACTAATTATGGACCGATCATAATAAAATTAGTGACATGAATTCAGTATATATAGAACTTATTTGGAGAAAAATTCGTGTAGATACCTATATAAATTAAACATTTATGACCGATAAAATCCAATTTCGGGAGGACATTTGTATGGGGGCTTGGTGAAATAATGGACCGATTTCATCCAGTTTCAATAAGCTTAGTCCTTGTACCAAACAAGTGATATGTACCAAATTTTATCGAAATATCTTAAAAATTGTGACCTGTACTCTGCGCACAAGGTTTACATGTACAGCCAGCCAGCCAGACGGACGGGCGGACATCGTTTAATCGACCCAGAAAGTGATTCTGAGTCGATCGGTATACTTTAAGGTGGGTGTTAGACTAATATTTTTGGGCGTTACAAACATCTGCACAAATCCATTATACTCTCCCCACTATGGTGGTGTAGGGTGTAAAAATATATGTGAAAACAAAAACAACACTTTTGTGTGTGATTATTTTGAGTAATTTTTTTGTTTGGGTTTTTTTTTTGTAGTTTCCGCTCTATGTCTCTCTATGACTCAAACCTCAATAACTTGAGAAGGCCGATCGACAGTTTTTCAAACTACTTTTCATTTGACTTCTTTCTTTTGAATGTTTATGAACTTCACATATTTGTTAATTCAACCGTATATAATTTGAGAGAAAATACATCTACTACTTATTAAATATAATATCCAAACTAACTCTAATATCTAATTAGGCTAAATATTGAAATAGAATATATTGTAAATATTTTAATGTAGTAAATTGACACAAATATTATAAACAGTACTTAATTTTATCTTGTTGTAAAATTAGATCTTTAACTCAATGCATTTTATCTAATACAATTAAATTTTATTCAAAGTTTATGTAATTAAAAATTAAATTGTATTTGCTACCACTTACTCGCATTTCAAATTAATTGCAATTTTGTATAAATTGTAAATTCGTATGTGTGTATATTTTTTCTCTTTCCAACTAACCGATGCCACAATTAGTGTAGCAACAGTTGGTTTAATTTGTTTACAGCTGAAAGTGTTGAATAGGGCTTATAATTATCAACCAGCGTAAATACATACACACTCGCGCTACCAAAACATTTACTTACATGGAAATGAGTTCACACATTTTCCGTTAGGGTTTCCAATTTCATGGGTTTTTCCTTGCCAAGCAGAGTTTCTAGGAAGAAAAAAAGTTAAAGGGAATTTTTTCTATTTCCGATAAATCTTACTGGGCAAAAGAAAGACGGGAAAACCTTTGAGAGCAAACAGATTACTATCATAGTTTGGTATCAGCTGTAGCAAGACACCGAAGACCTACTAATCGTATGACAGTTTAGGGCCCAGACAAATTAACGGATATTTTGTTCATTAACCTCGTTGGTCTGAAACGCATCCCCTTGTAAATTGTATTGAAGAGTACTAGTTGTGTTCGCATCTGAGCATTCGCAAAACACTTGTCTTGTTATTGCTAATCATATGCATAATCAGCTGGGATAAATACCATTAACATCACATCGATTGCAACTTTAAGAAGTAAATTTATTAACACAAATTACTGATATTCACCCAGAAAGACCTACCTAGAATGGCAAATTTTCCCTTTAACTTTTTTGTTTCCTAGAAACTCTGCCTGACAAGCAATGATGTGGTAGTGTATATGTAAACAGTAAAATCTTATAACAAAATTAAAGTTGTAACTAGCAAAGTTATTGTAATATTGTTACATTAACGTGCAATACTAATGGTCTTGACTGTTGTAAATGTTACTCGATTTACATGGATACATAAATGCACAGTGTACGTTGCAATGTACAAATGCAAACACGCTAGCTAATTCCTATTAATTGTTGTACATTAGGATGGTTAAAAAAATAGTCGATGTTCCAAGCTAAAACGATGAAGAAACATTCACATACTTATGATGCTACTGAAACTGTTGTTTTCATTTTAAAATTATATTCCATAATATTTCTAAAAATATAAATATAGTTTAATTTCTAGTTACCTAAAATTATAAAATATATTTAACTGCAAAATTGTAAAATTACTTTACTCGTCAAATGGAAGAACCAAGTATCGAAGTATAGCAATTTTAAAACCCAGGTTTCCTAACGAATACATAACATATCCTGGAAATTTGATCCGTCATTGTAAATTGAATATAGTACTGCATGTTTACTGTAACCATTTTAACATTTTTAAAAGTTGTTTAACTATATTATAGTCACAGTAACTATTTACATGATTGTTTTAACCATAATATGGTTAACTTACGACACACATGATTGTATCAATCATATATATTGTTACAGTAAACAAGTATATGTTTGTGGAAAATATTTTTATGATTAAGGTTTTACCATAACCGAAATTTGTGAGGATCGATCCATAATTGACCCTACCCCCCATATATTCCCTATATCAGAAAAATATTTTATTGGCAATAAATAATTTGTGTATAATGATATTAACATAAATTTAACATATTTTGACCATTGCTGATTCAAGTCCCCATAGGAGGCAAAAACTACATATTAGTGGTGGGCAGTGTTGCCAGTTTAGCCTTTTTGAGGCTAAATTTAGCCTTTTTATTTACTCTTTAGCCTCGAAATTTTGGTTTTAGCTTCGTGGCTTTTTTCTAGCCTTTTTTTAATTTGAAAATAGCCTTTTTTAAATTAAAAAAGGCTAGAAAAAACAACGAAGCTAAAACCAAAATTTCGAGGATATGGAGAAAATAAAATGGCTAAATTTATATTTGTGAGACATTTTTATTTTAATTCATTACTGTTTTTCATTTAGCTTTTCAAAATACTCAAGAATTGTGCAGTATTAAAAGAACAAATAACAATTGCCAATACCAAGTATTTAGAAATGAAATATAGTATTTTATATCTGAAAGCTATACATTTCTAGCAAATTCGCTTTCAAGACAAAATTGTTATTACACATTATATTCATCGTTATATAATGGACAAGAGCCCCACAAACTCTTGAAGACTTGTGATACTCGATGGCTGTCATTTGAAATAGCCGTTAAACGTATTGTGAATCTGTGCTTCGAGTTAAAACCAGCAATGCTTCAAAGCCAAACATTTAAGTGATTAATATACTGATTATAATTTGGTGTATTTTTTTTTTTTAAACCAGTAAGCAATGCAGCGGATCCAACAAAGCTGTTTTCTGATTCAAAATTTCTTGTCCATAGTGTTTTCAAATTGTAATACAATGCAAAGAATTTGATACATTATCGTCCCCAATTGAAAATTGTTTAATGTTTTCGCCACATTTTTCATGCAAGTTTGAAGAATGAGAGATAAAATAACGAACGGTTTAATTAGTGATGATTCTGAAAAAAATAATACGGCAAATTAAACTAATTGAGGAATTGCGACAAAGATTTTCATATGAAAACTCTTCGCTAAGTCGATCTTTTATCCGTTAATAATATACTTAAAATAGTACTCGTAAAACCAAAAAAATATATTATGTATGTGAAAAATAGTAAATGCTTAGTACTTAAATTAAAAAAAAAAAAAAATTAAGTTTTGTCTGTATAAAAATATATATGGGGCATTTAATGTCAAGTGAAACATCTTTTGAAATCGATGTCTTCCGATAATTAGTTCTATTAGATAGTAATTCAGACACAATTTTTCAACAAGATCGGTCGAAAACTTTCTAAGTTGGAGGGGATCAGAATTTGACATTTTTGCCAAGCAGGTGTTTTTTCTCCTCCATGTAACTTATTACCTATTGTTCTTAGCAAAATGTGTTTACATAGCTATTTCTTCAATCTTTCGGAAAAAAACTTTTTTACTTTTGTTGCAAAATCTAAAACTGTTGACATTTTTTTAAAATGGCCCCTTTTTTAATTTTTTTTTTTTTCTCAAGAGAAAGCTTAGATCCATTGCTTTAAGAGGTTTTTGATCGCTTATGTATATGTGTATATTTATTATTTATTATTAATGTTATTTTTTGTTTGCTGCTGAATTGTACCTTTATAATTTTATTTATTTTTATGAATTTTATGAACATATTTTCTAATTTTTTATTTAAAAATAAATATGAAACTAAATTAATTTATATTATTTTAGCTTTTTCTTTTGGCCTTTTTTTAAAGCAGTTTGGCTTTTTCTGGCCTTTTTTTGAAGTCAATATAGCTTCTTTTTTTGCCAGCTCCTGGCAACACTGGTGGTGGGTATACAAGATTCGGCACAACCGAATATAACAGTCTCGCTTGTTTTTATTCGTATTTATTTATTACTTAAGTCGGTGGATATACATACATATAGTTTTATATACACATATCGTTACAAAGAAATTACAAATAAGTAGTACAAAAATATTAATCATTAAAAAGCCTAATTATGTTATATTTAATTACATTCGTTTTTAGAGAAAAATTTGTGGTTTGATAAATATTGTTATATTTGACAATATTGTTACGAATGTGCAATGATGATTTGAATTCAACGGTCTGTAACGACTGCCTGCAGCAGTCGTGGGGACGGTGGGGTACAGGAGGTCGAACGAGCCGTACAGTCAGGGGCAGGTGGTGGGTTCAACACTGGCTGCGAAATTCAACAACAGAGAGTGTCTACGGCAGAGTATCAACAGCAGAGAGAAGTCAATACCGATGGTGTCAGCAGAGGGGAGTCAACAGAGTGTAAGCAGAGAGGAGTCAACAGAGTGTATCAGATGAGGATAGTCGCGAGAGATGATATTCAGCCGTATAGAAGAGGACACTTGACAAAGAAGGAAGTAGCCAAGAATACAACAAACACAATATCAACAAGCAATATAACACACACAAGCATCATAATACAGTACCACACACACAGATCAACAACAAACAAACAGTGATGACGATCAAACAATTGAGATGATGTTAGTTACAACCGCTTTCGGTTCGAACATTTTGTATATCATTAGCTACAAAGCTACAATAGTTGTAGAAAACAATAATATATAAGCTAATGTAACAGAGCAATCGATCTATTTTGTGTTGTGCAAGTGAACAAGTAAGACGTGTGACAAGCCGGTAAGATAAAAAAAAATATATAAATTAAACAAGTTACAGAGCAGTGCTAGGGAGTAATTAAATTGGATTTGGTGACACTGATCCTTGTATAGTGAGACCAGGGCGCTGATTAACAATCAGCTAACGAGGCGGATTACATCCTACCTTACCCAAAACAGATTTACGTCCGTGGAGGGAGGAGAACAGGGCACTTGCTCAGGGCAAGAGTGGTAGATATTTTTCTTGGCAGTAACACTCAAAAATTTAGGGACAAGAGTAGATTCTAGGATTACATCCTAGAATATTATAAGAGCAGGAACTAGTGGGCAGGAGTGATAAGGTACCGGTACGTGTCACCCGATAGTTTACGGAGCAACCGCAAGTTGTTCTCAATAAAGAGGCATTCAATTTGCATTTGTGGCTCAATAAATAGAGTTAAGCTATAAAATACAAGAAAATAAACTGTGACAGTGAAAAGAACCAAGATAAAGTGTTTTAAATTTTATGTTAAGGACCCTGGACTAGACTGAGCGCTACCCCAGCTTCAAACCCGGAGTAACCGGAGGTTCCTTACAGTATGGCAACACTAAATGTTTGGGCTGGTGGCAATGACATCGAAAATGTCTAGAAATCGAATGTACTAGTATGTCCGTTAAGAGCATTGTAGAAGATTCCCGATAGATGGCGCGTGTATAAATAGTGGCAGATCATTGGCGGTCTTAGAGTTAACATCAACTGTCTTGTACGTGTATACTTGTACGTTATAGAGTGTGTGTGCATTTCTGCGAATTAATTAACGTGTATAAAGACACTGAGTGCCTATTTGATTCTGTTGTTGTTGTACATTCTAAATAAATAAAGAGTTGTTGCAATTTTAAACTACTAAAACTGCTTTTATTTGCAATAAAAAGTATCCGGTTTATTTAAAGGAAATAAACCCCGTTTTTAAAAGGTAAAAACGTAACAATATTATTTCTAACATTTTTGATATATAGTGGCTTGATATTACGTGATAAACGTTGAGTAACGGAATTCGGAACAGACTTCACAATTAATTATATTGATCATAAAAGAATGATGGAAGGTTTATTCCGGGATTCCAAGTTAAACCACGTAACCAGAAAAGTAAGAATTATTTTTGTACAGACTATACTCGCTGTACATGAATATTGTAATAAGGATTTCAGATGAAAGAGCCATAGTGCAATATAGGTATTACTAAAGAGATTTGTGATGTAGGGGACGCTAAATTCCTTAGCCCAACGTTTTAGAAGTGCAAGTACACATTTACCGTTATTCATTGTCATGGTTAAGTGCGAAATGAAGTTATGATCTAGTAGAATTCCGAGATCAAGGAAATTTTCAACAGATTCCAGCTGGTAATTTCCCAAAGTATAGTTTAGAGGAAAACAATTACTTCTTTAACGTCCCATAAGTTTACGTTTATTTTAAATTTAATACCAAATAAATTATTGAGGTCAGATTGGAGATATAAATGATCCACATATTGGGAAAAGTTCAAAACGATTTTAACATCATCCACATATATTAGAACGCAGCAAAAATTTAAAACTTCCGGAAGATTATTAATGAATAGGGAGAAGAGAAAAGGAATAAGATGACTTGAAAAATACCAGATGTAACCAAACTATTTTTGGAGTACTTATTAATAAATTTAACACGTTAAATTCTATCTAAAATATATTGTTACGAATTAGCAAAAGCGATTTGAATTTAACGGTCTGTAACGACTGCCTTCAACATTCATCATCTTTATTAACAATATTGATAGCATGCGGTTATTAGAATTGTTTATAAGTGTGGCAACACTAAATGTTTAAGCTGCTAACATTAACATCGAAAGCTCTAGAATTCGAACATAAGAGTTTTGACCGTTGAGAATAATCTCGACTAATCGGATGAAGATGGCAGTGTGTATAAATAGTGACTGCAGTTGCAGTAGTGAGCGAGTTTATCATAGGCGCTGTTGGACTGTCTTGTACATTTAAGTTTGTACATTATAAAATTGATAAACGTGTATAAAGGCACTGAGTGACTTTCTGAACTGTTGTTGTTGTACATTTTAAATAAATAAAGAGTTGTTACAATTTTAAACTACTACATACTACATAATTTACCATGGCGCTCATATATGTCCTTTTCTTTCTTTTTACACTTTTTTTATTTTTTCAATGGCATTTTTTAGTTAAGAAAAATGTTTAAAACGTTTGAATTATAAATATCAATAATCTTAAACATTTAATGGAAAATATTACTCGTTGCACAAAAGTAGTTTAAAATCAATGTAAAATCCCATAATTAAAGCACGTTTGCAATCCTTGTAAGTTCCTTTCAAGAGAACAATAGTTGCTAGTACAAACTAAACATAAATATTTATTTCAACTACAAATACTCAAACATTCTGAAGTTGTTTTTTGTAAACTTGTCCAGTACGTTTCAAGTAATAGCTCTTCTAACTCCCTCGTTTCATGATGCTGGTGTAATACCATAACAAATATTATTTTTTTCTTGTGTTTGACAATAAAATGAAAAAACACACAGATCTCTATCAAGATCCTCATGCCAGCCAAGCAACAAACAACAGCAGTTAGAAAAATAAAACCAGGAAAAATTGGTTAGGGACAAATATGAGTAGTACAATGTATTTAAGAGTTTCACGTAATACAAGCGTAAAACGACTTGTTGCTTGACAAAAATATTAATAAAAGAAGGAAGCCAAATGAATATTGAAAATAAAAATTATGTCACAAACAGAAGTTGGCAAGTATGAAATTGCTTCTATACTTTCTCTTTTATATTATTTCGTTCTTAGATTGAATTTTTTTACGACAGAAAAAAAAATATAAAAAAACGTACAAATCTTGCACTGTTAAAGAAAATTGCAGAAAAACTCTGCTCCTTACAGATTATTAAAAACAAAATTTCTATTACTTAACGGATTTATTATATATGTACATGTAATATATCAAGAATATATAGTTTGCATTATGAACTGCGGTTATTAAATAAATTTTTCTTATGACGTACAATCTCAATATGTTTAAAAAATAGCAAAGACACAATCGAATAGCATTTTACATGAGGTAAAATATATTTATATCTTCTGACAACTGATTATGTTTAAGATTTACTTAATAATAATTTAATTATTTCATTTCATTTTATTAGATCAATGATAAATTTTTTTATAATTTTTCTCTCATTATTGAAAAAATATATAAAATTTTTGAATTAAATTCCAACAAACTTTGCAAACCCAAGTAAGAGTTTGGTTTGTCAGCTGGTATACTATAATTCGGCCTTGGAATGATGGTGCTGAAATATTTTGTTTTACAATGTTTCTGGCATAGCTATGAACCTAATAACATTATAATAACAAAATATGAAAAACAGATTTTTCATATAAAGTTACTGGTTGCGTATGATTAATAAACGATTATTTGTAGTAATCTCGTATTAAGTATACGTAGAGCTCTTGTACTATAAAACCATGGTTCATGTTGCGTATGATTATTATATAAATATGAATATCATGAATTTCAGACAACAGAAACAAATTGTCCTTAGGTCTTTCGATTGCAGTTTGGAGAATTCAATTTATAGTTTTTTAATTTCGGAAAACTTCGATTTTAATCGCGATTTAAATTTGTGGAAAATGTACAAATTTATTATATGAAACATTAGTCAGATATTATTGATTTCTGATACAATTGAAAGATAAACTCGTTCTTTTTTTGCGAGGTACTCACAATGCAAGTGTAATGTTCAGGTGCAATTTTGGAAACTGTTTTCGATTTAAAATTTTTTAAAATAATAAAAAAAATATTATAAAATAATTTAAACTAAACGCTTCAGTTTAAATTACATTTGGCCAATTCACAAGGTCACTTATCAGTCATAATGTCACAATGACCTAATATATCACGACTCGGTGGCTCGGCTTAACCGACTCTAAGGCATTCGGCGTTGGTGTCTGGTGGTTCGTTACGATAACACAATAAACAAATATTATTATTTTACGAAATTTTAGCTTGAAAAGCAATAAAAACCATTGTGAAACATTAGGACATTATGACAATACGACATGATAAGAGACCTTGTGAATTGACTAACTGTATTCATCTCCATACAAAAAGAGCTCCTTTTTGTTTATTTATTTATTAAAAATAGGTAATTCATGTGCCACACAAATCAATAAAAACTTATTACAACTTCATAAGATACAATTATATAAAGTTATATTCTATTACAATAGGTTATAATCGCTCCATTATTTTACTCACATACATTATTTTACAAATGACCACAAGGAGTAGAGTTTTGCATTCAAAAATGTTTTTAAAATATCGTTAGCTCTATGTAGTTTATTTATTTAGATTTTTTATACCCTACACCACCATTGGGGGAGGGAACATTGCGTTTGTGCTGATGGTTACAACGCTAAAAAATTTTAGTCAAACAGCATCCTTAGGGTATACTGATCAACTCAAAATCACTTTCTGAGTCGATTAAACCACGTCAGTCCGTTTGGCTGACTGGTTGTCCAAGTCGCAATTTAGAAGATATTTCGATAAAATTTGGCACATACATTTTCTTGGGCCAAAGACAAAGCCTGAAATTCTTACACTCCCAAACAAAATGAAAGGAAACACTTTAGAGTGCGAAACTGAAGCTCTAGTAACTATGTTTTATAAGATTACTAGCTGACCCGGCAAACTTTGTTATGCTTTCAAATTTTATTTTAATTTGCAGAAAATCTGTGGTCAATATTCTAGTGGAATTGTTTTTTTTTTATATTTGCTGGATGGGTTGCGGTTGGGTCGATTTTGAATTGTATTTTCTCTCATTGAAGCACTCTGTGATAATCAATCTTTTTCGTTTTGTTGTCAGATGCGAAAACGTTCATAGCGGATGATTTTCCGACACGGGAATATGCTAAAACATTCATTCTCCAGATTCAGGCCACTAACACTCAATGATTGGCCTTGTGATTTATTGATTGTCATAGCGAATGCGAGACGAATTGGAAATTGTATTCGCTTAAAATCGAATGGCATATCGGTTAGGATCATTGGAATTCCCGGAATGAGAACTTCCTCACTTTTGAAAGTTTCTTTTAGTATTTTTGCGTGAATCACACTGCTCATGAGTTTTGTGACTGCTAAACGTGTTCCGTTGCATAATTTTGGTTGATTAAGATTGGTAAGCAGTGTTGCCAGGAGCTGGCAAAAAAAGAAGCTATATTGACTTCAAAAAAAGGCCAGAAAAAGCCAAACTGCTTTAAAAAAAGTCCAAAAAAAAAGCTATTACAAATTAAGAATTTAGTTTAATATTTATTTTTAAATAAAAAATTTGAAAATATGTTCATAAAATTCATAAAAAGGTCCCATTTTGAAAAAAAATGTCAACAGTTTTAGATTTTGCAAAAAAAGGCAAAAGAAATGTTTTTTTTTGAAGAAATAGCTATGTAAACTATTTGAGACACATTTTACTAAGAACAATAGGTAATAAGTTACATGGATGAGAAAAAACACCTGCTTGGCCAAAATGTCAAATTCTGATCCCCTCTAACTCAGAAAGTTTTCGACCGATCTTGTTGAAAAATTGTGTCTGAATTACTATCTAATAGAACTAACTATCGGAAGACATCGATTTCAAAAGATGGTTCACTTGACATAAAATGCCCCATATATATTTTTATACAGACAAAACTTAAATTTTGTTTTTGTTTTTTTAATTTAAGTACTAAGCATTTACTATTTTTCACATACATAATATATTTGTTTGGTTTTACGAGTACTATTTTAAGTGTATTATTAACGGATAAAAAATCGATTTAGCGAAGAGTTTTCATATGAAAATCTTTGTCGCAATTGCTCAATTAGTTTAATTTGCCGTATTATTTTTTTTCAGAATCGTCACTAATTAAATCGTTCTTTATTTTATCTCTCATTCTTCAAACTTGCATGAAAAATGTGTCGAAAACATTAAACAATTTTCAATTGGGGACGATAATGTATCAAATTCTTTGCATTGTATTACAATTTGAAAACACAAACTATGGAGAAGAAATTTTAAATCAGAAAACAGCTTTGTTGGATCCGATGAATTGCTTACTGGTTTAAAAAAAAATAATACAGTAAATTATAATCAGTATATTAATCACTTAAATGTTTGGCTTTGAAGCATTGCTGGTTTTAACTCGAAGCACAGATTCACAATACGTTTAACGGCTATGTCAAATGACAGCCATCGAGTATCACAAGCCTTCAAGAGTTTGTGGGGCTCTTGGCCATTATATAACGATGAATATAATGTGTAATAACAATTTTGTCTTGAAAGTAAATTTGCCAGACATTTATAGCTTTCAGATATATAATACTATATTTCATTTTAAAACACTTAGTATTGGCAATTGTTACTTGTTCTTTTAATACTGCACAATTCTTGAGTATATTGAAAAGCTAAATGAAAATCAGTAATGAATTAAAATGAAAATGTCTCACAAATATAAATTTAGCCTTTTTATTTTCTCCTTATCCTCGAAATTTTGGTTTAAGCTTCGTGGTTTTTTTAGCCTTTTTTATTTAAAAAAAGGCTATTATCAAATTAAAAAAAGGCTAGAAAAAAGCCACGAAGCTAAAACCAAAATTTCGAGGCTAAAAAGTAAATAAAAAGGCTAAATTTAGCCTCAAAAAGGCTAAACTGGCAACACTGTTGGTAAGCATGATGACAACTGAACTAACCTTTAATTGTAAATTGTGCGGTGGTAAGCCAGGCACATCCAATGAATTCAAAATCTGAGTTGGATAGTTGATTGCTTTGACTTCGTTCGTTACACAGTCGATAGATTTGAAGGAATGCAGTGAACCAACAATATGATTTTGAATTGTGCAGTTTAAGTGATCCACATCCTTGTTCTTTGCCGCTAAAATTTTTATTTCACTCAATGAATCGTAGTTTTTGTGGTTAGAAATGATGTTCGGAAACACTTTGTTGAGACGAAATTGAAAAAATTCGGCGGGAACGAAGTCAATACATTCAATGCGTCGACAGGAACACAACCATTACCAATAGTTAGCAGTTGATTGGATCGTTTTGCAATGGAACTCGCATGTTTGTCGTCAGCTGAAGTTTCTTCTCATAACTCCACAATGTCGATGAGTTAAGGCAAGCAAAGTAAAATCAATGCACCGCCAAAACATCTTACATCATTACGCATATCTTTCATAGTGCGATACAGAGCTTCTAACGCACGTTTATTCGACATTGTGCATTCGTCACAGATAATGATTTCCTTGCTACCAAAACTTTGGCCATTGCTGAATATTTCGATATGTTACACGGTTTAATGACAATTTCAATGCCGAATGAGCTACAGCAATTTCTGATCTTGATATTTTCAATATCTTCTTTCAGGTGTTTAACCCATTCAGAGTTAATAATTTTTTTTATTGAAATCAATGAAAACTTCACCTGGTAATGTAAGTTCCATTCTGTATACTGATCCAGGAGGAGAAATGTCGAGATCATGATTAATTGATGACTTCAGACCCAACATAATAATAGGGAAAACATCTGACCAACGGGGGTTGTTTTGACACATTATTGCAGACTTTAGAGTTCGATGCCAATGTTCAACTTATTCATAGGGTATAGTAGTCGTCACACAAAATCTAGAAAACTCTCTAAATAATAATGATTCAAATTGACGTCCTTTATCGGTAACAATTTATGTAGGTACTCCAAATCTCGATATCCATCCACTTAAAAAAGCTTTTGCCACAGATTCAGCTGTAATATCACTCAATGGTGTCGCCTATGTCCGTCGTGTAAATCTGTCAATGCAGGTAAGGCAATATCTATATTCAACTTCCTCAAGTTGGAGAGGAAATGCCTTTTCAGGACGCTGTGCAAAAACCCATGGCTTATGATCTGTATATAGGCAAAACAGACTGTGCAAATTAATCAGCTGTCAAAAGTTTATGTACACAACGACATCTACAGGCAATACCGGAACCAGCATTTGAAATCATTTTCGTTTTAACACAAATACAATTGTCAAACAAATTTGGTGGAAAAGAATTGTCGCAAAAAATTAAGAAAAATAAAAAATTTTCACAACTTAAGGTAATCTATCATGAAGATGGCGTTGTAAAATCACTCCATACAAAATATATGGGAAAATTTATTTTCTTAATAATTTTTATTCTTCTTTGGCCGGAGACCAGTCCGTATTGGTGCGAGTCATCGAAATCGCTCCAGTCGTTCTTGAGTTATAAGCGTAGATGCCAGGGATGAAAAACTGGGTATCTATATGAATCGATGGCAAGAGAGTTCAAATGCAGAACAGAATGGTTCTCTGCAACCTAAACGAGTTATTCGCAACATTCCAATCTGAACATCAGGATGTCAAAATTGGCTTCACAAAATATTGATTTTGGCAGGAAGCAGCGGAACTCATACAGTATGCGTTTGCATATACCATGAAAATGTTAAACTGATGTTGAATGAAAGTACTTAATAGATGATTCGTTAGAAGATTTGCATGATTACCGCGATTACCATAAATTGAATATGTGAACTAATGCAACAACTTCTTGCCACTTAGGTGAATGTTCTAATTGCCCGGAAACCACATTTATCAAAGAGACTTTAATCAACTCTTTTGATCGAGAATGTATGGAGGAGGTCAAATTTGAATCTGGGCTTCAGACTGATTCAGACAGATTTTGTGGAAGAAATGTGTAGAGGATTGCTAAATTTGACTTTTTACTCAAAGAGCAATGGTCATTCTGCATGAATTTGAAGACACCTTTGAAGTCAGGTGAATTCGTTATTTCATATGATTTCGCAGAGAACTATAAATATGTTCTTCATAATGCCATACAAGCATTCCACTTCAATAGCGACGAAGCAACTATATTCACTTTTGGTAGTTCACTACGAGCAAACAATCAACTAGTGTCGAAGGGATTCCATTTCGAGAAGACCATTCTACTCGTCAGATGTAATGTCGTTTACATCGTAATATATGGGACATTTCATTTCATTTGAATAAAATTTGACGTAGTCAAGGTGTATTTGAGCAGAAATTATTAAAATGGGCCCAACAAATGTTCCAGGGAAGGCGCTATGGGGGCACAAAGTAGGGTACCTTTGACATGCAATTTCCGATTTCAAAGAAGTGAAACACACAAATTGACTGTCAGAAAATTAAAAAAAAATAATTTTTCTTTTGTACAAAATATACGAGTACATGTTTCGTTTATATGTTGGTGTATAAAAAAATGTTATGTGTATGTGAGAAGAGAGAAAAGCTGTTGTTGTAGAAAAATGAGAACCTTCCATTCTTGTCCTTCTCTCACTTCTTCTATAACAACAACTTTCCTCACATACAAATAATACGAAAAAAATTACTAAACAAAAATCAAATAACTTTTTGCAGAAATTATGAAATCAAAAGCAGAAAAATAAGTTTATATAATCTTTACAGATCAAATGTACATTAAGTAATTTGAAAACAGTTTGAATTTAAATATTGAAATACATGAAAATGTTGTTGTAGTTTTTTAGGTTGTTGTAGATATAATTTAAAGACTAATACATATGCATGTATGTACGAATGTTTGACTCAGTTTTTTATGCTTTATAAACAATATATATATATGGCATTTTCAATTGTTCTTTGTATGAATTTTCTATAAGTACCAGTATTTATCTCGTCTCTTATCGCGGTATCCATAATTTTAATGTTCGTAAGTTGTCATGCAATTTGACTTTTATTGTTCATCAAGATTCTGTTCTTTTTTCCCTTTGTTACAAAAACAATGTGATGTATGATAAACTTTTTACATATTTCATTTTATTTTTTTAATAAATGGCTTTCTACACTGACGCGTACATACAAGTATATTTATTTGTATTGTATGAATGCAAATGTGTGAGTGATTAAGTTTTTCCAGCTTAAAATAAACCCAATAAACCAAACGATATTAAAACGATATCGAAACGATATCATCTAGATGATATAAACTATCATATATGATATCGTTTGCGTGTCATAAACGATAGTTTTTCCGGACTAAATTGTACCGTTCCTTATAATATCGTTTTTCCAGGCAATTATGATACCGTTTTCGCTATCATAATTTCCAATAAAAACGATAGTAAAATCGCCATGCGACAGATTTTATTCTGAAAGCTATTTAATACTAAAAATTATATTTTTTATCTGTTTATCTGCTGAAATAAGAAAAATAACATAACATATCATACATAATTTCATCTCACATATGCATATTTTTGCAAACATTTGAATGTTTTAAATATTAAATCTATAATAATAATGTTTTAAATGATTTAATATTTATTTTGTTTTCGTCTTGCTCATGTTGTTTGAAAATTTTTAAATTAAATTATTTTTCTGTTTGAAGTTTTTTTCAAATGTTTGTGTTTTATTTATTTATTTATTTTATTGGAAGGAAAATTTTTGAAAACTATATTATAATACTATTATTTTCAATAATAATATATGATATCATAATCGCCCCCATAAGGTAATATCGATTTTGCTATCATATCGTTTTCTGGTTTATTGGGAACAATGAAAAAAAAAAACATTTCGTAAAAATTTAATTTTGATTTCATTTTCAGTGAAACAAGAAAGTTTTAAAAATACTTTTGTTTACTCAAGTTATAAAGTTAATAAATAATGAGTTAAAAATAAATTTATTTTTAAGTTGGTTGGTAGAAATTCCACACATGCTTACAAATATATGTTTAAATATAAAATTTATTTAATTTTGTATAAATATCAGATATTTTTGGAAATTTATTTCTTATGACATGAAATTTATTTTGTAGTTGTACATATAAAATCATGCTAAAACTGTTCAATTTGAAGTTAAACATTTAAAAATTCTTAATTCTTTTAGTGGTTGTTTTCTTAATTATTTTGTAGTTGTATACATCGATACTTAATCATGTTAAAACAGTGCATCTTTTTACGCGCGAAAGTTATTTTGGTTTGAAGTTGAAAATTTTAATATCTTAAAAATAACCATAGCTTATGTGAAGGAAAGCTTTTCCCAAAAGCTTTAGGTAAGCTAAAGATTTTACACAAATAAAACTATAGAGCTAATGAGAATTACAGATACTTGTAATAATATCAAACAGTGATTTCATCTTTTTTTAATTTCCCTACTACAATTTGTTGGATTTTTTTCTGACTCTAAATGTAGTTTGTAAATGAATAAAGGATTTTTTGAGCAACTGCATATTTATTAGGGTATCCAAATTATTCGATTTTTCTTTTGTTCGAATAAAACGAATAATTTGAACAAGAAATCTCAACTTGTTCGAATAATTCGACTACATGTTTAAAATGATCTAATTATTCGAATAACTACAATTTTTTAAATAATGTAAAATAAGAAGTTTTTTCTTCGTCAAGTCATAGTTAAAGTAGTATCGTCTAAAGTAGAGTTTCCAAAAAACCGAAGAATTTCAAAACCATATTTCGGTTCGGTTAGGTTTTGTGATAATTTATTAGCTATTAAATCAGTTGATAATAAAGGAAATGCTATACAAATTATAAGTTCAAACTTGACGAGTGTTCAAGAGGATGAGGAAAATTTGTACTTTCTTTTAAAGGTATCTTGCTAATATGCTTCTTAGTAAAGAAATAATCAGGAATAGGGTGTTCAATTGTAATCTAAAACAAAAATGGAGAGCTAAAATAAACTAAGGAGTATTTTTTTTCGTTTTTCAATAGTACTTTTTGAATTTTCTTTAATATTGAACCTAGAGTCAGGAAATTACTATGAAATTTCAAACTTGAAAGTGGGGGAAATTGTTACCTTTTCTTCTAATGGTACTTTTAATTATATTAAATTATTTTACTTATATGATATGTTTCTGAGTAAAGAAAGAATCAAGGATAGAGGGCATAATGATAATAAGGTAACAACAACTATTATTGAATTTTCTATAATAAAGAACTTATAAGGTGGAAATTAAACACACATGATCCTGACTGATTTATAATAACAAAAGGGATTTGCAGGTACTTTTTCCAACTAATAGTACTTTTTGAATATTTTATAATGATGGACCTACTATTCTTTATTGTAACAGTACTGTTTGAATATTTTATAATAAACCTTAAAATTGAAAATTAGTCACAATTTATTCTGAATGAGTTAGAATTCCCAAAAGGTGATTTTAGTGGTACCTTTCTTTTTGGTATTTTCTATAAAATGTGGGTCTTTATGGTACTGTTTTTATTCTACTTAATATTACGTTTCGAATGAGCTAGAATCCACATTACAATGAATCAGTAAACATGAATCTAGAGACATGTTATCCTGAATAAGTATTAATTCACGAAGGGAGACTAAATAGTACTATTTCTATCTACAAATTGGGGTGGCGAAGTACCCTAGTACTCCATACTTTTATCGGATATCTGAAAAAAAATAAAACTTTGTACCAAAATGTTTGCATTATTTTTTTTTAATTTGATAAATAAACAGTCATTTGAAGTTTAATTGTCAGAAAATACTCGTAGATCAATATGTTGTGTCATGCTTTATTAACAGGTTTCCTTGCCTAGCCTTCGAAAGGTAGCCATCTACATCATCTGAAGCAATTATTGTAATACAATTTAAAAAGTTGAAACAAATCGTAAGATATTTTTACCGATCTGTTTTTACAGATATTGGATGAAAAAGTTTGTTTCTTATTAATTAAAAGTAAAAACAATTATTATTGTTGGTTTCGGTTTTAGGCCTTGATTAACCGCGGAACTGGAAACTCTAGTCTAAAGTCACCTTTAATAACATAATTTGCATACATTTTAAGATCATGTCCTTCGTTCATTTCATCAATATGACTGCCGGAAACATTTTCTATATCACATTCACCATCACTTTCAATATTACTTTCTTCTAAAACTTTGTATTAATGGGGGTAAGAGCCACAGAGCCTTTATTAGCAGTAATCATATCTACAAAAATACGTAAAATATCAGCTCGTTTAAACAGCCTTAAGTCTTTGTTATTTCTGATATAATGGCATGTTATGCAGCTTTAGGCTGTTAAATCTTTTATGTCAATATGATATACGACAAAATGTTCTATGCCAAGGCATATTAAATTTTAAATGAAAGCTTAGTGAATTATATTGCCGAGCTTGACCAATTATACTTTCTCACTTGTTTTTGTTGAATTTAGTCGGGATACCAAATTTTAAGTGTAATTTATCCTGATATTATACTTAATTATGGCGAAATCTGTATGGATACCTATATAAATCAGATATTTATGACCACTAAAGTCCTATTTTGGGAGACTTTTTTATGGGTCTAGTTGAAGTTTTATAGAAATATCTTTAAAATACCGATCTGCAGACAGCCAGCCTTTTGCATTTGGAAACTTATATACGCCTATCTGACTCGGAGATATCATTTATAAAGAAATTGTGTTTACATTATATTTAGCCATGTTCAAAAATATATGTGAGTTGTACCCGCGATAATCATACATACATTTTCTAAAAATATACGGCAATTGTTGAAGGTAGTGTTATATTCCTGATGATCAGCCATCAATAAGATATACCATCAATTTTTTTTCTTCAAATTTCAATGTCTTTTAAATTCGATTGTCAAAATTTTATTGGCTAATGCGCGTACAACGAACAACTGAAATATAGTTTATAGTATAGTGGATTTTATGCCAAAAAGTATTACCGTAATTATCTATAGGCTATCAAAATGTCCAAAATCGAATGACTCATATTTATGTTGGATTTAAGCTTTAGGTTAGAAACTATTAAATAAGGATTAGTAGAGTATTAAATTAATGCCATTATAAAAAGAAAGACACAATTTAATATATTTTTTTAACCATCATATAAATGTTTATTTATTCATATGATTATATAATATTTTTCGACACATTATCTCAATTGTACTGTTGCTTTAACATTTTTATTTAATGTTCAACATTTAATGATTCCATTAGCAAATATGATGTCGTTTTTAAGAATTTCTTTATTTTTTTGTAGATAAAATAACAAGCAAAAGATAAAATAATATCATCCAATAGAATCATAATACATAAATATTAAACAAAAAATGTCTATGGATACAACCTATCAAGTGATGATGGCTGCAAACAGTATCACAGGTATTTTTAAACGAGTATATAAACATAATCTTTTAAAACACATTTGCATTATTACACAAATACTTTAATATATGTATTTGCATTTATGTATAAAGATAATACTTTTATACTAGAAAGTATATCCCGTTAATATATTTATAGGGTCTAGCATTAGCAGATGTATTGTTTTCAGGAAAATGATTAAGACATGTACACATATTAAGTATTACTTAGAAAAAATATTATGTATTCAATAATAGACAATATTGATTCTGCAGTGGTCGTTCTACTGGAGACCTAATAGCTATTGTCTAGGAACAGTCGATCAATACAGAAAATTGTGATAATAAAAGAACTCTGCAGTTCCCCAAGACTCCGTCCTATTCCTTTTCCTTTTCTTATTCCTCATGTATGATTCAATAAAAATTACTATTAGTTTTTCGTTGTATGGTCAACACAAACGATTTGAATATTCACCTACTTCATGTTTTCTTATGTGTAACGAAATGTTTGGAGATTCAGGTACCCTTTAGATTCTATGTACGAGAATAATGTGTGCGTGTAAAAATAAACAGGAATTCCAACACTCTAAAGTTTATGTAAAACTAATCCATGTATTACGTACCAGTTCAAGTCAAACGTGCACAAACCTTACTCTCATACCTTTATTTCCGAACATTAATACAATGTACAGCATATATGGGGTATACCCTGAGTGTCAATTCATGTTTATCGACATTACCATTAGTGGTAATATTGATATCACGATGTAACAATATTATTGCGGATTATAAGAGAACATTCAATGTGAAATAGTTTGAAAGACAATGCATGATCGGTCTTGAACAGCAACATTATAGTGTGTCTCTGTAAATAATCATGAAAATTTCGCTGAACTAGTAGGTTTATCGTAAGCACTGATTAAGTGAACATCAAAGCGTAATACCAGTGTGTATTAAAGTGAAATATAAGTATGCGTGCACTGAATAGGGTAACCAATTTAATTTTTACGAAAAGCGGCACAATTTCTAAAATAAGTGAAAAATGGCGGTATTTTAAAACGTACGCGGGACAAAAAATATTAAAAATCTTCAATTATTTCAGTACTTGTGCAATATACAATCTAAATATAATCGCTTAGACTTCTGGACTGTAGGTTCCCCTGTCACATCTTGAACGTTTAGAAGGCTTAGGCCCATTTTTAAAAAAATGCCCATTTTGAAAAAAAAGTGAAAAAAGTTTTTGATTTTGGAAAAAAAAAATTTAAAAATTTGAAAAATTTTTTTTTTTTCCGAAAGATTTAAGAAATCTTTCTCCACCTATCTTGTTGAAAAATTGTGTGTCCAATTTCATCCCAAACGGAAGACTTCGATTTCAAAAGCTGATTAACTTGATATGAAATGCCCCATTTATATAAATAACATCCCATATACGTTGTATATAGGTAGAATAAATTTATACAACACGTACAAATGTGTTGTAATATTATAAAAATACTCAATAATACTTATCAATAAAATAAATGCCCACGCGTTTATTGCAGTAAACAGAAAATGTTCAAGAAAATTGGTAATTTTGCGAAGAAAAATATCATAAAGCAAGTAAGAAAGTATGGTCGGTCAAGCCCGACCATATAATACCCTACACTAAGTAAATGAGCAAAAACATTTTTCTTTCAAAATTTCAATAATTTATATTCGTGAACGATTTTTGGAAGTGGGCCTTATATGAGAGCTATGACCACTTATAGACCGATCACCATGAAATTAAGTGGTGTGATTAATGTCTTTATGAAAGTTATTTGTGTTGGATTTTATGTGTATACCAACATTTTTAAGAGATTTATGCTCGTTAAAGTGATTATCGGAAGCAGGCCTTATATGGGAGCTATGACTAATTATAGACCGATCATAATAAAATTTGATGACATGAATGTCGTATATATAGAACTTATTTCGAGAAAAACTTATGTAGATACCTATATAAATTAAACATTTATGACCGATAAAGTCCAATTTCGGGAGGACATTTGTATGGGGGCTAGGTGAAATAATGAACTGATTTCAGCCAGTTACAATAGGCTTGGTTCCTGGGCAGAAAAAATGATATGTACCAAATTTTATCGAAGTATCTTCAAGATTGCGACCTGTACTCTGCGCACAAGGTTTACATGGACAACCAGCCAGCCAGCCAGATGGACGGACGGACGGACGGACATCGTTTAGTCGACTCAGAAAGTGATCGGTATACTTTAAGGTGGGTATTAGACTAATAGTTTTGGGCGTTACAAACATCTGCACAAATCCAATATACCTTCCCCACTATGGTGGTGTAGGGTATACAAAGACATAGCATTACTCTTTTAATAAATTTCAAAATATTATCATCAATGGGAAACAAATTTTTTACTTGAGTAAGTTTTTGTATTATGTGAGTATTTCACTGGTTGTTTAGCAAGATTATATTATTATACAAATAACACTATAGAGCGAATGAAAATTACAGACTCTCCAGCATTACTTGTAAAAATATCAAAGCTTCGACAAAACATCAACAACAAACAGTGATTTTATATATTCTTACTTTCCCTATTACAATTGCATCGGGTTTTTCCAACTCTACATGTAGTTTTCATATGAGTAAAAACACAATAATAAAACACAATTTGCTTTATTTTATTGTTTTCAAAAGAAAATTAAAATATAAAATAAATCTGCAAATTAATCATCAAAATAATATTTTTTATTTTTTTGTAATTAGGTTAGGTTATCAAGCAGCTATTCAAATCCTTCGTTGGTACAGCTCACTTGGGTCCAATAATCGTTTCCTTTGGGATACCTGAATAGAAAATGCAAACAGAGAGAGGAGAGAAGTATAAGTAGAAGAAAGGAATTCTTTAGATTTAGTAGGCAAGATTATAAAATTTAAAGAAATGGGAGGAGTGAGAGGAGAAGATGATAAGTATTGAATATCGCAGATCATCATGCGACAGGTTCCGGGTCACTATGAGGTGCAATTTGCAAGTTCGGTCTTATCATCACTCTGCTTTCCCTAATAAAGGAGTCTATGCACCTTAGTTCTTTCACAGATAGCCCGGAGAAGGTGCTAAAGGATCGCTCACCTAAAAGTCTGGCACGTAGATCGCCCAGTGCCGGACAATTGCAAAAGGAGTGTAGAATAGTTTCTTCCTCTTCCTCATTCTGACAACTTCTGCAAAAGTCGTGATAAAGTAACCCAATTCTTTCAGCATGGGAACCTAAAGTTCAATATCCGGTGATCATAGCCACCATATTGCTGAGTCGTATTCGTTGTAGTCGAAGTAGATATGACGTACGTTTACAGCCCAACGCAGGCCATATCATCCTCGTAATAGCACAGGTGGATTCATTGCAGCGGAATTCCACAAAGGAAATTTTCCCGTCTTCCGGCATCAAGACTCCTAATCCCGCCTAGTAATCAGCAATACAATTGAGTAGAACTGTCGAATGTTTCGCCATCTCATTTAAGGATGCCCCGCATTCTTGGACCATATTCGATGTTGTGTAAACACATATCAGGGACTTAATTGCGGGTTTACTGTCAGTATATATACGCATATCCCTACCATATACACTGTAATATCTGAGCCAGTTGGGCGCCCTTTTGATAGTTGATACTTCGTCCTGAAGAATGCTACATCCATTTGGAAGTCTAAATACATTCTTATTCCAAATTCAGGGATGTATACACCACCTCCTCCTTTTTGGACCCATCCGTATAGATGGATGTCCTCATTTCATCAACGGGGAGACCATCGACAGATTCCTTATTGGATAGGATTGAGAAACCGAAGTTCCTCAGGAGGAAGGGCTTGGGAGTGCAGTAATCAATATGATCAGGAAGATTTTGTATACTTCCTATTTTACAAGCATGTTCATAGGATCTATAATTCCATGCGTTGCAGGCGTTGAGCCCCAAGGCCGTGTTCAATGCCAGTTTCCTGGCCATTACATCTACTGGAATCCAGTTGAGTAGAATGAAGAGAGACTTCGTCGCGATAGTTTGCAGTGCACCTGTTATCAGTATTGCCATGCTTCTTAATACCTTTTCAAAGAGTATAACATTTGAGGCCCTATCCATTGTCCTCCACCCGACAAAGACCCCATAGAGAATAGGTTTAGTAATCGTATCAACTAGCCAATTCATGTTCCAGGATCTAATACCCCATCTCGCGATTATGGCCTTTTTGCAGACATACATAGCCGTCATGGACTTTCCTGTCGAGTATGATACCCAAGTACCTTGCATTGTCCGAGAGCGACAATTCGGTTCCGTTTAGTCGTAGTAACGTGAAATTAGGAATTTTAGTCCGTAGAGTGAATAGTACTGGTTCAGTTTTGCTGGGATTTATACTCAATTCACTATCGATGCTCCATCGATTTAATATTTCGAGTGTCATCTCGTGCTGAAATGAATCCCTGAAACTGCCACCGTAACATCGTGAGCGTATGCGACAGTCTTACAGTTCTGGGAATCTAGTTTCATAAGCAGACAATTTAAGGCCATGTTCTACAGAAGTGGAGAAAGGACACCCCCTGAGGAGTGCCTCTTTTGGCAAATCTAGAGATCGCAGTCGTTCCAATTTTAGAGTGAATGATTTTAATGAACCTCACTATGGATAGATCGAGTCCTAATAAATGTAGGCCTGATATTATGGTTGCAGATTTCACATTGTTAATAGCTGCTTCTATATCCAGAAAGGCCACGAGGTAGATAATAATCCCTGATTAACTGACATTCTGATATTAGTGTCAATAATTTTTTCCAGGGTCTTTAGCAAAAAGGATGATAGACTTATCGGCCTGACGTCTTTTGGTTTGGTCTGTGAGGCCTTTCCAACCTTCGGGTTGAAAGTCACATAGTATTCGGTCCAACTATTGGGTATATAGGACCATGAGAGACAGGCTTGAAAGATTGTCATCAGCCACTGTGTGACTAATTCAGGTCGGTATGATACCATCAGGGCCTTGAGATTTATATTGATCAAAGCTCCGAATGCTCCAAAGTACATTGTTCTCGTTAATCTCAATTGAGGATGAGATTCTATGCGGTTTGGATTCATATGCCAAGTGTCTCATGTCGACTGGTCGTCCATCTACCATCCTGTTTTTGGATGTTGCCCTGAACGGTTGGTGATTTATACAGAATCTTGCGCAAACAGCTAGTCTTAGAGGAACTTTCGACGCCGCTACAAAAGTCCCTTCATGTCTTCCGTTTTGATCTTCTGACTAGAAGATCTTATAGGTTGACCAGTCTCCTGATCTTTTAGCCTCCTAGAGTCCGCTATTTTTGGTGACCACCATGGTGGTCGTCCATTGCCTCTTCTTACAGAGAGAGCATAAGTGTGTGCCGTAGCTTCCTTTATGGAATTTGTATGTCTATTCACATCCCTTACAATATCCAAAATAACATTATTAAGGGGTGTTTGGTAAGGAGTTGAGATAGAATACGTCGGTGCTCATCCCATCTTGTCCTCCTTCTATTCAAAAAGAGTTCAACCCTATCCGGTTTCTTTTCGCTCGAAAAAACTAAATAACGATGATCTGAGAAGGAACAATCATTTGAAACCTTCCAGTTAATGATCATGTATGACAGGCTTGCACTTTCAAGCATTACATCAAGAACCTCTTGTCTGTTTGTGAATTACAAAAGTAGGTTCTGAACCTTTATTGCCGGCCTAATAAATACTTTGCTCCGAATTAGAAATTATTTCACTTTTGTTGGGAGTTTTGTTCTTTTTTATATTATAAAACCGTAATTCCATTTTTCCTTTGGGAGTAAATTCAATTTTTAAATTTAGTTTAATAAAAAATATGTTTAAGCAATTTATAACCGATAAAGTAATTTTCATAAAAGAGCTTAATATGGCAGCTATTAGAGCTTAAGTCCAATTCCGAGACAGCAGTTGTATAAATTATGGTACGATTCTAACCAAATTTCAAAAAAAAAATAGAGCAATAAAGATGTGAGCGCCAAATTCAATCGAATAATTCTTAATATTGCGACATGTTTATATACGGATTTCTGCAGAGAGAAAACAGCTTCGTGATAAGCAACAGCCGAATTTTTTTGCCAATCGATTGATTCTACCTTAGTGACCGAATTTTACAGTTGTGGCTACAAAATTTTAAAAGCGGTAACAAACGTTTAGTTGCTTTAACCGAAATTCTTCTTTGTCAATTGACTTTCTGTTGATAGAACCGAAAAGTTTTATGTGTGCAACCCAATCATTCGATTGGCAACAAATTTGCTTGCTATTACGAATCTGTTTTCTATGTGTGTTAAAGAACTCAGAATGTGATCTTGAGCACTTTATTATACCCTTGACCTTCGTGAGAAGGGTATATATAAGTTTGTCATTCCGTTTGTAATTTCCATAATATAATTTTCCGACCCTATAAAGTATATTCTGGATCCTTATAGATAGCGGAGTCGATTAAGCCATGTCCGTCTGTCTGTATGTCTGTTGAAATCAACTTTCTGAAAACCCCAGATAACTTCGGGATCCAAATCTTCAATAATTCTGTCAGATATGCTTTCGAGAAGTATCCTATTTAAAATCAGCAAAATCCGTCTATAAATAACGGAGATATGAGCAAAAATCCTATACAACCTCTAATTTTTGCCTATTTTTGATCTATATCTCGATTACTAAATCATAAATATATACAATATGGATATCTAATGATAGATATTTCAAAGTCCATTGCAATGATGTATATAAGGCTACAGTAAGTTGGACCTGCAATGGGTCAAAATCGGGAAAAATATTTTTTAACCCGAATTTTTTTTCACAAAAAAAATTTTTTGTCATAAGTTTATTTCACTAATAAACTAAAAAAAGAAATTTTAATTTTTTAGTAAGAGCTTCTTATGCTAAATTCCCAATTTTTATTTGATAAATTCACTGAAATTTATTGTTGGGGGATAAGCTAGTTCCTATGCGCATTTCACTGGTTGCTTAGGCCAGATCATCAGGAAACCTTTTCCCAAAAGGCTTTAGAAAAACTAAAGATATTATACAAATAAAACGATAGAGTGAATGAGAATTACAGACACTCAAGCTTTATTTGTTAAAATATCAAAGCTTAAACAAAACACCAACAATAAACAGTGATTTTATCTTTTCTTACATTCTCTACTACAATTGGTTGGTTTCTTGCCGACACAAACTGTAGTGTGTAAGTGAGTAAAGAAAAAATAAAACAACTTGCTTTATTGTTTTCGCAAGAAAATCAATATAAAGCGAGCTGCCAGTTTAGTCTTGATGCACGGGCACCTGCAAATTTATCATTAAAAGGTTATTCGGGAATACAAAATTAATATTTTAGTAAGAGCTTCTTATGCTAAATTCCCAATTTTTATTTGATAAATTCACTGAAATAAAAATTGGGAATTTAGCATAAGAAGCTCTTACTAAAATATTAATTTTGTATTCCCGAATAACCTTTTAATTTTAATTAAAAAAAAAAATTGGAACAAACTTTTTAAAAACAATTTCGAAAAATTTTTTTTTTTAATAAGATTCGACAGAGCCGAATATAGGTATCTTACTTGTTATACTTTAAGAAGGGTCTTAAAACAATTATTAATTCACAAGGTCTCCTATTGTATTATATTGTCATAATGTTCTAAGTCGTGAAATATTAGAACATTATGACAATATGACAAGATAGAAGACCTTGTGAATTGATCATTATTAATCCTATTATGGTGGTTTAAGTTACACAAAATTATCTCAAAGTGGTACCAACAAATTTTAATTTATGGATCTTTGTCTTACTTTAATACTATGTATTTATTGTATAAATTAGTAGCAGCCCCAATAGTGTAACATGTATTTATTTATTTAGCTTACTTGTAAACTTTTGCTAAATTGTTAACATTTTTATTATTTCCAACAGCAGTCACCCTTAGGGCACTTTTCTTCAAAACATACGTACTTTACAACATAAAGTATAGCATTAATCCATTTACATAGATAAACACATACATTTGAGTAAATCTATTTCCATAAAACCAGGAAATTGTTGAATTTTTAAAACAACTTTTACATGTTTTGCATATAAAGTTTGAGGGTATGCCATTTTGTTCAGTCTATTGTTCTTACTTAAAATTGTTGTTCGTTGTTTACGTTTTTATTATTTTATCCATTGTCTATACATTTAAAATTTAAATACATGACCATTTGTTTAATAGCCTAAAAACAATTTCTGCTAGTGACATCTGTTCGTTGTGCATTTGTGTGTGTGTATATTAGGGTAGCACCAACAAAAAATATCAGGGAGAAAATAGGATTCGAAAAATTCAAATTAAATTGGAACTATATTAAATCGCGAAAAACGGAAGAAACTATTTCGGTGATTCTATATAAGGTTAATTTAATCAATTACTTTAAACAAATTATATGCCAATATTAAAAAACACACAATATTGCTAAAAATTAAAAAAATCGATTATTTTTGAAGCGCCTTTCAAAAACCTTTTTAAATATTTCATATGTTTCCTTTGCGCTAAATAATGAAGAATAAATGAAAAACATCTTAAAAACCTTTAAAAATTACATTTTTATACTTTGATCCAGCTCATCAAGACAACAATTTTAAGAAATAGTTTACTCAAACAAATTAAACTTTAATTTTAGTTGGAAACATCGACACTTTATTTTTCTTTGATACAAACGGAACCATCCTAATGATATAGGTATATTTGTATGTTGTTACTGTATGAGTATGTCGCTATATATAGTCCTGTCTGTCATCTTGACAACATCAACAGCAGCAAAATAACAAAAAAAAAAACAACAAAAACCAGCAACTACAACATCATCAACGTGAGCTGCAATGACGACAACAACACGTGGACGTACAACATATTTTGCATGTAATAAATTATAAATGTTGTGACAAGTTATTTTACCTAAACTCTGCAGATGCTGTTGACAAAGTTATAAAACTTTTATTTCGTATTTGTTTTAATTTTTTATTTTTTTTTTTGGGAATTTTGGCATTTTTGTTCAGTTCTGATTCATTCTCTTTTGAAGTTGTTTTATTGTGTGTTATTAAAAAAGTTAATTGCTCAATTTGCAAAACACTGAAAGCAATTTAAAGTTTTGAATTTAATCAATATAAAATATTTGTTATATAAAAACACTTTATGAACAGATGTTTGCTTATGTGAAGGGGATGATCAATGTTGGTTTTGTAAGGTGTTTGGCAGTATTACATATTTTGGGGATTCACACGGTCTGCTATTAGGTCATATTGTCATAATGTCGTAATATATTATGATAGTTTAAACAAATTGTTGTTGTGTTGCAAACAAAAAAAGTGTTATGTTATGACAAAACAATAAACATAGTTCAAAAAGTCTTATTAGTTTGGAACATTTTTGTTTGAAACACAACAAAAATTTGTTTAAACGACATTATGACAATATACCTAATTGGCAACATATGGATTCCGCGCCAAAAAACTGCTCATCTTTTGATGCCAAGAACTAATTAAGCCAATCTCGGATACTCTGTTCTCAAGAGAAGCGTATACAGAGCATATACACATTAGCGCCATGGATATTTGGTTTAGGTGTCAATTCGGCTGGTTAGCCGGGCTTCACATACGAACTCTTCCGCTTCGGGTTATTGTAATGGATCCATTTTTCATCGCAAGTAGTGATTCAGTGAACGAATTCATGATGCTTTTAAACTTTTTGATTGCTGATTGAGTAGCTCCCAATGATTTGGCAAGGTACTGTTAAGTTTGACAACAATCTCCATGGACTAGTGCCTTCAATCCATGGTCTTCAAACTTTTTTGGCTGGCCTGAGTTATCTTTACCAAAATCACCACTTCTGAACCGCACAAACCATCTCTCACACGTTGAAACCGATGGAACACATTCACCGTAAGCTTTGGTGAGCAATAGGTCTGCTTCAGCGGCACTTTATTTAAAATTAAAGAATTAAAGCAAAACCGCATATAACGCTTTGTTGGTACAAAATTCGACAATTTCGAAGCAAAAAAAACTTGGTTGTTTACACTATAATGTTCAATAACTAAGTGAGAATATATTGTAAATATGTACCCTTCAAAATGTCACATAAGTTATTGAAAACAAAAACCCCGTTCAAAAGATACGCCATCTATTGTAAATCCTGTATTTTTAAGTCGTAGACTCAATATATTTGGTGAAATAATTACAATATAATTGGCAAAAGTCTAAAATTTTATTAGCAGAAACATGAAAGTGAAGTAAAACATAGAAAGTGAAAATAAGATCATAATTGAGTTTATTTAAAAATGGCGAATTTTTGCCATACAAAGTAATTATTTTTTATGGAATATCTGGTGAACTGCAAAACTTCGCGGGATTTTCTTCGGCATCATTGTGCGCAGTTTGGCTGAAAATTACCATTTTTGGATACAAAGTAAATAGTATATCTATCTGATGAACTATAACTATAAAAGTATTTAAACTTTTTACGAATCAATTTCTTATTAGGAATTGGATTTGTGGTTGTATCATACTTAATACTCGCAGAGAAAATATATAGTTTACAGTAACCATTTCCACATGATTAACAGTTTTTCAACAATATTATAGTCACAGTAACTATTTACATGATTATGGTAACCATAATATGGCTAACTTACTATTCACATGATTGTATCAATCATATATATGGTTACAGTAAACAAGTATATGTTTGTGACAACCATTATTATGATGAATCTTTATATCATAATATGTAGTTCTCAGATTATGATATCAATTAGCCAAGAACAACATTATATGTTAAGTAATTCATCATATAAATGGGTGTCACAAACATACTATCAGCTGAACAGTTCGTTTATACAACTCCACGCCCAAATTATAAAAACCCTTGTTCTCAATATTTTTTTACATTCTTTAATTTTAGGAAACTATTTCTGGTCACGCATTTTAATCAGATAAACAACAAATAAATATAATTGATATTAAACATAATAACCGACATGCTTTACAAAGGTAACTTGATCAAAAAAATAAAAAATAAAATAATACTTGGGTTAGAAGTTTTTATGACAAACGTGTGTAAGAATTTTTCGATCTCACTTCTTATATGTAACAATGATATATACCATGGATCTTGAAATTTTTTAATATTGTTGTTAGTAGAGTCATTGATATTATTAGCTATTTTGTCAAAATCGTTTTCATACATTTTAAAAGAAACGATATTTTGCCCATATATTAAATTTTATAATTCTTTAATAATAATTTTAGCAAGCACTTCATGTAAATTATGAATTTTATGGTTTTCCTTCCAATTCGAGTTCTAAATGTATATAACAAATATCTCTTAAAGAACCCTTTTAATGCCACCCTCCTAAAACGTTTATTTTTAATTAAAAAAGCTAATCATATTTATTTTAAATTAAGATTGTATTCTATTGTAGTTGAAAAATTCTACATTTTGCTTTGTTTTTCTTTAAGTAAAACTGAAATAATTAAAATGCATTTAAACTGGTGTTGTTAATTATCTTTATAGTGGAAAAACATAAAAATATGCTAAACCTTAGTGTTAAAGGTTCCGCGAAAAAGAGCTTGGAAACTACGTTCTATCCCTTGTCGTCACCACACAACTCGCCATTATTATAATCATTACAAACAAAGAAATTATTGTAGGATTTTTTCAACGACGCGCAGTTTCTTTTCGTTTTATTTCTTATGGTTTTTGTATGTTTATACCCTTCTCCAACACTTGCGGTAAATGGGGATGAATATAAATTTGTCGTTCTGTATGTAGCAGCTAGAAGAGTAGTCGGTCTTAAGTTAATATAAAACGTGATTTTTGTGTCTTTTTATATAATTTGTATGAACTTCGTTGGCATTTGGGATGTGGTAAAGGGTATTGACCTCAAAAATACTTCACTGAAAATAATAATTTTCTTCAGAATGTTTGCTCTTGTTTACTGTCTTTGGTTAAGGAATTCAACAAACTAGATTTAGAGATTTGAATAGTCCTACCCTTATAAAATAGATTTCTAGAACCCATGTCACAAATCAATTAAAAGTTTAAAATAGGGTAAATAATGGTTCTTTCTTTGGTTTGTCAAACAATTTAAAAACCAAAAATATTGATCGTGCATCTACGAAAGTAGATGCTGGGCGGACCTTACAATTGCAAGTCGATCTAGCTATGTCAGTTGCCTTTCCATTTGTTAAAGGTTGTATATAGTCTCGGCAAATCACTTAACGCGATACAATTTTCCCAAAATACTCTTTGCTGATCACTAATGTTTGGTATTCAAAATGATAGCTATGAACCACACGAACTTGTAGAATTATAAGTATAAGTCAGTAGCCATCATTGAAATTAAACTCCTCTGACGTACTCATACTCACAACAGCATTGATTTATAATATGCGTAGCATTAAATATGAATCTGACGTCGACATCATACTCATACAAACTCAAATTTGTTTGATTCATAAATAACCTTAGCCTGACTTATAATTTTAGGAAACTACTCATGATACTTACTATTGATTCAACTCATTCGACTCATGCATATTTTTTATTTAGTGTAATTATACAGAATTCGGCAACACTGAAACACACAACCTCATAATGAGCATTTTATTGTTCGTATTTGAATCATACATATGTTGCATCGTCTATACAAATTGAGTTAAGTAGACTCGAAATCAACAACGTCATAAATATTGTTAAGTATGAGTATGATGATTACCTCAAACTTTACTAGTGGATATGAGTTTCGACAATATTGTAATAAATATGAAAGCATATATGTACAAGAAATTTTGAGTCATGATTCAACTCTACTCACCTGTTCAGTACTCATTGCTGATCTCTTTTGTTTATCCACTTCTTTGCATGCCATAGTTGTGTAAATAATTATTTTCTGCACCAAAATGTGGGTAGAATATGCGTAAACTAGTTTTTGTATAATATATGGTCATATACATATTTCAGAACTTTCAATCGATTTTTGCACTAGATAATTTTAGATGCTAAAGAACAAAATAAGGCACATACAGAGCAAATCTATTTTTAAGAGCAGGTCTAGTGTAACTATGTGTATGTAAGATTAAGCACCAATATTGAAACGAGTGTAAATTGTTTGATTTTAGTTATAGATCGAGGGTATCTAAGATTCGCCAAAACCGAGTATTGCCTTCTAAAATTTGTTCATTTAAGTTTTTGTTTTTTTTTTCATTCTTCTAAAGGTTGTTTACTTATTGTTAGTTACGCTTCTTTATTTAATACAACTTTATGCTGCTGTTCTTTTTTTTTTTTTTCTTCGCTTTTTCCAGCTGCAATAATGTGAGAGTTAGCAAAATGTTGAACAAATAAAAATAACATTAGCATTTTATATAAATACGAATACAGAATACTAAGAACTCCAACCATTTATTAAATTATATGTATATTTAACCCTTCTTGGTAGGGTGGCTATTAAAATGGAGTTAATTGTGATTGAGCACTTCACTTTTAATTATAAGAGATGGAGAATGATTAAATAAAGTATTTGAGAAAATGTTGTAACATTAAGTAAAATATAATATTTTTTTGAAATTAACCTTTTAATGAAAATAGCGATTGTGGAAAATGAAACACAAATATGGAGTAATAATATTTACACCATTGATTATATCGTTGTAAATTGCGTGTTTCCCAAAATTTAGTTTTCTAGTGCTGACTGTTCGTGACCTGGACAATTTTTAAAACAAGGATTTTTTTTGGAAGTGGTAAATACAATAAAAACGAAATTCGACTAATATATTTTCTGCCATATTTTCTTTTTTAAAATTGTGTGTAAAAAATTGCAAATCAATGTAATGAAAACAAAACAACATTTTGCTAAATGAGGGAAAACTGAGGCAGAAAACCTAGTCTGCAATGCCCAAGAGCGCCTGAAGACACTCATCAATAAAAAACGTCTCTAAAGAGTAGACTACATTTTTACATAAATATTGACTCCAATATATAAAGTACTAGCTGCACCCGGTCCGCGTTGCTGGTCCTTAGAAAACATCTGTTTTATATTGCATCTCGATCTCGATTTTAATATACAGTGTCGGACAAAACTAAAGCAAGGACTCCCCCGGCCTGACTTCGCACCACAAACACTTATTGTCTGTAGTCAGATGACGGTGGATGAGGTGGTCATATGACAAAGTTGTATACTTATAGATAGCGTCATGCTATGCCCTTAAAAAAATAATCTAATGTATTTAAAGCAAATGGGATATTTTAACTATGAATTCATCTTAAGGCCAGGGGATATACAATATTTGTTGTTTTTTTTATTTGGAGTAAAAATATATAAATTATTTGGTGTACCAACTCGGGAGCAAGCCATATACAGTTCACCGTCTGGAAAACATTAATTTTCCAAATGTAAGCCAGCAATAGCCAACGATTGGCCTTGTGCTTTGTTAATGGTTATAGCAAAGGCAAGACGAAACGGGAACTGGAGGCGCTTGAATTCAAATGGTCAAAGTCGTTGGAAATCAACAGTATGCATGGGATCAGTACGTTTTTGCCTTCGAATATCCTCAATGTTTCCTCAATTAACGCTTTTAAGTTCCGGAGAGGCATTATCGGTGGCATTCCGGCCGATAATGCCTCTCCCATACGATTTGGGGTGACTCTGCAGCTCTCGATGAAGATGCACTGCAACGCATTTGCTGAAGCCGTCATTCGCGTTCTCTTTCCGTTTCTGCGGCTCTAGACGTTGATGCCATTTCTCGATTTTCCTGAAGACGTGATTTACATTCACTTTCTGTTTAGCGTCTCTAGATGTATATGTCCGTTACCGATTTTCCTGAAGACGTGATTCGGGTTTGGTGGTATTATTGTAAATTTTCACTAAAAAAAATAATTTTAATCTTTCAAAAAATTCCAAAACCCTTGTTACTTAGTAATTTGATTTAACTTATAGCTTTATAACTGATCAAAACAAAACTACAATTAACGCAATGCAAATTGCAGTCAGTGACTAAATGGAAACAAATTTTATTTGAATAAAACCGTTATTTTTTATGAATTCTCTGTTATTTTATATTACTTAATAGTTTAATGTGCCGAGTTACTCAATTCTTTTTTGCCTAATATGAAAGAGTAAACAAAACTGTTTTTCATCGATTGAAAATATTAAAGAAATTTTATAGGACAATGTTCTATCAAACGTGGCCTACTTATTATATCGAATGATATTAAAATTTGGTATATACTGGACATGTGCTGGAATATATTCCTTTCTTCGCTTACACCAAATCATTCGCTTCAGAGTACACAACTGTGAATTGAAATTTTAAAATCACTGTCCTTGAAAAACTTCTACGGGAAAATAAATTTGTTTAATAATTTTGTTTCGGGGATATTTCGGGCATTTCTTGGGCATTCTTTTCTTGGGCATTCTTCCTGTTTAGCAGAGACCAGTCCGAATTGGTGCGAATCATCGCAATCGGCCCAGGCGTTCTTGAGTTATATGCGTAGTAACTAACGTCACTCTCTTTTATATACATACTTAGTTAAGTATAAGTATAGATAAGGCATGCTTAATCATTAAGGGGTTAATTCTCTGAAATAACGCCACACTCACTTTACTAAATTATTATTATTTTTTAAACATTGAAACCCATAATGTTCATGTTTGCAGTATGCTGTTTATCAGCTGATAATCTGATAATCTGGTTGTATGAAATATTTGTACAATATCAATTTATTCAAAGTATTTTCCCATTATTAGCTATGAACTTTTCCCATCTTTTTGACAAATATGGATTCCGAGCCAAAAGAACTGCTTCAAGTTTGAGGCCACAAACGAATCAAGCCAATTTCGGATGTTCTGTTCTGAAGTGAAGCGTATTCCAGAGTGAGCGTTCTGCATCAATCAAAAGATATTGTAGTCGGACAAGGCTTGGTCTGGACTATAAAGCGGGTGAGGCAAAACTACCCACCCACTTCTTTCCTAATAATTTTTAACAGGTACTGCAACTGTTGCGTTGCCATGATGGATTATTACGGTTTCATGTCTGGTCGCATATTCTGGGTTTTTTTCGAACAAGTTTCTTGTGATGGACTGGTCAGATTTCAGCTAGGACGCTTCGGGTTATTGTAATGCATATATTTTTCATCGCAAGTAATGATTGGGTGCAAAAACGATTTTATTTTATAGCGTTCAAGCAGCATTTCAGACATACAAAATCGCCTTTCCACTTTTTTTAGCTTCAATTCATATTGTGCCCAATTTCCCCGCTTTTGAATTGATTCCGTTGCTTGCAAACGCTTTAAAATTGCTGACAGAGTAAATCCCAATGATTTTGCAGGCTCTTGTTGAGTTTTACAACAATTTTCATGGAGTAGTGACACCAATTTATGGTTTTCAATCATTTTTGGCTAGCCTGAGCTATCCATCCAAAAACTGTCTTTCGGACATTGAAACCTATTTAACATATTCACCATAAGCTTTGGTAAGCAATCGATGTGCTTCAGTGACATTCAGAAGTAAAGCTAAACTTGCCGCATATGACGCTTTGTTGGCACAAAATTCGGCATTTTCGAAGCAAAAAAACCTTGTTGGTTACACTATAATGTTCAATAACTAAGTGAGAATAAATGACATAAAAGTTATTAAAAACAAAAACCGTGTTCAAGATATATAAGTCTAAGACTTACATACATTTTTAAGTCGTTCACCCAATAATTAAAATAAACTGTAACGTAGCGTATATTTCTTGTTGCTACATACATAAATTTCATAATATATGAATACCCATTAATATCTTCTACATAGCGTAATACCCATAATATTGTCTGTTTGCTTTATACGTACTTACATATCACACATGTATATTACATGTCATTTGTTTGTTTTATTCACTGTTAGTTATTTTCTTCTTTGTAATTATCAATTAGTCTATACAAATTATTGTATATATGATTTAAGTTTGAACGACCAAGGGGCCGGCCGGCAATCGTAGTTCGGGTACATTGTTACACTGAATCTAAGATTCATATCTACATACGTAGGGGAAAATATTTCACCTTAATACATTATTACGCAGGGGTTTCCGGACCGACTGTTCCCTCAGTAGCCTTTGGTTTGACTGTTCCCTTAGTAGTCTGCGGACTAGCTAATCCCGCAGGGATCTTCGAACCGACTGTTCCCTCAGTAACCTTCGGGTTTACTGTTCACTTAGAAGTCTTCGGGCAAACTAATGCGCTTTTTAACTTACGCAGGGGTCTTCGGACCCACTCTATCCTCAGTAACCTTCGGGTTGACTGTTCCCTTAGTAGTCTTCGGTTTAACTAACCCGCCTTGTAACTTACGTAGCGGTTTTCGGAAACTTTTCAGTAAATACTAGGGTATTTAAACGATTTACCGTTAATCGGCTAACTGATTAATTTTGGTCGGTTAACTGTTCGAATAACTAAAAACCGATTAATTTGTGTCGATTAACCGAAAGTTCTGTATACGAACATAAAGTAGAAATAAACAAAGCCATTAATCTTATACGTAGTGCTGTAAACCTTTTAATAAATCAAATGAAAAACAGCTAAATTTACAGGCTTATGTAAAGTTGCAAGAAAATAAAGAGATTCGCTTCATACATGCTGTAAAATATCGCCTGATCTTGTACAATGTGATAGAAAATTTCCTTCATAGATACAAATGCGTTAACCATGCTATAGCTGATTTAGGTTTGAATCTTTTTTTTTTTTTTTTTTTTTTTTTTTTCGACAACTACATATGTAGTTGCGTATTTTATTTGAACAAAATTCATTTATGCTAATTACAATTTGGCCTCAGCGCCAAAAAGGCATTATTGAGGCAAGTTGGCAAAATAATTCATAAGATACATGTACAAATAAAATATAAGTTAAAAAAAATGGTAGCTTATAATATATAATACAAATTTTATATAAATTTACAACAATTACATCAAAAGAGTTTCAATTGTATTAAATAAGTATTCCTTACAAGAGGACTTAAAAATGGAAATTCGATCAATTGTTTTTAAAGCCAGTGGCAAATTATTAAATTTAATTCCACCAATATAATCAATTCGCTGTTTGGTTGTTTCTAACCTGCATCTGGGAATTCTAAAATTTGTTCTGTTTCGTGTATTAAAATTTATTTGATTTTGCGTGAACGGTATAGTATGGTAACCAATATTATTAATGCATTTAAAAACAAACATTAAAACTTGGTATTCATACAACCCATAAATTGGTAATATTGTTTTGCTTACTTCTTTATATAAAGAAATAGTTGAATACAACAACGGTAAATTGAATACAATTTTTAATGCTTTGTTTTGCATACATTGAAGTGATTTAAGTAGAATGTTAGTTTTATTGTGAGCATATACAATGGCCAAGTAATTTAAGTGAGATTGAATCAAGGATTGATATATCATCAATTTGGATCTTTTTTCCAGTTTGTTCTTTAATTTATACAAAATTCCAATAGCTGGAGCTATCTTCCTTTTCACATCATTGATATGCAGATCCCAAGATAAGTTGCTTTGAAGAGTTATTCCTAAATACTTTACCGAATGGGTTTCATGCACTATTTTTCCGTCTACATATACATTAAAATTGTTGTTAATACTCAAAGAATGTGGTCTAAAGCGAATTAGATTGGTTTTATTAGGATTGAGCAATAATCGATTCAACCTCGCAAATTCAAAAATCAGTGCAGTATCTCTTTCAATTTGAGTTTTGAGTACCAAATCATACTTATATGGATATAATACACACACATCATCTGCAAACATACACAGCTGACCACTTAAATCAAGGTTTTTTATATCATTTAAATAAATAGAGAATAAAAGCGGCCCTAGCCCACTTCCCTGCGGTACACCATATTCAACAGAACCAACAAAACTCATTGCATTATTTATATTTACATATTGTTTTCTGTTTGTAAAATAACTTTCGAACAACAAAAGTTCACGATCTTTAATGCCATAACAGTTTAACTTATGTAGCAATATTCGATGATCTACTAGGTCAAAAGCCTTAGTGAAATCAAAAAATATTCCATCAACTCCAGAAAAACCATCATCAAGACCCTTACAAACATTTTTAACAACGTTAAGGACAGCATCTTCGGTACCACATCCTTGTCTAAATCCATATTGAAAATCATACAAAAAATTATTCTCTTTCAGGTAAAATAGCAGTTTATCATACAGTATTTTCTCAAAAATTTTATCAATTGAAGATAGAACGGCAATCGGTCGATATTTATCTACAGTACTCGCAATCATTTCCTTTGGTATTGGTACTAATTTATGGACCTTCAAGCTATCAGGATAAACAGAATTGTTTATCATTTTATTAAAAATATCGCATAAAATTGGAGCAATTTCTTCTCTACATTCCTTGACAAATTTTATTGAAATATTGTCAAATCCTGGACTTTTATTAATATCCATACCTAATATTACCCCAATTACATCATCGATATCAATGTTTTCAAGGGTGAAACGGTTCAATGTATAAGAAAGCGTCCGTAGCAAATTGCAATTGTCTCCAGGATAGATTTCAATTCCCCTCTTGAGGTTCTTTATGGAAGTTAAAAAATAGTTGTTTAAACAGTCAACCTTAGTTTGAACACATGTAATTCTCTGACCTTGAGCATTATTTAGATGGACCTCATTATTTTTTTTACGACCGAGAGTAGTATTAATAAATTTCCAAGATTTCCTTGGGTCACTTCCAATTTCAGATAAACTGTCAGAATAATAATTATCTCTACACGCAGAAAAAAAATATAGTTGTACATTGTTACTGTAACCATTTCAAATTTGCGCATGGTTACAGTAACAATTTCAAAATTTTTAACAATATTATAGTCACAGTAACTATATATATGATTGTGGTAACAATAATATGGTTAATTTACGATTCACATGAATATTTCAACCATATATATGGTTACAGTAACCATGTATATGTTTGTGACAACATATACTTAGACTTATATATCTTTTTATAAATGGTTGTCACAAACATATACATGGTTACTGTAACCATATATATGGTTGAAATATTCATGAGAATCGTAAATTAACCATATTATTGTTACCACAATCATATATATAGTTACTGTGACTATAATATTGTTAAAAATTTTGAAATTGTTACTGTAACCATGCACAAATTTGAAATGGTTACAGTAACAATGTACAACTATATTTTTTTTCTGCGTGTACACTTCTTTGTAGCAATTTTAATTACTTTACTTATTCTCTTTAAAGTATCTTCTAAACCCTGTTTGCTTTTAGATTTCCTTCTTTTCCTTAATAGTTTCTCTTTTAATAAAATTAATTCTTGAAGATTTTTGTTAATCCACGGGGTAAGCTCAAACCTTAACTGTTTTTTGCATTTGCTCAATATGGTTGAATCATTTATAGCAGCTTTCATGCAAGAAACCAGAATATTTGTCAATTCAGATGCATTAATTGAAGAATAATTCTCAGGTAAAGTATTTTGCAGAATTTCCCTTGCTTTTATATAATTATAGTGTGTTTTTGTTACCTCCTTACATTCATTACTCATCTCATTGCTTTCAAACTTGCAGCATACAATATTATGATCTGACAGATTGCATTCAACCGAATCAACATAAATTTTATTTGTAAAGTTGCTGAACACCTGATCAATACTTGTTTTACTTTGGGGCCTCGTAACCAAACTATGCGCACTGTCACAATCATAATTTTGAAACATCGTAAGCAAATCAATATAATGAGTATTTTGAAACAAGTCTACATTCGAATCACCAACTGCAATAATTGGATTACGAGCATGAACACTTAAAATAGAATCAACAATATTTATAAAATCATCTACATTGCATTTTTGGGAACGATAAAATGATATAAGTTTTAAAGGTTTACGATCAACTTTAAAATTGCAAAAAGTAACAACTATGCGTTCAACAAATTTCTCACTTTTGCATATATCTATTTCATAATGAATGTTTTCATTTATATATAACGATGTACCACCATAACCATCCTCCCTACAACAGTGAACATTAGTAAAACCGGGAATTTCATAAATTTGTGTAATGTCATTATAAAACCATGTTTCCTGAATTGCAATTACATCTGGCAACTTTGGTAACCTAGCTATTAACTCTTTAAATTGATCGAATTTTCCAATAGATGAAACGCTTCTAATGTTTAAACTTATTATATTAAAAAAATTTAAATTCAGTTTACAAATATAATTTTTAAAATTTGAAAATTTTTGAAAGTATTGATTTTTAATCATAAAATGTTAAAAAAAAATATATATAATACAATTGATACAAATACATATCCTTTTTAAGGGGAAACATAAACAGCACCATCTTCAACATCATCATCACTTGTATTCACATCATCTACTTCTCTGTTGTTTATCATAGATCTCCTCTTGTAATGTTTATTAGTTGTTGCTTCCAATAACATTCTATCCACATCGTCTTCACATCTAATCAGTTGTTGTTTTCCAAGATCACTCTTTTTGCAATAAACTCTTCCATTCCTGGCATAAATATGTTGAAAACCAATTGACTTTAACGATTTTGCATAATAGAATAGATTTAAAGTCTCCTTGCTGTGAAAGTCATGTACATACACCTCTTTCGTATCCTCATTTTCTTTTAATTTAGATTTGGATGACATCAATTGATCCTTATGCATTTTAGAGGAAAATTTTACCACCACCGTTTTTTTACCACCCTCAGATTGTTTTTTCGTTTTAAGGAAATAAGCATCATCAAAAGCGTTTGGTTGGAAAACAACACCCACATCTTTAGACAAATTTACAACAGCATCCATAGCATTAACTTTATCATCAACTTTTAAATTACTTATAACACAATCATTTTTTACTCTGTAATCATTTAGTATTTTCATTGAAATTTTAAGGGTTTGTATTTCAGATTTTAATTTTTTGTTTTCTTTTTGTATTTCTGTAATCTTCTTCTTATTCTCTGCAACGTCTTTAAAAACTTCATCAAACTTTGCTGACATAAAATTTATAGATTCAGTCAGCTGATCCAACTTTTCTAGTTTTTCTAATTTTTTTAGTTCTGTTTTTATTGTGTTAAGTTCTTTTCTTATTTCACCACCTCCTTCTTTACACAAGTGACAGATGAACAATTCATTTTCATTTTTTAGTAGTCTCTCAAAATCTCTTTTACTCAATTTTGTACATTGAGAGTGAAAGTTTTTTCCGCATTTATCACACTCAATAAAGTTGTCCGATTCTTCTTTAATTTCATATTCGCAAATAACACAATTTAATATTTTTTTATTTGCCATACTGCGACGAGCAGTTTTTTTAGACATATTTCACTTTATTTAAGTACCGTATGTTATAATTTGTTGGTTTACAAATTTGCAACAATTGTTATACAGTTTTTAATATAAAATTTTACAATTTATTAGGAGCTATTTTATCTCAGTTAAAAAGTACGTTTTATCGCAAGGGTTGCCAACTTTTACAATTTTGGAAATACAAGCTTTGGAAAACTTATATAAAACCTTAAAGCCGTTGGACGTGGCTATAAAAGAGCTTAGTAAGGATTCTATTACTTTAATTGAATTTGAGAGAATAATAAAGTTTATAACATCTATAATCAGCGTGAGAGTTTTTTTTCCAATTCAAGTTTAATAAAACTAAAGAAAACATCTTTTAAAAGAAAGCATTTAAAGAAGCTCTCACAGAAATCCTAAAAAAAGTACATATGTATATAAAAATAAAAGATCTCAAATACAATATTTTTTTGCTATTATTATCATTTTTTTTTTTTAAATTTTATTAATAAAAAACTTAAATTGTTGGTTTTATTTTCAATTTAAAATTAAATATAAATTATTCGATTAATCGAATAATTTAAATTTAACCGATTATTAATCGATTAAATTTAAACCTTCATTAATTATTTGCCCGATTATCCGATGAAACCAAAAACCCGTTTAATTGTATACCCTAGTATATACTCAAAATTAAATATTTGCATGGATTATGGGGGCGTATGATTAATATGTAACAAATACATCAAGTATACTTACATGATACATTTGTCTAGACTAGTGGATGTTATGTATGGCGCATAGTGGTTTAGAAAAGTTTTTTTTTGGAAATAATTCGGTATCTCGGGAACTATTTGATATATTTTCACGTGGTTGGAGCTAAGGTGTTTTCGAGTTGATCTACAGTTGTTCAGCATCCTAGTTCTAATGGGGGCTAGTGCATTGCCCCTCAAATTTAGTCACCACGGGTATCAAATTTTTTAAAAAAATTCATGATCCGAATGAGCTAGAATTTTAAATATAAATAATGCTTAAGAAGATCTACAAAAAATACGTTTACATGTGTAGGTTATCTCTATTAGTTGATGAGATATTTAGGTTCATTTATTTATTTTTTTTAATCGATCTTTTATGGTTTTTAAGGTGGTTCGAAAAAAACAAAAAAACTTGCAAACTGTTATCTTGTACCTATAAAAAGTTAAATGCATCCTTAGTTGGAACATCTAAACAATGCCGTATTTTTAAATTTTTTTCCCAAAAAGAACAACATATTTTTTCTTTTGTAGAAAAAAAATTTCTTTGGGATTATATATATTAATTTTTAATAAAGAATTTAATTTATTAAACCCCCAAAAAGTGTAAATAATTCGTGTTATCGCCTAAAGGTCGTGGATCCGTAAGAAGACCCTGGATGCAACTTAGCTACTCCAGCCGACGACTAACCCACGTTAAAAAACCTTAAAAAATTTAATATTTTATTAACCCAAGGAGGTACAACCAGGTCTGTGCTGACCTTTTGCATATAAAAGTGTGCATAAGTTTATTGTTTTCGTTTTAGAGACAAATCCTTTCATGACTTCCTGGAGCAACATTCTCCGGACACATTGAGCAAAAAATTAAACGGATTGTGGATCCGATTTCGGCATGACTCAAAAAAGGAAACTTTACATATGGTAGCTCTTTTCAATGTTTTATGTAAGGGGATTCACACATTAATAATGAATGTACATAATTGTGGTTTCATTGCATGTATTGAAAAAAGCCGCTTTGGTTACAGCATTCGCATGTCAGGTATTCGTGCCTTAAATGCCAAACAAACAAATTTACACATACTTTTAGGAGGCCTGACTATTTATTTCCATATAAATCCCATAAAGGTCTGAACAGAACTACACCTCCGAGGGTTAAATAACGAGGCACTAAGGAAATGATTGGATGAGCTTCAGATACCAATACATGCAGTTTCAAAAAACCAAATTGTATCACATATTATGGATGGTTTCTTGAGAGAAAATAAAAAAAATTGCAAAAAACTAAACAAATACCTTTCTTTAAAACTGTCCAGCTCACGGACGGTCAGCACTAGACCAAAAATATTTTGAGAAACATCATAAAACAGACCACATACGAAGTGGTTCGGCATCTCGGGAACCCTTCGAGATATTTTTACGAAATTTCACATGGTTAGAGCCTAGGTGTTTTCGAGTTGACTTGCAGTTGTTCAGCTTCCTAGCGCTAATGGGGATCAGTGCGTTGCCCTTCAAAGATGGTCACCTCGGGTCTCAATTTTTTAAAAAAAAAAAATCGCCAAAAATACATTTGTGATCGGCAAGTGCTAAAATTAAAAGTTTAAGTAGTTCTTAAGAGATATTTAGGTTTATTAATTTATTTTTTTTAATTTTGCTCGATGTTTTCATGGTTTTTTAGTTATGATAATCATTAAACTCTAATGTATATAAATATTGTGGAGCCTTTTAAGCGAAGATTTTTGACAAGTTAAAGTTATTTTTTGATATATAGAAACTTTTATATTTTTCATCCCTTATGGAATGTTAGCTACTGAATGTCGCAACATTTGACCAACAGTCCGCAAACCCTCGAGGAAGATCGTTTTATTAAACTCTTTAAAATAAAGTTTTAAAATAAAGCATCACATTTATTTCAAAGGACACCTCAAAGGGTTATACCACAAAATGCACTCGCTTTACATGGCCTGGCTGTGTGGTTGTTAAAACATGCAATATAATGCTTAACTTGCAGCTAAACTAAAAACATAAAAAAATTAAAAACAAATGTTTAAAGAACAACAAATTGCAGCAAACAAATAATGTTGATCCACTAATGTTTATAAAATTGTTGCCACATAAGAATGACTAAATGAAGAAAGAAGAAATAAATGAATGAATGAGAAGAAATATATTAAAAAAAAGAACCAACTGAAGAAAATTTATATTTTATGGGATGAAGTCAGCATGAAAATGCTATTTTAATTGTCACAAAGTATTAAATGAAAACATAAAGTTGATTAAGATAAAGCGTTTGTTTGTGGATTGTTGGTTTTTTTCTTGAGCAAATTATTCTTAAAGCACTACTCAGTAAAGCGTAAATGTATGTGAAAGAAAAAAAAAAAACTACAAAAGAAACATGGTTATAATTAGTGATATATATGTCTACAACTAATACCAAGAAGCTCATAAATAATAGTCTGTTTATATATTTTTATAAAGGACATGATGCAACACAAAATAACTATTTTAATATTGTAAAATAATATTACGTTAAAATGAAACTGAATACAACTTATACAGAAACTAAAACAAATATATTCTAAAAATGTTGTATATTTACGAAATTCATATGTTGTGTGTATTTTATCTGCATACACTTAAAATATGGGGCTGTCAAAACAAACCTTCAAAAACAATATTGTGTATAGTTTTACATAACTTTTACCATCAAGATAATAACAGTATCTTGCGTAACAGCTTTCAAAATATCCATAAATATTTGTTCGAAATGCAATATATTGTTTGGGAAAACTTTTAGTTTGTATACTATAAGTGCGAGAAAAGCTTGTATTATGGAAATTCAAAAATTTTCTTTAAAAATAACATGTTGTTTCATTTGCGTTTTCTCCAAATGGCTGGAAACCTAAAATACACTCAATTGAAATTGATACAGTACATGCATAACGTATTATTAGGGTAAGTACTTTTAAAGTATTTATGATGTACACAACCATAGTGGGGAGGGTGTTATGCATTTGTGCTGATGCGTTTGTTTCTGAGTCGATTTGGCGATATTCGTTCGTCCATCAGTTTGTCCATATAAGCCTTGTGTGCAAGTACTGTTTTGAATTTTGAAGATATTTCGATCAATTTTGGTATATGGAATTATATTCAATTACACTGTCCAACAAATTGGGACTTTTTGATTGGAACAGAATAGCGACCCTATAATTCTGAAAGGGCATGTTGAGTAGATCTTTTTTTTTTTTTGATATCAGCTGGACTATAAGTTTACTCTACAAAAATTATCTACTCAACATGCCCCTTAAGAATTATAGGGTCGCTATTCTGTTCCAAAAATGCTATTGGAAAGTGTTATTACAAATGAAATTATAGTCAAGATTAGCAGTGTTAATTGTGTTTTGGTAAACTATATAATAAAATTGTAGCTAATATTGCAAACTTATTCAAATAGTGTGTAGGTTTCATAGATCCTCAAGATAAGTACGAAAGTAAATTTTTGTGTTTTACGTCATTGTTATTTTTACATTTGCATAAATGTTCGTATCTTGCAGTTAATATATACTAGGGTGGACCTTATTAAAGAAACAAAATGCTGAACATTTTAGCAAAACCGCATAACAGTTTTTATACCCTTCACCATGAGTGACAAGGATATATATATATAAGTTTGTTATTCCGTTTGGGATTTCTCCATTTTTCATTTGCGACTCAACAAATTATATATATTCAGGATCGTTATAGATAGCGAAGTCGATATAGCCATGTCCGTCTGCCCGTCTGTATGTTGAAATTAACTTTCCATAGTTCCCAAATGACTTACATGCATGATTCATTAGAGTGCTCCAAAAATATAAAATTGCGAATTTTGAGTTTTTATCTTCTTAGGATACCGTTAACCTATTTCAAGTTATGGCCAAAAAAATTTAATTTTTTCAAGGCAGTTTCAAATCTCCAATTTAAAATTTTGAAAAATTTTGTTAAACAAATTTCAGAATTTTTTGACTATCACCGGCTTGTACCTTAGTACCTTACGTAGACGCGATGCCTCAGTGATACTCTCCAGTTCCTCACAGAAACGTTTCCAAGATTCTTTCTTTGCCCGTCTGGTTTCCCTCTTGAAAGTGTTGAAGCTTTGACGATAGTCATCCCAGCTTAACGGGTATTATTCCCTCTTTGCCTTATTAAAAAGTTTCCTGCAGTCCTTTCTTAGCTACATTAGCCTAGTATTCCACCATGGCTGCCGGAATTTCCTAGGTCCCTGCTGCTCCCTACACGAAGCATAGTAGGCTTCCCTTAGTGACCTGGGTAGAAAATCTACCGAGTCGTCCAAGTCCCGTGTACCATTTAATCTATCCATTTCTGGAGAAGGTATGGTATCACTGAGATTACTGAATTTGACCCAGTCGGTTTTCCTAGCATTTCTAAAGGGTTTTCCCTATCCAGTGTAAGTTGTATCGTGAAGACTATCCTATGGTGATCGGAGAATGAGCACTCGAGTGATACTCTCCAATCAAGAATCCTAACTGAGTCCGTGTTCCCTACCAAAGTAATATCAATGACCTGCTCCCTGATCCTATTGAAAAACGTTGGTCTGTTACCCCTATTGCAAACACTTAGGTTAGTAGATAGAAGGTATTGAAGTAAACACTCACCCCTGTCATTTATATCCGAGCTCCCCCACAGAGTATGATCGGCATTAGCATCACATCGTGTGATGAGATCATGGCCCCTTGTACTACATCAGTCTACAAGTGTACGTACTGCACGTAAGGGCGGATTATCCTCGTTGTAGGTACGCAGATGATATGATTAGGGTTGGTAACCCTTGTCGCTCTAGTGCAACTACCGTTAAATCCCCAGAACTGTAATTAGATAAAAGGAAAACCTTAATGTCTTTCCTGACCAAAATACAGCTCCTTACTTTACCTTCAGGGGTTGGAGAAAGGAGCACATAGTTTCGTGACCGGAAGCCTCGAACTTTACTGGCTACAAGCCAGGATTCTTGGATTGAGGCCACATGGATAACTTTCTTCTCCATGAAGCGCAGCAAATCGTCCGAAGCTGCTTCGGAATGGTACAGATTAATCTGTACCACTCTCAGTCCGCTTGGGCTCATCATTGCGCTTCATCGCGGGCAGGATCAACCGGAGTTGGTTAAGCCCAACGTAGGAGTCGAAGAGATTCTGATCCAATTTTGAGCCAGAGATCTTTACCTTCTCCTTTATCCCTCGCGCGTCCTCTTTCAATCGTCCAGTCCTCTGTGCCAAGTCCCTTATTCTGCCGCTTAATAAGTGTTAGCGATAGGAGGAGGAACCCACACTCTCACCGTCATACGAAAAGGTACTTGATCTAGTGGCACGATTTCGATCCTTGCGTTGGGCCGGAGTTCGCCAACTCCTTGGATGCAGTTTTTGAGAAAGCCTAGGGCCTTTTCGTTACCACAACCGATAATCTTGACACCCTTTAGCCATTTAGCGCCATCGAATGCAGTAAAGGAATCATCCTCACTGCATGCGAGATCGTCCAGAAGCAGCCATCTGTCCGTAGTCATTTTCCCATCAGGTTGAATACGATCTATGATGGCTACTTGTAGCTCAGGTGCTTATGTTAAGCTAGTTGATGATTTCAGCCGCTTACCCTCAGACACCTGCGTTTCACCTGACCTTTGCCGCTTAATACTTGGCCTGCTTGCTGGACCTTTGGCAACCGTCGTGGTTCCTCGAGTAGAGGAGATTGCGGACAGCGTCTTGGGTGTTGTGCTAGCATACTTCGTCGTGCCGCATTGGTCATCACCTCTCTTTGGTCCCGACGTGGCCCTCTTTGATGTAGATGGGCGTACGTCAAGATTCTCCGAGGCGGTGATCGTGTTCGGTCCAGTGCTGGCATGGGGCACATGTTTAGATGTGATCACATGTCTGCTCTGGTTTGGTTCGGTCGTAGTCTTGGCTGGCCTGACCACCACAACAGTAGTATTTAGCATACCCTCATACTTCTGTATGTGGTAGGAATGTTTACGCCGCAAATGCTTCTCCCTGGTGGTCAAAGACGCCGGATCTCATGAGTCCAACGTCCTAATATACCGGAGAGAGCATTTGTAGCCTGCCAACCTTTTCCGTTCGTCTTGTTCTGTGTTTTGTTCGTTTTCCATCGCTTTTAGCGGCTCAGAGGACACCACGAGTAAGTCCTCCTCATCAGTCTCGTAAAGGTTTAACCCTTTCAGACCTGAGAGGTTGTCATCAATGTCGTCCAAAGTCAGTCTTTCCTGTCTCGTCAAAAACCTATTAGGTTTGTATACAACAGTAGCTTCACCGACTACCAGACCCGGGGTATTCGTCTGATTCGTCGCAGTCACAGTAGCTCCAGTGGCACTCAGACCTGTGGCCTCCGTCTGAGTACTCTCGTTACCCTTGGAGATTTTAGCACCCTCGAACAAGGACATAGGGCCGTCTTCTTTTCCTGACATTTCATGGTAGTTTATACCTCTATTATAGGTAGGAAAAAGACACTGCCGCTCCTCTGGAGTCAAACGCAGACCAGGATGCCGCTCAATGTGAGACAAACGCAACCTGGATTTTCGTTTTTACCACAAACACCCTCGACCAAGGAAAAGAAGACGGCTCTATGTCTTCTTTTCCTGACATTTCATGGTAGTTTATACCTCTACTATTGGTAGGAAAAATACACTGCCGATCCTCTGGAGTCAGACGAAGACCAGGATGCCGCTCAATGTGAGACAGACGCATCCTGGATTTTCGTTTTTACCACAAACAATCGGACTGACAGAACCAGATTGTACTATCTAGCCGCCCTTAACATAGGGAACAGACGCTAGATGGTAAGGTTATGTTGCCTAGGTAACCCAAAACCACAGTCCCGGACCGACATCAAAACAATGAATAGCTAGGGATTTGGTAGCCGCCCTAACTTAGGGAACAGACACTACCAAATTGAGGTCATGGTTGCTAGGCGACCGATAGTGGTCATTTACCCCACAGCCGCTCTTAACATATAGGACAGACGCTGTGAGGTATGGGGAGGGTAGCACTTAGTTCGCATCCTAAGGATGCGAACTGCCTGCACCGTTCCCGAAAACTCTAGGTGACTACCCGCAGCAGGGGACAAATACTGAAAAAATTGCATTTTTCCCCTTGTAAATGCACCTCAAAACTTCAGCGTCGTTGCGGCACCAGTTAACGTTATCCTGTCATCTTAATATTTTACGTAACGTATTTCTACAATACATAGAAGATTTCTAGAGGGGGGAACGGCCTGTACCTAGAAAATTTTTCGTCCATATAATCTTGGAGCACTCTAATGATTCATACATCAATATATAAGATTCGGATTAGCCGAATAGAGCTCTCTAACTTATTCTTGCATTGCATTTACCCATAGATGTTTTAATGTAAATATAGATAATCCATTTTAATTTAAATTCCAGAAATACCCAAAATCCAAAAAGTACAAAATAAAGGCTACCCTAATATATATTTTTTTGTATATGTATTAGTTAAATGAGTACTTACACATTCATTCATCAATTGTTTGTGACAACAAAATGCTGCTACCTCACTTGGCAAACTATATATTAAATGTACTTTGATAGTACTTTAACGAAGTACTCTAAGTAGATAATGTTTTTTTAAGATAAATGTTTATAATTTCTGACTATCAACATATTCAAAACTTAAAAGTACATTATTGTATGGATAAGGCCGAATTGTAGTTGCAACTCATGACATCTAATAAAGACGTACAGTGCTGTTTCAGATACCTCTGATAGGTCTTCCTGATTGTACAATAATCTGTAACTAAAATGGTTAAAAATATTTGTATCAATGTTTGTATTATTTAATAGTTTTTCAGTACATCTACTGAATAAATACAACTAGTAGCATATATGGGGGTATATTTAAGTAAATATGTCCTGTAGGGATACATACACACTTTCTGACTACAACATTCCAATTAAGTAGTTCGCATAAGTCCAGCAACATCAAAAACTCACCATACCCACCATGTTTTCAACATGCGTTTGAAAATCAATCATTTATGTCCTGGTGTGACTTTAATCATGTGTCCGTAGCGAGAAAAAGGACTCCGTTGAACAAACTCGTAAAGAAACATGCGGTAGTTTATCAACACCAAGTAATCAGTGTAAATGACATCATCCGCTCCAAGAAGTAGTTTGTCATTAATTTGTAGTGATTTTATTGATGTGTACAAGCACAAGGAACTAAAATGTCACTTCACTTAATAGGACTTTGGTACGAGTAAACAATAAGATTTAAAAGGAAAAAATGGGAAAATAAGAAAACTATAGGACTGTAAAGGGGATGAAAAAAAATGTTGTAAGCTATTCTATGGAATTTTCTTAAAGAAATTACTTTAATTCAAATAAAAGGAATATGTAAGAAAAGACTGCCAGTGGGCTTTTAGAATTTTGTAAATGAAATTGATAGTTTTGTCACGTTTTTGATTTTTAATTGAAAATAATTTTTAGACATAAACATTTTTAGTTAGTTCTTTATAATTTGGGCTTTTGTATCACTCTATTTGAGTTTTACTTATTATGTGGTTTATACTAGTTTATTCTTAATTAATTAATATATGCATTATCAAAACATTTCTCATATTTAAAGCTCAACCAACTGTACACAATGGGGGAACTAAAAGTAAAGTAGTATTAAATCTGTAACTTCAACACGGATAGTCCGATTGAAATAAAATTTCTCGTTTCTATAGAGGAGGTGTAGTTAAGTTTAAGATTTGAAATGGACTTCAAACACCAAATGTTCAACTTTTTCTCAATTCCCCCACTGTGCTACGCTAACTGACGAATTTCCTGTATAAGACCTTGCTAATTGCACTAACATAAATATTATTTAAATATTATTATTTTATTTAGTGAGTGTGGCAACATAATCAATATTGCAACATGTTGATTTGATTATGAGAAAATGTGCGCAAAATTAGCAAACTTTTTTTTTTGCTGATTTGATTTATTTGTATTTATAATCATAAATACATTTATATGAATAATAAATATGATGATTATCAAGTCTATTATACAAATAAAATTTAAAGCAATTGAGTTTATTAAGAGTTAAAGTTCAGCATTCATATTCAGCACATAACCAAAATGTGTTGGTTCTTTTAAAAAAGTTTTTTTTCCTACGTCGAGGTGTCGAAATAATGAACTCTTGGAAATTTCTAATAAGGACTCAGATCGGAAAACTCTTAATATATATATATAGGTTAATAAAAATGAAACCACTAAACTTACAGTTCTGATTTTTTTTTATTTGATTGAAAGTACAAAAATTACAATTTACAAAAAAAAAAAAAAAATAAGTATTTTTATAATTCTAATCACTAGTGATGAAATTTTAATCCTTTTTCGGAAACCTTTCCATTAAGGTTTTTTATAATGCTTTCTGTCACTTTGTACGAACTGGTAGTCCATCTTCGTTTAAAATCTACTACTCTTTTGGACACCTTTTTGAGCTCTTCAATTCTCTTTTAGCCGGAGCCCAATATATTTCCACTGGCCTTAGCTCCAGGCAGTTTTAAGAATTTACCTTTCTTGGTACTAACACCACTAATATTGTTCCTGTATCATTCAAATCAGTACCAAATCAGCTTCGTGGCTTTTTTATCCTTTTGTTAATTTCAAAATAGCATTGAGAAGGCTAAATTTATAACTGCGTAAATAAATAAATTTTCATACAATTTTAAAGAATATATGACAGATAAAGTAAAGAAAGGTTTAGTAATAAGGAATCTGAAAAAAATGTCTCATATTAATAGAATTGATGAGATTACGATGATAGAGGCTCAAAGGCGGAATATAGACAAATATAGATTCAACAGGGTAGAGGTTCGAGAGTTTAAAAATGCGTTACAAGAAAATCAATTTTTTGACTAGGTTAATCTAGTATTTAAATTTCTGCTACTTCCTTTCAGTAATACAGAGGTTTGAATATTCGATTTTCATTAGAAATACTACATAAATGATGCCATGACTTTGAACTTTCCGTTGGCCTCTTTAAGTTATTAGACTCATGTGATATTTATGAAAATTCTTGTACTGATTCTTCCATTATGGTTTTTATAGTGATTTCTGTCACTTTGTTCGAACAGGTTGTCCATCTCCGTTTAAAATCTACAACAATTTTAGACAACTTTTTTGTGCTCTTCAATTATCTTTTGGTACAAATACCACATTATTGTTCTTTTACCACTCAAGACCTTTCTTACCATAGTGACAGGATGCCAGATCAGGCCAACATTAAGTGGACACATTAAAAGGTCTTACGAATGAAAACATTTTTTTTTTTTTTGTAAACATTCCTTGATGTACGTTTCGGTATTTATAGAGCCCTTTGTAATAAATGTTTGGCTTTTTTCCCGCAATTGCATATTGCTTGCCTTACCAAGAACATTTTGGGATATTATGTATACTTTTGGGTCCCAAACTTTTCTTCAACATTCCCTCGAGCATCGGCAACATCAAAATGTTGACCAGGAAGCTGCGAAATATCTGCCAGAACATACGTTTCGTCATCCATTATGCAGCAGGTATATTTTTTGTATAACATTTTATTTCAATTTCCGTGCTCTGTCTTTGGCCTCTTAATTTTTAGCAGAGTTCCTGTCAGGAACTTTTTGAACTTTGTATGCTTTTAAACCTTCATTGGCTTTATTTTTTCGTACCAACACCTCCTGGAGGTGTTGGGAGCTCTATTGAAAATGCTTTCTATTTTTTTGGCTTTAGAAACATCATGTGGACCATTCCTTCTACCTGAACCAGGTTTTATATCAACGAACAAGTTCTCCCGGTACTGCTTGATTGTTTGGCCAAATTTTTGTAGGACCAGGTTGGGTTTTGTTGAAAATATTTAATAATTTTAGTACACACTTTTTTGCGCGTCGATCTAATGGGCTTTGCTTCCAGTTTCTAGTACCAAGTTTTGTGAAATATCCTCAGCTTAATCCTTCCACTTGAGTTAAAGTCTTACCTTTGTACATCTTCCTTCGGGATCGAATTTGAATTATTTTATCGCCGGAGCATTCTCACCCATACGTATGACATGCCCTAGCTTATATAGATGGTGATACTCTCCGGCGACGCAGATAATTCCATATATTTTGCGTAGAATCTTTCTCTCAAATACCCCAAGAACAGCCTCATCTGCTTGCGTAAGAACCCATGCTTCAGCACGGGTAATACAAGCGTTCTGTAGAGTGTCATTTTTGTTCGTCGAGAGAAGGCTTTGTTTCTAAACAGCTTAGGTTAGGTTTCCAGGCACCCGCGAAGTGAAGAAGAAGTGCAGCTCACGTGGGTCCAAGCATAGGTCCTTTTGTGTTACCTGAAAGTATAGAAGCAAAAAGAGAAGGACAGAGTAGATATGAAAAGAGAGAAGGGGACAGTCAGCATTTGGTTAAGATTGAAGAGTGAGAGAAGAGATACGAGAGAGAAAGAGAAAGGAGAGTAGATTATTATTGGTCACTCCATGGAGATCCCCATATTTGGTCTGGTTAGCCAATTACTGTTCCTTACAAAGGCATTAATGCACTCAAGCCTCAAATTTGAGAGCTCAGAGAGACTAGTTAAGGAACGATGTCCCACAAACCTTAAGCGTAGCTTTTCCAATGCCGGACAGTGACAAAGAAAATGAAAAACTGTCTCATCCCCCACCTCGTTTTGACAACTTCTGCAGAAGTCGTTGCAGGGCAAGCCAAGTCTCCTCGCGTGGTTTCCAAATGTGCAGTGACCGGTAATGTCCGCCACCATACCGCTCAATTGTGAGCGTCGGAGCCATATCATTCTGGTAATAGTACATGTGGGTTCACAACCCCATTTTGCCTGAGCAAGCTCATAGTAGAAGTTACTAAAGTGAAGCTTGCATTTGGATAACGGAATCCCACATAGGAAGTCTATGTGTCCGTCAGGTAGCATGGCGCCCTTTTTTGCCAATTCATCAGCAACACAGTTGCCTATAGTATCTCCGTGTCCACGTACCCACTTGAGTACGACTATTGAAAGTCTCGTTATCCTGTTTAAAGATGCCCAGCATTCCTGGACCAAATTAGATGTTATATATACATATGTTACAGATTTTATTGCGGCCTGACTGTCAGTATATATACGAATATCCCTACCTGATATCTTGTTATAACTGAGTTGGCCGCCCTTTTTATGGCTGATATTTTAGCCTGGTCAATGCTACATTAATTTGGAAGTCTAAAAGATAACCCAATTTCGAATTCCTGGATATAGACACTTACGCCAAATCAATCTCCCCTCTTAGAGCCGTCCGTATAGACTGAGAGACCCGTTGTGTCGTGTAGAGGTTCGTCCATTGCTTCCGTATTATGTGGAATTGAGAAACCAGTAATCAATATTTTCCGGAAGATTCCGAATGCTACCTATTATATATGGAGCATGTCTCCACGCGTTCTTAAAGACATACATAGCCGTTAAGGCTTTTGACTTCCTTGAAAGGGTATTGGGTTTCCAGGATACTTTGCTATCCGGAATGACTCCCAAGTATTTTGCATTGTCCGATAGTTTTAGTTCAACACCATTTAATCGGGGAAGCTTACTTAGCCCGAAATAACATCTATTAGCAAGAACAGTTCTTCGTTTTATCTCCAAACTGATGTTATTTGTTTGGTTTATGGCCGTACCGAGATAGATAAAGTTGTTTACTACCTCGAAGATAAAGTCACCAACGATCACACATTGACTCAGTATTGTTGCTTCTTTGTTCGTTGATACCATTAACTTTTTTTATCATCGTTTAATACCAGACCAACTTTCATCGATTCCTTTTCGATACTATAGAATGTTGCAGTTACCTCTCGCAGAGTTCGCTCCATGATATCACTTCATCGGCATATTGCAATATCATCCTGCAGCATCACGTAGGATTTTTTCCAATATATAGTATAGTATATCCTGATCTATTCAACATAGATCAGGATATACTATCACCTTGTCTAAATCCTCGTTTGGTATTAAACGTTTCGGAAAATCTTTTCCAATTTTAACCAATGATATTCTGCATAAGCGTATTAGCTTTGCAGGTATAACAAACTCAGACATGGCTTTGAATACCATTGTTTGTATCGGGCTGTTAAAAGCAGCTTTGTAAACAGCGAATAGGTGATATGTGTCGATTTGTTTTTTTTCTTGTGTCTTCTACAAGATCTGCCGTAATGTAAATATCTGGTCGCTGGTCGATTTAACAGGTCTAAATCCACATTGGTAGGGTAATATTATTTCGCTGACTTTAATTTTCAATCGTTCACCTAGTACGATCCATAGAATTTTGTATGCAATGGGAAGAAGGCTCATTCCTCTATAGTTGGCACATACGGGATTGTCTCCTTTCTTATGCACAGGACACAAAACGCTGAGGTTCCAGTCATCGGGTATGCGTTCTTCTAGCCAAATGGTTCTTGCTTTCTCAATCTCATTTTAGTTAGGTGGTGTACATTCGACACCATAGTCATAGATTGGTTCAAGGGTATCTTCATCGCTACTATCATCTGATACCAACAGCATTGAAAAATGTTGTTTCCATGTCCTCAGTATACTTTCAGTATCTGTCACTAGGTTTCCGTGTTTATCCTTACAGGTTAAACTACCAGAACCAATGCCTTATGCTTGGTGTTTTACTATCTTATAGAATTTGCGTACTTCGTCTCTGCTCCTGTATATATCAATCTCCTCGCACTCGCGTCTTTCCATTCCTCCATTCTTGCGACAGAACATGCGTTTCTCCTCTCTCCTTTTCGCTCGGTAACTTTGCCGCCCTCCTCGCGTTACAGTGGACTGCAGTGTTGCCAGGCATGCAGCGTTTTTCTCTGCAGTTACAGCTATAATGCGACACTCCTTGTCATACCATGGGTTTTTGAGGGGAGGCTTCTGAAAACCAAGTATAGATTTGGCCGCAGTTTTCGTGGAGTGTGCAATACGTTGCCATCCTGCGCAGATATCATAGGGATAAGGAGTGGTCTCTAGTAGCATTTGGAATAGTTGAGTGGAATAGTCGGTAGCAGTTTGTTGTGCGTGCAACTTTTTGACGGAGGATATAAAAATAAAATTAGTTTTATTTCAGACCAGATACTCTAATGCATTCACGTTCTGTATGTATAAATAGATAATCACGTAATATATACCCATCTCTAATTTAAAGTGCACGTATCCCTTTTTACTTATGGTACAGGGTCTTTCATTAAACGCTTCCTATCTTTAAATTTAAAAAATAATTGAGTGTGAGATATCATCGAAATTTTTTAATCGTTTGAAAGGCCTATCAATGCCATTATGTTCTGAATATACAAAATCTCTGCGGCGGCTTCGTATCCGAATTTCAATTTCACCAATGTTGGCGGCTGTAAACATTTCATTTATATTTTACAACCACTTTATTTTAGAGTGACCTGTATTTAATTATAAAAATAGCAAAAAAAATAAAAACAAAACAAGCATTTTTGTCTGGCCTAAAAACTGATACATGCATGACTGACTGCATGCATAGCGGAAAAATCACTTGGTTTCTTGCAAAAAAAATTAAAAAAAACCAATGTGTATCTCCAACAACCATTAAATACAGTTTTAGCTTTACTGCAGCCAAACCACATTTTGTGGTCTGGTTTTTATGTGAGAAAATTTACATAAATGCGCTTAGAATTTTTTATATAACTACATATTTTTTACTTCTTCACTCTAGCAGTTAAAACGGCCTCAAGTAAGTACTGGTATTTTTTTGTAAATGGTGTGAACTGATAATACAATTATGCCAGCAGTATTACCAAAGAAAATATTAAAATTTCATATAAAAAACTTTAAAAAAAATCAATTCAATGAATTTAAGATTTTTGTATAAATTCCCTAGAGTACAGATTTAATTTATTACATTATAATTTTTTATAGAATTAAATAAAACTTTGTGTGCCAAATATTCCTTTGTTGCCTTTTGGGGCACAACAAAATTTTGAATATCCCTAAAACTTTCAAAAATGCCACTCATTCGTGCAATTTATATTGTTTTGTCTTGTTTGTATTTTGTATATTTAGTTGCAAACAATAGATAAAAACAAAATATTTGCGGAAATTGCATGTGAATGGCAACAGGAAACTCGAGAGACACATTATTCATAACAGCTGCACTTTTTGTCCGTTCTGCACATACATGTGTGCATTCATACAAAATATTTTTCGAATTCCCCAAAACTATATATTTTATTCAGATTTATGTTATATTTGTTTATATGAATATATTTTTTGTTTTACTGTATATTAATGAAAAGTAGTAAACACATATGGGTGAGTATCAGTATAGAAAAGGAAATAAAGTTGTAAATACTGCTAGTATTGAATGGATCATTTATATACTTATGTATAAACGGATTAGATTAAAACAGAAGGTATATATACGTGCTATGAGCATTACGGTTGTAAAGCTTATATTTTGAACTAATTGAAGCACATAAACAAGTCAGAAACATTACTTGATCTATGAAATTAAAAATCCCTGCAATATTAAATTTATAATCAACTATTTCAGGACTCGTACAAAATATATTTTTTAAACAAAATAGCTAATTTTACTGGAATTCGGAGTAAAGTTGTCTCTGATATTTAAAAAATAATGAAGACTTAGACAAAACTTGTGAAATAGGAGAACACATAAATAACGTTCGGGCAAAAAAAATGGAAAATTGAAATGTGGAAATAAAATAAAAAATTCGCATCATTAGTAAAGTAATATAAAAATCCTACATAACAATATGTAGACCAACGCATACTGATTTGTAACTTTTGTGAAGAAAATATGTCCAAGACAAAGTTTGAGACTGGATAACGAGTCCAACTTTATGATAAAAGTTAATCTATGGATGTAAAAAAGTTGCTCTATATAACGTTTTTCCATATTTTTTGCCAATACGTTATTTAATATTAAATAAAAGTTTGATAGTTAAATTAAATTTTTTTACGTCGGTACATCTTTCGATACCAAGTATAAGAGCTGAAACAAATATACAATTAAGGAAAAGAAAATCTCCAAATTCAAAAAAACAAGTAAGAGTACTATATTCGGCCGTGCCGAATCTTAAATACCCTCCACCTAAATATGATGAGAATTGTAGAAGTTACATTGGCATAAACACTTTAATCCATACTCAATATTTGTTATTAGAAGTGCGCTCCTATTAAGTATGAGGATTAAAACAATGTTATTGAAATACTATTAAATAAATATATGAAATAATATAATAATCGTTAGAAAGTCTAGTTTAAGCAGAAGATACTTTACCAACAGATTCTTACCATTTTGAAAAAAGTTTGTCATTTATTCCTATTATAACGAATGACATTTAACAATTTATATATATGTATCCTTATTCACCACAAGTGAAGAAAAAGAGTATAAAACAAGTAAGAAAGTATGGTCGGTCAAGCCCGACCATATAATACCCTACATTAAGTAAATGAACAAAAACATTTTTCTTTCAAAATTTCAATAATTTATATTCGTGAGTGATTATCGGAAGTGGGCCTTATATGGGTGCTATGACAAATTATGGACCGATCACTATGAAATTTCGTCATGTGATTAATGTCTATATGAAAGTTATTTATGTTCCATTTTATGTGTATACCAATATTTTTAGGAGATTTATGCTCGTTAAAGTGATTATCGGAAGTAGGCCTTATATGGGAGCTATGACTAATTATGAACCGATCGTAACAAAATTTGGTGACATGAATTCAGTATATATAAAACTTATTTAGAGAAAAATTTGTGTAGATACCTATATAAATTAAACATTTATGACCGATAAAGTCCAATTTCGGGAGGACAATTGTATGGGGGCTAGGTGAAATAATGGATCGATTTCAGGCAGTTTCAATAGGCTTTGTCCTTGGGCCAAACAAATGATATGTACCAAATTTTATCGAAATATCTCCAAAATTGCGACATGTACTCTGCGCATAAGGTTTACATGGACAGCCAGCCAGCCAGACGGACGGACGGACGGACGGACGGACATCGTTTAATCGACTCAGAAAGTGATTCTAAGTCGATCGGTATACTTTAGGGTGGGTGTTAGACTAATATTTTTGGGCGTTACAAACATCTGCACAAATCCATTATACCCTCCCCACTATGGTGGTGTAGGGTATAAAAAGGGAATACAAATATATTTATACAAAATTCAAATGAATTTTCCGGATATGTGTCTTATATATAACTAGCTGAACCCGGTCCGCGTTGCTGGCCCTTAGAAAACATCTGTTTTATATTGCATCTCGATCTCGATTTTAATATACAGTGTCGGACAAAGTCGGTGATCCAACGTGGCAGTCCAGCTGGTTCCAATGAATTCAATAATTCAGTAGTATAATCGACGGCTTGTTCTTCGTTCATTTCTGTGTCAATCGATTTGCATTTTATTGTTTCGCCAGGCAGTTTCAATTGTATTTGTTAACATCATAATTTGTTGGTGCCAAAATTGCATGTTCCCACAGCCAATCCGAATTTTTGTATTTGGTTGTAAAACTTGGGAATAACTTGTCGACAACGGCTTGAATATTCAGTTGTATTTGGCAGATGTTCGGGAACGAAATCTAATTTGTGTAGGGATCAATTGAAATTTTTCTATTTCTGATGTCCAACAATTGTTTTGAGAATGTTTCGGCAGAAGTGTGTTGCAGCAAATGCACACGCTTGTTCGTTGATAGCGTTCGGCTTCTGTAGCTTCATTTCCAGTGAAATAAATTTGAAGGAACTTTGCATCATCATTGGGAAGCGGGAGCAATGATCCAGTTCTGTGGTACATTTGGCCTTGAACTTTAAAGGTGGGCATGAAGCCGACGTCATTTGAAATCACGAGTTGCACTTTTGGATATTTTGAAGGAAGTGCTTGGAAATAGTATTGGCGCCGGAAATGTAACTTAGAAGCAGCTTAGGCGGCTCAATAACTGGTGGCAGAATAACTTTACCGTTCGAACAGCATATTCCCGGGGATTCCTTAGGGAACTTCAAAATGCGGCAATGTAAGCAATGTTTGTCCATTGCCGCAATCAGTACGTCCTTGTGATTCCTGTAGTCATCATACTTATTGTAATAAAATGCCGGCAAACTTTAAATCGATTCTTTCTCTTGATCAAGCCATTCGGGAGCGATTGGCTTCTAGTCTTTCGATATGCTGTTGAGGTGTCTCTGCAGCACTCGATGAATATGCAATGCGACGCAATTGCTGAATCCGTGATTCTCGTTCTCTTTCCGTTTCTGCGGCTCTAGACGTTGATGCCCTTTTTAAAATAAATTTTATTTGAATAAAACCGTTATTTTTTTTAAAAGTGGAATGCGGAGAGTTATTCAAAATATTATTTTTTTTCATAGATTTCATATGGAAATTTCTTATTCATGCACCTAATATGCAAGAGTAAACAAAATTGTTTATCAACGATTGATAATATAAAATAACTTTTATAGTACCGGATATGTGTTGAAATGTATTCCTTTCTTCGGTTAAAATTTTTAGAATGATGTTAAGCAACGAAATAAAAATTGTCATTGTTTGAACGTTGGGAATAAAAAAAAGTATTTATGTATTTCTGTAATTAGGAAAAAAAATGTTTTGGTCGACAAAATTAATTTTTTTTGCCAATTTTTTTTTTTAAACAATCACTGACTTTGGAAGCCTATATATAGGAAACTAAATAAACTATCTGTAAGAATTGAAGAAAAGGTCGATCAACAATTATACAATAATTTTTTTTTATGTCATTAGCGGTATTGTATAAAAATTTGATTCTGCCAAGACATTCCGTCCATCAAAAATCTGACTTTACAGTGTTACCCGATGGGCTTTTCTGAAGATTCCGTAAAAATTTTATCAAAATCGGTCCAGCCGTTATTTATATATATGATGGCATTAGCGGTATAATGTAAAAATTTGATTTTGCCACGCCCCTCCGCCCACAGGTCGAAAATCGAAAATCTGAATTTACAGTGTTACCCGCTAGGCTATTCTGAAGATTCCCTGAAAATTTCATCAAAATCGGTCTAGCCATTTTTAAGTTCATTCGGAACATACATACATACAGACATACCCACATACATACAAACATCCAATTTTATATATATAGATAGATTATGAACCCATAGTCGACAAATCCAGCAGTATGATTTCTGTCTACTTGTATTTAATTTCTGTTGAATTTTTGATCGATTGTGGAACTAATATGGAAGCTATGACCTATTATGAGTCAATCGTCATAAAATATTTTAACATGATTTCTATGTACAAAGTGGCGCAAAAGTAATCCTTCTATCAGAAAATGCTATAAATTTTGCGATTGGCCCCTAATGTCAGTTCTGTTTTGACATTTGTGTAGTAAACACATGCGAAATACACGCTAATAAACAATGTTACTCTACACTGCTCCAGAACGCGGAATATTGCTGACTATTTATTTGACCAATAATCGGCAAAATTTATAGCATTTTCTAATAGGAGGATTACTTTTGCGCCACCTTGTATTTTAATTGAATTTATCGCAAGTGGAACTTATATGGGAGATATTGCCAATTATGGACCGATATTCACAAAATTCTGTAGTATGATTTTTGGATTCAAATTACTGATCTGTGTATTATTTTGGTTCAATATATGGAAGATGGCCTATTATGGGACTATTGCCATATAATATTGTAACGTGATTTCAAAGAATTTAAAAATAAAAAAAAAAAATAATAATAAAACTTAATTTAAACAACGCTATTAACAAGAGTGGACCTCATATGACAACTATATCGAATTATGGGCCGATATTTAAAAAATCTTGTAATATGATTCTTTGATACAAATTACTGATCGGTGTATAATTTTGTTTCAGAACAAATATTTTTTTTGTTAAGTTAATGTGTTTTTTCCGGAAGTGGTACTTATATGATCAATTATGGGCCGATAATCATAAAATTTTGTACAATGATTTTTGCATATATTTTTACTGTTGGCTTCGAATTTCAGCTTGATAACTATATTTGTAAGAAATTTATGAGGATTTTATTGATATCAGGAGTGGATCTTATATGGGAGCTATGGTCAAATATGGACCGACATTCACAAAATACAATAGTATGATTACTGGATACAAATTACTCATTTGTGTATAATTTTATTTTGATATCGATATGTTTTAGATTTTTATGCAGGTTTATGTGTTTTTCGGAAGTGTTCCTTATATGGGAGCTATGACCAATTATGGGCCAATCTTCATAAAATTCGGTACAGTTGTTTCTATGTATATGAGTACTATGTGTGTCGAATTTTAGCATTATCAACATATTTGTAAGAGATTTGTGAGTACTTAACTGATTTTCGGAAGTGGTCCTTATATGAGAGCTATAAACAAATATGAACTGATCTTCATAGTATTCGGCGTAGCGACTTTTGTATATATGGAATTACTTGTGTAGAATTTCAACTCAATAGCGATATTTATAAGATATTTATGAGTGTTTAAGTGATTTTCGGAAGTGAACTTTATATAGGGGCTATGGTAAAATATTGGCCGATACACGAAAAATTTAGTCTTGTGATTTCTCTTAGCTCGAAGCTTATTTTTGCTAAATTTTGTATGGATAGTGCAATTCTGTAGGCATTTATAGACTATATCACCATATTTCCGGAAGAAATTTGTATGGGGCCTAGAAGAAATCATGAACCGATTCTTTAAATTTTAAACAGAGTTAGTCCACTTATGATAAAAATAACGAGTGTAAAATTTTATGGTATTATCTGCAATATATTTACAGAAATAACAAAAAACAAGTAAGAAAGTATGGTCGGTCAAGCCCTACCATATAATACCCTACACTAAGTAAATGAGCAAAAACATTTTTTTTTTCTAAATTTCAGTAATTTATATTCGTGAACGATTTTTGGAAGTGTGCCTTATATGGGAGCTATGACCAATTATGAACCGATCATCATGAAATTAAGTGGTGTGATTAATGTCTGTATGAAAGTTATTTGTGTTGGATTTTATGTGTATACCACCATTTTTAAGAGATTTATGCTCGTTAAAGTGATTATCGGAAGCAGGCCTTATATGGGAGCTATGACTAATTATGAACCGATCATAATAAAATTTGGTGACATGAATTTTTTATATACAAAACTTATTTGGAGAAAAACTTGTGTAGATACCTATAAAAATTAAACATTTATGGCCGATAAAGTCCAATTTCGGGAGGACATTTGTATGGGGGCTAGGTGAAATAATGAACCGATTTCCGCTAGTTTCAATAGGCTTGGTCCTTGGGCCAAACAATGTATATGTACCAAATTTTATCGAAATATCTTCAAGATTGCGACCTGTACACTGCGCACAAGGTTTACATGGACAACCAGCCAGCCAGGCGGACGGACGGACGGACATCGTTTAATCGACTCAGAAAGTGCTTCTGAGTCGATCGGTATACTTTAAGGTGGGTGTTAGACTAATATTTTTGGGCGTTACAAACATCTGCACAAATCCAATATACCCTCCGCACTATGGTGGGTCTTAGATGATTATTTCTCAATGTTACACACGGAATGACAAACTTATATATACCCTCATTCACCACTTATGGTGTTGGAGCGTATAAATAGAAACAAACAACAAATCCCAATAGGTAATTTCACCCAAACTATAAGAAATCACTAAACAATGATGAAAATCGGTATACAGAGGTTTTCAAGGTTGTTGTTTTCGAATCTGAGGTCAAATTTTTCAGATTCAAAATGGCGGATCCAATATGGCTGCAAAAATTTGAAAATGTCTTCTGATTTCTATGAAAATCGGTATACGAATACCCCAATATTGCTGATTTCGAATCTGAGGTACAATTTTTCAGCTTCAAAATGGCTCGAACTCTCCCATCTAACTGAGATATTCGTACAACAAATTCGCACTTTTTTCTTCACATAATTTGATTCCTCATTCAAAATATTGCCGCATTCAACTTTACCAACAATAAAAATGTAGACAGCAGCATTCTTCTCCTCTTTCCTTTGCTCAGCAGAGGCTGCCAGAAAAAATAATATTTCTCAAAAAATGCAAAAAAAGTGCAACATGAAATTGAAAAATTGTTTAAACCCGGACAAATTCGGCCTACTATTTAAAAGCTTATCCAAAATTAATTTTTCAGAAAAAATTGTAAAATTAAAGGTTATGACAGAAGCATGAGTTTTTTCGACAAGAACAATTTTGTTTACAAAATCTTTTTCTTAAACTATTAAGCACTTACTATGATTTTTGTTTTCAATATTTAAATTCTTAAAAATTCTGCCAAACACCTCGCTCACGAACAATGACTTTGGCCACTTGCTAAACAGTCGCCGTCAATTTTTTACATAAACAAATTTGCTTTAATGTTTTTTTATCAAATACCAACAACAAAAAATGCATTCTTGAAAGTGCAAAGCATGACTTTTATAAAGTCCACTCCGTAAAACACATAGAAGGTCAACAACAGAGAATCACAATAAGAACCAAAGAAATCCTCTAAATAACGTTATTGATATGAAATTCATCCAAAGTAAGCCTCAAATACATCGATCACAATATATTGTTACGAATGTGCAATGACGGAATGGTTCCAGTTGGAGTGCTTGGTCTGTCCCGCAGTGAAAAGATCATCAGGACGGGTTACGAGATGGGTGAATGTGCTTCAGCAGAGGCAGCAAATAATTGTGAGAAGGATGCTGCCAATGAATTCTCCAAAGAAATGCATGAGTTCGTTCGGAGACGAACTGACCGAGTGAAGGCCAGATGTAGCCCACAACGTGGTAAAGGTTTGTCTTCCAAACTACAGAGTTACTGGAAGGGACTACATAGGCTGGTTAAGAGGTTGGATGACATGGTCTATAGAATACGGAAATGTGGAAGACCGATAGCGAGAATTAAGGTCAAACATCTGAAACGATTGCACTGGAAAGGTGAATCTGTGCCTATTCGGGACGAACAGGCTTAAGTGGGGGACAGTGTTACGAATGTGCAATGACGATTTGAATTTAACGGTCTGTACTTACTGCCTGCAAACATTCATCATGTTTATGAACACTTCCATTAGTGGAGACTAGCATTATTTGTAAGTATGCAACACTAAATGTTGACATCGAAAAGCTCTAGAAATCGAATGTACTAGTATGTCCGTTAAGATCATTGTAGAAGATTCCCGATAGATGGCGCGTGTATAAATAGTGGCAGAGCTGGCAGTCATGTGTTGAGTTTATCATTGGCGCTGTTAGAGTTAACATCAACTGTCTTGTGCATTTAAGGTTGTACGTAATAGAATGTGTGTGCATTTCTGCACAATTGGTGTCAGAAATGGGATTGCAAAATAAAAAACATGAAGTTTGAAGAGCTTAAAGTTGAACAACTCTAGAGAGAATTGTGTGAGTTGGAGCTACCAATAGCAGGTAACAAAGCAGAATTGCAGAGGAGGCTGATTGATGAATTCAAGCGGCGTGATATTGACATCGGTGCTTACGAATTCGAGTATAAAGAAGAAATGGAAGATTCTACCCGTGCAACAACAAGCAGCATGGATATAAGCATAATGCTTGCGGCTATGATGGAGAAAATGGAATTAAAATTCCAAGAATTTCAAGAATCTTCTAAAGTAAACAACGAGAAACTTCTTGCTGATGTTAAAGTCGATGTTCGGGAAATTTTTAAATAAACAACGAGAAGATGAAGTTAAAGAAACTTCCAGAGTAAACAACGATAAACTTCTAACTGAAGTTCAGGAGACTTCTAGAGTCAACAACGAGAAACTTCTTGCCGACAACGAGAAATTTCGTGCTGAGGTTAAAGCTGAAGTAAAAGCAATTAAACACTTATATGGAAGCGAATCAACAAGCATTGCGAGAACCACCTTTAAAAGGAGCTGGCACTGAGGGAGAGTATTTGGTATGGACCCGTGAGGAAGAGGAGGATTGTGTAGACAATGGTTTATGGGTGTTGAAACCAGCAGATGTGAAAAGTGGCCCTCGTTGAACAGTGCAATGACGGTTCCAGTTGGAGTGCTTGGTCTGTTCCGCAGTGAAAAGATCATCAGGACGGGTTACGAGATGGGTGAATGTGCTTCAGCAGAGGCAGTAAATAATTGTGAGAAGGATGCTGCCAATGAATTCTCCAAAGAAATGCATGAGTTCGTTCGTATACGAGTTAAAATGACCAGCGACCGGGTGAAGGCCAGATGTAGCCCACAACGTGGTAAAGGTTTGTCTTCCAAACTACAGAGTTACTGGAAGGGACTACATAGGCTGGTTAAGAGGTTGGATGACATGGTCTATAGAATACGGAAATGTGGAAGACCGATATCGAGAATCAATATTAAACATCTGAAACGACTAGCTGACCACTGGAAAGGTGAATCTGTGCCTATTCGGGACGAACAGGCTTAAGTGGGGGACAGTGTTACGAATGTGCAATGACGATTTGAATTCAATGGTTTGGAACGACTGCCTGCAGCATTCATCATGTTTGAAGGCACGTCCATCATTGACATTGTTTGTAAGTATGGCAACACTAAATGTTTGGGCTGCTGGCAATGACATCGAAAAGCTCTAGAAATCGAATGTACTCGTATGTCCGTTAAGACCATTGTAGAAGATTCCCGATAGATGGCGCGTGTATAAATAGTGGCAGAGCTGGCAGTCGTGAGTTGAGTTTATCATTGGCGCTGTTAGAGTTAACATCAACTGTCTTGTGCATATAAGGTTGTACGTAATAAAGTTTGTGTGCATTTCTGCGAATTGATATACGTGTATAAAGACATTGAGTGCCTATTTAATTCTGTTGTTGTTGTACATTGTAAATAAATAAAGAGTTGTTACAATTTTAAACTACTAAAACTGCTTTTATTTTCAATCAAAAGTATCCGGTTTATTTAAAGGAAATAAACCCCGTTTTTAAAAAGGTAAAAACGTAACAATATAATGAATATCGCCCAATAGTAGGTCATAGCCCCCATATAAGTATATGTACAATAGGGCTATAAGCAAATTTTGGCCCTAGCATCATGCGATGGCAAATGTTGTGTTATTTGTTTATTTATTTTTATTTTTTTTGCTTGTACCAGCACTCAGGGGATGACCGCTACTCTTGCAATGCATTGTGTTGGAACTAGGAAAATAGGTTATTGATTTGAATTTTCCTACATTGAAAGGGACAAGAAATACTTCGACAGGATGCTTATCCCACATACGGACGGTAAGAATAAAAAACTAATTTTCTCATCCGATCACGAATGGATGAGCCCCCGATGATGAACGAGTATTTCCTAAGAAACTACAGGTTTCGGGAACAAGCTCCGTAATTTCATCGAAACACATTCCATTGTAGTATCGATAGAACAGTGAAACACTACCCATATTGTGACGATGCTCCATAGAATCAATAGTCCTGGATACCCTACTGTCACCTATAAGCTCCTTCGCTCTCGCCTGTACGCGGTCAAGTAACTCCAAAATAGACTTCCAAGCACCGGCCCATACATGAGAGTTGTATTCCATTTTGGGTCGGTGAAGTGAAGTATTTCTTACACCGAAGCACTTGAATGCTTCTTTCGACACTTGAAAAATTTGTTTTGTCCAGCGAACATGAATTCTCACGCAACAAATTCGGTTGCTATCACGATTCTGTTTTCTCTGTGTATCAACTGTAAGTTGTTATAAAGTAGACACATTCCTATTATAAATGGACAAACTATTTTGCAAGTAATAAGAATCGGGGGATATATCTATTGTTAATAATATTTTTAAGCATTTTAAATAAATTGTATTCTGCTTTATAACAACACATAAAATACCAATATGGAATAAAATAAACTTACTTTACGAAGTATAACTAATTCTATGAACCACAAACACTGAATATATAAGGACTGTGATCGAAAAATTCTTAACATACAATTTCCGTGCTCTGTCTTAGTCCTCTAAATTTTTAGCAGAGTTCCTGTCAGGAACTTTTTGAGCCATGTATGTTTTTAAACCTGCTTTGGCTTTAACTTTTCGTACCAAATAGTCCGAGTACTGAGCTAACCGTGCTGCTTTCCTATCGGGTGTGTAGGGAGCTCTTTTGAAAATGCTTTCTATTTATTGGCTTTAGAAAAATCATGTGGACCATTCCTTCTACATGAACCGGGATTTCTATCAACGGACAAGGTCTCCCGGTACTGTTGAGTAGCATTGGAAACAGTTTGATGGCAGACCTAAGATTGGGCCAACTTTTTGTAGGACCAAATTGGATTTTTTTGAAAATATTTCATAATTTTAGTACGCACTTTTTTCTCGTTACTCATTTTAGTCAGATTAGCAACAAATGAACATAATTGACATTAAACTTGATAAAAAAAAAAAAATCAAATAATACTTGGGTTAAAAGTTTTAATCAAAAGCGTGTGTTAAGAATTTTTCGATCACTAATGTAATTTCTGTAGTTCTAACTATATTTAGGTGGAGGATATTCAAGACTCGGCACAGCCGATTGTAGATATCTAACTTGCTTATAATCTTTTTCTTCACTTGTGATGAATAAGGAAAATGTTGAGTCAATCGCGTAATTTATACTTTACGTGATTAACTTCAATAAAATAGAATTTTTGGGACTGTTTGTATAATTTTATTAGCGAAAACTTCCTTACCACACAATATTTTGTACTTAAAGCAGAATGAAGTATTTGGAATTCAAGCTGGTATCATGACGTTTTTCTTTTGTTGAATTTATGATAAAATAAGCGATAATATTTTTCACCAAATTTGTTTAAAATTCATTATTAGGTTGTCAACATTTTAACATAATTGGACAAGTTTAATAAGTGATTATATCTACCAACAACTGATACAAATGTTTAGCAGTGTTATTTTCAGTTTTGCAATTCAAACTTCATAATTTATTGTGGTGTACTTTTTCATATCTATATAAGAATACTTTTGATACTAAACATTTTATATATATTTTTTTTGTTTTTTTTTTATAAACAAGACTAAAAGTAAATCTTAACAATTCTTCTAAAACTTTTTGCTTTTCTCTAAATTTAATTAAAAGTTTCTCATAAATTGCTCTTGTTCCTTTGTACTAGAATATATAAGGACAATACTTTTAATGCAACGAGAGACTGGGTGTTTGAACATATAAATGCATACATATTTCACAGAAAAGTTCTATATATCAACAACACCTCTCCAATTACACTGTAAAACAGAGTTTATATACAAACAGAGTTTATACAAACTAAGGAAACAAAAAACTATAGAATGAAGAATTTGTGCCTTGAATGAAGTAAATCGAAAATGATAGTATACCATTGGTAAACCAAAATTTTCAAAAAGTTTCATTATGATTGAAAAAATAATTTATATAAAACCCATAAAAATATGTTTTATGTACATCTGGATGTGTCCAAACGTCTGTCCATGTTAATCATGTGGAAGTCTTAATTCTGCTAGTAAATATATGGCATTGCCCTCATACAAATATTAAATTACAAAATTCACAAATTGGTGTATTCAAATATGTTGCACAGTGCTATAAAAGTTATTGAGGAAATAATAAAACCCTTGTATTTTTCAATTGCATCAATACAACAAATATACGCATATACTCGTATACTCGTACTATTCAATGAAATTTGTAGAGTACAATTAAAGGACTTATAGTTATGAGCAGTGTTGCCAGTTTAGCCTTTTTGTGGCTAAATTTAGCCTTTTTATTTACTCTTTAGCCTCGAAATTTTGGTTTTAGCCTCGTTGCTTTTTTCTAGCCTTTTTTTAAATTTATAATAGCCTTTTTTCAAATAAAAAAGGCTAGAAAAATCCACGAAGTTAAAACCAAAATTTCGAGGATAAGGAGAAAATAAAAAGGCTAAATTTATATTTGTGAGACATTTTCATTTTAATTCATTACTGTTTCTCATATAGCTTTTCAACATACTTAAGAATTGTGCAGTATTAAAAGAACAAATGACAATTGCAAATACCAAGGGTTTCAAAATGAAATATATTATTTAATATCTGAAAGCTATAAATGTCTAGAAAATTCGCTTTCAAGACAAAATTGTTATTACACATTATATTCATCGTTATATAATGGACAAGAGGCCCACAAACTCTTGAAGGCTTGTGATACTCGATGGCTGTCATTTGAAATAGCCGTTAAACGTATTGTGAATCTGTGCTTTGAGTTAAAACCAGCAATGCTTCAAAGCCAAACATTTAAGTGATTAATATACTGATTATAATTTAGTGTATTATTTTTTTTAAACCATTAAGCAATTCAGCGGATCCAACAAAGCTGTTTTCTGATTTAAAATTTCTTCTCCTTAGTTTGTGTTTACAAATTGTAATACAATGCGAAGAATTTGATACATTATTGTCCCCAATTGAAAATTGTTTAATGTTTTCGCCACATTTTTCATGCAAGTTTGAAGAATGAGAGATAAAATAACGAACGGTTTAATTAGTGACGATTCTGAAAAAAATAATACGGCAAATTAAACTAATTGAGCAATTGCGACAAAGTTTTTAATATGAAAACTCTTCGCTAAATCGATTTTTTATCCGTTAATAATACACTTAAAATAGTACTCGTAAAACAAAAAAATATATTATGTATGTGAAAAATAGTAAATACTTAGTACTTAAATTAAAAAAAAAAACAACATTTAAGTTTTGTCTGTATAAAAATATATATGGGGCATTTAATGTCAAGTGAACCATCTTTTGAAATCGATGTCTTCCGATAGTTAGTTCTATTAGATAGTAATTCGGACACAATTTTTCAACAAGATCGTTCGAAAACTTTCTGAGTTAGAGGGGATCAGAATTTGACATTTTGCCCAAGCAGGTGTTTTTTCTCATCCATGTAACTTATTACCAGTGTTGCCAGGAGCTGGCAAAAAAAGAAGCTATATAGACTTCAACAAAAGGCCAGAAAAAGCCAAACTGCTTTAAAAAAAAGCCAACAAAAAAAGCTAAAATATTACAAATTAAGAATTTAGGTTTATATTTATTTTTATTTTTAAATAAAAAGCTAGAAAATATGTTCATAAAATTCATAAAATTCAAAAGTAAATAAAATTATAAAGGTACACTTCAGCAGCAAACAAAAAATAACATTAATCATTAACAATAAATATATACATATGCATATATATTTTAATACAGACAAAACTCAAATTTTGTTTTTTTTTTTTTAATTTAAGTACTAAGTATTTACTTTTTTAGTGTTTCGAAATAAATACATAAAATATACATTAATATATTTTCAGTCTTTTTAAGATACATGTATAATTATAAAATAGGTATAATAGTTTTATCATAATCGGAAGAATCAGAACTAGAATTTGCGTAAATATAAATAACATATAATAAATAACATTTAAGTGTATAATATTTTAATGATAATTTAATATTCAATAACGAATTAAACATTTTTAACTTTAGAATTTTCATTGTACTAAAAAGTGATTCAACCTCTGCATTAAGTACTTAAAGGAAGTACTAAAAAGTTGAATACTGGATTAGCCATGTCAGAAAATGGACATTGTTGGTTCTATATTTGTCCATTTGTAGTTTAAAATATTCTTCATTAGCATATATATATATTTCATTAGCAGTTTAATTTTTCACATACATAATATATTTGTTTGGTTTTACGAGTAATATTTTAAGTGTATTATCAACGGATAGAAAATCGATTTAGCGATGAGTTTTCATATGATAATCTTCGTCGCAATTACTCAATTAGTTTAATTTTCCGTATTATTTTTTCAGAATCTTCACTAATTAAACCGTTCCTTATTTTATCTCTCATTCTTCAAACTTGTAGGAAAAATGTGGCGAAAACATTAAACAATTTTCAATTGGGGATGATAAAGGATCAACTTCTTTGCATTGTATTACAATTTAAAAACACAAACTATGAAGAAGAAATTTTAAATTAGAAAACAGATTTGTCGAATCCGCTGAATTGCTTACAAATGATTTATTTACTTTTTGTACTTTGGGCAATACTGCTTTCAAAAAAGATAATACACCAAACTATAATCAGTATATTAATCACTTAAATGTTTGGCTTTGTAGCATTGTTGGTTTTAACTCGAAGCATACATCCACAATACGTTCAACGGCTATTTCAAATGACAGCCATCGAGTATCACAAGCCTTCGAGAGTTAGTGGGACTCTTGTCCATTATATAACGATGAAAATAAAATCAAGACAAAATTGTTATTAATTTTGTCTTGAAAGTGAATTTGCTAGACATTTATAGCTTTCATATATAAAATACTCTATTTAATTTTGAAGCACTTGATACTGGCAATTGGTATTTGTTCTTTTAATACTGCATAATTATAGAGTCTGTTGAAAAGCTAAATGAAAAACAGTAATGAATTAAAACGAAAATGTTTCACAAATATAAATTTAGCATTTTTATTTACTCTTTAGCCTCGAAATTTTGGTTTTAGTTTCTAGCCTTTTTTAATTTCAAAAAGGCTATTTTGAAATTAAAAAAAAGCTAGAAAAAAGCCACGAAGCTAAAACCAAAATTTCGAGGCTAAAGAGTAAATAAAAAGGCTAAATTTAGCCTCAAAAAGGCTAAACTGGCAACACTGCTTATTACCTATTGTTCTTAGCAAAATGTGTCCCAAATAGTTTACATAGCTATTTCTTCAATCTTTCGGAAAATAATTTTTTTTTTTTACTTTTTTTGCAAAATCTAAAAATGTTGAAATTTTTTTTCAAAATGGGCCATTCCTTTAAAAGGTTTTTGTTCACTTAGTAGGATTCGAGTGGAATATCTATCAAAATAAATACTTTGTAACTCAAAACGTACAATTTTTGAAATTTTTTTGCAAAATTTAAATTTTTATCCAAAATGGGCCCCTATTTTATTTTTTTGCTCAAAAGAAAGCTTATTTCCATTGCTTTGAGAGGTTTTTGGTCGCTTTTTATGAATTTTATGAACATATTTTCAAATTTTTCATTTAAAAATAAATATAAAACTAAATTCTTAATTTATAATATTTTAGCTTTTTTTAAGCTTTTTTTTAAAGCAGTTTGGCTTTTTCTGGACTTTTTTTGAAGTCAAAATAGCTTCTTTTTTTGCCAGCTCCTGGCAACACTGGTTATGAGGAAAAGTTTGTTATCAAGTATAAGAAATATTTTTTTCTACAAACTTTTAAGTGCCTTACAATACCAACATTTAAGAACAATGCGTTTAGTATGAATTTGATTTTCATAAAATATATTTGAACTAAAAGTTCAATTAGGAAAACATTTAACAATGTCGGTGTAATTATATTATTTCCTAGTCTCCACCACCAAAAGTGGTCAATGAGGGTTTATGTATTTAAGTTTATCATTGAGAAATATTCGTCTAAGACCCAGCAAAGTATATATCCTTATTCAAGTGCCCTCCCAAAATAGGACTTTATTGGTCATAAATATTTAAATATATATATACGCAGAAAAAACATATATGTTCACTGTAACCATTTCAACATGTTTACAAGTTTTTAACAATATTATAGTCACAGTAACTATTCATACGATTGTGATAACTATAATATGATAACATTACGATTCATATGAGTTGTATCAACCATATATATGGTTACAGTATACAAGTATATGTTTGTGACAACCATATTATGTTGCTCTCAGCTTATGGATATCATAATCTGAAAACAACATATTATGATAAAATGATTCATCATAAAAATGGTTGTCACAAACATATACTTGTTTACTGTAACCATATATATGGTTGATACAACTCATGAATATAACTTATTGATTTATTTAAAGAAAAACATGCTTATTTACTCAGTGTAGGGTATTATATGTCGGGCTTGACTGACCATAGGTTACGTTAAGTTAGATCCGCAGATAGTCGTCCGAAGTCTTTCGTAGTATGTACAGATCACGTGGGTCCATTGATTGTTCCTTTGTGTTAACTGAGGAATATAAAGAAAATGGAGAAGAGAAGAAAGAGAGAAGTAAAAGAGTAGAGGGAAGGCGATAAGTTGAGTGGTAGGTCTAGAGTAGGGATGTCCAAAGCTAAAGCTGTATTTGTGTTGGTGAGAGAAAGAGAGCTCCACTGAAGGAATAAAATAAAATAAATAAAAGATTTTTAGGGCTTTATTCTTAACAAGAATCAAGTCAACAATCTTAATCAAATTGTCTACGACATATTACCATAGCTCATTAATTGAGAGTTCGATATTAATTATTTTCGACAAATTTAAAAATATTTAAAAAATTTGTAAACCATTTTTTTGCTTATTTAATTACGATGTCTTGATTAAAATTATTTCAAATATGAAAAAAATTGTTCACAAAAGTAAATTGAGGGAAAAAACCAGACAACACTTCAATGATTTTTTAAAGTTTGAAATATATTAAACAATCCAAATATTTCTTTCAGTGATCATGACAAATAAATTAAAAAATAAAGGAAAAAGTAGCAATACATCCGCTTAATGTGTGCATTCGTCGCTGTCTCAGTGACTACTTAACAAAAGAGAATAACAATATGTGCGTTATTAGTCAGCGCGAAAGCACAATGAAATGGATACCATTGTCTATAGAGAGTAAGGTTGATAAGAGAAGTTTTCGATAAAATTATAGAAGTTAGAATAAAGAAGAAGTTCAGAGAGCGCAGGCCATCATGCGACAGATACGGTGTCACTATGAGGTGCCATTTGCATGCCCTGTCTAACTAACCTTCTGATTTTCCTAATAAAGGTAGCTACACACCTTAATTCCTTCCCAGATAATTAGGAAAGGCTGCTAAAGGATCTTTCCCCTAAAAGCCTGGCAAGCAAAATCCCAGTGATGGCCAGTTACAGAAGAAGTGTATGATGGTCACTTTCTCCTCGCCATTTTGACAACTCCTATAGAAGTTATGGTGAGCCAGTCCAAGTCGTGTAGCATGGGTACCGAAAATGCAAAGGCCGGTGGTTTTCGTCACTATATTTCTGGGTCGTATTCGTTGTAAACCGAGTAGATACGACGTGCGTTTACCGTCCAACGCAGGACTTGTCATCGTACAGGTGGATTCATTACCCCACCACGTTTGGACTAGTTCATAATATGTATTATTTATCCGTTATTTATATGTCGCCAGCGAAATGCCACATATGAAGTCTATCACATCTTCAATCATCAATCATCAGCAATACAATTTCCTTCATTATCCCTGTATCTACGTACGTAAGTGAGTAGAACTACTGAATGTCTCGCCATCTCAATCAATGGTGCTCGGAATTCCTGGATTATGTTCGATGTTGGATAAATACCTATCAGGGATTTGGTTGCAGTATATATACGAATATCGCTACCAGATATCCTGTAATAAGTGAGCCAGTTGGCAGCTATCCTAAGTTTGAAGCACATTCGTATCCCAAATTCAGGAATGTATACACCTCCGCCCACTCTACCACCTTTTTTGAACCCATTCGTATAGATTGATAGCTCCATTAATCCAAGGGAGAGACCATCATCAGATTCCATACTGGACAGGATTGAAAAGCAGAATTTGCTGAAGAAAATGGGTCTTCCGGTGCAGTAATTGATATTATCAGCATGATTTTGAAGCATAGAATCTGTGATTTTATTCGTTGCATGCGTTGAGCCTAAAGGCTGTGTTCAGTGCCAACATTTTGGTCATTAAATCTATTGGTAGGCACTTCAGTAGTGTAAAAAGCGATTTTGTCGCTATAGTTCGCAATGCCCCTATTATCAGGACTGCTATACTTCTTAATACCCGTTCAAAGAGTACACGGTTAAAGGCTCCATCTATTGCCTTCGAACCATATTTACTAGTCAGTTTACGTTCCAGGGTCTAATAACCCATCTCGTGCCTATGGCCATTTTGCAGAGCTAAGTAGCTGTCATGGCCTTAGATGCACTTGCCGCAATGTTAGGATTCCAGGATAATTTCCTGTCGAGTATAATGCCCAAGTATTTTACACTATCCGAGAGCAACAGTTCGGTTCCATTCAGTCGGGGTAGTGTAAAATTAAGGATCTTATTCCTGACCGACCATACTCTTTTAGTTTTAATGTATTTCTTGTTTGTTTCCCTTTAAATGGTTCACAAGCTATAAAAATATATTTGCAATCGAAATTTTTGTAGAAAAAACAAATAAAAATTGAAATAATACCGCATAAAATGAAAAACCGGTTAACCGGTTCGAAACCGGTTTTTAGGAAAATACTTTTTTTCGAATAACCAGAAAACTGGTTTTCTATAAAAAGACGGTTTTCTGAAAACTAATCGGCCCAAATCAGATCTTAGGCCCTTACTAAGGTCCACTTCTTAAAATCAATTAAATATATATTAACCTCTTATACTTAGTCATCGCTCTCAAGTTGACATTCGACCCAAATAATCTTTATGTATAAAAAAATCGTTATACCGAATATTACAATATAAAGATAGGATTATAAGTAGTCATAGCTACCATATAAGGACTACTTTCGAACCAATACTTAAAACAGATTGTCGAGGTCAAAGACTTTAATAGACCTATGTTTGCTAAGGCAAAGTTGCCCAACGATTTTTGTTAAAAAAATCAAACAGCCCTAATGTTTCTACTCGCTTTCAACACTAATCTGTGGTGACACCAACAATTTAAGAAGAAGTAAATGCTACTGGGAAAATAACGAAACGAGCAAAAAACATAACAATAATTAACAACTTCACATTATATTTACAAGCAAATGATACCAACTGAGCAAGCCGGCCAATTTTCAAGTAGATGATGAAGATGGTAAGAAATATGACTCCAAACTTTAGAGTCGAAAATATTAACTTTTCAGGTTCATAATATTTTATCATACATATTTTGTTGGGTGGTTTAATATTGATGCACGTTTGTGATTTAATATTTCATCATAAAAATAGTATTATGTCATGTAAAGGCAAACAATGTTGTCAATTGGTTGCAGGATCGACATAAAAGTTATGCTACAGAAATATCAGCGATATAAATATTTAATAAGTAATGAATATGTACAACTTTAGGGGTACTTACTTAACTCAAATAATATTTTAGATTAAGTATATTTATCAACTTCATTAGCTTGGTATTTTCACAAAACTAAATCTTTAATATCAAGTCCATTAGCATCTGCTAACTATAACAGCTCTAAGGAAAAACGCTTTATCAAAAAAAAAAAACTTTCGTTAGTTTTTTAAATATACATGACTCAACATTTAAACAATCAACAGGCTACACACGGTGCAATATAAGCGTAAACGAAACCAATGAATAAAAAATTTAAAAAAACCAAGGATGCAAAAACTAAAAAAAAAAAACTTAACTAAAAAGTTTGTAAATAATTTATTTAACTGTGGTATCAGCAACAGGAACTGAAACAATACTCTATACAATTACTAAACTCACACACACACACATACACTAACTGAAGCATACATTTAGGTGAGTACACGCACACAAAGAAATATAATATAACCTTCAAACTGTAACACTTAACTGTATATACGCAAAGAGTGAGAGAGAGAGAATAGTGTGAGCAGATGTTGTTGCAAATTTAGTACTTTATACTATTATACTAAATTAAAAAGTTTGTTACTTCACTTTTGTGTTAAAAAAAGGTAGAAATTTGTTTCAGTTTACCTTGTGTGTGTTTCAGGTTTATGTGTGTGTGTGTGAGTTTATGTATTTATATTTCCCAACTGTTCTGGTAAGTGTTCCCGAACTAGTGAGTTTACCTCTCATTAGTGGCTACCACTTAAAGACGAATTAAATATGGGAATAGTTATTTTAACATGTGTGTTTTCTAAAATTAAGTCAATTGCCCCTGAAAAAACTATAAAGATACAGCCTTGTAGCTGGTTCAATGTAGTCAACGCAGGGCAATGAACATAATCGTTACAGTAATACATTTATCATACTTACTAGATAGCTATTTTAACAGGAATGTAATCGAGAAGGAAACAGTTTTAACCCATTATTATGCAATGCGATCAATGAACTAGACTATGACTAGATGTTACTTAAATTACTACTGAATTCAAACTGTTGCATTAAGGTGTCATTGAATATCACACAGTTTCATTCCCGATAACTTAGTTAGATGGTTCTGCGTAAATTTCTGTCAAATGAAGAATCCGACATGCACAGAGAAGGTGAAAAACTGCTTCCTCGTTTCTGCTGTCCCGTCAGCTGCAATAGTAAATGTTAAAAATAAGTCCCAGTCTGTCTACATGCCAACAACCCATTGGCATGAAAATTACCTTCCGATTTTCATTCAAGAGTTGTATAGTATGTTTTATATTTTGATTTTTTATTATTTTATGTGTTTGAAGTGTCTAAAGATACCGCTCAATCGGAATAGAGATATATACTGCATTTGAGACATTTCCCGCGGATCCTTTTCAGGTGAGATAATTCATTTTCTTATTACTATAGCACTATTTATGTACATAACCCAAGCATATGTTAGTTCCACTTAACTGGCGACATAGATGCCAAAACTCAATTTTGCCATGTTCAGAGGTGGCAACCATACTCCCCGTTTCCATTGGGATAATGAAATTCCAGTCATTCGAGCATTTGCTATTTTCTTTCTGCACATTTGCAACCGATATTTTCTGTTTCCATTGGGATGGTGAAGCTTCTGTCATTCGAGCATTTTACTGTTTTCAGTCTGCACATTTGCAACTGATACAATATTTTACGAAACTACCCCACAAGAGGCATCGCATTCATCATCAATAACACCGTGCAGTATAGAGAGCATTCTCTCTACACTAGACATTAATACATTGAAGCCTAAGGTATTGAGGTAAGATTGGGGAAAATGAAGTTAGAGATCTTTAATGTCTAGGTTCGGCTAGTACACAGCTGTCTTATTGGCAATGTCCAGACATGAATACCTTATTAGAGAAAGTGCTGGTCCTAGGGAACTTTAACATGCACTTCTGGCGTCGAGCCTAAGGAAAGACCATAGAGTTACATTGTTTACTGAACAAATGGACCAACTAAGGTTCTGCACAATGAATAACAATGCCTCCCCATAAAAATTATTTGTAATTGTTTTTGTCTGCTCAACTACATAAAGCTGTAATGAGTTTTAACTTTTAAACAGAAAAATATTTGTAAAAATCGGTTCGAAAACTAAACAATTTTAAAATTAAGTCCAAACCAACAAACTTATGATTTTTGAATTTGTATCTTTAAGAATATTTCAATATATTTGCTAATAAAAATAGTACTACTTAAATGAGTAACTTATAAGTATTTCCGAACTCTAAGCGGAACATATGACTAGATCATCATGTGCTCACACTTTGGTGTTTCTATAGCGATCTGCATTATTAGCCACGCCACATTCTTCCAGGATATGCTGCACTCCACAATGCACATCATGATAAATAGATTGATTGAAATACTCTGAGTGACCTTAGACGTTTGTAGAGCTTATTGACTAACTAGTCAAACAACTCCGCCAGGGGCATTGATAAATAAACCTTGTTGGAAACAAAATGATAGGTTAGGTTGCTGTGAGTGACCTGTACAAACCTTCGTTTGTACAGCTCACTTGGGTCCAATAAACGTTCCCTTTGTGGTACCTAAAAGAAAAAGAAAAACACAGAAAGAGAAATAGAAGTAGAAGAAAGGAATTCAAGCAAGAGGAGAAAATTTAAAGAAATTGGAGGAGTAAATGGAGAAGGTGTTGAGAGTCAAGTAACGCAGACCATCATGGGACAGTTGTCGAGTCGGCATGAGGTGCAATTTGCAAGTCCGGTCTTATCAACCACCTGCATTCCCTAATAAAGGCATCTATGCACCTTAATTCCTTCACTGATAGCCCAGAGAGGATACCAAGGGATCTCTCACCTAAAATTCTGGCCCGTAGATCACCAAGTGCCGGACAATTACAAAAGAAGTGTAGAATAGTTTCTTCCTCATTCTGACAACTTCTACAGAAGTCGTTATAAGTTAACCCAAGTCTTACAGCATGGGGACCGAAAGTGCAATGTCCGGTGATAATCGCCACCATATTGCTGAGTCTTATTCGTTGTAGTCGAAGTAGATATGATGTGCGTGTGCAGTTCAGCGCAGGCCATATTATCCTCGTGATAGCACAGGTGGATTCATTACCCCACCTCGTTTGTGCAAGTTCGTAATACATGTCATGTATATGTTTCTTGCAAGTTGACAGCGGAATTCCGCAGAAGGAGTCTATCTCGTCTTCCGTCAGCAAGGCTCTAATCCTGCCAAGTGATCGGCAATACAATTGCCTTCATTGTCCCTGTGTCCACGTACCCATGGGAGTACAACTGTCCAATGTCTCGCCATCTCATTTAAGGATGCCCGGCATTCCTGGACCATATTCGATGTTGTATAAACACCTATCAGGAACTTAATTGCGGCTTTATTGTCAGTATATTCCTACCGGATATACTGTAATATCTGAGCTAGTTGGCCGCTCTTTTAATAGCCGATACTTCGGCCTGATGAATGCTGCATCCATATGAAAGTCTAAAAGACATTCATATTCCAAATTTAGGGATGTATACACCACCGACCACTCTGTCCCCGTTTTTAGACCCATCCGTATAGATGGATAGCCTCATCTCATAATATCCCATCCATATTGGATGGGATTGAGAAACTGATGCTCCTCAGGAGGAAGGGTTTGGGAGTGCAGTTATCAATGTGATCAGGAAGATTTCGTGTGCTTCCTATTATGCAAGCATGTCCATAGGATCTGTAATTCCATGCATTTCAGACGTTAAGCATGAAGGCCGTATTCAATGCCAATTTTCTGGCCATAAGATCTATTGGTATCCAGTTGAGTGCAGTGAATAGTGACTTCGTCGCGGCTGTTCGCAATGCTCCTGTTATCAGGATTGCCATGCTTCTCAGTACCCTCTCAAAGAGCATACGATTTGAGGACCTATCCATTGCCCTCCACCAGACAGAGACCCCATAGAATAATATAGGTTTAGTAACCGTATCAACTAGCCAATTCATGTTCCAGGATCCAATACCCCATCTCGTACCTATGGCCATTTTGCAGACATACATAGCCGTCATGGCCATACAAAATGATTAGTCGGTCCGTAATCAATTATGATGCTCCAGTATGGTCACCTTTACACTCGTAGTCTGATATCCAGTATGATAATATTTAATGCTTCAAAAATGCTGCCGATGCGGAACCATCTACACGAGGAAAAAAAGGTTGTCCTAATAATGAAACACCACGTCATGCTGACCAAACAATTCCTGGAATGTCATTAAAGAAGTTATACTTACTTCCACATCAAAGGGATATATTGCCACTATTAAAATCAAAGGGTTTTATTTTTAAAGGTGTTGCCAGATTTTTGTTCATGATGTGAAACATGTATGGGTTTGTTATTATAAGCCGTCTAATTTCGGGGAAAATATTGAAAAAAATGAATAAAAGGAAAACTTTTAAAATATTTAATTAAAATTTTAAAATTTTCGATATTTACCTTGAATTTATTTTGATTTTCGCAAACATCTTTCGTAATAGTAGTCAAGCATTTGTTCTAAATGCTTTATTTAAATAATTTAATTTGTAAATAGTCGTGAAAAACAATCAAATTAAAAATTTTGAAATTATTATGAAAAATTTATACAATTTGAAGCTTAATTTTTTTTAAATTTTTCTCAAAATTTTTAAAAAAGTTTATAGTATTGATAAGAACTAACTACAAAAATTACTAATAATACATTTTCAAATCAAACGTAAAGCAAAATATGATGTTAATGTGACAAAAAGCCAAATTGCGGCAAACATTATTTCCAAGGGGGCTACCATCATAAAACTTTGTGTAAAGACCCCTGTTGCTAAAATAACCATTTTAAAAAGTTTGGCAATAACCCCCGCCCCACATTTCTGATAATGCCCCCCACCAACTGAACAAACATTTTGAAAAAAGATTTCAATCGGTATTCTCATAGCACTTTCCACAAATAGTTTTTAAAAAAGTTGCAATAACCCAATCCCCCTCACTTTTCTTATTCTTCGATTATTTGGCGTATTCTTGGGGCTCCGCTATAAGTAAATTTTGGTTATGCAATTGTGTGTTATAGGGAATGTAAACGCTATCTTTATAAAACTTGATACATCATCTTTCTACACAGAGAAAACAGATTCGTGATAGCAACCGAATTTGGTGGCAATTGAATGATTCGGTTGCACAAATAGAATTTGTTGGTTCTATCAACAGAAATTCAGTTGCTAAAGAAGAATTTCAGTTGATGTAACCACACCGTTGTTACCCCTTCTAAAATGTTGTAGTTACTAAGGTAGAATCATTCGATTGGTATCACGAATATGTTTTCTCTGTGTAGAAAAAAGGAAATTATTTGCTTTGGTGCAAGTATGTGCGTACAGCGGCTTAAAATTATACTTATACTGTCACTAGATTGACCCGGTGCGCTTCGCTACCCCTGTCGATGTAAAAATCAGTTCAGCCGTTTAGTAATTATTGTTTAAAAACTAAAGGTACCAATTTTACCCGTTTTTCCCCCTTTTTTTCCCTTTCTGGTCCAAGTATTGAAAAAATTTATAGCCTATTGACGCTTCCAAGTAAGGATCTATCTACGTTCCAAATTTCAATAAAATCGGTTCAGCCGTTTAGGCGTGATGCTCAAACAAACAAACAAACAAACAAACAAACAAACAAACAAACAAACAAACAAACAAACAAACAAACAAACAAACAAACAAACAAACAAACAAACAAACAAACAAACAAACAAACAAACAAACAAACAAACAAACAAACAAACAAACAAACAAACAAACAAACAAACAAACAAACAAACAAACAAACAAACAAACAAACAAACAAACAAACAAACAAATAAACAAACTTACAAAGACATTTATATATTAATATAGATGACTATTGCACTGTGTAATTAAATACATTTAAATCATATACCGTTTCATTATTCCAGTGTTTATGGAGTTGTATGTCATAACCACGGATCTGGCAACCTTATTCCATGATTCATAACGAATATTACGTGAGAGAAATTATTTTTCATGATTTATATTTTAATTTATTTTGTGCGTTTTTTGCAGAGTTATATATATATATATTTTTTTTTTTTTCAATTTAACCAAATTCATGTTTCATTGTTTGCTTATATTGTTCAGTTTGTTGTATTTTACTCATAATATAATTAATCAATCAAAGTCAAACAAATAACGTAAAATAAACCTTAAGTTTTAATTAACAATTTTTAAAGTATTTCAGATAATATTTATTTTTCCCAAACGCTTTAGTAGCAATATAGTTAATGACTGAGTAAATAATAAAAAAAGAACTGTTGAAAACAATTTTATATTTTTTAAGCTGATGGTGGATTTAATTACTTACGTTAAATTTAAAGTGTACATTGTTCTCAATGTACAGCAAAATTTAGTTTTTATATCTTGCTATATATTTATTTTACTACTAAGTACTTTTTCTTACACTAAAATTTTGCTAAAGTATTGTGCTTAAAACTTAAAGGTTTGTAGGTGGAGAGTAGTGACAAAGAGAAAAGTATTTTCTCCTCTGAGATAATATTTTTTTCGTTCTGAAATATATCGGTTATTTAGACTATTTTTGGTCACATAAGTTTGTGCACTTCCATATCCGTTTTGTTATGTAGATGTGAAAAGGAATTTATATAATGCTAGTATCGAAAGCTGAACAAACATGACAATGCAACAAAAACTGCTAAAAACGTTGGTGTTTGTTAAAATTGTCAAACACGTACTTCCAGTACGATAAACATTTTTATGGTCGACGAGCTGCGATGCCAGTAGGTGAATATTTCTTCAAGTCTTTTTTTCAGCAATTATGGTTAACGGATGTTTGTGCAGTACAAATTGTTCCCAGGGTATCAGATTATAAAACCCATTTGAATTCTTGTTAGAAAATATTGCTTGAAATTGATCGAGCTGTCGGGGTGCCACGCTTCCATGACGAAAGCGTATGATTCTGACGAGACTTTATGATTATGCACATACAAGGTGTAGGATGGCTAGGGCAATATCAACTAAAGATAATTGTTGTTTATCGGTTGCAATAGAGAACATTTTGCGGGCTCAGCTTCGGAATCTAGTAGCAGTTATTCATTATCTACTGTTTGTTCGGATTGTTTGCCTGGAGATTGAGCTGTCCATTTCATGATTTCAGTAGAAATTGTCAAAATCATACGCAGAGAAAAAATATAGTCACAAACATATACTTGTTTACTGTAACCATATATATATGATTGATATAATCATGTGAATCCTAATTTAACCACATTATGGTTACCAAAATCATGTGAATAGTTACTGTGACTATAATATTGTTAAAAAACATTTAAAAATGTGTAAATTGTTACAGTTAACATGCACAACTATATTATTTCTTTGCGTGCAGGAAGAAAAGTAGGTGCTTAAACATATTCTCTGCCACTGTCTGGCCCTTGCGGATCTGGGATTTGGGACGTTTAAATTATTTTGACTTCATATAATCTATATTTGAAAAAATCAAATTTAAAGAAGTTAAAGAAGGTTTAAGTTTTGTATATTTGACTTCTTTAGTGACTTTCCTAAGTCGCTTCTTTTCAAATGATTATGTGATGGTAATAAATTTATATTATACTTTTACGAAATTAAACTATAAAGGGGATTACTCTCCAGTAAATGGGATTTTTATATAGAGAACTTAACGTGGAACGAATTCGTGTAAGTAGTTTAATAATTTTATATATTTAAAATTAATATTATGTTGAATTCTCAAACTTCATATACAGAACCCTTAAATATGTTCTTTAGTTATCGTATGACAAAATGTACAAAAATCCAGTTACATACATAAATGTATGTTCTGTTAAAATTAATAACGATACAAATATGGTAATGGCTCTGTATATACAGTAGATTAGACCACAACAAAAATGTCCATGTTCCCAACTAAAACAAAAAGCTTTTGAAAGTCTTTTCACATGATAGCAAACATTTATATGTTTTCTTAGCAAGAAATATGAAAAAAAAATCATAAAACACTTAAAAAATATTTTATCCTTTGATCTGGTTCATTATATACTACAGCCAGGCTTAAAACTTTGAGAAATGCCCTCCTCAAACAAATTAAACTTTGATTTTTTTTGGGAACATCAAAATCTAATTTTTCCATCATAAAATTGGGGCTAGCTTAATACACAGTATATGTATAGGTATTTCTTTTCACTTTGTGTAAATATAAATAAAATTTTATGTACATATGCACAAAATAATATAAAAACATTTACAATTAGTGCAGGTATAAAACCCAGTAAAATATGAAATTTTATAAAAACCAACAAATTTGATCAAATTGTAAATCATACATATATAAAGTCATTTCAGACACTACATTTTGTTTAAATATTTCGATGTAGGTCAGTTTGTGTACGAAATTTCCAACATGTTTGCTGGGTAATAAAAAAGAAACTGAAATACGATATGAAAGTATACAGAAAGTCCTGTACACAAAATACTATATTATAATTATTTGGGGATTTTAACATATAGGGATTTTTATCATGAGATACCAATGCTCAAATTTGTTTTTTTTTTTTTTCAGTTTTTTCATTTATATTACAAAAATTATTTTTCTTAAAAAAAATAGGGGAAACACAAACGCTTATTCATAATTAAATTGTCTTTGAACATGCAAGAATACTTCTTTTAATTAAAATATATAAAGTTAACACATAACTAATGGGTAAAAAAATGCAGAATATGTTTATTAACGTGAGGATAGTATTATGTGTTTGTGCTGCTGTTTGTAAAGCCAAAAAATACTAGTCTAACACCTACCTTAAAGTATACCGATCGAATATATACCACTTTCTGAGTTGATTTAACGTTCACTAATCTGGCAGGTTGTCAATGTAAACTTGTGCTTAAAGTACAGGCCGCAATTTTGATTCAGAGACAAAGTCCATTGATATTGATTGAAATCGGTAAATATTTTTGACATAGCTCTTACAAATGTCCTACTGAAATAGGACTTTTTTGGTAATCAAGGTCAGATTTATATAAGAATCTACACAAATTTTGCAACAAATTAGTATTATTATATAATTGACCTTTCCTCCCACATAAGGCTCACTTCCGAAAAATCAAATTAACGAGCGTAAATGTCTTAAAAAGTTTGTATCCAAATGAAATTCAGCACACAAATAAGTTTCATATACACAAAAACCATGCCACCTTGTTTTATAACGATCACTCCATAATTAGACATAACTTACATATAAGGTCCACATTAGAAAAGCACTGTAACAATAATAAATCTTTTACAGGTATTGATATTTAAATAAAATCTAATTGTATATGCTGTAACGACAGGTTTTTCCACCTTACGCTGGGGTAGAGCTCGCGGCTCCCAGGGTTCGTTACAAAAATTTATTTTAAGCCAGGGGATTAAAAAGACAGTTTCTTTTTCTTATAACGTTATAAATCGTACTTTATTTTATACACTAACACAACACTTTATTATGATGTTAGCCACCGACAGACGTAGTACACTGTTACGAAGAGGGGGGCACGGCGATGACGGGGAAAGGCTTCTCGTAGTACTCTTTCACAGAGGTACGGCGATGACGGGGAAAGGCTTCCCGTAGTACTCTCTCACGGAGGTACGGCGATGACGGGGAAAGGCTTCCCGTATATACTCTCTCACGGAGGTACGGCGATGACGGGGAAAGGCTTCCCGTAGTACTCTCTCACGGAGGTACAGCGATGACGGGGAAAGGCTTCCCGTAGTACTCTCTCACGGAGGGACGGCGATGACGGGGAAAGGCTTCCCGTAGTACTCTCTCACGGAGGTACGGCGATGATGGGGAAAGGCTTCCCGTATATACTCTCTACGTCTTAGGCCGCAGGGATTCTCTCCGTTGACCGCGGCACCACCACGGGCGTCAACAAGAGGGAGTACCGGAGTGGGAAGATGATTGAGTAAGCTGGGCACGGGTATAACCACAGAATCCCACCAATACTCAATTACCACAGTTTTATTAGGTGGCAGAGGTATAACCCCTTCTCCGACTAATAAAACCTTTAGTAAATCTCACCAGAAAAAAAAGGCAAACTACGAGAGTGGGTATAACCGCTATTCTCGGAGTTTGAGATATTATTTAATTGTAAGAGGTATAACCCCTAAACAGCTAAATAAGATCTTACCTCTTCGCCGGCTGCTGGCTGACTGCCTGATTATTCACAAATGTTCTCCTTTTATAGGGCAGATCAACCATGCATACATACATAGTAGTTAATACCCAGCGGTGTAACTGTACCATGGTTGCAAACTAAGTGTACTGATATTTGTTTTGTTTTCCCTACTTACTACTAGGTGGCGTTACTTAAACTAAATACAAATAACGTTTAGACAAATTTAAATAGTAACCAATACAAACTAATGTTTATACAAATTTGAATACAAATTTGAATAAAAAAAATAAAAAAAATATAATTCATTTATTTCTTAAATTACTGTGAGGCAAAAACAAGTGCCCACGACTTTTGCTCGTCGCATTGCCTCTCTTCTCAAAAAAAACAAACAAATGACCAATTACAAGATGTCGACGCTGTAACTTCCACTCCTGTTTATTTCGATTCGGTATTTAATGCCATCTTCCGCCTTTACAAATTTTAGCCTCTGGGACGGCTTGCGTCTCTTAAGAGCCTCTTCAATGGCACGTGTCACCGCATTCGGTAGTTCGAGATGGTTCTGGTGACTTCCTTTAACAAAGTCTGTTGCACCAAAGATTCCATCTGCCGGAATTGAGGAACTATTTCCAACCGGTGTTGATGGCATAGTAACGGATGACTTGGATATTGGCGCATCAATTGATAGACCCGGCGATGAAGTTCATGTTGAAATCGGCGCTGTTGGAGTTGGTGACGTTGGTGCTTTACTCGGTGTCCGAGAACTTGACGGTGACGATGATGACGACGTTGTTGAAGACGGTGATGAAGATGATGATTTTGAAGAAGTTGACGATGATGAAGATGAGGATGACGATTTTGAAGAAGTTGATGATAATGAAGATGAGGATGACGATTTTGAAGAAGTTGACGATAGTCAAGATGAGGATGACGATTTTGAAGAAAGTCAGTTTTTCGAAACAGCTTACCCTTGGTGGTGTAACTTCTGTATTTTTCAATACAAACTTGGGTGGTGACTCTATTTTTTTTCTTTTTATTTCAGTAGTAAGACTAGATTTAAATAAAATAGATAAGAAAGAAAAAAAACTATTAATTGGTTTAATCAGTGGGTACTACATTAAGTAAATAACATATAAGTTCAAATTGTATAAGGTTTTAATTCGCTAACGTGTGTCCTACGGGGTTCTCTATCTTTACAATTCTCTAGTTCTACTATTACGGGGGATACAAATCCTTTAATGAGGTATGGACCTCCAAATTTCGGGGCCAACTTGGCTGCGAAATTTTCACAAGCTTTAGACAGGGGATGTTGTCGCACCAACACGAGATCCCCAACCTTGGGTCTCCAAGACCGACGTCGTAGGTTATAATGACGCTGCTGATCTAGGGACGCGGACATGAGGTTTCGCCTCACTAATTCGAAGATTTCTTTCATCCCCTCGGCCCGTACATCGGGGTGTGGGTTATGAGCGCCGGTTCCTACCGTAACTTCGTCGTAGAGTGCTTTTGGTAACCGGAGTTCTCGTCCTTGGGTAAGGTATGCTGGAGAATAACCCGTGGCCTCCGATGTGCTGGTGTTCATTGCCAACATTATTTCGGGTAGGAAATCATCCCATTTGTTGTGTCGATTGTCAGCAAATTGTGCGAGCATTGTTTTTATGGTTCGATTTGCACGTTCCGTGGGGTTTTTCTGAGGGGTGTAAGGGGCAGTACATTGCTGTGTCACACCATATTCAGCCAAACATTTCCGGAAAATGTGTGATGTGAACTGCGTACCGTTGTCGGTAATAATTACCTTCGGCACCCCATATCTGGCAACGATACGTTCTCTAAATGCCTTCACGAGACTTTCAGATGTAGCCTTACGAAGCGGTACAAGCTCACACCATTTGGAAAATCTGTCTATGAACACAAGAAGCATCGTACAGCCATGCTTTGAACGGGGTAAAGGGCCTACAAAATCAGCGCATATTGTCGCCCACGGTTCCTCGGGAATTCGGGTCAGCATTTCGCCGGCAGGGCGTTGTTGGCTAACCTTATGACGTTGACACGATTCACACTTACGGACATATCGGCTAATGTCTCTAAACATTCCAGGCCAGTAATAACGAGCAGCAATCCTATTGCTTGTTTTGCGTATACCAAGGTGACCTGCCGCCGGTATGTCATGGTTTTCTTGTAGTACACGGCTTCTTAGAGGACTCCCAACACAAAGTTTCCATGGGTTAGAGTCATCATCGTTGAGACTACGTGGAAAATGACGATACAGTTGACCATTAATAATACTATAATCAGAGTATTTTTTTGGTGATTCCGCCACTTCTTTCTTGCGTTTTTCGAGCCAAGGGCACATATTCGAGATGGGGTCAGTGTTTATAACATTCAGGGTATCACACGGTTGACGAGATAGGGCATCGGCAACGACATTTTGTTTCCCCTTACGATACTGCACGGTAAAATTAAATTGTTGTAATTCGAGTGCCCACCGAGCTAGGCGTCCAGTAGGACTCTCGATTGAATTCAGCCACTTTAAAGACAGGTGATCGGTTATAATGATGAATTTATAACCTTCTAGGTAGGATCTCATTTTCCTTACACCCCATATTATGGCAAGACACTCCTTTTCAGTGGCAGAATAATTCTTTTCTGCTTTATTCAGGTGGCGGCTAGCATATGCAATGACTCTTTCAGCTCCGTCCAGCTCTTGTGTAAGGACAGCTCCGATTCCATAATCGCTGGCATCTGTCTGGAGGGTGAATGTTTGATTAAAGTCCGGACATGCTAGTACCGGTGCAGTTGTTAATTTCTCCTTCAGTAGATCGAACGCTGTCTGATGGGATTCTCCCCACTTCCAGTGTTTTCCCTTTTTTAATAATTGTGTGAGAGGGTGGGAGATCTTGGCGAAGTCTGGCACGAATCTTCGGTACCAGGAAGCAACTCCCAGGAAACGTCTGATTTCTTTTATATTTCGCGGAGGTTTCATTTCCTTTATGGCAGCTACCTTGTCCGGATCAGTATGAATACCATTTCCGCTGACGACGTGGCCGAGATACCTTGTTTCACGTTTGAAAAATTCGCACTTTTCGGGATTAATTTTTAAATTTGCAGCAATTAACCGGCGAAATACTTCCTTAAGATTTCCTAAATGTTCTTCAAGTGTTCTTCCGATAACTATGATGTCATCTAGATATGCAAAGGCGTAAGGTTCCATGTCTGGTCCAATAACGCTGTCTAGAGCTCTTTGGAATGTGGCAGGAGCGGAGTGCAAGCCAAATGGCATTACACGCCATTGATATAAACCACGGCCTGTTACGCCAAATGCCGTAAACTTCTTACTATTGGCTTCCAAAGGAATTTGCCAATATCCATCTTTTAGATCTAGACTACTAACGTAGTTTGCATTTCTAAGTCTGTTCAAAATTGTATCTATTCTAGGTAATGGATAAGCATCGGGTACTGACCTTAAATTTAGTTGACGGAAGTCCATGCATACTCTCCAGTTACCATTCTTCTTCTTAGCAAGGGTTATAGGGAAACTATAGGGGCTGGTGGAAGGTTCTATACATCCTTTGGCAATCAACATATTTACTTCCGCATCTATGATAGCTTGCATAGCAGGATTTCTTTGGGCATATCTGATTTTTATCGGGCGATCTTCTTTCATAATTATTTTGTGTGTTGCTATATTTGAGAGCCCAGAAAGTGTACTGAATTTCGGCAGCTCGGTTTCCAGAAAAGATTTAATAACTTGCTGCTCTTCAGGACTATGTTCTGGAATAGTACGATATCCTCCATTTTCGGAATGGGTAATGAGTTCAAGCGGCTGTTCTCCGCTGTCAGAGGGTTCCGTTGAGGTACTTCTAGACTCACAATTCAAGCTCAATCCAGCACAATTTATCGTTGTATTAAAGGTTCGTAGAAACTCTAGGCCTAATATCATTTCTTCAAAAAAGTCTGGCATTATATAAAAAATGCACATTTTTGTTGTATTCCCGAAGGTGACACTAACTTGTACGCCTTCCGAAATTTGCTTTCGTGTCCCGTCTGCCAATATTACTTCCAGCTCTTCGTTTACCTTCTTGAGGTCACCTTCAAATTGGCTTATAAAATCGGCTCTTATAAAGTTTCTGGTTGCACCAGTATCTATTGTAGAGGTTATCAATTTGTTTTGTATTAAGATTGTCGCTGTTATACGATACTCTTCGCATCGTAGTGCTGTTTGATTTACTGAGGTGGGGTGGTTTGGAGGGACGTTGCGCCTCAGTTCCGTCGCCCTCCGAAAGGGTTTTCCGAATTCCTACCATTGTTGGGACATCTTCCAATGTCGTGACCATTAGCTCCGCAAGCTTGGCATCTAGGACGTTGTTGTCTGCTGGAAGCAGCTGCATTTAACCGGCTAGAAGGGTTGTCGTTGCTTTGCTGAGGCATGTGGCTAATGCTCTCTAAATCTTCGGCTAGCGTTGTGAGTTCCGTTAGGGATGAAAAATCTTTCCTTTTAATATACCATTGGTAATCTGGATGGCAATTTCTAAATACCCTCTCCAATTTCTGGGCTTCCGACAGCTTAGAGTGCCTCATAAGATTTTGTAGGGACAGAAGATAGTCCTTAAATTTTTCGTTTCGTCGTTGTGTGCGATTTTGAATCTCATCTTCTAATTTCTCGTAATATCTTGGTGGGAGAAAGAATTGGCTAAAATCGAGTTTAAAATCATTCCAACTAACCCAAGATTTGTTATTATTACGAAACCAGATAAGGGCACGATCTCGTAAGAATTCAGGCATTAATTTCGGCAATATGTTCAAGGACACACCGTACATACACGAGAGTTCTTCGGCACGTTCAATGAATTCTAATGGATCACGAGTTCCATCGAAATGTATGCCCCACTTCCTTATCTTTTCTATTTCTTCCACTCTGCACTCTGATTTCGCGCTTCCGACTGCTGTCTGACTTACACCACTTGTCTCTTCCTTCACCGGTGACTTAAAGAATGTATGCTGTTCCGGCGGTTTTAATAACTTTGCAGCAGGAGAAACTGCAAGTGATTCATGTTTCGTTTGAATTTCTATCAGGCGATTCATTTCATCTTCGTTGTGTTGTTCTCCACTAATGAATTTAGCCCAGCGTTTTCGAAGCTCCTCTACAGTACCGGCTGGATCAAGTTGAAATTCACTTAAGTAAGCTGCTAATTCATCCCGTTTAAGGGAGTAGGCCCATGAGGTTTTTAACATCACTACGCACTTTTATTCTTTTTTTTTTTTATAAAAACAGTCCTTTATGTTAAAAAAAATGTTTTTTTTTTTTCGGATTATCTAATCCTTACACACAGTTCTTTTCACAGTTTATTTTTTTCAAAAATGTTTTATTATTAATGTTTTTTTCTTTTTTAGACACTTTTATTTAATGTCCCTGCTCGGGCGCCATTGTAACGACAGGTTTTTCCACCTTACGCTGGGGTAGAGCTCGCGGCTCCCAGGGTTCGTTACAAAAATTTATTTTAAGCCAGGGGATTAAAAAGACAGTTTCTTTTTCTTATAACGTTATAAATCGTACTTTATTTTATACACTAACACAACACTTTATTATGATGTTAGCCACCGACAAACGTAGTACACTGTTACGAAGAGGGGGGCACGGCGATGACGGGGAAAGGCTTCTCGTAGTACTCTTTCACAGAGGTACGGCGATGACGGGGAAAGGCTTCCCGTAGTACTCTCTCACGGAGGTACGGCGATGACGGGGAAAGGCTTCCCGTATATACTCTCTCACGGAGGTACGGCGATGACGGGGAAAGGCTTCCCGTAGTACTCTCTCACGGAGGTACAGCGATGACGGGGAAAGGCTTCCCGTAGTACTCTCTCACGGAGGGACGGCGATGACGGGGAAAGGCTTCCCGTAGTACTCTCTCACGGAGGTACGGCGATGATGGGGAAAGGCTTCCCGTATATACTCTCTACGTCTTAGGCCGCAGGGATTCTCTCCGTTGACCGCGGCACCACCACGGGCGTCAACAAGAGGGAGTACCGGAGTGGGAAGATGATTGAGTAAGCTGGGCACGGGTATAACCACAGAATCCCACCAATACTCAATTACCACAGTTTTATTAGGTGGCAGAGGTATAACCCCTTCTCCGACTAATAAAACCTTTAGTAAATCTCACCAGAAAAAAAAGGCAAACTACGAGAGTGGGTATAACCGCTATTCTCGGAGTTTGAGATATTATTTAATTGTAAGAGGTATAACCCCTAAACAGCTAAATAAGATCTTACCTCTTCGCCGGCTGCTGGCTGACTGCCTGATTATTCACAAATGTTCTCCTTTTATAGGGCAGATCAACCATGCATACATACATAGTAGTTAATACCCAGCGGTGTAACTGTACCATGGTTGCAAACTAAGTGTACTGATATTTGTTTTGTTTTCCCTACTTACTACTAGGTGGCGTTACTTAAACTAAATACAAATAACGTTTAGACAAATTTAAATAGTAACCAATACAAACTAATGTTTATACAAATTTGAATAAAAAAAATAAAAAAAATATAATTCATTTATTTCTTAAATTACTGTGAGGCAAAAACAAGTGCCCACGACTTTTGCTCGTCACAATGCACAGAAACCACGATACAAAACTTTTAAACGATTAGTCCAAAAAGGGTCATACACGCAAACATATACATTTACTGGTAACAGTAAACATGTATATGTTTGTGACAACCATTAATATAATAAAGGACTTACCATATTATGTTGTTCTCGTCTTATGGATATCATAATATGAGAACAACATATTATGATAAAATTATTCATCATATAAATGGTTGTCACAAACATATACATATTTACTGTAACCATATATATGGTTGATACAATCATGTGAATCGTAAGTTAACCATATTATTGTTTACACAATCATATGTATAGTTACTGTGACTATAATATTGTTAAAAATGTTGAAATGGTTACAGTAAACACGCACAAATGTTGAAATGGTTACAGTAACAATGCGCCACATTTTTTCTGCGTGTAGCTCACTTCAGAGAATAATTGATAGTTGGTCCATCACACTTGCAAAAATATATTTTTATACCCTTCACCATCGTGAGAAGGGTATATATAAATTTGTCATTTCGTTTGCAATTTCCACAATATAATTTTCCGACCCTATAAAATATATACTTACTAGCTGTCCCGGCAAACGTTGTTCTACCATAAAAATTATTTCTAGTGAATATTTTGGATCCAGCGACTTATTCTCACATTTATCAAATATACATAATTTCATAAAAATCGGTAGAGCCGCTCCGTTCTGCTTGAAATTCAAACAGCGGTTGAATTATTTAATTTTGATGCCAAAAAAAAAAACAAATGCGAAAAAAAGTTTTTGGCAAAAAAATGGAAATAATTTGTCTGTATAGGGACCCCCTAATGACCTAGCGGTATGAAATATACTTTACGACCTATTCTCATACCTACAGAACATACATACAAAATTTCATAAAAATCGGTTGAGGCATTTCAGAGGAGTTCAAACACAAACATTGTGACACGAGATTTTTATATATTAGATATTATGGATCCTTATAGATATCGGAGTCGATTTAGCCATGTCCGTCTGTCTGTCTGTTGAAATCAATTTTCTGAAGACCCCAGATATCTTCGGGATCCAAATCTTCAGTAATTCCGAGATAACCTCTATTTTGGGCCCATTTTTGATCTATATCTCGATTACAAAGTCACAAATATAGACAATATGGATATCTAATGATAGATATTTCAAAGTCCATTGCAACGATGTTTATAAGGCTATAGTATGTTGGACCTACAATGTCATTTCAGACAAATCGGGAAAAATATTTTTTAACCCGAATTTTTTATCACAAAAAACATTTTTTTGTCATATATTGTTTTCACTAATAAATTAAAAAAAAATAAATTTTTAAATTAAAAATTTTTTTTTTTTTAAAATTTAACTTTGAAACAATTTCGAAAAAAATAGTTAAAAAAAAATTTGTTTAAATTTTATTTTAAAGTATAATTTGGTGAAGGGTATATAAGATTCGACACAGTCGAATATGGCTGTCTTACTTGTTTATACTAATAAAGTACATTACTAAGAACTGGTGGGATTGATCGATAATATAATCTAGGTTTATTAAATGGATTTGAGTCTTAAAGTTTTTATTAAGAGTAATTCGGTGAAATATACTTTCAGTCTTCATTATTTCTCAAGGTTGACTTCTGATTCAAAACGGTAAAGAGGCAACGGTAACTCTAATTTGGATGTACTTCAGTAATGGTGATTTAGCGGTAACGGAATTTGCTGTTATTTTGGTAACGGATGATTATAAATATTCTTATCCAGAGGAGTTCCACAAGGATCAATTCTTGGAACCCTTTTGTACATTATGTATTCCAATGATTTACCAACGCAATTAAGATTCATTAAAATAAAAATATGTGCTGATTGTAAAACATCTAGGAAGAACATATGACAAGCTTAAAGCAAATACTAATTTTTTTACACCATTTAAAGTTAGAAACCTTCTTGTACTCAACTTGAGAAATTATGACATGGTATCTCAGTTTGTTAATAAGATTTTCAATGTTTCCTTTGGCAATATTATGAATTGCAGAAGTTTAATTCTCTTACACAAAATAATATATACAAAAGAACCTTATTATTTATATCGAAGATTAATAATCGCGCATTCAAATAGGAGTACAACCTTAATACATATGAGATATCGTTGTAATAGTTCCGAATAACATTTTTTTATTCCTGTCATACGGCTCTGGAACCAACTTCCACATAATATTCAAAATATGAGGAAAACAATACACTTCAAAAACAGTATTTTTAATTATTTTGCACAAAATTAATATAAAAGTATAGTTTTTTATTTAATTTTGAAACTTAAATTTTACTAAATTTAGTAGATGTATTTTCATCATATTAATAACACTGTCCAACAAATTTAGACCTTTTGATTAGAACAGAACAGCGAACCTATAATTCTGAAAGAGCATGTTCAATAGATTATTTTTTAAAAAAATAAACATATAGTCAGAATTTTATAGCAAAACAAGTAAGAAAGTATGGTCGGGCTTGACCGACCATACTTCGTTTAATCGACTCAGAAAGTGATCGGTGTACTTTAAGGTGGGTGTTAGATTAATATTTTTGGGCGTTACAAACATCTGCACAAATCCAATACACCCTCCCCACTATGGTGGTGTAGGGTATAAATAGCTGAAATTTTTAAAAAAAATTTCGACAATTCATAGTCTCACCATATCTAAAAAACCAAAAAAAGATCGAGCAGAATAATAGTCTCACCATATCTAAAAAACCAAAAAAAGATCGAGCAGAATAAAGAAATAAATAAATAAACCTAAATATCTTTTGAACTATAAGTAATAACGTATGCATACTTTTTGTAGATCTCTTTAAGGACTATTTATATTATAAATTCCAGCTCATTCGGATCATGCTTGGGTTTTAGACGATTTTTTTTTTTAAATGTGAGACCCGAGGTGGCATGTAATTTTGCTAATTAAGCGTAAAAAGCTTTATAACTTTGGTATCTTTGATGACCCTTACTGAAATGTTCATAGAATATTATGGTCCTTAAATATCCCTTTTTTAAGGACTTTTCTTAATTTTCTCGAAAAAAGAGTCAAGTTAACCCCTAAAGAGAGGAGATCCCCATAAAATTCGACAATATGACTCTGACAATAAGAATACTCTCAGACTTTAACTAACATCATTTTTTCAGTTAGCTTTTCAGACCAGCTGGAATATAAGTTTATTCTATAAAAATTATCTGCCCAACATGCACTTTCTGAATTATATGGTCGCTATTTCGTTCCAAAATTTTGTAAATTATAATTGTAAATTATCTACTTGTACATACTGGTGTCCAGTGCTAAATCTATAAGATATTTTAACTTACTGCACTGATGAACCAATTTAATAAAGAAATTTCAGTTATTTCGGTAAAGACAGGTTAAGTAGTTATGATGAAAGGGAAATTTAGGGGTAACCTCAATTATTTAAGAAATAATATTGCTCATTAGCCAAATACTCGACAACCGTGAAAATAAATCAAAAACTGTTTTTATTCATATCCTTGGTCTACTGTATTATATGGTGTGGCCTGACCAACAATTCTTTTAATACCATTTTTTTTATTATTAACATATATATGTTAAAACAAAGATAATAAAATATCAGAGCATTACAACGGTCTTTTATAAAATTAAAAAGAAATAACTGTGTTAGCATAAATTTCTTTAATTTGCACCTATCATTCGTTTGCCAATAAAAATTCAGATTTATTAAAATCAATTTATAGTATATTTCTTATTTCAATAGCAATATTAAAACCTTTTCTATATTTTACATTCCAGTGTTATGAAGATTTCCTTTAATAAAAAATATTATTTATTTTGCCTGAAACTCATAAATAATAAAATTATTACTAAGTATATACTTATATGAAACATATAGCTGAAAAAAAATACATAACAGGTGGCGCAAAAGTAATCCTCCTATCAGAAAATGCTATAAATTTTGCGATTGGCCCCTAATGTCAGTTCTGTTTTGACATTTGTGTAGTAAACGCATGTGAAATACACGTTAATAAACAATGTTACGCTACACTGCTCCAGAACGCGGAATATTGCTGACTATTTATTTGACCAATAATCGGCAAAATTTATAGCATTTTCTGATAGGAGGATTACTTTTGCGCCACCTTGTATGTATGTATGTATTTCAACCACCTCTAGAAACGAAGGATACTACGAAGGATCTACAAATCATATATAAGGATTTAGCAGAAAAGCAAATATTTCATATACAAAATGAAGCGATAATAATTAAATGAAATTATTTGGAAAGTATTTTATATTGATTTTGTAATTTCGTTCATAACACATCGAAATATTCTTCGCAGACCGACAAAAATATATATATTCTTGGACCTTATGAAATTCTAAGACGATCTAGGTATGTCCGTCCGTCTGTTGAAAACACGTTAGAGTCCAAACGAAGTGAGCTAGTTGGCTGAAACTTTCTACAAATACTCTCTGTTTGTTTGTTATTGAAAATGGCCAATATCGGTCTATGACTTCACCTATCCTCCATACAAAGGCCCACGGAATACTGTTTGAGAAGTCATAAAAATACTGATTATTGACATATTAGTTCTAAGTACTTTGATACTATAAAGTACGTAGAAAATCAGGCAGCATTTGCTCCTAGTTCCCATACAATGTCCCCTTCAGAAAATGAGCTGAACATTCACAATTGTCTTGTAATAAATAATATCGTTATGAAATTGGAAATAAATTAGTTTTATGTCAACATAAGTCCTTATACCAACTTCTGTAATTGATCCTACCCCCCACATAACTCCTATAACAAACTACTATTTTAATTTCACATATTATAAAAGATTCGGCACAGCCGAATATAATACACTTACTTGTTTGATTTAAAAATTCCCAATTAGCTTTTTTACTGGATTTCAAGTTGAAAACAAGTGTAATTCAAGCCTTAATTACAGTGCCAAGCAGTTGAATTATAGTTGTATTACACTTTATATCAATAGCATTCTCTTGTAAAGAGAATACATCACTTCAAGCCTCATGTTTATGTTTGAAAACAATTTAATTTTTTTTTAAATTAAAGTCTAAAACATACTTTAATTTGCATTCAAGTCATATTCCCACATAATGTTCAAGTGTTAGAATTTGTAGGGGTTTACTGCTTGTTGGGTTTATTAATTTATTATTTGCCCTATTGTTTATTATTCCGATTTGTTTCCTTACAATTTAATTTGTATTTAAGTCTATTATCGCTTGTTGGCTTATATTTTGTAACTTATTCCTACTGCTTGTTTCAACTAACAACACATTAAATAAATTTTCATTATCTATAAAATAATTCATTGTAATTTACAGTCATGAACTTTATTACAACTTTAGACACTTTTATTGTGAACATTTATTCAAGTTTCATGTCTCAATTCTTGTACTCTGTAATATTTCCGGACATTAAATGCTCTTGTACTACGAGACAAATGTACACAGATCTTGGTTGAGCAATAATGTGTGTGTTTGTGTAAGTTTCCAAAGATGCATGTTAAAAAAACATTTACCGAGTTGTGTTTGTAAAAAGTATAGAATAGAAAACAATGGAAAATATAATTGAAATGGCAAGTGTGCTGGCAAGTGTGTCAATTGAAATGGCAAGTGTGCTGGTGTGCTTGCTATAGTTTAAACGTTTGTGAGTGCTTACTTTAATACAGTTTTACTTAGTAAGGATCATTTACGCTTTTAGTGATAAAAACCCTAGTTAACATTAAGATGTGTATACTTGAGAAAAATTGTTATTGATAATAGTTATAAAGTTCATATGTATACATATGTTTGTTTACACCGCATACACAAGTGGGTAATTTGATAAGTGGTTTAGATGTCTCATAGTGTTTCTCTTAAAATCTGCACTGTTTTGACCCAATATTACCACCATGTCCTGTAAATAATCCAGTAAATATTATCAAATCTCTCATTCTTAATGATTGTAGTCTGGATGCACTCTTATGGGCCTTCTCCATTACCAATATATGTAAGAGTCGGATATACATCATATGACTAATCAAGTAGAGATCTGTCAGTCAGTCAGTATATGTATTCGTCTAATCATAGTAACAAAATCCTATGTTTCTCCATCACGTTCTACGAAATAGACGCTGGGCAGACATGTTTGGTATAAAGACTACTTTTACCTGCTCTATTTTGGTTGTTGAAGGTAATCATGTGCACAGAGAAAACAGATTCATGATAGCAACCGAATTTGTTGCCAATCGAATGATTCGGTTGCAAACATAGAATTTTTCGGTTATATCAACAGAAAGTCAGTTGACAAAGAAAAATGTTGGTTGATGCAACCAAAATTTTGTTACCCTTTCTAAAATTTTGTAGCCACAACCGTAAAATTCGGTCACTAAGGTTGAATCATTCGATTGGCAACAAATTCGGTTGGTATCACGAATCTGTTTTCTCTGTGTGTAATTCAAAGTTGAATTAAAATACATTAAACACGGAAAGTGAATATCCAGATGACGTTTACAATGTAGATTTCGTTTTCACTTGGGACAGATACCGCAGTCGAATCGTGGCATGAGTCCCCCAACACACATGTTTTACCCATTACTTCAAAATTGAGTTACGTTCAGTTAGGTACCGGTTCTGAATTTATGTAAATGTTTTAATTAACTGTATCGGTTTCAATCTGAAAGAAAAGACTCAATTAATTGGGATCAGCAAAACATCATAAATGCACATAAATTCAACGTGACAATAAACATGTCCGGAGTAAATTGTTAGGTGGCAGAATATCGTATTTTCATTCATTCCATGGTGCGGATTACATCCGGAATTACGTTCATTGGTTCCGAAGATGATATGACATTATAAACTGATTGACTATATTACGCATTAATATCCCTGCAACAACTGCAGCTTACCTCGCATTTTGTACACTACTCATAAAATAATACTGATCACCTGAATATGAGTTTCATTGACCAATTAAAATAATTAGCTTATTAATTTAATCGCTTCTATTCCATAGTAGATACACAATAAGGTTCGACTTAAACTCTGATAAAAACAGATCTAAATAGGAAAAAATCTATTTTTAATATCGGAATACATATTGATAGAACAAGATTTCCGATACCATTTAGGGCCCTGTGTTTGGCTTATTATGATTTTTAAGAACAGCCTGGAAATACGATATATTCCTAAAGAAAGGAGAGATGTTGCAGTGGTGTTTATCCCCAAAGAGGGATAGGAAACCATAGTACCACCAAGGACTATAGACCGATCAGTCTGTCATCGTTTTTATTGAAAACACTGGAAAGATTGATCGATATCAATGTCAGGAACATCCTCTCCCCTGACAATTTCTGTAGGGGACAGCCTTGCATGACATTAATGGAATTATAGAGAGGCACTTGACAAAAAAGAGTATGTGGCATCTTTCTTGGATATAGAGAGTGCGTTTAATATGTGAATATATCCGCAATAGTTGATGCACTGGGTGACTTAGGTGTTGATCAGCGGATAAAAAATTGGACCGAAAATATGCTTAAGAGCAGGGCCATAAACTCTAATATGGGTATTGGTAGGACAAGGAAAGTTGTGACAAGGGGCACACCACAAGGTGGTGTCATCTCTTCACTTCTGTGGAATATTGTCGTAAATAAAATCCTTTTCAGGCTCAGTAGGACATGCACCAAAGTAGTCGCATATGCTGACGACGCTGTGCTTCTTATTCAGGGGTAGTTTTTTCCCACAATAAGTGAACTCATGGAATCAGCTCTCAGCGTTCTGCTATCATGGGCAAGCGAAAACGGTCTAGGTGTCAACCCTACCAAAACCGAACTGGTTCTTTTCACCAGGAGATACAAAATCTCAGAATTCAGACCTCCAAGACTAGATGGTACTTTTCTAAAGATTTCAAGCAAAGCCAAATATCTTGGCGTAAGTTTGGACTCTGAGCTCTCGTGGAAACGTAATGCTGAGAGTCGAATGAAGAAGGCACTATGTGCCTTCTATATATGTAAGAAAACCTTTGGGAAGAGATGGGGTCTTAAACCATGTATTGTACACTGGATGTACACCGCTGTCATAAGACCTATTTTGACCTATGGGGCTTTTGTTTGGTGGAGAGTGAACACCAAGACTCACCTTTCTATTCTTTCTATTCTAAGGTACAAAGACTAGCATGTCTTGCAATTACTGGCTCTATGAATTCCACCACTCAGGCGAGTCTAGAGACGATGATAAATATAACTCCCCTTGATATATATATCAAATGCATTTCTGCTAAGTCTGCTCTACAACTCAAACAGTCGAGCGGACTGAACCATGATCGTATTGGTCAACGCACCTTCCTACAAAAGATAGGCTGGCCATTCATGGGGCAGGAAACGGATTACTTAGTACCTACACCGAATTTTGATAGGACGTTTAGGATCAAGATACCCACAAGGGATGACTGGGCCGCGAACACTGTCCTAAGGGACGACGTGATCTCAGTCTACACTGATGGTTCAAAGACAGAAAGAGGCACGGGCTCGGGAATTTTCTCCGATGAACTGGACCTTTTGCTGTCTCTTCGATTACCGGATACCTGCACGGTTTTCCAGGCTGAGATATATGCCATCGATACAGCCGCGAGAAGAATCCGGGAACTGAATCTCGAATTTGACTATACGTATTTACTTGGACAGCCTTGCATCAATCAAGGCTCTTAACTCCAACTTTATTAAGTCGAAAAGTCTTCTCAACTGCATCCAATCACTGGTACAACTGGCACAACATCACGTCGAGTTGATATGGGTCCCAGGATATGAGCGCATCCCTTATCGACCTTATCGAAATTGATAAATGAATGGGCTTTGAGTGAGACGGAACTCAGGTGGTCAAATATCATCACTTGTAGAATATCCAGGTTGCTCTGACCCACTCTGAAAGAGAACAGGACTAAGACTCTTTTGTCTCTTAGTAGGAATTCGATAAGGCTTCTTACGGGTATAATCACAGGGCACTGTATGATTGGACGCATGTCGGAACGTATGGGTTACCCACGTTATAGCTATTGTAGAAGTTGTTTGGATGAGGAGGATCCTTACTAAAGCAATGCAATGTGTTAGAACTTGTAAACCGGTTGTGAACATTCTTAAGATTGTGGATATTTTTGTGTATTCCACTGGTCAGTCTACCAAAAATAAATGACGTTAATATCTGCGGGCACCAGAAACATGATATGTAATTTCAACATTACACATTCTATTATAGTATCAATAAAACAATTAAACACAACCCACATTGATCGAAAATTGTTGTGAGTTTTTAATTTAACTGCACTTTACTGAACAATTTTATCTATTTTCTAAATTGCATCTTACTTGACATAATTGCAAATTCATCCTCGTTCGTGTATAGTTTATAAACTTATCTACTACTGTTATATTAAAGTGCAATGTCGTGCGTGTATTCATGTTATAAACAATTTAATGTTAATTTTTAATTGACTTTTAATTTAGTTTGTATCTTTAAAGGAATTGTATAACTAAGTATGTAAACATTTTTGCAAAAAAAGGACATGTGCATACTAAATTGCTCATGTTATCATCCTGTCCAGGCCTGTGTTGTCGTTAATATTTTAAAATTCTTTCGTTATGACCTACAACTTAATTACATTCTGTTTTTCTGTGAGGGTCGTTAAATGGAATAATAAATGTAGGGAAAAATGGTTTATTAAAATGGAATATTTAGTATTTTACCTTGTATGCCAGGGACAAAGGTAACTTTAAAGGGGTAATACATTCTTCAAGTTTTAGTATTTTAATACAGTATATTTTTATTAGTACTAAAAGTTAAATCGTAATATTGCAATTAACGTATTAAATTAAGCTTAAGCCAAGGGGACAATTCTATTTATAGTTAGTTAGGGTAATTAGCAGTTACTTTCTAGATAACAGTTAGTTGTTAGGGGATAGAATGGTGTCAAATGGTTCTCATATTCATTTGCATTTAATTATTATATAAAAGTACCTTAAAATACGTTGTATTTCTATAGTTAAATTATATAAATTTATCATTTTCGAGATAATCATTTCACCAATGGGTTATAATAGTCTTACCCTCTTATTCATAATCAATTTTTAATTTTTTAAAAGGTTTACAAAACAGAATTTCCATAAATTAATAATTGATTATGAATAAGGCCTCTATTATTTACCACTTTTTTAATGTGAAATTGTTATTTTTGGAAGTGCCCTTATATTTCCTTTTAACGTTACGATTGCAGTGACTGGAATGTCTTTAAGCGAGCTTGTACTTCACTTGGTGACTATTCCGCCAATATTCTCCATACAGCTGCCCTAACGTTCAATACTTTCTGATACTTTTTTAGTGCCAGCAGAGCTATGGAGCAAAATCTGAGGCAGCCTTCAAAAAAATTTATATTTTTTACAAAAGTTTTGGTGAAATTTTGCACACGCGTTCCTATAATAACAGTTGAAAATGGTAAGAATCGATACATGATTTCTTCTAGTCACCATACCAATTTCTTTCCAGAATATGAATATACTCATAGAATAGAAATTAGACAGAAATAATCCATGTATTTATATATATATAAAAAGAAGTGTACACTTTGATGTCACCACTAACTGCCGAAACGGGACGATTGCACGAAATCGGCCCAGTGGTTCCAGGGATATGGCATTTAGATTGACAAATATTAACAAAATGCCCTCCATTTTCAATATTATGATTTTTTATTGTCACTTGAAAAGTTATCAAACCATGTATCGTAATGTCATATGTGTACATTCGGACTTTCCAACTGAAATGTTGAGTATCATATTCAAGAATACAATTCGATATTTCAAATGAATTCTTTTGGAGCAACAACAATTATAAGATATAATTTTTTAACTCTACTACAGCTGGGCTATCAAAAGCTTCGACCCGTTTGGATCCCGAGGGCTAGATGGTATCATTCCTGCTGGTCTTCAGAAGAATGAAGAAATAGTTGTACCTTGGCTCATCAACATATACACAGCGTGTATCAGATGGACCTATATTCCTACATGGTGGACGAGGTGTAGAGTAGTCTTCATTCCTAAAGGAGGTAAGGCGAAACTAAAGGATTGCAGACCAATTAGTTTTGCATTCTTTGCTGAAAAACCTAGAATGGGTGATTGACATATACCTGAGAATGACAATTCCGACGGAACTCATCTCTAAATTCTAGATTTAGGCAGATCTGTGGAAACAGCTCTACATTCGTTAGTTGGCTCCATTGAAAAGTCGCTATCACATAAAGAGTATTCACTTGTTGCCTTCCTTGATATTGAAGGTGCTTTTAACAATGTCAGGCCCGACGCCATCCTATCTGCGATGGATGAACATGGGATTGGTCTTTGTGTACGCCAAATAGTCGGAAAGATACTCGGCTATAGAGTCATATGTGTTACCCTAGGTGGCATAAGTGTTTCAAAAGTGGCCAATCGTGGAACACCACAGGGTGGTGTACTATCTCCACTTCTGTGGAATCTGGCTATTAATACCCTGTTGGTCAGGATGGACAACAGAAAGATTAAAACAGACGCGTATGCTGACGATGATGCAGTATTTATATCTGGTAAATTTCTGGATACAATATCCAGTTATATGGAATCGGCATTAAGTACACTGAGTGAGTGGAGTATATCGAGTGGACTTAGTGTGAACCCTCAAAAAACGAAATTGGTTCTCTTCACTAGGAGGTATAAGATCGATGACTTTAGACCAACTAGACTGAATGGAATCAGTCTTGAGATCAGGGATAACGCAAAGTATCTTGGCAGCATTCTAGATAAGAAATTGTCCTGGAATTTGAACATTCAGAACAGGATTAATAAAGCCTATGCGGCCATTTACTCCTGCAAAAAGGCAATTGGTACTGACTGGGGGTGCCGAAAGGTATCAATTGGATCTTCAAAGCAGTCGCTAAACCCATCTTGTTCTATGAAGTATTGGTGTGGTGGCAGGCTCCGGATAATGCTACCTACCGGATGGCCGTTGAACGAGTACTAAGGACTATCGCGATAATGATTACAGGCGCTATAAGGTCTACCTCCTCTAAGGCACTTTTTACTATTCTAAACTAGTTACCAGTGGATTTGATGGTGATACAAATGGCTTTAAACTCTGCTGTGAGACTAAATGCTGGTAGTTCGTGGTCTGGTAAGGACCTTGGACACTCTAGGATACTGAATTACTATGACCACCTACATGGTTATGTCGATTACTGCATCGCAAAACCTTTTTTCGATAGGCATTATGATCCCGAATAGGGATTTATGGCAACGCGGACTCTTCCCCCCTGCTGACGTCATACCGATATACACTAATGGCTCTAACACGGGTAACAGGGTCTTTGGAGGTCTCTATATTGAAAACTTTGGGATTAAATCCTTCTTTAGGCTACCTAACTTCTGTACTGTTCTTCAGGTGGAACTATCGAATATCTGGTGATATATGTATATTTACTGACAGCAGGGCTGCCGTTAACGGAATAGCGGAAATACATCTAGGTTAACCGAGGAATACCGGATATCTTTAAATGAGATAGCGAGATATTCTAGGATAACGCTTATATGGGTCCCTGGACATGATGGAAATCAGGGTAGTTGTATAGCAGATGATTTGGCCAAAAGGGGTGCGATGATGAGTGAGGAGGCGATCGACTCCTTTTCTAGTATTTCCCTTGTTAAATGCAAGATGGCTGTTCAGCAGAAACTATATGAGACTGCACAAAACAGGTGGACTAACGTACCTTCCTGTGGTGCAGCGAGACCGACTTGGACCGTATATGATGTCAGCAGGACGAATCTACTTATAGATTACCGTCGTGAGCAAATAAGGCTAATTGTATCCTTTATTACAGGACACTTTTTAGAAGAATGGGCCTACGGTACAATGATTACTGCAGAAGATGCCTTTATGAGGAAGGGACTGTGTATCACCTTTTCTACCAATGTCCTGCTCTGACAAACCTGAGGGAATGCATCCTCGGATTTCCATTCCTATCATGTTTGGAAGAGCTATCAAGGATGAATCTGAGTCGAATCTTTTCCTTCATCCAGGAATCTGGTTGGTTTAATTTGGAGTCAACGGAAGTACTGCAAATACACTGATGACTACCCCTTGGGTATCACAATGGGATCAGATTTGAATGGACCCAAGTGAGCTGCTTGAGGAGCGGCTGCCCATGGAACCTAACCTAACCTACTACAGCTGAACATGTTTTTCAAAAAATGGAAACTTTAAATATAGGGCTTAAAATTCTACTGGCCGAAGGTTGTAATTTTATAAAAAAAAAAAAATCTAAGCTAAAAAGCTGTAAACAAATGTCAGTTGTTAATACTATTAAAACGAATGAAAAAGTACATACATTCACCTCTTTTACTTGTCTTAATATATCACTTTAATCAAAAATGTGTTTTCCGTTCGTTACTTTTTTATTATGATTCGACTTTTACGATTAAGAAAGCAGATAAAAGCTTAAAGTTGAACAAAAAAAAATCTCACAAAAATTCTCAACCATTCAAAAGTTACAGATTTTTGATCCGAAAATGGCCCGAATTTTCCACTTTGCAGTGTGCTAAATTTCGTAGACCTACAACGAATCAGTGTGTGTTTTATAAACTATAATTATTTTAGTCGAATTTTAACTCGATAATGATATTTAGAAAACAGTTATACATATTTAAATGATGGACTTTATATGGGTGCTATGGTCAAATATGGACCAATCAAAAAAAAAGAAATGCTTTGTGGTATCCTTTTTCATGAAACTTATCTTTGCTAAACTTGATATGGATACTACTATTCTATAGGCATTTATGTACCAGGAAGCCGTATTCCGGCAAGAAATTTGTTTGGGAGCTAGAATTTTGCACAAGGTTTGTCATTTCATAATCTCGTGTGCAAAATTTCATGTTATTATTTGAAATATATTATAAGAAAATAAATATTGCTATTTTCAAATAAAATACAGAAAAATGTTTTGTATTAAATCTTACATCTTTTTTGCATTAACTCTGGTTCTAATATCCCGATTTTGCCCATTTCCAACCATACATTTCTGATCAACAAAAAATATGTTGGAATAATTTCATTGTCCTAAGTCCTTATCTTTTAGACCTGAACCCTACTCTCTTAAACATATCGTGCCAACAACAGATAGATGAACAAAATGACGGTCATAGCTAGAAAAAATCATGTTTTTGGTGGTGTGTATAAAAATATAAAAATGTTACCCAACTAAGAAGTATGAGTTGCTACAGTATCTTTGGCGACATAATTTACTAAAGGTAGGGTCACACATGACAAATATTTGCTCAAAAAATCGTAACCACTTTTTTTAGCACAAATTTGTTTGGCGTGTTTACTCTTACAATTGTTTTGTAAGATCAAACAGCATCAAACAAAATAAAACTAAATTGTTTGCTTTTAATCATCCTAAGTAAAATAAGTTTTTGAAATAAATAAAAGAATACAAATATATTTCATTTAGTGGTTGCTAGGGTATTCAATCGATTAACCGGCAATCGGTTAACCGATTAATTTTGGTAGGTTAACTGTTCGAATAATTTAAATTTGGCGATTTAAAATGAAAACATTTCAATTACATTCTTTTTTAAAAAGCTTATTTCAGAATATCTCCCTAAAATCCTAAAAAAAACTCACATGTGCGTAAAAAGGGTCTCAGATACCATATATTTGTTCTGCTATTACTTATTTGATTTTGTTGAATTATTATGTTTTATTTGTTTTTTATGTTTTTGTTCTTTTTATTAATAAAATTCTTAAATATGTAATTCGTTGTTTAATTCTCAATTTAAAATTAAAATAGAAATTACTCGGTTAATCGAATAATTCAAAATTAACCGATTAATAACCGATTAAATCTAAACCCCGATTAATTATTTGCTCGATTAACCGATTAAATCAGAAACCCGATTAATTGAATACCCTAGTGGTTACGTCTTTTTCGTCAAATATTTGTCATGTGTGAACCTACCTTAACAGAATCATTTTTGGATGAAGGCGTATGAGTATTATTTTGGTGTTATTTTAATAATCATACGCTCAGTTATTTGTTAATGAAATATACTCATACCGTTCACAATGAAATACATACTATTTAGGTGAATTATGCATGATTTTTACATAAGCATTTTTATGAGAGTATTCAAATACATGTAGGAACAGTTACAGTACACGCATTTGACAGTGGTAAATGATAAGAGACAATCTGTGAACGAAATAAGATTAAGTGACTGTTGTGACAATTACTGGTTTGGAATTAGTGTATATATGACTGGTTACGAACAAGGATATGCTAATAGTTTAGCTGTTTCATGTTTTATTAGTTTTGTTTCCTATGAAGTTTCTTGTAAATAAATGTGTAAACTGTATCCCTTACTCAACGCGAATTGAAGATCGTTGTATTTTATTTTAAAAGAGAATAAATGTAAAGAAATTATAGCAAAAAACTTCATATACAGCTCTCCATTTGAACGTTGCATAAAGCCAATGAAATGTTTTTTGTTTCATTGGTGAAAAACATAAAGTTTCTATGCATTTTTTAAGATATTTTAATTGATTTTTGAGAAAGACTTTTTACTCAATGTTGTTAGAAACAACATACAACTTTTCTTAATCAAACATATTTTATAAATAAGTATTTAATTATTCCAAACATACATATAATACTCCACATATAAACATTTCAAACATGTTATAAAATGCAATTAAGTTAAAAAGTTACCAACAAAATATAAAGTACTAAAACAAACCATTTAAATTTCTCAACTCTTTATATTATTAATCATCTTCAGAAGCAGCAGGAACAACTGAATTTTGTGGCAAAGAGAAGCCTACTATTTTAACTTCTTTCCTTTCTTGGTTGGTTAAACACTTCAAGTTTCTCCTCCAGAATGAGTAGGAACACTATATTTGCATGTACTAAAAATGTATAATAATACTACAGTATAAGTACCACAGGAAGTTTATAATTTAAGAAGTAAATTTTTAAGAAATTTTATTCTTGTACGAACAAAGTTTATAGAAACCCCAAAATGAAAGTATATGTATAAAAGTATGTTTTTTTCTACTTAATGTGTAAAAGGTTTCATCAAGCATACAACACATTTTTATATTTCATGAAATTTGTAGTTTAAAAAGTGAAAGTTTCTGATAGAGCTATTTACTTTGGTAAATGCCTAAATAGAGAGGAGCATATTAACAGTGTGACATAAAAATAATAAGAATAAAATAAATGCTTTTTGTGTGGATAGCGAGTATAAAGAGCAGAACATAGCATAAGTCAGAATTGGAATGAAATTGCTAGATGAGACAGTTTGCTCGCAAACTTAAAAATAACATTACTTTTTAATAAATTTAATAGTATTAAAAAATGGTAGGTATAATATAGAATTAAAAAGTATCACTTTAAAATAAAATATTGGCATTACGAATGAATTCAAAATTGTTGGAACACTCATGATGTTCATATACATGTCCATCCGTACAAGCTTCTTTTCATCAACAACGTTGATAGCAGGAAGTTATTAGAATTGCTTATAATATGGCAACATATGTATATGGTTAAGCTGCTAACATTAACGTTGAAGTTGCTAAAAGCTCAAGAATTCACACATTCTAGTTTTGTACGTTATGATCATTCATGAAGCTACTGGAAGGAATATGGCGCTGTGTACAAATAATGGCCGTGGTTGGAGTCGATGGTCAATTTATCATAGACACTATTAGAATTAACATCAACAGCATTCTTGTAACTTATAAAGTGGAATTTAAGTGTGTGTATTATTGTGAATTATAAACGTGTATTTGTATAAAAACACGTAGTATTTAAACTGCTGTTGTATAAATTTGAATAAATAAAGACAAATTGTAAACTGTTAAACTGCTTTTATTTGCAATCAGAAGTATCCGGTTTATTTTAAATAAATAAACCACCGTTTTTCAAAGGTAAGAACGTAACAATATATTAAACTAATGATTTTTTGGTACCACTAAACCTCTCTGGCAAGACTGGAAAAATTATCCGATGAAGCCAATAATATTTTTTCAAGTAGATTTAGTCAATAGAACCGTGAGTTTTAATTTTCAGGCAAAAAAAAACAATCTGAAGGAACGCCAGGTAAAAAATTTTAAAGAACGCCTGTAAGGGGTGTTGCCGGTTTACAAGTAATATAAAACCGCAGGTCTATTTTATATATAAACAAATTTTATTGAGATAAGGGAACACACAAAGTTAAAATACACATTATTTTTTGGTGGTAGTTCCAGAAACAATTTTAATCGAATCGACCGCATAAAGCCAGGTTTGCATCTATTTTGTCTTTCTCTCCACTCAAACAAGAAAATTAACGTCAGCATCGAACCGAACATCAGCAATTTGATGAGCAGCTCTTATCTCAACAGCTGATATTCCAGGATGTAGTAATAAAGACTCACAGAGATTTGGAACAGATGATCGTCCTGTAGACCGTATATTATTGAAGGAAACAAGTCCAGCAGCTATTTTTTTCAAGCAAATCTTATAGCTGTTCTTTAATCGGACACATTGTTGGAAGCATTGGCCTCATCGGCCAGCAGACGTTTGTATAAAATGAATGCATTTGTAGATAGCATGTCCACAAAATGGTAGAACAACCTAATTATAATATTGCGAGTTTTAGCTAAAATATGCTATTGACCCTGGAGACCATCCATGAGATCTACTCCATCCATGCGATCAATGTTTTCTCGAATAATTTGAGGGCAGTTTATTTCGATGAATTTCTTCTGCTTTCTATCATACGAGGAACTTTTTATTGTTGTTCACCGGGATTGGTTTTTCTGAATCGTTCAAAAAACCATAATTTTTCGAAAATATAAACAGAGTACTAGGCTTTAAATAAAAGCAAATCATGATCATCAAGAAGTATGACAAAAAGATTATTACTTCTCATTGTGCCAAAACCAAAAATTCCTCTGGCTTGTAAATAGACAAACAGAAGCTTCTACTTGTAAAAGTTATCAAAATATAGGATATGATGCACGAAATTAGGAATCTCCACATATTTGAGGTAGCTCCAATGTCCGGTGTAACAGGTAAAATTATATTATCTTTGAAACCGTTTGAATCACAAAGCACAAACAATTTGATCCTCTTTTTGTGTGGCTTATTTTCGTCCTTGGAACCTAAGCGGAAACAGCAATACTGTCATCGCTATCAATACTTTCATCTGTGCTGTCTACTGAACTCTACACAGTCGATGAACTCGAGAAATTGTTCATCAGGCATTTGCTCCAAATTGATATTTTTCCTATAAGGACGTTTATTTTTATCCGTTTTTACGCAATAGTAAAATAAAAGGATGCACATAATAGAACTATACGCAAGCAATAGATTTTTATGAACAAAAGATGAAAACAACAATGTAAGAGAGGAGGACATTTTTGTACACTCAAACGGCAAGACCGTCTTGAGAAGGCCTTTGTTTGTTTGTTTGTTTGTTTGTTTGTTTGTTTGTTTGTTTGTTTGTTTGTTTGTTTGTTTGTTTGTTTGTTTGTTTGTTTGTTTGTTTGTTTGTTTGTTTGTTTGTTTGTTTGTTTGTTTGTTTGTTTGTTTGTTTGTTTGTTTGTTTGTTTGTTTGTTTGTTTGTTTGTTTGTTTGTTTGTTTGTTTGTTTGTTTGTTTGTTTGTTTGTTTGTTTGTTTGTTTGTTTGTTTGTTTGTTTGTTTGTTTGTTTGTTTGTTTGTTTGTTTGTTTGTTTGTTTGTTTGTTTGTTTGTTTGTTTGTTTGTTTGTTTGTTTGTTTGTTTGTTTGTTTGTTTGTTTGTTTGTTTGTTTGTTTGTTTGTTTGTTTGTTTGTTTGTTTGTTTGTTTGTTTGTTTGTTTGTTTGTTTGTTTGTTTGTTTGTTTGTTTGTTTGTTTGTTTGTTTGTTTGTTTGTTTGTTTGTTTGTTTGTTTGTTTGTTTGTTTGTTTGTTTGTTTGTTTGTTTGTTTGTTTGTTTGTTTGTTTGTTTGTTTGTTTGTTTGTTTGTTTGAGCATCACGCCTAAACGGCTGAATCGATTTTATTGAAATTTGGAACGTAGATAGATCCTTACTTGGAAGCGTCAATAGGCTATAACTTTTTTCAATACTTGGACCAGAAAAGGGTAAACAGGGGGAAAACCGGTAAAATTGGTACCTTTAGTTCTTAAACAATAAGTACTAAACGGCCGAAACGATTTTATTGAAATTTCCAACATAGACTACGACAGGGGTAGCGGAGCGCACCGGATCAAGCTAGTATATTATAAAACTCTAATAAAAAATGTTATCTACGTTCAGTAAAATTTTAAAGTCGAACATTGTATTCTTAGTATTGTTTTTTATTAGTTAAATTTGCGAAATAATTTTCGATGTTAATTTGTTGACTTTTTGAAATGTAAAAAAGGGTTGTCTTAAGACAGTTTTCAGTATTTTAAAGCGAAAAAATGTTTTATAAAGCACTGGGGCCCAAAAATCGATGAAAGTTCAAATCGTTTGCTGAGGAGGAGTTTGTATGGGGACTAAGGACAAATGTTGCACGAATTTCGCAATTCTTTACAGTATAATTTCAGAATACTTAGAATTAATTGTTACAAGATTTTATCAGGATTGCCGCATAATCAACATATTTATGGCTGCTCAAACAGTGTTCCCGTGGTACACTTTTATGGGGCTAAGTGAAATATTGGCTATTTTTCAAACCAAACAGACCTTGTCAACAGAGATTATATTCAACAGACGGACCGACGGGAAAAACATTGCTAGATCATCTTAGAATTTCACAAGGATCCTTAATGTATATACTTTTGTGTGTTTGCGATAAATGTGTTAAAATGGAATGATAAAATCAATAAACCCCCATCGATTTCGATGTTGCTAATTAAAAAGTTAAAAGGCATTTCATTGTGGGAGACATTAAATTATTTATTTTTAATTCGTTCAACACTTTACTTTAAATTGTACTGTCACATATCATCATCACATCAACAAAATATCTTGTAGCTGATCTGAACGTTTCTGGAGGATGAGTTGATTTCCGCCACCATAGAACAATACCGTTTAAAACCAGCCAACCAGGCATCTAGCACATGAGCTCCAGGGTGAAATCTGTTTGTTTCACACTACCAATTAGTGTTCACTATTAGTGATGTTCTGACACCTATCAATATAGTTTTTGAAACACAAAATTTAAAATACTAACAACAAAACGTTATGATCACTGATCATATGCAAAATGAAACTGAAAGCTGTCAATTTCTCCAACTCAGAGAGTTCTTGACCGATCTTGTTGAAAAATTGTATCTGAATTACTATCCAAAAGGACTAACCTTGGAAGACTTCGAGTTCAAAAGATGCTTCACTTGACATGAAATGCCTCATATGAATATATGCTTATTTGCATAAAATTCTTAATACTGATAATTGTGGGAGAACAATCGAATTCCACTTTATAAAAATATACTTTGTTATATTTATTTTAATCTAATCAAATTGTTTTTGAATTCTGAGTGTACAAAATATTTTGTATGAAAAATATTTTGTTCATTGTCTTAAAATCTTTGTTCAATAAATATACTTTTTAAACTTTTATAAATAATTGCGGACCTCTAATAGGTTATGGGCTTTAACGCAATAGATTTAATGAAAACATCTTTCGCTAAACTGAATGCAGACAACTACCATCTATGGAAATTTAAACTGGAGTTGGTCTTGCGCAAGGATGGTTTGTGGAATCATGTGATTGATGAAGTTCCTGTGACGCCTGATGATGTTTGGAAACGTAAGAATGAAGAAGCTATTGTGATAATTGGTCTATCAATTGAAGACAGTTAACTAATGTTAATCAAAAAGGCTAAAAGCGCCCATGAGGCATGGGAGATTTTACGAAAACATAATGAAAAAGATACACTTGGAACTAGTGTGCGCTTAATGAAGCAGATTTGCAGAATGAAATATTCTCAAGACATAAATATATCAGAGCATATAATGAATATGAAGCTGTTATTTGAAAAATTGGAAGCTGTTGGTGAAACATTTTCTGAACGTTGGTTAGTGGCTATGTTATTAAGTAGTCTGCCACCTTCTTATGATACGCTTGTAACTGCTTTGGAAGCAAGAAAAATGGAAGAACTAACTCTAAATGTGGTGGAGACAAGTTTAATTGAAGAAAGCCAAAGAAATTCACAGATGCCACAAAATTCGGTGTTAAAAAGTTCGAACTACAAAGATAATCCTAACATGAAGACATGCCATTTTTGTAAAGCAAAGGGTCATATTAAACGTGATTGTTGGAAATTAAAGAAGACAAAGAATAATAAGGCAAACGAGGTAACAGCATCCAATAGCAGCACAAATAATAATTTTTGTTTTTCCTTGAGCAATGGTTCTAAATCGTGGGTCCTTGATTCAGGAGCAACTTGCCATATTTGCTCAGATCGTTCAATGTTTTCTATGCTGGATCTCAATTTTCGTGAGGAAGTCACAGTAGCAAATGGTCAAAGTGTAGTAAGTAGCGGTAAAGGAATATGTAAAATATTATTATGCAATTCCAAAGGAGAAATCTGCGATATTGATGTACATGATGTGCTGTTTATTCCGTCGTTTTACGGAAATCTGATGTCTGTCAATAAAATATTAAGTAAACATTTTCAAGTGAACTTCAAGGGAAATTGTGGCGTTATTTCTACAAGTGAGGGTAAAGAAATCGGTATAGCGGTTCTAACAAATGGATTATATCAATTGCAACAAGAAGTTAAGCAAAAGGCCATGGCGGCAACATGCAATATGAAGAGCTGCATTCATTATTGGCACAAGGTATTTGGACATCGCGATATTGATGCAATAAGAGAAATGGAAAAGAGACAACTGGTAAGTCATTTGAAAATACGTGACTGTGGAGTGAAAAAATGTTGTGATGTTTGCATTAATTGTAAAATGACAAAGGCACCATTTAATAAGCAAAGTCAGTCAAAATCCGAGAAGGTTTTAGATTTAGTGCATACTGACGTTTGTGGTCCAATGCAAACGATGACTCCAGGAAAGAAACGGTATTATTTGACATTTATTGACGACTATAGTCGTTACACAGTTGTATACTTGCTAAATTCTAAAAATGAGACTTTTAAGAAACTCAAATGTTACCTTGAAATGGTTAAGAATAAGTTCTCTAGATATCCGAAGATTATAAGGTCTGATAATGGTGGCGAATACACAGCTAAATATGTCCGAAATTACCTTGATTCAAAAGGTATTCAGTATCAATATACTGTTCCCTATTGTCCTCAGCAAAATGGAAGTGCTGAAAGGAAGAATAGAAGTTTAACTGAAATGGCTAGGTGTATGATTACTGAAGCTAAATTACCAAATATGTTTTGGGGAGAGGCCATTAATACAGCAAATTTTATTCAGAATAGGTGTTATTCAAAAGCAATAGATAGTACTCCTTATCAGTTATGGGAAGGAAAGATTGCTGATGTAGAAAATTTTCAAATTTTTGGTATAAATGGCCACGTTCTAGTCCCTAAAGAGAAACGTCAAAAATTAGATAACAAAACCGAAGTTTTGACTTTTGTGGGATATGATGAGCACTCGAAAGGCTATCGAATGGTTAATTTGAATACGTTTAAAGTCACAGTTAGTCGTGATGTTAAGTTTATAGATCAAGAGGCATCTACCGATAACAGTTTAGATAATCCCATTAAGAGTCCTGAAGTATCTGTTGATTTATCAAATACGATCTCAAGAAATAATGAAAAATGTTCTCAAGAAGGTAGTAATGGAAACATATTTTCCCATGACGATACATCATATCAAAGCCTAGAAGATGTGGCAGTTGTGGATGAAGAATCAAGCCGCTTAGTTGATGACAATAACACATCGGTGGAGAATAATCAACATAAAAATTTGGTCGAACAAAATCCGCAAGAGATTCGTACATCATCTCGAAGTACTAAAGGTAAACAACCAGATCGTTTTGGCTATAATGCTGTTTCTACAAATAATGATGTAGTGGAACCCAAATCGTATAAAGAAGCTCTAAATTCAAAGGAAAAAGACAAATGGGTTGATGCAATGAAAGAAGAATATGCATCTTTAAAAGGCTCAAATACATGGGAGCTGGTGGCTGCTCCAACTAATGCAAATGTCGTAAGTTGTAAATGGACATTTAAAGTTAAACGTGATGTTGAAGGTAAGCCCCAGAGGTTTAAAGCACGTTTAGTTGCTCATGGTTTTACACAAAAATACGGAGATGACTACGATGAAGTTTATGCACCTGTTGTCAGACAAACAACATTAAGAGCATTATTGTCAGTTGCTGGTGTCAAGAAAATGTCAATAGTCCATTTTGATGTGAAATCAGCATTCCTTAATGGAGACCTCAAAGAGGTTATATTTATGAAACAACCGCCAGGTTTTGAAGAAGGAACTAAACTTGTATGCAAGCTGAAGAAGAGCATTTATGGACTCAAACAGGCTGCTCATGTATGGAATAAAACATTACATGATGTTATATGTTCAGGTGGATATAAGCAATCCGATGCTGATTCATGTTTATACACAAAATACACCAACGAGGAAGGGCTAGTCTATATTTTGGTTTACGTTGATGATATTTTGGTTGCTAGTCAAAAGGAAACAAGTATAGTTCGTGTAGAAAAATTATTGTCCCAAAATTTTGAAATAAATTGTCTTGGAAAGGCAAATCATTATTTGGGAATTGAAATATTTCAAAATGAAAATTTAAATTATTGCATTCGTCAGTCAACATATATCAAAAATCTTGTTAAAGAATTTGGGTTAGAAGATTCAAAAATTTCTCAATACCCACTAGACCCTGGATATGGTAAAACTGAATCTGAGAATATGTTAAATAACGAACAGTATCAAAGACTGATTGGATCACTATTGTACTTAAGTGTTTTTTCAAGACCCGATATTGCTGCGAGTGTTTCAATACTTGCTCGTAAAGTTAGTTGCCCTACTCAAGAAGATTGGTCGGAGTTGAAGAGAGTACTTAAGTATTTGAAGGGTACTGAAAAATATTTTTTAAAAATGAGTTGTGAAAATGTCAATCCAAACATATTAATAGGATATGCAGACTCGAATTGGGCAGAAGATAGGGTAGATAGGAAATCTAACTCTGGTTATGTTTTTCAGATTAATGGCGGTACAATAAGTTGGTCATGTAGAAAGCAAATACTTGTCGCCCTGTCGTCAACAGAAGCTGAATTTATTGCGTTATCCGAAACGTGCAAAGAAGCGATTTGGATAAAACAGCTCTTAGAAGACATGCACATACCACAAAACTTTCCAGTCGTAATATATGAAGATAACCAAAGCTGCTTACATATGATAAAAGAACAAAAGCTGAGTTCCAGGACTAAACACATTGATACCAAAGTTCATTTCGTAAAGGATCATATCGATAAAGGTGATATCAGATGCGTATACTGTCCCTCAAAAGAGATTTTAGCTGATGTTATGACAAAGCCGCTGTCGAAACCCCAATTTACGAAATTGCGATCTCTATTACGAGTGGAATCCAATTGAGGAAGGGTGTGGGAGAACAATCGAATTCCACTTTATAAAAATATACTTTGTTATATTTATTTTAATCTAATCAAATTGTTTTTGAATTCTGAGTTTACAAAATATTTTGTATGAAAAATATTTTGTTCATTGTCTTAAAATCTTTGTTCAATAAATATACTTTTTAAACTTTTATAAATAATTGCGGACCTCTAATAATAATAACACAACAAACTTCACGAATTTTGTAAAATGTACATGTATATTTGACGATTTACATAGATACACATACATTAAGAATTAAAACATAATACATATGCAGTAAAAACATATGTGTATTATGAAAAGAAAGTTTTAGTTAGTAACAATGTTGTATAATTTTAAATAATTTTGTTTCTGTTCTTCTGGAAATTCATAAATATTTATGACTTTAGTTTATGAAAACCATATTTATAGTAAAATTATCGAAAATTATATACCTACACAAGTGCACGTAAACTCAAACACATACATTTATAATAACTTTAAGCCCAGCAGTTCTAGGTGACTGTACCGAACCAGTGATATTAGCTATTATTTAGGGTGACAACTAGTAACATAACTAGCCACGTGACTGGTTATTTTAATACGTGCATATCCTAAGAAGGGGGTCAATTGGGCCTTTTGGATTACAATGACACTGTTTGATAGCTGGTCCAAAGTAGTCAAAGCATTGGATTCACATAATTACTATCAGCTACATAACTAGTTATTTTAACATCTACGGCTGCTAAGTGACCACAAGTAGACAGTCCAGTTATCGATTGGTTATAAACAACCCTTCTTCCTACAACTGTCTAATTTATTACTTCTGTATGGGTAAAATAACTGTTTTGTAAAGTGCAGTATAAAGTAAACATTTAAAGTGATGAGAGAGACGCTAGGTTAAATGGGATTAAGTATATGCGAATTGTATCAACTCAATTTCTATAAAACCAGTTTGTACGAATTTTCACAAGAAAGTGCAGTACAAAATAAGCGTTTAAAATGACTACGCTCTAGATTACTTAGAGACACTTATGTGACGATTTACTTCAAGCTAGATTACCTGGGATATATAAAGTAACCAATTGACTTCTCTCTGTACTATAAATAACAGTTACAAGTCAAATTACCCAAAATATTTCAATTAAAGTCAGCCAAGTGATCAGACATTAGTGTAAGGGATACACTGAAGACTTGCTTAACTGCTGGGAACGAACCTTTTATTACATACATTAAGTTTATTAGTGTGGGCGTAAACATTTTCATACATATTAGGGTTATAACTGAAATTAGGGCTTATCACTAAGTTGTTGTGTACTGATAACAAAAATTATTTAATCGGGCCACTGTGATTGACAAATCTTATACATGGAATTTTCTTTGTTTGTCTAATTATTTTAAAAAGTTGCCTAGAAACTTTTGTCATTGAGGTGATGCGGCCTGTTTGAAAGTTCTAACCTTAATATGTATGTATTTCCGTAACACATGCATATTTATGTAAATTATAAAGCTTAAATAATATTTAACACATTTTGACTACATTAGCAATTGTAGTACTGTAATGGGTTTAAATCTATTAGCATATGGAGAATACTTAATTTAGAAATAATACTAATACTTTTCTTAAATATTATGTTCGTTGTACGTATAAGTAATATTTAATTAAAATGTCAACACCCAGCGAAAACAAAGAGTTAAAGTAGGGATACAACTATAATTTCGATTAGTTCATCTTGCCATGCGGGAAAAATGCCATCCGGAAAAATTGATTAAAATCGAATGAAATTGCTCTTTATTGAATTTAAGAATTAATAATCGTGTATATCTTCAGTAAATATTTGTATTTCAAAGCAAAAAACTACCAAAAACTGGTTGGTGTATTATACCCTGAATGAGCGTGATGAGGAAGATCACGCAAAACATCAAGCTGTAGTAGATGATTACCAAAAGCAGCCGAAGAATCAAAGAGGTCCAAGCGCAATCGTTCTCAGACAGAGGGATAAAAATTGCCCAAAAGGAGAAAGGTTGTCTACCAAAAGGCCGCACCGGGACCCGCATTAACCATTACCACATCCGCCAGACGACCCTTCAACGAGGTGGTGAAATACCAATATTTAGTGGCTCTGGTAACAGTAAAATATGGCAACATAAATCCTGTGGTAACAGAATGGCGTTCTATAGAGTCCAAATTAACTGAACTTGCTATGAAACACTTGCTCGCTAATAGAAATAGTATGGCACATCGTTTTGACTTCGGTGAAATCCACCGGGGATACAGGGTGATTAAATGCTTGGACGAGTTCTCAAAGGTCTTTGTTACCAATTGCATCACAAAGAGCAGTGGTGTATTTGAAGGTTTAGGTCTTAAACTGATCCCTGTTTAGGAAATTCCTTTAAAACTGATGCACGTATCTGGTTACCAAAGATGACAACCGATGCGCATAAGATGCTGGAATGTTTGAAGCTACAAAACCTCAACATTCACATGGATGACTGGTCGATCATTAGCACTGAACAAGGTCACACTTGCCTAATTCTCGTCTGAATGTGGTTCAGTCTAGATTGAGAAGGAGGGCTTTAAGCCGTTCTTCCGGGTAAGGCCACTAGGGTGAAAGTGTTCCGGCCCACAGGTATGGGGAGCGCTGAAGCGGATGAGTTTGAAGCGACATTTGCTTGGTGCATGAACTCTGGGCATCAGACTCTGTCGTGGAGGGGTTCCCGGCCACAGCATATAACATGCTCTATGCATGAAATTATTGCAAAAAAATCTATTAACATATTTCTTTGTATGCAGCTTAGCTCAGCGGACCTAACAGTAGCAAAGGTCGAGCTACCGTATAATAGAAGCTTCACAATTGCCTCCGGCTACATTGCACATGAAAAGACAACTCCTCCAGCCGAAGTGTGTGCTCTACTATCGACATTATCCAATGCCAGGCATTCAATCTGGGTAGCAGTGAAATATTTAAATTAAAGTCTTTACCTCATTTCATTAATTCCGATAAACTAAGTAAATGTAATTCTGGCAACACGCCAACACTCATTTTTCCTAGTTCGGATAACTATTATTAATGAGAGGTCTAAGCTATCAGTAGATAATTGGATTCTCTTCGAAATTAGCTTTCAGAACTTGACAGAGAAAATACAATTTAGAATCCCAAGAAGGACCGATTGGTTCAAATTTAATGGGATCCTAAGACATAAACTTAAGATATTCGACCACTGGTCTTGAAAAAGTAGAGGAAAACTTTAGCAAAACTCTTGTCAAATCTTTTGAAGTTTCGTGTCCAGTTACTAAGGCCAATAAAAGCTTCCCTAGATGGTGGAATTCAGAGCTATCTAAACTACGTAGGGAAACACGTAGGGCCTTTAACATTAGCTATAATAGTAAATAGTGGGAACCATAGCGCGATAAATTAAATGCTTAAAAGATAGCTATAGTAGTCGCAAAAAGAATTCATGGAGAAGCTTTTGTTAAAATATAGATAACATAAAAGACTCTGCAAAACTTAGTGGAATTCTAGCCAAGGGTACAAGGATGTTGCTATGGATATTGAGAGTGAAGGTAGGACTCTATCCAATATTGACCATAACATCATCTCCTATGATAGGATATTGTAGGCGATTGATAGTTTCTCACCATTCAAGTCACCTCGACCGAATGATACATTGCCGAAGATGCTACAAAGTGCAAAAAGGCATATCATTCCCTGGCTTCATACAATATTTACGCTCTGTCTCTCCCTCAACCAAGTTACGGTTAACTGGAGGAAGGTTAAGGTCAAAAGAAGTCATGAAAGGGACTTTCGTCCAATTAGTCTTTCATCTTTCCAGCTTAAAACATTGGAAAAACTCATTAACGCTCACATAAGGCATCGACTAGAGGGTACAACACGGCTCTCTAATAGTCAGCACGCCTACCTTAAGGGTCACTCTACAGGGTTAGCTCTACATGAGGTAGTAAGTGCTATAGAGAGATCTTTTGAATTTAAACAATACACATTGACAGCCTTCCTTGATATAGAGGGTGCTTTCAATAATGTAACTACTCTTGATATATTCAACCTAGACGTTGAATATATCAACGACTGGTTAGAAACCATGCTAAAATCAAGAATAATTACAGCATATCCTAGTAATAGTGTTAAGTCCAAGCAAGTTGGAAGAGGCACACCTCAGGGAGGGGTTAACTCTGCAATACTATACCTTATCGTTGTTAACTTGATTCTCATTGATCTAGACAGGAAAGTGATAAAATCTGTCCCTTATCCGAACGATGTGGTGATAATCGTATCGGGATTGTTTCCGGATGTGATCAGTGATATTATGTCTACTGCCTTAGGGTTACTCGACAACTGGGCCACGGTAAGTGCTCTTGGGGTGAATCTAAGCAAAACAGAACTTGTACTTTTCACAACAACTTTTCAACTAACATAAAATATCTTGGTAGTATACTGGACTCTAAACTATCATGAAAACTGAATACTTAACAAAGGGTTAAGAAATATGTCGTAGACCAACTATATAAAGTCCAGAGATATATTTGGTGCACTAAGAACTAGTCCTTCAGAGGCACTGAACACTAAGTATACTGCACCTTGTGCCAATAGTCCTTCACATAATGACCACCTCTACCTGCAGCGCAGCGAGGCTTCATGCATCTGGATTTTGAAGATCGAGAACATATGGCCATGCGGGGATTCTGGGCCTACTGCCTTCGATCGTTCTCGTTCGAGGTCTTAGTTCTTTCCAGGAGTGAGTGGGGTAGGGGTAATCTCGTCTACGAATACGACACCAGGATATATACAGACGGTTCTAAAATTATACCGTCTTCCAAATGAGTGCAGTGTTTTCCAGGCGGAAAGTTTTGCAATCATGGTAGCTTTTAATCATCTCTCAGTGAAGACCTACACAACTTCATATTCATTATTCAGGCAGTGTAAGAATTTTCTGTCAAGGTTAGGTCGTCTATCTGACATTACTTTAGTTTGAGTCCCTGTGCACAGAGACCACTATGGCAATGAGCAGGCAGACAAACTAGCCAGAATGTGATCTGCCTTAGATATCTCCAATCTCATTAACAATTCTATTAGGGACTATTGAAAGTATTATCTTCAGACATTTTCTTACAAAGTCTTAAAATAGATCGCGTAAGTTTTTAACGAAAAACGTACTATGCAACTGATAACCTGGAATATAAAGGATATATCAAGATTTCTGTCAGTATTTACGAGGCGCTGGATGTTTTGCAAGAATGGGTCTCACTTTTAACCACCATTGTCGTTGCTGTAAGGATAGGGTAAAATAGGAAAGGATTTTACACCTTCTGAGTGCCAAGAAGCATAAATTCATGGGCAACTACATATTGAACAACCTTGGTGAGGTAGCCGGGTCTAAATTTAATGACCTGCTGAGATATCTCACAACTACAGGCTGGGTCTAGCGAACTCGACATTTTATATACATTACGATGTAAACGACGTTGCGTCTGACGAGTGGTGTGGTCTTGTCAAAACGGGGTCCCTTCGACTCTACTTGATTGTTCGGACTCAGTGAACTACCATGTGAACAAACCAAAAATACAATATTTTTATTACTTTTTTATTCCAACGTAAAGATAAAATATTGTAATATATATTGTATAGTGAATAAAAATATATAGTACATACCTTAGGTATAAATATATGAACTTTGAACCTATATAAAAACCAAACTAACGCGAACTTCGAAATTTCTATTAAACTAGCAGGAGATATTTAAAACTGCGTATAACTCGTAAGCTATAAGAGATAAATATAAATATAAGAATATATTAAAATCTTTAATTTTAAACGAACCCCATGAAATAAGTGTTTAAATATTTTGCATGTCATAGGTGGTATATTTTGGAATACTACAGCGTTCCTGAGGGATCTGTGAATCGAATTCTCCTTTGCTAATCGTATGCGCATTTTTAATGTCAATTTGATTAGCCCCTTAGAAACGGCAGATTTATTTCCAAAATATGTTGATTCTGTCCCACTGTTCAGTATCTCGAAAATGTATATTTGAAGAAGACTTAAAGATTCCTTTTTTTAAACTGACTTGATTTGTATTCATTTGAAAACACAGTTTTGTAAAAGAGCAACAATATGATATTTTGTAATTTCCTCCTTGAATTTCAGTTTAATTCATATTTTAATTTGAATAACAACAATTACTTTTTTAATAGTAAAATGATAAGACTACTTCTCCTTATTGATGTTTTATTCCTGTTTTTTTTTTTTTTTTTTTTTCAAAACCAAATCTACAAAACTTCAAGTTTTACCAAAATGTCCATACTATAACAATTGAAATTTTAATTTAAAATTCTATTTCAATTTTTGTGGTAACAGCAAAAGAAACCACTTCTTTCGAATTCAGTTGTAATTTATGGGGAATTGAAAAATATAACAAAAAAAAAAAAGTAAACCATTTATAAACATGCTCAAGCATTTTTAGAGAGTAACATCAATTATAAACTTCTAGACAATTAAAATAGCTTAAGGTAGCAATTATTAAGGAAAATTTATAAAACGTGTACAAATACCTAACAACACATACTACATAAGTGGTCTTCTATATATTGCAATGAAGAACAAGGAAATATATAAATGCATGTATGTATCTACTTATGAATGTAGTATTTATTAGGATGGGCCAAAAAAATGTAGCCAATATTTCCAACTAATATTAAAATCTAGCTTTAAGATAGATTCGTGAGAAAGAATAAACGTTATTAGTTTTTTGTAATTATTCATAATATGCCTTAACAGTTCCAAAAAAAACAAATTTCTATGGAACATCCTAATACCCATGTTTCAATGGATGCATTTTAAAATTTGTTAACAGTGTGGAACAAATGTTAAAATCGACAAAAGTAACAAAGGATTCTATCAATATCTAGACTTTGTAGACTTTTGTTTGTTTGTTTGTTTGTTTGTTTGTTTGTTTGTTTGTTTGTTTGTTTGTTTGTTTGTTTGTTTGTTTGTTTGTTTGTTTGTTTGTTTGTTTGTTTGTTTGTTTGTTTGTTTGTTTGTTTGTTTGTTTGTTTGTTTGTTTGTTTGTTTGTTTGTTTGTTTGTTTGTTTGTTTGTTTGTTTGTTTGTTTGTTTGTTTGTTTGTTTGTTTGTTTGTTTGTTTGTTTGTTTGTTTGTTTGTTTGTTTGTTTGTTTGTTTGTTTGTTTGTTTGTTTGTTTGTTTGTTTGTTTGTTTGTTTGTTTGTTTGTTTGTTTGTTTGTTTGTTTGTTTGTTTGTTTGTTTGTTTGTTTGTTTGTTTGTTTGTTTGTTTGTTTGTTTGTTTGTTTGTTTGTTTGTTTGTTTGTTTGTTTGTTTGTTTGTTTGTTTGTTTGTTTGTTTGTTTGTTTGTTTGTTTGTTTGTTTGTTTGTTTGTTTGTTTGTTTGTTTGTTTGTTTGTTTGTTTGTTTGTTTGTTTGTTTGTTTGTTTGTTTGTTTGTTTGTTTGTTTGAGCATCACGCCTAAACGGCTGAACCGATTTTATTGAAATTTGGAACGTAGATAGATCCTTACTTGGAAGCGTCAATAGGTTATAACTTTTTTCAATACTTGGACCAGAAAGGGGTAAACAGGGGAAAACCGGTAAAATTGGTACCTTTAGTTCTTAAACAATAAATACTAAACGGCCGAAACGATTTTATTGAAATTTCGAACATAGACTACGACAGGGGTAGCGAAGCGCACCGGGTCAAGCTAGTATTAAATAATTCTGATTAAAATTGCATAAAACTCATAAACTGTAAGAAGAATATCAGATTTACATCCCACTGCTTATTAGTGCACTTCTTTTTACAGTGCACTGTAATACTAATACTGGGTATAGTTTTTACATTGGACATCAATAAATAGGAAAATACTCTTTCGCATGAATATGAAAATGAATGCTAAATGTACCTATTATACACAATTTCCAGTTACATTTAAAAAACAATCATCGGTGGAATATTCAAAAACTAAGGCGTACTGATTCCACACATGCAGATGATTTCCAAAGACTAACCATTTAAATTCTAGCGGCTCTAGTGCCAGTTCCGTTTAGCTATTGCTACAACCATTAACAAAGCACAAGACCAATCGCTGACTATTGTTGGATTACTTTTTGAAAATTCATGTTTTTCACACGGTCAGTTGTATGTGGCTTACTCCCGAGTTACCACACCAAACAATTTATATATTTTTTTATTCCAAATAAAAAACAAGAAACATTGTTTATCCATGTCAAGTGAACCAACTTGTGAAATCGATGTCTTCTGATCGGGATGAAATTTGCATTAAGGTTAGTTCGGTGGAGCACTCTCTGAGTTAGAGGGGGTCAAAATTTGACAAGTCGTTGTTTTTTCTTAACCTATTGTTCTTAGCAAAATGTGTCTGAAATAGTTTAGATAGCTATTACTTCAAACTTTCGAAAAAAAAAAAATATAAAAATTTTGTAATTTTTTTTTTCCGAAATCAAAAACTTTTTAGACTTTTTTTCAAAATGTGCCTTTTTTCTCATAAGAAAGCTTAGGACCGTTTCGGATGCGAATAGGATATCTATCAAAATAAATATTTTGTAACTCAAGACATACAATTTTTGTGTTAAAACATTCATTTTGGTAAATATCCGACTCGTATCCCATTAAAAAAGGGCTCATTTTGGAAAAAAATTTTAAAAATTGTATGTCTTGAGTTACAAAATATTTATTTTGATAGATATCTAACTCGCATCCCACTAAGCGACCAAATAAGTCTTCAAGGAAATATCTAAGCTTGCTTTTTTGAAAAAAAAAAGTGAAAAATGGTTTTGATTTCGGGTCAAAAATTTCAAAAATTAGATATATTAAAGAAATGTGTGGCTATCTAAACTGTTTGGGACACATTTTGCTTAAAACAATAAGTAAGAAGTTACATGGATGAGAAAAAACACCGGCTTGGCCAAAATTTGACCCCGTCTAACTTATAGTGAGTTCTCCACCGATCTTGTTGAAAAAAACTAACCTTGGTGCATACCATTTGCCTTAAATACGTTAGTTTTAGTTTTTTAAGTTAATAGCATGTCACTGTACTTATAGATATCTGCTACAACTTTGTCATAAGACCACCTAATCCGCCGTCATCTGGCTACAGACAATAAGTGTTTCGGGTACGAATTCAGGTCGGGGAAGTCCGTAATTTAATTTTGTCCGATACTGTATTTTAATATCGAGATCGCGATGCTATATAAAACAGATGTTATCTAAGGGTCAGCAACGCGGGCCGGGTTCAGGTGGTGTATTTAAATGTTCTCAAATGTAAGATTTAGCGAAGTACAATAGAAGAAAAATAATTAAAAAATTTGTATTACTGAGTCATGTCCAGGGCCTTCTGAAGTAGAACTATTTTTTGTATAAGTTTCAGCATAATGCCAAATTTTCTCTAATCGCATACATCCAGCGAAAATGTTAACACATGCGTGTACGATTTGACACCAGACCATTGGCAATATGATATATGATATATGCACCGTTATTTATTTGACACCATACGTTGTCGATTTGATACCATTCGTGCACGATTTGACACTGTTCGTGTACGATATGACACTAGAGCGTTTTTAGCTTGACACCGTTCGTGTACAATTAGACACCAGCCCGTTGTCAATATTTCATTTCTGAATAACTCCTTTTGATTTATTTTATGTCGATTAAAAAATAATAATTTTAAAATTTTTTAAAATTTCTTTTATAAAGTCAGAAATACGTAAATATACTTAATTCTAAAATAAATTTTGGCGTTTCTGATAAGATATACATGAAATGAGGAGTTATAAAATTTTAAACCGTCATACAACTCACAATAAACATTTTTTTTTAGAAATAAACTGATGCAAAATATCCTTAGGTTTTTATGAAACATTTTGACCATGTGTAGTAATACTTTTCAAATAGAAAACCATAACAAATATAATCCAAAAAAAACTTTTAAAATCTTGTGTATATAATACTACGGGCCGTTTTCTCATTAGGTGATTATCTTTTTTCCCAACGAAAAACTGCAGATTAAAGAAATTTGGTTTTCTCAATGTATCATTTGCTTCTATTCTATTGCAAAGCTAACCCGACCTCATCTGCCAATTATTTATTTATCGTACAGATAAATAAATAACAGCTGATTCCGGTTCATAGTTTTTATGTGTTTGTGTTTTTGTAAACGAAATTAAATAGATTTTATAAAAAACGTTTAATAACATTAATTTAATGGAGGATGAACTCAAAGAACATGAGTTCGAAGTGAATGCTGAAAGAGTTTATCATGCCTGGCCTAACTACCTGGCAGACATGGAGGATAATGCATTTTTCAAAAGATTCCGGCTGTCGATGGCCACATTTAACAGCTGATTTATGTAAACATGTTGTCACTTGAAGGCAGGGTTCCCAACTTTCACATCTATTTTGAGAGGTATTGCCAACAGATAATAATGTTTTTTGTCGGTATATTGAGAAAACCAAAATTTTTAACGAACAGTCTATCGGCCTAATAAATTTATGTCGACATTTACTAACAGACAGTTTGTCGATACATTGAGAAAACGGGCCTACGTCTTTGCTAAAAAATTATAATATTAATTATGTCATCTCTATGCTCCCACGTTAATTTATGATTTCGACTAGCATTATCAAGCACAAACTTCCATTTTGAGGTCTGATATAATAATGTCTTTAAATCCTACATTAAATTGTATATAAAAACAAGTAAGAAAGTATGGTCGGTCAAGCCCGACCATATAATACCCTACTCTAAGTAAATGAACAAAAACATTTTTCTTTCAAAATTTGAATAATTTATATTCGTGAGTGATTATCGGAAGTGGGCCTTATATGGGAGCTATGACAAATTACTGACCGATCACCATGAAATTTGGTCATGTGATTAATGTCTATATGAAAGTTATTTTTAGGAGATTTATGCTCGTTAAAGTGATTATCGGAAGTAGGCCTTATATGGGAGCTATGACTAATTATGGACCGATCATCATAAAATTTGGTGACATGAATTCAGTATATATAAAACTTATTTGGAGAAAAATTTGTGAAGATACCTATATAAATTAAACATTTATGACCGATAAAGTCGAATTTCGGGAGGACATTTGAAATAATGAACCGATTTCAGCCAGTTTCAATAGGCTTTGTCCTTGGGCCAAACAAATTATATGTACCAAATTTTATCGAAATACCTCCAAAATTGCGGCCTGTACTCTGCGCACAAAGTTTACATGGACAGCCAGCCAGCCAGACGGACGTTTAATCGACTCAGAAAGTGATTCTAAGTCGATTGGTGTACTTTAAGGTGGGTGTTAGACTAATATTTTCGGGCGTTACAAACATCTGCATAAATCCATTATACCCTCCCCACTATGGTGGTGTATGGTATAAAAATATAACATTACACATAGAATATATTTTACCTTTGATAAAAATCGTCGAATTCGACACCGGAGTGATGGTAATAATGTCGCTGTTTTTCAGCCATCACTAAAATAAAGTGGAACCATCTTAAAAAAAAGTTTATATGTGCAAAATAACGATTGTGCGTATTCAATGGAATGGAAATTTAATAACAATTTTAATTATGTACCTCATATTATGAAATGCTCAAATATATAACATAACAATATTTTTGACTTCAGATGGTCTCATGTTGTTGTTGTTTTGTAGCAGCGCGAACAATTATACAATATTTAGTCTGGGGGTTCTGCTAGATCAAGTTCAAGAAATTGTGCCACTTCTACTGGGTGGGTCCATAAGTCAACTGGATGTAGTGAAGTAGGGTTGGCTGAACACTTGAAAATGTGGATAGTGAGATGGTCTCATAATGTCTATTGCCTATCAATATATAAATTCAATTACTGCCTGATTTTTTAATTGCATTTCTAATCATACTTAAACAACATTTGTAAAATTTAAATTTGCCTTTTCTTTATAAGATTATACAACATAATCGGTGAGTTTATCTCGTTAATTTTAGTTGTGTATTTTGGATTACAGACAGACTGACATAGCTAATTCGACTTAACTAAAACATTAGTCTAAATAAAATAAAGACTTTGTTGGGTCTTGGAGGAATATTTCTTAATGCTACACACGGAAAGGCAAACTAAATTTTTAGCGGAGAGTATGTTTGTGACAACCATTTATATGATTAAGGACTTACCATATTATCTTACTCTTATGATAAAATTATTCATCAAAAAAATGGTTGTCACAAACATATACTTGTTTACAGTAACCATATATATGGTTGATACAATCATGTGATTCCTTAATTAATCATATTAATTAATTAAAATATTGTTAAAAAACTTGTAAAAATTTTGAAATGGTTACAGTAAACACGCACAACTATATTTTGTTTCTGCGTGTAGTAAGGACTCTTTTTTTTAATAATGAATACAATTTTTGAACCAAATTTGGAAATAGTGTAATTGGGTTGCAATGGAATTTATGAATATTAAGAGTGTAGATTTTGATATTGTTGTTGAAACCAACTATAAGTCTTTAGATATGATCATGAAGACCAAATAAAATTTAACTTAGGAGCAATATTAAATTTCCTACGTTTACTGAAGTTAGCTATTCATTTGAATTTTATTTGCAATGTATAGAATCTTAAGGATTATCTAACAAAATTAAAATGGAAGATTGCTATACAAAAATTTCCTTCAATTTTGTAGCTAAAGTTTTCTAATTTCAATCATCAAAACGAATTTCCTATTATTTAGTGATTTATTTAAAGTTATAAATAATATTATGCTTGACTTTGAATAAATAAATATAAGTATTATACATATTTGCTTACAAATACTATTGTAATATAACTTTGCGACTTATATTCCAAATTCTTTTTACATTTAAAGTCAACTAAAATTTAAATAAATGGCCAATAAATTTATCCGGAATTTAACTGGTGTGGAAATAAACAAATTCTTTTTAAATTTTATTTATTCTACTTTATTTGTATGGTAAGAAAATTTAACAAAAAAAACATTTGTTACATTTTCATTTTACTTTCCAATCACATGTTGCTTGGTTTTTTTTTTCAAACCTATAAATTTAGGTTACATGTATTGGATATTTGTTGACCGTTGGCTTAACACAAACAAATATGTCCTTTTTTTTCAAATGTTAGACGTACATAGTAACTCGTACATATTTGGAAATTTGTTTTTTTCTTATTGTTCGAGAGAGAGAGTGTAGATTTCTATCACTTAACAGAAGTATAGTTTTCCTGAATGAACAGCTTGATAAAGTGCCGCCATTCTATTTTTTACTCATTCTCCTCAGTACTATAGAATTTTACGGAACGGAATACAATAACAGCAAAAAATTTAGTCAGTAACAAATATTCATACATAGAAATGGTATAAATCTTACTGTTGCCACAAAAATAACCTTTTATGCCTCGGATATATTCATATAAAATACATGCACGAACTTCGAGGAATGAGATTAGTCAAATATCAAAACAGTTCTGTATGAATGGGATTGTTTATATGACAAGAGTTAAAGGATAGAGATAGAGAAAATGGACAAATGAACGGATGGAAATAAGGCGGAACTGAATATTTGAATATGGTGAAAGGTGCTGCCAAAACTTATTTGTGGAAAAAAGTTGGATTTGTTAAAATGACAAAAATAATATAAATGTACTAAATAAATATAAACAAGTGAGAAAGTATAGTCGGCCAAATCCGACCATATGATACAAGCAGTTTTCTTTTAAAATTTATATGGGAGCCATGACTAATTATGGACCAATCGCCACAACATTTGCTGATGTGATTTGTGTATATATGGAACTTATTTGTGTTGAATACTAACATATTTCAGAGATTTATTCTCAGTAATGAAATTCAGAGTGATCTTATAAACCAGCATCACTAACTATGGTGATGTAGGGTATAAAAATTTGTTTTTTTAACCTTTTGCCCTTCTTGGCGAGAAACTTCGGTTTCTCAATTCCGTATAACACGGAAGCAATGTACGGACCTTTACTTGAAGCAACGGGTCTCTCAGTCTATACAGACGGTTCTATTAAAGGAGATCGAGTTGGCGCAGGTATCTACATTCGGGAACTCGACATTAGGCTATCTTTTAGACTTCCAAATGAATGTAGCATAATTCAGGCTGAAGTATCAGCCATCAAAAGGGCGGATAACTGGCTCAGTTATAACAAGATATCAGGCTTGTCACACTCACAATTGCGTGGCGTAGTGGCCGTCATTTGGCAACCATGCGAGGAGACTTGGCTTGCCCTACAGCGACTTCTGTAGAAGTTGTCGAAACGAGTAGGAGAATGAAACCATTTTTCATCTTCTTTGTCACTGTCCGGCATTAGGTGATCTACGCTTACGGTTTCTGGGACACCGTTCCATGAATAGTCTTTCTGAGCTCTCGAATATGAGGCTTGATACATCAACGTCTTTATAAGGAGTAGTTTAATAGGGAACCTCTCGAGTGTAACCCAATAACCGCTATCTTATTGATATGCAACTGTTGTAAATCTCCTTCTCTCTTCCTTCTTCTTAACTACTCAATCTTCCACTTCTTTCTTTTCATTTTTATCTGCCCCTCTTTCTTTCTAACTTCTAATTTCAGGTAACACAAAGGTATCATTTCTTGGACCCACGTGAGCTGTTCTTCAACTTTCCAACTTCACGGCTGCCTGGAAACCTAACCTAACATTTTGCCAAGTAATAAATTTATTATTACATTTCGAGTTAATTTTTTAAACTAGTAATTATTAATTGGGGTTGTCATAGAATCCAATCATTGTCGGCATCGGTTTTGAAAACGACAGAAAAAGTACATTGATCTCATAAAATCGAATGTTATCGGTTTTATAGTCGATTTCGAATTAAATCATTTATCGATTAAACGAAAAATTACATTGGATTTCAGAAGTCAAATGTATATTTTATTGTCCTTTTCAAAACCGATTCGGACAATGATTGGATTCTATGACAACCTGATTGGATTCTATAAACAAAGTATAACAAGTAGTCCGACTCTTTGACAGCAGTACCTAACTCTAAACATGTGTTAGTGAGAAAAATGTATATGTATTGGTGCCTTTTTAAATTTCACCAGACACACAGTGTTCTATAAAAATGTTTAAATTTTTATTTATTTAAATTTTATTCTATATTCAATATCATAAATTGAAACTCTGTTCTATATTTTAATATCTACCACAAACAAAATAAGATGTCAAAATTAATAAAAAAAAATATTTTTTTTAGTTTGTGCGAAATGGGCATGCTTCGGTAAAGAAAAAGTGCTAAATGTGTTTAAAAAAAATATAAAATAATGTGTGTTAGTGAATTTACGTGTATAAAACTTTATTTATTCTACAATTTATAGTCAAAATTTCGAGACTTTTGATGTGTTTAATTCTCTCACAAGGGTGTTGAATTCACACGGAACCCGTATATGTGAGAGAGTAATATTGAAAAATAGAGAGTCGGACTACTTGGTATACTTTGTCTATAAACAATTCTAGGACCAGAGCTGTAAATGAATCATTCTTTTATGATTTTAATTCGTTACGAATTAGCTGAATTTTGAATTAATTATTTTCACAGCAAAAAAAAAAGAAAATCTTGAATTAATTCTAATGAATTAGAAAAAAGAATTAGAAATTCATTTCCAACTCATTTGAATTGAATTGGTTGAAATTTGAACTGATTTTTTAAGTAAATCTATTCAAATGAATTGGAATTTAATTGAAAATGAATTGCAATTCACTTTGATAAATTCATTTGATAAACAAACGAATTGCAATTCATTCTACGAATTCATTTGAATTGGAAATGAATTGCAATTCAGTTTTACTCAAATTTCATTCAATTAATTTGTTTTGTGTGAAAATTTTCTAATTCAGTGCATGAGTAATTCGCGAATTAATTCTAGTTTGGCGTTGACTTCCTTGTGAATCGTTTGAAAACTAGTTCCTTTACCAGTGATTTTGATTTGAAATTGATATGCTTGTAACTAACTCCAAGAAATAGTTATTGAATGAACATAAGAAGACTTATATTTAGAGATAACAAGTAATAGTGCTTTATTTAACTGCGATGATTCTTAAATACTCTTAAGCAAGGCATACTCTAAGACTAATATCGAAAATAATTTCAAAAATCGAGTAATTCTTCGTTTTTGGCTTACATCACAGCCATTTGTAACCAAACCAGGACTAAGTAAACGCGATATATTGAAGTATCAATATCGTTTATAAATTATTGGGGGGCTTCTGATTCCAACAGATATAAGTATATGGCTATAGCGATTCCAGTATATACAACGATCCGGAATATATCGTGGCTGAATATTCAAACAGAACTAAATGTAATTCTTCAACCTTTTCTTATTCCATAATCTGAAAGCCTTGGTTATCGTGTATTTACTCACCAAACCGTTTTCGAATATCTCCATTGGTATAAGAGTTAGCAAAAAGAGCTAAGTGTAAATCCTACAGAAAAAAAAAGTTTAGCTAATGCCTTTTTTATCAAAGACTAATTAAATAGTTTATGTATATTAATTTTGTGTCAAACAAGAATATTTCTTTCACGCAATAGTCAAATCTGTTTTAAAGTAATATCGCTTCAAAATTAAGATATTTGCCCTTGTAAAATTTCAAATAAGATTAGAAGAAGAGATTTTGCACATTATTTGCTACAAATAAGAATACCCAATCACCTTAGTATATTAACTATCCCGACTATGTTGCTGAATTTCAATAAAATCGCATCTTATGCCTACTATTTGAACAAATAGTTATCCTAACATGGACCAGAACAAGATTTTGGCATAAACGTTTTTCCTCCCAGTTATACATTATACATTATTTCTTCCTATTATATTGCAGAGAATATAAAATTATTTAAATGTAAGGTTATAAAAATTTATCCCGAAAATGGTTAATAATTTGCAAAAATTAACTTAATTTTAATGTATGAAATTATGTACTATACAAATATTCTAATAACTTCTAAACACTTATAATGCTTATGTGCTCACAACAAATTTTAAAATTATTTTGGAAAAAGGTTATGTGCACATTTCGTGCAAGTGCTCTTACATCTCTTGGACGAACTAAAATTTCTTCTACGCAAATTGGTAGAAGAGAGGCAAGAAAATTTACCAAAATAAGTACTAGGTTTGCTCTCCTAAAAGTTATTGAAAACACGCTTGAAACTGCTTGAAAATTATCGATTAAACACAGAACGTAATATTCAATTGTGTTAGGAGACCCATGAAAGTATCTATATTCTTAGTCCTTATGATATTCTAAGAGGATCCAGCTATGTTCGTTCGTCTGTTGAAGTCACGGTAGGGCCTACAGGGATGTATTTAAGGAGATACGTTTTTCTTCAAATATTCCTTGTTGATCATGAAGGTTTGCAAATGAAAATGGGAAAAATGGGACTACAAGAACTAGAGTTATGGACTAAAATGTAGGACTACCTCCAACAAATTTGAGTTTACAATTTTTTAAATACATTACAAAATTCGTTGTAATCAGGTGACAACGGCTTAACCGATTTGGAAATTTTTTTTTAAATGTTCGTCATAGTCCAAATTGATCACAGCCACTTTTGTATCCAATTTTCTCGATTTATCTAAAATCGGAAAACGGCAGCATCGATTAGGCTAATTTTTTTTTTAAAGTTCGTTAAATTTTCTTTTTACTGAAAGAAAATTTAACCACGCCCACTTTTTTGCCATATATCTAAAATCGCAGAACGTCTGGAACGATTTGGCAATTTTTTTTTTTTAATGTTCTCAATAGTCCACAAAAGTTTTTTGCAGAAAGAAAATTGTCTACGCCCACTAATACGCCAACTAATCAAATAAATGTGCAAATATGTGACCAAAGGCAGTGAAATTACTGTGATTGGCGTTAGTGCGGAGAATTCCAACGATGAAGTCACTCAATATGAATGGTCGGATATGTTAGGAGTAGCGAATAAATTTGGCGCATTTTGTCATTAATTTTGCCATACATCTGGAAAATGGTCAAAGAAATTTCAACTGCGGAAACAAGGAAATCCAGTTCCAGGTTTTCCCTATTTATTTTCAACCGATGCATTAGGTCATCCAATAAACGATGAGTGTTTCTATTTGCGTTTGCTATTAGTCAACGTTCGTGGCCCAACATCTCGCCAAGATCTGCAAAATTTAAATGGCGAGTTGTGTGACACGTATAGAGAAACTCGTCAACACTTGCGATTTTTAGGGAATGACACTCATTGGGAATACACCCTCGGAGATGGTGTGCTTTCGTCAAATGCTCATCAAATACGAACATTGTTTTCAATAATTATCTCAACATGCTTCCTATTCAAAACGACTGATTCGTGGAGCCAATACAAATATGCCATGTGTGATGGAGCAAACGTTTCACTGCTAAATCGACAACAAAAATATGCGTACGACACTCCTGTGAAATTTGTGAAAGATGGAACTGGAGGTATTTATTTACGCTCCCGGTGGAACAGGAAAAACTTTTTTGATTTTAGCATCGATGCTCTCGCAGAATGATATTGCACTTGCTTAATCAGGAATTGCAGCTACTTTGTTCGATGTCGGTCGAACTGTTAATTCATCATTCAAGTTGCCAATGAATATGCAAATCAATGAAAATCCAACATGCTACATTTTTAAGAACAATGCGGTGGCCAAAGTTTTGCACCAAAGCAAACTTATTGTTTGGGATGAGTGTACAATGGCGCACAAAAAGTTTTCAGAGGCATTAGACAAAACACTATAACATTTACGAAACAATAAAGGGTGTGGTGATCCTGTTGACGCCCGCCGATAAACTTAATGCATGTTTAAGTCGTCAGTTTTGTGAAAACACTTCAAGAAACTCAAATTGACTGTGAACATGCGTGTCGAGCTGCAGAATGATAAATCTTGAGAAGTATTTTCCAAACAATAGCTAGACATTGGCAATGAAAAAATCGCGCTTGATATTTCGACCGGCTGCATTCTGCCAGTTCACTGAATCAAAATCCTAAACCTGAAGCAATAACACTTAAAGGAAAGTACAAAGGAGACCGACATGCCATCGATTTCATGTGCTTACAGTTACCGGTACGGCATTCACGCAATCGAAAAAAGTATTTCTATATTTTAATTGGTTACCCGAACATAAATCTTTCTATCAAAATGTAAATAGATATGTTATAGAATTGTATATGTTTTCAAATCTACCATTTAACTATTTTTACACAATACAAACAGTTTCTCGTAAATTCACAAATCGAAGACAAATATAATGATGAAACTAAGTAGTATATATGTATATATTCATCTTTAACAACATTTTCATTATTGTTATTGTCATCATAACGTTTGATTAATTTAGCTAAACACATTCGACCAGAGCAGGCAGATCAGCTACGGAACAATCTAGGAAATTTGTTTAAATCGATTATTCGTTTACAAAGACGTTATCAATAAAGAAAGAACAGGGTTTTCAATAAAGAGAAATATTTAAACTTATTGAAAGGTTTCCTGGAGTTGACAAAACATTTGTTTTATGGTAAACTACACTGTCCGAGTCTCCGGCAAACATTATTGAAAATCTTTACCTTTATTGAACTTTATTGTTTGGAATGACCGGAAAGATAAATTTGACAATATTTGGATATTCAACTAAGTACCTAAAATATTCTTTTAAGTAATAGCTACAATGAAATGTTTCATACTCACGTTTCTATTTTATAAATTTATTTGTTCTCTGTCCTTATGTTGCTGATTTGTTCTCTGCATGTTATGTAAAAAGCCTTTGTTTTTGTGAAAAATATTTTGAAATTTACAAAAAGTTTTTTTTTTTTTTGGGTTACACTGCTTTCAAACCCAACATTTCAAAGGGGAAATTGTTGTGTTTTTTTTTCGTTGCTTCATTTGGTTTGCAAAATGTTATGGCTCAAAGAAAAACCTCTATTTCCTGTTCTGATTTAATGTATTTTTAATAAATGCAAAGATCAGAATGAATTACACATAGATTTCTTTTGTTTTTTTTTTTTTTTTGATTTTTTTTTTCTTTGTCGGAGGAAATTGTATTTATGTTTGATTGATTTATATATTGGCCAACCAAACAATTCATTTGGAACAAATCAAATATTTTTTAGTATTTAAGTGTTATTGTATAGTTGTCAAATAATATAAGTCACAATTTGTGGTTTTCAATCAATTTGTTTGTCTGGGACAAGTAAGAATTCAACAACTAGCAAACAATTTGGGTTTTAAAGGAATTTTTTATATTTTACTTAAAGCAAACATATTTGTATGTGAATTGTAAATTAGTTTTTGGTGACAATAGCTATCAACTGCTATGAAGTACACGAAAGTATTTTCTAACAATATGAATTTTAAATTGAGATGCAAACATTAAAGTGCGGTTTTTTCCACAAACCGCTTTTTCCTTTTTAATAAAGCCAATTTGTGAAAGCTATAACTTTAGATGTGCAACTGTGTTCTTCACGAAGTCTTGACGATCAGGTGAATTACTCGTAGCTGTTGCTGGTTCTTTGATAGGTTTTAATAATTTTGCGAGTTGATAACTTTTAAAGAGACAAGCCAGTTTATGATTACGGTACCGCAAAGCTTAACTCGGGATTATTTCCTCAACTTCTGCCTCAGTACAATTTTTAATTTGAAGCAACGTCTTAGAGGAAGTATGTGAGTATGAAAAGTAAAGGATTCTTCGACTTCGAATGGTTTTTAGTTCCCAGTTGGTGTGGCAAATAAAAATTCTGTCATAGAAGAATTTACAATTTGAGTCAGCTCCTTAGAGATTTGAATATGAATCTTTTGGAATTTTATTTTTTAAAATTGTTTTTAATCTAAGTTGATCTGGCGTGTAAATATTTCGACGGAGTCCTCTAATGGGCAATCAATTTTAGATTATTGATGATCTTAGCTTTCAGAGTACGCTCTATGCTTTGTTTAGGTAGGAAAATATCTAAACTGTGTATTTCAGGCTTCGTCTAAGCTCTTTATATGGTCATCCGCCATCTCAATTAATTGGTTAATGTGATACTCTACTTCCAGAAAGGAACATATTATTTTCTAAAAGCTTCTGGAAAGAGGAAAAGATTTATTTGTCTATAATTATCAGTGAAGCTACTTGCATAGAATATTTTGTGTAGCTCTACTTCCTTAATCATAACAAAAATGTTTATAAAACAGAATTTCCTTACAAAATTTATTTAATATTTAATAATATTTTATCATAACAGGTTCAGTTACGTCTGAACCTAACAACTGAAATATTCGCAGGGGAATATATGACCCCTACGAGCCATTTCGGACAGTCGCAAATCACGCGTAGAGAGGTCGCATCATGGCATTCGAAAAATCTGCACTGTTTTGTTTCAACATTACATAAATTAAATTGGTCAAAGACCACAACGTCCCAGTAAAAAATCCAATAACTAGTCCTAAATCGACCTTTCGCATCTATATCAGCTTTTGGAATCTTTGTTTGTACAGAGTAATGAATCGTTTGCCTGGAAAATTTCAATTTAAACCAAGTGCGATTTCTGTCACTCGGGATGCCGAAGAAAGATTCATTTCCGATGACCTGAATCGATGTCAATCGGCTCGTTCTCATGACCAGGTACCAAGCATAATGTCGGTTCATTGCTCGCACCGAGTTCATTAAAGATGCATCGCAGTTCATGATGACACCAGACCTCACCTCGCAAGAAGATAAGGTTCTAAGTGCCGCGTTGCTATCCGAAAAAACCTAACGCCACTCAATATTCTTCTTACAGCAATAAAATACCAACAAAATTTTTGGTTTTAACTCCCACGTTCTATCAAAAAGACAATGGCAGGCATATATTCCCCTAATAGCTTTATTGGTAGTATTGGACAAATAACTACTCTATGTTTAACCCAAACACATCGTGCTTCATTCGAAAACTCAATAGATAAGCTATTAAAAGCCGGCTCGATACGATTTATAGTTCTACGTCTGGGTGCGTGGAAAACCCTCTTTCCTCGCACCACTTGGTGGTTGATATATTAAAAGCAATTTGAATCCTTTCCAAAAACGTTACGCCTTCCCACCCTATAACATATATTACCAGACCTAAGTTCTTAAGTTTTTCCAATAGTTCATCGATGACGAGAGTCCACAGTAAAGGCGATAATACCGAACCTTGTGGGCAGCCTCCGATTGCTCGTATAGTTCTCGATGACAGCGTCTTCAATATCCAGTTCCTTATAATATACGTAACCTTTCCTATACAACACACGTTTAATATCTGCGTATGGTATGTTGTCCAAGGTCCAAGAATTTCAATGAACTCGCAATAAAATATTATGCCATACATTACTTCTATATTATGTTGGCACATTGAGTACGAATAAGGAAAATATTTTGAAATTGTACCCGCAGTTTTATTTAGCCTTTTAGAATTTCATTAAACAGTTTTCCTCAATACCGCACGATTTATTATATAAAGTCACCTTAAATCACATGTCCATTACTCGTCAAACTTCTCATAAATCAAGTGTAGCTTAATTTCATACATTTTGGTTAAAGTGCATTTTTGCCCAACATTAACTATTTCGTTATTTTGTATTTTAAATTCATCAACATAGTAAATTAACCACTAGTAATGAAGTTGTGGAGGTGTCTATATTTACTTTCTGTCGGCTATTGGCATATGCTGTCAATTTAATATATGTACATTAGGCCCTGTTTGTATGGAGGAAAAATAAGATGTTTATGCATCTAACTAAAAGTTAAGTTTAGTTTGTTTGAGTAGACCGTTTCTCAAAATGTTTGTCCTGGCATTTGTATTTGGTGATCTGCATAAAATGATAAAAAGGTAGTTTTTAGGGCTTGTTTTTCATATTTCTCTCAAAGGATATATATGACATATTGGCACCATGGAAAAAGTTTTTGAAAGGCGTTTTCAATTCCGTACCTGAATTGTCAAATATTGATGTTTTTATTAATGATTTAAATCATGATAAAAACAAAACTGAAGGAATAAAAAATATATTAATTAAATTTTGTTAATTTTGATAAATGTATGAACTAACAAATTCATTCCAAGGTTGAATAATTTTGTTATTAATTAATTCCATCAAAAATTAATGATGAATGAATTCTATTTAAATAAGAGTATTTAAATTAATGGATTAGTGGAATGAGTGGCCAACAATTTTTAATTGCGAATTAAGATTTTATTGGATTAAGTTCAAATTAAATTAACTAAATCGTAGCCTGATTTAAATCGCATATACATTTTTTTTTCTTCGAAATTCATTCTTGTTCGAATTTCCTTAGAATTTTCAAAACAAGAGACAATCACAATATAAATATTAGAATAAGCTAAATTTTAATAGCTTTCCTTTGGTAATTTGCTTATTTTTGCAACATTTCATGCAAACAAAAATTACACAGGCCAACAGCAAAAAAAAGCTTGACTAACCATTATAGATTTGATGCATCAAGGCTACCTAAGTACAAAAATGGTCAGATTTTTCAATTCTATGGATAGATTTTTTTTAAACATTTTTAAGTAAAATTGTAAATTTTGTTAGACGATTCTCCACATAACTAATGATATCCTAAAAAAGGTTAGTCCGATATTATTAAAATAAACTTAGAAATATTTAAATTTACATAGCCTTGAATCCATTTATACGTTTTAATTGGCTCAGTAGTTTCGGAGTTATAATAACAAATTAAAGCAAAACATATATTTTTAACGTAAAAATAGTAAATATTTTGTTTTAAAAAACGAGATATCGATCATGAAAATCGATTGATTGCTTCCGAATTTATTCATAATTAAGTGAATTCGCTCATATTTACAAAATTTTAGTTTTGTGTTTGATATACATAAAAATGAGTAGTTAATGTCCTTCATTTAATTGAATGAATTTTGAAAATATTTTTCCCATGCTATGCACAAATTTTCACATATATATTGCGTTTCAATCGGCTCAATAGTTTCAGAGTTATAATAACAAATTGAAGCAAAAAATATATTTTTTACGTGAAAATAGCAATCTTTTATGTTTTAAAAAAATCATGAAAAATCGAAAACGGCAAAAATTGTTCAGATTTATTGCTTTCTCGCAAAGCCACATGTAATAGGAACAAAATAAGATGTCGATCATAAAAGATTTATGGATTCCTTTCGAATTTATTCTCAATTAAGTGAATTCGCTCATTGTCACAAAATTGTATGTGAAAATGAGGGAAAATGAAAATACAAAGGTTTGGACTTATTCGATAATTTCAGATATGGCATTGAGCTTGAGGGCTTGATCCAGCTCACCTAATACTGAGGACAGGAACATCATATTCAGAAACATTTAGTTGTGAACATCCACAACTCTTATTTTGGTAGTAACTTAAAAATGCGGTATTTACAAAGATGGCGTATTTTATGAACGCGGTTTTTGTTTTTAAAAATTTTTATGTAATTTTGAAGGGTAAATATATGTTATTTGTTCTCACTTGGCTATTGAAGATTGTAATGTAAATAACAAAGTTTTTTTTTGCCTCGAAAAACTTCGAATTTGGTACAACAAAGCGTCTATATGGAAAGTTTAGCTTTACTTCTTTTATTTGGAAAAGATGCTGCTGAAGCACACCGATTGCTCACCAAAGCTTATGGTGAATGTGTCCTATCGGTTTCAATATGCAAAATATGGTACGTGCGATTCTGAGTGGTGATTTTGACATAAAAGACAAAGATCTCCCAGTCCCAAAAAAAAAAAAAATTGAAGACCAAGAATTGGAGGCATTACAACAAGAAGATTGTCATAAAACTTAACAAAATCTTGCAAAATCATTGGGAGCTACTCCAGCAGAAATTTCAAAACGTTTGCAGCAGGATTTATACAAAGGCTAGGAAATTGCATACCATATGAATTGAAGCCAAGAGACCTTGAAATATGATTTTGCATGTCCGAAATCATGGTTGAACGCTATAAAAGAAAATCATTTTAGCACCGAATCATTACTTGCGATGAAAAATGGATACATTACAATAACCCGAAGCATAATAGATCGTATGTGAAAACCGGCCAACCAACCGAATCGATACCAAAGCCAAATATCCATGGAGCTAAGGTAATACTCTCTCTCCTATCTTTTATGAGCTGCTGAAATCTGACCAGACCATCACAAGTAACCTGTATCGAACGCAACTGATTCACTTGAAGCGAGCATTGAGCGAAAAACGCCCAGAATATGAGGCCAGACGTGAAACCGTAACATTCCATCATGACAACGCTCGGCCACATAATGCAATACCTGTTAAAAAGTATTTAGAATGAAGTAATTATGAAATTTTGTCTCATCTGCTTTATAGTCCACCGAGCCCAGTCCGATTACTGTTTGTTTCGATCGATGCAGAACGCTCTACCTTGGATATTCTTCATTTTTTAACATAATATCCGAAATTGGCTTGACTCGTTCTCGGCCTCAAAAGATGAGTAGTTCTTTTGGCTCGGAATCCATATGTTTCACAGTTTTAAGTCAAACACTTAATACATAAAGTACATACGTATTATTGCGAAATCACTTCTTCTTTATGAGTGGACATTAATATATGATTATTTTTAGAGACACAAGCTTCTCATGATTTAAGCGAATCAGGATTCATGTTAAGTTATGTTGGGCTACCAGCTGAGCTAATTCTAGTTCACTTTCTGATGTTATGCAACCATGGCATCTGCTTACGGTCAATGCGTTGCCTTCGTTCGTTTTTACAATCGAGCATAGGTCGAAGAAGTTTATATTTTGTTCTTTTGTATATAGAAATTAGAGTTTAATTTACAGTTTGTTATGAAAATTAAATGAAAATTCAACTTAAATAGTTGAATATTTAGTAGAGAATCAGTTTAGCTTAAATTTTGTATTTGTTTATTTTATAAATAAAAACTTGTTTATACTGTATATGCGAATTTATACTAAACTGAGTGTATAGTTTAAGGCTATACCCATAAGTTTTTACATTATATAGAGTTACCAATAGGAGTAAATATTTACGAATCCCGTGATTGGGGATTTTAGAAAAGAACAGAAAAAAAATTGCATACTTTTGACTCCTCGTACAAACAAAGTTTTTCCAATATAAGATAATGACACTAAACGTTTATTTCATCATAAATATGCTGTTTTATGTGGCTTTGAACGATAACACTTTGCGGACAGCTAATCGTCTGAATGTTAATTGTAAACTCTCTTATAAACTTGTTAGTATTTTATCTAATACGACTTGTTTGTTTTTTGACTTTGCATCCGTATTTCATCTCGATGTCAAATGGTTTCATTACATATTTCGTTTAGGTTATACCATTCTTACATTTCTACATACAAATTTGACAGATAATATTACATGTGGGACAATGTAATTTTGATTTAATATCCTTACCATTAAGATTTTACATCTAAAGTTCATCTTTCTATCAGCTAATCGGAAATTGAATATTTAATATCATATTGAATCTAAGTATTCAGAAATTTAGTGAAATTTATAACAATCTTTACAACACATTAATTTTTTCAAATGTTATAGCCCATAACGTGGTTTAAGCTTTCTCGTAAGGCAACTCTAGCATAAATATATAGCTAAATTTTAGTCCAATCACTAAGTGCTGGTCTGTAGTATAGTAGTGTACATATGTGTTATTTAGTTAAAGCACTACACACATCACACCATATACTATTTAAGTATACATATAGTCCTACATAAAAATATATAAATATAAACAAAAATCGCATGTTTCACAAGTGTTTTAGACTTTAATTAAAGGGATTTTAAAACCCAAAATAGTGAAAAAAGGATTTTAAGTATTTTGTGCAAAAGAGAGAGAGAGAGAGAGAGAGCGAAAATAAAAGCCAAACAAAAATATAAACAACTTTAACAAAACATTTTCTATTATTGTTGTAGTTGTTGCAGATTTATTTTTGTTACAAATATAGCAATATGTACCACAAGATTTGCCATGACTAAACAACATATGCTGTTAAAGTGCCAGCATTGAAATAAAAAAAAATATGTAAAAAAAAACTGCACAGCTTGACGTCGAGTGTGGTGAAAGGGTGAGAGGCCAACTAAGTGAAAGTACCAGCCATATTATGTAGAATGAAGCATTTATAGCAAACAATATTCAAGGAAATCTGTTATTTAAACATTGGATTTAACTAAACACTAGACTAGTTTTTTGTTTTGTACATTTTTTATCGTTGCAGAGTTACCATGTAAATGGTACTATTTACATATGATTATTAGGGTGGCCCCACAAATTTGTGGCTGTTCCCATCTAAAATAAAAATTTAATTCATTCTAGGATATCGTTTCTCAAAATTCTTTTCCTGGATACAGCATTCGGTGAGCTGGTCCTTCTTTAAAGTTTTTATGGTTTTTTATTTTCATATTTCTCTCGAATGGAACATATGAAATATTGATATCACGTCATTGAGAAGCGCTTTCAATTTTGCGAAACTTTAATTTTAGTTGAAAACATTTACACCTTATTTTTCCTCCATAAAAACGGCGCCACCATATTAATTATAAAGCATGTTTTTAATAGAGAAGGAGAACTTCAAATTTAAATAAAACACAGAAAATTGTTTTTAATGTCTAACCAACGGACTTTATTAATTACATAATTTTATAGCTGCCACGGACAGTAAGTACATGGCGTAACCTGGATATCAACTTTTCACACACTTCGCAGTAAATTAGGATATATTGCGGCAATAACGCTTCGAATATTCGCTTCCAAATGCTAGATCGTTTCTGTAAATGATAGGTGGCACCATACTGCAATACTAACGCCATGCAATTGAGACTCGAAAAAGTTAGTAGGCATGACTCTATACCGCTCACCTTTGACTGTAACTTTCTTACCATCGTTATTTGTCAAGACATATGGATCAATGATTCCACCGTCCCATAAAACTCACCAAACAGAGAGTTTTTCTGGATGTAATGGTTTATTGACAATAGCTTGAGGCTTCTCATGGTTCCAAATGCGGCAATTTTATTTATTGGTATAGCCATTTATCCAAAGGTGTGTTTCTTCATTGAACAACATTTTCAAATGAAATTGTGGCCCATTTACCAAATGCACGGCACGAATGTTGATCGTGAGGCTTAAATTCCTGTACGAGTTGAATCTTGTAAGTACGGAAACCAAGATCCTTACGCAAGATCCTTAAGTACAAGGTGGCGCAAAAGTAAACTTCCGATGTTTTTTGGCTGTAATAAAAAAAAATTATGAAAAACTTTGATTCTTCTTGTGGATTATTTTTATTTGGTCTTTTAATTTTTTTTACATCATGTCGAGAATATGATGTCATGTAAATGGCCGCCGCCACAGTTGATTGTCATTTGAGCCCTTTTTATGGCATTTTCCATCACTTTAGCCAAAACTTCCGGCGATAGGTCCTCACATTCTTGACGGATACTGTCTTTAAGAGCTGCATGAGTCTGAGGCTTGTCGACATAAACCCACGACTTCAAAAAGCCCCACAAAAAGAAGTCTGGAACGGTCAAATCAGGCGATCTTGCTGGCCAGTGCAAATCGCCAAAACGGCCCGCGACGTCTTCGAAGAAAAAAGGTCCGATGACTCCTCCAGCGAAACAGCACACCATACAGTGACTTTGAGCGGGTATAATGGCTCTTCGTGGGTTACACGCGGATTTTCAGTGCCCCAGAAGTGTAAATTTCGCTTATTTACGTACCCGCTAAGATGGAAATGGGCCTCATCACTCATGATTATTTTTTATGAAAAATCATCTTCCTCTTGGTGGTGATTAAGGATGGCTTGAGCGTATGTTAGACGCGATTGGCGGTCAGCAGCTAACAGCTGATGGAACGTCTGGACTTCGTACGGAAACATCTTCAAATCTTGTACCAAAATTCGCTGTAAAGACCGTCGACTGATACCCATTTGCGTGACACGTCGTCTGGTCAATGTCGACGGCGCTTCCATGACATCCTCGGCTACAGCAGCAATATTCTCTGCAGAACGGCTACACCGGGGTCTGCCACGCCTGACAGCATCTCGTGTTGTGCCAGTCTCTTCGAGGCGAGCGGCTAAGCGTTCCCGTGTTTCACCAGTAGGCGTTGGACGGACAGGAAATCTGCCACGAAATTCACGTTGTGCCAAAGTCACCGACCGATTATTGGTCAAATAAATAGTCAGCAATATTCCGCGTTCTGGAGCAGTGTAGCGTAACATTGTTTATTAACGTGTATTTCGCATGTGTTTACAACACAAATGTCAAAACAGAAAGGACATTAGGGGCCAATCGCAAAATTTATAGCATTTTCTGATAGGAGGATTACTTTTGCGCCACCTTGTATAATTGTAGGGCATGATGACGAATTGACATATTTAGATCATCATAAACACAACGCTACACACCATCACTCGCTTGTTCTGCGCGCCCTGTACTACGTTTTTTGGGATGCCTATTACCGTTAAGAGTAAACGTATTGCAAAAACGATTCAAAGTTCCTCGAATTAATTGATCTGATTTACGATTATGAGCACCATAAAATGCACGTAATGCCCGATGAGTTTGTCGATTTGAAAAATGATTTACAAAATAAATTTGAACAATTTGCAAACGATGCTCTGGTATGAGTCTATACATGATAAATTGCCAAACCAAACTAACCTCAAAACAACAGAGAACTATCAAATCAGCTGTCTCAGAAAGCAGTGTTGCTAATATAAAGTTTTCCGCCTCTAACCCAAGTATGCTTGCCCTAGAGTTTTTAGTTTACATATTGGTCCAGGTAACGGATAGATATATAAAGTTACAGCACAAAAATAAATTTTCATGATTTTTAAAAAAATTTAAATCGTATATAAAATCTCGAGTTTTTCGAAATTAAAAAAAAAGACACCAACGTTTATGCGGTTATTAGATATGGTAAAAATCTGATGACCCAGGTGGAATTCATGATATGCTTAACTTCTTGTTTAGTGTTCCATATTTCCAAAGCTGGGATTTCCTGCATTGATGGTAACCTACCTATATATAAATTCATTAAAGGTTTTCTTTTTTATTTAGCAAAATAGTTTAAAGGATTTTTACTTATTTTCAGTTTATATGTATGTATGAACACATACATACATACATTGTATGTGTGCAAACGTACTTATGTGTATATGTTTTATTTAAGTTTCATTTGCACTGACATTTACATGTTTTAGACATAAATATACATAAGTTCTTTTGTATGCAAGTATATTAGCATGCATTTATAGGTACACAATACATACATATGTATTAAGGTGGTCCTTATTTGGACGTTTTTCGATAATTGTGTAACTTTTAGAGTGTGCAACCTCTAAATCTACTGGACCTTTATCAATAACATCAAATGAAATAAAAAAACTATTTTTAATTAAAGCTTTTTCAACATTTAATTTTTAAAAAATTTTGTGGAAAGTATTATTACTTTGACCCAGAAATCGAAAAGAAAAATACAATGTGCAACCTCTAAACTTTATCCGATTTTGTTAAAATTTTTAAAACTTGGGTTTATCGAAAATCAAAATGAGTAAAGTGAGCGCTACTCTAATATATATGTTGCATTTGCTTTCATGTATTGTAATGTACTTAAATCTTTTCCATTATAAGCGTTTGAGTAGGTATATATATAGTATGTGTGTTTCAGCCACAGAAACTTAAGTAGAGGTTAGCGTGACATACAAAACATGTTAAATAAGTAATATATGAATTGTTTATTTAAGGAGATATGAAGGCAATTTAAAAAGTTCTTAAGTTACCCGTATCTACTAAAATAAAGACTAAACAATGCAGTATAAAGAATTATTCGAAGTTGTCTCGAAAATTAATATTTTTTTTTTTGTAAAATTTCATCGACCATTTTCAGACAAATTATGTAAAATTATAAAAAATTGAGACAAAGTTTGAAGAATCTCGACATTTTAGTCATCCAGGTATTCAAAATTGACTATGTACTTTGTATGGAAGGTGCAACGCCCACTATTCCGTTCCAGACCATTTTTAGCTAAACTCCGTACAGTAATAAGAAATTGATTCATGTAGAGTTTATATACTTTATATGTGTGGGAGGTGCCACGCTCACTAATCCAATCCGGACTATTTTCAGCCAAACCATGTAAAATGATAAGAGAGTTATTCAGACAAAGTTTGCAGAATCTCGCAATTATAGTTTCCTATATAAGGAGCGAGATCGAAAAATTCTTAGCATACATATATGTTAATAAAAACGAAACCACAGTTTTACTTTTTTTTTTATTTGGTAGAAAATATTATTACAATTTAAAAAAGGAAAATATTTTTATAGTTCTAATCACTGGTGATAAAATTTTGAACCTTTTTCGGAAACCCTACCACTAAGGGTTTTATAGTGCTTTCTGTCACTTTGCTCGAAGAGGTAGTCCATCTCCACTTAAAATCTACCACACTTTTGGACATTTCTTTTGTGCTCTTCAATTCTCTTTTTAGAGGATTTGCCTCTCTTTGTACAAATACCACATTATTGTTCTTGGACCTCACAAGGTACACCATAGTGCCAGGATGCAAAGTCAGGGCAAAAATAAGTGGACACATTATGAAATCTTATGGAAGCAGCCTTTTTTGTAAACATTTCTTGATGTAAATTTCAGTATTTATAGAGCCCGTTGTAACAAATGATTGGGTTCTTTTGCCGCAACTGCATATTGCTTGCCATACCAAGAACTCTTTGAGAAATTTTGTCTGCTTTTGGGTCCTAAACTTTTCTCCAACATTCCCTTGAGCATAAGCAACATAAAAGTTTTGACCAAGAAGTTGCGAAAAATCTGCAAGGACCGGATGTGTTGGGAGCTCTTTTGAAAATGCTTTCTATTTTTTTGGCATTAGAAACATCATACGTTCTATTCCTTCTACCTGAACCAGGTTTTCTGTCAATGGACAAGTTCTCCCGGTACTGTTCAATAACATTGGAAACGGTTTGATGGCAGACCTTTGAATGCTTGGCCAACATTTTGTAGGACCATGTTGGGTTTTGTTGAAAATATTCAATAGTTTTTATACGCACTTTTTTCTGGTCACTCATTTTAATCAGATTAACAACAAATGAATATAATTGATATTAAACATAATAACTGACATGTTTTACAAAGGTAACTGATCAAAAAAAAAAAAAAAATCAAATAATACTTGGTTTAAACGTTTTAATGAAAAACTGGTGTTAAGAATTCTACGATCTCACTCCTTATTTAAAAATAACTACTTGCTTTTTATTGTAGGTGACTCACGTTTTATTAATACAAACTTGCGTGTGAAGAACATTACATTTATTGATACTACTTATTACTTTTAACACTAATGTTAAATATGGTATCCTTTAAGAGTTACTATCATTAATGTATAGATCTTTAACAAATCGGTAGTGTTCTGCTTTTTCTATTATATAAAATTGGTTGTACATACGAAATTTGTTAGGTACTTATGATTGCAATAATCCTATTCGGGGATGCTATTTGGTGTAAAACCTTAAAGAAAGTTATGCATTACCCAAAATTTAGAAGAAAAACTCCCAATAGGTTATGTTATGGGAATATAAAAACCGTGATACTTCTAAAATTAAAGCTGACTGGAAAAAAACAAATATAACATAGTAATGATCATTGATGAACTCGTAGAAAATGTAGTTCAAATTTCGGACACCAAAATGTCTGTTCCGCTATGTTATGGACCGTACTTCACAACATTTCTTTATACGATTTCTTTATACATATATAAGGATTACTTCTCGAACTTTGACAATATAACGTAATTTATAAGAGAATTATGCGTATTTAAAATATGATAATTTATGAACCGAACTCCATGAAAAGAAACTGTACGGCGATTTCTATGTATATTGTAACGACACGTTTTCGCTCTCGGCTGGGATATACTCGCCGGTGCCAGTGGTTCGGTACAAAAATTTATTTTTGCGGGATGTGAAAGAAAAAAATATAATGGGATTTCAGTAAAACGTTATAATATTTATTTCCTCTTAAATTATCTCTTAATCGACTCTCTCTAGCAGTTCGCTCTTTATCACCACAAATGTTTTGTAAACGGTATAACCACCGTACAAACAATATATGTGGTTAGCCAACAGTGTATCAATAGGCAAGGGCACCGAAGCGGTATAACCACCAGACGCTCTAGCTTTTCAATACTCTGGGAGTGGGCTAGTGAATATCGTTAGACGGGAACAACGAAGCGGTATAGCCACCAGAAATTCCTGTTTCACAATAGTTCACTCTTATGCGAGTCTCTCTAGCAGTTTACTCTTTATCACCACAATTGTTTTGCAGGCCGTATAACCACCGTACAAACAATATGTGTGGGTAGCCAACAGTGTATCAATAGGCAAGGGCACCGAAGCGGTATAACCACCAGATGCTCTAACTTCTTGATACTCTGGGGGTGGGCTAGTGAATATCATTAGACGGGAACAACGAAGCGGTATAACCACCAGAAATTCCTGCTTCACAATAATTCACTTATAAGATTAATCCGGTGCAGGCGGTATAACCACCGTACAATGATTAGTCTTATCTAAGCGAGAACTGGGCGCAGACTGCCTTCATATGAACACAACTCGCCTTTTATACTCTTTTGTCTACAGTAGTTGTTGTTGTCTTATATTTTATCTTAGTTGTAGCAAATAGTAATATCTTAATTTTTAGAGTTGTATTTTAAGGTACGATCTCTATCCTAATTCTAATTGTTCACACATAGATGGCGACACTTATAAACAATTCGTTAATTTAAACTATACGTTAATTACAAACAGAACAAATATTATTTCGACTTAAATCATATAAAATAATAAACAAAATAATAATTCAGTTATATAATAAAAAAAGTAGTTTGTATGATAAAAACGAGGGACGACTTTTATCCTTACAATATTATAAACATTTGTGTCGAATTTCATCCTGATAGCTATATTTGTTAGAGATTTATACGTATTTCAACGATTTTAGGAAGTGGACTATATATGGAGGCTATGGTCAAATATGAATCGATTCAAAGAAAATTTATTTCAACTCTAAAACACCTCAGCTCCAACCATGTGAAATTTTTTAACAATATCTCTAATAGTTCTCGATATACCTAATTATTTCCAAAAAAAAAAAAAAAAAAAAAACATTTCTAAACCACTGTTGTGTGGTGAATAACATTTAACGCCTGAAGCGTATACTTAATATTTTTACTTTTTTTTTAGTACATAATAATCATACGATCCATTACACATACAGTCTGTTTATACAAAAAAATTCTTAACACACTAGTCGAACACCAATACTTTTTAAATGCGGTTTCCTTATAATTTTTATAAAAAAAATTTTATTTGTTTAAGTAATTACGTGGAATATTATAAAATACGTAAAAAAAATTTATAGTGTTATTTCTTTACGTGTTAATATATCAACATACATAAACATTTTTATGTTCCACAGTGGGAAATTCTTGTAATTTTTTAATTTAAAAAAAACTGTTTGGCCTAAAAATTAATTGCACAAAGTTTCTATAATATTTATTTTAGTATTAAAAACTTTGATTAGAAAAGCGATTTGTTGGAAATCGGTTCTGATTATGAAAATTTAATAATGTGGAAGGAAATTGTAATGTAATTATTAAAATACTAAAAATTTAATAGAATTTCTATGTTTAGAATTGTTCAACCATAATCGTAATTGAAATATGATTCCAACAACAGTAAAATACCGGTTTGTGTCACAATCGTATTAATTTTAGTATAATAATAGTTACAATTGAAAAATTCGGTTATGATTTACATGGAAATAATTTTTTGTTGTTTTGACATTTTGAAACAAAATTATTAAAAAAAAACGAATGCAAAAAATTAAAGAAATATAATATAATCCGCAAAAAAACCTAAACAAGTAATCAAATAATATAATGAACATTAAGCTGAGGCTACGAATGGGTAAGCTCATAATTATTTTCGCTAGATACAACGTAGTTTATGTATTTATTGGCAAACACATATTTTGTAGCTTTCCTAAAAATTTATATTTTCACTACAGATTTTTTATGCTGTTACAAATTAATGAATTATGCGTCTTACTATCTTATTTTGCAAGATATTGTCATGAAGTGAATGCATGCTGAATGATTTACTTGGGTGTAACTCCTGAAAGTTTTTGCAAAATGGCCATGTAGTCAACCATCTGTGGTAGAATTCATTAAGAAATTCCCGTTATTTGCTGTCCAGATCCTACATTAAATAGGACGTCAATATTTAAAACATTCATTATTATTGTCTTCTACTCGTCTACTTGTTCTAAATAAAATAAATTGAAAAAAAAATAAAATTATTTTGAAAGTAATTCACAATAGTAGAATTTATTCTTATAAAATGTAACCGAATTGTTTTTGAAAACAGTTACGAGTACCATATTTATTCAGTACTTGTAACCGAATTTGGTGATAGTACTTGTAACCGACAAAATTCGATTGGCGCCAAATTCGGTAGTGATTACGAATCTGTTTTCTATGTGTAGGCATATTCTTTAGTGCAACTGAGAACTCTGTGTCGAAAACGGACATCGTGTAATCGATTTGCGCCATAAGTTGCGCCACATTTGCCGCAGTTTACAAGTATTACAATAAATACATAGCAACTTCTCAAATAACTTCAAAAAGTGAATGCATTTATATTTTCTAACTTTTATATGATTTCTGAGTTTACCTTCATATCTACCATACAGCCATACTTACGTTGTGTATATTTAGTTGCACAATGTAATACAATAAAGAAAACTGAAAATGAACATGCAGTATTTAAAATAAATAAATTTCATATTAAATTTCAGTTAACAATTAATTTAGGTTAATTGTTATTAGTTACTTACAAAAAATTTTTAGTGGTTCAGACTCCAATAAAGTACAAATACGCAAACACATTCACTTTTATATAAACAGTTTTCCAACAAGAGGTGTTATTTTGAATCATCCGGTATTTCGCTAGCTGTCACTTTTGAAGCTTTTATTCTTTGACATTTGACAAGTAGAAACTACGCCATTACTAAAACTGGAACGATACACGCTTCAACAACGCACTGAAATTATTAAAATTCACTACAAAAATTTTGAAAATCTAGCAGCCACAGTTCACAAAACTATAGCATTTTTGGGTCGTCGTGAAGCACCTTGTTGGACCGCAATACAGAAATTGGTGGAAAAATTCGAGTTGTCGGGACAAGTTAGTGATGTGAAGAATAAAACCCGTGCACGTCGCTCAAGAACAACTGAGAATATTGCTTATGTTGCCCAAAGTGTTGAAGAAAACCCAGGTTTGTTATTTCTCGTCATAGGGTAGCCACTTTGCGATTTGGTTATGGCAAATTTCATTAAAAAGATATGGTCCTACAAGCTTGGTCGTGGTGACCATTTGGCTGATGTTGGTTTTCATTATTAACGGCATACCTTCCTCTTTATTATGAAATAAACATCCGATCATTTATCTCAAAAAATTTATTTTTTCTTTGAATACCAAAATAACATCAATTGTTGGAAAACCCAGTATATGGGGCATTTCATGTCAAGTGAACCAACTTTTGAAATCGATGTCTTCCGATTTGCGGCATGGTTAGTTCTATTGTATAGTAATTCAGACACAATTTTTCAACTTTCTGAGTTAGAGAGAGTCAAAATTTGACATTTTAGCAAGGCAAGTGTTTTTTCTCATCCATGTAACTTAGTACCTATTGTTCTAAGCAAATAGTTTAGATAAAAAAATCGAATATATTTTCAGCCTCAAATATTTACACAAACGGTAGAATTGCTCATGCAAAACTTGAGGACTATAGATTCCTAAATACTAAATTTCTAAAATTAACTTTGTATGGGAAGTACCACGCCCACATCCAAGCAAATAGGGTCAGCTGTTCAGCCATCTATATTTTTGCGTTTTCATCTTTTAAAAGTGGATACTTTAGATTGCAAATTAAAATCAGTTTTAGTAGTTTAAAATTGTAGCAAATTTTTATTTACACACCTAATAATTTTTAGAAATACACACACACTTTATAATGTACAAACTAAAATGCGCACGACAGTTGATGTTAACTCTAACAGCGCCTATGATCAACTCAACTCACGACTGCAACTTCTGCCACTATTTATACACACGCCATCTATCGTGAATCTTGTACAATGATCTTAACGGACAACTAGAATATTCCAATTCTAGAGCTTTCGATATTAATGTTAGCAGCTTAAACATTTAGTGTCTCCACACTTATAAACAATGCTAGTAACCTCATGCTATCCACATTGTTGATGAGTGGACGTGCTCATAAACATGACGAATGTTTGAAGGCAGTCGTTACAAACCATTAAACTCAAATCGCTATTTCAAATTCGTAATATTATATAGAAATAGATAATAAATTAAAGTCATTGTATTACAGTTGAAATTTTTCAAATGTATTCGTTGAATAACGCCTAAGATATAAGTTTTTTAATAATAACAACTACTTGTGTTCATTATTTGTGCGTTCCATAAATTATTTGTCCGTTCCATAAAAGCAATATAACTTCTGTTTTTAAAAGACTGATGATATTCATATACTCGATGTAGGCTTGACCGACTAACTTTCTTAATTGTTTTCATTATATTTAGGTAGTGTATATTTGAGATTCGCTGCAGCCGAATATAGCTCTCTAACTTGTTACTGATTAAAACTGTAATACAAATTCTCTTGAGTTTTTAGAGTTAAAATATCCGTTTCCTTTAAAAGAAAATTATTTTGATTTAAGAAATTCTTATTTTCAACATAAATAAGTTCTAAAAATTGTATAAGGTAATTCGTTGTTTTTGTTTCTTAACAAAACATAAGTTTGTTCTTAAGGTTTAACAAATACAATACACACGTACTTATGTAGATACTTTCTTTCATGCTTGAATCAGTTTAAAAAATTATAATTCTAAAATTGTTTGCTACACAGAATGATGCCTTTCACCATTTGTTCTCCACATTAGTTGTGCACGTTTCTAGTATGTTATGAAAAAGCTTTAGAAAAACCTTTAACAGAATAGAATACAAAGCAACTCTAAAGAATCCTTCACATTAGGGTTTAAAAATACCTGAAATTTGTTGAAATATTTTTGAGTACAAACAAAATTTTTATGATTCTTTGTTGTTCAACCATTTGAATTAGACAAATACTTTTGGAATCCACCATTGGCGTTCCATTGCTGTGGGCTGAAAACCTTCTGGGGGTCAACCCTTCGTAGTCATACTTTTTTACTAGAAGATATAAAATTCCGGAATTTAGAACACACCGGTTGAATGGTAACATTCTAGAATAAAAGATTAAAATTATATCTTGGGCTGATTTAAAAAGGTTCCTTGAGCCGAAGAGTTAGTCATATCTAATTTTATGAATTATTTTCAAAATTATGACCTTTTCAGCTATGATGGTATAATTTGTCACACTGAATTATACTCTTATTTGATAAATCTCCTTGTTTTCAAAACAATTAATACGAAATTAAGTAAATTTAACAAACAACATAACAAATCCCTAATTAGTGGCTTTAATATTTGGCTTTAATTACATTTGTAAGTTTGTTTTTCAGGATTCCATTTTTTTTTTTGCTTTACATCTTTATTTAATCTCAAAACAAACTTATTTTGAAAAGGGCCCACAAAACAAAATTCTAACATAAACTAAATTCTTTAGAATTTTTTAAGTGAAAATAAGTTTTATTTTTTTGTGTTGTTTTCAACATTTCATACTATGTTGTTGTTTCTTTTGTTGTTCTTAAAGGGTTCATTTGAGAATAGAAACAAAAAATATTTAAAAATTATCTAGGTAAAAAAATATATGGAGTATTTGAGAAACAAAATAAATAACACCGTCGTCTACTCGTAAAAAGGTTAGTTAAAAGATTCAAAAACTTTTATCGTTTTTTTTTTTCTTTTGTAAAGATTATGCCAAACATATAGATATGTAGGAAAGTGTGGGCTGTAGAAAAGAAGGTAAAAAGGGTTATGGCCCAAAGGCGTAAAATTACTGAATGAAGTTTGCTGACTACGAAAGAAGTAATAAAAATAATCAAAAAATTTAAAATAAATAAAAGAATCCTAAAAAATATAAACAAATATAACGTTTTAGTAAAGATAAAATTAGGCAGGAAACAAACAGTAGCAAATGAGACAGCCTTAAAGGTTTAAAATATAGACAAAACATATTTTGTTAATTATACTTAATTGTTTATTAAATCCTTTAGCGAAAGTATTTTGTTTTTGAACTGAAATTTCTAATTAATACACTCTAAAAAAATTCATGTAATATTACTACAACAAAGTTAGTAACTTTTAATGTAAAAGTACAGAGAATATGTAAATTTAGGCCCAATATGTTTATTGAAGAGAATTACATAATTTTTACACAAAATTCACTTGAACATATAGTGCGCAAAATGTAAGTTTTAAACACAAATTGTGTAATTGTACTTACCAATATATAACAAGTAGTCCGACCCTTTGACAACAGTGCATAACTCTATGTATGTATTAGTAAAATAGTACCTAACTCTAAACATGTGTGAGTAATAAAATTACACATGTGTTGGTACCTTTTACATTTTATACAGGCAACAGAGTTTTATAAATATGTTCTAAATTTTATTTTGTATGAGTTTTCAATTCCAAAAATTGTAAATTCTACAATAACAAAAAATTAAATGCCAGAAATTCCAAAAATACTTTTTTCTTGATTTGAGCAAAATAGAAACTTTTTAACAATGAAAGTGTGTTAAAGTGTTTAAAAAAATATAGAACATTAAATTTCAAAACAGTTCTATTACTTACATTTCTCTGAGCTCACACGAGTGCGAAAGTAATTTAAAAAATTGAGAGTCGAACTACTTGGTACTATCAACTAGTAATATAAAACTTATATAATTTTGGTTTTTTAAATAATAAAAAATTTCAAATCTTTACAATAATATGTTAAATAATACGTGCAAAACTCGAACAAAACTGGATAAAAATTAATTAAAATAGTGCGAAAAATAATAAAAATAACTGTGAGTCATTTAGCAACAATTCCAATCAGATCTTTCCTACATTTTGGTCATAAATGTATTGGTAAACACAGAAGCAAACGTAAAAAAGAATTATGATAGCTGAGATATGTGACGTCTCCTTCATTGGGAACGCTGTATTGTCAAAAGGTAACCTAAATTGTCCATCTATTAAAATGAATGAATATAATAACGTCCCAGCTATCAAAATTATATTTTTATTCTTCACAGATCTTTCAAAATAAATATATACGAAAAACCGATTGAACATTGAAGACGAATAAAATTTATTAAAAATATTTGAATCCACCAGAATCAATAATCTGACCCTAGTACACTAACTTATTTATTCAGTTCTTGTTCAATTTTAATAAACTATTTTAACTTAATAAAATATCCTTCAAATATAAATTCCATGTTTTAATACATATCTTCTGAGTAGGATGAGGAATCGTATGATTTGTTTAATGTAAAGTATTTTGATATGTTGCTAAACATTTTTTAAACACAAAAATAGGTAAATTTACATATTTTTGGTATACTTTTTTTCACGTACAATGTGCTAAAATTTTTTAATTTAGGCACAACATGTATTTGTACCCTAATGGTATAGTAGGAGAAAAGTTACCTACTATAAATAAAGTCAAATTACACGAAAACTTATTAGAATGTGCTTAGTAATAGTTAGTATTCGACAGAGCTTTTGGTATTCAACGTAAAACATATATTATATCGGGATATCAAATCAGTTTAATAGTCGACAAATATATGATGAGTATCGATTAACTCTTTATTTTTCAGGATTTGGCATAATGATGCTTGTGATGGACTTTCCAGATCTTAAGACGTTCACAAATTACATCTCCGTTTTGTGGATAGGGCCGAGGTTTCAATCATCAAGAATGCATTCATCAGACAATAGTTTGTATGGGACTTGGTGCATGCACCTTACAACTCACATCTGGTTTTAATTTATCAGCGGATAGGCCATTAGCGCCTTCTTTCTTCTGCCCAGCTATTCTTCTGGCTAGCTATAGCTGTTCGTACTTCTACATCGTCAAGCGGATAGACCTCATTGCCATTATCGCTGATTAGGCTATCGGGGGCAGAAATGCTAAAAGCTTGGAGAAGTGCTTACTAGAGTACCACTATTATCCCAACAGGATCATTTTTATCCTACAGTGTGGCACTTTATTTCTTTTTTAGAATTTCGAGATTTTACCTTGTTCTTTTGGTGCTTGTGAATATCGCGGTGCTTAAATTAGTGATAATTATCATTATACACATTACCTCAATCCGTTTTTGGAGGTCACGTTATGATTTACCAACTGTGGGGCCTAAAACATTTTCTTTTGCAAATTAGGCATTGAAATCGCCAAGGAAAATTTTAGTGTCATGTTTCGGGCATAAATCGTGGAGTTCGTTGAGCCGGGCATTGAAAAGTAGCTTGACTCCATCATCTTTATCTTTGGTCGCCGTGTGAGAGAAAATTAGGTTAATATTAAAAAATTTAGCTTTAGTACAAATTTCGAAAAGACGTTGTTCATCCACAGATGTGAAACTGCTGACAAGGTTTCGCAGTCGTCTGTTAAATACGAAACCACAACCAAAGTCGAGCCTTTGGCGCACTTTTTTAAAGTTAGATTTTTATTTTTTTGAGAACAATGTATTTCGCAATGCTATGTTCACACTTGGGTTTTTAAACGCGTTTAAGCAAAATGTTGATTAAGTTAATCAAAGCCATTCACATTACATTTCAGATGATTAAGTTGACAGTAAAGTGATTAAGTTGACAAATAAAAAACAACAAACAAATTTACATTTCTTTAAAGCATTCAAAATGTAAAGAAATACTTTAATAAAGTTATCAGCAGATTATTTAGAGTTATTAATTATGAAATTGTGAGCATTGGTGAATTATTTGGGGTTGATTATGAAAAATGTATTTATCGATAGCGCATCTGAATGGTATGTTCATTGTGGCCGATGCTACATCATTATCAGTTTGAGGTATGTATAGATGTTTCAACGTGATTAATGAAATGATTAAGTTTTAATCATGTCAATTTGAAGTGATTAACAAATCATTTAAATGTATGGATAATCATTTGAATTTTGAAGTGATTAGAGCTTAATCATGTTTGCAAATGTGAACATAGCATTGTGATTTTTAATACTCGAAACTTAATTTTGAATGGATAATGCTATTCTATAGTTACCAATGAACCATAGAACCATATTCCGTGGCTTATATGAGGCTAGGAGGAATCATGGACCAATTCTTACCATTTTCAACAGAGTTTGTCCCTTCGTCATATAGGAAAATTTCATGGTATTGTTTGCATACATTAAAGAAAATAGCAGAAATGTTTTGAAAAATATTGTTATGTTTTAACTTTTTTAAAACGTGGAGTATTTCCTTTAAATAAATAAAAGCATTTTAGTAGTTTAAAATTGAAATAACTCTTTATTTATTTAAAATGTACAAAAACAACAGAATTAAATAGTCACTCAGTATCTTTATACACGTCTATCAATTCGCAGAAATACACACACACACTCTACAGCGTACAAACTCAAATATACACGACAGTTGATGTTAACTATAACAGCGCCAATGATCAACTCAACTCACGACTGCCACCTCTGCCACTATTTATACACACTGCCATCTTCATCCGAGTAGTCGAGATTGTTCTTGACGATCAACATGATCATTCGAATTCTAGAGCTTTCGATGTCAATGTTAGCAGCAGTGTTGCCAGTTTAGCCTTTTTGAGGCTAAATTTAGCCTTTTTATTTACTCTTTAGCCTCGAAATTTTGGTTTTAGCTTCGTGGCTTTTTTTTAGCTTTTTTTTAATTTGCAAATAGCCTTTTTTGAAATAAAAAAGGCTAGAAACTAAAACCAAAATTTTGAGGCTAAAGAGTAAATAAAAATGCTAAATTTATATTTGTGAGACATTTTCATATTAATTCATTACTGTTTTTCATTAAGCTTTTCAACAGACTCTAGAATTATGCAGTATTAAAAGAATAAATACCAATTGTAAATATCAAGTGCTTAAAAATTAGAGTTTTTTATATCTGAAAGCTATAAATGTCTAGCAAATTCACTTTCAAGACAAAATTGTTATTACACATTATTTTCATCGTTATATAATGGACAAGAGTCCCACTAACTCTCGAAGGCTTGTGATACTCGATGGCTGTCATTTGAAATAGCCGTTAAACGTATTGTGGATCTATGCTTCGAGTTAAAACCAACTATGCTACAAAGCCAAACATTTAAGTGATTAATATACTGATTATAATTTGGTGTATTATCTTTTTTTGAAACCAGTATTGCACAAAGTACAAAAAGTAAATAAATTATTTGTAAGCAATTCAGCGGATCCGAAAAATCTGTTTTCTAATTTAAAATTTCTTCTCCATAGTTTGTGTTTTCAAATTGTAATATAAAGCAAAGAAGTTGATCCTTTATCGTCTCTAATTGAAAATTGTTTAATGTTTTCGCCACATTTTTCATACAAGTTTGAAGAATGAGAGATAAAATAAAGAACGGTTTAATTAGTGAAGATTCTGAAAAAAAATTACGGTAAATAAAACTTATTGAGCAATTGCGACAAAGATTACCAAAAAAATATATTATGTATGTGAAAAATTAAACTGCTAATGAAATTACGATGATTATGGCTCAGGGAAGAATATTTAAAACTACAAATGGACAAATATAGAACCAACAATGTCCATTTTCTGACATGGCTAATCCAGTATTTAACTTTTTAGTACTTCCTTTAAGTACTTAATGCAGAGGTTGAACGACTTTTTAGTACAATGAAAATTGTAAAGTTAAAAATGTTTAATGCGTTATTGAATATTAAATTATCATTAAAAAATTATATACTTAAATACTATTTATTATATTTTATTTATATTTACTCAAATTCTAGTTCTGATTCTTCCGATTATGATAAAACTATTATACCTATTTTATAATTATACATGTATCTTTAAAAGGCTGAAAATATATTAATGTATATTTTATGTAGTTATTTGAAACACTAAAATAGTAAATACTTAGTACTTAAATTAAAAAAAAAAAAAAAAAAAAAAACAAAATTTGAGTTTTGTCTGTATAAAAATATATATGCATATGTATATATTTATTGTTAATGATTAATGTTATTTTTTGTTTGCTGCTGAAGTGTACCTTTATAATTTTATTTACTTTTATGAACGTATTTTCTAGTTTTTTATTTAAAAATAAATATAAACCTAAATTCTTAATTTGAAATATTTTAGCTTTTTTTGTTGGCTTTTTTTTAAAGCAGTTTGGCTTTTTCTGGCATTTTTTTGAAGTCTATATAGCTTCTTTTTTTGCCAGCTCCTGGCAACACTGGTTAGCAGCTTAAACATTTAGTGTTGCCATACTTATAAACAATGCTAGTAACCGTATGCTATCAACATTGTTGATGAGTTGGAGCTTCTACTAATCGACGTGTTTATAAACATGATGAATGTTGCAGGCAGTCGTTGCAGACAGTATCTAATTTTTTTTCTACTGAACTGATTTGACCCATTTTTATGCCAAATATTTCTGAACAATAAAGAATATAGTGTTACGAAATTGTATTTGATTTCAAATATAACGGTTTTAACGGCTGGTTTAAAGTTGCATCATGTTTCTCAACCTTTCTGTTTCATAGTCCTAATTGTGTAAAATGTTATTTACCGGCCGATTAACAGTTGGTAACATAACTGTGGACATTATTAACATAGCTGTTAATAACAGCATTGAATAAAAGATTTGAGTTGATCATTGTAGAAATAGAGCTTTCAAGAAACATCGATAGATGGAGCTGGAGGTTAAAGATAATAAAGCAGTATTTATAAGGCCGTGAGAACATCAACGAGTCAGTATAATTAGAAGCATCGTTAGGTAATAATAAATTAACTGCCTTACAGTGTGATGTATAAGTTGTGAATTATAAACGTGTGTTTGTATTAAAACAAAGGTCAGTCAAGCCCGACCATATAATACCCTACCCTACACTAAGTAAATCAGCAAAAACATTTTTCTTTTAAAATTTCAATAATTTATATTCGTTAGTGATTTTCGGAAGAGGGCCTTATATGGGAGCTATGACCAATTATCACCATGAAATTAGGTCGTTTATATCTAAATGAAAATTATTTATGTTGAATTTTATGTGTATACCAACATTTTTAGGAGATTTATACAAGTTAAAGTGATTTTCGGAAGCGGGTTTATATGGGAGCTATGACTATTTATGAACCGATCATAATAAAATTTTGATGACATGAATTCCATATATACAAAACTTATTTGGAGAGAAATTTGTTTAGATACCAATATAAATTAAACATTTATGACCAATAAAATCTAATTTCGGGATTACATTTGTATGGGGGATAGGTGAAATAATGAACAGATTACACCAGTTTCAACAGACTTTGTCCTTGGGCCGAAGAAACTATAAGCATTAAATTTTATTGAAATATCTTCAAAATTGCAAACACCACTATGGTGGTGTAGGGTATAAAATAGAGTGAAATAAATCTGTAACTTCTAAATGGAAAGTCCGCTTTGAATGAAATTTCACAGGCGCAAAGGGGAAGTATCCTCGAGTTTAAGTTTTGACGTCAGATGATATTCTGTATCGTGTACGGGTGGTTCATATATATCTCTGGTGTCTACATGATATATGTATATGAATGACGGTTGTCAACGAAATAACAATACAATCAAATCTGGAGATGCAGACGAACTTGACAAAACTGGAAATCAATTAATTTGTTGGTTCGCTTGTACAATTGAAATATTATATGATAGTCTTCTTTGACTATTTATTCGATATCGAAACTTAAATAATAAATATTTGTTTAGAATACAGTTAATTTTGGTATTATTTCAATAAATTTATCTATTTATACTTTACCAACAAATAAAAAGCATTTGAATAATCAATTTCTAAGATTTTCTTAAAAGCATTTGAACAAACTTTTCTAATTTATTTTCCTCTTTCTATCGTAATGTTTGGAGTATCATTATTCCATAGTTGAATTCATTCCTTAATAATGATATGATATTTCCTATAAATAACAGTATTTTTGTCCAAATATAATATTCCTTAAACAAAAACTTTTAAATTTATTTGCTTTTAGCCATCTACATATACTCAGGACTAATTTAAGCAATTCATAAGTCGTTTGTAAGAGTTCTGCAAATATATTTTATATATATTGCTAACATTACTATAAATAAAATCCAAAAGAAAATATCGAAACAGTCGTGAATGTAACGTATTTTATTTTAAGATAAATAACAAGTTGAGTTTATTCCACAAATAAACAAAGTTTTATTTTTCCATGGTGTATTTGTGTTGCATTGCAAGTAGTCAGTGCTTAAGTGTTTGTATATTTTGTTTTTATTTTTGGCCCTTTTTGGTTTTTTTTTTTAAGTTTTTACATACCTGAGTGAAAAAGTTTACAGAAATAAAATAAAATAAAAAATAAAATCAGAAAACTTTTAGCCAAAATGTAAGTGGATTACAAAGTTTTATATTTTGTAAAATATTTTTCTGTCTTTTTTTTTAGGGGCTTCAATAGTTATTGCTTGGTTTATTATATGTATTTATATGTACCTGGAAAAGAAAACTTTCTGGTGATAATTAATATTTTTCCCAGTTGACATATAAGATAATAATCCATACAAATATACAAATTAATGTATGTATGTTTATTTAAATGTTTGTTTGTTTATTTGTTTGCGACTTATAGGAGCCTAAACGACTGAAGCAATGCTCTAGAGATGTTTACTGTATATTCCTCTATATCTGGAAGGAACAATAGGCTCCTCTTTATTTCGAATATCTGTAGAAGTATAAGTGTGAACGTCTTCAAATACTACCCTTATTATTTTACATAGTTTGGCTGAAAATGGTCGGGATTGTATTAGTGGGCGTGGCACCTCCCACACAAAGTCATTTCGAATATCTGGAGAAGTATAATAGTGAAAGTCTTCGATATTTACAATATTCAATTTCTTATCACTGTATGAGGTTTAACCAAAAATTTGAGGAATCGGAACACCTACCATACTAAGGACTGAGACCGTAAAATTCTTAACACACGTTTTTCATTAAAACTTTTAACCCAAGTATTATTTGATATTTTTTTTGATCAGTTAAATTTGCAAAACATGCCAGTTATTATGTTTAATGTCAATTATATTAATTTGTTGTTAATCTGATTAAAATGAGTGACCAGAAAAAAGTGCGTACTAAAATTATTAAATATTTTCAACAAAACCCAACTTGATCCTACAAAAATTTGGCCAAGCATTCAAAGGTCTGCCGTCAAACTGTTTCCAATGTTATTAAACAGTACCGGGAGAACTTATCCGTTGATAGAAAACCTGGTTCAGGCAGAAGGAATGGTCCAAATGATGTTTCTAAAGCCAAACAAAATAGAAATAATTTTCAAAAGAGCTCCCAACACATCCGGTAGGAAAGCAGCCCGGTTAGCTCAGTGCTCGGACTATTTGGTACGAAAAGTTAAAGCCAATGCAAGTTTAAAAACATAAAAGGCTCAAAAAGTTTCTGACAGGAACGCTGCTAAAAATTTAGAGGCTAAAAGCAGAGCACGGAAATTGAAGTCAAGTTTTATAAAAAAATATTCTTGCTGCATAATGAATGACGAAACGTATGTTCTGACAGATTTTTCGCAACTTCCTGGTCAAAGAGTTTATATTGCTGTTGCTCGAGGGAATGCTGAAGAAAAGTTCAGGACCCAAAAGCTGACAAGATTTCCCAAAAAGTTCTTGGTATGGCAAGCAATATGCAGTTGCGGCAAAAGAAGCCAAACATTTGTTACAACGGGCTATATAAATAGCAAAATTTACATCAAGGAATGTTTACAAAAAATTATGCTTCCATTCATAAGACTTCATAATGTGTCCACTTATTTTTGGCCTTACTTGGCATCCGTCACTATGGTAAACAAGCCCTTGAGTGGTACAAGAATAATAATGTGGTATTTGTACCAAGAGAGGCAAATCCTCCAAACTGCCCGGAGCTAAGGCCAGTGGAGAGATATTGGGCTCTTTTTAAAAGAGAATTGAAGAGCACAAAAAAGGTGTCCAAAAGTATGGTAGATTTTAAAAGGAGATGGACTACATGTTCGAGCAAACTGGCTTTTTAAGTAAGTAGAGCTTTTGCTCTACTTTGGTTATATTCTTAAGTAGCACTAGCACACATATTTATATTTAAAATTAATGCTTCATTGTGCAAATAACATCTAAAATGTGTTTGTGGTTTTGTGTACGACTAAGAGGTTTTGTGTAGAGAAACACAATAATGATATTTAATGTTGATTGTATTTGCCACATTTAATTAATTAATATTATTCAACAATATTTGGAGAGGTCCTTAACGAACTCTATATCAAATTAATAATATTATTTTGTATGATAATCAGGGCAACCAAAAATATGCTATATAAAAAATGTGTTTTATGCGCATAAAAAATGCACTTAAAAACGAAAATGTGGTATTAAAATATAAAAAAAACATGTTTAAATGGATTGCCTAGATACCTACACATAGATCGAAAACTCGGCAGTCCAAAACCTAACTCAGTTGTGAAAACCCAGCAATTAAGCAAGCAGTCAATATATCCCTTAAAGACAGTAATTTTAATAATGTCTGAACACTTGGCTGACACCAACCTACATATTTTGGGTCATTTGTCACGTGTATAATTATAATTAAAACTTTTCAAAATTTCCAATATGGACTTTAAAAAAAATAGCAAAATATTTGAAGATTCATCGTCACACTATTTAAGAGGCCATTAAACAGTATAAGGAAGTCTGGAAAATTGAAAGAAAACCTGGATCGGGAAGAAAAAAAGGTCTAACAGATATTGGAAAAGCATAAGCAGTCGAACACCTCTTTCGAAAAGCACCGAATAATTTTATCAGAAAATCAACTCGTAGCCAAGAAGCATTCGAGTTTAAGTTATTAAAATTGACCCTACATTTGCTACAGGCGCAGCGCTATGGGGCCTCAAAGTAGGGTACCTACGACATGTAAAATAAACAAATAAATACGTGCCATTTTTTTGTTTCCCATCCGATTTCAAAGCATTTAAAAATTTTGGGAAGCACTCGGCTGGGTCTTGAAAAAATATACTCGCGTGTGCTATTTATCTCTTACAATTTCCGAGTTTTAGGCATTTCAAAATTGAAGTAATATTTTCGAAGGACGGAGTTTTAAAGTGGCATATATTTGAATCTAATTGAGATATTGACTTGAAATTTCTTTTAGAAGAACAAAAATTAACTTATCTAAACAAAAAAAAAATAGTTTGGAAAAATGTGGATCAAATTGTTCCTAATATTTGCAATCCTATCAAAATTTTGATACAAATTTTAGTTTTAGGAGCTCAATAAATATATAATATGTAATAAAATCTTTATTTTTTAACAAAATTAAACGAAATTTTCAACGTTTTTTAAATTTTTCATTTTGAATAACAATGTGAAAAATAAGTTGTCAAAACGTCAAAGGAAATCCCGCAATTCCTAAAAATTGGAGCAAAAATTCAAAAAATTGTATTTTTTACAATTTTGCTCATAAGATCCACATTTTATACGGAGCTGGGAAAATACTTTGGGAATAATTAGGAATCACATCAAGGTTTCCAAAACTGCTTCTGATCCCAGCTTTGGGATATTAGAACAAGTGGCTCAAATTTTAAGTTTTGATAAAAAATAGGACAAATTGCCAAAAGCGTAGGGGCGACATATTTAAAAACTATGACATGTTTTTTATATCTAAATTTTCTCCGTAAAGATATCTTACAGAAAAACATAAAATTGGTATACGTCCTTAAATAAAGTTTTTTATACCCTACACCACCATAGTGGGGAGGGTATAATGGATTTGTGCAGATGTTTGTAACGCCCAAAAATATTAGTCTAACACCCACCTTAAAGTATACCGATCGACTCAGAATCACTTTCTGAGTCGATTAAACGATGTCCGTCCGTCCGTCCGTCCGTCCGTCCGTCTGGCTGGCTGGTTGGCTGGCTGTCCATGTAAAGCTTGTGCGCAGAGTACAGGTCGCAATTTTAAAGATATTTCGATAAAATTTGGTACATATCATTTTTTCTGCCCAAGGACGATCCCTATTGAAACTGGCTGAAATCAGTTCATTATTTGACCTAGCTCCTATACAAATGTCCTCCCGAAAGTGGATTTTATCCGTCACAAATGTTTAATTTATATAGGTATCTACACAAATTTTTGTCCAAATAAGTTTTATATATATGGAATTCATGTCACCAAATTTTATCATGATCGGTCCATAATTAGTCATAGCTCCCATATAAGGCCTGCTTCCGATAATCACTTTAACGAGCATAAATCTCCTACCAATGTTGGTATACACATAAAAGTCAACATAAATAACTTTCATATAAACATTAATCACGTGACCAAATTTTGTGGTGATCGGTCCATAATTTGTCATAGCTCCCATATAAGGCCCACTTCCAAAAATCACTCACGAACATAAATTATTGAAATTTTGAAAGAAAAATGTTTTTGCTCATTTACTTAGTGTAGGGTATTATCTGGTCGGGCTTGACCGACCATACTTTCTTACTTGTTTTAAATAAAAAAAGAGTTAAGTCACCTTTTCGCCCAAAAAACAGCACATATCTACTATTTTTTGAATATTTAAATTGAAAATCGTTTATTTTCGGATCAGTAATCGATATTGCTCTGAAGTTTTTTGCATATTATTGATAATTTTGTTGTCTAATTAACAAAAAAAATTCGAGTCCATTGAGTTCAAAAGTACGCCCTATATTTTAAAAAAAGCGGACCAATGTATGGCAAAATTTCAAAATTTAAATTTTGAAACGCCTATAACTCGGAAATTATAAAAGATAAATAGCACACAAAAGCATGTTTTTTCAATACCTAGTCGAACGCTTCACAAAAATTTAAAAATCTTTGAAATCGGATGGAAAACAAAAAAATGGCACGTGTTTAAGGTACCCTAATTTGAGCCCCCATAACGCCGACCCTGGAGCATTTGTGGGGTCTATTTCAATAATTTTAAACTCGAATACTCCTTGGCTACATCCACGTCAAATTTTATTCCGATCAGGCTATCCCTTTAGAAATGCCAGATTTATTTCCAAAAATTGTTGATTCTGCTCTACGGTGATGTTGACAGTTTGCTGCACTAAACCAATATAAATGTCGCTGTATGCATACAGCTTGTATTTATACTAAAACTGTAAACAAAATTTGTAAAAAAACTTTAAATTGAATGCGCTGTCCAAAAATTAGGTGACTTGTTCGCTGACATAGCAATACTTAAGCACATACAAGACAGTTGTTGTTGTTGTTGATTAAAATTCATTTTTCCTTGGGCATGCGCAGTAATGACTAAAATTCTACTATTTATATAAAACACAAGTGTGTGTATCTGTTTGTAGAAATTTAATGTGTGTGCATCAGCTATTTATACTAAAACTTTAAACCGAAGCGCATGGGAATTTTTGTACTAAAGTGCTGAACGATAATAAATTGAAGGTTATTCAGTTAGGAGTAAAATCTATTAAATGTTGCAGAATTTTTGTATTTTTGTAAGTTTTGTAACTTTTGAATCGTATGAGGTATCTTAATGAAATTTCGCATTTGTGGAGTTGAGGTGTTTTAGAGTTGACTTGAGCAGTGTAAATTTTGGTACTTACATCTGGGAGGTTGTGAGTGGATCTCCAAAGTGGGTGGTTACACATCTAAAATATAAAGTTTAATACATTCTAAGAAACTGTCTTAGAAAGAAAAAAAAAAAAAACAATTGAAATATTAGTATTATGAGAAAGATCTTTGAAAGACGCTTGTGTAAGCCAAAAATATTTAAATTTTTTTAATTTTTTTGGAAAATTTTAAGTTCTGTTAATCTATATATGTATATGAATAAAATCTAAACTAATATGTTAAAACTTTTTTTCCATAATCTCTATCCGTCAAGTCGTGACAAATAATCAAAAATTTCATACATTTTGACAAAAACTTAACTTTAATATTAATAAGAACAGGCTTCAAAAATTACTTATAATAAATTTTAAATTTTCTTAAACCAACATTTTAAGTGTAGGATTTGTAGCATGTAACGGTCTGAATTAATAAATAAATATTTGGCTGTTGCATGAGTTGAAGAAGAAGTAGCATGCTTTTAGTTCCGGCTCCTGTCTCGTCGGTAAATGGGAGGATTCGTACTTCTATCACTCGTACAGAAGATTAACTACTACAGAAAGCTAACTTAAAAATGCATGCTTATTATGTTGGTGGTAAAAAGAAAAGAAATAGTACAAAGATAAAATAATTTGAATATTCATGTTCTAATAATCATCACTTAATCTGCATGATTTGTGTTCGATGTTACCACAAATAATATACCCTTTCCCAACCATGAGCGTATATTTAGTTCATATATCATTAAACACGATCCCAAATAAATTTAATTTTTATAATATTTATTAAATAAAAAAAAATTTACCAACAACAATTTTATTGCTTAAAATAAATTTAAAGTTAACTATTTTCGAACTGTTCAATCATGTATAAAAATATAAATACAGATGCAAAAATTACAACATTGCGAAATTTAGGTTAATAAAGATTCATAATTAAGCAAAAAAAAAAATAAATAAAAAAAATAATAAAAAAAATGTTTGTCTCCGACAGGAGTTGAACCCGTAAACCAACGAAGTAACAATACTTTGTTACTATTGATCGTTATATGTGTTTTGTTTTCAACTTATTTGTTTTCTTTAATGTTGTTTTTCTGTTTTGTTTTCAATAAAAATAAATTAAAATTAAATTAAATTAAGTAATCATAATTTAATTAAAAATGTTAATAAATAGCAAAAAAAAATATATATAAAAAAATTATGCCTTGGTCAGGATTTGAACCCGGGTTTGCTTAAGACACAATTTGTTTGGTAATATGAATTCAGGCAACTTACTTAAATTTGGTTTGCATTTAAACTCTTTTGTTGTTGTAATTGTAGTTAAAAAAAGTAGTATAAATATAAAGAAATGCAACTCTTCATAAAAAGGTGAAGTCTAAAAATAGATCTGGCGTGTTTAACAAATGCGGCGAATTCAAACTAGCCAATCAAATTGTGTATATTTTTAGCTTTCAGTGAAATGTTTAATGTTAATAATAATTAATTATGTTTTTCATGATAATATATACATTAAAAAACCTTTTTGTTACGTTTTTGGTCTTATTTTAATGGATTTTAAATTTTCTACACCATTTTAATAGTTGTTTTGCAATTTTCTTACAAATAGGCGGATTTCTAGGGCATGTATATATTATCATTAACAGTAGTACTGTTGTAACATAATTAACATAATCAATCACTGTTGTTAACAGACCGAGCAAACACTTTACATTCCAAAGTTCATTAAAAGTAGTTTTAAATAGGTATAAATATAGGAAAAAGGAAACCTACATTTGTTTACTTGCACTGCAATGTCAACGTTGAAAGATCTTTCAGTGTCGTATTGGTGATTCCAAAATTTGATGATTTTCGTAGATGAAAATTACCTTTTTTACATTTATATTAAAAATCATTATTTAATCTAATTTTTGTTATATACTTTTGTTTTTTTTTAATTTCTCTAGTTTTTTTTCTTTTTATATTAAAACAAGTAAGAAAGTATGGTCGGTCAAGCCCGACCAGATAATACCCTACACTAAGTAAATGAGCAAAAACATTTTTCTTTCAAAATTTCAATAATTTATGTTCGTGAGTGATTTTTGGAAGTGGGCCTTATATGGGAGCTATGACAAATTATGGACCGATCACCACAAAATTTGGTCACGTGATTAATGTTTATATGAAAGTTATTTATGTTGACTTTTATGTGTATACCAACATTGGTAGGAGATTTATGCTCGTTAAAGTGATTATCGGAAGCAGGCCTTATATGGGAGCTATGACTAATTATGGACCGATCATGATAAAATTTGGTGACATGAATTCCATATATATAAAACTTATTTGGACAAAAATTTGTGTAGATACCTATATAAATTAAACATTTGTGACGGATAAAATCCACTTTCGGGAGGACATTTGTATAGGAGCTAGGTCAAATAATGAACTGATTTCAGCCAGTTTCAATAGGGATCGTCCTTGGGCAGAAAAAATGATATGTACCAAATTTTATCGAAATATCTTTAAAATTGCGACCTGTACTCTGCGCACAAGCTTTACATGGACAGCCAGCCAGACGGACGGACGGACGGACGGACGGACGGACGGACATCGTTTAATCGACTCAGAAAGTGATTCTGAGTCGATCGGTATACTTTAAGGTGGGTGTTAGACTAATATTTTTGGGCGTTACAAACATCTGCACAAATCCATTATACCCTCCCCACTATGGTGGTGTAGGGTATAATGAAGAAAAATTAAAATAGTTAAAAAGTTTTGTCACACACTGTTCACTTATGTTAATTATAGAACGGGGTTTCTGATCCGCTCAAGTTCTGTCGATCTTACTTATTTAACCGATTTAATATGGTTTTTTATCTCCTTTTATAATTTTTATACTTTTTTTTTGCTGTTCTATTCTTTTTTGACACTTGTTGTGGCGCAAAAGTAATCCTCTTATCAGAAAATGCTATAAATTTTGCGATTGGCCCCTAATGTCAGTTCTGTTTTGACATTTGTGTAGTAAACACATGCGAAATACACGTTAATAAACAATGTTAAGCTACACTGCTCCAGAACGGGGAATATTGCTGACTATTTATTTGACCAATAATCGGCAAAATTTATAGCATTTTCTGATAGGAATATTAATTTTGCGCCACCTGTACTTATGTAGTAAAATAAAAAAAAACTTCTTGGTCACAACAGACAAAAGTGTTCCGATTTCGGTGAAACCATATCGGGGTTTACCTATATCATCCTCTGTTTTTGGCTGTAGCTGTAGACTTATTCTTCTAACTTGTAGCTGATTGGCCAAAACGAGTTAAGTAAAAAAATTGTCTGTTACATTTATTCCAGATTTTTTGCAGAAATCGACCAGATCTAGAACGATTTTTTCTCCTACATTTACTTATCCCTGAACACCAGGTGGCTTGCTTGTATAAATAATACCATTCAACGGATAGTTATTGGCTGTGTTACACAACCAAAATATTTTAGTTCCATATTTAACTGGCTTCGAGGGAATATATTGAGTGAATTTCAATTTGGAAACAAATTTAAACGTAGATTCTACATCAACATATGTCAGATATCGGAGATAGTAGAGGTTTTATCTGTTTGTTTGCGTGATGATCTTGAAAACGCATTGTCGAAACGTATTAGGCGTTGTATTTGCTGAAATCTATCGCAACTTGACGATGCTTTGTTTAAAGGATGACTGTAATTTCCCCAAAGAATTGAAGGAGGATCATCGTTGCTACCATTTAAAACCATGACCAGCATAATTCCAAAGAAAGCATAAAGTTCTTCCATTGAATTCAATAAATTTGAACAAAAACAGACAAATAAAAACACGGGTACCTTTGTCAGGAGTCTACGTGTGCAAATATTATCAATACGGTTAGGGTTGAAATAAGTTCAGTTACAGCATTTATGTTTTATTGTCTTTGAAAATTTACAGTTTTATTGGTACTTTGTTCAAGAATTGTTCAAAAATTAGTCTTATGGTCGTAAAGGGGTTAATGCTTAATGAATTTGTACAATATTTTAATAAAATTATCTTATTTTTGATAATTTTTATATTGCATGGTTTAAATTTCATTTAACTTAATACAATTTAAGTAATTTCTGGGTGACTCTTTATATTATCAATTTAATTAAAGAGTAAATTAAGTCAACGAAAAATTAACAAATAGAAAAGAAAATACAGTGCAAACCACATTACTTTATTACTTTATGAACGAACATTTTATGAAAATAAAAATGCTACAAAAATATGCTGTCAGGAGACAAATATACAAAAATATGCTATGAAAACCAAAATATTCACTATCAAATCGAATCCAGATTTCTTTAGATTGTATGAAACGGATTAATAACTAACTCATAGCTTTTTATACGACACACAGCAAAAAATATCATGTTGCATATTTTTGGTTGCCCTGATGACAACATTACAAACTAAGTAAATAAAAGCATGTATGTATTAACGTAAACATTGACTACATACATTTGCATACGTGAACATAAAAAAGGTGTTTCCAACAAGAGGAGTTATTTTGTCACTTTTGAAGCTTTTATTCTTTGACATTTGACAAGTAGAAACTACGCCATTACTAAAAATGGAACCATACACGATTCAACAACGCACAGTGGGGCAGAATCAAAATTTTTTGGAAATAAATCTGGCATTTCTAAACGGATTGCCCGATCGGAATAAGGAGTAGCCAAGGAGTATTCGACTTCAAGTTATTAAAATGGACCCTACAAATGCTCCAGGCGCGGCGCTATGGGGGCTCAAAGTAGGCTACCTTCGACATGTAAAATTTTTAAACAAGTGCCATTTTTTTGTTTTCCATCCGAATTTCAAAGATTTTAAAATTTTTGGGAAGCGATCGGCTAGATCTTGAAAAAACATGTTTGCGTATGCTATTTATCTCTTATAATTTCCGAGTTATAAGCATTTCAAAATTGAAATTTTAAAATTTTGCTATACCTGGTCCGCTTTTTTAAAGATATAGGGCTTACTTTTGGACAGAATTGACTCGAATTTCTTTTGTTAGTTAGACAACTAAATTACTAATAACAATTATGGATCCAAAAATAAACAATTTTCAATTTAAAAAATCCAAAAATAGTAAATTTTTGCAGTTTTTTGGGTGAAAAGGAGACATAACACTTTTTTTATTAAAAAAAAAAACTTTATTTAAGAACATATAACAATTTTATGCGCTTCCGTAAGGTATCTTTAGGGAAACCATTTCGGTAGAAAAGACATGTCTTGTTTTTCTAATATGTCAGCCCTACGCTCTACGGAATTTGACCTATTTTTTATCAAAATTTTAACTTTGGACAACATGTTCTAAAATCCCAAAGCTGGGATCAGAAAACAGAAAGCAGCTTTAGAAACCTTGATGTGATCCCTATTTATTCCCAAAGTATATTCCCAGCTCCGAAGGAAATGTGGAACCTATGGGCACAATTGTAAAAAATACAATTTTTGGGATTTTCGCTTCAATTTTTAGAAATTGCGGGATGCCCTTTGACCTTTTGACAATTTTTTTTACATTTTGTTATTTGGAATGAGAAATTCAAAAAACGTTGAAAATCTCGTTTCGTTTTACTAATAAATAAAGATTTTATTACATATTTATTGAGTTTCTAAAACTAATTTGTTTTGTTCAGATAAGTTAATTTTTGGTTATACAAAAAAATGTCTGGTCAATATCTCAATTATATTCAAAAATATGTCACTTTAAATCTCCGTCCTTTTAAAATATTGCGCCTGGAGCATTTGTAGGGTCCATTTTAATAACTTAAACTCAAATACGCCCCCGTCAAATTTTATCACGTCCCTCAAGAACAACCGAGAATATTGCTGAAGTAGCCCAAAGTGTCATTACACCGTATTTTGGATGATATTGATCTTGACAATGTTTACTTTCAACAAGACGGCGCTACGTGCCACACAAGCAACGAAACCATTGCCCTTTTACGGGAAAAGTGTTCGGACCGTGTTATCTCTCGTAGAGGTGATCACAATTGGCCACCGAGATCTTGTGATTTAACACCTTGCGACTTCTTCCTTTGGGTCTACGTCAACTGCCCAGCGTCGATTCAAGACCTCAAAGATAGAATACGTGGGGCTATCGAGAACAGCCACTTTGCGATTTGGTTATGGAAAATTTCATGAAAAGGATATGGTCCTGTAAGCGTGGTCATGGTAGCCATTTGGCTGATGTTGTTTTTCGTTATTAACGGCATACCTCCCTCTTTATTATGAAATAAACATCCTATCATTTATCTCAAAAAATGTAATTTTTCTTTGAATACCAAAACAACACTTCTTGTTGGATAACACTGTAGTTATTTTATTAACATTACAGCACGGTCCATGTTAATTTATTAATGGACAATTTTTTTTGCGTAAAAGCCTGCACTGAATGGAGTTCAATTTCACTTAATGTTTGTATTTTTATATTTGTTCAGTAAATTTAAAACAAACACAGTAAGTAATATATGTAAATAAATATATTGCGAAAATGTGCTATATTTATAAAAAAATATTAAATACTCACATATGATAGTTACGTGTTATATGACATTTGATGTTCCATTTAAAGGCTTTTTGTGTAATTTTAAATACTTTATTATTTTGGCATATACAAGGTGGCGCAAAAGTAAACTTCCGATGTTTTTTGTCTGTAATTAAAAAAAAAAATTAAAAACTTTGATTCTCCTTGTGGATTATTTTTATTTGGTCTTTTAATTTTTTTTTACATCAAGTCTAGAATATGATGTCATGTAAATGGCCGCCGCCTCAGTTGGTTGTCATTTGAGCCCTTTTTATGGTATTTTCCATCACACATTTTTGACGGATATTGTCTTTAAGAGCTGCAAGAGTCTGAGGCTTGTTGACATAAACCCGCGACTTCAAAAAGCCCCATAAAAAGAAGTCTGGAGCGGTCAAATTAGGCGATCTTGCTGGCCAGTGCAAGTCGCCAAAACGCGAGATTAGGCGCCCGGGAAATGCATCCTTCAGCATATCGGTTGTGGCACGTGCAGTGTGTGCCGTTGCACCTTCCTGTTGGAACCACATGTTTTCCAATCCCAATTCATCAAGTTGCGGCAAAAAGAACTCGTTGATCATTGCTCTGTAGCGCTCACCATTCACAGTAAGCATTTGACCCCCGACGTCTTCGAAGAAAAAAGGTCCGATGACTCCTCAAGCGAAAACAGCACACGATACAGTGACTTTGAGCGGGTGTAATGGCTCTTCGTGGGTTACACGCGGATTTTCAGTGCCCCAGAAGCGTAAATTTTGCTTATTTATGTACCCGCTAAGATGGAAATGGGCCTCATCACTCATGATTATTTTTGATGAAAAATCATTTTCCTCTTGGTGGTGATTAAGGATGGCTTGAGCGTATGTTAGACGCGATTGGCGGTCAGCGTCTGGACTATGTATGGAAACATCTTCAAATCTTGTACCAAAATTCGCTGTAAAGACCGTCGACTGATACCCATTTGCGTGGCACGTCGTCTGGTCGATGTCGACGGCGCTTCCATCATCCTCGGCTACAGCAGCAATATTCTCTGCAGAACGGCTACTCCGGGGTCTTCCACGTCTGTTATCGTAATGAACCAGCAGAGACCAACGCCGAATGCCTAAGAGTCGGTTAAGCCGAGCCGCCGAGCCGCCGAGCCGCCGAGTCGATATATTAGGACATTATGACAATATGACTGATAAGAGACCTTGTGAATTGACCAATAATATAAATTAACATTACAATGCATTTACTAATAGGTATGCTAGAGATTTCGATTTAAGGCAATGAATGAATTTTACTACCGAAATGTTTTTGTTCGTTTAAGATTTATGAAGTTTGTTTTAAATCTCTTTAGCTTCTTTTAAAGCATTTAACAAGTAGTATTCTCCGAAGCAAACTGTATTATTTAACATTTCAGCATTAAATATTTGGCATCAGTGTTTGTATTGCTTGCTTAAAATTAGCAAAAGCACCTAAAAAAATGCTTTACTTACAGTTTTTCAGCAATTACGTCCAAGCTATAACAAACAGTAAAAGTCAAAAAATAAAAAAGTGCTTATTAACTTATAGTGGTACAGTGAGATGTTATCTGCTTGCGCAGCCAGTCACAGCGATAAAATTCACAAATGCTGAAATGCTGTGAGCAGTTCAGTATTTTTGTTTTTTCCTATGCTTTTGCTCTGCTTTTTGCTGCGCTCTTTCACTTACAAAAACTGCTTAATGTTTTTATTAATGTTCATAAATAATGTATGTATGTGTGTATGTGTGTAACATTTCAAAGAGAATGGTGCAAACACACAGTTAATTTCTGAACATTAAAAAAACCTTAAGCAGTTGTTTGTAAGTGAAAGAGCGCAGCAAAAAGCAGAGCAAAAGCATAGGAAAAAACAAAAATACTGAACTGCTCACAGCATTTCAGCATTTGTGAATTTTATCGCTGTGACTGGCTGCGCTATCTGCTTGCGCAGCCTGTACCACTATAAGCTAATAAGCATTTTTTTATTTTTTGACTTTGCTGTTTGGCTTTGCTTGTTTATTATCTCGTAGTTGTAGTTAAGCAAATAAGTAAAACTGAAACACAGTGAAGCAAAAACAAACTCTGTTTGGCATGAGTAATTTTGTATTGTTAACTCTGTTATATTCACTTGTTGATTATTAAATAAATTTGAATATGATTTTAAAAGTTTGTCCTAAGACAATATTATTTTTTTGTTTGTTATTAGAATAAATGATAAACAAATATAGTCTATCATTATTAACATTAAATTGACCTTTGATTATTTTATGTTTAATTTACTGTGAAATTTACACAAAAAAACAAATTACAAAGAATTTTTGATTAAAAATTGTTGAATGTTTATTGAAGCATTAAACTTGGCATATAAATCTATACAAAAATACTGTATTTCAAACGAGTTCAATATTGAAATCTAAAAAAAATAACAACAAAATTATAATCATTTATCTACAGCAGATAACATTTTGTTATTTTTTGTTAACATTAAACCAAAACACACAAACAAAATAGAAGAGAAAAAAAGTTTAAATATCAAACAAAAACAAATAATAATGAAAAATGTAAATGATTGCTTAAAAGAAATTTTTCGAAACAAAATAATTTCTGCCTAAAATTGCATTATTTAAAAGACTGGGTAAAACATACATACGTATAATTTAAGAGGAGGATTTGCAACTTTATTTAAAAATTGTTTAAAAATATTAATAAAATTTAAAATTCTAGCTTACCTTGTTCTAAATTATATAATTAACCTAAAAAGTATAAAAAATAATTTTCAACCGATTGCCAAACTCAACAAAAGCTTTTATTTTATAACCAGAAATATGTAGAACAATTTACAAATATGCTGTCTGACACAAGTTAGGGTACATACAAGATTCGTTCTATTTAAATATAATCCTGCTGTTTTAATTTGAATGAAGTCTCTCGTTTAAAAACTATAATGGTCAACCTCACACTCCAGCAACCTAAGTTGGCCATTTAAACAAAAGAAGAAAAACAAATCATTGAATAGCAAAGCCAGGACTAGAACGAAAGGAAACAAAATATCAATAGCTGTTAAAATAAAATGTTCGTATAATATGAATGACAATGACACATTTCTGTGTGACAAAAACATCTACACAGACATACAATGTAATTATCAAAAGACCTACCAACATACTTCCTCTTCCATTGTTTGTTCTCTATAAATGAGTATTTTAAGAATTTCAAATATAATGGATTCAACAGCACCATAAATGAGTGTTGGTGACAAAAGTTACAAAAAATACAAAGCGTTCCAAAAAAAAAAAAACAAAAAATAAAAATAAACCACTAAACAAACCAACAACAAAGAATTCTCACTTATTGTTTTATAAAAAGTAATATTGTAAAGAAATAGACAGAACTCCCTAGAATAATGTGTTAGAAAGTTAAAAATAGTTTGAGCTATCGAAAGCTTTGTGTGGACAAGTTCAAGCTATTTAAGACTTTCTACAAATAAGGTTTAGATATCAAGGGCTTTCTAAAAGAGAGCTTGACCTATTGAAAACCTTCTATAGAAAAGCTTGTGCCATCGAAGGTTTTCTATAGATAAGTTTGACCTTTATTTAAGAAAACTTAAACTTCCAATGCCATTCTATAACAATGCTTAGTGCATCTAAGACGAAGAAGTTGAACTGTTGACTGATGATTTCTACAGACAAGTTTGAGAGAAAGCTTTCTGCAGATAAGCATGCGATATCAAAAACTTTCTGTAGATAAGTTTAACCTGTACTGAAGAAAGCTGTACATACTGTTGAATGCTCTCTATAAAAATGCATGATGTACAGAAATCAGAAAAGCATGGGAAACTTGTATGTAAACGGCTTTCTATTGACAAGCTTCAGATATTGGAAGCATTCTATAGAAGTGCTTGATATAAGCATTCCAGGCTTTATATGGAAAACCTTGAGATATCGGATGATATTTTACAGAAAATCATGATTTTTGTTTTCTAGACAAAAACTTGATCTGTTGAAGGTTTTTATGGAAAGGTTTGAGGTATTAATATCTTTTTATAAAGTAGATTGAACTCTCGGATTTTATGTAAATTCTTAAGGTAAGAAATATTATACGAAATCCTGATATATTTATGAAAGCATTTGGTGTAAAAGCTTTTATTCGCCATCGTTGAAAAAGTTAAGCCACAAATCGTGTTGAAGTTTGGAATTCAGATTTTAATTTTTTTATGGAAAAACGCAAATAGTCTTTTTTTCTTTTAAAGGCTAACTAGATTCGAAACAGTATTTAAAATGTTAGGTACCAGAGCAGATTCTTGGACATTATACATTATACCCTACACCACCAAAATATTAATCTAACACCCACCTTAACCTTTATATGCTCGGGATTGTAACTTACGTTGGCGGTCGGAAGTCTACATTTGTGTCAACATATGAAAAAAAGACTAGTACGCAGAGTGTTATACTTGAATGCATATTTAATAAGAATATGTATATGATTTATAGATACAAAGTTAAGTTGAAAATGTTAAGATTTCATTAATGGTACAGCATTTACCTATAGAAACAGGAGAACTAACGAGTGCTATTTCAATAGCCAGGCATGTAGGAGCATGGCCTAATACCTTTGGATTTTCAGAGCGCTATACAATTGCTGGCATGATGAGCTGTTATGCAAGACTTCGCGGTCTGCTTTCATTTCATTTTGCACAAATATTTTGTTTTGAAGAACAGTACCAAGAGCGAGATTTTTAGACATCAAATGCCTACCCAGATTCAATGATGTGAAAAAATTGTCACAGATTATCGTTCCTCCGGTATTTTCCCAAGTCTTTGTACGACACTCTCTCCTACTTAGGTTACACAACTTGCATTTGAGCTCTTTCCTGTATAAATCTCGATGTTGAAAGGATAGAATTACTTTGCATCGCATGCAAACCAGACTTTTATGCCATACTTTGTGGGCTTGGAAGTACTGCTTAAATCTAGTTCTTCCGCGATACGCAAATAGTTGTTCGTCAACTGTTATTTCCCCCGATAGTTGAAAGTACCTGCGAAGATTGTTGTTCATTAGATCCCATAATGCGGAAATTGGAGTAGCCTTATCGTTAACCAGTCGAGCAGCTCTAGTATGCTCGCTATCAAACCGAATGAAACTCAAAATTTCTTTGAACCGAGATTTCGGCATTACTGCACTGTAATAACATACTAATTGAGTATTGACTGTTTTTCAAGTATAAACGTTTTATATTAAAAATAAAATTTTTGAAATATACACAATACAAAAATGAAAAAGCTTACTATAAACATTCTCAAACAAAGTATTTACATACAAGTAACATTATAATCAACACCTCCCCTTAATGTTACAATTGTATTATACATATAGCGCAAAACGAAAAACTTCATCTAGTAATTAACAGAATTATGAACAATATTTAAATGCTTTCTAAAATTTTCAAAAAATGGCTTTGAAAGGGGTTTAGTTAAAATATCTGCTAATTGTTCCTTAGAATTAACAAAACGTAGATCAAATTCGCGTTCACAAAATTTTTCTCGAATAAAGTGATATTTCACATCAATATGTTTGGTCCTTTTATGATATTCAGGATTCTTTATAAGTTTAATTGTGCTCTGATTATCCAAATATAAATAATTTTCTGCTATATTGTATGTAATTTCTTTCAAAAAACGTTTCGTCCATACTATGTCTTTAACAGCTTCACATGCAGCAATATATTCAGCCTCAATAGTTGACAGTGCAACAGTACGTTGTTGTTGAGATCTCCAAGTAACTGTGCACTCACCCAGTTTTGTTACAATTCCGGAAGTTGATCTACGATTTTCAATATCTCCAGCGTAATCAGAATCAGAAAAGGTTTTTAACATATAACCGTTTTGTTTTGTATACAACAAACCATGATTGAGTGTTCCTTTAAGATATCTTAATACTCTTTTTGCAGCATTTATATGCACTTGACATGGTTTCTCCATATATCTGCTTAACACACAAACGGCATATGAAATATCAGGTCTGCTTATTATTGATACATATATTAATGAGCCAATCAATTCTTTATAAAGAAATCGTTCATTTGATTCTTCAGCATTAATATGATTTATCCAGCCTGGTTCCAAAGGAGTAGACACAGAATTACAATCTTGCATAGAAAATCTTTTAATAACCTTCTCCATGTACTGCTGTTAATTAAGAAATATTGCGTCTGAACTCAAAATTTGTATTTGAAAACCAAGAAATTTATTTATTTGGCATTCTTTCATTTCAAAATTCTCACTGAGATGATTTAACAGATCATTAGCAAGTTTGTCGTCATTATATATTAACAACCCCCACTTACTTTCATGCTAAATTTGTCCAGAATTTCACAAAATTTTTTATTAAAACATCTTGGAGCGTGTTTTGATCCGTAAAGACTTTTCTTCAATAGGCAATTTTTGTGTGATTCTTTAATATATCCAGGTGGTTGACTCATATAAATTTCTTCATTTAAATCACCGTACAAAAAGGCAGTCTTTATATCAAATTGTTTTATAGCCATTCCTTCAGATACTGCTACTGCTAACATAAGACGAACAGAGTCATACTTTACCACAGGACTAAAAGTTTCTTCGTAGTCTAGACCATATTCTTGAGTAAATCCTCTAGCTGCTAAGCGAGCTTTGTATCGCTCAACTGTGTTATCAGCTTTATATTTGATTTTATACACCCAGCGACAATCAACTAATTTTCTTCCATCAGGCAATTTGCAAAGTTTCCATATCTTATTTTTCATTAGCGCATTATATTCTTCGTCCATTGCTATTTTCCAATTTTTGGAGTTTTTAGATTTTATAGCTTCTTCGTAAGTAATAGGTTCTTTTAAGTCTTCATCCATTATGGAAAGAAACATCTCATCAATGTTAATTTTTTTTTCTTGGATTGGGTCTTAAATTATATCTGGTACTTTCTGTTCTTCTTGTATTAATGCTTTCATTTTCAATATCAACTAATTGTAAACTTGAATTTTCAGACTGATTTGAAATTGAAATAACATCTTGGATAATTTCTTCTACTTGTTCAACATTAAAGTTATTAGTTTCCAAATTCTGATTTTCTTGACTTATTTCTTGATTATTTTCATCCATTCGCTCAATATTTATATCGTTGCATACATTATTTTCAGATTGTACATTTTGACCTTCTTGATTTACTTCTTTATTATTTAAACATTCTTCAAAGGACTTGAAAAGGCAAATACTATAATTATCATCGTTGTATTCATTGTTAATTATAATCTCAAGTTCATCACAAAAAATGACATCTCTATATATTTCGATTTTATTGTTATTTTCAAAAAATATACGGTATCCTTTAACATTTAAATCAAATCCGACAAAAATACCTTTCTTACTTTTTGCATCCCATTTTTTTCGTGTCTGTTTTGGAATATGTGCAAAAAGTTGAGTACCAAAAACCTTTAAATGTTCAATTTTAGGAATTTTGTTAAACCATAATTCAAACGGGGATTTATTTTTGATTGAACTGGGGCCGGTTCTATTTAATACATATACAACATGATGTACAGCTTCTGCCCATAAAGATTTATTCAAATGTTTAGTTTGTAAAATACATCCAATCAGACGCCTGCCAAAAATAAAAGCCCAATGAATGCTCTGAATTCAATATTTATCACCTTATTCCACACCCTCTCCTTTGCCGTGCGGTTTTAATCATTCCACTTTTGAAACGTTTTTTCGGCTCTTGTGTTAGTATCAATCAGAACTTATTCAAATATCGATGGGATGAAAATCAAATGAAATACAGCTGGCTCGATGAGCCCTTTGGTAACACGAAATGGGCCAACAGCAGTGCCACGAAACACATTATGAGCACCCAGTCGAATTGCTTGAATAGGCAGATTGGAAAGCCAGGTGGTATTGCCTTTTGAAACAACGCGAGAAGCCGCCGTTCAAAAACTGCCTCCTCCTCCTCCTCATCGAAATCCAAATCTTCCTCATAATCTGCTTCGGACAATACGCCTTCTATCTGCTCATTGGATCGAATATCGTCTTCTTCAAGTATCATTTCGTTTTCGGCATACACAAACGTGCACAAGAAAGCAAATAGTAAAAAACATATTAAATGACATGTTCTACATGGCGCATTCAAAAAAATTTGAGTTTAGTAAAAGAGTCATGTGAATTTCCATACATTTTATATGGTGTCTACATTTGTAGCCTACCGGCCAGGAGATGATCATTTTGAAAAGTAGGGTCTCGACTGCTTAGACAAGATTTTTAGGAAGCTACTGAAAATTTCGGACCCTATTGTTGTGTAAATTTTTTTTTTTATTCAACTTTTTCTGCAAAAAGCTACAAATGTAGACTATACCGAACTATTTAGAAACACATTCTGATTAGATTTGACAATGTCCATCTGGCTGGCTGTCAGTGTAAATTTATACGCAAAGTACTAGTCGCAATTTTGTATTTATTTCGATAATATTGGCGGAAGCTCTTTTTTAGTTTTCATGGACGAAACATATTGAAACTTAATGAAATCGGTTTATTAATTTATATACTCCGCATGAAAATGTACTCCCGAAATATGAATTTATCGGTAATAAATGTCTGATTTTAATAAGCATTCACGTACATTCCGCTGCAAATAAGATGTATGTAAAAGAAAATCACAATTACATTACAGCCCGTATAAAGTCCATTTCCAAAAATCACTTTAATGTCTTCAAAATGTTAGTATCAATATAAAATTCAACATAAATAATTTGTATATACAGTATCGGCCATAACTAAAGCACCCTCTCAATGGATTTTTTCATATCATAACTTTTTTGCTGAAAAACGTTTTCATGGGATGTATTTTTTATATATTTTATTAACTTATATTGTTAATGTTCATATTATTAATTTTGTGAACAATTAATTTACAATGATTAAACATATTAAAACACAAAACGGGACGGACAAAACAGAACCACCCCCTTATAAGATGTTTACAAATTTGACTATGCTACTTCATATTTGCAATGTCAGTTTATGGAACTCACAACGGATGCACTTAAGAATTCCAGAAGATAAAAATAAAGGAAGGAGTAGTCTGCATCATTTTTTTGAGTTTTATATAGTTTATTTTAGTGCTTATCACCGCAAGAATTGATTAAAAAGTATTCAATTAACAGATCAGTTATTTCCAGGCTGATTCCAAAGTTTTTGCAGACTGGTCGTATATTACCGGCGCATTCTGGAATACATCCGCGTAAAATCACACGTTATGATGATTCCTTGATCAAAAGAGCAATGCAAAAAGATCCAACAGCATCAGCTTGTCAAGTAAGAAAAAGTTAAAATTATCCATAGAAGAGCAGTGGTAGCATTATTCAGCCGACGACCAGAAAAAGCCCGTTTATATCAGCTTAGAACAAGTGTTAGCTCTAAACATGATAAAAGTTTATCATGTGTAGACGTTGCGCAAATAAACTTCACCATATATAATAGTACTATGCGGTAACTCTGTATGTGGTGTAAAAACGGCTACTACATTAAAAAAACCAAATAATAAATAAATAAATAAATAAGAAGTAAATAAAAGAAAGTAAACTGTTTTTAAATTAATATAAATAAAAAATATACTGGTGCCTATACATTGGCAAGTGTGGTAGCTGACAACGCCGGCCAGAAGATACAGGTTTCTTTTTACCTTTGTGCCAAACAACGAGCCAGTGGAAAAACAAAAAGGAGCTCCTCAACCTAAGTGCTGACGGTAACAACAAGAAGGCTAGACTGGAGTTGGCCAAAGCCCACATCGACTGTAGTCTCCAAAAATGGAAGACAGTACTGTTCTCTGACGAATCCAAATACAAATTAAAATTTTTCGATGGGATAAGGCGTGTACGCAGACGAAAGACTGAATCCTAAATATTGCAAAGGGACAATTAAACATGGAGGGTCGGCAATGATATGGTCTGGGGTTGCTTTTCTGGTCAAGGAATTGTGCTAATTCATTAAGTTAATGGGATTATGGATCGGTTCATGTACCGTGATATATTGAAATATGTAATGTTGCCTTATTCCAGCGTAGAGATGCCACTTATAAAGAGGTTCCAATATCCAAATTTAAAACTTAAAAAAAAATATAATATGAAAAAAATCACTGAGGGGGTGCTTTAGTTATGGCCAATGCTGTATCAAGCAGACATTAAAGCAGGCCACCAAATTTGTTTATGGTCGGTCCTTAATTAGTCATAGCTTCCATATGAGGCCCACTTATAAAACTTACTTTAACATACACAAATTTTTTGTAAGTCTTTTACAATTTGTGTTCAGATAAAATTTAAGTCAAAGAAGTTTTATATGTATGCACATCCGGCCACAATTTTTTTACGATCTGCCCAAAATGAGTCATAGCCTACAATTATCGATCATACTAGCAAATTTTCAAGGAATCGGTCCAAAAATTCAGATTACAATTGTTCATAGCTCCCAAGCACACTTCCCAAAAATATATTTGTTTGTACATATAAAGCACATTACTAAGAACTATTAGGATTGATTGATAATGGACTCAAGATGTATTACTTGACTAAGACTCTTTATTACGCTATAAGATTTTTTGGCTGAGATTTTTGTTCAATAACAAAATAAAAACTTTAGATTATTACTATGTTAACAGTTGTTTTGCTAAACATTTTAATTTTTAATGTAAATATGGCCCTATTTTCTAGAAAAAGGATTTTGTTTGAACAAACAATTTTACTACGATATGTAATTTTTCTGTACAATTCATAAGCTATAGAACAATTTTTTGTAACTTAAGGTATTAAAGACTTCACCATATATCCTTTTTCCTCAAATACTTAGAACTTTATTTTGGTTTGCACTTTTCACTTAAAAACTCATAAAGTTTTAAATGAGGAACAATGTTTTGATAAAATTGTTATATTTCAACATAAATATGCCATTATTTTCTTAAAAAACTTAAATTTTTAAGAAAATATTTAAGCAGAACTTGCAGTTTTTGTGACCAATTCACACACTATATATACATTTTTAGCAGCTTCTGTCCTAGACAACTTTGGCATATATCCTTTTTATAAACATATGTTAAATTTTATTCTTAATTTGCACATTTAAGTTATAATTTTAAGAGTTTTACGATGAATAACAATTGTGTGGTAAAAAATTTAAAACTTCAAAATCAATATGCCTTTATTTTCTTAAAAAACATACCTTTTAAAAATAATATTTTACTACAATTTACAGTTTTAATTGCTGATACTTGTAGTGTAAATAGTTATTTTTTAACTAAAGTCCTTAAAAACTTCACCATATATCCTTTTCATAAACTTTATATTTAGACACATTTTAATCAAATTTTGAAGGTTTTGCCACGCATAACATTTGTTTTGTTAAAAACTCAAAATTTCATAAATGTAAATATGCCTCTACTTGTTCATAAACACCCTTTTTCAATAAATTAGTATACTACAATTTGCAGTTTTTGTAATCGATTAATATGATATATATACATTTTATGTAGCTGATGGCCTTTAAAACTTTGCCATATATCCTTTTTTTAAATATTTTAAATTAACCTTTTTTGCATTTGTTATGTTATTTATGAAAACTAGTGTTATTAATATATAACACAATATTCCCCCTAGCTATGTCCAAAATTTGAATCTGTTTACCAGCGTTTTAAAGGGACAAATGTTATTGTTTTTATCATCATTGTCTAAACTAGAATATGGTTTGTATGTATTTGTATATGAAATATAAATGGAAATTATAATGTCCTTGGTGTCTGTAACATTAGTAAAAGACAACAGTAACATTTCTGTAAGCATGTTTAATTTTTAAGTATTTTAATGTGAATAAAATAAAACATTTACTGTTACTTAAGAAAGCAAATTTCTTTGTTGTGGTAGAAAGTGAATTTGTTGTGTTTTTAAGTTTTATATATTTTTTCCAAGAAATGTCTCAAAAGCAACTTGAGCAGTTATAACAACAAAAACTAAATGCTATAGCGTTAGAATCATGAGCAAAAATTGAGGAGGGGTGGGGGGGGGGTTGTTTATATTTAACTATGTATATTAAAATGTACATACAAATGTTTTTGATAAGAATGACCTTAATTCGTATGATTGTTTAAAAGCTAAATTGAAAGCGAAATGGTTTTATGGTGATACTATTAATGATTTTTTCATAATTTAAAAAGAAATTTAAATCTAATGTTTCGTTTGCAATAAGAGAGCAGAAAGTACTAAATTTTGAAATAAATAACTTAGTGGGATTTATTAAAATAAATTAATATAATAGGGACGGAATGAAAAATATCGATAAAAATATTAGTTTTTGAACTTTTTCTCTTTTGAGTTCTAATGCTCATATAACATTTAAATTTCTCCAGAATTCATTTCAGTATTTTTTAGCATCTATTAAAAACTATAAACTTTGAACCTATTTTTTAAAGATGCGTGCGAGTTAAATTTTTAATAACTTTAGAGCTGTTAGTGAAATTTTATGATTTTGGGTATCATAGTTAAACTAATGAATAGCAGATATTTTTCTAGAAACCGGTTGCTCATCAAAAGAAGATGTAGCTTAGAAATTCTTCCTTGAACAAAGAATATCTCAAAAAACATATATTCCACAACATATATTCCATTTTTGTGTACATTTTTCTAACTAATTTTCCAATTTTTATAAACTTAGTCTTTTCTTAATCCTTAAAAGTTTTTTATTCAAATGTATAACTCAAGATAAGTAGCCGATTAAGTTTCGTAATAAGTCTAAAACTAATTGGACAATTTTCGGGGCCTTACTAAGGAAAGGACACTTTCCAATGTCGAAATAAAGATGATATAGATGCCAAAGTAGAAACGTTCACAAGTGCTCTGGTTGAATCGTTCGAGGACAGTCGTAGTAAACTTGGTGAATATAGGAAATCGTTCGAAAAGCCAAACAGGAATCCTCGAAACTTTTCTGTGAACAGGTAGATAACGTAAATGACTCATGTCCAACCGGAATATATGATCGATGACATGGGCAGGAGAGTGATGGATATGGAGGAGACTATGAAATGTTTAATGGTCTCTCATTTCCCACCTGGTATATAACACACCTTAAAAGTTTTTTACTCGAATGTATTACTCAAGACAAGAAGCCGATTAAGTTTTGTAATAAGTCTAAAACTGATTGGATAATGTTTGGGAGCTTACTAAGGAACCGTTTAGGACAAGACACTTTCCAATGTCGAAATAAAGAGGATATAGACGCCAAAGTAGAAACGTTCACAAGTGCCCTGGTTGAATCGTTCGAGGACTGTTGTACTCTACTAGAGCGGAGATCTGCCCAGGAGAAACCCTGGGTAACAGGGGAGATCCGATACCTTGGGAAGCCTCTCTTTTTAACCGGGCACGGCGTAAAAAACCGCAGTATACTGGGACGAGTATCGTAGTAAACTTGGTGAATAAAGGAAAATCGTTCGAAAAGCCAATCGAGAATCCTGTAAACTTTTCTGTGAACAGGTAGATAGCGTAATAGAAGTATCGAAGATTAAAAATTCCTATCCAAAACTCATGTCCAAATGGAATCTATGATCATTGACATGGGCAGGAGACTGGTGGATATAGAGGAGACAATGAAATTCTTAATGAACTTTCATTTCCCACCTGATGTGTCAGGTACCATAGAGGAACCGATAGGGTGAGAAGGGGAGGCTAACATAGACATAGTTATCACAACTGGCAAAGTATAGGAGGCCATCAAGAGTTTTGTACCATATAAGGCTACAGGAACGGATGGTATTTTTCCGACACTTTTAGGCGAAACTGGTTTCCGCTTATCTGTCAAAGATATTTACTACATGCTTTAATTTCGCATATACACCAATAAAATGGCAGGATGCAAGAGTAATATTAATTCCCAAATCCGGAAAACCTAGTTATGCGACACCAAAGTCTTATCGACCGATAAGCCTCACGTCCTTCCTACTTTAATCCTTGGAACGGATAGTCGATTGAATGGTTAAAAGCAAAATAACAGACTAGACCTCAAATATAAGCAGCATGCTTATGTAAAGGGCAGAACGGTGGAAACCGCATTGAATGAAGTTGTTCACTATATATTTGTATCCTTCGATAGCAAACTGTACACACTGGGGATATGCATTGACATCGAAGGTGCTTTCAAGAACGTGCAGACTGATACTCCTATCCAATCCTTATACCAGTTTCTTGTTGACCTGGCACTCCGTAACTGGATCAACTACATGCTAACTATGAAGAAAATGATATTTCGCAGTACACCACAGGGTGGAATTTTGTTCATTTTACTCTGGGTAACCACGATTAATAGCCTCCTAAGGACCCTAACCGAGAATGGACTTAGACCTGTCAGCTATGCAGACTATGTCATAATACTTCTAAGGGAAAAGGAACTAAATAACTTGTGTAGAAGGGCTGAAGGGACCCTGAACAAGGCCTTAAACTGGGCTCAATCGAGAGAGCTGAAATCTGTCTTTTCACAAGAAAGACGGAAATCGGAAATTAAAATGGAGACATCACATACAGGATAGAATCAACAAGGCACATCGCTAATGGGCGCTATATAGGAGAACCATAGGCACGAAATGGGGGCTTAGTCCTACACACTGCCTTTATAAAAACGTGATTAGACCAATTTTAGCATATGCTTCAATAATCTAGTGTAGTTCTGTGTACAAAAGGTTTAATATAAAACCACTACAGTAAGTTCAGCGTACATGCTACTTGGGTATAAGAGCGGCCATGAGCACTACGTCAACCAAGACTCTGGAAACGTTGCTAGATACTCCTCCTGTTAAAACATATATAAGATATGAGGCGGCATGAATAACAAAGTCAATATACCATCCATCTTTTTTTTTATGGTGGGTATACACATTTCTTATTCATGTGTAACTTTAAAGTTAATGAATAATACTGTCTTTTGATAAAAAATTCGTGCGATTTATCTAAAAATAAATGGTTGTAACAAACATATACATCTTTACTGTAACCATATATATGGTTGACACAATCATGTGAATCGTAAATTAACCATATTATTGTTACCACAATCATATATATAGTTACTGTGACTATAATATTGTTAAAAATGTTGAAATAGTTACAGTAACCATGCACAACTATATTTTTTGTCTGCGTGTGGAAAAGAAGCTTGCTTAAGGGCATCGAAGCTGGAACGAAATAAAAGTACTTGGAGAAATTTTGAAGAGGCCCTATGCTCCGCAGGGTGTTAAGAGGACAGAGGAAGAATAAGATTACATTTTTGCTATACGCCTGCTGACCAAAGCAATTGACCCACCCTAATGTACATAGTATTCTCAAATTCAATAGATTAATTATTTACCATCAATCCTCAATTTATAATTATTTCTAAAGCGAAATAATTAGAATTTTCTTAATTAATGTTTAAATTTCTTTCTTGTTCATCTGTCAACTTGACACATTGCTTTATTCAATAAAAAAAATGTAAATGTAGAAATATAAATGTCATAATTAATAATATTTGTGTATGTATATTGTTTTTTAAGAAACCACAGGCTGAAATATTTCCAATAAATTCAAATGAATTGATTAAAAACCCATAGCAATCTTTGTAAATGTATGAATATGTATATGTGTATTAGTATATGTGCAAGTGTTTCGTTTGAATTTGTGTTTGTGTTTGAATTTACTTTAATTAATTTAATTATCACTTAAAACATCAGCCACAAAAACCTTACTTCAGACAATTAAAATATACACATTCAATTAATATAAATTGACTTATGTGCTTGATGTGTGAAAATATTTTGTTGTAGGTACTTTGGTTTTCAATGCAAACACATAATGGCACTTTTTTTGCAAATATTTCACAAATGACAACAGTCTCGTAAATAATTTATTGCATGCCATTTAAATAAAACAAACAGAGAGAGAGAGAATATATTTAAACTAAGTATTAATAATATTAAGGGCCACCAAATTCAGTGAAACGCATGAGTTAATTGTGCAGAAAATTTATTTAAAAATTATTAAAATAATTTATAAAAACTAAGTGCTTTTCATACAAAGTTTTATTAATATTTTAGTGTTCGTGTTACAGAACCAGGCCACTATATATTATTGATGTTAATGTGTTTGAAATAACAATTATAAATGATTTTAAATATTGATTGCAATTAAATTCAATAAATAGTAATTTCTATGAAACCGTTTTTTTTTTTCTTGCATTTAGAAAGAATTTTTAACTAAATTCATTTAGTTGTAGTTTATTATTTCACATGACAACAATACAATGTACAGTGGGGAACTAAAAAAAATTGAAAATAATTCTGTAACTTCTAAACGATTAAAATCGTGCAAATCAAATTCGAACAATTCTGTATGGAAAATTGTGCAGATCTAAAAAGGAAATATTCAAGTATATAAAAAAAAAATTTTTTTTTGGATACAAATTACTGTTACGAATGACGATTTGAATTCTACGGTCTGTAACGATTGCCTGAAACATTCATCATATTTATGAACACTTCCATTAGTGGAGACTAGCATTGTTTGTAAGTATGGCAACACTAAATGTTGACATCGAAAAGCTCTAGAAATCGAATGTACTAGTATGTCCGTTAAGAGCATTGTAGAAGATTCCCGATAGATGGCGCGTGTATAAATAATGGCAGAGCTGGCAGTCGTGAGTTGAGTTTATCATTGGCGCTGTTAGAGTTAACATCAACTGTCTTGTGCATTTAAGGTTGTACGTAATAGAGTCTGTGTGCATTTCTGCGAATTGATATACGTGTATAAAGACACTTAGTGCCTATTTAATTCTGTTGTTGTTGTACATTCTAAATAAATAAAGAGTTGTTACAATTTTAAACTACTAAAACTGCTTTTATTTGCAATCAAAAGTATCCGGTTTATTAAAAGGAAATAAACCCACGTTTTTAAAAGGTAAAAACGTAACATTACTTTTTAAAAATGTTTATTTTAAACTTTCAATCATTTATTTTCGTGAATGATTTTAGGAAGTGGGCCTTATATGGAAGCTATGATCAATTATGGACTGATCATCTAAAGTTATTTGGAGCTAACTTTGTGAAGGTACCAAGGTTACGCGGGTTGCTCGCAAGTTAGCGAGTTCACACGATTGCCTTGTAGCCCATTATGATACCCCTAGAATTACCATTCCCTTATTTTAAAATTTCATACATAAAGGGAGAATAGTTGCCCACCCTAATTTCGTTGACTATGTGCTTCTTGTGATCCCCGTGAGAACCAGCCGGTACTTCTAATAAATCTGATCAAATTTACTAGTGGCACATCTCTGAGACAGTCCAAATCATGGAAAAGAGCTCTACCAAGATGTAATAGTCTATGCTCTTGTAAGGCTGGGCAGTCACATAGAAGATGTTGTACCGATTCTTCCTCCTCCTCACCCAAACTACTTCTACAATAGCTATAACATGGGTAACCCATACGATCCGACATGCGTCCAATCATACAGCGCCCAGTGATTATACCCGTAAGAAGCCTGATCGAATTGCTATTAAGAGACAAAAGAGTCTTAGTCCTATTCTCTGTCAGATTGGACCAGAGCAATCTGGATATTCTACAAGTGATGATATTTGACCACCTGAGTTCCGCCTCATTCAAAGCCCATTCATTTATCAATTTCGATTCGGTCACCAAGGGAGTGTGAATATCCCTTTGAGCAAGAGATACTTCTAGGGACGACCCGTTCGTTGCGCACTCATCGGATACTTTATTTCCCCGGATGCCCTCATATCCTGTGACCCATATCAACTCGACTTGATGTCGTGTCAGTTGTGCCAGTGATTGAATGCAGTTGAGAAGACATTTCGACTTAATAAAGTTGGAGTTAAGAGCCTTGATCCAAGTAAATATGTATAGTCGAATTTTCGAGATTCAATTCGCGGATTCTTCTCACAGCTGCATATATCTCAGCCTGGAAAACCGTGCAGGTATCCGGTAATCGAAGAGACAGGAAAATGTCCAGTTCATCGGAGAAAATTCCCGAGCCCGTCCCTCTTTCTGTCTTTGAACCATCAGTGTAGACTGAGATCACGTCGTCCCTTAGGACAGTGTTCGCGCCCAGTCATCCCTTGTCGGTATCTAGATCCTAAACGTCCTATCAAAATTTGGTGTACCTACTAAGTGACCGTTTCATGCCCCATGATTGGCCTGCCTATCTTTTGTAAGATAGTGCCGTGACCAATACGATCATGCTTCAGTCCACTCGACTGTTTGAGTCGTAGAGCAGACTTTGCAGAAATGCATTTGATATATATATCAAGGGGAATTTTATTTAGCATGGTCTCTGGACTGGCCTGAGGGGTGGAATTCATAGAGCCAGTAATTGCAAGAAATGCTAGTCTTTGTACCTTGTTTAGAGTAGAAAGGTGAGTATTGTTGTCCCCCATTGGTTTAAGACCCCATCTCTTCCCAAAGGTTTTCTTAGATATATAGAAGGCACATAGTACCTTCTTCATTCGACTCTCAGCATTACGTTTTCACGAGAGCTTAGAATCCAAAATTACCCCAAGATATTTGTCTTCGCTTGAAATCTTTAGAAAAGTGCCATATTGTCGTGGAGGTCTGAATTCTGGGATTTTGTATCTCCTGGTGAAAAGAACCAGTTCGGTAGGGTATCATATTGTGGGTTTAGCATCTTGTTTTCATATTTTATTCTTTCATGGTGCCCAACAAATATTTATACATACTTTAATATATATTGAAAATCTTTATCTCATAATCTTAAAATTTGTTCTGGCCTACCCAACTGTGCAAGGTTTATTATTTATGTAGCTAAATAATTCAATAACGAAAATCGATTGCGCATTTGTCATTTTGCTATATATAATTTGTGTAACAATTAATTGAATTTAGGGTTTGATTAATATTTATTTGTATCACTTATACCCAATAAACCAGAAAACGATATGATAGTAAAAACGGTATTACTTTATGGGGACGATTATAATATCATATTTTATTATTGAAAACTATATTATCAAAATATCGTTTTAAAATATTTTGCTTCCAATAAATAAATAAAAAAACGACAAACATTTGAAAAAAAACTTCAAACAGAAAAATAATTTAAATTAAAAAATTTCAAGCAACACAAGAAATATGAAGACAAAATTAACATCAAATCATTTAAATTGTAGGTAATAAACAGTCCAATCTTTTTTTCAGTTTTATGGTGAATTCTCTTGTATGCAATATCTAAAATTTTCAAATATTTGCAACAAAATATGCATATGCAATATGAATGAGATGAAAAATATGATTTGTTATGTTTCCTTTTCTTTCAGGTTTTTGTCTTATTTTAACGGAATATGTATTACATATGTATTACATATTTCAGATAAAAAAATATATAATTTTAGCATTTAGAATAAAATCTGTAGCATGGCGATTTTACTATCGTTTTTATTGGAAATTATGATAGCGAAAACGATATCATAATTGCCTGGAAAAACGATATTATAAGGAACGGTACAATTCAGTCCGGAAAAACTATCGTTTATGACACGCAAACGATATCATATATGATAGTTTATATTATCTAGATGATATCGTTTATTGGGTATGTGCGTACAATAAATATGAAACCTGACAATTAGTTGTTTTGAAGTGTAGACATTACAGTTTACACAATGTAAAACATGATAAACAATAGTTGATAAAGGCCCAAGAGATTTGCTTAGGTATTAAACAACAAAACTTTTCAATAAATTACAGGTGAAAAATTAAACATTTTTAAGTACCCAATAAACCAAACGATATTAAAACGATATCGAAACGATATCATCTAGATAATATAAACTATCATATATGATATCGTTTGCGTGTCATAAACGATAGTTTTTCCGGACTAAATTGTACCGTTCCTTATAATATCGTTTTTCCAGGCAATTATGATATCGTTTTCGCTATCATAATTTCCAATAAAAACGATAGTAAAATCGCCATGCTACAGATTTTATTCTAAAATTATATATTTTTTATCTGAAATATGTAATACATATGTAATACATATTCCGTTAAAATAAGACAAAAACCTGAAAGAAAAGGAAACATAACAAATCATATTTTTCATCTCATTCATATTGCATATGCATATTTTGTTGCAAATATTTGAAAACTTTAGATGTTGCATACAAGAGAATTCACCATAAAACTGAAAAAAAGATTGGACTGTTTATTACCTACAATTTAAATGATTTGATGTTAATTTTGTCTTCATATTTCTTGTCTTTCTTGAAACTTTTTAATTTAAATTATTTTTCTGTTTGAATTTTTTTTCAAATGTATGTCGTTTTTTTATTTATTTATTGGAAGCAAAATATTTTAAAACGATATTTTGATAATATAGTTTTCAATAATAAAATATGATATTATAATCGTCCCCATAAAGTAATACCGTTTTTACTATCATATCGTTTTCTGGTTTATACTTTATACTTTACAATTTTTATAATCAAAAGGCTCACCAAAAGCTCTATGGGGAAAATGAAATAAATATTGAAGAGACAAGAGTAATTTAAATAAAACCGTTGATAGTGTTCATAGTAAACTCTTTAGATGGATTATTCAATATCCGAATCCTCATAAAAGGGCAGAAGGTTCAGAAGAAGGTAGTTGCTTAACGTGCATAGATTCTGTGTAAATTTGTTGATGTGATGAAAAATATGATTGTACCTTAGACGTAGGGTTGTGAGACTTATTTAGTGGAATGACTCAACTATTCAGTTCTCAGCAGGACTCACTTGTCCTACACTACCAACAAGGTAGGCAATTATGTATGTATTATATTAGAGAGTCTTTAGGGGTTTGAAATTATGAATGAATTATTGGTATTTTGTTACTGTAATCCGATTGGAGCTTAGTATGGTAGGGTATGGAATTGGTCACTTATTTATAAGATACATTTATATGCTCTAGGTACTTCTTCACATTATTTAATTACAAATATTTTCTGCTATACAGGCGACATGAAAGTTTTAGGAAAGCTTTTGTATGTTGGTATTGCTCAGTATCTGAAAAGGATTAGTCATAGTGACATAAAGAGTGGTTTTAATTCTCAAAGAGGTATTTCCATTTGATGGGTAAGCATCTTATAGGTGGATTATTACGTCATCCTAATTTGGCAATAGCGATTTGAATTTAACGGTCTGTAACGACTGCCTGTAGCATTCATCAGTAGAATTTTCTACTTATCAACAATGTTGATAGCATGCGGTTATTAGCATTGTTTATAAGTATGGCAACACTAAATGCTTAAGCTGCTAACATTGACATTGAAAGCTCTAGAAATCGAATGTACTAGTATGTCCGTTAAGAGCATTGTAGAAGATTCCCGATAGATGGCGCGTGTATAAATAGTGGCAGAGCTGACAGTCGTGAGTTGAGTTTATCATTGGCGCTGTTAGAGTTAACATCAACTGTCTTGTGCATTTAAGGTTGTACGTAATAGAGTCTGTGTGCATTTCTGCGAATTGATATACGTGTATAAAGACACTGAGTGCCTATTTAATTCTGTTGTTGTTGTACATTCTAAATAAACAAACAGTTGTTACAATTTTAAACTACTAAAACTGCTTTTATTTGCAATCAAAAGTATCCGGTCTATTTAAAGAAAATAAACCCACGTTTTTAAAAGGTAAAAACGTAACATTACTTTTTAAACAGTTTTATTTTAAACTTTCAATCATTTATTTTTGTGAATGATTTTCGGAAGTGGGCCTTATATGGAAGCTATGATCAATTATGGACTGATAATCTAAAGTTATTTGGAGCTAACTTTGTGAAGGTACCAAGGTTACGCGGGTTGCTCGCAAGTTAGCGAGTTCACACGGATGCCTTGTAGCCCATTATGATACCCTTAGAATTACCATTCCCTTATTTTAAAATTTCATACATAAAGGGAGAATAATTGCCCACCCTAATTTCGTTGACTATGTGCTTCTTGTGATCCCCGTGAGAACCAGCCGGTACTTCTAATAAATCTGATCATATTTACTAGTGGCACATCTCGGAGAGAGTCCAGATAATGGAAAAGAGCTCTACCAAGATGTAGTAGTCTATGTTCTTGTAAGGCTGTGCAGTCACATAGAACGTGTCGAACCGATTCTTGCTCCTACTCATCCCAACAACTTCTACAATAGCTATAACGTGGGTAACCCATACGTTCCGACATGCGTCCAATCATTCAGTGCCCAGTGATTATACCCGTAAGAAGCCTTATCGAATTCCTACTAAGAGACAAAAGAGTATTTGTCCTATTCTCTGTCAGTGATGATATTTGACCACCTGAGTTCAGTCACACTCAAATTGATAAATTTCGATACGGTCACCAAGGGAGTGTGAATATCCCTTTGCGCAAGAGATACGTCTAGGGACGACCCGTTCGTTGCGCACTCGTCGGATACTTTATTTCTCCGGATGCCCTCATATCAACTCGACGTGATGTCGTATCAGTTGTGCCAGTGATTGGATGCAGTTGAGAAGACATTTCATTTCGACTTAATAAAGTTGGAGTTAAGAGCCTTGATTGATGCAAGGCTGTCCAAATAAATATGTATAGTCGAATTTTCAAGATTCGCTTCGCGGATTCTTCTCGCGGCTGTATTGATGGCATATATCTTAGCCTGGAAAACCGTGCAGGTATCCGGTAATCGAAGGGACAGCAAAAGGTTCAGTTCATCGGAGAAAATTCTCGAGCCCGTTCCTCTTTCTGTCTTTGAGCCATCAGTGTAGACGGAAATCACGTCGTCCCTTAGGACAGTGTTCGCGCCCAGTCATCTCTTGTCGGTATCTTGATCCTAAACGTCCTACCAAAATTCGGTGTAGGTACTAAGTAATCCGTTTCATGCCCCATGATTGGCCTGCCTATCTTTTGTAGGATGGTGCCGTGACCAATACGATCATGCTTTAGTCCGCTCGACTGTTTGAGTCGTAGAGCAGACTTTGCAGAAATGCATTTGATATATATATATCAAGGGGAGTTATATTGAGCATCGTCTCTCACCTGGCCTGAGGGGTGGAATTCATAGAGCCAGTAATTGCAAGACATGCTAGTCTTTGTACCTTGTTTAGAGTTGAAAGGTGTCCCTCATTGGTTTAAGACCCCATTTCTTCCCAAAGGTTTTCTTAGATATATAAAAGCCACATAGTACCTTCTTCATTTGACTCTCAGCATTACGTTTCCACGAGAGCTTAGAATCCAAAATAACGTCAAGATATTTGGCTTCGCTTGAAATCTTTAGAAAAGTACCATCTTGTCGTGGAGGTCTGAATTCTCGGATTTTGTATCTCCTGGTGAAAAGAACCAGTTCGGTTTTGGCAGGGTTAACACCTAGTCCGTTGGACAATTCCAAGAATTATATACTCATAACAGATGTAGGGTATCATATTGTAAGTTTAGCTTAACAATATTATGCCACTTGTTTTCATATTTTATTCTTTCATGGTTTCCAACAAATATTTATACATACTTTTATATATATTGAAAATCTTTATTTCATAATCTCAAAATTTGTTCTGGCCTATCCCACTGTGCAAGGTTTATTATTTATGTAGCTAAATAATTCAATAACGAAAATCGATTGAGCATTTTGTCATTTTGCTATATATGATTTTTGTAACAATTAATTGAATTTAGGGTTTGATTAATATTTATTTGTGTCACTTATATGTGCGTACAATAAATGGGAAACCTGACAATTAGTTGTTTTGAAGTGTAGAAATTACAGTTTACACAATGTAAAATATGATAAACCATAGTTGATAAAAGCCCAAGAGATTTGCGTAGGTATTCAACAACAAATTTTTCAATTAATTACAGGTAAAAAATTAAAAGTTTAAATTATACAACAGTTTGCAATGGTTTTATATTATTTTAATTTAAAATAATCATATGGCACACCAAAATTTGGCGGGACTTAACGTAAACGTCTTAAGCTCTATGGGGAAAATGAAATAAATGTTGAAGAGACAAGGGTACTTTACATAAAACCGTTGAAAGCGGTTGGTAGTGAACTCATTAGATGAATTATTCAAAATTCAAATCCTCATAAAATGGTAGAAGGTAATTGATGCGATGAAAGAGTGTTGACTATCAACCCAACCAAAACTTTTATTGTACCTTAGATGTAGGGTTGTGATACTTATTTAGTTGAAAGACTCAACAATTCAGTTCTCGGCAGGACTCACTTGTCCTACACTACCAACAAGGTAGGCAATTATGTATGTAAATTAGAGAGTCTGTAAATTGAAATTATGAATGAACTATTGGTGTTTTGCAACTGTAATCCGATCGAAACTTAGTATAGTGGGCTATGGAATAGGTCATTCATACATACATACATTTACATTTATATTTCTCTTAACAAGGACGTGTGTTCCTGAACCAGTTATGCTCTAGGTACTTCTTCACATTATTTAATTACAAATATTTTCTGCTATGCAGGCGAGATTAAAGTTTTAGGAAAGCTTTAGTATGTCGGTATTCCTCAGTATCTGTAAAGGATTAGTCTTAGTGACATAAAGTGTGGTCTTAATTCTCAAAAAGGTATTTCCATTTGATGGGTAAGCATCTTACAGGTGGATTATTACGTCATACTCCTGTATGTTGGTGGGAGCCATATGGGTAACGATCGATAGTTTTTCAAATAGAGTGAGGATTTATTATTAGGTTGAATCCGAATTTATTCCCCAATGATGAATTTATCTAGCTTATGCAGGCGAAAAAAAGGATTACTTTATCTTGAATGATGCAATAACTTGATGAAAACGACCTTTGAATACTTACACCGATTGGTGTTTAGGGTTTAATAAAATTTTAATTTTGACCGAGATATTCATCTACTTTTTGCTTATTTTAAATGTGAAAAGTTTAGATACACAGAGAAAACAGATTCGTAATGGCAACCGAATTTGTTGTTAATCGAATGATTAAAATTTTAGAAGGGGTAACAAAACTGACTTTCTGTTGATAGAACCGAAAAATTCTATGTGTGCAACCGAATCATTCGATTGGCTACAAATTTGGTTGCTATCAGGAATCTGTTTTCTATGTGTACTTAATCTATATAAATATATAAATGTGTTTGTTTGTTTGTTTGTTTGTTTGTTTGTTTGTTTGTTTGTTTGTTTGTTTGTTTGTTTGTTTGTTTGTTTGTTTGTTTGTTTGTTTGTTTGTTTGTTTGTTTGTTTGTTTGTTTGTTTGTTTGTTTGTTTGTTTGTTTGTTTGTTTGTTTGTTTGTTTGTTTGTTTGTTTGTTTGTTTGTTTGTTTGTTTGTTTGTTTGTTTGTTTGTTTGTTTGTTTGTTTGTTTGTTTGTTTGTTTGTTTGTTTGTTTGTTTGTTTGTTTGTTTGTTTGTTTGTTTGTTTGTTTGTTTGTTTGTTTGTTTGTTTGTTTGTTTGTTTGTTTGTTTGTTTGTTTGTTTGTTTAAGCATCACGCCTAAACGACCGAAACGATTTTATTGAAATTTCCAACATAGACTACGACAGGGGTAGCGAAGGGTAGCGCACCGGGTCAAGCTAGTATCTATATAAATGTCTTTGCAAGTTTGTGTGAGCATCACGCCTAAACGGCTGAACCGATTTTATTGAAATTTGGAACGTAGATTGATCCTTACTTGGAAGCGTCAATAGGCTATAAATTTTTTCAATACTTGGACCAGAAAGGGATAAACAGGGGGAAAACTATTTTTTTTTATAAAATCCTTACATATTTTTTTACTACGACAGGGGTAGCGAAGCGCAGCTTTTCCTGCTAAAATCATTAATTAGTTTAGGTTAATATATTGTTATGAATATGCAAAAACGATTTGAATTTAACGGTCTGTAACTACTGCCTGCAAACATTCATCATGTTTATAAACACTTCCATCAGTAGAAGCTTCTACTTATCAACAATGTTGATAGCATGCGGTTGATTAGCATTGTTTGTCAGTATGGCAGCACTATATGTTTAAGCTACTAACATTAACATCGAAAGCTCTAGAATTCGAATGAACTAGTATGTCCGTTAAGAGCATTGTAGAAGATTCCCGAGAGATGGCAGTGCGTGTATAAATAGTGGCAGAGGCTGCAGTCGTGAGTTGACTTGATCATTGGCGGTGCTAGAGTTAACATCAACTGTCTTGTACGTGTATACTTGTACGTTATAAAGTGTGTGTGTGTATTTCTGCGAATTGATGTACGTGTAAAAATACACTGAGTGACTATTTAATTCTGTTGTTGTTTTACATTCTAAATAAATAGAGAGTTACAATTTTAAACTACTAAAACTGCTTTTATTTGCAATCAAAAGTATCCGGTTTATTTAAAGGAAATAAACCTCGCTTTTAAAAGGTTAAAACGTAACAATATTATGGCTTCTAAACGAAAAACATAATTCTGATCAATAAATCTCAGAATATCATAATGCATTACATGACACAACGATTTACGTAGCTTCTCAGATGTTATTATGTATTTAAAATATTTCATCTGCTATAGTTAGTACCCAAAGTAAAGTTATTATTAATGACCGCATACATAATACACCAACAATAGGCTTTCGAATGGTAATAAGAAGTTAATGTAAGTATATAAACATTTAACTTAAATTAACTGTTATTTATGAAACTATTTTTCATTAACAGTTCTTGAAACAATATAAACATGGTTTTTGGGTACATTATATGCATTTAATCTATAAAACAACAAATTTAATATTCTGGCTTAAATTTATGCCTGACTAGTGTTCATGTTGTATTTATTTGTACTTGCAGATTGAACTACATTCATACATACTCACTATTATAAATATATATTATATAAAATGATGAAATTCATTACAATTTTTAATTAAAAATTAAAACTTTTTTCTGTGAAACAACAAATTCACAAACACGCAGCTTTTCCGTAAATACAGCGCAGATATGTGTATGTTTTAGGGTATTCATTTAATCGGGTTTCTGGTTTAATAGGTTAATCGAACAAATAATTAATCGGGTTATAGATTTAATCGGTTAATTTTAAATTATTCGATTAACCGAATAATTGCTATTTTAATTTTAAATTGAAAATAAAACGACAAATTTTGTGTATTTTTTAAGCATTTCAGCAAAAAAATAAATAACAGCAAACAAAATATGGTATTTGAGATCCTTTTTATATACACATGCGAGTTTTTTAGGATTTTATTGAGATCTTCTGAAATATTCTTTTAAGAAAATAATATAATTTAAAGGGTTTCCTTTTAAACGATTTTTATTTAGTTTTAATAAAACTTGACTGAGTATTTTCCAACTCTCTCACTGATTGTAGATGTTGGAAAAATCGAAAGTAAGGTATGAGAAAGACTATCGAATTTCTCAGTTCTTAGTTCAGTTATTTTGTTTAAGCATATAAAATTCTCTATTATACCATTTCAGTCCATTTGGGATTTTTAGATTTGAAATACTTTTAATAGTTTAGATAAGTTCTGAAAAAAGTTTCGTCTATTATCATGTCTTCCTTCGACTCATTAGGACAAAGTTCATCATGGAACATTCTAGAAAAAGGTCATTTCCAAATTCCTTAGCTTTAGTTTTTGAGCTATACTTGAAAAAACTATTGCTAGAAGGGAATGTTCATGAGTTAAGAAATAATATTTATGTGTTTAAAACTATATTTCTATATAAAGTACAAAATAATAGAAATTTCGGTTAATCGGTTAATCAAATAGCAAATGAATCGGTTTATTTGCTATTTGAAAATCGGCAATTTTAATCGGTTAACAACCAAAATTAATCGGTTAATCGATTGAATACCCTAGCATGTACACTAGGATGGCCCTTATTTTGCACTCTTACGATTTTCGATGCTCCCAATTTCTAACAGTTTCTTCCGTGATATGGAAACCAAATGCTAAAAACAAGAGTGTTATATTCGGCTGTGCCAAATCTTATATACCCAGCACCAATACAATACGCGCGCCGATTGTAGTGCATTTTGTATAAACACATTTATGCACTTCTATGCCAATAACTTAGTTGAATATCAAGATTTTAAGTTTCTCAGCGGATTTAAAAAGATGAACTGAGGCCTTTCGAATGCTATATATGTAATTTGAAAAGCCTTGAGAAATCTGTGTGAAACTTGAAATGTTGATATTCAACTAAGTTATTGGCTTAAAAGTGCACAAAGGTACGAAAACCAGGTTTTTTACCCTATAACTCAAGATTTTGGAGAAGTTTAGCAAATTTCAAAAACAGATTTATGTTTTACTCAATAATTCCCAGCAGCAAAATAGTATCACTTCCAATACCTCAAACAGTGTTATGGGCTCAACTTCATAAAATAATGTGCGGCTATTTTTCTCCACATTTTTTATTTTTTTGCTTGGACCAGCACTCAGGGTATGACCCTACTCATGCAATGCATTGTGTTCGAACTAGGAAAATAGGTTATGGGAGTAGTGTTTGTGAGGGAGTAGTGTTTGTGGATATTTGATTTGTATTTTCCTACATTGAAAGGGACAAGAAATACTTAGACAGGAAGCTTATTCCACATACGGACAGTACGGCTAAAAAACGAATGTTCTCTCTGACCATCGACCACGAATGGATGAGCCCCCGATGATGAACTCGTATTTCCTAAGAAACTACGGGTTTCGGGATTTCGAGTTCCCTAATTTCATCAGAACACCTTCCATTGTAGTATCGATAGAACAATGAAACACAACCCATATTGCTACGATGTTCCAGTTAGTCAATAGAGCTGGATACCCTACTGTCACCGATAAGCACCTTCGCCCTCTCCTGCACGCGGTCAAGTAACTCCAAAATAGACTTCGAAGCACCGGCCCATACATGAGAGTTGTATTCCATTTTGGGTCGGATATAAATGGAGTAAATAGTAAGGAGATCAGATGAAGTGAAGTATTTCTTACACCGTCTTTGAAAACCGAAGCACTTGAATGCTTTTTTCGACACTTGAAAAATGTGTTTTGTCCAGCGAGAGCTTCTGATTCCTTAATATTTACACCACCCATAGAAACAGATGAAACAACATGATCTGTAGTGCGTTTATGTGATAACATACAACATTGAGTCTTACGTGCATTAAAATCGATTCTGTTCGCATAACCCTATTCAGAGATTGTCACAAGATCTTAGTTAAGTGTATCATTCATGTTTCGCCTAATTGCCCTATCTCCGAAAGGCTTGGCCTATAGTTAAATGAATATGAATGGCAAATGTTGTTGTCATCTGCAAAATAATAGATAGGGTTGGAAGTTTGACTTAGAAGGTCAGTTGGAAAAATAAGGAAGAGAGAAGGAGAAAGGACGGAGCCTTGCGGTACCCCTGAATCTTGAACTCGTTTGATGAGATTCCATCTATAACAACTCGTGTAGTGCGATCTCTGAGAAAGCTCGATATAAATCGAGAGAAGTTATTATTGACACCAAACGCAATAAGTTTTGCTAAAAGCGCATCATGCCATACTCTATCAAACGCTTTAGAAATATCTAGAGCCACCACTTTACTTTTGCCAAAATGGTGAATGAAACGGCACCATTTTTCCGATAGGAAGGCAAGCAAGTCGACTCTAGATATTTCACAAGATGGTGGTTAATCATACTCTCGATAACTTTGGAAAGTGCAGAACATATTGCTATTGGGCGATAATTTTCAGGGTTGTTTGCCTCTCCCTTTTTTGGAATTGGCGTTACATTAGCAACCTTTCAACATATAATATGCTGAAAAGGTTTTCTAACGGACGGGCTAGCGCCGAAGAACACTGCTTCAAGACCAGTGCTGGTATACCATTCGGCCCTAAAACCTTTTAAAAAGCGCAAGCGCGAAAGAATATATTCGGCATAGTTACTGATACTGTTTCAAGCTCGGGTAGTGCTTGATTGCTTTCCTGTAAATTCGAATTATTTACAAATAATTCTGCCAAAAGGCCATCCTTTAAAAGAGTAGGAATTGAGGAACTAGCTTTATCCTTTATTCTTTTAAGGAATGACCAAAAGCTTTTGCTGCCCCGGGGAGAACTTTAGCTCGGAGGCGTTGCTCGTGTAGAGATTTTTCATGTCTCAGCACTTTGGCACACGAAGATCTCGCCCTTTTGCGTAGCGATTCAGTTTCGGTATTTTTGTTACCACGCCAGATTCTGAATGCATCCTCTCTGGATCTGATTGCAGTTTTGCACTTCTGATTAAACCAGGACTTTTCCATAGACTTAATCGAAATTTGCTTTGTTGAAATGAAGGTTTTCATCTCCATCATAATTATATTATCGACCATTTTCGACATGGCAATGACATTATTGTCCATGAAACAGAGGTTCCTATTGAAATACCGAAAAAAGTCGTTGATCTCAGCCCAACGAGCCTTTTTGTAAATAAAAGTAGAACGTTTCGTAGCTGGTTGTGAAACGTTACGAAGTTCGGAATCATTGCGGAAATGGTGCAATGATCCGAATTTTCAAGAGGTGCAAAAACATCTACTTCATACTTGTCAGGGTGTGAAGTTAGATAAAGGTCAAGGGTGTTGTGTTGGTGCCCATAAACATATGAAATATGTGTTGGTTCATTCTGTGATTGTATGATTCGAATGGCGAAACTAAGAGGAGTTGTGAACATTGAAATCACCAGCAACAACAATTTCACTGTTAGGACAACTCTCAAGAATCTTCGATATGGAGTCGGAAAGGGCATCGAAGCTAGATATAGTAATTTCCCTTCCCGCATTTGGACTTCTGTAGAGAAACCCGAAGTTAAAAATATGATTCAAAAAATTAATATTGTAAAATTATGTGCAATTAAATATTTTTAATAATACGTATTAGCATTTATATCGATTTTTAGATTATCTAAAATTTGAAAAATGCTTGAAATTGTATGTTATTATTTGGTATCAAATTATGAAAGATTAAGGATGTTAGACAATCTTTATATTTAAAATGGTAAATAAAATACAAAAACTTATTTTTATTAGACTTTTTTTAATTTTTAATTTTTGAACCAAAACTTCAAATAAAATTTGCAATGTCTAAACGTTATCCTATTTTACTTAGATTTTCAGCACTTGATTTTTAGCTTCAAAAATCCACAAAGGTTCCCCCTAATGTACACGACAACAAACCAAAGATAAAGTTGAGTGTGGAAAAATAGCACTGAAAGTTAGAGCAAATAATGTTGACTATTGTGGTGTGTGCTAGCTGGTAATTAATCAATCCAGAGGGTATATGGATGAACACAACTGTAGCTAATAAAACAGAGTTTGCTGAAAAAAAAAGATTTAAAAAAATATCATATTCAAATAATTCGGAATATCAACAAATTTTTTGGTCCATCCTAGTGTGATATAAATAATATACTCCGGCATTCGAACTGGCGGCGAGAATAGCGAAAGTGGCAACAGCAGTAGAATTTTACCACATTGAAGTGTAATATAATAATAAGTTTTGTATTGCCTTTAACTCAAGTTTAATAAAATAAAAGCAACTGCAACAAATTGTTAAAGTAAAAAACTATCTTAAATAAAGAAAATAAATAAAAATCCCACAAAATGAAATCTGTTGTGATGGCTGGTGAAACTCTTACTGAAGGCTGAAGTTATTGATAATGATATTGTAGAGGAAAGTATTTTATAATATTCTTTTTTGAAGCAGTATTTTTCTCGTGATTCGGTTTTTTTTTTTTGCTGGTCTTGTTGCAAGAAAATTTGTTTTAATGCTTTTGACGTTATAAAGCACAGGAAACAAAATATATTTAATTAAAATAAAGTTATTTATAAGAAAATAAGGGAGAAAGAAAAATAATAAAATAAAATTTTTACCAAAATATTTATTTCGGCAGTAATAAGAAATGAAATAAACATGCAAAAAATAAAAAATCTTATTAAGATTTTATTGCATTAAAGTGCAATTATATATAAATAAATAATGTTTGCAATGAATACTTATAAAATTATATTTAGTGGATTCACGAGGTATCCTATCATATCATTTTGTTATAATGTACTAATATTTCACAATGTTTTAAAAATGCTGTTATTGGGAATTTAACACATACATATAACTAAATCTTACTAAAATATTAATTTTGTATTCTCCAGATAACTTTTTAATGATAAATTTCCCAATACCATAGACCGACCTTAATAATATCTGTTTTCACATATCGGCTGCATAAACTTCAGCGAAATGCGTTCATAAACGACAGAGTTATAAGTTATTTAACAGATTATCCCCAACAATTTAATAAAACATTTAACATTAAAATCGATTTTCTTCAGCTCATGTTGGACCATAACAGTAATTTTTGTTTTTACTTAATGAAATTTATAATTGTTTATAACTTTTTTAGGCAGTTTTATATCAAAAATCAAAAATTTTGAAATATTTCCCATGTTTTTTGTTATTTTGCGTAAAATCATTGCAGAGAATTCCATTATTATTCCTGTGATAAAAGGACAAACTCTGCTGAAAATGGTAAGAAGCGGTTAAATAGGCACAAATCTCTTAAAAATTCTGTTATCAGGTAAAATATATGAATGTCCCTGTATGAAATTTTATGAAGATCTGCTCATAAATATCGTTATCGAACCAAAATTTCATACAGATCAGTTTTTTTTTATCCAAAAATTATCTCACTGGAGTTTGTAAATATCGGTCCGAATTTGGCAATAGTCATCATATGTAGTCGGTCCACTTCCAAGAATCACATTAAGATCCATACAAATCTTCTAAATAACGTTATTGATGAAATCGCCCCATAATAAATCTAGCTTCCATATAGAAACATACTTTTTAAGTTTGTCTAAATATTTGTTTACCTTTCTTATACTATTTTCCATCATTTGTTTACTCTTCTAGTGGAGCCAAACGAGAACTGTAAACAAATTATTAATTATATCAATTAAATATAGTTGTCTTTCTAATAATATGTTGGGTGTATGACTTAAAAACGCAGAATTTTTTCACATTTATAGCTTTTGTTTTGAAATATTTGTACAATATAAATTTATTAAAAGTATTGGCCATTGTTAGCTATGATCTCTTCCCACCTTTCTGGCAACATAGCGATTCCGAGCCAAAAGAACTACTCATCTTTTGAGGCCAAGAACGAATCAAGCCAATATCGAATACTGTGTTCCAAAGTGAAGCGTATCCCAGAGATAGCGTTCTGTATCGATCGAAGTAAATAGTAGTCGGACCGGGCCGGATCTTGACTACAAAGCCACATAATCTGGGCGTTTTTCGGCCAATGGACGCTTCAAACAAATCAGTTATGTTTGGTACAGGTTCCATGTGATAGTCTGACCAGATTTCAGCAGCTCATAGTAGATAGGTCCCTTTTTGTCCCACCTTAGCGCCATGGATATTTGGCTTTGGTGTCGATTCGGCTGATTGGCCTGTCTTCACATACGATCTCTTAAGCTTCGGGTTATCGTAATGTATCCAACTTTCATAGCAAGTAATGATTCGGTGCAAAAATGATTTTCTTTTATAGCGTTCAAGCAGCATTTCAGACATGCTAAATCGTGTTTCAAGGTCTTTCGTCTTCAATTCGTATGTATCCAATTTCTTTGCTGCTCGCAAACATTTTGAAAATTATACTTTCTATAGAAAATTTCTCTGTGAAACAGACAGATTTTCTATAGAAAATTTCTCTTTTGTTTAAGATAAATTTGTTGGTACAATTTGATTACATAAGCATTATTTTGAGACCAATGTTGGTAAAAATTGGATAAGCTGTTAGAAAGTTATACGCAAATGAATTCTAGCATTTTGCACAATGCTTACATACAATTTTAACTTGGAACCTCGACAAAAAATAAGCACACGCAAATTAGAAATGTTTGAGCAACTTCAAATATAATATATAGAACCAGTGTAACAAATTTGGATTGGGAAGTTGGGATGTCTCTCAAAAATTTTTTGATTATTCCATTGTGTAAATCTACTTGTATTTACAGATGAAGAGCCCTTAACATTCGCCAATGCCGAATAGAGCTCTCCAGCTTGTTTTATCTTTAGTTTGAAGTGTTATTTTACAAAAAGATGTTCAAACATCTGGCGACTTAACAATGACCTGCAACAAGCTGTAACATGAGATGGGTGGCATTTATTTAAGTGTTACTTAACACACAAACAGATAGATGGTATTTCTTTAGCTGCATAATAAGATAATGTTATTCTGAGAATATGAAGTAATGGCGTTGAATGTAATGTTAAGTAAAGTAACATACACCTACAAAACATACAAACGTTCAGGCGCTAACTGCCTTACAAAATATACTTGTATCACAGCGTACTTTTATTGGGATCAACTATCACACCTTTCTCTTGTCAATAGTTTTTGAAGAGTATTGTACGAGGAGTATTTAATGGAATGACTGTGATAAATTAAATGAAATCTTTTGTGTGTAAAAGAAAACTATCTACCACTGCTGCCACTAGTTAATGCCGCAAATGTGGCAATGTTGAAAAGTGAAACTGCTTGTTTAAAGTCAACAAATATATAAATAGATATTTAAAATACTTATGTAGAAGTACTTAAATATGTTATTGTTTAATTAACCTTTAAAGTATTTAGTTGTCTCTTATACTGTTTGTTTTTAGAAGGAAAGTAAAATGTTTTGAAGAATGTGTTATAGTTAAGTGAAATATGGTGATAAAATTAATAAACCTTGGAAATAAAAATGAAATTTAAAACACTTTAAGTCATATTATCTTTACTAGAGTTGTTTTACCATTAAATGTGATGAAAATTTCTGATGTTTCATGGCTTGAATTCACTAAATATTAGAAAAGTTCCAACATATTCTTCTAATATCGCTTTTAATGCATCACTTACCCATTGTAAAAAATGTCTGTGTCACTTTAATCCATATACATTAGAATTATCATTCGAATAATCGAGGAGAAACTATATTCTTTATTCGAATGTATAACATTTTTCAATTTAGAATAAAAAATTATTCGATTAATAATTGTCGATTAATCGAAAATTTTTTAATAATTTTGTATTTTTATTCATTGTTAAATTATTAAAAATGTTTGTATTAGTATTATTTTCCGCGTTTTGTCCCTTTAGTTTGGGTTGACCCTCGCATAATACCTCCTTGTTTATCATAATAATCCTTATGTATCTATAATTAGTAAAATGCCCGCATTTAAATACTCATTGTAAACACGTTTACTGAAAGATTGAGGTAGAAAAAGCAATGTTGGTTTTTAATTACATAATCAACTAAATTTTTAATTGTTTAAGCGGTAATTTAAATTCATTGTAAGTAATTATATATTAATCATTTAATTAAAATAATTTATAAATGAATTTTAATCATATTATCTGGCAGTCATGTTATTTATACAAATGTGTATTTTAATGTAGTATTCTATAAAGCACACTGAGACTATTCATGCTTAAAAAAGATTTAACTTTATTTGTTAATTAATTTACAAGAACATATTGAAAACAATTTACATGTTGTAAGTGCGTTTTTGTTGAACACATTGAACAAAATTATTCTTTCTTGAAAATAAGCAAAATCGGTTTAGTAGTACACAGTGGGGCGGAATCAAAATTTTTTGGAAATAAATCTGGCATTTCTAAACGGCTGGTTCGATCGGGATAAAATTTGACATTGGCGTACCCAAGGAGTATTTGAGTTTAGGTTATATAAATGCTCCAGGCGCGGCGCAATGGGGCCTCAAAGTAGGGTACCTTTGACATTCACAATTTTTTAACACGTGCCATTTATTTGTTTCCCATCCGATTTCAAAGATTTTTAAAATTTTTGGAAAGCTATCTTTAAGTGTGCTATCTACCTCTTATAATTTCCGAGTTATAGGCATTTAAAAAATGAAATTTTAAAATTTTGCCATAACTTGATCCGTTTTCTTTTTCAAATATAGGGCCCACTTTTGAACCGAATAAAGTCAATTTTTTTTCGTTAGTTTGACAACTAAATTACCAATAATATGCAAAAAATTTCAGAGCAATATCAATTACGGGTTCAAAAATAAACGATTTTCAATTTTAAAATTAAAAAAATAGTAGTTTTGTGCTGTTTTTAGGGCGAAGAGTGACTTAACTCTTTTTTTTTTTTTTTTTAAAAAACTTTCTTTAAGGACATATAACAGTTTTATGTTTTTTTTGTAAGATATCTTTACGGAGAAGATTCTGATATAAAAACTTGGCATAGCTTTCGAAAAGTGTTTAGAAATACACTGGCCTTTTTGCAAATAACACAACGATATTTAGTTCACAATCACAACAGAACCGCAACTATGAGAGTTATCATTCATAAATATCTATGTGTAAATATTTAATGAATCATAATTTATTTAAATAACACTTTGGAGATATTGAAGAAGCTCGTATTTATAAAGCCAATGAATTTAAGGGCCTCATTTTATAAAGCGAAGCAATCAGAAACGTTAGCAATTTGTATGAAGACTATTGGGAAAATGGTTTGAAACTTGAATATTTTCCATAGAAAATTATTTTAATGCCTGTCGTTAGGTTTATAAAATTAGACCCTAAATCTCTACAAAGCTTTTTCATTATATTCTGCCACATAGAATTTATTTTTTCGTCTATAATGTCGATTATAAAGGACACTTAACCAATTATTTTGGTATACCAAAGAATTCTTAAAAATGTAAATTTAGTCGTTATGTGTATCTATGCATATGCCTTAAGTGGCTTTTGTATATGCATCTTTTATTTTATTTATTTAGCCACTCTTTTGTATAAGTAAGTAAAAAGGAATTTTTATACCAATTCAAAAGCTTTACGGTTCATATATTGTAATAATAGTCTTCAAGGGAACGACAGTCAACCAGATCGTCAAGTAGTCAAACAGTCAACGTACCAATCAGTGAAGCGTACTACAAACTTGACCAAAATCAAACCAATCTCAGGCAACTAATACTCCATCAGTATTCCCAGCACAAAAAGCCAATGCCATTATTACTTATAATATTATATTAGAAGGACTCAGCAATATATGAAAAAAAAACTAAGTGCATGATACAAGCACATGTTCTACCCATGTAGCTCGTATATATATCATTGTAGGAAAGGTGAAGTTATTACGAATGGCATTACCTTTTCTATTTTAGGCGATTAAAAAATATGTATATTTGGACCCCATTAATGTATGTACATTCGTAGGAGGTTATGTAGTTGTTAGTTACTTTAACTATACTTTTTGGTTATAATAAAATATAAGCTTAAATATGGGTAAAATCAAAAAAACTTATCGAACATTTCGATTTTGTTTTTTGCTTTTATATTTTATTGCTACGTAATGCTTTTGAATGCTCTTCTTTTAAGTGTTTTCGATGTGTTGCTACTTTATTTGACCGAGCTATCTTATATTAAAACAAAAATCAATGTTTCTATTAATTATCTTACTCGTTACATTATGTGTATTAACTTACGTTTTGCGTCTTTTGGTTTATTTTACAAGACTATATGTAAGTATGTTATATATTTTAAAGGAAACCACCATTATTCTATGTATATACGGTTGTCAGATCTTACAATGTTGTCAGATCTGCCAATGTGCTGGCAGTGTATTGACAATAAACATTTGTTGGAAAAAGGTAAATTGTCAGTTTAGACGTTTATAAGAAAACCTTACAACTTCATTGCCAGACAATTGTTAGACAATAAATTTACCTGACAACAAAAATTTTCAGTTCACACGGTAATTAGATTATTGCATGGCAAAAATTGCCAGATCTCTTGTTAGACATTGCCAGAACTGTCAAATCATTTGAAACGAACAATATGAAATTCTATATCAGTGCCTTGTCCTGATTATTTTCTTCTGAATTTTTTTTCAAATTACAATTGAAAGAGATTTGCCATTTTACTTTGCAATCGTTCACAATTACTTGAATGGCATCTGCGTCTTTTGCCATAAATTATTTTATACTCAGCGCAGCCACCATTCCATAAACTTCACTTTTGTTTTTCAATATTATTAATACAAATTTTTGTTTTTTATACCCTTCACCTTCGTGAGAAGGGTATATATAAATTTGTCATTCCGTTTGTAATTTCCACAATATAATTTTCCGACCCTATAAAGTATATATATTCTGGATCCTTATAGATAGCGGAGTCGATTAAGCCATGCCCGTCTGTCTATCTGTCTGTCTGTTGAAATCAATTTTCTGAAGACCCCAGATATATTCGGTATCCAAATCTTCAATAATTCTGTCAGACATGCTTTCGAGAAGTTTCCTATTTAAAATCAGCAAAATCTTTCCATAAATAACGGAGATATGAACAAAACTCCGAGACAACCTCTGAAAATTTCATATAAAAAAAAAAATTTATTGCATGCTTTGACAAAAAAGCAACAAAACGTACATATGTTTGGATGTGTGTTGGGTTCATTGCTTTGCGTATTTTTTTTTTTTTTTGGTGTTTCATTTGGCGTTGTTGTTTTTATACTCTTTACCTTCGTAAGAAGGTTATATATAAGATTGTTATTTCGTTTGTAACTTCTACAATATAATCTGTTCGTCAGTAATTAAATGTAAAATTTTTTAAAGTTTTCTTGATATATTTACGATGCTATATGCTGAAAACGGGCAATTAATGCATCCACAACAAAGGTGAAGGGTATACAAGATTCGGCATAGCCGAATATAGCACTCTTACTTGTTTTTTTTTTTAAATGCACAATGGGGCAGAATCAACCCGGTATCGGAATTTGACTTTGGCGTAGACAAGGAGAATTCGAGTTTGAGTTATTAAAATGGACCCAACAAATGCTTCCGGGGGGTGGTCTATGAGAGATTAAAGTAGAGTACCTTCGACATGTAACATTTTTAAACACGTGCTATTTTTTTGTTTCCTCTCCGATTTCAAATATTTTTATATTTTGGAAAAACGCTCGACTAGAAAATTCTTGTGTGTGCTATTTATCTCTTTTAGTTTCCGAGTTATAAGCATTTCAAAATTGAAATTTTAAAATTTTGTTAGAACTAAATTACCAATAATATGCAGCAGATTCCAGAGCAATATCAATTAAGTATCCAAAAATAAAATTTTCAATTTAATAATTCAAAAAAAATAGTAGATTTTTGCAGTTTTTTGTCTTAAAAATACTTTCTTTAAAAACATAAAACAGTTTTATGTTTTTCTGTAAGGTATCTCTACGGAGAACATTTTGGTATATAAATTATACTCGAGTACTTATTGGCTACGCCCACGTCAAATTTTATCCCGATCGGACCAGCCGTTTAGAAATGCCAGATTTATTTCCAAAAAATGTTGATTCTGCCCCACTGTGCTTTGTACGATGTAAGAACTTCGCACATCTGACAATAAAAAGTGTCTGACAATTATTTTACAATAATCTGACAATGGCACACGATTGTCAGATGTCTGATAATATTATTGTCTTACAATGTACTGACAATGCTTTTTCTGAAAACATTGCAAGACAAAAATTGTAAGTTCACACGGTTTTTAGACATTTTCTTAACATTATTCTGACAATATTGTAAGATCTGATGTCCACGAGATACGTTAAAATATGTGATTTAGTGCTGTTGTATGTAACGTGCAAAAATATAGTCCCAACACCCACCCTAAAGTATACCAATCTGCTTAGAGTCGCTTATATTTATGTTCTCTAAAGCAAATTCATCAAAAATAAGTTTTGTATAAACCGAACTGGTGCTACTAAATTTAGTACCGATCGGTCCACAATTTTCCATAGCTTTCATAAAACGACCACTTTCGAAAATGTAAGTATTGAACGTAACGATCGGTCCATAATTAGTCATAGCTCCCACATAAGATCCACTTCCGAAAGTCATTTTAACGAGTATAGATTTCTTAAAAATGTTGGTATCCAAATAAAATTCAACACAAATAAGTTTCATATATATAGAAAACATGCCTATTTTATGGTGATCGGTCCATAATTAGTGTAGCTTCCATATATGTACATTTTAAAAGATCATATGGTCGGGCTTGACTGTATACTTACTGTATACTTACTTACTTGTTCTTGTTAGTTTAGTGTAAGTAGTTTAGCTAAAATCATTAATACGGAGTTTACATGACTTCTTACATTTTGAGTAAAATATTTATTAAAAAACAGCAACATTTTTGCTTTTAAAAATTTCGAAATGTGATAACAAAATTGGAGTCGTACTTTTAGGAATAAATGACTAGGTCTAGATTTGTACACATATATTTTCAAAAAGCGTTTACATACTACTTATTTATATAATGTAGTCAGTAAATATTACTTTATCTTATTCGTTTTTAAAATAAAACCAAATGAAGTTAGTGGTATCTTGATGCAGTGTTTTCATTTGACATACAAAAATTTATACAACTTTGCAGAAATAACTGATCAACGTTCAATTTATTTTTAATTATGTGTGAATGTAATCAATGCCAATACATATATGGTCATCAATTAATTATTAAAATATTACATGGTTGTGCAACATGTTTTGATTTCACCCATATTGTACTTATGCATACATATTCACAACATTTTTATATGAAATACAAAATACATACAAACTTTTTAGTTTACAGAAGCTTATTTGAGGTTTGGTAAATATGTGTGCAGTACATACAATTTTGTATTGACCTTAATTTCTTACAATTTTATTCAACTCTTTCTTCAGGGATTAAAAAGTAATTGCAATAAAGTATATAAGACTCTTAAAAATACAATAAAATACATACATAAATTCAGATTTTTTTTTTTTTGTTTTTTTTTTGGAAAATTGTGAAAACATATGCAAAATTTGAACAGAGCCGATTTAAAGTGATTTCCTAATTTGAATTTTATAAAAAAATATTTTTTAGTATATGTATATATGATCCGATTGAAATTTAATGTTGATCATTATCCTATTCAGAAATTTTAATAATAATAACAATAGATTTGTACCGGAATTCCTAATTTCCTTTAGTTTTATCAGTTCTTTCAGTAAGCTGTGACTCAGTAAAATCTAAATTTTTACAAAACAAGTAAGAAAGTATGGTCGGTCAAGCTCGACCATATAATACCCTACACTAAGTAAATGAGCAAAAACATTTTTCTTTCAAAATTTCAATAATTTATATTCGTGAAGTGGGCCTTATATGGGAGCTATGACCAATTATGGACCGATCACCATGAAAGTTGGTCATGTGTTTAATGTCTATATGAAAGTTATTTATGTTGCATTTTATGTGTATACCAACATTTTAAGGAGATTTATGCTCGTTAATGTGATTATCGGAAGTATCATTCGTATCCTGGAACCTATATTAACTCGACAAGGTGTTGCCTAAGGCAGAAGACAACCAATGAACGGCATTTGTGAGTGGCTAATCGGCGTCGCTCTGGAATAAAACTTGTTCTAATTTTTATCTGGTTTCTGTGTGGCAAAAAAAAAAAAATAAAGATAGCATAAAAGTGAATGTGGTGCTTTTACATGTTTGCTACAGCAAATCAAAGTATTTTACAGACATACGGCAGTATTGTCATAATCTGTCTGGAAATTTGGTAAGATTTGTACATAAATGGTTAAATTCGTCGTAATGTAGTTTTGCTCGATTTATAGGATGAATATCAATATGAGTTAACAAACCTCTATTAACAATGTCATTTTAGCTACTAGTTAAGCGCTCTAAAATTACTCTTAGTAATAATCTATTCGCCGCTCTACCTCACATTTCGTGGTATTGACCTAAGTTAGGTCATTGAATAAGAGCAATCGAGATTCATTTCAACCGTTTTACGTAGGAGCTGTCCATGTCTCGATATTAGTGTTCGGCGTTTCAAGATTAAATTTAGGGATTCCTTTCGAAGCTGTATCGATGGCATAGATCTTTTCCTGGAAGATATCAGTCTACTAGCTGCCCTGAGGAGTGAAATCCATGAACCCAATAAAAGCTAAATCTTGAATTACGTTAAGGCATTTGGCTTTCCTAGAATCTGTAGTGAAGTATTTTGTATGTTTAACATTGTTTTTTTTATGAAATACTGATGATGTTGTTTATTTAGGTATTAAAAGCTAAAAAGTGAATTCTTACCTAAATAGTGTTTTAAAGGTTTTTTTTTTAATTACAAAGTGGCAACGCTACAACAAATGTAGTTGTATCTGCACAATTTTGAGCCGCATGGATCGCTAGTTCATTATACGTCACAACGCATATCTTCGGCAGGAAATATCAAATGTCAAATGTAAGAACAATTGTCATACGAGATTTACTCCAACCAAACTCTTTTTCTATTCAACCTTTCATGACACCACATCTAATTTAAAAGTGTTAAAGTTTTCAATTAAAAAATTTGTTTATATTGTGTGATTTAATAAATATATGATTTTTTTTTTTTGTGTAAACCAACTCTCCAAAAGGTAATAAATAATAAAAATTATTATTATCAAAAGATTTTCTTCTAAATTACAATATTACACTTTACAATCGATTTTACATAAGAAAGCGGCAATTTCATTGCATTTGTGGATGTGTTTGCTTACTCTAAAATATTAATCTTCATGAAGATTCTATATTGATTTAAGAACAGCATTAAATTTTAATTATTTGTAAGTCAAATAATTTTACACAAAAAGGTAAATAACAAAAATAGGGAAAAAGAAAAACTTCACCTTTTCTTCAAATTGTTTTATTATATTATAAATAATACATTTTTTTATTAGGAATCTATTGTCTTCTAATTATTTGCAATCATCAAAAATTACAGTGGACTTATTGCATTTGTCACCGCTGTATAAAGTTCTTAATAATTGTTTAATAAGAACCAAACAAAAATATAAGCAAAAAAACAAGAAAAAAAATAAGAACAATTAAAAATTCCAAAAGAAAACAACAAATATAAGGGACCAGAAAAAGCATAGAGAAAGAGTTGAGCAGCATTGTTTAAACAAATTTACCTTCGCAACATCTACTAGCGGTAAAGCCACGATATTGTAATCTTGTCTTTAAACTTAGCACATATAGAAAACAAAAAGGCAGTGACAACAACAAGTCTAAGCATAATCAAAGAAATATTAAAAAGTGATAAATTCAGAATTTTTGCAGATCAACTCCGCAAAATCCTCAAATATTGGTCCACGAACTATTTGGCTAATTAAAAACAACAACATCAAACAAACAAACAAACATCATCATCATCATTTCATTAAAAAAAGTGGTTAAAAAAACTATTTGTAACTATAAAATGTATTTCGATATACTAAAATTAAACTTCAAAGTGGTTACTTATGTTAAAATCCTGATTTAAAATTTAAAATATTTAATCTAAATTAAGTAAAACCTAATGCTAAATTTCTATACAAAACAAACATAAATTACAACAACAATGCAAGTTAAAACAGTTCCTAATTCCTAAATAAAATAAAAAATTCAATATCTACCTAAATCTATTCTAAAGCTAATAAAAGTTCTTAAATCTATATTGCACAATAGTTAATTTCAATAAAAATACACCATGAAGTTTAATTTTGGTCAGTTTAGTCAATACCATTAATATCTTATTTTTTTTTTATTTATTTAGTCTACATAAGTAATTTTAAGTATAATCATATATCCAGCCCTGCTTTAAACATAACTAGAAAAGATAAGAGTATTTAATCTCTTTAGCATCAACATATTCATCAGCATTTGAAGAGGCCTCATCAACAGCTGTGTTTCGCATCATGTTAAGTCGGTGAGTCAATATATACATGTTTATATTTTTCTAGTTATGATCTCTTAGATTCATATTTTTAATATTACTCTTAGAATACATACTAAGAAACAAAATCTATCGCAATCTTTTATTTTGTTTAGCAACAATAAATGTTGCAATATCTTTAATACAGGAATATCTATTCACGTTTTGTTTCTTAGTACCCTACATATAGTAAGTTGATAATATGATACTTTGTCATCGTTTATTATAAATTTATTATATTTAAATATTTTTTTTTTTATTTGCTATTCGGTAAAGACTAAACACTTTTGTTTCGTATTTTTTAGTGGTTAAAATTACTTTTATGAATTAATTTGTTTAAATTTTTTTTATTAATAATTTCCATTAAATTTTGTATTTTATAATGAATTCAACTTGAACAAAAATATATTTTCGAATATGGATAGCTAAATAATTTAAAATGTTTTCTTACTGATGTAAAGGAATAGCGTAGTTAAATGTGGGATCTTGGCTTAAAATTATTGCGCCGTCAAGATCTATGGTTGGGCGGGTCAAGAGGCGTTTCGCTCTCCAACTACATCAAGGAGAGAACAAAATGTCAGTTTTCATGGTTGAGGATATGTAATTCAGTTTTTTTTTTTTGTTGATCTTAAATAGGGGTTTTTCAGTAACATCAAATTCAAAAGATCAACGTCCGGTCCATTTAGTTATAGGTTTTTAGGGAGTCTATAATATTATTTATGTGATAAATATTATTTCCTTTTTGGTAAGAGAGATTCAAGAGAACAAGAATCCCCCCACCCGACTGACAGCTAGCATTGTCAATGGCTCCCGTTCGTTCTCATTTCTCTATTAGAGCACAATCGCCAATAGGATGATACAGCCTTTTATCGCTGTAGTTAATTTGTTCATTACATAAATTGGCGCCCAACGTGGGGCCGGGAAAATATAGTAATGTTTCTGAAAAGTTTCATATCTAGTTTTCTTTGCTCTAACTACTTCATTTTTATTTGGTTTTAAATTTCATTAACTCATAGGTGTTTTCAGTTTTTTATGAGAGGCAATCTGGTATATAAATAAACTTTTGACTCTTTTGGATATTCATTTATTTGAGGATTTAAAGGTTCGAATATTTTGACCAAAGATAATCTAAAAGTTTCTTTTATATTCAGATCGAATCTCGTATTCAATTTAAAGCATTTTTGGCAGTTTGTTAAACTAATTGTTTTATATTTTACAGTCTATATAGTCTCAGGCATCCTGGTATATATTCGGAATTACAATACATTTGCTGATTGCGATTAATTGTCCAATAATACTAGTTTCTTTTGTTTTAAGCCATATATAGCATGCCAGTTAGATGGAATGTAGAATATAGAGTTATTGTTTTCCAAGTTCGATAGACAAGTTTTGATATTTTTTTCTCAACCATTAATTTTCATTTGAAAACTGTTATAATTAAAATCCTTTTCCATTTACATCACGATAGTAAGAAAACATAAGATAATTTCATTATTAATTAGAAAAATAATTTAAATATTCTGGTAGAGAATACAAATATCATAAGTTATATTTTTATAATATTTTTCGTTAAATTGTTAGATTACGAAAATTTTATTCGATTAAGATTTTTCATCCTATTTAAATATCTTTGGCTTAAATTTCAAATTACATATATATTTGTTATTTCTAATCAAAAATTTTCTTTGTTTTGATTAGATTTTTATAAATTTTTTTTTAAGAAATTTTATATTCTATTTTGTCTTTAAAAGATTTCAAACAGCATTTTTATACGGAATCAACTGAATTAAGTTTTTGAGTGTAAAATTACATCTTCATGAAAATACATACATATATTTATAAAATTTGAATTTTTTTATAATCTTTCTTTTTCAAATTGGCTAATGATTTAATTTTGTTTGTTCTTCAAAAAATACACATTATTGGCATATTTGGTTGCTGATAATTTGATATTTTATTCAAATTAGTTATTTTTAATTATTTAGATACATACTTTATTACTTTGCGGTATAAATATTTTATTTTATCATGATGGAAAGATCACCTACTACTTCACAGGCTGCAGAGTCTGCTAATATTGTTACTTTTGACAATAGTGAACAAAATTGTATTGTATGTAATGATAAGTTATGCGAAGGCCAAGAATGTTTAGTTATTTCTGAATGCAATCATGCATTTCATCGTCCTTGCATAGAAACATATTTAGCGAATTCTTCGGAATGTCCAAACTGCAAACGGCCATGTGCTCTTTCAGAGCTTAGAAGAATTGATTTTCCAACTCAATTTCAACCTACTGAGAAGGTTAAAACTAACCCCAGAGGAAGACCTCGCGGTGCTTCTAACGCACATGTAAAACATTTTACTAGAAGTCAAGCAAGAAATCTCTTTCATGATCCTCAAACTCCATTACAGGAAGGAAATTCTAATATTGTTTTATTAACTCCACAAAGAAATCCACCGAACAGAAGTTTGAATAATTCTCCTCAAATCCGTAATGGCAACCAAAATCAGAGATTTGACTCTAATAATATACCACCAAATATTGATTATTCACATATTAATTATATGATAGAAAATACAGTTTCTCGATTGTTACAAAATCTTAATTTAGTTCCCACAGCTCAAGTTCAAAATCAAAATATTCCACCAGTTCAAATTCAAAATAATTCGACCACACAAGATCGAAATGTCCCTTATTCCATTTCCCAACCACCACCCAGACCACAAGGTTCTAATCCGAATAGTGATTATTTGCGTGTCAATTCTAGAAATAGCTCATCTTTTGATGAACATTTAGCTATTCGATCCGATAAGATCACTTCCATAATACAGAATTGGAACATAAAATTTGACGGTTCGTCTAATGGAATCAGTGTAGATGAGTTTTTATATCGTGTCAGAAGTTTAACTCGTGAAAACTTTAATAATGATTTTTCCATAATTTGTAAGAATTTGCATGTGTTATTAGCTGGCAAAGCTCGTGACTGGTATTGGCGCTATCACAAGCAAGTTGATAACATTGATTGGAAGGAATTTTGTGTAGCACTCAAATACCAGTACAAAGAATTCAAATCTAGTTTTGATATTCAGGAAGAAATCCGAAACCGTAAGATGAAAGCAAATGAAACTTTCGAATCATTTTATGAAGCTATATCTATCATGCTAGACAAACTTGAAACCCCAATTCCAGAATTAGAATTAATTGAAATTTTAACTAGGAATCTTCGTCCAGAAATAAGACATGAGATATTGTATGTTCCAGTCTATTCAATTGCTCATCTTCGAAAACTTGTTCAGATGAGAGAGCACCTTTTAAGCGACGATTATTATCGTAAAAATATGACCTCAAAATTTCATCCAAATATTGGAGTTCGACGTCAAGTTTCTGAAGTTGATGGTCCACATGATATAGATTTCATTGAACCAAAAACGACCCCTGATTTGTCAGTTGACGCTGTTCAGCAAGCTCCCCTAGAGTTGAAATGCTGGAACTGCGAGCAGACAGGACACTACTGGGAAGATTGCCTTGAACCCCGAAATATTTTTTGCTACGGGTGTGGCGCAAAAAATACTTACAAGCCACAGTGTTTAAAATGTTCAAGTAGAAAATTAAACCATTCAAAAAACGGGAATGCTCAGAACTTTTGCCGCAACCGCCCATAAAAACTATGAAATTTGACCACATTGAATTTGATTCTAATAATATATTGAATAATAAAAACAAAAAAATTTTAAATACTTCTACTTTGTCATCAAAAGATGAAAATTTTCATAAAATATCTTACCCTATTTGGCCATATCATATAAGATTACAAAATTACTTACAGAAACGTAAAGCCATTTTTGAATGCAATTCATTAATGTCTGTAAAATGTAAAAAACCTAAACGATCAACCTTGCGAATACGTAATTATTATAAAAATCGGAAACAATTTTCTAAATACATTTTATCTGCCATTTTTAACAATACTAATGATAAAAGATACTATGCTGCTGTAAAATTTCTATCTTTTACGGAATTAGGTCTTTTAGATACAGGAGCAAACATCTCATGTATTGGCTCAGAATTAGCTACTTATGATTTTTCTCAATTTAAGGAATTTGTCTCTTCAAAATCATGTGTGAAAACTGCCGATGGTAGAGTACAAAAAGTGATTGGTTTCTTGCATGTAGACGTCACCTTTCAGAATATGGTCCGTAAAATAAAGATTTTAATTGTACCTACTATTACACAAAAATTGATTTTAGGGCTAGATTTCTGGAAGGCATTTAATTTAGCACCAGACATTTTTGGAAATATTATATATACGTCAGCGAATGAAAGTACACGAGATACCATTTTTAGTCTAATAGATACAAATCCAGTGAAGTCTATTAAACTGTCCGAAGTTCTTGGTGAATCGAAGAATTCAGACTCTAATTTCGAATATCCTCTAACACTCACACAACGTCAACAGCTTGCTGCTATTATTGAGTTTTTTCCAAACTTCGAAAAACAGGGATTAGGTCGTACCAGCCTTATAAAACATACTATAGATGTTGGTGATTCGAAGCCCGTAAAACAGAGATTTTACCCTGTTTCCCCAGCAGTGGAAAAATTGATGGCTGGTGAAATTGACAGGATGTTAGCATTAGGTGTTATAGAGCCCTCTTCTTCTCCTTGGAGTTCTCCAATGAGACTTGTTGTGAAGCCCAACAAAATTCGCCTGTGCCTCGATGCCAGGAAAGTTAACCAATTAACTAAAAAGGATGCATACCCGCTTCCTAATATAGAAGGAATTTTTTCTAGATTACCTAAGGCAAATCTTATATCGAAGTTAGACCTCAAAGATGCGTATTGGCAAATCGCGTTAGCTGATGATGCAAAACCCTTAACAGCATTCACCGTACCGGGTAGACCATTGTACCAATTTGCTGTTATGCCCTTCGGGCTATGCAATGCTCCCGCTACAATGTGTCGTTTAATGGATCAACTTATACCCCCCGATTTACGTGATTGCGTGTTCGGATATTTAGATGACCTTGTCATTGTGTCTGAAGATTTTAATACCCATTTATCCGTTTTAATTCGAATCGCTGATCATTTTAAAAAAGCTAATCTCACGCTCAATGTCTCAAAGTCCAAATTCTGTATGACTGAGGTCAACTATCTTGGCTATATTATAGGCAATGGAGGGATAAAAACCGACCCCGATAAAGTAAATTCCATAAGAAACTGGCCAACACCTAAGAACCTTAAACAAGTTCGAGGATTTATTGGTTTGGCTGGTTGGTATAGACGATTCATCAATAACTTTTCGTCAATCGTATTCCCTATCACAGAAGTTTTGTCTACAAAAAGAAAATTTAATTGGACACCTGAAGCCCAAAAATCATTTGAAGAAATAAAAGATTTACTTACCTCTGCTCCCATATTATCTAATCCTGATTTCCGCAAAAAATTTTATTTACACTGTGATGCCAGCGATTATGGCATTGGCGCTGTACTTATTCAACTCGATGATAATGATGAGGAAAAACCAATCGCGTTCATGTCCAAGAAATTGAACACAGCTCAACGTAACTATAGTGTTACCGAGAGAGAATGTTTAGCTGTACTTGAAGCTATTAAAAAATTTCGTTGCTATCTTGAAATGCAAGAATTCGAGGTCATAACAGACCATTCTTCCTTAGTTTGGCTAATGAAGCAACAAGATTTGACAGGACGATTGGCTAGATGGGTTTGGAGACTGCAGGGTTTTAAATTTTCAATAAGTCATAGGAAAGGGAAGAATAATATTGTGCCGGATGCATTATCTAAGATCCCATGTCCGGATATGGGAAGTTTAGAGATAACTGAACCGGAGATAGACTTAAATTCCACTCATTTCAATGATGAAGATTACATAGCTTTGAAACAAAAGGTCAATGAAAATTCATTAAAATTTCCAGATATTAGGATAATAGATAGCTTTGTTTATATTAGAACTTGTCATTCTACCGGCGATGAAGAAAAAGACACTGAAGCATGGAAGCTATGGATTCCTGAAAATTTGCGAAATACGCTTATCAAAAGATTTCACGATTCACCAATCACAGCCCACGGTGGCATGGTTAAAACATTAGAGCTTATTAGGCGAAAGTTTTATTGGCCAGGTTTAGTTCGTGATGTTCGCAAATATATCAAAGAATGTGAGATTTGTAAGACGACAAAATCTCCCAATTTCATAACCAGACCTAATATTGGTAATCCTGCTATAACCACACGACCCTTTCAACGACTATACGTTGACATACTTGGACCATATCCACGTAGTAAGCTAGGACACATAGGGATATTAATTGTCCTTGATCACATGACTAAATTTCATTGGTTACACCCACTCAAAAAATTTACAGCCTCTGTAATTCAAGATTTTCTTCTAAAACATATTTTTCATATTTTTGGTGTGCCAGAAATTTTAGTTAGTGATAATGGGTCACAATTTAAGGCCAATGAATTTAACTCTTTTCTGACATCTTTGGGCATAAAACATATGTATACTGCGATATACTCACCGCAGTCGAACGCCTCAGAAAGAGTTAATAGATCAATTATTTCCGGTATACGATCATATTTGAAGAAAGACCAAACACTTTGGGACACAAACCTGAGTTACATAAGTTGTGCATTAAGAAACTCATTCCATCAAGCCACAAAATGCTCCCCATATCACGCTGTATTTGGTCAGGAGATGATTACACATGCCAGTAGTTACGAATTGCTTAAAAATCTTAAAATATTAGAAGAACCATCATTACAATTACATAGGGATGACCAGCTACAACTTTTCCGAAAGGATATTCAGGCACATATTGCTAAGGCATATGAGATTAACAAAAAACAATATAATTTAAGAACTCGGCCAATCTCGTATAAGGTAGGTCAATTTGTTTTCCGCAGAAATTTTGCTCAAAGCAATTTTGAGAAAAAATTCAATGCAAAATTAGCACCATCTTTCATTAAGGCAAAAATTAAGGAAAAAGTTGGAAACAATTACTATATTTTAGAAGATTCAGAAGGTAAACTAATTGGCACTTATCATGCTAAAGATCTACGATTGTAAATATCTTCTTTTTTTTTTTTTTCTCATAATATTGTTACCCAAGGGGTCAATATTACGCGATTTGTAGTGAAGTATTTTGTATGTTTAACATTGTTTTTTTTATGAAATACTGATGATGTTGTTTATTTAGGTATTAAAAGCTAAAAAGTGAATTCTTACCTAAATAGTGTTTTAAAGGTTTTTTTTTTTAATTACAAAGTGGCAACGCTACAACAAATGTAGTTGTATCTGCACAATTTTGAGCCGCATGGATCGCTAGTTCATTATACGTCACAACGCATATCTTCGGCAGGAAATATCAAATGTCAAATGTAAGAACAATTGTCATACGAGATTTACTCCAACCAAACTCTTTTTCTATTCAACCTTTCATGACACCACATCTAATTTAAAAGTGTTAAAGTTTTCAATTAAAAAATTTGTTTATATTGTGTGATTTAATAAATATATGATTTTTTTTTTTTGTGTAAACCAACTCTCCAAAAGGTAATAAATAATAAAAATTATTATTATCAAAAGATTTTCTTCTAAATTACAATATTACACTTTACAATCGATTTTACATAAGAAAGCGGCAATTTCATTGCATTTGTGGATGTGTTTGCTTACTCTAAAATATTAATCTTCATGAAGATTCTATATTGATTTAAGAACAGCATTAAATTTTAATTATTTGTAAGTCAAATAATTTTACACAAAAAGGTAAATAACAAAAATAGGGAAAAAGAAAAACTTCACCTTTTCTTCAAATTGTTTTATTATATTATAAATAATACATTTTTTTATTAGGAATCTATTGTCTTCTAATTATTTGCAATCATCAAAAATTACAGTGGACTTATTGCATTTGTCACCGCTGTATAAAGTTCTTAATAATTGTTTAATAAGAACCAAACAAAAATATAAGCAAAAAAACAAGAAAAAAAATAAGAACAATTAAAAATTCCAAAAGAAAACAACAAATATAAGGGACCAGAAAAAGCATAGAGAAAGAGTTGAGCAGCATTGTTTAAACAAATTTACCTTCGCAACATCTACTAGCGGTAAAGCCACGATATTGTAATCTTGTCTTTAAACTTAGCACATATAGAAAACAAAAAGGCAGTGACAACAACAAGTCTAAGCATAATCAAAGAAATATTAAAAAGTGATAAATTCAGAATTTTTGCAGATCAACTCCGCAAAATCCTCAAATATTGGTCCACGAACTATTTGGCTAATTAAAAACAACAACATCAAACAAACAAACAAACATCATCATCATCATTTCATTAAAAAAAGTGGTTAAAAAAACTATTTGTAACTATAAAATGTATTTCGATATACTAAAATTAAACTTCAAAGTGGTTACTTATGTTAAAATCCTGATTTAAAATTTAAAATATTTAATCTAAATTAAGTAAAACCTAATGCTAAATTTCTATACAAAACAAACATAAATTACAACAACAATGCAAGTTAAAACAGTTCCTAATTCCTAAATAAAATAAAAAATTCAATATCTACCTAAATCTATTCTAAAGCTAATAAAAGTTCTTAAATCTATATTGCACAATAGTTAATTTCAATAAAAATACACCATGAAGTTTAATTTTGGTCAGTTTAGTCAATACCATTAATATCTTATTTTTTTTTATTTATTTAGTCTACATAAGTAATTTTAAGTATAATCATATATCCAGCCCTGCTTTAAACATAACTAGAAAAGATAAGAGTATTTAATCTCTTTAGCATCAACATATTCATCAGCATTTGAAGAGGCCTCATCAACAGCTGTGTTTCGCATCATGTTAAGTCGGTGAGTCAATATATACATGTTTATATTTTTCTAGTTATGATCTCTTAGATTCATATTTTTAATATTACTCTTAGAATACATACTAAGAAACAAAATCTATCGCAATCTTTTATTTTGTTTAGCAACAATAAATGTTGCAATATCTTTAATACAGGAATATCTATTCACGTTTTGTTTCTTAGTACCCTACATATAGTAAGTTGATAATATGATACTTTGTCATCGTTTATTATAAATTTATTATATTTAAATATTTTTTTTTTTATTTGCTATTCGGTAAAGACTAAACACTTTTGTTTCGTATTTTTTAGTGGTTAAAATTACTTTTATGAATTAATTTGTTTAAATTTTTTTTATTAATAATTTCCATTAAATTTTGTATTTTATAATGAATTCAACTTGAACAAAAATATATTTTCGAATATGGATAGCTAAATAATTTAAAATGTTTTCTTACTGATGTAAAGGAATAGCGTAGTTAAATGTGGGATCTTGGCTTAAAATTATTGCGCCGTCAAGATCTATGGTTGGGCGGGTCAAGAGGCGTTTCGCTCTCCAACTACATCAAGGAGAGAACAAAATGTCAGTTTTCATGGTTGAGGATATGTAATTCAGTTTTTTTTTTTTGTTGATCTTAAATAGGGGTTTTTCAGTAACATCAAATTCAAAAGATCAACGTCCGGTCCATTTAGTTATAGGTTTTTAGGGAGTCTATAATATTATTTATGTGATAAATATTATTTCCTTTTTGGTAAGAGAGATTCAAGAGAACAAGAATCCCCCCACCCGACTGACAGCTAGCATTGTCAATGGCTCCCGTTCGTTCTCATTTCTCTATTAGAGCACAATCGCCAATAGGATGATACAGCCTTTTATCGCTGTAGTTAATTTGTTCGTTACAAATCCTCCAAAATGGCACTATCCCACCGTGGTGGTCTAAATTCTATATATTCTGGTAATATGTATTATTGGTCTTCGTCCGGTTGTTTAAACCATTATAGTACAACGTTAAGGTCTTCCATGAGTTCACTTATTTTTGAAAGAAATATATGTACATTTAATTAAAAGCACAACATCGTCAGCATATGCTAATTCCTTGGTACTTTACCTAAGTGGAGAAATAACAGCGGCTTGAGGTGTGCCCCAAATAATGTGGTGTGTCAAAAATAGTGTACCGGGCATCACAAAAAGCAATGATTACAATTTGAGAGGGATGATCATAAGAAATCACAAATAAAGAAATAAATAATAAATAAGTTGGACAATTTGAACAATTTGAATATGAAAACTCAAAATGTTAAGCTAGCTGAACAGCTACTCCCACAACATCACCAAACCACAGAAGTACACTGCACAGTGGGGCAGAATCAAAATTTTTTGGAAATAAATCTGGCATTTCTAAATGGCTGGGCGTTGCCAAGGAGTATTCGGGTTAAAGTTATTAAAATGGGTAAAGCGAATTTTCCAGGGGCGGGGCTATTCGACATGTAAAATTTTTAAATACGAGCCATTTTTTGATTCCCATCCGATTTCAAAGATTTTTACATTTTTGAAAAGCACTCGGATAGGCCTTAAAAATATGCTTGCGATTGGTATTTATTTCTTATCATTTTCGAGTTATTGGCATTTCAAAATTTAAATTTTTAAATTTTGCCATACCTTGGTCCGCTTTTTTAAAAATATAGGTCGTATTTTTTAACCAAATGGACCCCAATTTTTTTGTTAGTTAGACATCTAAATTGCTAATAATATACAGAAGATTTCAGAGCAAATTCGATTATGGATCCGAAAATAAACGATTTTGGATATAAAAATTCAAAAAAATAGTAGATTTTTGCAGTTTTTTTTGGCGAAAAGGTGACTTAACTCTTTTTTTATTGAAAAAAAAAAAACTTTCTTAAAGAATATATATAAATTTTATGTTCTTCTGTAAAGTATCTTCATGGAAAATATTTTGGTATAAAAAACATTTCCTATTTTTTGAACACGTCGCACAGTACTCTGTTTCATAGACAAAAGTCGAAAATAAATTTTTCTTACAAATTTTAATAAAATATATATAATTTGAAAGCTAAGAAGACATTTAATATACATATCCAAAAATTATATTGATATGGCTATATTTGTTATTGAGAGAAGACTCTAAAGTCAGAAAATTTTTCAGGGAAACGAAAGTGCTTTTGAAGATAGATTTACAAAAAATGTTATAAAAATTTTGATTTTTGGAATAAAGTTGTTTGGTTAAATATTTTAAATAACTATGTATACAGTCAAGAAAAACAAAAATTCTTGTTGTAAAATTTCACTCTTAGAATGTTTTTACATAGCTTTAAAAAATGCATATAAAAAATTAAAAAATATCACACTTTGGTGGAAAATATAAACAAAGTGTGTAAAATGTAGTATTTTTTTCTTATTGTTTTTTATAGTTAATACTTTTATTTATTTAAAGTAAAAATAAAATTAACGGAATTTTTGCCGCAATTTTGAAAAAAATTATTTTTAAAAAATGATTATTATTGTTCATTTTAGTATAAAATGTTAATAATTTCCCACATTGAAAATTATATTAAATCATTTAAATTATAATACCAATTGTACAATTTATGTATTGCGAATTTTGAATAAATTTTTATAAAAAATTGCACTTTTTTTTGTTATTTTCAATAATTGGTTCATCGATTAAACGATGTCCGTCCGTCTGGCTGTCCATGTAAACATTGTGCGCAAAGCTCATATCGCAATTTTTAAGATATTTAAATAAAATTTGGTAATTACATTTTTTTCGGCTCAAGGACTAAGCCTATTGAAACTGGCTGAAATCGGTCCATTATTTCACCTGGCCCCCATACAAATATCATCCCGAAGTTGGACTTTACCGGTCATATATGTTTAATTTATATAGGTATCTACACAAGTTTTGCTCCAAATAAGTTTTATATATACGGAATATGACTATATTTCATGATGATCGCTCCATAATTTGTCATAGCTCCCATATAAGGCCCACTTCCGAATATCGCTCATGAATATAAATTATTGAAATTTTAAAAGAAAAATGTTTTTGCTCATTTATTTAATATTGGGTATTATATGGTCGGGCTTGACCCACCATACTTTTTTACTTGTTTTAAAACATTTAATTATAAATTAAGAAATAAAAGTCACTGAATATGAATTTTTAATTTACCATTTTAAATTTTAGCAAGTTTGAGCCTAAAAAATGGTATACCATAAATATATTTATATTTGTATAAAATCGTCAAACGAATTTTACATAAATTAGACTTATATGGAAGCAAAAGGAGTCCTTGTCCTTAAAATTAAATTTGCCACACAATAAACCCTTAATTCTAGAGATAACTGAAAATGGGTTAGACATTTTAATCAATATTTTAGCTAAAATATTATTTTTAATATTCAGGATATATGGCAGGTAGGCAAGTCCTTCGTCCAATTTTGATGAAAATTTGTATTTTCTTTAATAATGCAAAACTGTACTTGTGTACCAAATTCTAGATCTCTACGAAAGCTCCTTCTACTTTTGTCCATTCGTTATATGGGGACAAAGCACTGTGCGTCGCCTCTACCCCCTTTAGAATTTAACCTATTTTTTATTAAAATTTCAACTTTGGGCCACATGTTCTAAAATTTCAAAGCTGGGATCAAAAAGCGGAAAGCGGTTTTGCAAACCTTGATATGTTCCCTATTCAACTCCTAAGTATTTTCCTACCCTCGAAGGAAATGTGGACCCTATGGGTAAAATTGTAAAAAATACCAATTTTTGGATTTTCGCTCCAATTTCTAGGAATTACGGGATTCTGTTTGACCTTTTGACAAGTTTTTTTACACTTTGTTATTTCGAATGACAAATATAAAAACACTGAAAATTTCATTGAGTTTGTCAATAACAAAAGATTCTATTACATATTACATTTTTTATTACATATTATTACAATTTTCTGTAAGGAAATATGTCTGGGATAAAAATAACTTCCAAAAATCACTACCATTAAATTTGTAGTTAAAGCATTTTAACACAGGTATTTAATACTTGTAAATTATAAACTCAAACTATTGGGCCACAATTTTACCATTTTAATTACTTTGAATTTAATTATTATTTCAAACAAACATGCAAATGGAATAAATAAAACAATTAAATATTTATGTATGTATGTATAATACGATATGTCTTAATTAAATCATATTACAAAATTCCAACATTTTCTCGTTTGTATTTATGTATAATTAACAAATGAAAGTCATTATTTTCACAAACAATACATTCGTAAACTCATTACAAGCACACAGTGCAAATAAATGTACAGAGACATACACAGAACCATTTACGTTTATATAAATATTAGTGAGTCGTTATCTACAGGATAATATACCGTCATAATAACTGTCAGAGTGTCAACAATTGAAAAAATACTTCAAAAATACTCAACCGCTCAAAAGCTCACACACAGAGAAACGTAAACCAGCAGTTCTGGGTGACTACACCGAACACAGTGGGGAAACTGAAAAAAAGTGCAAATAAATATGTAACTAAATAGATAGTCCGATTTTAATCAAATTTCCTATGTCTAATTTCAAAACATAAACTCAACTATATCTTCTCTACAAAATTTTAGAATTTGAGTATTCCGAAAATGAAGAGTTTAAGTATTTCCAGCATACTTGGTTAGCTGCAAGTTTGAACAAATTTTAGAGGAAACATTATTGTCGCTAATCGAATTCGTTCGGTTCTATGTACTACGGATAGATTGAGCATTTGGACCCCTGTGCGATGTGTTTTCTGTGTGCATGTCATATAATGCAGAGCTAAGTGTAGAATGTATACTATGATTTTAAATTAAATCGGAGATGGTAAAAATACAACCTGGGTCGAAATAAAATGGAATTACCCCTACACTAACTACACGCAGAGAAAAAATATAGTTGTGCATGTTTCCAGTAACCATTTCCACATTTTTAAAAGTTTTTTTTTTAACAATATTATAGTCACACTAACTATTTACATGATTGGGGTAACCATAATATAGATAACTTACGATTCACATGATTGTATCAATCATATATATGGTTACAATAAACAAGTATATGTTTGTGACAACCTTTGTTATGATGAACCTTTATATTGTAATATGTTGTTCTCAGATTATGATATCAATTAGCCGAGGGCAACATAATATAGTAAAACCTTAATCATAAAAATGGTTGTCACAAATATATACTTGTTTAGTGTAATCATATATATGAATGATATCTATAAGGGATACATTGACTCCTTGTAAAACAGCTGGGATAATCCAACATAGATTCTCCCATATAAAAATACATAAAACATGTTGATAATGGAAAACAGAACACCCACACACAGGCACGAGTCCTGATAGCGATAGCAGCAACATAGAAAATAAAATTTTACGTAAAATATTTAACAAGTGACATTACGTGTCAAAATTCACTTTTATTATTTTTAATGGACAAAGTGCCCCAGAGATTTAAATACATGGGTCATGTAGTAACACTTACCCTTACCCGTACTATTGTTATTGTACAATTCTGATAAAGATTTACCAACAAATTATTTTCAAGCTAAAAATGGAAATTTAATAAATTTCAAGCAGATAGAAAATAATTCCCACGTAAACGAATTAAAATAAGCAGTCAAGCAGACAGACAGACTGCCAAGTTCAAGTTCAAATATATTGATTTTTTTTTTGTATATGTTAATAATGCTCATGGAAACAAATAAGTTGTAAACGTTAAACTTATTTTCACTCTACTCAATTCATTAATACAAGGACACAAGTAACAAATTTTTGATTTTCTTGTTGTTATTCGATTTGTATCTGCAAAAATTACATCATTGAACACAATTTTGCTTCATTAAACTTTTACACACAATAAATACGCCAAACTTAGTAATTTATGTGCAAAATTATGATAATAAAATAAAATGGCAAGTCTATTTTGCTTTTTAATAAAAAAAATTAATTTAAATAATTAATATGGTTAGAGGATAGAGGATAGAGGATAGGACAGAAGGAGGCTGCAGAAATCAGACAAAACATAATCATAAATTATAATTTGTTATGAAAACGAAGGTTGTGCCATTTACAATGTGGTTTATGGAATCTTAGAATAAATTAAGGAAGGAAGTTTTTTAATTCTAAGGCGTAGTTCAGAAAATCGTTTAAACTAGCATAAGTGTCCTAAAAATGCTGATATACAAATAATACTCAACACAAATAAATTTCATATACATACAAATCAATACCATATAAGAATCACTTCCGAAAATCAATTTTATATGCATAAATCTTTTACAAATTTTATATGCACAGAAATTAAGCTACTTTTCATCATCCTTAAATTCGCTACACCTTTTGTACTCATTTGCCAAAGCGATGACATGAAAAATAAATTTAAATTTTAAAAGAAAACTGTTTGTACTCCTACCGTACTTTAAAACTTATTTTACATATATTTTGTCTTCAAATAACATCTAGAAAGCTTAAATTAAATTGTTTAAATTTTCATTTATATTTTTATGTGAAACCATGGACCGATTCTTATCATTTTCAACGCAAATTGTGTGCAAAAGTAATCCTCCTATCAGAAAATGCTATAAATTTTGCGATTGGCCCCTAATTTCAGTTCTGTTTTAACATTTGTGTAGTAAACACATGCGAAATACACGTTAATAAACAATGTTACGCTACACTGCTCCAGAACGCGGAATATTGCTGACTATTTATTTGACCAATAATCGGTCGGTGACTTTGGCACAACGTGAATTTCGTCGCAGATTTCCTTGCCGTCCAACGCCTAATGGTGAAACACTGCGACGTTTAGCCGCTCGCCTCGAAGAGACTGGCACAACATGAGATGCTGCCAGGCGTGGCAGACCCCGGAGTAGCCGTTCTGCACAGAATATTGATGCTGTAGCCGAGGATGTAATGGAAGCGTCGACATTGACCAGACGACGTGCCACGCAAATGGGTATCAGTCGACGGTCTGTACAGCGAATTTTGGTACAAGTTTTGAAGATGTTTCCATACAAAGTCCAGACGATGCATCAGCTGTTAGCTGCTGACCGCTAATCGCGTCTAACATATGCTCAAGCCATCCTTAATCACCACCAAGAGGAAGATGATTTTTCATCAAAAATAATCATGAGTGATGAGTCCCATTTCCATCTTAGCGGGTACGTAAATAAGCAAAATTTACGCTTCTGGGGCACTGAAAATCCGCGTGTAACCCACGAAGAGCCATTACACCCGCTCAAAGTCACTGTATGGTGTGCTGTTTTTGCTGGAGGAGTCATCGGACCTTTTTTCTTCGAAGACGTCGCGGGCCAAACGGTTACTGTGAATGGTGAGCGCTACAGAGCAATGATCAGCGAGTTCTTTTTGCCGCAACTTGATGACTTGGGATTGGAAAACATGTGGTTCCAACAGGACGGTGCAACGGCACACACTGCACGTGCCACAACCGATATGCTGAAGGATGCATTTCCCGGGCGCCTAATCTCCCGTTTTGGCGATTTGCACTGGCCAGCAAGATAGCCTTATTTGACTGCTCCAGACTTCTTTTTGTGGGGCTTTTTGAAGTCGCGGGTTTACGTCAACAAGCCTCAGACTCTTGCCGCTCTTAAAGACAATATCCGTCAAGAATGTGAGGACCTATCGCCGGAAGTTTTGGCCAAATGACAATCAACTGTGGCGGCGGTCATTTACATGACATCATATTCTCGACTTGATGTAAAAAAAATTAGAAGACCAAATAAAAATAATCCGAAAGAAGAATCAAAGTTTTTCATTTTTTTTTTTTTAATTACAGCCAAAAAACATCGAAAGTTTACTTTTGCGCCATTTTGTATTTATAGAAAATGTCAAAATTTTTTTGTAAAAAATATGCACTTTTTTGTGGATATTAATTGTATTTCTTTTTTCTAAATACTGAAGCACAAAACACAGGGTGCCACTTTATTGTTTATTTAGTTAAAATTCTATTATTCTAAAGTTTATTTATGATAATACCGTTTTGAAGGAAGTACAAACGCACTTACATTTTACTTATGAGATATTTCTACATACAATAGTATGTCCTCATATACTGTAAGAAAATCGTGCAAACCACGGTAATGACAAGGCGGGTGAGCGATCAGAGAATAATTTGCTGTAAATCGCTCAGAAGTACAGCTATTAAAACCTAAATCATCAGACACTATCTTCTAGTTTCACCGAACTCATTGAGTAGTATTATACTAACTAACCTAATTGGATTCCTGTATATTGTACAGATTTCACTAACATCTAGTGTTGATATAGTTTCACTGATCTCATTGAGATCTTGCCAAAATGGATTCATATAGATTTTAGTTACTTGATTGCTAAGAAATGTACTTAGGTGTTTGATGCAAACGATAATTTTTAATGTTTTCATTTAAAAACTGATGGTTTACTTGTATTCCAACTTTACAATTAAAAAAATTTTATATTTGTGGTCACTTTATATAATTCTCAATGTCATACTAACAAATAAGAAGAAAGACAAAACCACTACTCTGATCGGCACCGAAGATACTCACAACATTTAAAAGGGAGAAGGTGCCTTCTTCAAACGGACCCCTGACGATGTCATAAGGTACAGTGGAGCAGAATCAATATTTTTTGGAAATAAATCTGGCATTTCTATGAGGGCCCAAAGTAGAGTACCTTCGACATGTAAAATTTTTAAACACGTGCCATTTTTTTGTTTCCCATCCGATTTCACGCAACCCAACTTCATAATTGGTCATAGCTCCCATACAAGGTCCACTTCCGAAAGTGACTTTAATATAAATCTCTTATAAATGTGAGTATCCAAGTAATATAAATAAATGAGTTTAGTTTCTATGGAAATCATGGAAATCTTAGCTTTATGATGATCGGTCCATGACTAGTCATGCTCTCATACAAGGTCTAATTCCGATAATCAAATACAAAAAAAAAAATTATTGAAATTTTAAAAGAAAAATGTTTTTATTCATATACTCGGTGTAATGTATTATATGGTCGGGCTTGACCATTTATACTTTCTTACTTGTTTAGTTTATATAAATTCTGATTTGCTATTTAATTTATTCATTTCGTTTTATGGTTAAAGCGGAAATTAAATAAGAATAAAAAATCAATAATAGACAAGCAATATTTGTTAAAATTGTGCCTATTTATGTATTTTTGAGTATTTCTCAATAAAAAGTAAAAATATAATATATTTCAATTATGGTTTCCCTAAATTAATCGCCACTTTGGATACCTTGAACCCACTCATGACGAATACACTAATAATTTGAAGTTTCAAATCCTTTTTCATGTAGTATAAACGTCCCATTTATGGAAGAACAAATTTTTGCAAAGGTTATACCTGTCTTAGGAGGGTCACATGGCATGTATTGCATGTGTTTTGTGACATGTATTGGGACATTTTTCCACATGTAAACATGTACAAACCGTGTGATCCATATGAAACTTTGTGTATGTCTTGTGACATTTTTGTAAATTAGTGCATGTTCTATTTTCGTGTGTTTATCAATTGGTCAATTCACAAGATCTCTTATTGTCATAATATCCTAATATGTCACGACTCGGCGGCTTGGCTTAACCGACTATTATGCATTCGGCGTTGGTCTCTGCTGGTACGTTACGATAACACAATAAACGTAGCATAGAAAGTAGTATTATTTTAGGAAATTTTTTGCTTGAAAAGCAATGCAAACCATTGTGAAATATTAGGACACTATGACATGATAAGAGACCTTTTGAGTTGATTAAATGTGTATTTCAAAATACAAAACTGTATGAGAGCAAAATAAAAAACCCAAAACAAAAAAGAGGAGAGAAATATCATAACAAAATAAGTTTCATCTAATTAAATATATTTATTGTGATTTAAAAATGTATTAAATAGATACATATATCGACGCCTCCATTCTATAATAGTTTTAAAGTTTTATTTGCCATAGAATACTTCCGGTGATATAAATCCCCCATTAGAATGCTTTTTGGGCATCACGGTTTGAGATATTGGCAATGTATTTTCTTCATAAAGCCTAGTACTCTGTTCATATTTGCGAAAAATTATGGTTTTTTCATGCGAAAAATTTTGTATGCATGAAATGATCAGCTGTTGGTTTTAATTTCGTGCGAAAGAAGTGCTGCTTATGTTATTTCGTGTGGAAAATTAAAGTTGCCTGATGTATTTCGCATGTTTTTCACCATAAGAACAGAGTACTGCTTTTGCGAAATTATTTCGCATATATTTCATACCAAATATTTTATATGTAGTTTGACAGCAGTTCGCACGAAATTTTGAACAGAGTACTTAGCTTAACTTAGAAAATACTTACTTGACTCATTTATTCACGAATTTTCTATATTTGTGCAAACCTGTTTTTTGTGCAGTGTTATTAAATTTGCTATAAAAGCCTACTGAAGTTCTTTGCTGCCATTTTTATAAAAATTTTTAAAATTTGTGTTCTTATATCTTTAGACAGCCTTTGTGAACTTCTCATTCTACAAGATTCTTTGCAACCTTATTTTAACTCTTTCTTTGGTGTAAACTGACCTTTTTTATTATAATGATCCTTTCCATTGTTTTTTAAATATTAAGTTTTATTTTTGTTCCACTCGGATGGACGCCTTTGTCTTTTGCAAAAGTTATCGGGTGGTGTTTCAAATTCGATATTTAATTTTTTATTTTTTTATTTTGGAGTTATTGGACTGAACTCTGGATTTGATTCTGCTTCCGACGAAGTACTTGACGGATTATATTCGCTGAAACTGCCGGGAAATGGCTCTAAAAGTTGAAGCGATACTTAATATAAATTATATAAAAAAAGTGTCTATAAACATAGCTATTGCAGCTGAATTATTCGATGTGTTATATTCGCAGCCAGTCTCGGGATATGCTTCTGAAAAATCCATTACTTAATATAAAATAATTTAAATATATTTTTATCACATACCTAGTGAATCAGAACTTTCACTATTTTCATTATCAAATTTAGACTATTTTTCGTTTGCTGAACTAGTTTGCTCTTTTTTTCCTATCAAAAAAAACCGATATAAATAAGCACATTATTTAACTTAAGTCGTGAATTTCTTACCAACACTTTCCTCAAAATTATATAACATTGAACTTATACTTTTTTTATTCACTTTTTCCTAATAAAAAACTTAATAATTATATCAGATAATATGGAAAACTAATAAATAATACTTCTCACATTATTTTGTGCTAAATTTATAATTTTTCTTGCACGCGAAAGCATTTTATATCCAAAAATACAAAAATTAGTTGTCCGATTTGGTTGACTAACTTTTGCTTTTTTAATTCGGGGAAAAACCTTTTAACTACACTTACCGACACTAAAAAAGCACATTGAACATACCAACTACACATAGAAAACACAACGTTAAGAAATATCCCTTTCATAACATACTAAGTCAACTTAGTTTTCAAGTCAATTTGAAATTGTCCAACCAAAAGTATTCTAAGTGTACTTACTACATTTTAGAATGGAAAATTTTACGACTATATGTGTAGTCTAAGTATAGTTATGCTTATAACTTCGGAACGGATCGGCCCATCTTAACCAAATTTTGAGAGTATTTAAATTAGAGAACGTAGGATTCAAAAATTCAAGAAGATTAAAACGATATAAGTACACTTAGAACGTTATAGAATGGAGGCATCGATATGTATACTTAAAAACAAAAATTATATACACTAATAGAGATTATGTCACACGCAATTACGTATGTACGTGCAACTTATGAATAGTATGTATAAAGTAAATTTTGACATACACATGGAATTCTATATATATTGAATACATGTCCCAATATATTTGGAATAAATGCCGTGTGACCCCCTTTTACTGGTATTGATCTTTATCCAGCCACAAGCATTTCATTCGTTGTTGCTTTGAAAATGCCTAACATGGTAACATTTTGGGTCTTTCCTAAATACCTTCTAATTTTCAACTGTACTATAAGCTCATGTCATTAGTTTGGCTTTTTAAGCCCATGAAAAAATTTTTCAGCATCATCTTTAATATATGGATGAACTATGGCATACTTTTTCAATCTTGTAATTTAGCAAAAATTTAATACTTTCTGAAAACCTATTTTAACTGTGACTGACGGTAGCATCTTTATTATTAAGATTATACTCATTGTTTTCCTTAGCTTATTGTATTTTCTTTTATTTAAATTTATGACACTCATATCTGTTATGAAATTATTCTCATATTTTCTTCCAAACTATCGATTTCGATTATGAACACATATAACAATAGTTTTTAAGTTTAATCATGCATATGATTAGCCCTTAAAATGAAAAAGTCACACAAACATACATAGTTAAGCCGACTGAGTTGGAATTTTGACATTTTTTCTTGCTGCTATTGTTTATTCGATTGCTTTTTATACCCTCCACCACCATAAATGGAGAATTAGGGTAATTAGGGTTTGTCATTCCATGTGTAACATTGAGAAATAATCATCTAAGATCCAATAAAGTTAAGTCGATTGAGCTATGTCCGTCTGTCTGTCCGTCTGTGTAAAACACGCTCACGTCCAAAATACACAAAGAAACATAGTGGATTTTCATAAACAAATTTTATTAAGTATTGTCCTAAGCAGTTTGAATTATATACAATTTTTTTACATTTGAAATAAAATATCTTCTGCGTAAACTATTCTCTGTAACAATTGTTATATTATTTCAATTGTTATATCATCATATTTAGGTGGAGGGTATTTAAGATTCGGCACGGCCGAATATAGCATTTTTACTTGTTTTCATTTTCATTGATGGGAAAAATATCATATGATTTCCTCTCATATATCCGGGATTATTAAGCAATCCTTTGTACTTTTGTTTTCATATTTCATTTATGAGTATGGTTTTTGCTTAATCATGTAACAAATTTTTAGTCAACATTTTTCTACTTTACTTTTTGATGTCGAAATATTTCAGCATAGAAAAAAAAGAACACAAAAACGAAAAATAATAATAAAAATAAAAAAAGAACGTGTTACTAAAGGATTTGCTGTTTTTTAGTACAGTTTTTCTGTTTTTTTTTTTTTTTTTTTGTTCTTTGGTTGTCAAAATAATAATCTATGAATTTATAATATTTGACACGTATTAACCGTAAGCATTACGATAACTTTGGCTACACAAACATATTGTTGAAACATTTATAAGTGTCTGCATGTTTGTGCGTGCATATGTATGTATGTATGTTATGAACGTGTATTCGTAATAGTAATATAAATAAAATTGTACGAAGTTTTATATATGTATAGGTTAGAGTCTATTTGTATACATTTATATGTAAATTGCTAACATATTCATATGCTTAGCGTCAATTTGTATATTAGAAAATATCAATAATCTTAACATGCTTCCCACCAACCCTCATACAACACCACCAATCAACACAACATAATACCAACCGTACAAATTCGGTTTGATTATATGTATGTGACCTCGTACTTAGGAATACACACATATAACTGCAATACATTAGCAAAGTTTTACCCAATACGCAATTTAGATTAACCTAAAATTTTTATAGTTTTCTAGGTATTTTTGAGAGATACCTTTGTTTAGCACTGCAGAGAAACAGAAGCGATCAATTTATATATTAAGGGTGTTTTCTAAACCCAAAAGAACTTGAAATTGTTAAAAATAACACAAAAAAAATTAATTTTTATCAAATTTGGAGGCCAATTGACAAGTTATCAAAATCAAGTTATGACACGTAGCGTCATCCTGTTAAAACCATATCTCGCCCGGATCAATGTCATCCACAGTTTTAAACAAACAATCTTTGATCATGATGCAGTAATGATATTCATTGACCGTAACGCGAGCTTCGGCTTCAGTTTTGATGCTACCAGCGAGAAAACCGAACCAAACGGTGCATTTTTCTGGATACAATGGAGTCTGTAGAGTCTGTTGTGGATTGACCTCACTCTATATGTGGCAATTTTGTTGATTAGCAAATCCGTTAAGCCAAAAATTGCTCAACACAATTTTGCAATAAAACATTGGGTCAGTTTCCAACTGCTCTAGAGCCCAATCGGAAAAACAACGACGCATATGATGGCCTCGCAGCATTAACTTTGGCACCAGCTTGATCTTAAACGGATGCAGGCCAAGATCGCATAAACGAAAATTATATTCAAAGTTTGACGAGCACAAAATGCACAAATTTCTCTTTTTGGAAGACAACGAGGAACATTAAGCCACCGGTAGAGGCACAAAGCGCTTTAAGAAAAGCTGATCGAACCTGGGCACGAAGTGCTATAGAAAAAGCAACAGTATTTGCTGAACATTTAAGTGAAGTATTTCAGCCTAATTCCACGGCAAATGAGTTCGAGCTCGAAGAATAGCCGGTTTCAACAATGGCTAATGCAGCCCAATTCGATATTGGTCCTGAGGATGTTAATAGAGTAATTAAAAATAAACTGAACTTGAAAAAATCACCGGGATATGATTTAATAACTCTATCATTGATTAAGAACCTACCAAATGTGGCAATAATTGTGCTTTCTATATTGTTTTATGCGATGTTGAAACTTGGAATTTATCCAAAAAATTGGAAAATTTCTCAAATAATGATACCGGAACCGGGTAAAGATTTAACCCTGCCATCTTCTTATAGACCTATTAGCCTCTTGAATTAAAGAAATATTGTTCTGCCGTCTTTTTAGATGTTGCTCAAGCTTTTGACAAGGTATGGCATAAAGGTCTAGCACAAAAAATCAAATGTTTACTACCACTATGTACTCATAAATTGCTGGAGTCTTATCTATCAAATAGACTTTTCAGAGTTAAGTTCAGTGATTATTTGACGAGAGAATACAAGATTAGAGCTGGCGTTCCACAGGGAAGTGTACTAGGACCTACGTTATATTTGATTTACACCTCTGACTTGCCTACGTGCGATAAATTAACAATCTCTACATTTGCGGATGATACCGCCATTATTAGTTCACTCGAAAATCCACTCATGGCATCTAGTCAACTGCAAAATTATCTCGTACGTGTGGAGACATGGTTGAAAAACTGGCGAATAAAGGTGAATGAGCTGAAAAGTAAACATGTTACGTTCGCTCTAAGGAGAGGAAATTGCCCACCTGTCACACTTAACAACGTTAATATACCGCAGTTCGATTATGTCACCTACCTTGGTATTCATCTTGATAGACGGCTTACGTGGCGCCGTCACATAGATACCCAGAGACTTCACATGAAGCTAAAAGCCTCTAGCTTTCATTGGTTAATCAGTGATCAATCAAAATTAAGCCTTGAATATAAAGTCATCCTGTATAAGACCGTTTTAAAACCAATTTGGACGTAAGGAATTCAATTATGGGGAATGGCTAGCAACACCAGTATTGATCTTATACAGAGGGCCCATAGACATGAACTTAATTAACATTTTTCTTAATAAATTTTTCCAAATTATCAGTAGCGCTTGAATGGAATCATGAAAATTGGAAGTTAGAATTGAAATCTCGATCTATTTATACTTTGCGCCCGGGTAACGAAGCATAATTAGACGAGGCCTTAATCCTTACTTCGTACAAATACCGTAGTTAAAATCCATTGTTAGTCGACCGTAAGCCGAAGTATTTATCTCATCGGATTGTGCTTATTAGCTAGTATAGTCAATAAGTTGTAGTTAGCCGACGAGAGCTGAAGAATTTTTCACTTCGGATTGCATTCAATAATTAATCGTTAGCCGACCGAGAGCCGAAGCATTTATCTCGTCGTATCGTACACATTAGCTAGTCATAGCCAATAAGTTGTAGTTAGCCGATGAGAGCAGAAGAATTTATCTCCTTGAACTGCATCAATTACCCATAATTAGTCGTTAGCCGACCAAGAGCCAAAGCACTTATCTCGTCGGATTTTACTAAGTAGCTAGTCCTAACTTATAGCGCCAATGAATTTATTTCATTGGATTGCATCCGTTGTATTTACTTTTAAGTCGTTAGCCGACCGAGATATCCAAGACAGCTCTGTGCTAAAGATTTCGAAGGAAGCAAGCCTTTGAAGACTAAGTATACCTGGTTGGAAACTGCATCACGGTAATAAATCAGCAAATTTCGATCTTTTAACGGCTCAGTTTTGAAAAATTTTACAAAGGATCCTGAATGTGTCTCAGCAAAATAGGGTGGGATAAAAGTAAATCGGTTTCCGCTTATAAACAGTTATTTAAATAATTTTTAAATTATTTTACTTCACTAAATTGCTACAATTCTTCTACATTGCTTAATAGCTATTTTATACCTTTTTGGTGCAACAGAAGTTGAAAATGTTCTAAAATTTGCAAGATGTCATACAAATTTAGCATATCAAAATATCCATGGGTCTATCCGTCCATACTATTTGATAGGAAAACAACTCAAGTCAACACTGCGACGTTTAGCCGCTCGCCTAGAAGAGACTGGCACAACACGTGATGCTGCCAGGTGTGGCAGACCCCGGAGTAGCCGTTCTGCAGATAATATTGCTGCTGTAGCCGAGGATGTCATGGAAGCGCCGTCGACATCGTCCAGACGACGTGCCACGCAAATGGGTATCAGTCGACGGTCTTTACAGCAAAATTTGGTACAAGATTTGAAGATGTTTCCGTACAAAGTCCAGACGGTGCATCAGCTGTTAGCTGCTGACCGCCAATCGCGTCTAACATACGCTCAAGCCATCCTTAATCACCACCAAGAGGAAGATGATTTTTCATCAAAAATAATCATGAGTGATGAGGTCCATTTCCATCTTAGCGGGTACGTAAATAAGCAAAATTTACGCTTCTGGGGCACTGAAAATCCGCGTGTAACCCACGAAGAGCCATTACACCCGCTCAAAGTCACTGTATGGTGTGCTGTTTTCGCTGGAGGAGTCATCGGACCTTTTTTCTTCGAAGACGTCGCGGGCCAAACGGTTACCGTTTCAACTAGTTCTTTTTGCCGCAACTTGATGAATTGGGATTGGATAACATGTGGTTCCAACAGGACGGTGCAACGGCACACACTGCACGTGCCACAACCGATATGCTGAAGGATGCATTTCCCGGGCGCCTAATCTCCCGTTTTGGCGATTTGCACTGGCCAGCAAGATCGCCTGATTTGACCGCTCCAGACTTCTTTTTGTGGGGCTTTTTGAAGTCGCGGGTTTATGTCAACAAGCCTCAGACTCTTGCAGCTCTTAAAGACAATATCCGTCAAGAATGTGAGGTCCTATCGCCGGAAGTTTTGGCCAAAGTGATGGAAAATGCCATAAAAAAGGCTCAAATGACAACCAACTGTGGCGGCGGCCATTTACATGACATCATATTCTCGACTTGATGTGAAAAAACTAAAAGACCAAATAAAAATAATCCACAAGAAGAATCAAAGTTTTTCACTTTTTTTTTAATTACAGCCAAAAAACATCGGAAGTTTACTTTTGCGCCACCTTGTATAATTAACACAAAATTATTAGCTATTTGGTCAGAATCATAAACACTTATTAAATAATGAATAGTTAAGATCGTTTTCATGTATTTAAAAAATATATTTACCAAATAAATACTTACATTATAGAAAATACAGTATAGAAAATTCATTTGTTTACCTACTAAAGTCTACTAAATCTGTAGATTTATTTTATCGGATAAAATAAATAAATGAATAAATATTTATTTCCATAACTCTTGTGTCTATTGGGTGTATTTTCATAAATATGCAAACATTCAATATGTTTAATATCGCTTTTATGAAAGCATTAACGTATGGAACGTGTTGAATATGTAGTACACTTTTTTGTCTACACACATACATACAAAATTTACGCATATATGTATATTGTGTGTATGTACTTATATAGAATACTTTTAAGGATATATAGGCAATATGTAGAATACTATTTAAATATACTCAAGTGAGGTTTTTTACATTAGGGAATTGTTCTTCTATTTTTTTCTTTTTTTTATTCTTTTTCGTTTCTTTCCATTTTATTCTCAAAAGAATTTTAGCATTTCTTTTTTTAGTATTTACATTCCCTCATATGTTGTAAAAGTCATTGGTTGGAGGATGAAGATGATGATAAAGCCAATCATCTTCTTAATCATATTATGGTTTTGTATATTTTGGCACTTGTATATATTTGCTTGTTTATCTATGTGTCTGTGCTTATCTGTATGTGTTTTGGTTGCTTGTTTGTTTGTTTTTTTTTTATTTCTAAGGCATTAGTAAGCATGAGGTTTTTCTTAAATATTTGCTAAAATCTGGTGGCTTTTAGCAATGACTTGAAAGGAATTTATTCAATTCTATAGGAATTTTGAATAGATAAATAATAATAAAAATATATTGCCCATTCAGCATTAATTTTACATTGTGCTCTTGCCGACCTCAGCCTGATAATACGTCTTATTACTAATTGCATTATCATCAATGCAATTAGTATTATTTTAGAAGTATGGCATAAGAACCCTTTTCATCAATAAAATTATAGCCTCTTAATCCTCTTTATATCGAACAGCAACAAAGGAAGCACTCACGTCTTTAGAATAGTAACGGATTTTCCTCCTTTTCATTCAAAACCCTTTAGAAAGGAAGTTGCTATCATTTGAGAGACATGGCCAACATTAAAGAGTGAGTCAGAAAAAACTTAAACCGTTTAATATAAAAATTCTCAAAAATTCGTAGATTTATTCAAGTATTGTGCAAATTCATTACTCATTAAAATATTGGCTATTATTCGGTATATATAAATTTATTCCCTTTTTTATGGAAATGATTAATTAATGATTTTATAGTTGCTTCCGTTACCGTTACGGACATGTTCTGGGATATCTTTCGTGTGATCTTTTATTCTTTTTATACAAGAGCCCAATAGCTTTCCACAGGCCGAAGTTGGGTGGATTTGCCTCCAGTGGTACAAAATTGACGTTATTGTTTGAATTCTACTCAAGGGCCTATTTTCCATAGTGACATGATGCCAAATTGGGCCAAACAGAGAAAACAGATTCGTGATAGAAACCGAATATGTTGCCAATCGAATGATTATACCTTAGTGACCGAATTTTCCTGTTGTGTCTACAAAATTTTAAAAGGGTAATAAAAGTTTGGTTGCTTTGACCGAAATTCTTCTTTGTCAACTGACTTTCTGTTGTTAGAACCGAAAAATTCTATGTGTGTAACCGAATCACTTAAGTGGCAACAAATTCGGTTGCTATCACGAATCTATTTTCTCTGTGCAGAAATATGAAGGCACTCTGTGCTGTTTTAAAGCTGTTTTTGTAGACACTCCGTAATATACATTTTTGTGTTTATAGTGCCTGATGTCAAAAATGGTTGGCTTCTTTTGTCACAACTGGAAATGGCTAGACAATCAAGAAACTTCTTGGGGAAATTTGTTTGTTTATTGTCCGGTATTATTCTTGAACATCGTCCATCAGTCACATTAAAACCTTAACACGGAAGTTGTGAAAAATCTCTCAGTACATAAGATTCATCATACATTACACAACAAATGTTTTTTTTTTATAAAATTTTACCTCAATTTTTTCGCGCGTTCTTTTGCTTCTAAGTTCTTTAACGCATTGCGATCAGGAAGCTTCTGAACTGTATATAATTTCAAACTAGCTTTAACTTTGGATCTGAAAGTTTAACTTTACGAGCTACTTTTCTGATAGAAGTGTTCGATGTTCTTCGAAAGAGTTGTTCGACTTCTTATGCTTTACCAATATCTGTTAGACATTTTTTTTCCTGATCGAGGATTCCTCTCAATGTTCAAGACTTCATTATACTGTTGAATGGCTTTGGAAACAGTGTGACGATGAGACTTTAGATCATTTGCTATTTTTTTGAAATAAGAAATAAAATATTGGATTTTTTTGAAAAGTACTAATTATTTTTTCATGTACTTTTGTTCGCTGTCCATTTTTACCAAAACTACAGTTGAAAATGAATGATTTAGAAAAGATAATATCTGATATATTTTTAAAAGCTATCGTGAGGACCAAAAATAAGTTTTGGGTGGAATAGTGTGTATAAGTTTATCTGACTTAATCTTTCTTATAATTATTCTGAATTTCTGAAAAAGAAAAAAAACACAAAATTGATTGTATCAAGGCAGGAAATAAAAATAGAAAATCGGCTTCCGTAATTTGGTGGTGATTTTACAAGATTGAAGACAGCCAAATGTAATTGTTTCCTAAAATGGAGAAAATTTGTTCCAACCTTGAGTTTTTTCATAACAAATACCGCTCTGCCTTTATTAAAAGTGTGATATCTTACACAGTTTTGGTATTTAAACCATACAGAGTGTCATCCAGAGATAATACTCTTTTAAAATCGGGACTTTACGTGTTTAGCACTATGTAGATGAAACTGACATTTTTAGGCAGAATTTACCAAGTTTGGAAATAACTGGGGGATGTATATTCCCTTAAATGAGCCTATTTTATTTTACAGACATTTATGCTATACGAGCTCGATGAAACGTTTGTTCTGTAACAGAATAAATATTAAAAATATACTCTATTTTACATGTTGCGAATTTGGGTGCATGTAACTTTTTACAGGGACAAGATAATTGTATGAAACTTGACTCTGTTTTATTTAAAATTCTATCAGAAATATTTCTGATCATTTTTAAAATTTTTAACCGGTAGTTAAGTACTTCACATAAAAAATAAAACAAAAACGAGACTCATAATAAATTAATGTTCAGCCAATATACAAGTCTACTCAGCTCTGACTGTTTAAATTTAGTTTAAGATACATCAAATCGTTTACGAATTATTTCCAAAATAAAATGTGACTATACCAGTGCGGTTTGTCACTTCGATTGAGTGATTTAAAAGCGATTTAACGTAATGCAAATTTATAATATAATGAGCAAACAAAAAAATATAACATCAATGTATCGATTCCATTAAGTTTATATTGTGCAACCACGACTACGTCTTTTATATACAAGTTACAGCAGAAATTACCTACGGTAAGTGGTCTTGGGGTGAATCCAAGCAAAATGGAACTTGTACTTTTCACGACAAAGACCAAGATTCCAAGCATCAAAATTTCACGGCTGATAAACTGCGAAATCCCGCTTTCAAATAATGCAAAATATACATGGACTCTAAATTGTTATGGAAACTAATTACTTAACATAGGGTGAAGAAGGCAACGATGGCCTACTATACATGTCGTAAGATGTTTGGTAAAAAATGGAGACTAAGTCCCAGCATAGTTAAATGGCTGTATACGGCTGTAGTACGTCCAATTCTTACTTATGGATCTCTTGTATGGTGAACTGCAACTACAAGGAAGTATGTCGTAGACCAACTATACAAAGTCCAGAGATCAGCCTGCATTGGTATAACCGACGCACTAAGAACTAGTCCTTCAGAGGCACTGAACACTATACTGCACCTTGTGCCGATAGACCTTCAGATAATGGCCACCTCTGCCTGCAGCGCAGCGAGGCTTCATGCATCTGGAAGTTGGAGATCGAGAACATATGGCCACGCGGGGATTCTGAGCCTATCAGGCATTGAAGATTCGATCGTTCTCCAGCCTTCTGACTATATTACTCCATACACAGATTTTCCCCTCCAGGTTGTCTTATTTCCCTCCAGGAGTGAGTGGGGAAGCGGTAATATCGTGTACGAATATGACGCTAGGATATACATATACAGACGGTTATTAAATGAGCTGTAGTGTTGGTTCTGGCGTCTTCTGTGACGAACTTGGTATAGGCATCTCATATCGTCTTCCAAATGAGTGTAGTGTTTTCCAGGCGGAAATTTACGCAATCATGGTAGCTTGTAATACACTATATGATCATAATACTCGTGGCAAAATAGGTATACTTGTCGGCAGTCAGGCGGCACTTTTCTCACTGAAGGCCTACACAACTTCATCTTCACTAGTCAGGCAATGTATGAATTCTCTGTTAAGGCTAGGTCGTCTATCTGACATTACTTTGGTTTGGGTCTCTGCGCACAGAGACCACTAGGGTAATGAACAGGCAGACGAACTAACCAGAATGGGATCTGCGTTAGATACCTCCAATGCGGTCTCAGTAGCAATTCCACTGGGGACTAGCAAAAGCATTATCTTCAGACACTTTATTACAAAGGCTGAGAATTGTCGCAGCTGTAAGGATAGCGAGGAAGAGGAAACTTTCTCTGCGAATGCCCAGCCCTGAGAGTCAAGAGGCATAAATTCATGGGCAACTATATATTGACTAACCTTGGTAAGTTGGCCGAGTCTAAAATCAATTTCATACTGAGATATCTCACAGCTACAGATTGGGTCTAGCAAACTCGACTTTTGCATACATTTTACATACATTACGATGTAAACGACGTATCATCTAACGTTTGGTGGTCTTGTCAAAACGGGGTCCCTTCGACTTTACTTTATTGTTCGCACGTAGTGAACTACCACCTAAACCAACCAACCTAATTAATGTGATAAAGAGCAACGGTTGGAACATTTCACGAAATCGACAAAAGTGGGAAGGAATGGCAATTATGTTGTAAATATTTCAAACACAATGGCCAGAGTAATGGTTAAACTAGAGATTCGTGATCGGTTTTAACCGAAAACTGACAATTATTCTTGGTTTTTACTTCCAAACTATTTTCAGTAGAAAAAATCAACATTTTATTGAAATGGATGAAATGATTCATCCAATTTCTCCATAGTGAAATCGATGTAAAACTATCTTCAGATTTCTTTAAATTTTATAATTGTATTAAAGCAACTGCTTCAGAATAAAGAATTTCCTGATAATTATACTTCAAATGACTGTTTATTTATTTAATTTTTTAAAAAAATGATGTTGACACGGTTCGCTTCGCCACCATAACTAGAATAGATAAACAGTACTATTAAGCTTTATCTTGTGAATTCTTACTCATTCAGGATAACAATGTCTCTAGTTTCATGTTTATTGGTTCATTATAATGTGGATTCTAGCTCATTCGAAACTAGAATAGAAAAATACCATAAAGACCCACATTTTGTATTCCCAATCAGCATCATGAATGCCTAATTTCATATTTCTGGGTCCATTATTAAGTCGCCTTTTGTGAATTCTAACTCCTTCAGAATCATGTGAGCCAAATTTATAATTTTTACACAGAGAAAACAGATTCGTGATAGCAACCGAATTTGCTGCCAATCGAATGATTCAGTTGCACACATAGAATTTTTCAGATCTGTCAGCAGAAAGTCAATTCTTTCAGTAAAGAAGAATTTCGGTTGAAGTAACAAAACTTTTGTTACCCCTTCTAAAATTTTGTAGCCACAACTGTAGAATTCGGTAGAAACATTAGATTGAATACAAATTTGCTATCACAAAGCTGTTCTCTCTGTGTAGACTGATTAATTTAAAATATTCAAAAAGGAACATTTATAAACCATAAATTCTTAATTTTGTGTTTCTAGCTCCATCTTGAAAAAATGTATCTGCTAGTCCCTTTTTTATATTCTAACTCATTCAGGATCATATGTGTTTAATTTCAAAAATACCATTTAAAGAACGAGAAAAAACTAATAGTTTTTGTTACCTCAATACATTAATCTTCAATCCTTGATTCTTTCTTTACTCAGAAGCATATCAGCCAACTATTATGTATATACAATAAGTAAAATAATTGAATATAAGAAAAAGGGCCATTAAAAGAAAAAGTACAAATTTTCCACACTTGAACCAAAGTCAAGTTTGAAATTTAGAATTAGTTTCTTGATTCTAGGTACAATATTATAGAAAATTCCAAAAATACCATTTTAAAATAGTTTGGTTTAGTTCTCCTTTTTTGGTATCACAATACCATTGAGCTCCACTATTTTTGTTTATTTCTTTACTGAGAAGCAACTTTTAAGCCAACTTTAATGTATAAATATATGCTATTAACTATATTAATATATTAAAAAACTACCATTAAAAAAAATACCAATTTTCCATTTGAAACCGCAACCGATCGGTTTTAAATTTTTTAAAACCGAAAACGCAGTTTTAAAATTCTTCGGTTTTTTAGAAACTCTAGGTTAAACGCACGAGAATGCACTAACTATTGCGCGATATAATAACAACTTGTATATTTTTTGTTAAATAAAAATTGTAGTGTAACGTTATCGCCCAATAAGCTTTTCGCTGTGACTGCTTGATATTCGCTTTCTTGAACTTCGCTAATTCTTATTTCCGTGTGCCTATCAGTTGAAACACGAACCAACCATGTATTATTTAGCTAATTTGAGTTAATATTATGGATATTATAAACATTTAGTTAAGTCTCAGTAGATACTACTAAATATTAGAAAATTGATATTGTTGGAACTATCAGTTTTGTTACCACATACTTTGTACTCTAACGCGCTAACATAAGGCTACACAATCTAAGCTCTCATCGTTAAACATCTGGGTCCAAAACATCATCTAGTTCATCAGATTTGCATGATTTCAGAAGACACTCTGAAACATCAGGTTGACAGATATACTGCCTATTCAACTCTAATAGTTTACATTCCTTTCAATTTCTGCTTCTAGATACTAAAGTTGATAACATTTGCAAATAAATAAAAATATTAAATAATAGTTTTATTTATTATATATGTATGTCTGTAGTCAACCGAAAATCAATATTGTTTTAAATATCACACAATCCATAAAGGAAACCCCAACCACATTTACAAAAACAAAAAGGTTTAACCTTTTGGCCATTTTAAATCATTTAAGCTTTCAACAGATAACATTTTTGCCTGGTAGACTTGTATATTTATTGTGTCGGTGCCAATGTGTGCTCAGGAAAAGCAATTTTTTTTAAATTATGTATAAATTTTCATAAATCAACGCATTTTCCTGTTAGCCATTGTTGTTGGTGTTAAGGTAGCCATATAAAAGGGAATAAATTAAAATCAGATAAGCTAAAATGTATAAAATTCAAAATAAATATATAGTGTAAGGAAAATTAAATATTCACTAAATAATTATGATGTAGTCTTTGAAATGTTTAATCAAAATTTTTTGTTATTCTCGCTCAAATAGTCTGTCTATCTGGTCTGCCTTCTTAAAGATTTAAATCATACACAACAGTTTTTTTCCAGCTTATTAAATATTTTTAGCACGTAGATATACAGTTTTTGTAGCTGTCATAAATATAGCATGTCATTAATCATTATTATTACACTTCACTTAGGAGAATTTTAACACGAAACTGTTATTTACACTTTTCAAGTTTTCCGTGTTGCTTTTTTCACTGCCACAACTAACAAAAGAGAGAAATTTTAAATCAAGTTAATTTTTACTGTATTTACAAAGAAATTAATAACAAAGTTAATGAATGTTAACGTTAACAAATTAAATTATTTTAAAAGTTTTGTGATAAACTTAGAGGCCAAGTAATTTAAATGCGTAAGTCATTGAAGTTGAAATTATAGGATGTTTAAATTGAAACAAAATATCATAATATAAAAAGGTGATTGATATGTAATATGATTCCCACAAACATAAACTGATAGAGCTTTGTTACCATATATTAGCTTCTTGTTTTATTAATATTGTCTCTTCTCACTAACTAAACATAAAAATAGCGGTGCGTATACTGGTTATAATCAATTTATAATTTTCATACGCCTAGTGGTTCAAAATTAAATACTAGATGGAGAAAATATTTTGATTGGATTAAATTTGGTGGCTACATTTTGGAAATAAATATGTCATTTTTAATCGACTGATCAGAATCACATGAAATTTCACATAGGGTTTCTCCCAACTTATTTGGGTTTATTTTTTGTTTATTCAAGTTTATTATTTGATGACGTACTATAAATACCCCTGAGGAGCGGCACTGAGGGTTCTCAAAGTAGGTCACTTCAGATTTGGAAATTTTTTAAAATCTTGTTTGTCAAAAATAATTTAATATATTCATAAAGCCCTCAATTAGGCCTATAAAAATTAAGTTATACGCACTAGAAAATTCAAATTTAAAAATTTCACCATATCTTTCCATTACTTTTTAATAATATTACAGTCAAAACATGACCGATTTTAAAATCATATTAAAAATTTTCAAAGCATTTTCTTGTATCATTATTTTTGGAGAATTTTTTATCCTTTGAAATTTTAAAGTAGGACATGTGACTCGATCAAGATGAACTGTAGTCGCAGTGTTGCTATTCACAGAATCGAAATAATTTGGAAATAAATCTGAAATTTCAAATATCAAAATTTTTCTTCGAAATCTCGGTTTTTTGCGAACCGATAAATTTTAAATGTTGATTTTTGGTTAACCGGTTTATTAGGTTTATACCACTCGTTTAAACGGTTTTTAAAATTTGGGACTAAAATTAATAAATCTGATGTTTTGATGAATTTTTACCATTGTATACACTTTATATCAAACATTAAGTCTGATATAAACTGCTGATGTACAATTTGAACTCTTTCTATACAAACTTTTAAGAGTTACAATGATTCTAAATAGTAGAGGATGATGAGTTAACTTATCATTAATTGCACATAATGAAACTATTAACATTAAATTCAGCATAATTCTCAAAAATTAGTGATGATTAAATCAAACGTTAACTTGAATTTGATATCATATCTTTAGTTGGAACAGAGATCTGGTGGATAACTCCTAGAATGGGACACTTAACCCATTAAAAACCAATACCATTTTAAATTAAAAATTTATTTTAACTAAAGTACGTTCAAATAACATAGAAAACATAAACAATAAATCATGTTTTTTGGGCTGTACCCCTATGGGTACAATGGCGTAAAGTGTAAGCTTTTTTTTATAATATGTGAAAATTTTTAAAGCATTACTTTTTCAACACATAACGCAAAATCGCATTGTTTAGACAGCCATCTTATTTTATTATGACATTCACCGCAACGTAGAGGATTTTTCATTCTTTAAGAAAATTGGTTTCAGGAGTAGTTGTGGCACCATAAACCAGTGTAGTTTGTATAAGGGTCTCACTTTGACCATTTTGTCAGTAGCGTCTTAATTAGTGTTCAGCCAAAACAATGAAACGTTTTATTTTTTTTTTTTTTGAATCTGTTCCGTGACATAATTTCGGAAACCATTGGAGTGCGAGTATCCTCCTAGAGCTGCCAATACATATCATCTCTTGATATAGAGCGATATCCACTGTAATGGAAAATACTCAAGAATGTTTTCAAATCTTCTGCATTGAAGGATAAATTGTGCTTATTAGCTTGCGATGCATAAATGCAACTTTTCTCAATGATTAAATTAACAACCTTTTCCCATTGAAGTCTGAAATAATATTGAGCTCATTGGAAAAAAAAAAAATAGTTTGAGACATTTGAACATCGCATGGTGTTATTCTTGAGGAAATTATTATCTGTCGTAACAGCTCAAGTGGAACATCATCTTCGCTATTACTGCCACAAAATACTTCTATTTTAAAAAGGTACATAATTTGGTATGCGAACTACAACAATATCCTCAGCAACACCTTTATCTTCATCCATATTACAGTCCGGATCTAGCAAGATTGTGATGATCATATTTTTCCAAAAAATTAAGATTTTAAAAAATTTGCATTAGAAACTTGACGTTTTGATGGCTTAAAATTCTATTTTAGCGTAAGGAAAATCTTAAAAAAAATAATACCTATTAAGCCATTGTACCTAATTGGGTACACCGATACCCACATAACTTTGTCCTGGTACAATGGCTGGTATTCTCATTGGTATTCTCGAGACAAAAACATTGATATATCAGACTTTAAGATCCTATTGTAAATGCCAAAGATACAAGAAAATTTTTGAAATTTGTTAATGCAGTTTTATTTCGTATTTGTTATGATTTCTAATGACAAATAATCACAGCTAAATCTTAGGTATTTTTTGGGAGCTTGGAACATTTTCTGTTTCATACAGAAGGTTGAAGATTATGAAATATTTAATTAAAAAATTTATGATTAAAATTTGTTGGTTGAAATTTAATTAATAAACCAATAATTGAAATAAGTAGTATATACTTGGGAATATATAGTTATATTCAATTCCATTTGACTGAGGTAATAATTTTGATAATTTTACAAAATAAAATAGACTTTTGCATATTTATAGTTATTAAATATTAACCACCATGACTACTAACAACTAAAAATTTTAATCCTATGTAGACTTTATTGGATATTTTATGTTTTCTACATATTAAAATATATTGTTTAAACTTTTAAAATAATTCTTTTCAATGTTGGGTAACCGGTTAAACCGGTTTTCTAAAAAAGGCCAATTTTCGGTTAACCGACAAACTGGATTTTTAAAATGTCGGTTCTACGAGTATGACTAAGGGCGTGTGTGAAACTGTGGTAATTAAAATTTGGCACTTTTTTTTTCATTTATTTATTGTATCTTCTTTACTTAATAAACTAACAATAAATATTTCAAATCTTATATCTAATAACTATTATTTAATTAGACCAGCCAGTGCTGGATGAAAATTGTTTATTCATTGTTGCTTTGCTTAAATTGGCGTTCTTCATTCTAGCCTTTGGTCTGTTGTGTCCTCCTTCTTAATCGAATCTGGCCACGGTTATATAATATGTTGTTGAATTATTGTTTGGTTATTGATATGAATAGGGGGGCATGATTCTCTACGCAATGTATATGTTTACATTTTGGATCGTTGACTTTAATTTTCAATTGTTCTAATCATTTTTCTAATTCAAATATATGATTTTGTAAGCAACGAGACGCTTCTTGAGAGTTTTCATGAATGCTTAGAATAGCAGTATCATCGGCAAATGTTGATGTATGAGTGCGATTGGTAGTTGCTATATCAGATGAATATATCAAATATAAAATGGGCCTTGGGGAACTGCAACTTCAATGGGTTGGGGACTACTTAAAAAATATCCTTTTTTAACCTTAAATGTTCGATCAGCTAGAAAGTGTTTGCGGGTAGATTTGGACTCAGTTTGTATATTAAACCATCATGCCATACTTTATCAAATTCTTGAGAAATGTCTATGAACAGAGCGGAAAAATAAAACGAATTTATATATTGTGTTGTAACCCGCAATTAGTGCCTTTTTTTAGTCTCTTAGTGAATTACATTCATTGAACATTTTTTAACAACTTGATCTCATGTGCTGTTGTTTTTTTTCACATGATTTAATAATAAATATGTAATATGTTAAAGATCGAAGCAAATAAAATATTTCACAATAATTTATTTAACAAAATATATATTATTAAAAATTTATAGGTTTTGAAGGAATTCATTAAAAATGTTATTTCTTTTTCTTATGCCACACTCGGAATCATTTATTTCCCTATAAATTTCTGAAAGCTCAACATGTAAAGGCATTTCTTTAATTTAAGTTCTCTGGTAAAAATATTTCTACATCGATTTTATAAGATCCCAAAGTTAGATTCTACAATTATCCTTCCTTTCTCTAGAGCCATGTTGAATTTTGTCTGGTTTTCCGTCAACGGATCGTGAAGTGGGGCAAATAACAACCACTGGAGATGTTTGGCATGATAAACCTTATCACCAAACAAAAGCCAACCTTGTAGTGGATACTCTTTTTGCATATAGTGGGCTATTGACCAATCCAGGATAACAAAAAAAAACATCCGTAAATTTATATTCAATATCAACAACTGCTTGTGCTTGAATATAATAAAACTTTGTATGGTTATGTATTTATCATACTTTTTTACTGGACATTTTATTCGGATGAATGTACCGTCTATGGTACCAACAAAATATCTAAAAATCTTAGACCCTTCTTTCCTAAAAATTGTTTGCCGTGTCTTTTACAGCCCTCCGCATGGCAACCACCTCGTTTAGCATTATTTGTACAGTGCTTCGGGCAGTGCATCGGCTCAAACCCAAAAAAATAGCAATCACTCGATAACGGCATCCGCATGCCATTCAGTAAAGAAAACACTTCACTTCATACTCCACAGACCAACCATTATGTTTTTTGGAATGTAGTTAACAATTAGTCTAAATGACATTGCTGACAACCTAAATTGCATTTATGTTAGTTTGTTGACTACTTTTATGATTCCATGAATGGCTTTGGAACAAAACTCCCTAAAAACAAGTTAAATAAAATTATTATTATTTAACACGAATTTAAATATTCATTTGTACCTGACGTCAAAATTTTATACTCTCAAAAAAGTTATCATTTCACACAGCAGAAACATGAAAATTTTTGCCCACATGGAAATATTTATACCCTACACCACCATAATGGGGAGGGTATATTGGATTTGTGCAGATGTTTGTAACACCCAAAAATATTAGTCTAACCCCACCTTAAAGAATACCGATAGACTCTGAGTCAATTTGTTAGTCGATTAAACGATGTCCTCCGCCTCTGGCTGACTGGTGGCTGGCTGTCCATTTAAACTTTGTGCGCAAAGTACATGTCGTAATTTTGGAGGTATTTCGATAAAATTTAGTACATATAACTTTTTCGGCCCATGGTCCAAGCCTATTGAAACTAACTGAAATCGGTCCATTATTTCACCTAGCCTCCATACAAATGTCCTCCCGACATTGGACTTTATCGGTCATAAATGTTTAATTTATATAGGTATCTATACAAGTTTTTTTTCCAAATAATTTTTATATACACAATTCATGTCACAAAATTTTATTATGATCGGTACATAATTAGTCATAGCTCCCATATAAGACCTGCTTCTGCAAATCACTTTAACGTGCATAAATCTCATAAAAATGTGGTTATACACATAAAATTCAACATTAAAAGCTTTCATATAGACAATTAGAACCAATTTTCATGGCGATCGGTCTGTAATTTATTATAGCTCCCATATAAAACCCAATTCCGAAATTCACTCACGAATATAAATTATTGAGATTTTAAAAGAAAAATGTTTTTGCTCATTTACCATACTATTTTGGTATCATTTCAATTTTTTGTTTAGAAAATGTTTAAATCAATATTTTAATTATGGGAAAATAATCAAATTCCAGTTTATTTCTCTAAGTTATATTTTATATTTTAAAAGACGTTTAAGATGTATTGACAAAATACATTACCTGTAATGTAAATTTCAAATGAAAAATTAAATTTTCTTTGGAATAAATAATAAATTTAAAATTAAATAGCACTTTACATACAACCACAAATAAAAAAATGTTTGCACCTGCAGACAAATAAATCTGTCCTTAGTTTCTTTTTTTACAAAACAGTAACAAATAAACGCTTTTATAACAAATGAAAGTTTCATAGTGTGGCTTAGTTTTACTTTTCTCAAACTTTCACTTTGCTGCATTCAAACTATATAACAAACACCTGTGCATCAAAGGACCCACTTGCAACTTGTTCTGGTATAAGAAACATTGCAAATGAAAAGGACACTCAATGGTACCCAGCACACAATTGTAATACAAAATTGTTGATGGGGGGACACATAATGCAATTGCATGCCTTTACCTTATCTTCTTTTTGCTGTTGCTGCTTTTGTTACAGCTTAAGTGCATTTCTCAGTTAAACAACAACTAAATCCTTGCAATGTCCATAAGTGTCAGTATGTGGATACTGATGGAGAGTAATAAAAATGAATTCAGGAAAAAAAGCGACGTTATAAAGAGACCCAAAGAAAGATAGAATTCCCAGTTACGGTAAAGGACATGAGTAAGTAAAGTAATTCTAAACATATAGTGGTAATTTTTCTCCTCAAGCACACTTATTCACTCAAACACACTTATTCACTCAAACACACATACACTTTTTGTTTAGTGTGCAGGTGTTGGTAGAGATGTGGCTGCAACTGTGTCGTTTCTACTAGCTTAGGGTTATATTCAATTTTACCTGTTTATTCATTTCTACCCTTATAATTTATCTTCTACAGTGGTTACAATTTGTGGTACAATTTATTAAAATTCTAAATGGAGAAGTTCCTCAGAATTTCGAATCACAAAATATATTGTATCAATAGATCGCTAAAAACGCTAGCTGTTTCTCAATAATTGAAGGCCTATGTGAAGTAATGCGTTTATTCTAATATTAATGACCATAAAGATTATTAACACATTTTAATAAACAGGCAGTATTGCAGTCAAGTTGCTTTTTAAATTTGCAATCAAAGTATAACAAGTTGGTTGGTTGTAGCTTTTCAAGACCAGTGATTGAATCTTCAACAACTGGTATATTCTTAAGTTTATGTCTAAGGATCCCATTAAATTTGAAACAATCAGTCTTTCTAATTTTGAAGATAATCCAATTATTGTCAGAGGACGACCTTTTATTGGATATCCTCCACCTATCTACTGATACCTTAGTCAGTGTAATATCTAATACTTCCTCCCATCCATTATAGTTATCCGAACTTGGACAAATAAATGTTGGCGTGTTACCATAACTACATATACTTAGGTTATTGGAATTAATGAAATTAAGTATTTATTTCACTGCTGCCCTAGATTGAATGCCTGGCATTGGCATCACAGCCCAAGATAATGTCATCAGATACCCCAACAGAGGACAGTAGAGCACTCACTTCGACTGGAGGGGCTGATTTTTCGTGAGCCATGTAGCTAGAGGCAATTGTGAAGCTTCTGTTATATGGTAGCTCGACCTTTGCTACTGTAAGATTATTTGGCAATAATACATGCTCTTGGCCTACCATTGTTTCTTGCATAGAGGATATTATATGCTGAGGCCTGGAACCCCTTTACGTCCAAGTTTGAAGCCCAGGGATCATGCACCAGCCCAATATTCAGGTCCTCTTCGGCTAAGATTACCCGAAGGTTATCTGTAGCACATTTCGAGTGTTGCACTACTTTAAGCGCCATACAGTGGGGCAGAATCAAAATTTTTTGGAAATAAATCTGGCATTTCTAAACGAATGGCCCGATCAGGACAAAATTTTACGCGAGGGTAGCCAAGGAGTATTCGAGTTCAAGTTATTAAACTGGACTCTACAAATGCTCTAGGCGTAAAATTTTTAAGCACGTGGCATTTTTTGTTTCCCATCCGATTTCAAAGAGTTTTAAATTTTTAGGAAGCGCTTGGCTTGGTCTTGAAAAAACATGCTAGCGTGTGCTATTTGTCTCTTATAATTTCCGACTTATAAGAATTTCAAAATTTCAATATTTTTGAAGGACGCTGTTTTAAAGTGGCATATTTTTGAATATAATTGAGATATTGACTTGAATTTTTTTTTGTAATATCAAAAATTAACTTGTCTAAACAAAAAACATTAGCTCGGAAAAAATGTAGACCAAATTGTTCCTAATATTTGCAATCACATCAAAATTTTAATAAAAAATTTAGTTTTAGAGCTCAATAAATATGTAACATGTAATAAAATCTTTATTTATCAACAAAACTAAACGAAATTTGCAGAGTTTTTTAAAATTCTCATTCCAAATAACAAGGTGTAAAAAAATTTGTCAAAAGGTCAAAGGGAATCCTTTGACCTTTTGACAAATTGGAGCGAAAATTCCAAAAATGGTATTTTTTACAATTTTGTCCACAGGTCCTACATTTCTTTTGGGGCTGGGAAAATGTTTTAAAATTAAATAGGAATCACATCAAGGTTTCCAAAACTGCTTACCATTTCTGATTCCAGCTTTTGGATTTTATAACATGTGGTCCAAAATTAAAATTTTGATAAAAAATAGGTAAAATTCCGAAGGGCGTAGGGGCAACATATTCAAAAAATATGACATGTTTTTTTATAAAAATATTCTCCGTAAAGATATCTTACAAAAAAACATAAAACCGTTACATGTTCTTAAAGAAAGTTTTATTTTAATAAAAAAAAAAAATTAAGTCACCTTTTCGCTCAAGAAACAGCAAAAATCTACAAACTTTTGAATTTTTAAATTGAAAATCGTTTATTTTCGGATACGTAACAGATATTGCTATAAAATTTTTTAAGCGATAAATAGCACACGCAAGGATGTTTTTGCAAGACCAATCCGAGCGCTTCCCAAAAATTTAAAAATCTTTGAAATCGGCACGTGTTTAAACATTTTACATGTTGAAGGTACCCTAATTTGAGCCACCATACCGCCGCGCCTAGAGCATTTGTAGGGTCTATTTTAATAACTTGAACTCGGATACTCCGGGTTACCCCCGCGTTAAATTTTGTACTGATCGGGCCATCCGTTTAGAAATGCAGATTTATTTCCAAAAAATTTTGATTCTGCCCCACTGTGCGCCATTGTTAGTTTTTGGGAGGGTTCGGAGAGCTTCATCTCTGTGAGCAGAGAGTTTGCAGCTTCAACCTTATCCGCTTCACCGCTACCCGTACCTGAGGGCCGAAACACTTTTACTTTAGCGTCCCACACTCCGAAGAACAGCTTAAAACCCGTATTTCGGTAATGGTGAGGATCAGGCATGTGTGGCCATCGCCTTGCTCAGTGCGGATGATAAATCAGTCACCCATGTGAATGTTGAGGTTCTGCAGCTTCAAAGACTCCAACATCTTATGCGCATCGGTTGCCATCTTTGGTTGCCAAATACCAGCACGCGGTCTCATAGGAATTTCATGAGCAGGGATCAATTTAAGGCTTAAACCTTCCCATGCACCACTGATCTTTGCGATGGATTTGCTAAGATAGTTCTTTGAGAACTTGACCAGGCATTTGATTACCCTGTAGCGCCGGTGAATTGCACACGGGGGCAAAACGAGGTGCCGTACCAGTCCTATTACCGAACAAGCATTCCATAACGAGTTCAGTTTGAGCGATTTTTTTTTCCTCCGTCTGAGAGCGATTGCGCTGTGTCTGTGTCTTCGGCTGATGCCTTTGATGTGCTGGGTACGGAATCCAAAAACTTTTGGTACTCATCTACCACAGCCTGGTAGATGAGTATCGCGCGATCTTCCTCATCACGTTCACGGGGGGCACCACTGGCAGCATTCTTGTCAAGAATGAATAGCACCTTGGCGTATCGAGATTTGAGGATGTCTTTCTGACTCTTCCTCTTTTTTCTTTTCTTCTTCAATTGGTCGCCAGCCTTGATATCTGATTGAAGGGGAGCATTTGTCGAGTTCTTGGAGGGCAGTATAGTGCTGTGTCGGTCACCCACCCTGCCTGACATTTCGACCAAAGTCTTTTGACTAGAGACTAGTAGGTCGTCTTCTGAAGATGATTTGAGATCATCGGTCTTTTTCAGGGAAGAAGTCAGCACCATTGACTTGTTGTTGAATAAAATATAAAGAAAATTTATACAAATTTTGTATTTTGAAAAAGTGCAATATTTTTGAAGGACGAAGTTTTAAAGTGGCATATTTTTTAATATTGTTTTGGAAACCTTGATGTGATCCAATTGTTAGGAATTGCGGGATTCCCTTTGATCTTTTAACATTTTTTTTCACTTTGTTAAGTGTAAAAAAATTGAAATCGGATGAGAAACAAAAAAAAAATGGCACGTGTTTAAAAATGTTACATTACAAGGTACCCTACTTTGAGCCCCCATAGCGCCGCGCCTGGAGCATTCGGAGGGTCCATTTTAATAACTTAACTCCTTGCTTATGCCCACGTCAAATTTTATCCCGACCGCGCTAGCCGTTTAGAAATGCAAGATTTATTTCCAAAAAATTTTGATTCTGCCCCACTGTGCGCTGGCAGAGTTCGTGGCTATCCTGTCCATAATGAATAAAACCTTGATGTATCTATATTAGTGTCTTTTTGGCTGATCCTACTTCAATTAAATTCTGGCTCTGACGTCCAATACCCACACTGCAGAAAGATCGACCAACGTGGCCTGACTGGAAGTCTGACCAGTGTAACCCCACAACGTATTTTACAGCACTATTGACCGTCACTTTTATTCGTTTTACAGCGAGTAGGCGAGTACAAATAGAATATCTACAAACACGAATCCCTCAACCCTTCCTGGCATAACCTATTTTCATATTTGCAACTTAATGAACAGCATGAGTATGAAGCATCTCCTGAGAGTTGGTCCAAGATGAAAAACTAATCTACATATTTTTAGTTCGTGTTAATCACTGTGCCTTTTGGCACACAATGCAATGGTGGTATATCAGGATAAGTAACAATTTCATTGATGCCATTTTATATTAAAGTAGATCTTTCTGTCCTGGTTACACTTAAATAACTTAAACTTATGGTTGCATATTCGTGCAGTCGTTAGAACCATTTGCAGTACTTAATATGGTGGTTAACAGATGTTAAAAGCTTTTACCTAAAAATAACTACTTATTTATATCTACAACCAATATTTTATACAATTTGCCATAGTGTACTAGGGTGGCCATGCACTAAACTTAAGTTTAATTTACCATACAGATTATTTGCAATTAAAAATACTGGTTTAACACTTCAGAGATTTTTGCTACCCTTTAAAGAGTGCTTGTTTTTTACATTTCTATTAGTTATTTTTTACAAAAACCAACAACTGGTCTGTTTATCAGCTTAGATTTATTTGTGCTCAAATGCTGATGAAAACAATGATAATGATCATTATCAATTACACAAATTAAAAACTTTATGGACAGCGATTTGTTTGTAGCATAGAAATTGAAATTCAATAGAGATTTAAAAACCATCCATTCATCCCTCTTACCACTGACACAGAACAAGAACTGTGATTGAGTTAATAGAGTTGGTGGTTTTATTCCATTATCATTAGGGTTTAAACCTTTTGCATTTTTAATTCATTAAGCTCCTTATACAATGGCCTAAGCACATAAAAAGCAGAAACAACAGTAAAAAGTTTTTTTTTTTCACCACCAATCGTTTTATTCTTTCTTTTGGTATGTCTTGTTATTTTTCATGTTTTTTTTTTTTTAAACAGTAGTGGAAATTGTAATGCATCAATAAATAATGAGACCAGCCCCAGAGACCAGCAAAGAGTTACTGCAGATAGAAAAAATATATATATTAACTGGACTTTGAATTAAATTTCCTGCTATACTTTTTTTTCTCTCTAAAATATAAAATTGTTTTGCAAAGTCCTTTAACACAAATTGAATTTTTATGTAATTTTAGGATTACTGAAAGTTTTATTTGTTTCATGTTTTCATTCTTCCTTTTGCTTTGTTCCTCTCATTACTGAAGGTGGTCGCTGGTATTTATAAAAAAAAGCTTTTAGGAAATGAAGAAAAGAAATAAGAATAAACATTAAAGAAATTAATTTCATCAAATGAAAAAAAGGTTAAATAAATTTAGTGAATAAATTTATCAGGACCCTTTCAAAAAATACTTAAAGAGTCAGGAGTTCAATTTATTTATAGCAATGACTGATTGAGTTTTAAAATTAAATTTGTATACCTTATTAATATTTATTACTGATTTTCTTTTGTATAATTTTTGAAAACCCAAATATTTGTTTTTGTTTAGGCCATCAATATGATAAGTGAATTTCTTTGCGAAAAGAATATTATTTATTTGTATTTTAAACTTCATTCGAAATATTTAATTATGAAAACAAATTGTATTCCCATATTAATAACAGATTCTGATTATTCATGGTCTTGATCTTAAAGTCATAGATCTTGGCATCCCCAAATAAGGTATGTTTCAAAATTATAAGAACACCTTGTAATGTAAAATTTTTCATTAAATTTGATCATATTCTTTATAAATTACTTTGGGAACATATAAAGGTTTGAACGTACTATTCATCAATATGCTATATTTCTTTGTTGCTTTTGTAATTCTTAATATTTTTTAAAATAACAATTAAGTCAGTGTTTCAAAAGTATAAAAACATTTCAATTATTTTAAGAATAAAACACAATTTCAATGAAATTATTTGCGAATTAGTCCACTTTTATTTTTTATAAGATTAAATATTCTCGAGGTCATACTCTCTACTAATGAATTGATTAAGTTTTGATTAATATTTGACCATTCTTGACAAATTGTGCTTTTTAATGAACTTAAATTTTCATATTGGTGATTTCCCGAGTAAACACGATTGGATAATATACCCCAAATATTTTCCATAGGATTTACATCTGGGGAGCACGCTGGCCACTCTAAAACTGTTATATTTTTTGAGCTAAACCAGTTGTTTGTAAATCTGCTGTTATGGATGGCAGCGTTATCTTGCTGGAAAATTTAATTTTTCATAGGATTTTGTGCTATGAAAGGCAATAAACTCATTTCCAGAGTTCTCACGTAATCTGTGCTGTTCATTTTACATGACACAAATTAAATTTCAAGACATCCATCGCTACAGAATGCTCCCCAAACCATCAGCCATCCACCACCAAAATTTCTCTTGGAGAAATGTAGTGGTTCTTTTCTAACATCTCTCCAGTAGCCTCTGTTTCCATCTGGACCATCAAGATTCCATTTTTTTTCATCGGAAAATATAACCTTAAATAAAACTGATAGTTATTTTCACATTTACAAAAAATTTAATAAATTCATACCTGAGTAAAATTAGTTTGCATATTTTCTTTAGCGAACTGTAATCTTGCAGCCACATGACGTGGTAGTAACCGCGGTACTTGGGTCATTTTTGAATATTTTATGTTTTTATTTTCTGTTATTGTTCTCCAGATGGTTGTTTTTGTTACGGAAACACCCGTTGAGACCTTTATATTTTTCAGACTTAATGTTGAATTGCTAGCTAAATGATTAATGTGGGCTATTTCTCGCTGGGAAAGTATTTTTTTCCGTCCGGATCTTTTTGTTTGTCCATAATCCTCAGGATTACTTAAAAAATTTCTTACTACAGTCACACTTCTTCCCAATTTTCGAGCAATTTCTCTAAATTTAAAATTTTGATCTTTAAAGACCAAAATTTTACCTTGTTCTTGTTTGGATAAACTGCACCCACGTGGCATAGCAAAAACACAATTTTTTCTTTATTTTAAAACCAATTTTAGCTGAGGTTATTGCTTTACTAAATTGCATTATCAGTTTTTCTTCACTTGTTTTTATATTAATGAAACATACAAATAACGGAAAATTTTCAGAAATGAAACAACAAAAATTTCCTAAAATTTTTTTTCGCATATATAAAGAGTAAACGCAAAAATCTATTTCTCTTAATAAATATTTGTAGATCAATTCAACACTTGCAGAGAAATTTGAAAAAAATAAGTGTTCTTATAATTTTGAAACATACCTTATCTTCAATGCTCTCGAAGACATGCTAAAATAGCCTAACCTACATAAAATTTTTGGATTACTTGTAGCTTGCGCACTCTAAAAATATTTAAAGATAAATATGTCTTAAGTACACTAACTACTTCATTATCATAATGGATTGGGTATTTTGCGTTAGGGTTGACTTTTCATACGCACAAAAATAATGGCCTTACATCATAAAGATTACCATATAGCTCTGAATTAATTTCTTAGTTGATTCGGATACATTTCATACATATGACTTTTTCTGTCTAAGAAAACGGTCGATAGTGGTTAATGATTTCATCTAGCCTCCAGGCAAATGTCCTACGAAAATGTTAATAACAGATCTTCGATTCATATAATTAAACTAGCGGATACCCGGCGCACAGTGGGGGATCTGAAAAAAAAAGTGGAAATAAATCTGTAACTTCTAAACGAACAGCTCGATTTCAATAAAATTTCCCATGACTATAGAGGAGGTGTTGATAAGTTTAAGTTTTGAATTTGGGCTTAAACAACCAAGGGGGGGCCGAGCCACAATGCCCCAATGTGAAGCACCTCGGGTATATCAAAAATTAAAAATGATGCCAAATTTTTGTTTGCGATCCGATTTGAAAGATTTTTATACAAATGGAATGTTCTAGACGAGATCTACAAAAAACATTGCTTTAGCCACATATTATCTCTTATAGTTTACGAGTTATTCGCATTTGAAAAGTAAAATTTTATTTTTTTTGCCTACCTTGTTCTGCTATTTTGCTAATAACGGATCCAATTCTTTCCCGATTTTCTTGAAGTGTCTTTTTTTGAATTAACAACAAATTTTTTAATAATCTTGAGAAAGAAATGTTAAAAAATATCTACTGAGTCAAAAGTTATGTGCATTCAAACATAAAAAAAATAAAAAAGTCGTTTTTCCGCCATTTTTTTTCGAAAAAAGTAACTACATTAATTTTAAATTATACGGAAAATGAGAAAAAGATATATAATGTGTTTATATTTTTCTGAAAGGTAACATTTCAGGAAATATTATAGAAGCAAAATAATATCAAAATTTGTATTATTGCGTGGTCCAGAGCCTTCCGAAGTAGACCTATTTTTTATGAAAATTTCAACTTTAGACAACATATTCTAAAATCGCATAGCTGCTTTCAAAAAATTAAGACCTGTTTTGTATGTCCCAATATGTTCTTCAATATTGTGCAAAGGGATTTCATAGCCCCGAGCTTGGTGCGTTCAATAGATTCAAAAATCAAAAAAATCAAAATTTTGGGATTTTTTAAAAGTTTTTTGGGAATTGTGGGATTCTCAAAAACAATTTACTAATTTCTTTTTCACTTTTATATTTCGATCAAAAGTTTCTATATAAATCTAAAGTTTCATTAAAAACGATTCATAAACAAAATTTTTATTGCATTTTAAATATTGATATTTTCCAGAAAAATCAGCTACCATTTTTTATTCCCATATTTTTGAAAAAAGTCTTCTATCATTTTTGTAATTTTTAAAAATTTTTTATATTTTTGAAAATAGGACATAATTTCCTACACGTTGATATATAATACGTATATCTTTTCTTTTCCACTAGTCTCATTAATGGCTTCAAAACCCATAACTCACAGTAATTAGCTTCATCTTATAGTGTTCTCCGGTGTTTGGTTATGCAAAAGTCGGCAAGGCAGTGCAAAAAATATATTACAAAACGGCAAGATTTTATAATTTTCTGTATGTTGTTGATTTTGAATCCATAAATTTAACTAGTGGAAAAGAACAGATATACATATTATATATCAACGTGTAGGAAATTATGTCCTCTTTTCAAAAATATACAAAATTTTTAAGATTTTAAAAAATTATAGAAGACTTTTTTCAAAAATATGGGAATAAAAAATGGTAGCTGATTTTTCTGGAAAATATCAATATTTAAAATGCAATAAAAATTTTGTTTATGAATCGTTTTTAATGAAACTTTAGATTTATATAGAAACTTTTGATCGAAATATAAAAGTGAAAAAGAAATTAGTAAATTGTTTTTGAGAATCCCACAATTCCCAAAAAACTTTTAAAAAATCCCAAAATTTTGATTTTTTTGATTTTTGAATCTATTGAACGCACCAAGCTCGGGGCTATGAAATCCCTTTGCACAATATTGAAGAACATATTGGGACATACAAAGCAGGTCTCAATTTTTTGAAAGCAGCTATGCGATTTTAGAATATGTTGTCTAAAGTTGAAATTTTCATAAAAAATAGGTCTACTTCGGAAGGCTCTGGACCACGCAATAATACAAATTTTGATATTATTTTGCTTCTATAATATTTCCTGAAATGTTACCTTTCAGAAAAATATAAACACATTATATATCTTTTTCTCATTTTCCGTATAATTTAAAATTAATGTAGTTACTTTTTTCGAAAAAAAATGGCGGAAAAAACGACTTTTTTATTTTTTTTATGTTTGAATGCACATAACTTTTGACTCAGTAGATATTTTTTAACATTTCTTTCTCAAGATTATTAAAAAATTTGTTGTTAATTCAAAAAAAGACACTTCAAGAAAATCGGGAAAGAATTGGATCCGTTATTAGCAAAATAGCAGAACAAGGTAGGCAAAAAAAATAAAATTTTACTTTTCAAATGCGAATAACTCGTAAACTATAAGAGATAATATGTGGCTAAAGCAATGTTTTTTGTAGATCTCGTCTAGAACATTCCATTTGTATAAAAATCTTTCAAATCGGATCGCAAACAAAAATTTGGGATCATTTTTAATTTTTGATATACCCGAGGTGCCCCACTTTGGGGCATTTTGGCTCGGCCCCCCCTTGGTTGTTTAAGCCCAAATTCAAAACTTAAACTTATCAACACCCCCTCTATAGCCATGGGAAATTTTATTAAAATCGAGCTGTTCGTTTAGAAGTTACAGATTTATTTCCACTTTTTTTTTCAAATCCCCCACTGTGCGGCGTGTGCTACTATGACAAAAAATTAAAAAATTTGGTTTATTTGTTAGAAAAAAGAAAATTTTGTTTACTTATTAACTTTTTTATGTTAATACTAGCGGACAAACAATATTTTTAGTTCTTTCAGTAGGAACAAGCTACATGTAATTGGCCGTGTGCATGCTGATTGTTATGGGGAAATCCAGATGCACTGGAAACTGTAATTGCTTGAAATCGAAGTCGGTTGAAACCATTGGAATTCGTGGTATCAACACATTTCCTATTTTACATTTTCCGCTGAAAATTGTGGCTTCAAATAATTTTGGCGATAGTTTTTTAACAGTAAGTCTTGATCCGTTGCATAATTGGTAATCCATCTTTTAAATTTAAAATGTGTGGTGGCATTCCAGATGGTTCCATAGAGTTAAGAAACTCTTTTGGAAAGATGACAGCTTGTTCCTCATATATAATTGTGTCAATCGATATTTGTACTTGACAACTTCACCGGGTAGCTTTAATTGAATTTGATTGTTTATTTAAAATTCTTGTTCATAAAGCCAATCATGATTTTTGAAATTATTTGCAATACTTGGGAAATCCTTTTGCACAACATTTTGAATTGATGACTGCATTTGGCAAAATTTCGAAGGAAAATTTATTTCACGTGTAGTCGAATCAGACGGAAGTTTTCCATCGCCCATATCCAAAAGCTGTTTGGAGAATATTTGCGCAGCAGCATTTTGAAGTAAATGCACGCGCATATTTGTCAACAATGTAGGTTTCTCTACATATCTCAAAAGATATGACGCTTTCAAACATGCACTTAGTTCATTGGCTGGCTTTGATCATGAAATCACTGGCAATACAGCTCCACCTATTAGTCGGTAATTTTCTTTGTAATCTTTGAGAGTACGGTCAAGAGCTTCAAGAGATTTCTTGTGTGCCATAGTGTATTCATTCTAACAATAAGTGAGCTTGTTTTTAATACTACAACACTGTTTCGATCACGTATCGATGCTGGTAGTCCAAGCTAACTAATAATGTTGTTTTTAATCTAAAAACATATATCCTCAAGTTGTATGAGTGCCTAATTGAAAATTTCATCCGAAAACTGGATTTCCACATTGGGATTCTTTCTACATGCTTGTCTTAGTATATCATCACTCATACATTATTTGAGCTTTTCCCATCTACTTCTGCCAATGTCGTGCCTGGTACCGTGAAATAACTCCCAAATGAAATAACTCCCCACGAAAAAATTAAATAACACCCAAAAAATTTTTCATACAAATGGAATTAATTCATAATAAAATTCAGTCAATATTTAAATGATCCATTTTTTGTTAATTAAATGTAAATACATTTTTTTCATTCAGTTTTGCTATTGTTTTGCTTTTAATAATTTACAAAATTAATTTAAAAAAAAAAAAATTAAATCTATCCTTTTTGTAGTGGATGAAACATTTTATCAGTACATTTTCAAAGCTATTTTGTAATGGAAAAGAAAATTTTAATGATTCAATAAGGAATTAATTCTAAAAATAATGAATTCTCAATGGAATTAAATCAGTACATTTCAAGTAGAAAGGAATTAAGCCTATGAATTAATTCATAATGAATTGATTAACGGAATGACTAAGACACAAAATTTCTATTTATTTCGAAAATGGTTCATAAGCACTCATAAATTATACAATACTATAAAATTTTATGGAAATCAGAGCACAATTGATCGTAGTTCTCATTACAAGAGATCCTTGTTAGTACATGGATACAAATTAGTTTAGTGAACTTAGGACTAGATGGTGTCATATAAGGCACTGTTTACCTCCAGACATTTTGTAGAAACAATTTACTACTAACACCGTAATGGATTAATTCTACACTTTGGGATGGGTGCCAGTCCACAAAAATATTTTTGGAAATGGGAAGGCTGACGAACTTGCGAGGAAAGTTGTAAGTTTTCCATTTGATAATATATAAACTGATGTTTTCTCTCCAATATTCTTAATTTTTCAACACAGAAGGCATAGAGAATTATACACAGACGCTAGTCACTCCGTACACAGAAAAAAAAATTCATAATTGGAATGAATTTTTTAATAAATATTATTAATCGAACATGACTTTTTTTTCCCAAACTTTTTTCATTGAGAATAAGTACATGTTCATAAATATTAAGAAAGTGTACATGAAGGAAATTTTTGCATTTTTTACATAAATTTGTTGATATTTTACGATAAATTGCATTAAAATTGCATTATGTAATTATCTAGTTAAAGTATTTTTGTATAATATCCCTATATTGACCAATCATTCAAGAGGAAACAACAAAATCTGAAACTTAAAAAAATATCATTAAACATAATTAAGCATGCATTAACATTAAAGCGTTTCATCTGGTTCAAAAAATGCAGTCAATTTCGCGCATATTTTATCATTTTATAGCTGAAAATCATAAAAAAATCAAAAATTTTCCAAGGAAAATTTCAAACATTTTTGAACAACATAAAAATATAAATGAAATTGTAATAATATTTTCCAAGCATTCTAGACTTAATTTGAAAACATAAAATATGAAAAAAATCATACAATTTAAGAAATTATTTATAAATGTTATGAATTGAAATCAATGAAATCAAATCATACTATTTATGTTGAAACTTTTTTCTGTGTATTGTCAAACAAAAATACAACAAATTATATGTCTGATACAAAAAAAAAAAAAAAAAAATACATTGACTAACATGTATTTTGTTGTTGCAAGAGTTAGGTTTTTGACAATTACGCCTCGTCTCTTTGTTATCCAATGATACAAGGCATTAGACTAGGTTGTAGTGGATAAATCGATAAAAAATGACAGCTGCTGGCAAACAAAGATGTTTCAAATTTTTTAAGATGGTTTTGAACATTGCTAAATTACACAAAATGCTCGCTAATCTTTTTACAGGTCATAATGCTCTTGGTATCGCCTTTTCTGTTACTTTTAGACAGAGGATTAAATATACAAATGCCATATTTATTTCTAAACTTGACAGATATCAGAGACTTAAACACATAGAGGGGATATATAAAATTAATTTGTCATAAAAGTATGAGAATATAAAAACTATGGTCAAGATATAATTTTTGTTGACTACACATTACATGAACTGGTCATACAAAAAATGTCATCCAAATACTTAGTCACTGAAGGATCAAAATCACTGAAGGATTAAAATCACATGCATGTGTAGGATGTGGATCCTATTCGGGCCTATTAAATTTGAGTCTGACTATTAAAGAAGACGCGGAACTATTTCGTTGTCAAGGGATATCGAGCAATGTGTATATTAAATCGAAAATTATCCAGCAATACAGGTTTTCTCTAGATCTATAGTGTTAGATGAGGACTGAGATCGACCAATTTTTAACATACATATATGTTAATAAAAATGAAACCACTAATTGCCTCTCTTGGTACAAATACTACATTATTGGTCTTGTACCACTCAAGACCTTTCTTTCCATAGTGAAAGATGCCAAATCAGGCCAAAAATAAGTGGACACACTAAGAAGTCTTATCAATAGAAGCATCCATTTGTAAACATTCCTTGTCCGTGTGGAGTTCTCAGTCTCCCAACGGACGCGTCCCAAGCGGCGGATAGGGGAAGCAATTGCCTAGTCTAGTGATACTGTTTTCTACAACAGGTCACCGGACCTGACAAATGCTCGAGCAATGTCAATATCTTGAGATACATGGTCTGAAATTCTTGACATAGCTAGGTCTATAAATGGAACTGCGATAGCCAACTATCATAATACTGTGATGCATTTTATAACAAATAGTCGTCTAGTCCTAGCACATTCTTTCCCTTTCTCAATGTTACAACCCAGGGAACAAAACTGCTCTTTCCTCTCTTCTCTTATATTCAGCCACTTGTAAGGTCAAAGTGATGGCAGCAGTTCTGAGGATCTGAATGGCTAGTAAGTGGTGAAAGAAGACTAGTCGCGAACAGCTCCCGTCTGACGCCAGGGCACGGTTCGGGTGTAATACAGTTTTTGCCCAGTCCATGTACGCCGTCTCTGCATGGATAGTCCATCCCCTTACGCGCATACTCGTGGGAACAAAATGAACTCAAATAAACTAGATAAACTAGATATACAAATACAAACATCAGCAACAGGTCAGCCGGGGAAACCTGTGCTGGCTGACTGTAAAAAATCAACTGCCCAACCTTCCGGTGACAGTTTGATTAAAAGCAGCGAGGTAGCCTTGGATTTCAAGCCCATAGCTGCACTAGCCGCTGACGATAAGACAGCTGTCCATGCGAAAATGTTACAAGTTGGATCGTCAAACCAGAAGTCGGTTCCAACTTCCGTAACCTCTCCCGCCATTACGGCAGCACCGAATGACCCCACTCGCAAAGAACCATCAAGGAAGGCTTCCGTACAAAGGCGTACCGCCTTTCGCATCATCAATCGTCTTGTATCCAACTTAGCTGGGCAAAGGCCCTGCTGGCTGAGCTTGACAGTTCCGACCCTCTCACCAGCACGGCTGCAGCGGACCAAGCCGCATCTGTCGGACCTAAACGGCAACGCTCGGTGGAAGAACTGCTTCATCAGCAAAACAAACGTCCGAAGCAAGATGCTCGTGTGGTAAGAAGGTCGTATAGTGAGGTTGCTCGCAATCCACTTGTAAGAGCCATTATCGACAGGAGTGTAGAAAAAGGTGCTATCTCCCAGGATGAAGATCCGTCAGAGTATGCTAAGAGTACATATATATTTATCCCCGCAAAATGATGATGCTGGCTGATATCAGGGCCATGTGAAACTGCTACTGTGTACTAATGAGCGCTCAGCTTTATTTCTAAAACTAGCAATTGCGTCCCTAGGGGAATTGTGGCCTGACGCGAAACTGGACGTGATCCCGATAAGCGAGATACCTCGCAGACCGAGATCAGTTGCAGTTATTTCGGCGGAACCACATGAACCTGAGGAGATTCTGGCGTACATTCAGAGCGGCAATCCTAACCTACCAACACACAACTGGAAGGTAGTTAGGGTTTCCGCTCCTGAAGGTGTGCATAGAAAGGTGCTCGTAGTCCTTAATAAGGAATCCTTGGCGCCACTACGAGAGAGGCAAAGCAAGATCTACTACGGATTCGATAGTATCATGCTGAGCATCTATCGAGGTGACTACAAGCTCGACCCCGAAACTTCCGGTGTCAAACCGGAAGCTCCGCAGCATATGAACTGCATTAAACTGGATGACCCTGCTAGCTCTGAGGACAAAATGGAAACCCAATTGCACTCCAGTATGGTTGGGAATCTATTCTGTTCTCTGGGCGAAGTGGACGATGAAGATGTTCTTCTGGAATCAGACCCAGAAGACGTCGACGTTACGGTCATATATGATCCAGATCATGGTGAAGGTGATCCAAGTGAACCTTCACCACCCTAAAGCAGCTTCTGCTGCCCAGCTTCTCCACATTGCTAATTAGGGGAGGAGATTGCGTTAGTCCAGGAGCCGTGGATCTATAACGGTGAAATACGTGAACTCAACGCCAGAGTGTACAAACTATTGTACATAAAACGCTCAGGTAAAGTAAGATCTTATATTCTGGCTAAGAACCATCTTAATATCATCATTCTTCCAGACTATAGTGATGAAGATACAGTAGCTCAGCTTGGGAGACAGACGCAGGTAAGGTGTGGCTGCTGTCAAGATATATGGCGCACGACCAGGTTGAACCTCCACCAAACAACCTTGTATCAACTATGATGCGTGCTGCAAATCAGGCCAAAACTCCAGTGATAATTGGGGCTGATGCAAATGCTCACCACTCAATCTGGGGTAGCTCAGACATCAATAAACGCGGTGAGTACATTTTATACTGTAATTTGGTAGTTGTCAATCGTGGTTCAGAACCTACTTTCGTGGTGGCGAACAGGCAGGAAGTTCTGGACATAACGCTTGTTAGTGCATTATATTCGCGACTCATTAGGAATTGGAAGGTTTCTGATGACTGCTGTCTCTCGGATCTTAGGTATCTGACTTTCTCAATAGAATTAGAAGTTGAAAAGGTAACTCCTTTTCTAAACAGGAGAAAAGCAAAATGGGATGATCATTCGTGGATCCTTTATGGTTTACTTCCCACACCCCCTCTGAGAGGTAACACTAGGGATATTGAAAGCGCTGTGGAAAAGCTCACACTTTATCTTAGTGAGGCCAATAGGTGTACGTGTACTCCCTCTGCACGCAGAGGAAAGGTAAGACCTCCGTGGTGGTCTTTGGATATAGCGTAGCTGTCGCAAACTTTTTAACGAGGCGAAAAGTTCAGGCAACTGGTCACCGTATAAATATTTATTACATAGTTAACAAGGAATTTTTATTATTAAGTAGCTTCGTTTTTGTGAATTGTATTAAAGCATTAAAATATACCAACTGTAAATAAAAATAACAGTCGGAAAAGCTAAATGCTTTTCTTAAACAATCATGACTATGTATGAATATTTGAAACTTTCTTATCTAATCCGTAGCTCTCTATTGCAAATATGAAACCTTACATTCGTTGCCATCACCAAATTACTCCCTCATGGATATATATATATATATATAGTACAACTTAGCCACACTTAAGTGGAATTTCGCGGTAATTTAACGGTTTTGTCGGTTCTTGTTGTTTTATGAAGCAGAAAAACAAAATACAGTTAAAACTTTACAAAATACAGTTAAAACTTTAATTCTTTGAAAATTTCGTAAAACAAAAGTAAGAGGGTGAAACAAAAAAAACTTAAGTCCTTTAAAAAACATACACAATGAAGTGGAAGGAGACATTAAAGCAGGGAACGAGAATAACGGGACCACTTATTTTTAGAATGTAATTAACTAACATTTATTACTTAAAATTTACATTTAGCAATAAATAAATGAAAGAAATATTATTGTGAAAAGGAAAAGAAAACAAGTAAGTATTATATTCGATTGTGCTGAATGTTATATATTCATCGCCAATATAATGCCGTCACCGATTGTTGTTTTGTATAAAGCATTTGTCTGGTTAGTTTTGTATATTATATTACTAGAAAATATCAGTAGTAAACATCACTTTGCAAGATGTAAATGTATATAGTTGTAACTTCAAACAAAGATTTTTATTTAATGTGATCCAAAACCTATTTAGCCTATTTTTTTAAGTTTTTCTCACTTTTGGTACATAAATCAGGTTCTACTTGACCGATTTTGCCCAAAGAATAATTGGTGAATTTCATTCTCCTACGTATTTTCCTAAAAGCCCTATCGTGGCAACAACAGAAAGACAGAAGGACGGACAGACGCACGGATATAACTTGGTTCTGCGACCATTTTTTCGATATATTGCAAACGGAATTACAAACTTAATATACCCCCTGTATTACTTAAAACATCGATTGAATGAAAAACAAAGACCTCAAACAGAAATAAAAAACCAGAAATTGTAAATGTAACAAGCCCAATAAAAATAAATAAAAATTATTTTATAGCTGTGATTTTTTATTTTGTATAACATTATAACAATAAGTGTTCACTTCGAACACTTGGATTTATGGACGAGTTATGTTCAGTGTCTGCATTAAAGTTTTATATTCTAGCAGCATTACAGAGCTAAAAAAATAATAATGCTACAAAGTGAAATGTGTAAAAGAAAACATAAAATTTGAGTTGTGAAAATAAAAGTTTTTTTGTTTTATTGTATTATGTTTCATTCTTATTTCTTTTTTTGCAGCAGAAGAAAAGTCGTATAAAAATAACATCTAAAAATTTCAAACATGTATGAATTTGTCTCTAGTAAATTAAATAAAATAAGATTTTTTTGTCATTGGTTTGTTTTATGTTTGTAGAAAATCTAAAAAAAATACAAAACTTTCTTTTAGTTTTAAAGCAATTTTTGTTTCTGTTGCTTTCTAACAATTTGATATGTTAACACTTAAGGAATAGACTTCAACATAAATGATGACAAAAGGAACAATTTAGACTCATAGACAGATACAATAACACAATTTATTTATACACATACATACATACATACACTTGTTTAAGACATTTTCTAACTAAATGCTTTTTAAAAAAACTTTGTTTTTGTGAATTCAGTTGGAAAAAAGAACATACAACTTTTACAAATATGTATTTTAAATTTTTAAATAAATTGTTATTGTTTAAAACAGCGAGATTAATACACATAGATCGGATACTCTCCTGTCAAAAACCTAACTCAGTTGTCAAGTGGTAAAAATGTTTCATAAAAAAAAACTATGTGAAAACAAAATAAAAAAACATTCGTGTGTGTTGTTATTTTGAGTAATTGTGTTATTTGAGTTTTTTTCTAGTTTCTGCTCTATGCCTATTTCTCTATGGCGAGAGCATTGGGAAATATGAGGAAAATTGGATTATTTTTCCTCCTACTACTTGGCTCTGGCTGGTTAGAATGTTCACACATATTTATGTTCATAAAAAAAACTGGAAATAATACTGATAACTGTGGTATTGTAATGAATCCCAGCCGGCCAGAAATATTTTTTTAGGACATGTAGCCGCAGCGGCTAGCACGTACATGGCGTAACCTGAAAGTCTAATTTTCACACATCCTTTATTGGAAAATTTTGTTCAGTGATGAAGCATGGTTTAAGTTAAATGGCTATTTCAATAAACAAAATTGCCCCATTTAAAAAAACTTAATGCTAAGTGATCTTTATAGGTCATTGGGATCATTGGTCCATAACTCCTTACAAATAACGAATGCTAGAATGATACAGTCAACGGTGAGTGGTATAGAGACATGGTTAATAACTTTTTCGTGCTTCATTTGAATGGTATTAGTATTGTAGACATTTGGTTTCAACAGGATGGTGCCACATGTCACACTGCATGCGATACAATTAATTTACAGAGAGACACATTTGGCGAACGAATAGTTTCAAGAAATTGAATTGCTAGGTGGCCACCTCGTCCATTAGATTATTTCCTCTGGTGATATGTAAAGTCGCAGGTATACTTATGCAGATATACCAGCAACGATTGAGCACTTGGAAGAGAATATTCGACGCGTTATTGTCAAACTACCGCCTGATTTACTACAAAGGGTATGTGAAAATTGGACCACCAGTTTACGTGCCAGCCACGGCGCACATAGGTTGAAGTGTGTCCGAAATTCATTTTTTTCATGTTCGCCAATTTGGATTATTTTTTGGTATTTTGTTGTCAAATATCTGAATATTATGATTCCGTAATATTAGGCTGATATATTTATTATTTATTTGGACATAAACTCTCGAAGTTCATATTTATTCGCTTGTTTAAAATTACATACAAATTTACTATATATTCAATCTTTTGGTACAATCACAGTAAACTTATAATTTGACGTTGTTGTATATTTTCGTAAATGACACTTGTCATAGATGAGATTTGCATTAAAAAAAGTTGGAAAAAGTGACATATCAAAAATGTCGTAGAACAAAATATAAACAACATCAAAATTTCAGTTCATCAACTTCAGTGGACTGCATCTTTATAGCGCTGTTTAACGAAAGGCGTCAAATTATAGCTTGAAGTCTCAGCTAAAAGCTAAAAAAAAATTTAGCTGCTTCTTTCCAAAAAAAGCAGTAAAAACTATAAAGTGATGAAGTAATAAAACATGAATTTTCGATCATGCATGTTATTGTTGCCATAATTCTTTATTCTTTAAAATGTTTATATAATGTAATATACATACTAGTCAATAGTGTTAATTGTTGTATATTTCATTGTTGAAAAAAGCATAAGGTTCAATTAAATTTGAATTGCTGTTTACTGATACTGTTTGATAATCGAAAATCCAGCCAAAAGAAGAATTAATACATAGATTTAAAATTATTTTTGTCGCAATAAATTGTAATGCGGCGATCGACACTAACAAATTTCATATACAAGGTGGCGCAAAAGTAATCCTCCTATCAGAAAATGCTAGAAATTTTGCCGATTATTGGTAAAATAAATAGTCAGCAATATTCCGCGTTCTGGAGCAGTGTAGCGTAACACTGTTTATTAACGTGTATTTCGCATGTGTTTACTACACAAATGTCAAAACAGAACTGACATTAGGGGCCAATCACAAAATTTATAGCATTTTCTGATAGGAAGATTACTTTTGCGCCACCTGTTATATTGCATGGATACTACCAAGTTGTTTGTTGATCTCTATGGCTGGTACTACATGCCTGTAACTGTGTATAAGATTCTGGTGCATGGTAGCAAAATTATATTCTGCCAATAGGTATGTCTCTATCTAAAGATCCTTATTCAATGATTTAATTTTTATTTTTTACATTTTAATTGATTATTTTTATTAGGTGTGGTGTCCGAGAACCTCAGGAAGCGAAGAATAAAGACTATAGAGCCTATAGTTTACATCATTCGCGAAGAATTGGATGTTTACCCACTAATGAAGACTTAATGTATAATTTTTTATTGTTTTTATAAATAGATTTCATTCAAAGCTGCAAATCAAAAAATTGGAGTACGATAATGATGTTAAAAATTATTAAAAGACTATGCTTAAATTACTTATTAATTTGGGAGATGGGTGTAAAAGTGGGCGGATCAGGTATAGAAGCCCTTTCTACAATTATAATATTTGTTTTTTGTTAAAATTGAGCTGATGTATTAACAATCAAGAGAGTTATGCCACTTTTTCAATACAAGTTGTATGGGAAGTGGGTGGATATTGTGCCAAAAAACAATGCCGTAGGGCCAAATTTATTTTTGACTTTGTATGGGAGGTGGGCGTAAAAGTGGGCGGATAATTTTGATTTTTTCATTTGTTTCTAGATTCAAACAAACAATACCTATGTGCCAAGTTTCATTGCCCTTCGACATTTTCTTCTATTTTTAGCCGCTCATTGTATGAACCTCAACCAATGTGTGGCGGCCGCATGCCCGAAATCACATTTAAACATTAATGCCATAAAATTATGTAATTAAAAAAAGCCAATTGAATGGATAATTAAAATGTTTTCTCTATTTTATTTCAATTTCTTCGCCTCTATAAAAAGCAATGGAATTAATTTTTTAAGTCTGACACTCACTGTATATTGAAATATTTAAATTATGTTTGATTTTATACAATTAGCTAGAGGAGTCTGAATAGTTAGTAGGTTATACTCAGACAATTTGGAATTAAACTTAAGTAGTAAAATTACACTTACTGAAAAACTAATCTTTTGAAATGACACATCAGAGCACCGATACACACAAACCTAATTATAGGTCGTATAATCCGATAGTATACTCCGTTTTAATTTTTTTAATTTTTAAGTTTGTATCAGCAATTCCAATAAACCAAACGATATTATAATGATTTCGCAACGATATCATTTAGATGATATAAACTATGATACATGATATCGTTTGAATATCAGAAACGATAGTATTTGCAAACTGAAGTATACCTTTCCTTAACTACCGTTTTTTCAGGAAATTAAATTTAACTGTATCGTCGTTTTGGTGTGTTAATTTCACGTTTATTTCATTGTTTCTATGTACATTCTTAAAATTATTTTGTTAGTTACAGTTTCACTTTTCACATGCGTATACTTGTAATAATATTGATAATTTATAACAAGTATACTCAAGAATGATGTGGACTTAAATACCAGAATATTTTTACATCAATGAAACTGACTTATAATAGTAAATAATCAGTCTGATTATTTGATTTTAAAAATCTTTGAATACAAAACAAAGTTAAAATTTCAAATAATTATAGGTCGAGACGAACTAAACCCTTGTCAAGCTTTGCAGTATTTTGTACGCGTAATTCAATGTTTTAATATAGTGTCTCCTAAAATTTGATTTAAATCACCTAAGAGAACAATATGAATTAAGATAAATTTATGTCAGAAAAATCTATATAACAGCAAAATTTCAATTAAAAATATTCATAAATAAAAATTTTATTTCAATTTGAAAAATTTGTATCTTAGCAAAAACTCATTATAAAGCATTTTCTGTCATATTCTTCAAAAAATGTTCCATGAGTTTTTTAATTGTCAAAAGTTTTTCATTAATTTACTAGTGACATTATCAGTAATACTACTGACAAGATATGCATCAGCCAATCTAATCTGTATTAACATTAAACATTAGCTTGTCATTGAAAATCCACCAGCAGACTGTATCATTACTGACTAGGTAGTTATTTTAGATACCTATTGACTGCACAGCAAAATAATAAAAAAAAACTATTGACGCGTTGTTGACAATGCAATGAAATACACAAGAACTGTTTTCTCTAACGTATCTCTACTGACGCTTAAAGGAAAGTTGTCGACATTTTAACTAGTGCAATTATCCATAGAGAAAGAGTATTTACATGGAGACATATGGTTCTAGGCTGACTACAGAGTATGTTTTAGATGATAGTGTAAAATGTATTGCAAAAAAATTTAACTTAACTGTGTTAATTTTTCATTCAAAGTCGTAAAACAAAACAAAAACTTGTTGCCATCCGTTTTCTTAAGCATTTTATTATTTTAACAAGTAAAAAAACACCATAACTCTTAAACTAGAATGAATAATTTTCGGCTTATTGTTAGAACTCATTATTGGATTAAAAGTCATAAATTTATTATTTGGTATGAGATATTTATATTTCTTCTATTTTAAATCATAAAATTTTGTCGTTGTTCTGTCATTGGCAACTGTTGGTAACAGAAACTTCGGATGTATGGGCAAATTTGATGAACTGCAATATTATAGTAAATGGTTTAAAAAGATAGCCAAATTCCGATTATGAGGAAAGTTTAGGAAAACTCGATCAGATTCCTAAACTGTTGATATTGTTACGAATGTGCAATAGCGATTTGAATTTAACGGTCTGTAACGTATGCCTGCAGCATTCATCATTTTTATAAACACGTCCATCAGTAGAAGCATCTATTTATCAACAATGCTGATAGCATGCGGTTATTGGCGTTGTTTATAAGTATGATAACACTAAATGTTTAAGCTGCTAACATTAACATCGGAAGCTCTAGAATTTGAACATACTAGTTTGTCCGTTAAGAGCATTGCAGAAGATTCACGAAAGATGGCGCGTGTATTAATAGTGGAAGAGGTAGCAATCGTGAGTGAGTTCATCATTGGCGCTGTTAGAGTTAACATCAACTGTCGTGTTCATTATAAAGTGTGTGTGTATTTCTGCGAATTGATACACGTCTATAAAGACACTGAGTGACTATTTGAACTGCTGTTGTTGTACATTTCAAATAAATAAAGAGTTGTTACAAATTTTAAACTACTGAACGGCTTTTATTTGCAATCAAAAGTATCCGGGTTATTTAAAGGAAATAAAAGTAAAAACGTTTGTTTCTAATTGTAATCAATTTTATAGAAAAAGGCAAATTGAAAAATCGGCGGCAGACTAGTTTCATATACTCCTTTAAAATTAGGTGGAAACGTTAATCATTGCCATAACTTTTGTTTTAAAAAATAAATAATATGAATACACAGAAGAGTACAAAGATTTCGTCGTAACCATGCACATATTGCATTCTAACATTTTCTGCACTCCACTATATATTTGCATTTGATTTTACAGTTCACAAAAAAGAAAACATTTCAAAAACAATAATCTCAAAATGTTCCCAATCTAAAAAGAAGAAAAGTTTCATAAAATGAAGTGAAATCATTTTAAACTTTTTTTTATTATTTTTTCTATTTTTATTTCTTCTATTAAATGGCAATTTAAGTACGATGAAAACTTATTTATATATAAGTTGGAGTAGTTTGTATTTTATATATTTTTATTTGCTATTTTGTATTTTCCCATTGTTTTGTGTTCCCATTATTGTTTTGTTTTATTTCCTAATGATTGCCCATTTTGTTCATGGATGGATTTGGAAGAATAAAGTTTTTGGAAATGAATTTTGTATTAAATTGACATTTTAATATACAGTTTGTTGTTGAAAAAGTTACATTTTGTTTACTTTGTTTGCTGTATTTCAGAAAGATTGAAACTTTATGAGTAGTTACTTATTTGTTTTGTTGTTTTCATTAAATATAAATGACCTAAATTTTCCACAAAAAAAAAAAAAAAAAATATATATATATATATATATTATTTATAATGAAAATTACCAAGTTATTGCTACACAGTGGTTTAGAAAAGAGATCTAAGCGAAATTTTACACAGACAGATGTAATGCTTTGAGTTGATTTGCCGTTCCACAGTGGTTAGCAATTTTTTTTTAAATAATTCGGTATCTCGAGATCTACTGGAGATATTTTCACGAACAGTGGTTTAGAAAAGAGATCTTAGTGAAATTTTACACAGACAGATGTGATGTTTTGTAAAATTTGGCTCATTTAAGCGTACATTGTCTGTACATACGGCTGTGCCGAATCTTATATACCCTTCACGAAAGTATACATATTTACGTACATTGTCTTCATCCATGCAAAACTCTTTATATAGCAACAACAATAATAATGAAATCATAGTCTCATAGCAGATGTAATTGCAAAACACTCGTTAATCATATTTACACCTTGAGCTCAAAGTATACAGAGGTGTCAAATTTGACGTTTCAAAAATTCAAAATCAGATGATAATGCAGTTCTCTTAAAAAGGGTTAGCAAATATTTTGTACTACACTATCAGTGATGTGTTAAAGCAAAACGCTATATGGGCAATTCCACGAGAATGACGACCTAAAGCCCAAAAAACCTTGAAACTTTTTTTCAAGATGATTTGAATAGGAGAAAACACTAAAATATTACTATGTGTAAGTATTTAGAGCTTATTACAGCATGTTATTGACAAAAATAATAGTTTAAACTGACTATATTTAATTTTTTTATTTAATTGGCTTCTTTAGCGGCTTCTTTTGCGGTTAAAACTAAGCTCCCAATTAGCATATAGTGTAAAATGAATTTAACTCTGATTGTTTATTTGCTATTATAAAATTGTTTATTGAAACCGAATATATATTTTCTATTTATTTTTTAGTTTTTGTATACATATATTTACAGAATATTGTTTTATTATAAGAGAAAAATCTGTCACGTACGGTATGTCACTTACGATATTAAATTTTATTTATTATAAAACCATACAAGGATTGTTTTTATGTAAATATGACGGTTTGTAAAGGAAAAATATTTCGTTTAGTGTAAGAAATTAAAAGAAAACATAACGCCTCTCACCATTCGAAAATGTTCGCATATTTTTACATATACCTCAAAATGACTTCCGTTTTATGACACGTACGATATGCACATATTTCGCACGATATTTTAGACAACAATGTTTCGAATGAACTTTTTAATATTTTAAAATATAGTACCCTCTGACCAAAATTATTTTTCAGATACTCTTATTTTTGTAATATTCCACTCTATAGGCGTACAAATGTCACGTACGATGATATGGAATTGCCCATATACAACGCGAATATGGTAGACAAAATAATGCAATCAAAACAAAACAAGTAAGAAAGTATGGTCGGTCAAGCCCGACAATATAATACCCTACACTAAGTAAATGAGAAAAAACATTTTTCTTTCAAAATTTCAATAATTTGTATTCGTGAGTGATTTTCGGAAGTGGGCCTTAGCTCCCATCTATGACAAATTGTAGACCGATCACCATAAAATTTGCCCATGTGATTAATGTCCATATGAGAGTTATTTATGTTGCATTTTATGTGTTTACCAATATTTTAAAGTGATTAAAGTGATTATCGGAAGCAGGCCTTATATGGGAGCTATAACTTATTATGGACCGATCATAATAAAATTTGGTGTCATGAATTTCGTATATATAAAACTTATTTGGAGAAAAGCTTGTGTAGATACCTGGTCCTTGGTACCAAATTGTATCGAAATATCTTCAAAATTACGACCTGTACTCTGCGCACAGGGTTTACATGGACAGCCAGCCAGACAGCCAGATGGACGGACATCGTTTAATCCTCACTATGGTGGTGTAGGGTATAAAAATAATAAAAAAACAAGTAAGAGAGATATATTCGGCTGGGCCGAATCTGACAGACAGACAGACAGACAGACATGGCTAAATCGACTCCGCTATCTATAAGGATCCAGAATATATATACTTTATAGGGTCGGAAAATTATATTGTGGAAATTACAAACGGAATGACAAATTTATATATACCCTTCTCACGAAGGTGAAGGGTATAATAAACAAAACAACGAAAAGAGCAGTTCATAAAGAAAGAGACAATTAGAAAACGAGATTATTTTCTGTATACTTTGTGCCTTGAGTGGTCACTGACAATTAACCAAATAAACAATACAATAATTTTGCACAATTGTCTGTTGAAAAATAACAACAAACAACAACAATAATGAAAATAAACGAAACGCACTCTAATACATACAAATTATGCATGCGTGTGTTTGATTTATAATTCTTAAGGTAGGGTCATACATGACAAATATTTGACGAAAAATACTTAACCACTAAATAAAATATATTTGAATTCTTTTATTTATTTATTTCAAAAACATATTGTTACGTTTTTACCTTTTAAAAACGGGGGTTTATTTCCTTTAAATAAACCGGATACTTTTGATTGCAAATAAAAGCCTTTCAGTAGTTTAAAATTGTAACAACTCTTTTTTTATTTAAAATGTACAACAACAACACTACAATTAGTCACTCGGTGTCTTTATACACGTTCCTCAATTCTCTGAAATGCACACACACTTTATAATGTACAATCTTAAAAGTACAAGACAGTTGATGTTAACTCTAAGGGCGCCTATGATAAATTCACTAACGACTGCAACCTCTGCCAGTATTTATACATGCGCCATCTTTCGTGAATCTTCTACAAAGCTCTTAACGGACAAACTAGTATGTTCGAATTCTAGAACTTTCGATGTCAGGATTAGCAGCTTAAACATTTAGTGTTCCCATAATTATAAACAATGCTAATACCGCATGCTATCAACATTGTTGATAAGTAGGTGAATGCTGGGCAATCGTTACAGACTGTTAAATTCAAATCGATATTGCAAATTCGTAACAGTATCTTATTTAGGATGATTCAAAGTAAATGTTTAGTTTTCTTTTATTTGATGCTGTTTGATCTTACAAAACACTCATAAGTGTAAACGTTAACAAATTTGTGCAAAAAAAACTTGTTAATAAACGTGAAACGTATTATAAAAACTTTTGTATGGGAATAAATTAAATTAATTCCAAATTGTATTTTTCTTTTTATGATTTTAGGGAAATAATTTAAATAGAAATGTAAATAAGTATAACAGAGTTGTTTTTTTTTTAAATAGTTGGAGTTGACTGCCAAAAATGCATTATAAATAAACTCTTTGCTAAATATCCTAATCGGTCTGCTGATTAGCAGATCATTGTTTTTCGTTATACATACGGCCGTATATATTTAAAGTCCTAGTTCAAAACATATCTCAACTACATCGCTTTTATATCCATGCAAGCAGAAAAAAAATATAGTTGTGCATGTTTACTGTAAACATTTCAACATTTTTAACAATATATAATAACTATTTATATGATTGTCGTAACTATAATATGGTTAATTTACGATTCACATGATTGTACCATCCATATATATGGTTACAGTAAACAAGTATATGTTTGTGACAACCATTTTTTATGATGTCTGTCAAACTCTCCCAATCTTCAGTACCTGTGCCATTATCTGTCATTGGCTCACTTTCACTGGTTTAACCTGAGCTGTGTTCTGAGAGCATATTTTTTTATATAGAGATTCAGCAGATTGCTACAGTTTTTATAGATATTGAAGGTCACATAATAAAGGTCATACTAAATCGATTAATCGACGGATATAAATTATATTAATGTTTGAATAAATTAAAATTACTGATATACTGTTTTTCGAACTTTGATATGGAAGTACAACTGTTATATGTTGCGTTCAAACACAGCTCAAACACATATAAACACAGTACCCAGTAGTTCTATGAGACAGTCCCGAACTAGCTATTTTACCCATCATTTAGGGTGGGAACTAGTTACTATTTAAACATGTGCATGTCCTAAGCAGGGGCTCAATAGACCCTTTTTACTGTAATAAGACTGTCGAATAGGTTGTACAAAGTACTCAACGCAGTGGATTCGCATACTGGTTAAATAGCGCCAGTTACCTTACTAGCTACCTAACTGGTAACTTTATCAGATGCTTAGCTAGTTATTTTAACATTTACGTGTGCTAATTGATCTCAAATAAACGATAGCCTTTAAACAAACCTTTCTTAGACAACTCTCCAATGGATTGCTTTTGGTGGGTAAAATAACTACTTTCTACAAAACAAACGTTTAAAGTGACTTATCTATAGGTTACTAAGAGACTCTAAAGTGACTATTGACTTCGTGCTATGTTACATGGGATATCAGTATACTTAAGCAAAAATAAAAATTAACTGTATGAGAATTATATCAGTACAATTTGTATAAAACCAGTTTAAACTCATCAAACGTTTAAAGTGACTACACTCCAGATTACTAAAAGGCACTTAAGTGTCAATTGTCTTCACGCTAGATTACCTGGAATGTATAAAGTAACCAATTGTCTTATATCTGCACTACAAAGAGCGCATACGTGTTAAATGACCAAAATATATAATTTGGAGTCATCCAAGTGATAAGACATTTGTGACGATTTCTGTCTATAAGGGAAACATTGACTACTTGCTTAACTGCTGGGTAGTTATCACATGATCAAACTACTCTCGTATGTATTTACTACTTACTTATTATTTACCACAGCCCACATGTATCGAAACACGTTGATTGTGTTTCCATAATATAAAAGTTATTTTAAGTAGTTGGAAAACCATAATATCAACATTTCTTAATGTATTATTTTGTAAACAGTAGTAAAGTTTTATAAAACTTCGAGAAACAAAACAATTGATTCTTTTATCTCTACTTCCTCAATTCAAGTTCCTCTTCAGCTAAAAGATGTTTAGAATAATGCCACATTGTTGTTTCAGTAAAATAGCTACTTCGCAATTTAATTATGTACTTGCACTTGTAACAACAAACCTTTGCATTACATACTAACTTAAACGATTCTATTGTGTAAATATTTCTATTCTAAAACAAAATAACAAAAAAAAAATAAACACTAAGTCACTGTTTACTTAAACAGTCTTCTCTTGGAAGTAGTTTATTGTATTCATCAGAACAAAAATTAAGAAAACGGATGATGATGTTCATGGAAGTGTAGTTCGTAGAATAAATACATGTGTGGTGTAGATTGGAGTTTACGTTGCAGGATGGTATTGAACAACACTAAAACAATAATCAAGAGTTGACAGAGTGGTGTCGGCGCTGATGGGGGAATGGGGTAGTTCATGCTATCTTTCGGGACAGATATATTAAATAAAACAAAAGGGGAACCGAGTGAATTTATTTATGTCTCCCTACCAGTATATACTATAAACTGATTGATGTTGTGCCAGCTATTGCCCTCCTACTAGGGATCGTATGACCACGCCATGACATCCTAAACAGTAGTGAAAATATTTGTTTATCCTACTTATTTTTACTTTAGCACATCATATTTAAAAAATTATAAAATTTTCAACATTCAACATAAACTTTTATGTTTTTACTGTACAAACTGAAAATTGGGTTTATTAAAATATGGTGCAGACGCATCGTTTTATCGTTATCCGAATTGGCTCAAATTTTCAGCATTTGGTTCTTAAATGATGTAGAACAATTAAGGTTAGGTTAGGTTATCAGGCAGCTGTCCAAAATCTTCGTTCGTACAGCTCACTTGTGTCCCTTTGTGGTACCTGAAGGAAGATGAAAAACACAGAGAGGAAAGAAATAGAAGTAGATGAAAGGAATTCTATACATTTATTAAGCAAGAGGAGAAAATTTCAAGAAATTGGAGGTGTAAGAGGAGAAGGTGTTGAGAGTCAATTAACGCAGACCATCTTGGGACAGTTGTCGGGTCGCCATGAGGTGCAATTTGCAAGTCCGGTCTTATCAACCACCTGCTTTCCCTAATAAAGGCACCTTAATTCCTTCACAGAAGGGTACCAAGTGATCTCTCACCTAAAAGTCTGGCCCGTATATCACCAAGTGCCGGATAATTACAAAAGAAGTATAAAATAGTTTCTTCCTCTTCCTCATTCTGACAACTTCTACAGAAGTCGTTATAAGGTAACCCAAGTCTTGCATGAGGACCGAAAGTGCAATGTCCGGTGCTCATCGCCACCATATTGCTGAGTCGTAATCGTTCTAGTCGAAGTAGACATGACGTGCGTGTGCAGTCCAGCGCAGGCCATATCATCCTCGTGACAGCACAGGTGGATTCATTACCCCACCTCGTTTGGGCAAGTTCGTAATATATGTCATGTATTCGTTTCTTACAAGTTGACACCGGAATTCCGCAGAGGAAGTCTACATCGTTTTCCGACAAAAAGGCTACTAATCCTGCCAAGTGATCGGCAATACAATTACCTTCATTGTCCCTGTGTCCACGTATCCATGTGAGTACAATTGTCGAATGTCTCGCCATCTCATTTAAGGATGCCCGGCATTCCCGGACCATATTCGTTGTTGTATAAAAACCTATCAGGGACTTAATTGCGGCTTTACTGACAGTATATATACAGATATCACTACCAGATACACTGTAATATCTGAGCCAGTTGGCCGCTCTTTTAATAGCCGATACTTCGGCCTGAAGAATGCTGCATCCATTTGGAAGTCTAAAAGACATTCTTGCTCCAAATTCAGGGATGTATACATCACCGCCCATTCTGTCCCCCTTTTTAGACCCATCCGTATAGATGGATAGCCTCATCTCATCAGCAGGGAGACCATCGACAGTTTCCATATTGGATGGGATTGAGAAACCGAAGTTCCTCAGGAGGAAGGGTTTGGGAGTGCAGTAATAAATATGATCAGGAAGATTGCGTATACTTCCTATTATGTCCATAGGATCTGTAATTCCATGCAATGCAGGCGTTAAGCCTGAAGGCCGTATTCAATGCCAGTTTTCTGGCCATAAGATCTTCTGGTATCCAGTTGAGTAGAGTGAATAGCGACTATGTCGCGGTTGTTCGCAATGCTCATGTTATCAGGATTGCCATGCTTCTCACTACCCTCTCAAAAACTATACGATTTGAGGCCGTATCCATTGTCCTCCACCAGACAGAGACCCTACAGAATAATGGGGTTTAGTAACCGTATCAACTAGCCAATTCATGTTTCAGGGTCTAATACCCCATATCGTTCCTATGGTCTTTTTGCAGACATACATAGCCGTCATGGCTTTAGCCGCTCTTGCCTCTGTATTGAGTTTCCAGTATAATTTCCTGTCGAGTATGATGCCCAGTTACCTTGCATTGTCCGAGAGTGACATTTCGGTTCCGTTAAGTCGGGGTAACTTAAAGTTAGGAATTCTATTCCGTTGATTGAACATTACTAGTTCAGTATTGTTGGGATTTACACTTAAACCATTATCGATACTTAATCGATTCAATGTTTCTAGTGCCATTTCCAGTCTTTGCGATATCGTGCCTAGATGAATCCCTGAAACTGCAACCGCAACGTCAGAACAATTAGAATTTGGAAGCACCAAAAATCTACAAAGTCAAAAATAAGGACCGCCATGCCGCTCATAATGTACAACTTTAACCTTGGCTCTTGCACCAAAAATTTTCTACGAATCCTAGCACTATTTACATTTGTAAATACGTGCAATTTCTTATGTATTCATATGTAGATTGTTTTTAGGGATACTGGTGAAGCCGTCCATAACATCACAACAATAGGCAGGCCTAAGGACTGAGATTGAAAAATTCTTAACACACGTTTTTCATTAAAACTTTTAACCAAAGTAATATTTGATTTTTTTTTATTTTTGATCAAGTTATCTTTGTAAAGCATGTCAGTTATTATGTTTAATATCAATTATCTTCCTTTGTTGTTAATCTGATTAAAATGAGTGACCAGAAAAAAGTGCGTACTAAAATTATTAAATATTTTCAACAAAACCCAACTTGGTCCTACAAAAAGTTGACCAAACAATCAAAGGTCTGCCGTCAAACTGTTTCCAATATTATTCAACAGTACCAGGAGACTTGTCCGTTGATAGAAAACCTGGTTCATGTAGAAGGAATGGTTCACATGATGTTTATTAAGCAAAAAAAAATAGAAAGCATTTTGAAAAGAGCTCCAAACACATCCGGTAGGAAAGCAGCCCGGTTAGCTCGGACTATTTGATACGAAACGTTAAAGCTAATACAGGTTCAAAAACATGCAAGGCTCAAAAAGTTCCTGACAGGAACGCTGCTAAAAATTTAGAAACCAAAAAGAGAGCACGGAAATTGAAGTCAAGTTTTATAAAAAAAAATATTCTTGCTGCATAATGGATGACGAAACGTATGTTCTGGCAGATTTTTCGCAGCTTCCGAGTCAAAATTTTGATGTTGCTGATGCTCGAGGGAATGTTGAAGAAAAGTTTAGGCCCCCACAGCAGACAAAATTTCCCAAAAAGTTCTTGGCAATATGCAGTTGCAGCAAAAAACCAAACATTTGTTACAAAGGGCTCTATAAATACCGAAATTTACATCAAGGAATATTTTCAAAAAAGGATGCTTCCATTCATAAGACTTCTTAGTATGTCCACTTATTTTTGGCCTAATTTGGCACCCTGTCACTATGGTAAGAAAGTTCTTGAGTGGTACAAGAACAGTAATGTGGTATTTGTATCAAGGGAGGCAAATTCTCCAAACTGCCTGGAGCTAAGGCCAGTGTAGAGGTATTGGGCTCTTGTTAAAAGAGAATTGAAGAGCACAAAAAAGGTGTCCAAAAGTGTGGTAGATTTTAAACAGAGATGGAAAACCTGTTCGAACAAAGTGACAGAAATCACTATAAAAACCACAATGGAAGGGTTTCCGGAAAAGGTTAAAAATTTCCCTAGGCTTCTTATGAAGCTAATTATTCTGTTTATTGAAAGAGTAGACATCAGAGTTTCACCGATGTACTTCCCTCAGCACTATCCTAACATAAGGGAATCTCAATGTACATCCTCATATATATGGTTGGTTGGCTTTCATGGTAGATTCCTGCGCGCGAACAGTCAAGTAGAGTCGAAAGGACCCCGTTTTGAAAAGACCACACCATTCGTCAGATGTAGGGTCATCATGTATGCTAAAATGTTGAAGTGTTTAGACCCAGTAGGTCATTAAGTCTAGACCCAGATACCTACTAATGTTGATTAATATGTAGTTTCCCAGGAATCTGTACTTTTTACACTCATGGCTGGGCATTCGCAGAGAAGACATTATCGTTTCATCTTTTCCAATATCCTTGTACCTATGACAATGGTCGTTAAACGGGAGTCCAAGGCAACATGACTACTTGCCTATCATCCTCAGAGGTACAGTCCTATAAGATGAATATCTGAATACTCCCTACACTATTTTATGGAACGATGACAGAGTATGGTTCCGTTCCTATTAGTGCTCATGACATGACACTTATGACTAAGTAACCATCATACTGTCAACGAATGCCTTTTAGAGATTTAATAGAGTAAATGACGACACTCCAGACCTTATATCAGGAGAACATAAGTCCCCAGGTGCCCTCTGGCTATCCGACATCCACAATGATCCTCAAATTCCTCAATCTGCCTCCCAAACACTAAACATCTTAAATGTGGCTTGCATATATCTAAACCTGAAACGTTCATGATAGCTCTTAGAGTATAAGTAGGTCATGACATCAATGCCCAGTAATAGAAACAAGTAAATGTAATAAAATTAAATTAATTATATGAAATATAAAGCACACAAAATAGAAATATTTACATATGTAAATAGTGGCAGATAAAGAAGAAAATGTAACAAAATGGCTAGAAATAACGTACTTTTTTGGGACGAAGCACGTCAAAAACTAGTCACTGACTCCAAGCCATGTCCAAATCGGACAAAACATACAAAAGTTACAGCTATTCTAAAATTCAGATATTTACATATGTAAATAGTGCCAGACCTAGGGTTAAAAAACTCAGTCGTAAATTAATATCTAAAATTAAAATTTTAATATAAATTATACGCTCTTTCTGCTACATGTTTAAAATAGTTAATTTTTCGAAAAAAATATTTCTAAATTTTATTCTGTTAACACCAATAATAAAAAAAAACTAAACAAAAAATTACCAGAGTTTTGAAATAATTTAATTACTTAAACTGGTCATTGAGCTAGTCATTGCTTTTATCAATATTTAATCTAATGTATTGATTAAATAAAATATTACATTTCAATATAAAGACTATTGACCCCATTCACCTTTAATATTTTTTTAATTAAAAAAATATGCTTGTGTTTCGAGGAATTTTATTTATTTAATTATTCGTGATGATTATCAAAGCTGTAAAAACCTTAAATGGAATTCTGTTTATTTTAAACGTTTTGTGCTTTATACAATTTTAATGAAATTCAAATAATTGCTAAAAAAACAGCAAATATAAAAATCATTTGAATTAGGTAAAACAAAAAATTATATAAAGTTAGTAAAAAATTAATTAATTTTTTTTTTAATAAAATTAAAAAAGCAATAATGCCATTATCAGGTAAAATGGGTTATTGATTGAAATAAATATATTTTTTTAACAAATAATTTTAAGTGAATTTTTTTTTAAAACACACGTAATAGAGCGACAAAAGAGTTAATTTGCTTTTGAATAATTGAAAGTATTTTAAATAAATAGTTGTAAATTTTAAATGTAAATACATATGTACATAAATGTATAATAAAACGAATTTACATTTAACAATTTATTGGTAGGAAATTTCGAATTTACTTACTTATGGACCGATTGTCATGAAATTAGGTTGCATAATTTCTGTGTATATAAAACTCCTTTGTGTTGAATTTTATTTTAAATGTGATTTTAAAGAAAACTTATATTCGATAAATTTTGAGTTAATATCTACAGTATCGGACAAAACTAACAAAGATCAGGCCACTGTGCATTGCACTTTAAAAAATAAATTTTATTGCTAACGAACTCTTTCACACATTTCGATGTGTGTTTGGGGTCATAATCATGTTGGTATCTCCATTTAAACTGCATTTTCTCCTCTGTATGTGGATGCATTACATTTTTCAGGATGTCTCTGTACATAAATTGATCGATTATTTCATTTATTTGAAGAATTGAACCACTGCCATATCCGTGTTTTACTGTGGCTTTACTATAACTTGGATTAAGGCGTTGCCCTTTTGGTCTCCGAACTAACCGAATTCCAGCTGAACCTTTTAAATTAAATTTGGAATCATCAGAGAAAAGTACGATTTTCCATTGTGTTGTAGTCCAGTTAATGTGTTTCTTTGCAAAATCAAATCTAGCCTGTCTATTTTTCTAAACTATTTTAGGCAACCTTCTACAGCTCGTCTTTGGATCATTCTGGGAGCAACGTTTAACGATAATTGCATGGCAATGGACTTTCACGACACAAGCGGATTCTTTTCTTTTAAACATATTATTGCTTTGTCGTCATGATCGCTAGTCTTCCATGGGCGACCACCCATATGTACTATAGTCAAAGAGACCGAAGAACGAAAACGAAAAATAAAATGATTCATTATTCAAAAACCTGTTTTTCATTCAAAAAGTCACGGACATTTTGCTAATATTTTTGCGCTTTACAAGCATAAGCACAACACGTAATAATAACCTTCCCGCAATTACTTAATCAATAAACATTTTCTCAAATATTCAAATAATTTTACAAATATAAGCACCAACAAATGTTACCTCCTCATAATTGTAATGTTTACATATATATTCAAATATAAAATTCATTAATATTTATGTATTGTCTATTTTTATTTATTTTTTATTACAATATTTAATTTTTATCTATCGAAATAAATTTATTCAATTTTTGCATTATGTTATGTTGTGTTGACAAATGATCTGTGATTTGTCCTGTTTATTGTTGATGATGTTTATAGTTTATAAACAATATAACTCGTATAAATTCTATGAATATTTTAAATTATGCAATAGCATATGTAAATATGTGTGGAAAACTATACACAAGAGAAAAATATTTTAAAAAGTTTGTTTAAAATATAAAATTTAAGTTTTTTTTTTCTAAATGGTACAAAAATTAATTTTACGTATGTAAAAGTTATAAAGATTCTTGGGCACAGTATATGCAAAGGTTATTTGAAATGTAGAACCTAAATAATATCTCAGATATTAACTTAATTGTCCTATTACGTCTTAAAAAACTGTAGGGAACTTGCTTTAGAAATGAACACTTTATTTAAAGTGTTTTAAAGTTCTTCATAATTTTCTATATATGTATCACATAAAATATTTAATGTTAAATTGATTTTCATTAAAGGCCTTGAAGTTTTTATATTAATTTGTTGTGATTTGATTTATTGTTGAAATAAAGTATATGTATACGAAATTATGTAAAATCAAGTCGTATTTTTTTTATTATTTAGACACAAGTATATAATTTGTTGTTTTTATTTTGTTAAATAACCCAGCAAATATGCAAGTAGTCAGTGTATCTCTTATAGACAGAATTTGTCAATAAAGTCTGACAACTAGGGTGACCACCAATAAGGTAGGTACTAAGGTAACTGACTCTATGTAACTGGCATTTGTGTCCAATCAGTCACAATTTTGGACCAGATTATCAGACAGTCTCATTGTAATCCCTAAGTGTTAAATGACCCCCAGCTTAGGACATGTTAAAATAACTACCCACGTAGCTAGTCATGTAACTAGTTGTCACCCTAAATTATAGGTAAAAATCACTATGAAGTTCGAGACAGTCTTCTAGAACTTCTGGGAAATTACACTTATCTTCTTTGAAAATGTATTTGTGTGTATATTTATTTTTTTTTTAAAACCTCTGATTTATTAAATAAATTAGTAAGACATGCGCTTACATTATTGACTATTTTTTGGAGTACTTACCCATATCTTTAACATATCTTTAAGTAGCTTATAAATCTATAAAAGGTTTATAAACTAGATTTCCATACAAAGATGATTTGAATAGGAGAAAACACTAAAATATTACTATGTGAAAGTACTTAGAACTTATTACGACATTTGAAGAACAAAAATATTAGTTCAAACTGACTATATATTTTTTCTTCTTGGGCCAGCACTCAGATAATGACCCCTATTCATGCAAAGCATTGTGTTGGAACTAGAAAAATAGGTTATGGGAGGGAGGAAAGAGGGAGTAGTGTTTGTGGATATTCGATTTAAACTTTTGAACACTTCAGCGAAAAGTTTGTTCCACATACGTACAGTACGGCCAAAGAACGAATTTTCCCTGTAATGTGTTGTGTGGTACACTGGCCAATCGACCACAAAGGAATGTGTTCTTGAAGGAAAAACGTGTATCACGTAAAAATCTGCGGGTATCAGGAACAAGTTCCCTAATTTCATCAGAACACATTCCATTGTAGTACCGATAGAACAATGAAACGCAGCCCATATTGCGACGGTGCTCCAGCGAATCAATAGAGTTGGACACCCTACAGTCACCAATAATCACCTTCGGCCTCTCCTGTATGCGGTCGAGCAGCTCCAAAGTAGACTTTGAAGCACCGGCCCATACATGGGAGTTGTATTCCATTTTCGGTCGGATATAGGTGGTGTAAATAGTAGGGAGATCAGATGGAGTGAATGCTTTTTTCGACACTTGAAAGATGTGTTTAGACCAGCGGACATCACATTGTATTTTCATGCCCAGAACATCAAGAGCGTCTGATTCCACAATATTTACACCATCCATAAATACAGATGAAGCAAGATTGTCTGTCGTTCGTTTTTGTGTCAACATGCAACACTAAGTCTTGCGGGCGTTGAAAGCGACTCTATTCGCACGACCCCATTCAGAGATTGTCACAAGGTTCCGATTAAGGGAATCATTCATGTTTTGCCTCATTGCCTCAATCTCCGACAGGCTTGGTCTATAACTGAATGAATATGAATGGCAAATGTTGCTGTCATCTACAAAATAATAGAAAAATAAGGAATAGAGTAGGAAAAAGAACGGAGCCTTTCAGTACCCCTGAATTTATCTTGAACTCGTTTAATGAGATTCCAGCTATTACAACTCATATAGTGCGATTTCTGAGAAAGCTGGATATAAATCGAGAGAAGTTATTAACGACACCAAAAGTAATAAGCTTCGATAATATTGCACCGTGACACACTCTATGGAACGCATTGGAAATATCTAGCGCCACCACTTTACTTTCGCCAAAACGGTGAATGGAACGACACCATTTTTCCGATAGGAAGGCTAGAGCGTCCTCTAAAACATTTTTTCAAGATGATTTAAATTGTTGGATTCTAAATATTTAATCAAGTGGTAGTTTACCATACTTTCCATAACTTTGGAAAGTGCAGAACAAATTGCTATTGGACTCTAATTTTCAGGGTTATTAGCCTCTCATTTTTAGGAATTGGCGTGACTTTAGCAACCTTCAAACATACAGGAAATACGCTGGCACAAAGGTTGGCTAATGGACATTAGCTCGTCCATTAGCTAACTTTACGTTGAGATCCGTTAAAACCCTTTTTACAGCACGAGCTCGAAAGAATATATTTGGCATAGTCAGTAATACTCTTTCGGGCAGTGGTTGATCGGGCAGTAGTTGATCATTTTCCGACAAGTGAGAATTACTTGCGAATAATTTAGCGAAATGGTTAGCTTTATCAACCGGGTCAGTGAATGTTTGGTCATCTTTTAAAAGAATCGGAATTGAAGAACTAGCAATATCCTTTAACGAATGACCAAAAGCTTTTACTACCCCGGGGAGTAGTATGAACTCTTCATTATGTCAGCTTCTACAGAAGCCACTGTCTCCTTGCATGGTTACCGTATTTGCAATATCCAGTTATCACTGCCAATATGATGTTTAGTTGTAAGCACTGTAATCCAAAAGACTAATATGTTATTTGCTCTCGGTTCAATCTAGGCCATATCATTCTCGTAATTATACAGGTGGGTTCACACCTCCATCTTGTCTGAGCGGGCACATAGTAAAAATCACTAATATGCAGCTTATATGTGGATAACGGAATACAGCATAGGAAGTCGTCCTTCAGGAATCATAACGTATTTTTCCGCCATATCGTCAGCAACACAATTGCATTTTTTCCGTGTCCAAGTTCTCATGTATGTCCGAATATTGAATATCTCGACATTCTATCGGAGATTATGTAAAGAGCGACTTTAATAACGTAAAGTTTGACTGGGCAAAAGCTTAAATACAATTTTATTGTTCGTAATTTATAACTCTTTACTATACAGATATAACGAACTATGTTTCTACCGAATATAATGTTGTCTGTCCTTTATAGGCATGTTCGTTACAAACATGTTAGATTATAATTTCAGGTTTAGTTTTAGATAACACAAATACAAAATCTATATATATATATAATACAAAAAATGTTTCTATCTATGTCCGTTATAGACTCCAACCGATTAGCTCCAAACCGGTTTCATTGGAAAGGAAATTTTCTGAAGATGGTTCAAGATACCTAATGTATGAATGTATGTATGAGGTACATACAAGATGTGTAGATCAACTAAGAAGGGATGTTTGGAAATTCGAATTCTAAGAGGGTAAAAATGGGTAAAGCCGGCTAAAATCGGCATCGCTATATCTCTCGAACTAATAAATCTAGCACTAAAAGTCGAACTTAATCGAAACTTATGCAAAAAGTGGACAGGTGTGTGGTACTTTTTGATATTTTTTTTTTACTTTTAAGTGAATAAAACGGGCGAACTTAAAATTTAGTACTTTTTGGTATCCCATATCCAATGGAATTGGGAAACGACATTAGCAGAAGCAGCTCTCACGTGTCTTTCGCTACAAATTCGCACGCTGTTTGCAAACAAATCTTTTGGGGAAGCACAAAGAATGCATGAGTGGCGATATACTAAGACAAGCACTTAAAACGAATCCCAACGTGGAAATCAAGTTTTCGGATGAAATTTTCAATTAGGCACTCATACTACTTGAGGATATATGTATTTAGATCAACAACAAAATTATTAGCCAACTTTAGTGTTCTTGACAGATATTTGGTACGTGAACGGAAATGTAATTCTGATGAATTGCGCATTTTTTCCATGCTCAGAAGCAGCTATTGACTGTTGATCAAAAAATTGTTTTAGAAATAGTTATGTAACAGGTAGCTGACAAAAGTGGTGGAATTATTTTCCTTAACGCAGCTGGAGGCACTGGAATCGCATCAAAATTATTCGATGGAGGGCGTACAGCGCACTCAGCTCTTAGGCTTCCATTAAAAGTAAACCACACTGAAACAGCCAACATGTAATATCGGTACAAATTCTGGCATGGCTGTAGTATTAAAAACAAGCTCATTTATTGTACTCTCAAATATTTCAGAGAAAATTACCGACCAATAGGTGGAGCTCTATTGCTTCTTGCTGGTGATTTTTGACAAAATTTGCAAGTGATTCCAAGATCAACACCAGCTAAATGCATGTTTGAAAGCATCATATCTTTGAAAACATGTAGAGAAACTTATATTGTCGACAAATATGTGTATTTACTTCAAGTTGCTGCTGCGCCAAACTGCTTTTGGATATGGTCGATGGAAAACTTCCGTTTGATCAGACCACACGTGAAGTAACTTTTCCGCCGAAATTTGGCAAATGCAGTCATCAATTCAAAATGTTGTGCAGAAAGCTTTCCCAAGTATTGCAAACAATTTCAAAAATCATGATCGACTTTGCGCACGAGCAATTTTGGCTCCGAAAAATGACGATGTCAACAAAATAAACAATCAAATTCAACTGGAGCTACCCGGTGAAGTTGTTAAGTACAAATCGATTGACACAATTATAAATGAGGAACAAGCTGTCAACTATCCAATAGAGTTTTTTTAACTCTTTGGAACCATCTTAACTTTAAAAGTTGGCTCACTACTGATGCTCATTCGTAACTTAAATCCACCGAAATTATATAACGGATCAAGACTTGCTGTTAAAAAAACTATCGCCAAATTTAAACGAAGCCTCAATCGTCAGCGGCAAATGTAAAGAGAAGATGGCTTGATACCACGAATACTCGAGTTACCCTTCGATTTCAAGCGATTACAGTTTCCAGTTTGTCTGGCTTTCGCCATAACACTCAACAAGGCTCAAGGCCAATCGCTAAGTGTTGCTGGTTTGAACTGATAAAATACCTGTTTTTCGCACGGCCAGTTACATGTAGCCTGCTCCATAGTTGGAACACCGAAAAATCTTTATGTTTACACACCTACTGAAAAACCTAAAAATATTGTTTATCCGCTAGCATTAACATAAAAAGTTAATAAATAAAAAAGGTTTCCTTTTTTCCAACAAATAAACAAAATGTGTTTCTTTTTTAGGCGTAGTAGCACACGCCGGGTATCGGCTAGTATCCAACAAATTACACAAAATAACAAAAAAATATGTGAAAATTACCTAAATTTGTTGAGGCTGTCTTACATTTTGGTTCATAACTCTGTCTACTATTCCGAATTTACTGATTTTCAATACCAAACTACTTAGCAGAATAATAAAAATTGTTCGTATCTGTATCTTAGACGTGAGAGTGAACATAGAACAATCGACTTAGATTAAGGATCAAGACATCATTGGGTCTTAGATGAATAAGTGATTATAGGCCTACTTCTATGTAATGAAAAGGTATGCAGTAGTCATTGTAAAGTAAGTTCTTGAGTAATAGCAAGACCTAACCAAGTTTTCGCTGAGATATTATCATGCTAAATTATCGTGCTTTTGTGACAGCAAAATTGCATCAGTATCCAACAATTTTCGTTTACCAAAATTTGTATACATTAGCCTAACTAGACAGAGATCTATATTTAAATAAGAAAGGTTAAAAAAGACATTATTTTTTGAGTCACACATTGGTTTGGAGAACTTTTTACAACTTTATCTAATCATGTTAAGAAAATCATTAAATAAAGTTTCTAATTGGTAAATAAATGTATGATTTTCCTTAAATAAATTCTATTGTCAAAGTTCTAAATAATAAACAATCCTAATATAGATTCTTTTTATCTACTAATTTTTAAAAGGAAAATTAGTTACATACCATTTACAGCAATTTTTTTCAATTCAATTATTTTTCGCTGCAGTAATTTGTTTCTCCATTTCTCTTTTGATTTTTTAATTACCCTCAGAATATTTCATTAAATTTACGTCAACCACCCACACTTTAATTAAAACATTCCAGACATTTTATTTATAAATGTTAACAGAATACGTGACGATACATTTCTGTGGAAATCGTGCGTTATCACTTAATTAATAAAGAAAAATCTTTAAATTATGTTCTGTAAAAAAAAAAAAATGTAAAATAAAATTTATGAGCCACATTTAGCGATGTTGGTAAAAGATAAAGGCAATTTTTATGCATTCTTTTTTCTGTGAATATATTTCTTAAATTTATCTTTTATGCCATTGTAAACGCTAATAAAAACATAAATTTGTACTTGTAGATGCTGTACACACTCAGTCAGTCGTATTCTTGTGCATAGAATATTGGAAAATATTTATAGTTTAATGTCTTTATATTGGGTCAAGTTGTGTCCTTTATTCACCCAGCTACACAGATCACAGAGCATAAATGAAAGATTCGTATGACTTTTTTCAATACTAGTATCGCATGTCCATGTGTTTGTTCTTCTACCTTCATATATTTACTACCAAGTTATGAAAAAGAATTAATGTTCCTACAAGTGTGGTCTTTCGCCCAACAGTATGGAAAAATATTTGTAATAATAGACGTTATGTGGAGAGAAAAATCTTTATTGGGTCAATAGTTTCATCTCCAAATGTAATAATATTGCCGTATATAAAACTTTATGACTAGGTCATGACTTTAATGATTTATGGCAGAATTTTATATTACTTATGACTTTATTTAATGTGTTAAATCAAATTAAACTTTAGAATAAGTTATTGCAATAAAAGGATATTTGCTTCATTGGGGCCAACACTGATTTTAAATAAAAGCATTACAAAAAGGATTACAAATTTTAATTTGAAAATAAATTTTCTTTAAGATAATTTAATATCTCAGAGCTATATTACGTTGGATTTTTAAAAGTTATTAATAAACAGGCTTTGGAGAAATAAAAGTTTAATCATTCAATTGACAATATTGAAAGCATGCGGTTATTAGCATTGTATATAAGTGTGGCAGCACTAAATGTTTAAGCTGCTTACATTGACATCGAAAGCTCTAGAAATCGAATGTTCAAGTTTGTCCGTTAAGATCATTGTAGAAGATTAACGAAAGATGGCGTGTGTATAAATAGTGGCAGAGGTTGCAGTCGTGAGTTGAGTTGATCATAGGCGCTCTTAGAATTAACATCAACTGCCTTGTACATTTAAGTTTGTACATTATAAAGTGTGTGTGTATGATTCTACCTGTTTTAGTATACATTAGTTAGCTATTAGCAATAACTATTAGTGCCATATTTCGGTTTTCAATGTCTCCTAGGTCTTGGTGTAAAAGGTACCAAAAGTGCCGTTTAATTGAAAATTACAATATAAAATGATTTTAAACAAGCAAGAGTGTTATATACCCACCATAAATATGGGACTATAGAATATTTTACTGACATTTACATGCCTCCCAGTCGTAGGCTGCCCCTAGTCGATAATGAAACTGTGAATAGGGCTGCTGATTGCTCCGTGTGAAAACTCTGTTCCGGTGAACAGGACAAGAATCAGTGGGCAATCAAAAGCTTCGACCCGTTTAAATCCTCTGGGCTGGATGGCATTATTCCTGCTGATCTTCAGAAGAATGAAGAAATAGTTGTCCCTTGGCTCATAAACAAATACACAGCGTGTATCAGAAGGTCCTATAGTCTTCATTCCTAAAGGAATTAAGGCGACTCACACTAAACCAAAGGATTACAGACCAATTCGTCTTGCATCCTTATTGCTGAAAATCCTAGAAAGGGTCATTGCGGTTTACCTAAGAATGACCATTCCGACGGAACTCATCTCTAAATCCCAACATGCCTACACTAAAGGCAGATCTGTAGAAACAGCTCTACATTCGTTAGTTGGCTCCACTAAAAAATCGTTATCACATAAATAGTATTCAATTGTTGCCTGCCTTGATATCGAAGGGGCTTTTAACAATGTCAGGCCCGATGCCATCCTATCTGCGATGGATGAACTTGGGATTTATCTTTTTTTTCGCCGTTTAGTCGGAAAGATACTCGGCTATAGAGTCATATGTGCTACCCTAGGTGGCATAAGTGTTTCAAAAGTGGCCAATCGTGGAACCCTACAGGGTGGTGTAATATATCCACTTCTGTGGAATCTGGCTATGAATATACTGTTGGTCAAGATGGACAACAGAAGGATAAAAACAGTCGTTTATGCTGACGATGTTGCAGAATTTATATCAGGTAAATTTCTCGATACAATATCTAGTTGTGTGGAATCGGCATTAAGTACACTGAGTGAGTGGACTATATCAAGTGGACTTAGTGTGAACCACAAAAAAACGGAATTGGTTCTCTTCACTAGGAGGTATAAGATCGATGACTTTAGACCACCTAGACTGAATGGAATCAGTCTTGAGATCAGGGATAATGCAAAGTTTCTTGGCATCCTTCTTCATAAGAAATTGAACATTCAGTACAGGATTAATAAGGCCTATGTGGCCATCTACTCCAGCAAAAAGGCAATGGGTACTAGCTGGGGTATTATGCCGAAAGGTATCAATTGGATCTTCAAGACAGTCGTTAAACCAATCTTTTTCTATGGAGTATTGTTGTGGTGGCAGGTTTCGGATAATGATACTTACCGGAAGGCCGTTGAACGAATTCTCAGGACTATTGCGATACTGATTGCAGGCGCTCTAAAGTCTACTTCCTCTAAGGCTATTTTTACTATTCTAAACTAGTCACCAGTGGATGTGATGGTGATACAAATGGCTCTCAACTCTGCTGTGGGACTAAATGCTGGTTGTTGGTGGTCTGGTAAGGACCTTGGACACTCTATACTGAATTACTATGGGCACATACATGGTAATGTCGATAACTGCATCGCAAAACCTTTTTTCGATAGGCATTTCCATATTATGATCCCGAATAGGGATTTATGGCAACGCGGACTCTTCCCCCAGCTGATGTCATACAGATATACACTGATGACTCTAATAGGGGTAATAATATCGGTAGAGGTTTCTACACTGAAAACTTTGGGATAAAATCCTACTTTAGGCTACCTAACTTCTGCACTGCTCTTCAGGCGGAAATTACTGCCATGACACGTGCATCCAACTGGTTGAGGTATTATCAAATATCTGGTGATATATGTATATTTATTGACAGTAAGGCTGCCGTTAATGGAATAGCGGGTGCCTTTACGACATCTACGATAGCCGAGGAATGCCGGGTATCTCTAAATGAGATAGCGAAACATTCTAGGATAACGCTTATATGGGTCCCTGGACACGATAGAAATCAGGATAATTGTATAGCAGATGATTTGGCGATAAGGGGTGCGATGATGAGTGAGGAGTCGATCGGCCCCTTTTCAGGTATTTCCCTTGTTAAATGCAAGACTATATGAGACTGCACAAAACAGGTGGACTAATGAACCTTCCTGTGCGACAGCGAGGTCGACTTGGCCCGTATATGATGACAGCAGGACGAATCTACTTATAGAGTACCGTCGTGAGCAAATAAGGTTAATTGTCTCCTTTATTACAGGACAATGTTTCATTGGTGCACATGCTAGAAGAATGGGCCTACGGTACAATGATCAATGTAGAAGCTGCCATAATGAAGAAGAGGAAAAGACTGTGTATCACCTTTTCTGCCAATGTCCGGCTCTGACAAACCTGAGGGAACGCATCCTCGGATTTCCATTCCTATCATGTTTGGCCGAGCTAGCAAGGATGAATCTGAGACGTATGTATTCCTTCATCCGGGAATCTGGCTGCATAACTATGACGCGTTTAAGTTGCGGAGAAGCATTATTGGTGATCCAACCTTCAATGTTAATACCTACATGTCCCAACATGCCTGTACTAAGAAACAGCTCTACATTCGCTAGTTGGCTCCACTGAAGGATCGCTATCACATAAATAGTATTCACTTGTTGTCTTCCTTGATATATTAAATGGATTTTAACAATGTCAGACCCCACGCCATCCTATCTGCGATGGATGATCTTGGGATTGATCTTTGTGTACGCCGATTAGTCGCAAAGATACTCGGCTATAGAGTCATATGTGCTACCTTAGGTGGCATAAGTGTTTCAAAAGTGGCCAATCGTGGAACCCCACAGGGTGGTGTACTATCTCCACTTCTGTGGAATCTGGCTATGAATATCCTGTTGGTCAGGATGGACAACAGAAGGATTAAAACAGTCACGTATGGTGACGATGTTGCAGTATTTATATCTCGTAAATTTCTGGATACAATATCTAGTTGTATGGAATCGGCATTAAGTACACAAGTGGACTTATTGTGAACCCCAAAAAAAAGGAATTGGTTCTCTTTACTAGGAGGTATAAGATCGATGACTTTAGACCACCTAGACTGAATGGAATCAGTCTTGAGATCAGAGATAATGCAAAGTTTCTTGGCATCATTATAGATAAGAGATTGTCCTGGAATTTAAACGTACAGAACAGGATTAATAAGCCCTATGTGGCCATCTACTCCTGTAAGAAGGCAATTGGCACTAACTGGGGTATTATGCCGAAAGGTATCAATTGGATCTTCAAGGCAGTCGTTAAACCCATCTTGTTCTATGGAGTATTGGTGTAGTGGCAGGATTTGGATAATGCTGTTCACCGGAAGGCCGTTGAACGAGTTCTAAGGACTATCGCGATACTGATTACAGGCGCTATAAGGTCTACTTCCTCTAAGGCAATTTTTACTATTCTCAACTGGTTACCAGTGGATGTGATGGTGATACAAATGGCTCTCAACTCTAATGTGAGACTAAATGCTGGTTGTTCATGGTCTGGTAAGGACCTTGGACACTCTAGGATACTGAATTACTATGGGCATATACATGGTAATGTCGATAACTGCATCTCAAAACCTTTTATCGATATGCATTTCCATATTATGAATTCGAATAGGGATTACACATACGGGTATATACTGATGGCTCTAACAGGGGTAATAGGGTCGGTGGAGGTTTCCACATTGAAAACTTTGGGATAAAATCCTACTTTAGGCTACCTAACTTCTATACTATTTTTCAGGCGGAAATTACTGCCATTAAACATGCATCCAACTGGCTGAGGTATTATCGAATATCTGGTGATATATGTATATTTACTGACAGCAAGGCTGCCGTTAACGGAATAGCGGGTATCTTTACGACATCTAGGTTAACCGAGGAATGCCAGGTATCCCTAAATGATATAGCGAGACATTCTAGAATAACGCTTATATGGGTCCGTGGACACGATGGAAATCAGGGTAATTTTATAGCAGATGATTTGTCTAAAAGGGGTGCGATGATGAATGAGGAGGCGATCGACCCCTTTTCTGGTATTTCCCTTGTTAAATGCAAGATGGCTGTATGAGAATGAGCAAAACAGGTGAACTGATGAACCTTCCTTTGCTATAGCGAGGTCAACTGGGCCCGTATATGATGCCAGCAGGACGAATCTACTTACAGAATACCGCCGTGAGCAAATAAGGCTAATTGTCTCCTTTATTACAGGACACTGTTTAATCGGGACACATGCTAGAAAAATGGGCCTACGGTACAATGATTACTGTAGAAGCTGCATAATGAAAAAAAGGAAGAGACTGTGTATCACCTTTTCTGCCAATGTCCAGCTCTGACAAACCTGAGAGATTTCCATTCATATCATGTTTGGCCGAGCTATCAAGGATGAACCTGAGATGAATATATTCCTTCATCCGGGAATCTGGTTGGTTTAATTTGGAGTCAACGGAAGTACTGTAAATACCCTGATGAATACCCCTTGGGTATCACAATGGGGTCAGATTTGAATGGACCCAAGTGAGGAGCGGCTGCTCATGAAACCTAACCTAACCTAGAGGTTATTTATGGATTTATCCTCACAAAAGTTGGTAGAAAGATAAAGATTCATATAAAACTTGTTTATATCAAACAAAATTTCATCACGATATTAATTATTATAAGGCAACTAGCTGAACCCGGTCAGCGTAGCTGTTCTTAGAAAATATTTGATATATATTGCATCGCGATCTCGATTTTAATATACAGTGTCGGACATAACTAAACCACGGACCTGACCATAGACCTTACTTTCTACCCGAAACACTTATTATCTGTAGCCAGATGATGGAGGATGACAAAGTTGTAACAGATATCTATATAAAGTACCATGCTATGCATTTAATAAAAAGAAATTAATGTATTTAAGGCAAATAAGATATTAAGTATATTTATGAATTCATCTTAAGGCCAGGGGATATACATTGTTTTTTGTTGTTTTATTTGTAGTATAAATATATGAATCCAAATGTATGCCAGCAATAGTCAACGACTGGACTTGTGCTTTGTTAATGGTTATAGCAAAGGCTAGATGAAACGGGAACTATTGGAAATCATTAGTATGCGTGGAATCAGTACGACTTCCTTTAGAATCGGCCTCCGATTATTGTTGCCTAAATTAAATTTGGTGAGCATTTTTTGATAGTCAGTATTGTTCTGTTGCATAACTGTGGCGCGTTTAAGTTGCGGAGAAGCATCATTGGTGATCCAACCTTCAATGTTAATACCTACATGTGGTGGCATTCCGGCTGGTTCCAATGAATTCAATAATTCATGAGGATAATTGACGGCTTGTTCTTCTTTCAATTGATTTGTATTTCATTGTTTCGCCAGGCAATTTCAATTGAATTTTCACATTGAGCTTGTTACAGGCACGGATCCAGGTCATCCATTTTGGGAGGAGGGTGACCAAAAATCAAAATTTGTTCTACATTTTTCTTTTTTTCTTCTTTTTTATATGAAAACTTTTCGGTTTTGGGGGAAAAATTCCTATTTCAACCCCTCTGGTTCCGCGCCTGGCTTGTTGACATCATAATTTTTTGGTGCCAGAATTGCACGTAGTTCTAAGACTTGGGAATACCTTGTCGACAACGGCTTGAATATACATTTGCGTTTGGCAGAAATTCGGCTTGAATGAAATCTCATTTGTGACGGGTTCAATTGGAATTTTTCCATTTCCGATGTCCAACAATTGTTCAGCGAATGTTTCGGCAGAAGGGTATTGCAGCAAATGCACATGCATGTTCGTTGATAGCGTTCGGTTTCTGTAGCTTCATTTCCAGTGAAATGAAGTCATTGGGAAGCGGGAAGAATGATCCAATTCTGTGGTACATTTGCCATTGAACTTTAAAGGTGATGCCCCGAAGGACGTCATTTGAAAGCATTAATTGTACTTTCGAATATTTTGAAGGAAGTGCTTGAGAATCGAAGTGACTCCATGAAATGTAACTTAGAAGTGGCTCAGTGGGCTCAATAATTGGTGGGAGAACAACTTTACGGTTCGAACAGCACATTCCCAGGGATTCCTTAGAGAACTTCAAAACGCTGCAATGTAAGCAAAATTCGTTCATTGCGACAATCAGTATGCGGCAATCGGTGTTATTCAAAATAGTTTTCTTAAATGAAATTCACATGGAAATTCTTTATTCATGCACCTAATATGCAACAGTAAACAACATTGTTTATCATCGATTGATAATATAAAAGAGAAGTCTTATAGTACAATTAATTTTTTGAACATTTTTTTTTTTTGCCAACAATCACTCAGTCGATCCACAATTATACATACTTATACTTTTTATGACGGTATAATGTAAAAATTAGATTTTTACACGCCCGTCCGCCCACAGACCGAAAATCTGACTTCACAGGTTACCAACGCATAAACGTTCTGTGTATTTATTTTTAAAAACATTCATGTATTTTACGTTTACATACAATTTACTCAAAGTACACAAAGCTTAAACAAAATTTAATCATACAACTTTTTTTCTGTGGCAAAGATTTATGTTTCAAGTCTATGTGTTCGGTAAAAGAACACTCACATTTGCATAAAAGATAAATCTACAAATGATATATATGCCAAATGATGTTACTTTAAAAAGGAAACTTTTTTTACCCACCCCCAGGAATATCGACATCTGGTTCACTATTTAAAATGTTGTTGTATGCCAATAAAGAAAAAAATTTGTAATATGAAATGAAAGAAATTTTAAATAAATGCTTTTGAGGTGAAATTTACATTAAACTTGATCCATAGAAAATTACAGTTGTGCTTTAAAATTGAACTGAGTTCAGTAGGAGTTTTGACATTGGATAAACAAAAAAATGTCAAAATCAAATCAATGTGTATGTGGATTTTATTTTCCACTTATTTTGAAGCAGACATACATAAGTAGTTGGATTTTAACTGAACTGTGTAGGTTTGATGCAATTTGTTGTTAAAGAGGAATAGAATTGGCTTACAAATAAATCTCATGTGAAAAATAACATGATTCTATTTTAAGGCTGTATTTTTATTACAAACAATTTAATTTAAGAACTGATTGCTAGGTAATAAGTATAAACAATGACAAAGCCTATATAAATCAAAATAAACGTTTGTTTTTTGTTTTCAGTTAACTACAATGTTTAACTACATGTGTAAATAAAATGATATAAACAAATAAGTAGGAGTTTTACAATTGTCAAGGCATATAGTTTTATCATCTAACCACAACATACTTTTTTATGTATACTAAGGTAAATGGCATATAAAATTCACCACTGCACTTATGATTTTAAATTAAATTTTAAAATTCCTCAAGCCATTTTTCATGACGTTTCTAAAAACTAGGAGAACAAATATATGACAAAAAGTAGTTTAGACAGCGGTTCATGTGATGATGAAGTGGTTCGATTTAGGTGAAACAAGCATGATTTTTACATTAGCTTGTCATTAAAGATAATTTTTAAATACACTCTTCTCTTCATTTGAATAATTATATAGAACCAATGCAAATTCGATGAATTGACTATGTTTTTTCATTGGTGAAACACACTTATTGTTATAATTATTGCGGAAGATATTTTAAAAGATTTTCGAAAAAAGTCAAATGCATAATGAATTTTAATAACAAAATTAAACAAAAGTATATTTAATTCCATATATATTTCTATGTTAAATCTAAAAATCTTCAATCTCAAATAATTTTAAGCAAATGTGAAATATTTAAATTCGCGGATCATATTTAAAAACTGCTCTTGGATTATCATTGATGAATTTATTTGAATTTAGAAATGCATTTAAAATTAATTGTAATGTACTTTTGTTGGACAAGTCATTAAATTTGTTTGCTGGGGATATATATTACAAAGCTTAGTACTACTTTATAAATATTAACTGAATCTTTAAGTTGATATTGATTCGACTACTTTTAGGGGTCAAATAATTTTGTTACATATGATACGATGTTCTCAGCAAAAACTTTCAAAAAAATTACTACCTAATCAAATCTTTAATTTTTGAAACTTTTTCAGCACAAAATTGTATTTGTTCTAAATCTTAAACAACCAAGTTTTATTTAACAATTTTTAAATTTTTTTTACATCTAACACCACAATTTTTCTCCATACAAAAATCCATCTATTAGCAGGATGTTTTTTATTAAATTGACGAATCTCTTAACGAGATTCCAATTTTTGCGGCAAAAATTCGAATTTTCAAATTTCGCTTTAAAAAAAAAAAATTACGGTTCAATTCTTAACAGTTCGACGGCATAAATGCCAAAAATGCTTTTGGACACATAGTGCAATGATAATATCGCATAAAATCTTAATTCCATTTTTCCATCACACATTGTTACAAATATATGGATGGTATTGATTTGCGTTGTACTGGCTATTTTTTGCGGGTTCAGTTGACATGTGTTATGTTCAAGGCTTGTTGTAGTGAGTTTTTTTTAGGATTTTAGGAAGATCTTCTGAAATTATCTTTTAAAAAAGCGAATATAATCGAAATTAAACTTGACTTGAAAAAAACTCTCCAACTGATTGCAGATGTTGGAAAAAGCGAAAGTAAGGCATGATAAAGAATATTCGATTTCTCAGTTCTATTTTTAGTTATTTCTAAGCATATGAAATTCTCCATAATAACATTGGAGTACTTTTTGGATTTTTTTAGATTTTAAATACTTTAATAGTTTCATTAAGTTCTTATAAAAGATGTCATCCACCGACTCATTACGACAAAATTCATTATAGAACATGCTAGAAAAAAAGGTCATTTGCAAATTCCTTAGTTTCAGTTTTCGTGTGTATAAAACTATATTTTTCTTTAAAATGCAAACAAAAAATATCTTTCGGTTAATCGGTTAATCGTCACAAATTATGTTTAATGTCAGTAATGTTCATTTGTTGTTAATCTGATTAAAGTGAGTGACGAGAAAAATGTGCGTACAAACATTATTAAATATTTTCAAAAAAACCCAACTTGGTCCTACAAAAAGTTGGCCAAACAATCAAAAGGCCTTCCATCAAACTGCTTGCAATGTTATTAAACAATATCGGGAGAACTTGTCCGTTGATAGAAAACCTGGTTCAGGCATAAATAATGGTCGACATGATGTCTCTAAAGCCAATATATAGAAAGGATGTTCAAAAGAGCACCCAACACATCCGATAGAATTCAGTGTAGTTAGCTCAGTACTCGGACTAGTGAAAGCCAATGCAGGTTTACAAACATACAAGGCTCAAAAGGTTCCTGACAGGAGTTCTGCTAAAAATTTAGAGACCAAAGACAGAGCACGGAAATTGAACATGAAACGTACGTATGGAGAATTGTTCACAGCCTCCTGGTCAATATTTTTATGTTGCTGATACTCCACAGTGGGGGAAATGAACAAAAAAAGTGGAAATAAATCTATAACTTCTAAACGAACAGCCCGATTTTAAAAGAAATTCCCATAGCTATAGAGGAGGTGTTGGTATATTTAAGTTTTGGGCTTAAGAAGCCTAGGGAGGACCGAGCCATAATGCCCCAAATTGGGGAACCTCGTGTATATCAAAAATTCAAAATGTCTTGAGTGATACAAGAACAATAGTGAGGTATTTGTACAAAGAGAGGCAAATCCTCCAAACTGCCTGGAGCTGAGGCCAGTGGAGAGATATTGGGCTCTTTTTAAAACATATGTTGGAGGAGATCACTGTTAAAGAGTTATGTTCTCAGTCTCTTTGTGTGCTCGTTGGTATCTACTACCATTAGCATAAAGAAATAACAACAAATGGCGACATTGCTCTCTTAAAAAAATTCTCTTAAGCTCAGTGACGTCACAGTGATTAAAACTGATTGTATTGTAATGGAAAAGTCAATAGCTTTTAGGTTTTATGTTATTACACATATTTTACTTAATTAATTTTCAATATTTTTGCTATATTTTAGTTCAAGTTATTATTTTTTTATATTTTCTTTTTCTTGATGTCGTACTATCTCTAAGTTCTTCATTAAGTTTTCTTATTTTGAAGTACATTTTTGAATGAAAAAATAGAGTTTTTACTTTTTCATCACATTCATGGTGAGTCTGTTCCAATAGAGATTTTATAAAATTTGACATAATAACTTGGTCGTGTGCATTTTCGCTATTAAAAATGTTCTCTAGTGCTTCCATGTGCCTCATGGTTTTTTGTGTAGGCGTTGATGGTCCGCCCTCAGTTTTTGCACACTGCAATTTCAAGAAATTGGTCCTTGAGTTATGGCAAATATAGCCGGCTAATTTTCTAATCCATCTACGCCATATCTGTTAACTCTTGCGGTGTTATCATTAACATTTAGAACTCCAATAATTTTGCTTGCAATAAAAATGTTGTAGGATGAATTAATAAACGTTTAACATAATCACAAATTACCAGTAAGGGACTTCTCCGAAATTTTTGTATCTGGAGTATCAACGTTTTCAAAATTTCCGCCATCTAAAATGATACCTTCGTTTCGCCCAAGAATGTACGACCTTAGGCGGTATTTAAATTCTAATTGATCGTAATGGTCATGCAGACCTCCCTTGGACGGAATCACCCCGAAAAAGTTTTCCAAAATGTCCCGATGCAACAAAAACTTATCCATTGTTTTAATATGGTAGGATCTGATGGAAACTTAAAAAAACGTATTGCACACGATTTTGATTTTTTATTATTATTATTATTGCAATTTTTGACTGCACAAAATAAGTATTTTACATTCATAACATAAGAAAACAATCACTGTTGACGTCACGTAAAAAGAGTAAAAGTGTACACTCAAATAACGGAATTGTCGATGTCGCAATCTTGTTTATTTCATTCATGTACCATTCGTGTTGTTGTTGTTAATATTGCATCTCTTAGTAAGGGCATATTAATGTATTGTTGTTAGTGTAAATTTTCTTGTTACTCTTTCTGTCGTGTGCGTACATGTATTGTTATTTATTTAAACATAAGTAAGCTAATGCATGTAATGTTTTTGTTGTTATATATAACGGACCACTTGTTATTTATTTTTTCTTTATGGAAATTCTTTAGTGGACCAAAATATTGTTTTGTTAATTTAAGTATAGTTAGAATCTAACCTGCAAAGAAATAACATTGTAGAAGAACATCCTCGCGCATTTTTGATAACCTATTACTTCTTGTAATAGGTAAATATTTTACGCGACAACATAATTGAACAGCACATAAAAGGTGTCCAAAAGTGTGATAGATTTGAAACGGAGATGGACTATCTATTCGAACAAAGTGACTGAAAGCACTATAAAAACTTTAAATGAAGGGTTTCCGAAAAATTTTCACATATTCATCACTATTGATTAGAACTATAAACATGATATTTTTTGTAAGTTGTAATAATAATTTCAATCAAATAAGAAAATCAAAGCTGTAGGTTTAGTGGTTTATTTTTTTATTAACATTTAAGTATGTTAAGATTTTTTCGATCTCACTCCTTATTATGATTGTATCATAGTATCATTTTCTTTTACTAGAGAAAGCATTTAAAAAAATTGGCAAAAAATTCCCGCAGAGAGTGTTCTACCAGTTGCGTATACATAATATTATTACTAAATTTACATAAATAACACTCATACGCATGGTTGGACTCTTTACAATGTTTTACAAATTGATTTTAAAATTCAATCAGCTACTTGAGTTTTTATTCTTTATAAACGAATATAATACTTTAGTAATCTGTCATAATATGATAATACATTATATTAATTCTATATTATATACAAAAAATGCTACCAAAGGGATATTGTCTACGTTATCTATAGATTTCACCTGTAACTTAAAAACACATAAAAAAAAAATATTAAAAATTCGAATTCGCATTATGTGAAATAAAATCGTTTTCTCTTTTAATATAAATCTCGTTTTAAATATCTATCAATCTTATTGTCGTCGACATGCGTCTATTTAAAGCGCCCACAATGATTGACAATAAATAAAAGGTTTATGGCCATTTTTTATTTCTTTTTATTTTTTAAAATTTTTTTTTTTTTTTCATATTCATCCTTTGTACTGATTTTAATGTATTTAAATCGAAAACTACTCAATCATGATTTAAACATTAAATAGCGAACAAATATGATTTAAGATACATCAGGTTAAAATTTTTGCATATAAAGGGTATTTTTAAGCACGTGAAAACAAGATATTGTAAAAAAAGGAAATTTAAATAAAAAAAATTGTTTGTTCGAAAGCTCAATTAACATTTTAAAATAATTTCAGGCTTATGGCTACCCCGGCTGCTCTTGGCGAAGCGCATTGTGGATGTCCAAATTTGTGCCACTTTTTCGAGCATGGTTTATCAGCATAAACCAGGACTTCACGTGGCCCCACAGGAGATAATCGAGAGGTGTCAAATTGTACGACCTTGGAGGTCAATTGACAGGTCCATTTCTTAAAAGCATGTTATCGCCAGATTTTGATTCCAGTAAGTAGATGGTTGCAGTCTCCATTGGCACGTCATCTTGTTGAAACCACATATCGTCCGGATCAATGTCATGCACTTTTTCAAACAAAAACTTATTTATCAACATACCCGTTTAACCAAAAATTAGCCAATTTTGCAATAAAACAGTCGTCTATAAGGTGCGCGAATCGATGACTGATTTTTAAAGTAAATTTGATAGCGTTGTCCTGGCGTCAATCTATTCATGATGATTTGCCAGAGTTTACTGATCATAAATGTCTTAAAGTGAGTTGACAGTTAAACCTTTCGTATGTCTTATAGTTATTAAAAAAACACCCTTTATAAACGGTTTGTATGTATTGTTGATATTAAGAAATATCAGCAGCTATTTGCAAAATAATTCAATGGCTGGAAGTGACAAACACATTTAAATTATCGAGTTTAACACATTTTAAATTAAAATCTCAGGTCTTATATTGTAACTGCATATGCAAATCTTTAGCTAGATATGTGCGGGAATATCCATATGTATCTATAACCCTTTGCAGTAGTTTAAATTAGGTAAGTCGCAGTCTATCTCATACATAATTACTTGTTGAAACATGACGTGGATAAATAAATTAAAAATTATTAAATTTACTTGTCACTCCCCTTTTACTGATTCAATTCCTTTAAATGTGTGTATTTAAGTAAATTTTGCTGCGCTCGTGCGTTTCATGAATTCTGACCCCAAACATGCATTACTGAACACATGGTCAATGTACATACGTCGTATACTTTTACAAAATCACATCAATAATCCTGTCAACTCAACAGCAGCAGTGACAACAATAACAGCAACAACATCAAGACTGTCATTGACACAATGAATGGATTGAGCAACGACAAAAACCACTACAACAACAGCAACAAAAATATCACCGACCAAAAGAAGCAGAAACATCAGAAAGAGCGACATGTAGGAAAAAAAAAACAATGAGTGTTATTGAAATTAACACCATTGTTTAAGTGTAAGTAAATAAATTTACATATACACACAGATCCATACATGCATAGGGAGATAAGTATTATGTAAGGGTATTATAGAAAATTTTAAAAGTAACTATTTTTATAGACAAATTGTAATGAAAACTACAACGGCAGGTTAAGTTTATGAAAAACCGACTGTTTTAACAAGTAAGAGAACTATATTCGGCTGTGCGAATCTTATATACCCTTCACAAAACTATACTTTAGAATAAAAATTTTAAATATTTTTATGTAAACAAAATTAATTTTTCTTTTTCAAAATTTTAAAAAAAAAAATTTCTAAATTGTTTTTCAAAATTATTTTTTTTTTCAAAATTGTTTTTTTTTCTCAATTTTTTAGATATCCATATTGTCTATATTAATGACTTATTAATCCAGATATAGATCAAAAATACGCCAAAAATCGAGGTTGTCCCAGTGTTTTCCTTACATCTCAGCCATTTGTGTACCGATTTTCTTTTTTCAGCTAAATCCTTTTTCGGTTTATGAATAACAGAGGTGGAGGGACCAGAAACTTCAGAATAATTTTCAGCGATATAAAAAAACTAAGCCACCAATAACTTTTCATATTGATTCTCAAATGCTTTTCTTCTCCTACACACATTTTTCCATTTCTGGACAGAGTCATGAACAAATTTGTGTAGATTTTGCTTCGTTTTTTTATATTTTTCATCCAATTTTACTCATAATATATTCAATAACGGTATCCGATTTATTTTTGCTGTCTTGGGCGTTTATCCAAACATTGAACAATTCTTGTCTTAAAATGGACATTTCGACTAAAAAAAAAAAAATAACAAAAACCCGCACCAAATTTCTTATTTATTTTAAAGCCTAATAGCAATTATTTCTAAATCATGTGGAGAATCTGCAGAAGTCAGCAGTATTAGTACCTAAATTCATTAACAAATTTCAAGTTTGCTTGAAACATAATTTCACTATAGACAATCTTTTAAATCTACCTTTCTTAACAAACAAAAATACAAATATGATTCAAACTTACATACTATGATGTTAACATATGATCACTAATTTGATCAATTAAGTCAACATTGTCACGATAGGTCTTAAAATAACACAAATTATAAACACGTCTACACAGAATTTGAAGAATTTTTGTTTGATGTTGTTTTTGCAATAAACAAAGAAAATTTATTAGCGTTAAGCAAGGTAGAATTAGTGCAATATGCGATATTATTTACAGATTTTTAAAACTTAATTTTTCGACCAATTGCACAACAGATTCAACATTTAGTAAACTGTGTGCTCCCTCTTTTCTCCCTCCCATAACCTATTTTCCTAAATCCAACACAATGCTTTGCATGAGTAGGGGTCATCACCTGAGTGCTGGTCCAAGAAGAAAAAAATCATTTGGTCTATATTGTTTATGATCGTTCCATAACAAATCAAATCTCCCATATAAGGCCCGCTTTATGAAATTACTTTTACACTGTTCTTGCTTCGGCAGAATATATACTAAAATTGGAACGATACAGAGAAGATTAGCATGGCCCCTGCGCAAGGATGACACGCAAAATTGTGAAGCGTTCCACATTTCCACAGATAAAACATGAATACTCTACTAAAAACTGGCTATTTTGTTATACTGATGGATCCAAATCCATTAGCGGTGTATCCTACGCGGTAGTAGATAATAACTTTAATAATCCAATATTCTATGCAGAAGCAGAAGCAATATTGAAAGCTATACAATGGGTAAAAAAGCAACGCTTTAAATTCGTTATTTGTACAGATTCCAAATCCTGTATAACAGCAATACAAAATATTACTAATTCAAACGACACCATCAGCGAAATCAGAGATAATCTAATTCGTTTCCCAAAAAAATTAAAAACTATGTGGATACCTGGACATGCAAATATAAAGGGAAATGAAACAGCAGACAAAATCGCTAAAGAGGCATTAAAATTACCACTTATTATGGATAAAACCCAAAACAAAAGTTCTATATACTCAGCAATCGACACTTTTTTCCTCAATAAACATAAAAACGAATGGAACAGCTATACACACTTCTATAAACAATTCAATCCTGACGGAATCTCATCTGCTTATCCACCTGACATTTCAAGGACACATTTACAAAAATATCTAAGAATAAGACTAGGCCATTGCCGGCTAACACACCAACACCTCATGGAAAATAAATCTGCTCCTCAATGTATATTCTGTAGATCGACAACTATTTCAATGCACCATATTGTTAATGAATGTATTTATATTAAATCAATATGTATTAAAAATAATTACAATCTCCATAACATAATTTCAAATATTTCAAAACAAAATATTAGTTATTAAATAAATAAATAAATAAATAAAACTTTTACAATCATAAATCTCCTTAACATTTTGGTATCTCAAAACAAATCCATTCCAAAGCTGATATAAAACAGCGCTTTTGGATTTCTCATTTCCGATTTTAACGAAATTTATGAAACTAAATAATTGCATTGAGTTCTTTTAAAAATAATGTTGAGTGATAACTATGGAACATTTTGTTGTGAGCATTTCGTTTTTATACCCTCAACAACCAAACGGTGGAGAATGAGTGTATATCATTCCGTGTGTATCATCAATATAATTATTATTGATGCTTTTTTAGCTATTTCCGTCTGTCTGTCTGTCTGTGCGAAACATTCCCACGTCTAAGTTAATGAAACTTACACCAACTAGTTTGCAAGCAGTATGGTACCAGATCTCTGGACCCAATATGGGAGACAATCTCAAATTTGATAATTTTCATATATTTTTTGTTATTTTGTGTAAACATCTTGCAGATAATACATGAAAATGTTCACTCCTCACTCGTGTGATAAAAACTCCATTGAAAATGGTAAGACCCCATACAAATTTATTCACGAAATATAGCGCTATGGTGTATGAATGCTCCATAAGCAGTATCCATACAAAAATTAGTTTCCTGTAGACCCGTAGATATTTTACCATATCCCCGATAAAAAGTTCACTTCCGAAAATCATTTCCATATACATAAATATCTTATAAATTCGTTGCGAGGTAATAAATAATAATGAATTATACGAATATCTGCCTACATTTAACCATAGATCCTACTTGCAAAAATTCCTTAACCCTAGCTCTTTCACGATTTACATATGAAAATATCTGAAATTTAAAATTTCTGTATTTCAGTGACTAATTTTTGACGGTCTTTGTGCGTATATTCACCATTATTTCTAGCCATTTACTTACTTTTTTTTCATTATCTGACTCTATTTATATATGTAAATATTTTTGTTTTGTGTGCATTATTTTTCATATACAAAATGGATTTAATTTTATAACATTTAATTGTTTCTATTACTGGGCCATGAGGTCCTGCCCTACTTATGATCAAAGAGCCATCCAGAACGTTTCAGACTTAGATATATTTGGGTTATTTAACGTTTGGGAGGAAGATTGAGGAATTTGAGGATAATTGTGCACAGAGGGCACATGGGGACCTATCTTCTCCTGATATAAGATCTCGATTGTCGCCATTTACTATATTACATCTCCAAAAGACACTCGTTGACATTATGATGGTTACTTAGACATAAGTTGCATGTCATGAGCACTTATAGGACCGGAAGCATAATCTGACACCGTTCCAGAGAATGCTATAGGGAGACTCCAGATATTCGACATACAGGACTTTACCTCTGAGGATGGTAGGCAAGCATGCAAGTCGCCTTGGACTCCCCTTTAACGACCATTGTCATAGCTGCAAGGATATTGAAAAAGAGGAAACGATTTTCGACCTTCTCTGCGAATGAACAGCCCTGAGTGTCAAAATGCGCAGATTCCTGGGCAACTACACATTAACCAACCTTAATAGGTATCTCGATCTAGACTTAATGAGCTACTGGGTCTATCGAATTCAACATTTTAGCATACATTACGATGTAAATAGCACTACATCTGACGAGTGGTTTTGTCTACCTCATAAACCAACCAACCATATTTCTTAGGATGTATATTAAGATTCCCTTATGTTAGGGTAGTGCTGAGTGGAGTACATCGGAGCAGTTTTCATGTCTAATCTCTCAATAAACAGAATAATTGGCTTCATAAAAAGACTAGGCCTATTTTATTGATGTTATGGACGGCATCACCTTTATCCCTAACGGTTTATGGAGTATTCCTAACAGTAATCTACATATGAATGTATAAGAAATTTAACGTATTTACAAATGTAAATAGTGCCAGGATTCGTAGAAAATTATTGGCCAGATATAGGGTTAAATGTGAAATTTTTAAAATGCTATAATTTTCGTGAAATTTTGTAATTTTTGCGGCTTAGTGTATTATACGGACGTGCTAGGACTTTCTCAGTCATAAGTATTTAATTTATTTGCTTTCTATACACTTAATTCATGTCACCTAATTTTATAATGATCCGTTTATAATTAGCCATAGCTCACATATAAGGCCCACCGAAAATCACTTCGCCGACCATAAGTCTCTTAAAAATCTTGGTATCCTCATATTACACTACTAAAATATGATTCATATTGACATAAATCACACGACCTAATTGCATGCCTATCGGTCCATAATATGTCATTCGTCCCATATAAGGCCCACTTCCTAAAAAAAAAATTGGAATCCAAATATAAATAAGTTTCATATAGAAATAAATCACACGACCTAATTTCATAGTCCCAATTAATTATTGGAATTTGTAAAGGAAAATATATTTGCTATTTACTTAGTTAAATGGTCGGGCTTGACCGAAATTAATTGTTTTAAATTGTTGGTGTTTTCATATTTTTAGTTTTTAAAACATAACATTGTGAAATTTTGATTTGATTTTTATATTAGTCATTTGATGAGATTCTAGGGGGCAACATGTCTTTGATGAAAAAAGTGTCAATCGTAATTTAGTTCTTATATCTTGACTACAGAACCATAGCTTAGATATTGCTAATATTAATTAACAAAATTCTGGAATATAGATCTGATATATTGGTGCAAAATTTTTTGAAATATATGGGGTATGGGTTGACAAACATCATTACATCAAACGGAATTACATAGTTATATATACCCTTACTAAATAGTTATGATGTATTCCAAAGTATATTTGGTTTTGTCTATTACTTTAATATTGTTTGTTATCAGTTTCATTATCATCTATTCAAGTCTTTTGATAATAAATAATGCAATAGTATGATACTTTCACTCTGACCTAATAAATCCGACACACATAGATATTAAGAATTTTTTTGTAGAAATATTTTTACATGAATATTCGAAACATACTTTTACTTGCATACAGACATATTCATGTACATACCCACATATATGTTGTAAACGCAGTACATACTTATATGCAGTGAGTTCAAAACTTTGTAAAAAAATTAAATAATTACATTAAAGGGCATTTTTCAATGACACTGACAGGAGAGTTGGTTTCTGTGTGTATGAGGAAATTGAGCAAATAAATTAAAACAATTTCTGGTTTAAGAGGACAACAACGAAATAATTAAATATATTTCGTGAAATATAAGGTTTGTGAGTTTTGCATTACTTGTCTCGTTGAAGAGTTAATAACATAAATATATGTATAAAAATAAATATGAAATAGTGAATATGTGGCTGCAATAACGAATAATCCTGATATATTAAATTTTCAGAAGAAAGTAAGATTTACAGGCTTAAATAAATATAATTTAAAAACGATTTTTAAAGGACAATTAATCCGATTATTAAGAAATACTCTGCGTTACAAATGAAAAAAATTGAGTACCCGCTTTGAAATGTCATGTTTCCTTATTTATACCTATCGTATATTTTAAAAGAATATGCCAAATTATATTAAAAATTAAGGACTGAGATCGTAAAATTCTTAGCACACGTTTTTCATTAAAACTTTTAACCCAATTATTATTTGATTTTTTTTTGATCAGGTCACCTTTGTAAAGCATGCCATGCTAAAAATTTAGAGGCCAAAGACAGAGCACGGAAATTGAAGTCAAATTTTATACAAAAAATAGACCTGCTGCATAATGGATGACGAAATGTACGTATGGAAAATTTTTCGCAGCTCCTGGGTAAATTTTTTTATGTTGCAGATGCACGAGGGAATGTTGAAGAAAAGTTTAGGACCCAATAGCAGACAAAATTTCCCAAAAAGTTCTTGGTATGGCAATATGCAGTTGCATCAAAAATGCCAAACATTTGTTATAAAGGGCTCTATAAATACCGAAATTTACATCAAGGAATGTTTACAAAAAAGGCTGCTTCTATTTATGAGACTTCTTAGTGTGTCCACTCATTTTTGGCCTGGTTTGGCACCCTGTCGCTATGGTAAGAAAGGTCTTGAGTGGTAAAAGAACAATAATGTGGTATTTGTACCAAGCAAATTCTCCAAACTGCCTGGAGCTGAGTCCAGTGCAGAGATATTGGGCTCTTGTTAAAAGAAGATTGAAGAGCACAAAAAAGTTGTCCAAAAGTGTGGTAGATTTTAAACGGAGATGGGCAACCTGTTCGAACAAAGTGACATACAGCACTATTAAAACCATAATGGAAGAGTTTTCGAAAAAGGTTCAAAATTTCATCATTAGTGATTATAACTATAAAAATAATTTTTTTTTTTTTTGTAAATTGTAACAATAATTTCAATCAAATAAAAAAAGATTCAAAACTGTGAGTTTAGTGGTTTCGTTTTTATTAACATATATGTATGTTAAAAATTTTTCGATCTCAGTAATTAAAAATTCAAAATACTTTTTAAAGAAATCTTATAAAAACAACCAGAATTGTTACATTAATCAAGTTTAATTCTATAAAATACTCCAAAAGAATCATCTTATAAAATTCGAACACAAAACATCTTGAAACTTTTTCTTTTGTGCTTTAAATGATCTTTTTGTTTTAAACGCCAACAGTAATCACCTAGCATAGTTGTGTTCCAATGGCCTTGAAATCGTTTTTCAAGTTTCTTTACACCCTGCTCATCACTGACCGTACCCAGATTAGATGAAAAAAAAAAAATGAAATGAAAAATGAAAGGGAATTTTCAATGACATTTTGCAATTACTTTTCCTTAGCTTTAAACATGTTAACTAGAACAGCTAGTTTCGGCTTTGTTGTTCCCTAAAAACCCTTCTATAACTGCTTTCCGTGATAACCAGGTATCAGGTTCCATGTTAGAAAGCTGCGTACTTGTGGTCCCACAAATATTCCTTCTTTGAGTTTGTCATCCTCCTTATTCATATCCTTGACAAAATTTTTCATCAAACCAAGTTTTATATGCAGTGGTAGTAAAATGACATATTTAGGATCTATAATTGGTATATGTTTCACATTAGATTTTCCGCTAACAAACTCTGACCTTTCTGCCCATACTTATGGTGCAATTAAACAGTTGCAAATACCACTTAGTCCACTATACATTTTGGATTTTCAAATAGATATGTACAATGATGTCTACGTTATCGAATAGAAACGATTACTAAACAAAACATAATAATAAAAAAAGACAGTACATTGAAAACAGTAACTGTTTTTTTTAGCTTAAAGTGAGGGTAGTAAAAATAATATTTGACATGTAACTCGAAAACTAGACGTGATGGATACCACATAAGTTTGAAACATTTAATCTACGACTTATTACCTATTCACTCCAGGTAAAAGTTAAGAGGGTAACGCAGTGTTATTTAATGGCAAAGAAAATTCATTTTTCTAATGATGATCCGTTGAACAATTCCAGTGGGGAGGACGGTTTTTTGAGCACTACAAAATATATTTTCTTGTGTTTTATTTTTGTACGAAACTAATATTTGCATAATTTTGTGTGACTACTGCTTCCATGGATATTTATATAAAATAGCGCAGTATTTCGAGGAGAATTCATTGACCGATTCTTGCTGTTGCAACATTTCATGGTGTTATCTAAAATATATCTTCACGAAATAACAAAAAATAAGACCTTCTTATTTTTAAATTTAAATAAAACAAATTGTGTGTTAGATATCATCGAAATTTTTTATTCGTTTGAAAGCCCAATCTATGTATGGAATATAACATCGTGCAAATGTCCGCTGCAACTTTGCTGGGTGGCGTGAATCCGAAATGTTCAATTTTCCATGGCTCTGGCGCATAAATCAGGCTGCATTTGAGCGATGGCATAAGTAATGTTGGATTTGAGGGACGCTGTGGTTTGTGGATTATTCGTATAAGAAACGTCGTAAGATAAGGTATAACGGGGTCAAGTCGAATGATCTCAGTTACCAGTTTACACTAACTCCACGCGAGATGACCATACCCTCAAATCGCTCGTGCAGAATATCCAATGTGGCATGAGCTATGTACCGTTGCTGACTATATTATCCAATTAAGGCCAAAAGAAGTTAGTAATCATCGACCTGTTGACGGTGATTATCTGGCCAACGTCGTTTCCAAAGAAATATGCAACAAAAATTTTATACATCTAAACGTTATCCGATTTTGCTAAAATTTTCAGCATTTGCTTTTTATGTGACGGAGAACAAAGTCGAAAAATTCCCATATAAGGAACCCTCTAATTAACACTTGTGCACATGTACAAATAGAATGTAATTTCATAAAATGTTTATCAAATTGACAGTTTTTAATTAAATCTTTTTTGTTCCTAAAAAGGATTTTCTTGTGTTAACATTGGATCCATTATCTGCTAATAGTCTTCTCCAAAATAAACTCCTTTTAAGAAATTACAAAAGAAGAATATTCGTATTCGACCCAATTGAATGTATTTGTCTTTATATTTGTTTTTATTGTTTTCTGTTGTTATGTGTGTTGGAAACATTTTGCCAAGATGTCATAATGTCAATTGTTAAACAGTATTATTGCAGGTTTTATAGATACATTATAATGAATAAAACTTGCACTAAAACAGCAGGCCGGTAATCCAAATGTCTGCATACATGTGCATATTTTTCAGTTTCAATTTGAAATTCGTTTAATCGAAACCTAGACGTGATGGATGCCACATACGTTTGGAACATATAACGTGTAATCGTGTAACGCTGAGATATCAATTGTGCAATTGTAAAAATGACTTCAGAATTATATTATGCATTTGAGAAGCTACAAAATATAATTAAAACTTGAGTCATATTACACTAAATAATTAAATCTCCTGCAGATACATTATGTTTTACTTATTTTTGTTTCACATATAAAGGACGCGGTCTACTCTTTACAGTTCTCTTTATTAATTTAATGTTAACACAAAAATAAGAGTAGTAATGATAATTAAATTATTATTTGAATATAATATGCTCCACATCTGTTTTACAAGTTGCTATAAATGAATGACAAAATTACAAACTTAATTTTTTTTCATCATTATCACACAAAATCAACTTCAGTGCCAAAATGTGGCAGAAATAAAAATATGAGATTAAAAATGTTACTGGAAAATAAAGCAAGTGGGAAAATCATATTTGGAAATTATGAACTTTGCGGTACCATCTACACAAGTAGATAGATACTCAAAATATAATTATGGTTTCAATGTGAAAATTCGATAATTAGAGAATTTAGTTTATATTTAAAGCTGCCCGAAATTCAGTGGTAGTTCCGCAATCGTATTCATAATATTTATTTTATTATCCTTAAGTTCAACTTATCTTATTCCTTTGTTGTAATGAGTATTCTACGGGTAAACTAACTTTGAATATAGTGTTTTGCTTGATAAAGTTTAAAGCCAGGCAAACATCCGTACATTTGATCAATGTATAGCTATCAAACCTTAAGTAGCTAATGTCGCTTTAGTACATCGTTATCTGAAAATTGATTTGGCATATGTGGAATAATTTCAGGCTCGTAAAAATGTACAATTTAACTACAATTCCTTGTTAGCCAGTAGTATAAAATAACTGCAACTATAGACTCTCAAGGAGAGTGATCAAAAATATTTTTTTGTAGTTCTCAACATTGTATAGATATATAGTTTCTGACTCACATAAACATCAATATTTGAATCCTGATATCCTGAATTTTATTACCGCGGTCTCGAACATCGGTGTGATTAAGTATTATCACAAAAGTTATAATTAGCTCTAATCTCCTTAAGTCTCTTTGAAACTTCGGATCAGTAGACCAATACAGAAGAATTTACACCAATGTATATACGCCTTAAACTCAGCAAAGTTCAAAGTCAAAATGCGTTATTTTGTAAGACATTTAATATTTCACAATGGTTTTTATTGCTTGTCATGCAAAAAATGTCCTAAAATAATTCATTATCATAATAAAAAGTTTTGATACAGAAAATAACACATAACTAGTTGGAAAACAGAGCCATTTGTTTCAGTTGAAAAAATATACCTTCAATGACGGCATTTGATCATACATATATGCACAATAGGTTTTAGAACTTTAAAGTAAATCATTCCCTGGACAGGATAAAATTATTTCGAGCCGCACAACCACCAAATCTTTATACCATACTTGGCAGGCTTCGATGGAATGTATTGTATTCAGCGGGTGCGGTCTCTGTATGGGAATAACTGCTCATCAACGGTCACTGCATCATGCTGAGTGTAAGCTGCTGCCAAGTTAGACTGAAACATTTGCCAAATATCATCAATAGCAGCTATTTTTCTGTTGATTAGTTGCTATTTTCGCGTACAGTGCACTCGCGATAATATGAACACACTAATTTATGAACACCCCAAAATATGAACACTTTTTACTTCCACTGGCTACTCTAAAATACGAACCTACGCAAAAGCTTTTCACTTTTTTTTACGGATTTTTTCTATCTACACATAGTTGAAATCTAAATTAACAGGGTAGTGGCTACTTTCTAATTCAACTGCATAATAATTTGAGGATTTCCCTAGCTGTTTGCTTTTAAATTGTCTTCAGCGGTCAATCAAAATTTCTAACATACACGCTAAAGTTAATGCAGACATTCAGCTATTTATTTTTTAAATAAAAATTTAACGTGAAACTTTTATTTTTATGGGAAAAATGTTTGTAGATGGGAATTAGATGCAAATCGCAAATATTAGTTCATATTATCGCGAGTGCACTGTATCTCCATTGTCGAATCTTGGGCATTGTCTTATGCACTTCATACGATCTAATGACAATGCAGCTTTGTATATTGGACAACCCGTTGGGCCCCATAACTTTGCAAGAGTTATGGATTTACCAAATTCCATGCAGCTGTCACTTCCCTGCCTTTCCTATTTTATCCGCGTATTATGATGTACGGCATGTCTTTGGTGATGAGAGAGCGGAATATGGTACAGGAATCATGTGTGGTTCCTACTGGTACCGGATTCCTCCTTGGGTAGTTGATCACGTTATGGAAATGACGTGATCCTACTCATGAACTCAGAAATGATATTCACTTGATTGTATCAACATAGAAGACATAGAAGAATTACGTTACCTTTCTCCCAGATTACAGTTCTTTCTCCCAAAAGGAGAAATGTTACAAATTAGAAAGCCGCTAAAATCATTTAATGGCAACTAATAAAGACTAATGCAACCTGTTAATCCTGTGGTAACAGAGAGAGTCGCCATCGAATTAAATTAGATGAGCTTTTTATGGAACAGTTGCTCGCTAATAAGAAAAGAGCGGCAGCTCGTTTTGAACTACAGGGTGGTCAAATGCTTAGAGAAGTTCTCAAAGGACTTTCTCAGCAAATATATCGCTAATATCAGCGAGGCATGGGAAGGTTTCCCTACTGAAGAAATTCTAATTAGACCACATGCAGGAATCTGGTTGCAGAAAATGCTTACCGAGCCGCAGAAAATGTTGGACTGCCTGAAGCTTCAGAAACCCAACGTTCGTATGCATGACTGGTCTATCATCTGTATAGAACCATACGACAACAGCATATCTCTAATTCTAGACATCACCGGGTTCAGTCGAGTTTGAAACGGCAGACTTTACAACACATTTACTAATGTGGCTTGTAATCTGTTTCTACAGACAACTGTTGTAGAGTGTTACAAATTTGTTTGCAGTTGTTTTTCAAATAACAATGGAAATGGAACTTTTTGCTATTTTGAATATTTGTTCCTTTTTTGAAAGGAAGACTATATATAATTATGTGTGCCAGTAGTGTAAGAAAATGAGGTAACATTAACAATAAAAATGTAAACCTCATTTCCGGCGAAAACAACTAAAATCAATATGCTTTTGTAATATATCCATGCTAACAAACAGACCTACATATATGTTTTTCAAAAATTATTAAGGAGAGCAAAAAACTGTTTTTTTTTCCTAGAGATTAATTCCTCTTTAGAAAAAATGTTTATAAAACACCTTTCCTCCGATATCTTTAAAACCAGACCTTTGTAGGCGCAAGGACAAATGTATGTATAGATATTGTTGGTTGTGGTAGTTGATATATTTATTCTTAACAAGGCCACAAAAGTTGTGTTTTGTTGTGGTAACTTGTTGTATGTTATACCTTTTTTGGACTGCGTAGTATCTTGGTAACAGACAGTATAAACACAAACCAAATTCCTATTAAATGAAAACTTTTGCTTTTGCTTTCGATTTCGATTTCAATTTCAATGATATTAAATTTTGTATTTGTGGTATAAAAAGTCTTTAATAAATTGTAGAAACATAACAAGTAACAAAACTCTTATTTTTACTAAGGCAAAGATGCCATAAACAAAAATGACTGTTACACGAATTAAAAGCAAAATGATTTTTAATTTAATTTACTTATGATTGAGCCAAAAAAGTTTTGCACCCATTGCAAATTAATTTATCTTATATTTTAAAATACATTTTATATGTTTCGCGATATTCCAAGGATTCCATTGAATTTTGTACATGTTTTTCAAACAATCTTATATTGAGGTTAGTGGAAATAAAACAACATTTAAAGGCCCCACATTTGCGGTTGATTAAATTAACTACATAAACCAAAACTTGTGTATACATTAGTATCCTCTTGTGTTTGATGTATTTGCAGCAATAATTTACTGCTAAACTTCTTTAAGGCATTTAGGTGAATGATAAAATCCACACCCACTATAAATAAATCATCATACATCTTTCCACTTGACTTTCTACATTTTAAGTTTTTTTTTAGTTTTGTGTCTTTCTGTGGTATTTACGGACTTAAGAGGGTGGCAAAACAGACGCCTGCAAAGTTTCATAAAATTTACTTAATGGAAAATACAACATAAACAACAACACATAAAATGCCTTTTAATCAATCGCTATAAATCAGTCAAACCTTTTAAATGTGTTACGCCACCAGCAAATATTCGAAATTTATAACTGCCCTGCAGTTCTAAACATGAGAATTGTCAGCATTGCACTAGTTTCTGTGTTTGGTGTAGTTTGTTACTTGTATATATATGATATTACCATGTTATAGAAGATTACATTGGCTGGAGTACATATGAAAGTAGTTCCACTGACAATGTCACTTCAAATTCACTATTGACATTCCCTGATACCAACATTTTAAGATAATTATGCTCGATAAAGTGATTTTCGGAACTGGGCCTTATATGGGAGCTATGACAAATTATGGAACCATCGTCACAAAATTTGGTGGAATTAGTTGCGAATATATAAAACATATTTGTGATACTAAGATATTTCCGAGATTTATGCACATTAATGAAATTTCGAGAATGGTGCTTAAAAGGAGCTACAGAAAATAATGTACCGATCGGTACTAAATTTGGTAGTACTTCTGCCAGCTTATATAAAACTTATTTGTACTGAATTTGATATCGATATGTTTATAATTAAGATATTTATGAGAGCTTAACTATTTTCAGATAGGGCAGTAGAAATAATGGACCAATTCTAGTCAACTTCAATAGTCCTTGGGGAAATAAAAAAAGTTTGTGCCAAATTTTGTCGAATCTAAATTTATAAAAATGGATGTTTGTATGTATGTTCCAAATGCGTTCTGTGGGAGGAGGGGAGTGGCAAAATAAAATTTTTATATTATACCGCTAATTCCATTTATATATATAAAAAACGGCTGGACCGATTTTGATGACATTTTCAGGAAATCTTTAGAATGACCCAGCGGGAAACACTGTTAAGTCAGATTTTTATATTCGGTCTGTGGGCGGAGGAATGTGTAAAAATCAAATTTTTACATTATACCGCTAATTTCATAAATATATATGTATATAAAAACAGACCGATTTTGATAAAATTTTCACGGAATCTTCAGGAAAGCCTAGCGGTATGTGGACGGAATGGGGTGCAAAATCAAATTTTTATTCTATACCACTAATGAAATTCAAATAACGTCATATTCATGCCCACCTTTAAAGTTTAAGGCCAAATATACCACAGAATTGAATCATTGCTCCCGCTTCCCAATGATGATGCGAAGTTCCTTTAAATTCATTTCACTGGAAATGAAGCTACAGAAGCCAAACGCTATGAACGAACATGTGTCTGCATTTGCTGCAATACCCTTCTGCCAAAACCTTCTCAAAAGAATTATTGGGCATCGGAAATGGAAAAATACCAATTGATCCCGCCACAAATTAAATTTCGTTCCCGAAATTCTGCCAAATGTAAATTAATATTGTCGGCAAGGTATTCCCAAGCCCTTGTCGATAAGGAATCCCCAAGTCTTACAACAAACTACAAAGATTCGGATTGGCAGTGGGAACATGCAATTTTGGCACCAACAAATTATGATGTTAACAATCTCAATAAGCAAATGCAATTGAAACTGCATGGCGAAACAATAAAATACAAATCGTTTGACACAGTAATGAACGAAGAACAAGCCGTCGATTATCCTACTAAATTTTTGAATTCATTGGAACCAGCCGGACTGCCACCACATGTATTAACATTAAAGGTTGGTCACCGACTTTGTCCGACACTGTACATTAAAATCCAGATCGAGATGCAATACAAAACAGATGTTTTCTAAGGGCCACCAACGCGGACCGGGTTCAGCAAATTATCTTTAAAATTGCGACCTATAGTTTGATTACAAGGTTTACATGGATGGATATCGCTTAATCGACTCAGAAAGTGATCCTGAGCAGATTGGTGGGAGTTAGGATAATATTTTTGCACGTTACAAAGATCAGCACTAACCTCACTATGGTGGTGTAGGGTATAAAAATCATTTTGTGTACATACACGTTTACATTTGCTTTAAATACTGAGAATTCAACTTATCGTGAATTTATTTGCAAATATCTAGTAAAACTGTTATTTTATTGCATCGGTAAGTATTTTATGGAATAGCAAAGAAAGCAAAACAGAACTTATGATTTTTATTTTTTGGGGTTTGGGAAGGCAAACAGCTTATAAAAATATCATAAACTACAATGTTGAAAACCGTTATAACTCAGGAATGGTAAAAGCAAATTCCAACGAATTAACAATTATGAACTAATTGATCTGTCAAACTGCATTTTTATTTTTTTTTTTTTCATTTTCATAAAAATGTTATAAGTTATAAAGCGTTATTTACAAAATTCATGGAAAAATTACGAAAAATTTTAATGTAGAGCATGAGCTAATAAAGCTTGGACATTTTACTTTTAAAATGTTAACTCAAAAGTAACGAAAATCGTGGGTTTCGACAATGTTATGAAGAAAACTCAAAAAAACCTCGATTTTTGGCAAAAACTCGACTTGAGCGACCTCTAAACCTCTTCCGAAAAATTATATTTTGCATTGCCTTAATCATATTTCCAGTTAAAGTATATGATTGTGTAATTTTCAAGATTCTTCTTGTGAATTTTCATCGGTAAATATAAAAGTAAAATAATGATTGTTTGATTGAAATGTGGGCCTTAAATACTACCTTGTATAACACCGGATTTGATAGGCTGTGGAGAGCTTCTTTAAGCCTCGTCCAGTTAAATAGCTTTCTAAGGGTTTATGAGTATTAACAGGTAAGTTTTGCCTTATTTGATATAATAAACCTTCATGCCATACTTCATCAAAAGCTTGATAAATATCGATGAATACAGCAGAACAATATTTTTTTTTAAAGGTTTTGTTTACGAAGTTTACAACTCTGTGAGTTTGTTCGATAGTACTCTATTCGTTTCTAAATCCGAATTGCTGATTGGGTATATATCCATTAGCATTAAAAATTAAGGTTAGCTTATTAATTAAAATTATTTTAAATAGTTTTGATATTTGGATAGTAGACTTGGGTCTATATGATTCAACTGTCGTGTGATATTTTTATTGCTTGATAACCAATGATACCATTTTGTTCTGGAGAATAATATTCAAAGCGTATTATAGTATAAAGAATAAGATAAATTATTCTTATTGCTATTCGCGATAGCTCCATTAATATTTTGTTTTTAATTGCATCAATAACAGGCGCGTTTGGATTTTAAATCAACAATTGTCTTATCAATCTCTCAAATCTCAAAACTTAGGCGTACAGCTGCTCTGCACGGTATTCTGTTTTTCATAATAATATCTTCCCCAGCCTTCGCTTTTGCATACCATAAAGAGTAGTCTGATGGTGGGAGATCTTCTAGGTATTTATTTTGAGATGCAGTTCTGCGGGATTCTAATGGATTGCTAAGCCGTTTTTTGCTTCTTTTAATCTATTTTTCAGTTGGGGGAATCGGTGAAATTGTCACTCTCTTTGAAATCTTCTCTTTTCAGTCAAGAGCCGTTCGAAATCAACTGAATAAGTGTTATTATATCCAATTTGTTTTCTAACCAGTAAGTATTTAGGTACTTTTTGTATTTTAGCTAATTTATCCTTGTGTTTGTTTTCACTAAGTAACCAGTCGTGTGGGGCTTGGATTTGATATTTTCAATTCTAATCGATTCCGAATTGATGTTTACAGGCTACCATCGACCGTGCTTTTAACATTTAAGCAGCTCCTCTCCTTGAATTTTTCAATTACTCTTTTTAGTTGACAAAGTTATATCAATATTCCGATCATATTGTGTGCAAAACAAAACGTGAAATTACAATTGCCACCAAGCCCCATCATTAACTGGTAATATCTCTAGTAAATGCTTAGGAAAAGTCTGTCGCAGTGTGACCTTGCAACGCTCAACTAGTTAAAAAGGCTGCAGGGTGGTTGATTATGTATGTTTGTGGGTCAATGCTGAGACAGCTTTGAAGCAACGGCACATCAATACATAAGTACACATTCATCCAATCAAATGCATACCCAATTGGAAATTTTTTGGGAATTACATTATATGAAAATATGACATTTTCGGCAGGTCAGCTCCAATAGAACACTTTACATAAAGCGACCTATACCCAAAGAATATTTTTTCAACAGTAACGTTTTAGTACTCGCTTTACAACTGAATTTTTACAAAACAAAATTTAACACATTTTTTATCTTTTCTGTATTATTGAACCAAAATGTAGAAAAAAAAAAACTGTTCATTTTATACATTTTATATTTTTCCACTGTTCACTTGGAGATTTATGTGTTGTTGTGGCTTAAACAAAGAAAATATCGTTAAGTGACGACAAAAAAAAGCAAAACAAATATATGTATAAATCATGCTTAACACATTGCCACTTAGTTTGTGTATAAGAAATGCTGCAGAATTTATAAGTCTTCAAAATTGTTTACCTATCAGAAGAGGCAGGTTAAGTCTGAAGGTCTTTTTTATATTTGTTTGAAATAAATTGCTTGTTATTAACATTTATTTCGTATATATCTTTTTATTTTTCTATATGATAGAAATTTGCTACAAATAAGGATTTTGTCAAATGCCCTTATGATATATGAGAAATCAATGTAAAAAAAAAAAGTGTAGGCAGCCAAGCCGGATATAATACCCTACACCGAGTAGTAGTAGTAGCAATAACTCTTTTCATTTAAGATCAATTTTTCTGATTCTCCTGGTTGTTGTACATCAATTTGGTGAAGGAGCACAAGGTTCCAAATTGTTGCTTGTTTATAAGCATAATCTAAATAACTTCACGTGACCCTACTTTTTATAATCGAGAGGTGTCAAATCGCACGACCTCAAATGCCAATTGACAGGTTTATTTCTCGAAATAAAGTTATCGCTAAATTTTGATTTTAATAAATCTATGGTTGTGGTCGTAGCATGGCACGTAGCACCATCCTGATGAAAAAAAGTTGATCCCGAATAAATGCCATTCATATTTTTAAAAAACACAGGGCTATAAGTAGCACAAATCAATGCCTGATTTTCAAAGCAAATTTGGATAATTTGGTAGCGTTGTTCAAGCGTCAATCTACTCATGATATTTTACCAGAGTATACTGATCAGAAATGTTAAAAAGTGAGCGCAGTAAGTCCTATCGGACTTAAAAACAACCTTTTAAAAACAACCTGTTTAAATTTATTTGCCTACAATATACCCTCCCCAATATGGTGATGTAGGGTATAAATATAGCAACAAGTTAGTTATTTGGAAGAGAATGATAAGAAATGATTTAATGGGAATTTATTACTTTAGTACAAATGTATTGAATAAGCTTAAATATAAATTTGTCATAAAGTGTATATCAATTTTATTGATCCTTATTAAATTCAAAGTAGATGACAACTGCTTTTGGAAACAAATTTCTTTAATAATGATGAAAACATTTTTAATAGTGCAATACAGAAATGTCAAACGAACAAAAAGAATAAAAGAACAATAAGACTGAACCCCTTCACATTGTTCAATTGACTGAATTGTTAAATTGAACTGGTTCGTTCATAAAAAACCCAACTCTAGAATAGTTATTTCACTCAAAAATATTTATTTTACATTTTACTGATTAGCATCTAAAAATTATTAAGAGGTTGCTTAAATATTACAAGTTTTAAAAAATACACTTCATTACCTTTCCATTGATATATAAAACATTATATCTAATTCTTTATTATACTTTAAAATAATGCATACAATTCACACACCTTGTAAAAAATTCTCTACTATTTTGTTCAAATCAAAGACTGCTTACTATGCACTTCTCACGTTTTCATGTACCCTGTATAGCAAATGTTTCTCTTTGGTTTATTGTTGTTTTTGAGAGTTGCATGTGCGAATATTTAAAGCGAGCTTAAGTAAACTTGTATTAACCTAACATTCACCTAATTTATAGACCTGATGCGCGTTCATAAATTTGCAAATGTTAGGTTCATAGACTCCATGGCATGAAAATAATTTTTCACAAAAATTTTTTTTAACAAAAATTTATTTTGTTACTAAAAAAATTTTTTTTACTAAAAAAGTAATTTTTTACTAAAAAAGTAATTTTTTACTAAAAAGTAATTTTTTACTAAAAAAGTAATTTTTTACTAAAAAAGTATTTTTTTACTAAAAAAGTATTTTTTTTGCTAAAAAAGTTATTTTTACTAAAAAAGTAATTTTTTTTACTAAGAAATAGATTTTTTACTAGAAAATAGATTTTTTAAAAAAAAAAATATTTTTCACTATACAGTTGAATTTTCGTTTGAAAATTTATTTTTCACTATATAATTAACATTTCTTATTTACTACGGTATTCAATATAACGGGTTTCTGCTTTAATCGGTTAATCGGGCAAATGATTAATCGGGGTTTAGATTTAATCGGTTAATAATTGTTTAAGTTTAGATTATTCGATTATCCGAATAATTTCTATTTTAAATTGAAAATCGATTTCTAATGAAAAATACCTTTTTAGTAAAAAATTACTTTTTTAGTAAAAAATTACTTTTTTAGTAAAAAATTACTTTTTTAGTAAAAAATTACTTTTTTAGTAAAAAATTACTTTTTTAGTAAAAAATTACTTTTTTAGTAAAAAATTACTTTTTTAGTAAAAAATTACTTTTTTAGTAAAAAATTACTTTTTTAGTAAAAAATTATTTTTTTAGTAAAAAATTACTTTTTTAGTAAAAAATTACTTTTTTAGTAAAAAATTACTTTTTTAGTAAAAAATTACTTTTTTAGTAAAAAATTACTTTTTTAGTAAAAAATTAATTTTTTAGTTAAAAATTACTTTTTTAGTGAAAAAAATTTTTTTTAGTAACAAAATAAATTTTTGTAAAAAAAAAAAAATTTCTGAAAATTTTTTTTTTTCAATGAAAATTCTATACCATGGAATATATGAACCTAACACTTGCAAATTTATGAACGCGCATCAGGTAATCAAATTAGGTGAATGTTAGGTTAATACAAGTTTACTTAAGCTCACTTTAAATATTCGCACATGCAACTCTCAAAAACAACAATAAGTCAAAGAGAAACATATACAATACAGGGTACATGAAAAAATGAGAAGTGCATAGTAAGCAGTCTTTGATTTGAACAAAATAGTAGAGAATTTTTTACGAGGTGTGTGTATTGCATGTATTATTTTAAAGTATAATAAAGAATTAGATATAATGTTTTATATATCAATGGAAAGATAATGAAATCTACTTTTTAAAACTTGTAATATTTTGGCAACTTCTTAATAATGTTTGGATGCTAATGAGTAAAATGTAAAATAAATATTTTTGAGAGAAATAACTACTCTAGAGTTGGCTTGTTCATGAACGAACAAGTTCAATTGAACAATGTGAAGTGGTTCAGTCTTATTGTTCTTTTATTTTTTTGTTCGTTTGACATTTCTGTATTGCATTATTAAAAATGTTTTCATCATTATTAAAAAAATTTGTTTCCAAAAGCAGTTGTCATCTATCTGTAAATACATTCACTGAGAAATTATTCAATAGCTTAGTTCACCCAAACACCGCAAACTAAAAATTAACAACTGAACAAAAAGAACAAACTTATTAATTTATTTGTTCTGAACAAAAATGAACAATCAGTAAAAAGAACGATTATGCCCAATTCTAAACTATTCAGATGTCGGAAACATTTTCATTTTATAATTTTTTAGTTTCGTCTTTCAATGACTCATCATCGAGCTGAAATGACGTTCAAACGTTAAATTAATATTTTATATTTAATTTAACAATTTTCATTAAAGAATTAGCTTAAATAATACAAATTTTTGAAAATGTAACATTTTGCAGAAAATAACTATTTTTCAAACATAAGCCTGACAAAACTCGTTGGCACAGCTTGGAAAAAAATATCTAAAAAGGTTGGTTCAAAGAGTTAGCTTATAATTATTTTTTTGGAGAAACTATAAATATGTATTATATGTAATAAGATGATTGCTTTAGCATATCGCACAGAAATGTCTATACTGTATTCGGTGGGCTATTCCCTTTTTTTGGATTTTAGAACAAATAGGCTATATAAGAAATTCCGACACAAATGTCGTATTGCAATGAAATTTCTACGTACAGCTTTTGTTACCAAATGTAAAGTCATAAATAAAAATACGATTTAGGAAAAGCAAATCCTGCAATTCCCAAAAAGAAAAATAAAAAATTCCAATGCAGTTTTTCGAACAAAAATTTTCGAAAATTCTACATTTTCTCAATTTTAAAATTGATTAATTTTGTATTAGTAAAATACTGCTTTGATTTTTGAATGGTTAACTAGCAGAAAAAAATCAAAAATGCAGATCTAACAGAGGAATGTAATAAAATCTGTTGGTACCAACTAGAGCTGTAAATGAATCATTCTTTTTTGATTTTAATTCATTATGAATTAGCTAAATTTTAAATTAATTCATTTTACAACAAAAATGAATTGAAGGAAATGTTAATCGATTCAAATGAATTAGGCAGAAATGAATTTCAAGTCATTTCCAGTTCAAATGAATTGAATTGATTTTGAATTAATTCAAATGAATTTGTAAAAATGAGTTGCAATTCATTTACAATTCATTTCAATTGAATTAATTTTGAATTGATTCAAATGAATTAGAAAAAAAAATTAGCAATTCAAATGAATGAAATAAAAAATGAGTTGCAATCAATCAAATTTAAAAGCAGATCTCTAGGTGAAATGAAAATTTTCTCCTACCATAATGAAAATATTCAATACAAAAATTGAAAAGCCTTGTCCTGGATCCGCGCCTGATCAAAGAAACATGATTTTTGGCGTTTGTTTCTTCAAGAAGAACTGATTTTTATTTTGAAATACGCTGAACGAAAAAACAATATGGTTTTTTTGATCAATCACAAGAAACTTTAAACAAAATATTAATTCTCAATCACAAACAATAAACTTTAATCAAAGCCATGTTTGACGACTCAGATATTAGAATCTTTAAAATTCGATTGAAAAATTTTCAAAAAAGAAATTTTCCCAATATACAAATATGATATTATTTAAACAAAAAATGATTACTAAAGTTTAAATATAAGAATTTTTTGTAATGTTTGCTGTCTTTTGCATAGAAAATTAATTGAATAACAAAACCACAGTGATGCTTACTGTAGATTTACTTGGAAAATCAATTCAAATTTCAATCAATTGAAATGAGTTGGAAATTAATGTCTAATTATTTTTTCTAATTCATTTGAATTAATTAAAAATCAATTCAATTCAAATGAATTGGAAACGAATTGCAATTCATTTTTACAAAATTTGTTTGAATTGATTCAAATTTCATTCAATTCATTTTGTTGTATGAATGATTCGCGAATTAATTAAAAAATGAATGATTCATTTACAGCTCTGCCATGGCGCACAGTGGTATTTTTTTTGGCAAAAAGTCTATTTTTTACAGTTATTTTTTAGAAATCTAATTATGCATTTCTGTAGAGAAATGTTTTATTAGTAGAAAACCATGATTTGTTTTCGAAAAAAATTAAATTTTGTATAAAAATTAGTGTGGTAAATTTATCTGAATAATATACAACGAAAACTGATGAAAATTTTATTACATTTCAGTTGTTTATACAATAAATATGGTTCAACTACCAATAGTTTTAGAGCATTTCTTTTAAAATATAGTATTTTAAATTTAATAGGAAAGAAACGATATTTAAATTACATATATAGTTTAAGAGATATGAGCAAATCAAAATGGCTTCAAAAAATGTATCATTTGCAGTTTTCATTAGAAAAAAAATAAGTTAGCTCGGTCTACCTCCGTGTTAGTACCACTACTAAATGAAAGCTTGGAATATTTTCTTTCATTTTGTGCAAAAAAGTTTTGCGACTTTTTGCGATCGCTGAACAAACTTGTAATAAAACTCACGTATTTTTTATGGATATTTACAATAAATTGCAATGCATATTTACAATAAAAGGTTTTGCATACTTTTAGGCTCTTATTTTAACTTTTACTTTTTAATGGGGGATAGGAGCAATTATGCTCTTATCCTTATGAAACTTAACAGATTGATTTGGGTTTATATAAAACTTGTTTATGTCGAATTTCATCACGATACTATTATTTTTATGTGAGTTTTGAACGATAAAACTAATTTCAGAAAGGGACCTATATATGGACTAGGTTCAAATAGGGACCGATTCTCTTCATACTTTGTTGTATGATATCTGGGCACTTGGAACTAACATATGCTCAATTTAAATAAGATTGCTGCATTATTTAAGAATTTATGACTGATACAACGTTATTTTGAAAGGACCCTTGTATGGGAGGTACCTCTAGGGACTATCCGATATGAACCATTTTTAATATTTATCTTTTCTATATGAAACTAGTCAAGTGTACCAACTTTTATTATCATAGGAGCACTCCTTCTACTTTTTGCAAAATAATGTATGAACCCATACCACTGTGTGGCGTCATGGTAATTAACTGTATTTAGTGTGAGTAAAAGGGTCCTAACTATTATGAGCTGCTGAAATCAGTCCACACCATTACAGGAAACCTGTAATGTCTGAAGAACTTTAAACTGATTAGCTTGAAGCGAGTATTGGCCGAAAAACGCCCAGAATATGCGGCCAGACATGAAACTGTAATATTTCATCATGAGTCGGACGCATGTTGCAATTTCTGGAATACGCTTCACTTAGGAACAGAGTATTCAAAATTGGGTTGATTCATTCTTGGCCTCAAAAGATTAGCAGTTCTTTTGTCTCGGAATCCATATGTTGCCAGAAAGATGGGTAAATACTTTGAATACATTTTTAATGTACAAGTGTGTCAAAATATAAGCTAAACATTTGAAAAAATCACGCATTTTTAAGTCATACATCCAATAAAATCTATCTAAAGATGGTAAGTAATTAACAGTTTTTCTTTTGGTATTTTTTATGCATGTATTAAAAAATCATGGAAAATAAAATTTTATAAAATTCAGAAGAATTTTTCATTTCATCACTTTATTCGATTAAATTAACAAAATGTTTAGTCAAAACGTATATACACATTTACTATGTTAAATTTATGTTAAAGTTTAGCAAACATCAAGTGCTCTCATTAACGTATGTTTGTCATTTGAGTTGATACTTCAAACTTACCGCAAACTTTCAACAACTTGCAAAACTGTACGCTCTCTTGCTCACTCAGCAACAAACATTCTGCATATTCTTGAGTGTTGATATAAAAAAAAAAGCAAAATTATTACATTCGGCTATGCCGAATCTTATATACCCGCAGCAAAACAGTAATAGGTATCGTATTTGTATCTTTTTATGACATTAAGTAATTTATAATCGTTATGATGATTTGAAGTAAACAATATTAATAAATAAAATTAAAATGTTTCTCTAAAACTTGCAACTTGTTACAATAACATTGACTCTTTTAAAGGGATTTTATAAAACGTTTTCAGAAAGATATTCCGGGTGGATCGGTGGCCGTTTTTTAGCATTTCGAACAAAAGCTTTATTGTCTAAAAAACTCGGCTCGTGTATTTTCTAATATCAGAAAATTTTTGAACCAAATTTCATCTTGCCGAGCTTAAAATTTGATCCAGCTTGGTATGTCCTCTTGCATTTTAATTTATATTGGAAAAACATCCGCAACATTGTTCTGAAAAGTTTTTATTACTTAAATTTTTACAATGACCCAGAAAATATATACTTTTTAGGTTGAACGACCCATATATAAAACTGTAACACACGTAGTAACAAAAATCAATATACCCCACATAGTTTTGTTGGTGACTAGTGTATGCGTGCGTGCGTAAATATCATCTACAGCTTCATTTAACCATTCATCCATATGAATATGTTCATTTAGTGTCGTTCATTTGTTTATATAATACAAGTAGATTTGTATTTGTTGTACTAGAATCTGTACTTCCAAAACTACAATCGTAAATAGGCATTCGTATCTGAAAATGTTCAAATTGACTAAACAAAATTAAAACAACAACAGTAAGAAACAACTATGAAATAAACAACTACATACATAGCAAACATTCACATAAAATCTTCAATATCATGTTTGACAACACGTCCATAAGAATTTGCGTTAATTCAAATACCAACTATACCATAACACACTCATTTGGTTACACCCACACACTCACCCAATTGTGTGCTATAATACACCCATTTAACTATTTTCAGTTGGTAGTAGTGGAACTAGTTGTATCAGTTGGTATGAGTTTGGTAATTGGGATGATCCATCCCAAAGCGGACAGCAGTTGGATTTTATGTATTGCATGTGTTTATCAAATCATTGATTTTTTGACAAGATAACTTTTCAGGTCCAAAATATGACGTTTCAAAATTTAAAAAAATTAAAAGTTTCATAAATCACAATGTTAAATATTATTTTATTTGAAAGACAAAGATACTGTTACGTTTTTACCTTTTAAAAATGTGGGTTTATTTCCTTTAATTGCAAATAAAAGCAGTTTTAGTAGTTTAAAATTGTAACAACTCTTTATTTATTTAGAATGTACAACAACAACAAAGTCACTCAGTGTCTTTATACACGTTTATCAATTCGCAGAAATACACACACACACTTTATAATGTACAAGTATACACGTACAAGACAGTTGATGTTAACTCTAACAACGCCAATGATAAACTCAACTCGCGACTGCCAGCTCTGCCACTATTTATACACACCCCATCATTCGGGAATCTTCTACAATGCTCTTGACGGACATACTAGTACATTTGAATTCTAGAGCTTTCAGCCCAAACATTTAGTGTTGCCATACTTACAAACAATGCCAATAACCACATGCTACTGATGGACGTGCCTTCAAACATGATGAATGCTGCAGGCAGTCATTACATACCGTTAAATTCAAATTGTCATTGCACATTCGTAACAATATGTTCTAATGAATAAATTACATTTCTTTCAAAATTTTATACATTTTGAGGAGACAATTAAAAACGACACGTGTATCGGCGTTTTGTAAGTTTAAATCTGAATTTCAATTGAAGGTGTGTTAAAGTTTCCCAGCTCTGGGACATTCTTGTTGTTAATCGCCATAAGAAACCATGTGACCCTTACATTTTAAGTATAAAATGTGTTCAGAAAATTTAAGTAAAATATTACGGAGAACATTTTTGTAGAATATGTTAACCCACTAACTCCTCAAAGTATGGGTCGTTTTTGTACTTCTTTTAAAAATGCATAAAAAACACCTTTAGAACAGTGATTTAATGGGTTAAAATGTTTCGCAAAAATTTTGTCCGTAAAATTTTACTATAAGTCCCTGAATACACTAAAACGATTAAATCAACCAGAAAGCCAGAAATAAGACACAAGAAAAGAGAGCTTAGGGTTAATTTCGCATTTATTAAGAATTTAATTTTAAAGTAGCCAAAAAATTCCAATTGTTTGATTTGTTTTGCTATATCTGCGGTAAACAGATATACAGTTTTTGCGGAACATTGTAACCCCTTAAATCCCTGTTCTAAAGGTGTTTTTTGCTCTTTTTTAAATGAAGGACAAAAAAGACCCATACTTTGAGGAGTGAGAGGGTTAATACATTCTACAAAAATGTTCTCCGTAACATTTTACATAAATTTTCTGAACACATTTTATACCTAAAATCCAAGGGTCACATGGTTTCTTATGCCGATTAACAATAAGAATGCACGAGAGCTGAGAAAATTTAACCCCCCCTCAAATGAAATTCAGATGCAAACTTTCAAAACGCCGATACACGTGTCTTTTTTTATTGTCTCCTCTATCAAAATTTATAGGCCGGACCTTGTAATTTTGGAATAAAATTAGATTTTGTTGTACAGTGTTATTGAATTATAATGTTCATACGCCTATATCTCAAAAACCACATTTTAAAATTAAAAAACAAATAAATAATATACATCTTGTTGACTAAAACTCTTTCTATATTTCTGCAAACCTTTGAAGCTAGACACTCTTTTAGTTTACAAGTTATGTACCAAAAAAACCTAAAATGTACCAAAAAATTAAAAAATTTCTAAAATTGTATGATTAGAAGGAAAGTATTTTGTATACCTCTACGAATTTTTAAGCTGGACGCTCTTCAAGCTAAGAAATTATGAACCAAATTATGTTATTAGGTATGTTTTATGCAACATTATAGAAAATAAGGACTGAGATCGAAAAATTCTTAACACACATATATGTTAATAAAAAACGAAACCACTAAACTTACAGTTTTTTTTTTTTTATTTTATTGAAATTATTTACAAAAAAAAAATATTTTTATAGTTCTAATCACTAGTGATGAAATTTTGAACCTTTTTCGAAAACCCTTCCATTATGGTTTTTATAGTGATTTCTGTCACTTTGTTCGAACAAATTGTTCATCTCCGTTTAAAATCTACTATACTTTTGGACACCTTTTTATGCTCTTCAATTCTCTTTTAACAAGAGCCCAATATCTCTCTACTGGCCTTAGCTTCAGGCAGTTTGGAGAATTTGACTCTCTTGGCTCAAATACCACATTATTTTTCTTTTACCACTCAAGACCTTTCTTACCATAGTGACAGGGTGCCAAGTTAGACAAAAATAAGTGGACACTATATAATAGTGGTCTTATGAATGGAAGAATCCTTTTTTGTAAACATTCCTTGATGTAAATTTCGGTATTTATAGAGCTTATAGTTTAGCTTTTTTGCCGCAACTGCATATTGCTTGCCATACCAAGAACTTTTTGGGAAATTTTGTCTGCTTGTGGGTCTAAACATTCCTTCAACATTCCCTCGAGCATCAGGTGCGAAAAATCTACCAGAACCTACGTTTCGTCATCCATTATGCAGCAGGAATATTTTTTTTTATAAAATTTGACATCAATTTCCGTGCTTCCTTTGTGGCCTCTAAATTTTTAGCAGCGTTCATGTGAACCATTCCTTCTATCTGAACTAGGTTTTCTATCAACGGACAAGATCACCCGGTACTGTTGAATTACATTGGAAACGGTTTGACTGCAGACTTTTGATTGTTTGGCCAACTTTTTGTAGGACCAAATTGGGGGTTTGTTGATAATCTATATAAATATATAAATGTCTTTGTAAGTTTGTTTGTTTATTTGTTTGTTTATTTGTTTGTTTGTTTGTTTGTTTGAGCATCACGCCTAAACGGCTGAATCGATTTTGTTGAAATTTGGAACGTAGATAGATCCTTACTTGGAAGCGTCAATAGGCTATAACTTTTTTCAATACTTGGACCAGGAAGGGGTAAACTGGGGGAAAACCGGTAAAATTGGTACCTTTAGTTCTTAAACAATAAATACTAAATGGCCGAAACGATTTTATTGAAATTTCAAACATAGATTACGACAGGGGTAGCGAAGCGCACCGGGTCAAGCTAGTATTTAATAATTTTAGTACGCCCTTTTTCTGGTCACTCATTTTATTCAGATTAACAACAAATAAACATAATTGACATTAAACATAATAACTGACATGCTATAAAGGTAACTTGATCAAAAAAAAAATCAAATAATTCATGGGTTAAAAGTTTTAATGAAAAACGTGTGTTAAGAATTTTTCGATCTCAGTCCTAATAGTAGAAAATATATAAACGATTATGATTTATAAACTAACACTTTGTTTATTATCATATATTGCACTTTTATTAATATTTGTAAAGCAGTGGTTTTTGTATGAAAAAACACATGTTAAACTTTTTATATAAAATTATATATTAATAGCCTAAGTCGTTTATATACATTTTTAAAGTGGACAGTATTTTAGCTTATAAGTTATGAAACAAAGTGTATTATTTTGACGTTTCTGTCTTCTTTGGGATGGATTCTCCCAATTCTGAATTTCTAATGGTAAAATTTTCTGTTAAACCACACATTATTCCTTCAATGCTGTACATTTTAAGTAATCATACATATATATGCATTTATGTTACGACTGTGTTGCACAGTGTAAGTTCCTGAAATATTTTGTGCACTTACTTATTCAACTTTAAACTGATAACTACTGACTCAATAGCGAAAGTATGACTATATAGAATTTAATGAAATGCAAGTCTTTTTACACCTTGTTTCCCTAAGTTCTGACAAATCGTATGTCAGCTATGTTCAATCTAGTGCCAAAAGTCAATAAATTTGCATCGAAAAATATTTCCCAAATATTAAAAAACAACATTTAGAATAAAATTTTACGGTATGTAGATAACATATTATATTTGAGTTTTCTAATGTATTTGAAGTGAATATGTATTTGAAGATTTATAATCGAAATAGTGAAGGCCTTCTCTTGTCGGTTTGTGTGTACAAAAATGTCCTCCTCTCTTACATTGTTGTTTTCACCTTTTGTTCATAAAACACTTTTGTAAGCTTATGGTTCTATTGTTAGCATACTTTTATTTTATTATTGTGTTAAAGATGGATATTACTACACGTTCTAATAAGAAAAATATCAATTAAGAGAAAATGTCTAATGAACAATTTCTCGAGTTTATCGATTTTGTAGCGATGACAGTGTTGCTGATTCCACTTATGTTCCAAAGACGAAACACCATCTCCGAAAATACATGCCCAATAAGCCGCATAAAAGGGGGATCAAATTGTTCGTGCTTTGTGATTCAAAAGGTTTTGCCTACCATTTTTATACCATTCACCTTCGTGAGAAGGGTATATAAGTTTGTCATTCCATTTGTAATTTCCACTATAAAATTTTCCGATCCTATAAAGTATATATATTCTGGATCCTTATAGATAGCGGAGTCGATTAAGCCATGTCCGTCTGTCTGTCTGTTGAAATCAATTTTCTGAAGACCTTAGATATCTTCGGTATCCAAATTATTCTGTCAGACATGCTTTCGAGAAGTTTCCTTTTTAAAATCAGCAAAATCCGTCCATAAATAACGGAGGTATGAGCAAAAATCCGAGACAACCTCTGAAAATTTCATTAAAACAAGACAATTTATTCCAAGCTTTAACAAAAAAGCAACAAAACGTATGTTTCGATGTGTGTGCTTTGCGTATTTTTTTTTTTGTTTCATTTCGTTAGTTTGTAACTTCTACAAGATAATCTGTTCGTCAGCAATTCAATGTAAAAATTTTTAAAGTTTTCTTGATATATTTAGGATGCTATACGCTGAAAGTGGGCAATTAATGCATCCACAACAAAGGTGAAGTGAATATAAGATTCAGCATAGCCGAATATAGCACTCTTACTTGTTAAATCTACAATGGGTCCGAATATAATACGATTTTACCTGTTACACCGGACATTGAAGCTACCTTAAGGTTTGAAGATTCCTAATTTCGTGCATCACATCCTGCATTTTGATAAGTTTTACAAATCGAAGCCGCTTTTAGTATATTTACGAGCCAGAGGAATTTATGGTTTGGGTACAATAAAAGGTACTAAATTGTTTGTCATATTTCTTGTTGATCATGATTTTGTTTTGTGTAAGCTGCGAAATGAACCAAGAACAGAGATGGTTTTGAGTAGAATACATGATCTAAATACATGTAGTCGATGTGAATACTGTATTATGGAAGGATAACAAATATGTAGCTATTGCACTATTCAGAAGAACCAATCCTGGCGAACAACAATCAAAGGTTTCACGGTATGATAGAAAGCAGAAGAAATTCATCGAAATCAACTAACCTCAAATTATTCGAGAACACAATGATCACATGGGTTTAGTAGATTTTATGGATGGTTCCCAGGGTCGATACCATATTTGAGCTAAGACTTCCGATATTATGATTAGGTTGTCCAACCATTTTGTGGACATGGTCTTTACAAATTCATTATTTTTATACAAACGTCTGCAGGCCGATAATGCCACTGCTTCCAACAATATGTCCGATTAAAGAACTGCTTTTACAGCTTCCAGATTTGCATGAGAAAATATCTGCTGGACTTGTTTTCTTAGAAAATATACGGTCTGAAGGACGGCCATTTGTTCCAAATCTCGATGAGCATTTATCACTACAGCCTGGCAAATCAGGTGTTCGGAAAAGAACTGGTCATAAAGTTACGTACTAAAATTATTAAATATTTTCAACAAAATCCAACTTGGTCCTACAAAAAGTTGGCCAAACAATCAAAGGTCTGCCGTCAAACTGTTTCCAATGTTATTAAACAGTACCGGAATAACTTGTCCGTTGACAGAAAACCTGGTTCAGGTAGAAAGAATGGTCCACAAGATGTTTCTAAAGCCAAAAGAATAGAAAGCATTTTCAAAAGAGCTCCCAACACCTCCGGAAGGAAAGGAGCCCGGTTAGGTCAGTACTCGGACCATTTGGTATGAAAAGTTAATGCCAATGAAGGTTTAAAAGCATAAAAAGCTCAAAAAGTTCCTGACAGGAACTCTGCTAAAAATTTAGAGGCCAAAAACAGAGCACGGAAATTGAAGTCAAATTTTATAAAAATATACCTGCTGCATAATGGATGACGAAATGTACGTAAGGAAAATTTTTCGCAGCTTCAGGGTCAATTTTTTTATATTGCAAATGCTCGAGGGAATGTTGATGAAAAGTTTAGAACCCAAAAGCAGACAAAATTTCCCAAAAAGTTGGTATGGCAAACAATATGCAGTTGCGGCCAAACATTTGTTACAAAGGACTCTATAAATACCGAAATTTACATCAAGGAATATTTACAAAAAAGCATGTAAAAAAGGTCTTGAGCGGTATAAGAACAATAATGTGGTATTTGTACCAAGAGAGGCAATTCCTCCAAACTGCCTAGAGCTGAGTCCAGTGGAGAGATACTGAGCTCTTGTTAAAAGAGATTTGAAGAGCACAAAAAAGGTGTCCAAAAGTGTGGTCGATTTTAAACGGAGATGGACAACCTGTTCGAACAAAGTGACACAAAGCACTATAAAAACCATAATGGAAGGGTTTTTGAAAAAGGTTCAAAATTTCATCTTTAATGATTGGAACTATAAAAATAATACTTTTTGTAAATTGTAACAAAAATTTCAATCAAATGAAAAAAGATTCGGAGCTGTAAGTTTAGTGGTTTCATTTTTATTAACATATGTATGTTAAAAATTTTTCGATCTCAGTCCTTATATTACATGCAGCCCGTCTGTTCAGAATATTTTTTCACCTGAAAATTAAACTTACGCTTCTACTGACAAAATATACTTGAAAAAATAAATTATTGGCTTCATCGGATAATTTTTAACGGCATTGCCAGTTAGAGGGTTAATTTAAAAATGTTATTCTTTCGAATAAAGGATATAATTTTCCTCGATTATTCTAATGACAACCCATTATATTTAGGTGGGGGATATCTAAGATTTATCACAGTTGGATATAGTACGCAATCTTGTTTTGATTTTGTTATTCAAATAAAAGTTTTTAACTTTTTAAATACATGTTATCTTCTAGATAAAATTATCTTTCTAACAAGTTATAAAACATGAAAGTTGTGGTCGAAAAATAGGAGAAGTGGTCGTGAATCGGAGAGCGATCTGAGCCATCCCGACAGACCTATTTATGGGATCTGAAGCTCTTGCCAGTCATAGATATATTCGAAATATAATTAAAGAAAGAATATCCTAAAGTACGTATTCGATTTAATTCCAGTGTAGAACACGAGTACAGGAAATAAGTTATCGTTTGATCCTCCTCCTCCTCATTATGACAGCTTCATCAGAAATCATTGTAACATAATCCAATGCGTCTGGTATATATCAAAAGTTTCCAATGATAATCGACACTAGACCACCGAATCGCATGTGATATAATTTCAAAAGATATGCAGTTTAAATGACCTTGGAGGCCAATTGACAGGTCCATTTCTCCAAATCAAGTTACCGTCAAATTATGATTTTAATAAATCGATTGTTGCGGTCTTGTTGAAACCACATCTGTTCCGGACAATGTCAACCATATTTTCAAACAAAAAATCATTGATCAATGTCCAAAGGAAATAATGTCCTATGATGCAACCAGCTTGTAAACCGCAAGAAACAGTACAATTTTCCCATATAAGAACTTAACATTTCCAACTTAATTAGACATAATATTTCAATTCACAAGGTCTCTTTTCATGTCATAATGTCCTAATATTTCACAATGGTTTTTTCAAGCAAAAAATTTCCTAAAATAATACTACTTTCTATGCTATGTTTATTGTGTTGTCGTAGCGAACCAGCAGATACCAACGACGAATGCATAAGAGTCAGTTAAGCCGTGCCGTCGAGTCGTGATATATTAGGACATTATGATAATATGACTGATAAGAGACCTTGTGAATTGACCAATTATAAATATTTTAAGATGTGTTACATTTGACTGCAAAATCACTTCTTTCATCTTTTGTGTTCCTTTAAACCACTGTGCTTAAACTTTTCCCTCAATAGAGATTCACCTACTAGTTTAGGTAAAACTACGTGTGTGTAATACAAAATTACATTTGTATAAGTAAGTATAACTACATATGTATGTATATGTTACCATATTGGACTACTCTAGTATATTGCTTTATACATACATGTATCTTTGTATCTACAAGTTGATTGCTTAATATTCTAAACTCTTTGTTCAATTTATTTGTCATCGACAAACAACAAGTTGAAACAGTTTATAATTAAGACACTAGTTGATTGTTATAAAACAAAGAAACTTTAGATTACGAAAATTTGAAAAGTTTCCAAAAAACACAAAATGTAAGAGAGCTTTTTTTTGAGTGAAGTTTTACATGAGTTTATTTAATGGAGTTTAAATTGTGGCATACCAACAAAAGGATGTAAGTTTTACTTTAAACTTACACATATTGCTTTATATGGGTACTAGAGTCAATTATGGACCAATTTTAACAATATAACTATGAGATAATGACAGCAAATCTGTGGCATATTCAATGTATTCATTAGATATCTAGCGCAATGAAGGGGGAATTTCATATGCGTCAAGGTAAAATCATGAAAATAACTAAGATTTTACATCACGTTATATATAAAGTTCGTCATGGTTTTCATGTTTTAGTTAAGTTGGTAATGTCGTGATCCCAACTCTATGTAACCTAAATGTAGATACTAGTTTTTAATAGAAATTCCAATAATCTAAAATTGTTCATCAATAGTTCCACTTATTTATATAAACTATTGTATTTTTTTAAATTTTAACATGAAAATAATTTAGCCAAGTATTCGATTAATTGAAAATTACTGATCGAATAATCTCTTGTTCTAAACTGAAAAATTTGATTGATGTCAGAAGATGTTTAACTATTAGGAATACAAATTATTCGAAAAAATAATTTTTTTATTCAAATCAATCAAATGTTTCAGGTTAGAACAACAGATTATTCGATCTATACAAGCAAAAATTATAAAATTTCATGAATATCTCAAATCCATATCAAAAATTTTAGATTTTAATAAACTAAACGAGGATTAAAAATGCAAATTGTAACGGTTGTACCTTTTATGGGGTATTGGATTTCGTCAGAAATTTGTTAGAATTATTTCTGAAAAAAACATTTCGTAGTCTCTTTTCTAATATTTATTGGGAGTGTGACTTAAAAATGCGGGATTTTTTTAAATTTTTAGTTTTTGTTTTGAAACATTTGTACAATATACATTTATACAAAGTATTAGCCATTGTTAGCTATGACCTTTTCCCATCTTTCTGTCATTATATTGTAACGATTTTGCAATAGCGAATGCCTACAGTATTCATCATGTGTATAAACACGTCCAACAGTAGAAGCTTCTACTTATCAACAATGTTGATAGCATGCTAAATGTTTAAGTTGCTAACATTGACACCGAAAGCACAACGCTGTCCGTTTAGAGCATTGTAGAAGATTCCCGAAAGATGGCGTGTGTATAAATAGTGGCAGAGGTTTCAATCGTGAGTTGAGTTTATCATAGGCTCCGTTAGAGTTAATATCAACTGTCTTGTACATTATAAAGTGTGTGTGCATTTCTGCAAATTGATAAACGTGTATATAGATGTGAGTGAGTGACTATTTGAACTGTTGTTGTTGTACATTTTAAATAAAGAGTTGTTACAATTCTAAACTACTAAAACGGCTTTTAGTTGCAATCAAAAGCATCTGGTTCATTTAAAGGAAATAAACCAATGCTTTAAAAGGTAAAAACGTAAAAAAGAACTGCTCATATTTTGAGGCCAATAAATAATTAAGCCTGTATCGGATACTCTGTTCCAAAGTGAAGCGTATGCCAGTGAGAGCGTTCTGCACCGATTGTAACAAATAGTATTTGAACAGGAAATAGTCTAGACTATAAAGCGGGTGAGGCATATCTTTCCAACCACTTCATTCTAAATATTTTTTAAGGTATTGCATAATGTGGCCGAGCGTTCTCATGATGGAATATTAAGGCTTCATATTCTGGCCGCATATTCTGAGCATTTATCGGCAAGATTAAAACGAATATGTTGCGTACGGTGCAGGTTCCCTGTGATGGAAGGCTACATTGTAGCAGCTTATAAAATATAGGACACTTTTGGTTCCAAAAAACAGAGCATTACCTTTGCTCAATGGATATTTGGCTATGGTATTGATTCGACTGGTTTGATGGTCCTTACGTACGTTTTGCTTTTTTTACGTTTCGGGTTTTTGTAATGGATCCAATTTTCATCGCAAGTAATTATTAGGTGCAACAAATATTTGCTTTTATAGCGTTCAATCCTCATTTCGGACATGAATAATCGTCTTTCATAGCTCTCGGCTTCAATTCGTATATTACACAACTTCCCTGCTTTTGGATGAATCCTGCTACTCGCAAACATTTTGAAATTGCTGCTTGATTCCAGTGATTTTGCAGGCTTTTTTTGAGTTTTACAACAATATTCATGGAGTAATGTCTGCAATTCTTGGTATTCAAAGTTTTTGGCTGGCCTGGGCGATATTTGTCTTCCGTGTCAAAATCAACACGTGTGAACCGAACAAACCATCTCTTGCACATTATAACCGAGGAAACACATTCACCATAAGCTTTGATGAGTAATCGGTGTGCATCAACGGAACGCATAAGACTCTTTGTAGGCATTTTCGACATTTTCGATGTAAAAAAAAACTTTGTTGTTGACACTATAACAATAAGTGAGAATATACTCAAAATGACATAAGTATAAGTTATTTTATTATAAAAAAAACCGCGTTCAAAAGATATGTCATTTATTTTTATTCCCGCGTTTTTAAATCATACACTCAAAAACTTCAGATTGTTTACTTGGGTAGCTAACTAACATGTTCATATTTTTTAAATTTGTAGGGAAAGGATATTTTAAAATACTTATTCCTATTTATTGTAAATTTTTTTTTATATGATTATTTGGTGGTTTATTATAAAATGAAGTGCTATCAACTCCACTTCATTGTTGATTCAACCAACCTACTAAAGCTCATAAACAAATGTAATTACAACTAATGCAATTTAATTAATTTCAAAGTGATTAATTCACAATTTTTTATTATTTTTTTTAAAAATTTTTAATTAAATTTTACACTATTCTCAAGAGTTACTTACACATAAAAACATATTACTACTATTTACTAAAAGATTTACAAACATGTGCAAGTAAGAGAACAAAAAAACTGTTAATAATTGTAATTAATATGAATGTATTAAACGAACCAACATAAAAAAAAAAACACAATTTAATTGTTTTTACACCCTCCACCACCATAAGTGTATATATAAGTTTGTCATTCCGTACGTAATATTGAGAAATATTCATCTAAAACCCAATAAACTGTGTATAAGTATTATTCATCCTTATGATAATCTAAGCTCAAAGCTGTTTGGTATTGAAAATCAGCAAAATCGGATCAGCAGAGCCGGAGTTGGGATCAAATTTTTTAAATGTTATTTAAGTAAGTGTGCGACAAGGTATTTGGGTACCTCTATGCATTTGTGGAGCCTTAAGCTCATTTTTTTTTATTTATTTGATAACTTTCACAACAAAAATAAAAATTTCCTTCAGCCGAAGACACACATTAACCTAAATAAATGTCGATATAGATGTCGATATAGAAGAAGAACCATTGTGCTTCTGCAACACTCACACCGAACGAACATAAGAACAACCGCTCTCGCAACTGCTGAAATAGCGAACGCAATTCTTAGCCTCAAGCAGCACAAGGCCCCAGGATCTGATAACAACAACCCTGTACTTCTGAAAGCTGATCCCAATACCAGCACCCTCTTGATTCGTAAAATTGTGCAAAACTTATGGGATCGCAATTAACTCTGCGAAGATTTAAAAGAAGGTATGATTATCAACATATGTACTAGTAAAAAGTTGATCTCAACGAATGTAAAAATTGGAGAGGCATAACACTTCTAAGTATGATCAACAAAGTCATTGCAAATCCACAATCGATTATCTCATTCTCTCGATCAAGAATTCAGGTACGAACAGACGGGATTAAGAGCAAAAAAATCATGCATAGATCATATTAATAGCCTTCGAATCATTATCGAACATTCTGTATAATATAGATCGCCTCTCTACCTTGTAAGTATTTTTTGATTTTTAAAGGCTTTCGACACACTTTCCCACCCTGCCATTTGGAATTCTCTTGCCTGTTATGGTGTACGTAGAAAAATAATCAATTTCATCCATGAGCTATATAGAAATGCAAACTGACGGATAATACATGAGCACTAGACTGTCCACAAAAAATCGATTTTCGAATCTTGTTGGTCTTAACCCCACAAAACGATTCCCCGATAGCCGAAATTTGAGCTCGATTAAACGACGTTAACCCGTGCCGCTCGTCGCTCAAAGTTTGAAAAAATCAACATTTTTGGCCAAAGAGCTAACATAAGAAGCTATAACTCCAGAACGGTAAATAGTAGAAACACGATTAGTATCTCAGAACAAAGCTAATATTGTTCTTCAAAATTTATTTTATATACATTATTCTTGTTGCTTTAAGCCAAACAGAGTTACAACAGCTTTTGTCTCCAAAAACATGACCTAGTCGCGGTAGGAGCATACTTCGTATATTTTGATATTATGTGAAAAATGTAGCTAGTAAGTAAATATTTTTATATTTTATTGTTATTGAATCATAATGTACATCGATTTAGTATTTCAAAAAGATATAAAACACAAAAATTGGTTGAGAAATGTAAAAGTTATTAAAAATTCCCCAGGCCATTTATGTGTCTCAGAGCACTTGATTATGATATGTGGAAAAAAATTTAACTTATTTTAAAACTATACGAATAAAACTATTTTATTACATAAAATATACCAATTTTTGCTCAAATATAAGTTTTTCTCCTTAAAATATAACGTGAATCTGTTCTCAGCTGTGATCAAAAAAAATTTTTTTTTTGACGACAGTTTGAAAACACCATTTTCAGTTTTTTTTTAAACTTTGTTAAACATATTTTTAAATTTTTTAAATATCACCAGGGGGTTTATGGTCAATAGATTAGGGAACAAAATAGTGAAAAAATTAGGTCAATACCTCTTATAGTTTAGGTGTACCTGCGGTTTTAATTCTGCGGATTTCGCGAAAAACTCACTTTTTTGGAATATTTTAGAAAATATGTCATAATTTTTTATTGTTATAAATTTTAACCAAAATATTTACAGAATATTATTTCTCAGATATTAAAAAATATGTCCCTGAAGTTATATGTAAATCGGGAAATTCTAAGGCGTAAACTTTGGAGGTCAAAGGTCAAATTTCGCAATATTTGGAAATTCACATTGAAACATATGGAAATAATCTTTATTTGTCGACCATATTTACTAAAATTACAGGATTTTATGGTATATGGTCCGATATTTAGAATAAAAAAAAAAATCAAATTAACCCTTGGGGTTAAGACCAACAAGATTCCGATATTTTTTTTCCCCCATACAAATAGTGGACAGTCTAATGAGCACTTTGTAAGTGATACTGTTAATGTTAGAATAGTTGCAACGCATGCTTTCATCTTATCACCTTTGCTCTTCAACGTAGTGGGGTTTAAATGGCCGTCTTTCCGATCTCGACTACGCAGACGACATATGCCTACTAACGCAAAATCACTCAGATATGGTAGAAAATCTGAAAAAGGTAGAAATAGAAGCATCAAAGGCAGGCCTTAGAATAAATATACCAAAAACAAAAGCTAATGAGAATCAACTCTTCATGCAGCATACCGTTCTCCAAATATCACTCTTCAAGACGTGAACCAGATCTGATATTTTGGTGGTATCCTAACTGTTACGGGCGGATCTTCATCACTGTTACCAGCTAACAACAGTATGGAAATCTTCATCCCTCTTTATAGCACAAAAATCAGAATTTCCAATTCGTGCGTTAATTGTGTGCTATTATCTTGGGAGGCTTGGACCCATAGCCTTTCATTTGATATCGTAACTGGCCAGAATATTTTTATAATTCTCCGCAGCCATCTATTTATGAAGACCTTTAGCGAGTTAACATCCTTCTGCGCTGCATTCCACGATTCGCATCCACAAAGAAGAGATGATTTTATTCAGGAATTAAATATATTTAGCTTATTTTTAGCTCAGCCTTAGCTGCTTCAGTTTGTACTGCACTGATCTTAGCCTGCATATCATTGAAGTTGTGGGATAGTAGACATATGTCGTCGAGATCTTCTTGCCTTCTGTTGAATCCCCAAGTTAATCCCCTCTGACCTGAGAGATTATCTTATTTGCGATATTGATAAGGGTTATGCCACGTCAATTTTTGCATTGTGACAAGTCTCCTTTTTTCGGTATATCAACAATAAGTCCCTCCTTTAAGTCATCGCACAGTGAGTTTGTTACCCAAAGATTCTTTATAACGTGGTGGATAAATTTAGCGCTAATTTCAGGTGATGCTTTTAATAATTCAGAGGATAAATTATCCGGCCCAGGAGTATTGCTATTATTCAGGGACACTATTGCCCCATCATTTCGCTAGTTTCCGGACAGTCTGTGGATATATCCTCCCTAGCACTGTGTTGAGTGCAATCACTTAGATTGTGACCAGTGTTTGACGTTTTCGATAACATCGAGGAGTAGTGATCTACCCATACATCCATCTAGTTATTTTGGGATGTGATTACATCTCCATTTCTGGTTTTAAATGGTTTGTTATGAGCAAACGATTTTTGTGTTAGCAATTCTGTATAAATATTTTGTTCTATGAGTTGCAGCTGCTGTTTCGGCTTCTTTGACCAAATCATCAATCCATTTAGGCTTATCTTGCTTATTTAGGTATTTCAAAAAAAAAAAAACCGATAACCAGGCAACCGTCAACAACCTTTATATATTTTACTAGTAGCGAATAAATCAAACTAACCTAAACACGTTGTCCCATTCTATATAATTAACTGCAATCCTGAATAACAAATACTGAATATGGATATTCCAGTCTTTGCACTAGTGTAGTTTCTGAAAGTCTAATTATATTTAGCTGTAGGTTATTTAAGATTCGGTACAACCGAATATAGCACTCGCAGTTGCTTTCTCAATATTTTCCATGCAGTTGTACTCGTAATCAATGAGAGTTTAATTTTTACTGTGATAAATCAGGCATAAATTTTATTTTGTATAAATTTTAATTAGAGGAGATACATTTAAAAGAGCAGTAACAAAAACGTTTGAGAGCTTTTAAATTAAATTTGCAACATTTTTGTTAAAAATCGGAAGCATAAAAAGAGAAAGGCAACAACAACAATTGCAATTACAAACTGAACAATAAAATATTCAATTAAAATTAAGTGTTTGCATGGATGCATGCGCAAAGTAGCCCAGTTGGCCACGTCTTCAAGACATCAAGTGGGACATGACAGATTGAATCGTGAACGACTTTTTCGAACAAATGTCGCTCAGTTTGTCGTTCACACAATAACAATGAAAAGTTCGCGTAAAAGTTCACAGAAGACCACATTAAAGGCAATCGCTGATCCTACGCTAACAATGACAACATTCAAAACATTGTCACTCATATTGTCATCAATCATTACTGATATCAGACATGTCTTAAATAAATCGTCAAAGACAATATCGTCTACGACGATTTGGCCAACTGGGAAACAATATCAATGTCATAGGCTAACATAGAGACGAGAAGTAATTGTCAAAAATCTAGGTCTGTTATCAAAAACCTAACTCCATGATTTATACATGTTAGTAATGTATTTTGTTGTTGTATCAGACATATGATTTGTGGTATTTTAGTTTAACAAAACTGAGTGTCTCGTCTCTATATATAATTCTCTATGATCATTGTAATTACAAGTGTAAGTATTCGACATAAAGGGTGGCGACTTAGAAACACAAGCTAAAAGATAATTTTAAAAATATATTTATGAACAATTTATTCCACGAATTGAAAACTGATTTTTTAAATTTCCACAACTAAATATATCTAGGAGACATTATAATCACCTGACTTGTAGTTTTTCTAGCTTCAATTTGACAAATAACCCTGTAAAATGTATTAATATGTGTAAACAAATAAAACTATTGTTTTTAGTAAATCTGTTTTAATTGTGGATACAACTTTTTTGTTTGTGTAAGCATTTGTGTATATAAGTGTGTTTATTTATATAAAACATGGGAAAATTTCCATAAATTTATAAATTTATTATCAAAACCACAAAAACCATAAAAGTATTCTAATAAACGAGTATTTATTCTATGGTTTAGAGTTTGAGTAAAGTACATATACATATGTATACAGGTATTTGTATACGCCTGACTTCATTCATTGTTTGGGAATTATCAATGTATTTGGCGGTATGTACAATGCATATTAGGGTGCCATTATTTTGCATTTTTTCGATGCTCCCAATTTCTAAAATTGTTCTCCGTCTTCTTAGAGTAAAATGCTGAGAATTGGAACAAAATGGGATAACGTTTAGAGATTGCACATTTTTGGTAATTATTTGAACATTTTATTTTAATTTGGTTCATTTATTATAATCACTCTGTAATAATTCAAAAAATTTCACTGGAAATTAATTTTTATTCTTTGGTATTCTTTGAATAAATTGAGCCAAATTAAAATTTATTTTCAAATTATATGTTTAGCAATATTTAAAAAAAATAAATAAATGTTTTAAACAAATTCCAATTAGACACAGTTTTTGTATTTTATTTATCCATAAATGTTTAAATTAAAAATATTAAAATTTTCTGTAATCTATATCTGCTTTTACACATGGCAAATTTTCTTGCCACAAGTCTGAGTTTATAGGAGAGAGAGGCAAGAAGAAAGAAGAGGGGTACACACTTGTTTGTACTGGCAAGTCTCTTCAATTCTGTTTTAGCGTCTATTAGGTTTTGTCATACAAAATTGAACACAGACTTGCAGTGTTGAAACAGACGAGCAAGTTTAAAAGAGAATCGAAGAGACTTGTTTCAAGTAAACTTGCTGTATTTAAAAGCAGACTATAATCCATTATAATTTTATAATAAAACAAATCATAAAATTTCATGCATATTTCAAATCTCAAATTTAAGAATTTCAAAATTTTTTGAACGAAATTTCCAAAAAATTAAAAGGATTGCTTTCGATTCTATTAAAGGCCATATTAGAATAAATATTTTAGTTTTTATTATTGTGTTATGGGTTAGAGTGGGGACCGATTCGAAATTGCAAAAAGCAAAATGAAATTAAATATTAGAGATATAGACTATGAAATGTATTTTTAAGAAGTTATTTTAACATATTTTCTGACAACAAACTAAATTTCCTCGAAAACCTACAACATCAAATCGATGTTCATGCTAATCCTTAATAGATACAACCGTTCAAATTTTAATTTTCAACTCAGACTTTTCTAAATGAAATTGTTCATTTAGAAAAGTCTGATTTATAAGAAATTTCGTTACATGAAAGATTTTGTAAGTTCACATACAGAATTACCGCTCTTCACAATAATTTATTAAGAGATGAACATTAACGTTGTAAACTACTTAACAGCACGATCAAAATTTTTAGGATTTTAAAAGGCAACTCGTATGATGGAGGCTCTAAAGCTTATGGTGTTAAACAAGTAATAATCACAAGATATTAAAATTAATACATTAATCGTTTTCTCAGAAGAACAATTATAATTTTGAAATTTAAACAGTTGTGTAATGTTTAGACATTGATCAATCCATAACTAAATCATATGCACAAATATATAAGTGCATATTTTTTTTAAATTTTTAGCTCATATTTTTGGTCACCTCTGGTCTTAATTTTTTAAAAAAATCACCAAGAATCCATTTATGATCCGAATATGCTGAAATTTATAGATATTTTTACGATCACTTCGCTTTAGCGAAATAACAGTATTCTTTAAGTTACAACTTCCTGACATCATAAATATTTTATTTAGTAGCGAATTTTAAAAATATTTATTTTGTTTGACAGAATGACATTTTCCTTTCAAACACATTGTAAAAATCGGTTAGAAAATTTCTGAGTTACGGTAATTTAAAGTCAGGATGTTTCCCAACTAATGCTCCCTAACTTTATGAAAAACAAGTAAGAGAGCTGTACCGAATCTTATATAACCTTCACCAAATTATGCTTCAAAAAAAATTTTAAATATTTTTAGGTGAACAACATTTATTTTTTTTTCCAAAGTTGTTTTTTTCGTTTTTAGGAAAAATTTTTTCGAATTGTTTTTAAAAAAATTTCTTTTTTTAAACTTAAAATTTTTTTTTTTCAATTTTTCCAATTTATACCCATTGTAGGTCCAACTTACTATGGTATTATATACGTCGTTGCAAATGTCTTTGAAATACCTATCATTAGATATCCATATTGACTATATTAATGACTTAGTAATCCAGATATAGCTCAAAAAATAGGTCAATATAGGTTTTTTCCTTATATCTCAGCCTTTTGTGGACCGATTTTTTCGATTTTGAATAGCCACCGAGGCGGAAGAATTCCGGAGATATTGATGTATGAATCGTGTATGTAAGTTATTTGGGGGCATCGGAAAGCTGATTTTAACAGACAGACAGACGGACATGGCTGAAGCGACTCCGCTATCTATAAGGATCAAGAATATATATACTTTATAGGGTCGCAAGATTAAGTATATTGTGCAAATTACAAATGGAATGACAAACGTATATACATCCTTCTCACGAAGTTGAAGGGTATATTTAGATAATTGTCAAATTATTATAATTCACAAGAGTTATCACGATCGTGAAGAAAATTAAATTTTGTTGAAAATTTACATACACCTATCCCTCGATTTACACGATTGATGCGTTCCTGAAAAAATCGTGTAAATCGAAATGAAAAATGTTTGTATGAGAAATCGTGTAAATCGAAAAAGACCCAAATACGAATAAATTACGAATTCATAAAAAAATTCAATTAAAACAATGTTTTATAGCAAAATTTCCATAAAGAATTTGATTTTAAAACGTTGTTTAAATTTAAAAATTGTATTTGCTTTTGATAGAAAAGTCCGCTGTGGCATTATTTTACAAAACTGTCCCGATTTGTCTGTATTGAAGACTTTACCAGGAATGTATTAATTGGCAGAAATAATTTCAGTACATTTTTCGGGATATTCTTTAGACACATCTATATCAGCAGAAGCTTTTAAACTTTTAATTATAGATTATGTAAGGAGTGTCTTGCTTAAATATTTCAAACCAACCATGACTTAATGGTAGCTGATCATTAAGTTTTTTTGTAATAACAATGGTATTAATTGGGATTCGCTTTTGAGTTTAATTTTTTATCCAGATCATTAGTGGCTTTTCCATATATTCAATTGTAATGTCCCGAACGCATGAAGTTGTACTTAGGCTCATTTTGGTTCCATCTGCTACACTTTTCCCTATTATGTTTTTATTTTTTATAGTTAACTATTTTTGAGAATTGTGCAGAATATATTTAATGAAAATAATTAATTTTTGCTAAAATGTTTTTAAAAAAATCGTGTTAATTGAGGTAATTTCCACATCCCTCGATTTAAAAGAAAACCAAAAAAATGGTGTAAAAGTGAAATAGTGTAAAATAAGTATCGTGTAAATCGAGGGATAGTTGTATTTTGAAAATTAAACGTCCGTAACATAGCCATTTTCCAACCGATTTTCAAAATGTATTTCTGTTTTAAAGCTAAAATTTACAATAAATAATTTTAAACACAGTTTCAAAACAACAAGTTGCAACTTTGTAGTTATTGCACTTTATTTTCTAAGTTATAAAAAAAGTACTAAACGTGTGATCGAAAAAAACTTTTGTATTTTTGAACCTTATGGACTCCAATACAACAAAATTGCTATATGATTTTGCAAGCTATTGTTGAGTTTGACAATAGTCTTTTTTGCCTGGCGTTAGCGATCTTTGTCTACCGTGCTAAAACCACCACTTCAGAACCGCACAAACCATCTCTCGCACGTTGAAACCGATGCACAGTGGTTTAAAAATGTTTTTTTTTGTAAATAATTCGGTATCTCAAGAACTATTAGAGATGTTGCATTTGATTTGCATTTGTTAAGCTTCCTAGCGCTAATGGGAGCCAGTGCGTGGCCCCTCAAAATTGGTCACCTCGGGTCTCAAATTTTTTAAAAAAATTGCCAAAAATCCATTTATGATCTGAAATTTAAAATATAAATAGTCCTTGAGAAGATCTACAAAAAATATGCTTATATATGTAGATTATCTCCATTAGTTGAAGAGAAATTTAGGTTTATTGATTTATTTTTTTTTAATTTTGCTTGATCTTTTTATGGTTTTTTAGATATGGCGGGCCTACGGAGAGTCAAAATTTATTTTTAAAATATCAACTATATTGGCTATAAAATTCTAAATAAAAGCAGAAAAACTTGATAATAGTTTTCTCGTCCCTATAAAAAGTTACACGTATCCAAATTTGGAACATGTGAAAAGGACCATATTTTTTACGTTTTTTTCTCAAAAAAGCCCATATATTTTTCTTTTGTAGAAAAACATTTTATTCGGAACTATATACAACTTTTATATGACCCGGAAAGAGAACTTAGTGCAAAAGCGTGTAAAGTAAAATTTAGCTTATTTAAGCGGACACACCAGCCCCCACGACTATCCAAACTTGTCCAATTTTAAAAAACAATTTTAGGTTTGAGTAAAAAATTCTAAAAAAGCAAAGCACCGTTACATGAAGTTCTTTCATATTTGTATAACCCTATATGTTACTTAAATACTTACAAAATTTTTTTTTTACTATCACACGGTAAATTACGTCACAGTAGGCATTTTTCTAAAAAAAAACTCAGTTTTTGGAACACATTTTTCTCGGTTTAGGAATTTCGGTATTTTAAAATAAAAAATGTCAAAAATTATAATACCGTTGATTTAAGGATGTTTGGATCTGCATTAATTCCAAATTTTGTTATGTTATCTTTAACCGTTAAAATTTGACATTAATTCACATTTTATATTTTTCTTCATGGAAAATCACCATATTATAATTTTTTAAGTTTTTAAAGTAAATGACGTCCCACAAATGTATAAAATTTCTTAATTTTACTAAAATATCAATCTTCAAGTCCTAAGGTTTTCAACAATATCAAATACTTATATAACAAGTTTTTATTTACTCTTCAGAAGTTCCACAAACCTTACCCCCTTCGGAAAAGTTGTACATTTTTCATATATTTCATGCAAGACAACATCTCCAATAGTTTCTGAGATACCAAATTATTTCCAAAAAAAAAAAAACATTTTTAAACCACTGTGCGATGGAACACAGTCAACATAAGCTTTAGTGAGCAATCGGTGTGTTTCAGCTGCACTTTGTTTTCAAATGAAAGAAGTAAATCAATACTTGCCGCATATGACGTTTTGTTGGGACAAAATTCGACATTTAAGAAGCAAAAAAAGTTGTTGTTTACAATATAATGTTCAAATGACTTTTCAATGACATTTAAGTTATTAAAAACAAAAACCTCGTTCAAAAGATATGACTTAAAAATCTGCCGCATTTTAAGTCATACACAAAATATTATTTTGGGTCCTTACCGTTAAATATTATCAGATATTGCTAAAATTTTCAGCATTTGGTTTTTGAATTTTACACCTTGGGAGTACCTAAACTCGAAAAATTCATATATTAATCCACCCTAATATACAGTGTAGATAGTAGAATTAGTGTTTGTTATTCAAATTGTTTATTGTTTTAATAAAAAACCTACATGTATTTTGTTTTAACAAAAATCAGTGTTAATTACTTTAGTATAATGCCTGATATAAATGTTCGTTTTTTCAAATATGTAATTGATCACATGCAAAAAGTGCTATATTTTTTTTAACAACTATTCAGGACAACAAAAATAGTATTTATTTTCGTTAATTTAATAAAGCATTCCAAAAAAATATCTTACTTTTCTTCTAGCAATTTATATGGGAACAAATTTTAAAATTTTTTTAATTTTTCTTCCATTATTACAAGGTATATATGTACTTATACGTTTTAACCTAACGTAATTTTAACAGTTTTCATACAAAAATTATTTAAACTGACAGTATAACTATAAGTTAACATAGACTTCGTGTTAATGGGATTTTAGTGATCAGGACATAAGTATGTCCGATTTGGCTATTTTTAGTACTAAGCAATTCCTATCAACACAAAATACATGCGAACACTGTTTATCCCACAAGCTTCTTCCTTTCTAGCCCTATCGTGCCATCAAAATGCAGACTCACGGACGGACAAAGCTAGAATGTCTTAGAATATATCGATGTTTTATAAACATAACGACAAAATCAATATACCCCTATATTTTTAAACTAAAAAAAATATTCAATATTATAAACAAATAAGTGAACATTTATTTCCTTTTTACCGAAGGATATTAGCAATAATTCAGAATGTACTCATACAAAATTTTTGTGAATAATAATAATAATAGGTATTCTGTATATTTGTTTACAATAAATAAAACATATTTACATTTCCAGCCCTTACATTTTTCTTAAATTTATAGTGGCTTAACAAGATGTGCTACATATTTACTTTAAAGTAACTTCACTTGTCAGCAGTACATTTAAACACACCACACACATTGTAAATGCATATAGCAAAGCACCATAGAACTCTATCTAAACTGTAAAAGTGAAACTCATTAACGGCCATGACTTTTCATTTTAGCAGTTTTTAAATTTTGATGTTATGACACAAACAGAAAGTAGGTAAGTAGAACAACTTAAGTTCGAAATTCAAAATTTAAAAAAAATTATATAATTTTCGCAAGTCAACTGTCAAAACCAAGTAATTTGTGTTTAAAGAAAAGTTAATAAATTAGGTGTAACTCGTCAGCCAGAAAATTTGTTTTACTGCTATTGATTTTTGTTCAGTTTTTATTTATATTTCAAAAGTAATTAAATCCTGTCAAATTATTATAGCTATTTAAGAAATTGTTGAGTAAATTGTTAAAATGTTTTGAGAAATATTAATTTCTGCTAAGTAAATTGGAAGTCATTAAAATTGCTTAAGTTGTTTTCAGGTAATATTTAATGTATACGTATCACAGTGGAGCCACTTATACATTAAAATAATGAATAAACCTATTTTACAGGAAATTTCATATATGCTACTCTTATTACAATCAGATTTTTGGTTTAGAAGATATAGCCCTTCATAGTTGACTGATTTTCAGTGTTCAAAAAACAGACCATTTTAAGGTAATTTATATCGCTTTCAGATACAGTATCTCGAAAACTAGGTAACGGATCGTCACTATTTTTGATTCTATTGATTAATCTATTTATTAAAAAAAGAATCAAATAAAAAAATTTTACATTTAATTTATGCCGAACAGATTATATTGAAGAAGTTGCAAACGAAATGACAATTTTATATATTCCCTTCTCACGAAGGTAAAGGGTATAAAGACAACAACGCCAAATGAAACGAAACAAAAAAAAAAACAAAATACGCAAAGCAATGAAACCAACACACATGCAAACATACGTTTTGTTGCTTTTTTGTCAAAGCATGGAATAAATTGTATTTTTTTGAGGTTTTGAGAGGTTGTCTCGGAGTTTTTCTCATATCTCCGTTATTTGTGGACGGATTTTGCTGATTTTAAATAGGAAACTTCTCGATAGCATGTGTGACAGAATTATTGAAGATTTGGATCCCGAAGATATCTGGGGTCTTCAGAAAATTGATTTCAACAGACATAAAGTCAGACATACAGACAGATGACAGACAGATATATAGACATACAGACAGACAGACAGACAGACAGACAGACAGACAGACAGACAGACAGACAGACAGACAGACAGACAGACAGACAGACAGACAGACAGACAGACAGACAGACAGACAGACAGACAGACAGACAGACAGACAGACAGACAGACAGACAGACAGACAGACAGACAGACAGACAGACAGACAGACAGACAGACAGAAATAAAGTCAGACATACAGACAGATGACAGACAGATATATAGACAGACATACAGACAGACAGACAGACAGACAGACAGACAGACAGACAGACAGACAGACAGACAGACAGACAGACAGACAGACAGACAGACAGAACCGATTCACCTAGAATTTTTTACCAAACTGGAGGGGAGAAAATCAAACTTTCGTTTGTTAAGGGCCACCCTAATGTATATATATGATACTCATCCGATAAAAAGCACCGATGCGGTTTAGCTGGCGAGGATTTGGAACCAATTATTAGAGCCAGCCAAAAAAAAAAAACAAAAAAAAACCAAGAATATGGCACTAACAAAAAAAGGAAATTTGTTTTATTTTGTTTGTACTATTATTAAGGGATAAGTAAATTATGTCACTTTACTTTTACGCAATTTATAATTAGGGATTAACTTAAAAAAACACTAGCGGACAAACCTTACGTATGAAAAAGTTATAGCTACCATTCGCCCGAAAACAGCAACACAAACAAATTGTACAAAAAAACTAAGAAAATAACTTAAAATATCATTTCTGATGTTTATTAGCACCTCTAAAAAGTTAAAGCCAAGAATAAGAGTACCAATACCATTCAATCCAAACTTGAACTTTATTATTTTCACGGATCAATATATGAACTGCCAGAATGAGAGTAAGTACATACACATTTTTCAAAGTTTTGTATCTAATTAACATCAAACTTATCACAAACACATGTCATTGTCAAACTAATTAACTAATCAAAATATATTAAAAACTTTCTCAAAAGTTATAAAATCAAATTGCTAAATCATTCCAAATTTAATATCTGACATGAATTGAAATAAGTTAATACAATTTAAGCACTTGTTAAATTTATGCCACACTATGTATACCACATGTTTGCGTGAATTAATGGGAAGCATTCAATCCCATTTGTGCATTTTATATAATATTTTTGAAGTGACAAATGAGAAAAATAAAACATGGGGTTCTGTTGTTTGAATATATGTAAATATTTTAGTATTCTTTTTTTTCCTTCATATACTAAAGCGGAAATCTATTTTGATTCATTTCCTTTCCAACAAAAAGGAAAGCATCACACTCATTGTATGCTAAATATGCCATTTTATTTTAACAACATATGGTGTCCTTATCCTTATTTATATAGAAATATTAACCCTTTACAACAGTCATATGCGATTACAAGCACACCACTGTGAGAAAAATAGCACTGATTTATTTATATATTAAAATTATATCATTTAGTTTCTGCACAACAAGTGCTACAGTGGGAAGTAGTTACATTTTATAAGATGAATTATATATATTTTTCTTTAAAGAATCCTAATGTAATTCATTTAAAATTATTTTATTAAAATTTATGAAATAAAAAAGTATTTTTAAGCAGCGCTATATTACTGTACACAACTGTACTTAAATAGTACAACAAAAATGTTCGCATGCTAAAAATGTACATACATACTTTGAATCATAGATTCGTATTAAAATGACAAAGAATTTTAACAATGTTTAGTTGTTATTTTATAAAACACATTAACAGTTTGCTTACAAACACATTCGCCAAAGTATAGACACACATGTGTAACTATTTATACTAGCTGACCCGGTTAACTTCGGCAACGCATTTGAAGAAGGAAAATGAATCATTAAGTCAGAGTTTTTAGTGATTCAGAATAACATGTTCTAAAGCAGTGGTGTTCAAAAATAAAAATGAAGATGTATTGGTCAGAGAGCTACCCAGCAACCATTATGTCAAAAACTTAAAATAAGAAAAAAAATAAAAAAAAGTTTAGATATAGAATTTTTGTCAGATTTAGCCAAATTATTAAAAGAATATATTTCAAATGTTAAGGAAAATAAAAAATATACAGTAAACGGCCGAAATTCTCTTAAATTTTGTATTTATTGCTGACTTTGTTTTTTTGTGTTCAATTGTAATTGAAAAGCGTGTGTTTGCTATGCTTCGTCCAAAAACAACCAACAACAATGCTTAATGATTTCTGAAAAAAATTACGATAGTCCGCCGCATGTGTTTTCATCGCTTGCTCAACGATGAATGAATAAAAGTTTTTAAAAGAGCATAACAAATGTGTGTAAATTTTTTAAACAATTGTTGTATGGCATGAACATCACTGTTCTAAAGTAATGTTTCTACGCAGAGAAACAGATTCGTCGTAGCAACCGAATTTGTTTCCAATCGAATGATTCGGCTGCACACATCGAATTTTTCGGTTAGCCAGAAGAATTTCGGTTGAAGCTATCAAACTTTTGTTACCCCTTCTAAAGTAGAATCATTCGATTTGCAACAAATTCGGTTGCAATCACGAATCTGTTTTCTGTGTGTAGGTTCATTGTGATACAGATATCGAAAAGTACCATGTAATGTTTCCCCATTCAAAATAGTACCATTAGAATAAAGTAAAACAAGTAAGAGAGCTATATTCGGCTGTGCCGAATCTTATATACCCACAATTAAATTTTTTTCTCAAAATTTTAAAAAAGAATTTTTTTTGTTAAAAAAAAATTCGGGTTAAAAATATTTTTCTCGATTTTGACCCATTGTAGGTCCAAATTACTATAGCCTTATATACATCGTTGCAATAGACTTTGAACTATCTATCATTAGATATCCATATTGTCTATATTAATGACTTAGTAATCCTGATATAGATCAAAAATATACCAAAAATCGAGGTTGTCCCGGTTTTTTCCTTATATCTCAGCCATTTGTGGGCCGATTTTCTTGATTTTAAATTGCGACCGAACCGGAAGAATTCCCGACATATTGATGTATAAATTATGTTTGTAAGTTATTTGTGGGCTACGGAAAGTTGATTTCAACATACAGACGGACAGACAGACGGACATGGCTATATCGACTTCACTATCTATAACGATCCAGAATATATATACTATGTGGGGTCGCAAATGAAAAACGTAGAAATTTCAAACGGAATGACAAACTTATATATACCCTTGCCACTCATGGTGAAGGGTATAATAAAATTATCATAACGACCCACATTGTGGATTCTCAATCACTCAGCACCATGTATACATAATTTTATGTTTTTAGGTTTATTTCGCTCTGCTACAAAATAACACTTTTTGTCAGAACTTGAAAAGGTGTTGTAGGGGTTGTAGGTCTAGGTGAGGACTTTGAAACACCCTCAAAATTTAGTGTTATTTTGAAAAAACTGTTTTAGGGTAGGTCGCAGCACTTTAGTACCTCTAACTTACACATTTTTAAATCGATTTCAAAATTTTAAACTATTCTAGATAGGTAAATAATAAAGCTTTCATAAAATGTATGCATAAAATGTATATTTGAAAAAATTATCCAAGTTTTAATAAAAAGTTTCGCTTTGTTTTTTATTTTTTCGTAATTTTTCAAGTTGAGCAGTAGGTATTTTATTTTTTTTCTATGAAGACCAATTTTTTTTTTTGCAAATTGTTTTAAAGACAATTTTATATAGACAAAAATGAGACAATACTTGTTAAAATCGGTTTATATCTATAAGCCTTCATATCAAAATATGCAATGAAAAGCAACTAAAATCAATAAAGTTGATAAATTTTGTTTTTTGTTTAGATATTTTTAACAAAACCAATAGTTATAACTTACAAATATATCAAAAGAATGTACGCCATTTTAAAGCATAATTAGTTTTCTTTCCCAACCTATTAAAAAATTTAAAGTCGGGCTAAAACTGACTGAGTTACAGGTCAAAAATTTGACGAACATCACTGAAAACGGTTTTTATACCCTACACCACCATAGTGGGGAGGGTATATTGGATTTGTGCAGATGTTTGTAACGCTCAAAAATATTGTTCCAACACCCACCTTAAAGTATACCGATCGACTCAGAATTAAACGATTAAACGATGTCCGTCCGTCCGTTCGGCTGTCCATGTAAACCTTGTGCGCAGAGTACAGGTCGCATTCTGATCCCAAGGACCAAGCCTCTTGAAACCGGCTGAAATCGGTCCATTATTTCACCTAGCTCTCATAAAAATGTTCTCCTGAAATTGGATTTATCGGTCATAAATGTTTAATTTATATAGGTATCCACACAAGTTTTTCTCCAAATAAGTATTTTGTATACGGAATTCATGTCACCAAATTTTCTTATGATGGGTCCATAATTAGTCATTAGTCATAGCTCCCATATAAGACCTGCTTCCGATAATCACTTTAACGAGCATAAATCTCCTATAAATGTTGGCATACGCATAAAATGCAACATAAATAACTTTCATATATACATTAATGACATGACCAAATTTCATAGTGATCGGTCCATAATTGGTCATAGCTCCCATATAAGGCCCACTTCCGAAAATCGCTCACGAATATAAATTATTGAAATTTTGAAAGAAAAACGTTTTTGCTCATTTAACTACTTAGGTCAAGCCCAACCATACTTTCTTACTTGTTTTTATATATTTATGAAGATGTGTTATTCAGAAGTGTTCTTGATATGATCCAATTATGGGCCAATCTTTACAAATTTAATTGTAATTGTAACTGGAAATTATGTACCGAGATTTTCATGTAATCTTGGTACCTAATTTCCAATTACTTATCACGAATTTCAACGTGATAACAATAATAATAAGATATTTTTATGTATTCAAGTGATTTGCGGAAGCGGACTTTGTATTGGGGTCACATATGATCGGAACATGTTCAAAAATTTGGTCTTGTGATTTTTTTTTGCTTGAAAATTCTTCTGAAACAAATTTGTATGTGGGATAGGAGAAATCATGGACCGATTCTTACTATTTCCATTAGAATTTGCCCTTTTACAATAGTAATGACTATAAGACATATATCATACTTTTTTTTTGGAGGTTTTCTTACATTTTAGTGCAGAACTCTGGCACAACTAGGCCGATTTTGGTGGTTGAGACATGAAATTGCTTAATTTCGGCCATTGCTACGTCGGTTATTATAAAATAAAAAATGGGTATTTTAGTAGCAAAATGTACCTGTAAGTCGCCTTTTTTTGGACTAATTATGGAGAATGAGTGTCCAATTTCCTGACTATTATAGAAAATTCTGAAGGTACCATTATTTCTCCATTTTTAGTACTCTAATACCACTAATCTTCACTATTCCTCTTGAACACCCGTCAAGTTTGAATTTTAATATAATACATTTGGCAAAATTTGTTGTGAATAAGCTATGTATTAAACTACTGAAATCTATGTTCATGTGCTCAAGAAATATATATGTTTAATAAAAGTACTAAACTGTTTACCGCATTTGGACCATTCTACACGTTTACAATCTTGTACCAAATAACAGCATTTATATGATACAAAGGTACTGTGAAATTGCTCCCAAATTAAATAACTCCCCACGAAAAAATGAAATAACACCCAACAAATTTTTCATACATTTCTTTATGAAACAACTCCTAACGCGTAGGGTGTTATTTTATAATTATTTGTTGTGAGTTATTTCATATTGAAATAACACCCAATGAAACAATTCCCAAAGAAATTTTTGTTGGGTTTTATTTCATTTAACTTTGGGAATTAGGAGTAATTTCACTGTATTGGGAGTTATTTCATTTTTGTCATTTTTAAAGTGTATTCAAAACCGGCTTCTCATACTATAAACTTTTTGCATTGCCGGCCTTCGCCCGGGCGCTAAGGTTTTCTCCTCTGGGGTGTATCACAAACCGGCTTCGCTCAGAAAATATTATCTTTGCATTGTCGGCCTTTGTCAGGTCGCAACGATTTCTTACGCTGGTGCGAAATGAAAATCTGCTTTCTGAAATATTATAAAACTTTTAATGAAAGAAATCTTTTTTGAGCGAAGCCAGATTTTGATACACCCCAGAGGAGAAAATCGTAGCGCACGCCGAAGGCCGGCAATGCAAAACAACTTTTCTGAGCGAAGCCAGTTTTTGATACACCCCAGAGGAGGAAACCTTTGCGCTACGCCATAGGCCCTCAATGCAAAATATGTTTGGTGAGCGAAAAATAATACCAACTTTGTAGTTCTGCATTTCATTGGGAGTTAGATTACATAAATAAATTGCTTCGGATTGGGAATTTATTGGAGTTATTTCGCTTTTTTGGGACAAATATTTTTAAAATTATGAAACCGCCGATTATTGGGAGTTATTTCATTTTACCCTTTGGTAGTTCTTTCATTTTTCAAGTTTGGGAATTATTTCATTTTTGATGGGATTTAATTCATTGGGAGTTATTTCATTGGGAGTTATTTCATTTGGGAGTTATTTCACGGTACCGATACAAATGCTACTGAAATAATTTTCAGTATCGTTGTCAAATATTCATAATAAAATATTCACACTAACTTATGTATGTCTCCGTCGATATATAGCAAACTTATTTAATGAAAAAAACCAAAAAAAGCTTATTAAGGATTCGAATTTCCTAAAAGTACCAAATTTATATTTTATATTATTTGATAGGTTAAAAATACAATGTTAAATCTATTTATACGTTTATTGGTTAAAATACATAGGGTGCGAAAAAGTACCAAACACCTGTCTGCACAATTTTTAAGCAGATAGAGACGCATTTAATGAATTTTAAAGATGTTTGGTGTCTATATTAATTTGGAAGATATAAGATTACCAAATTTACCCCTTTTTATTCCCTAAACCTTCGAATTTCCAAAAATCTCTTGTTGGTGGAGCTATATAGAGACAGGGAAACATATGGTATAAATTTCCTATCTCTACTTTTTGGCTCTTGGACTCGGCGATATCGAATCAATCAGTCACTCAGTAACATTATTCTTTTATATACATTCATATATATATAATATAGAATATAAATATAAATAAATATACAAGGATTCAAGAAAACATGAACTACACATACTTATCTGCAAAAAAAGGGTTTAAATTTTTCCATAATGGTTGTTGGGATGAAAACAATCCTTACATTTTTTTTATCTTATATTTAATGTGCAAAAAAGGAGAAAGAAATTACTACGAGCATTTATTTACAAATAAAAACAAGAACTGAGTATGTATATAATAAAATAAAGGAAAAGGAAATGAATGTAGGTGTATACATATGTAAATGAGTATGTGGAATATGAGAGAGTAAATAAAGCGTATCTAATGAAATGGGTTAAAAATATGGGTTAGTGTTATAATAATGATGATAAATTAAGAAAATAATTTCACTGCAATAAAGGGGACTGAAAATGTAACAGTTTTTAGCTTTAAAAATTTAAATATTTAAAAAATACTATTAAGAATCTCAGATAATGCTTTGTTTGTCGAACTATGTTAATATATATTTTTAGTACTACATTACGTAACTGATTTTTGATTTTTATTTAAATGTCTTATATGCACTTTATTGTCAAACACAAGCCTTTATCAATCTATATTTTAATTTTGTGTCATTTTCAAATCACCTCACAAAATTTTTAAGATAAGGTTAAACCTCTAACCGGTAACACCACCTCAAAGCGGTCTTCGGTTTTTGGGCCCCAGTGCTATATTAAACATTTTTGCGCTTCAAAATTAGTGCGTTTTTTTATAGCTTCCAATATATTCTGACAAGTCGTTTGTCAGCTATGATCAATCAAGTGCAAAAAGTCATCAAAGTTTCTCGAGTTCATCGATTCTTTAGAGTTCTTTAGACAGCACAAGTATTGATAGCGATGACACTGTTGCTGATTCCACTTATGTTCCAAAGACGAAACACCACTTTCGAAAATACATGCCCAATAAGCCGCATAAAAGAAGGATCAAATTGTTCGTGTTTTGTGATTCAAAAGGTTTTATCTACTGCTTTTAAATCTACAATGGGTCAGAAGATAATATCATTTTACATGTTATACTGGACATTGGAGCTACCTAAACTGTTTGGAGATTTCTAATTTCATGCATCACATCATGTATTTTGATAATTTTTACAAATCGAAGCCGCTGTTAGTCTATTTACGAAACAGAGGAATTTATGGTTTGGGTATATTGAGAGATACTAATTTTGTTTTGTCATATTTCTTTTTAATCATGATTTGCTTTTGTGTAAACTGTGAAATGGTCTAAGAGAAGATATGATTTTGCGTAGAATACATGACCTCAATACATGTAGTCGATGTGAATACTATATTATGTAAGGATAAAAAATATGTCTTCTCGATTCAGAAGAACCAATCCTGACGAAGAACAATCAAAGGTTCCTCGGTACGATAGAAAGCATATTTTGTGGGCATGGTCTTTACAAATGCATTCTTTTTATACAAACGTCTGCTGGCCGATGAGGCCAATGATTCCAACAATGTGTCCGATTAACTTCTGTTCAAAATATCGGTGAGCCTTTATCACTACATTCTCACATATCAGGTGTTGGTAAAAGAGCTGTTCATCAAGTAGCTGATGTTCAGTTCGATGCTGACTATCTTTTTCTTGTTTGGGTGGAGAGAAAAGCCAAAAAAAGGTGCAACATTGCAAAAAATGTGACACCCAAGTCGTTTGTTCTAAACGAGTCCTGTCTTTATGCGGTCAATTTGATAAAAAAAAATTTTTGGAACTACCACCATCAAAAATAATGCGTATTTCTACTTTGTTTGTTCCCTTCTCTCAATAAAATTTGTTTATATATAAAATTTACCTTTGGTGTCATATTACACGTAAACTAGCAAGACCACATACAGGCCGCCTTCACAATTTTTTACCTGTCGTTCGTTCAGAATGATTTTTTCATCGGATCTTACTTTTACGGTCTTGCCAGTTAGAGGGTTAAAAATTATGTACATTTTTGAAATTCTAAAAGTAATTGATTTTATTCTTGTCATAAATTCTGTAAATGCGAATTTCAAACATTCTTTATATGCATCCCAAATTTGAATTAGTAGTCAGTCTAATAAAATATCCATATATAGTTTGTCGCAACTATAAACGCAACATTGGCATAGATCATATTTAAATTTAGGAACATATATTAAAAATAATAACACTACAAGTTGTAAGTACCCAGCAAAAACTTTACTTTCCTAGTAATCCAGCAAGTAATATTGGAGCTAAATGATAAATACACCTATCCCTCGATTTACACGATTTCACTTTTACATGATTTTTTTTGGTTTTCGTATACATCGGTTTTTTTTTTTTAATTTTTAGCAAAATTTAATATTTTTCAGTAAATTATCAAAAATATTTATCTATAATATACTTGTCATACATGCAAAAAATTTACAATATGTTAGAAAAATTTGTGGTCAGATGTAGGAGAAAATGTTGTACTATCTTGTCATTCCTTGGAGTTGGCATATACATTGGGAGGAGAAGGTTTTGATAATAAATAAAGAATTAGATGTGAATTAGGCTGAAAATTGGGAAATCATTTTTTACAAATTACCCAGATATTGAAGGAGCCCTCGTATTCCAGAGATAAATTTCACAGGGCTAGTTATAGGGACAATAAATCAACACATGATTTAATTACAAATTGTATTACCAAATCTCTACGAACTGATGCTATCTTCAATTTATCAACTATTGAACCAGAAACCAAATGATACTATCAGTAGTGGAAGACAGTGATAAAAAATTGATTGGAAGGTATGACTGATACATATTATAAACAATAGAAATATATTTCCAATTGTTTCTTTAATGAAGTGATATGTTTTTTATGAGTTCCATTTATTTTGTGTTATTAAATGCTTTAACTACAATGTATACTTTACTTTGAAATAAATGAATTTTCATCTATCGTGTAAATCGAAGGATAGGTGTACTTATTATTTTACTGAAACACAAGTTTCAGTAGAAGCAGAAATACCTTAAAAATTATATATTTCTGGCAGATGTTATCGTGTATAACAAGAATCTGTTTTTAAATTTGCCAATAGCCTAAAAATACTTTGAGTTACGGTTAAAAACCCGTAAGCCAGTAACATAGTTGCATATAAACTGATTTTAAGATTCTTTTTTTTGTCGCACAGTGTAAATCATTATACGACATCTTCTATGCAATACAGACTGTATGTAGTAGTCATTGGAAATTAGGTTATTAAGTAATTTCAAGTGATTGTGTTGTTGCTGTGCATCTAAGCGAATGAGTAATATTTATCAATTGTAACAAGTATTCTCAATAATAATAGGGTATAATTGAGGTATTCATAAACAGTTTTAAAATTGAAGAATATGGTTATTAATGGTTATGGGGAGAACGGAATGTACTATAAAACGGGTGGCGCAAAACTTCCCAACCACTTTATTATAAGTAGTTTTTAACAGGTATTTCAGCATCTGGCCGAGCGTTGTCATAATGGAATATAATGGTTCCGAATCAGTTGCGTTCGGTACAGGTTCCCTGAGATGGTCTGGTCAGAGAGCTCATAATATATAGGATGCTTTTGCAGAGAATTACCTTAGCGCCATTTATATTTGACTTTGATGTCGATTCAGCTGGTTGGTATGATAACTGAATACATATTACTGATCTGTGTATAATTTAAATTTTTTATATCGATATGTTTTAGATATTTATTAAGGTTAATATATTCTTCGGGAATGGTCCTTATATGGGAGCCATAGCCAATTATAGGTCAATCTTCATAAAATTCCATACAGTGATGAGTAACGTACACGCAGAGAATAAATATAGAGTAGACTTTACACATGCATTGAATATTCTAAGCTTGGTTCGTCTGGATATTTGTGAGTTTCTCCATACTAGTTGTAGTCTTCCTAATGCCGCGCTCACTTTATTGAGCCTGATATTTACGTCTGTTTCAGTGCCGCCATTTGTTGATACTGTACTGCCTATATAGCAGAAGATTTCTACATATTTTACTGGTTGGCTTTGTAGCATGATGTTATCGGTGCTAACGTTGTTGATTCTCATAGCTTTGGTTTTCTTGATATTTATCTCAAGTCCAATATTACGTGATATTTCCAGATCATCCATCTTTGCTTGCATGTTAGAGATCTTATGTGAGAATCGGCAAATATCATCCGCATAATCCAAATCCTCGATTTGGTATGAGAGGCTCCATGTTATTCCTCTTCTCTCTGTACAGACTTCGCTCATGATGTTATCCAGCACTATAGTGAATAGCGGAGCTGATAGGGGATATCCATGTTTTACACCAGCATTTGTATGAAATGGTTGACTTATATTCCCGTTATGTAGAACTGATAGTTCTGCATCCTAGTACATAGCTCTGATGTTTCGCGTTATTTTCTGGGGTACTCCTTTCTTCTCAATGCTTTCCATATGATAGTCAAAGGCTTTCTAGAAATCTACAAACAGTAGGTACAGGGGGGTACGCCATTCTAGAGATTGTTCTATTATAATGCGTAGAGTGTTGGCCTGGTCTACGCAGCTCCTGTTTGGCCGGTAACCAACCTGTTCATCTCGTACTATGTTCTCCAGTTGAATTTGAAGCCTTCCGTGTATTATGACTGCTAGTATCCTGTATATGGTGTTAAGCAGAGTAATTCCTCTCCAGTTGTTGCAATCTTTTAAGTCGCCACTTTTCGGTAACTTTGCGATGATACCATTCTTTCAAGTTGGAGGTAGCATTTTATCCTCCCAGACTGATGTGATGTATGGTCGTAGAACTTCAGCTGTTGTTTCGATGTCAACCCAAAAATTTTAGCTGGTATTCCATCCATTAATAATAGAATAAACTCATAAAATCAATTTACGAAAACGAGTGGCTTACCGAGTTACTGCACTAAAGCCCGTAATTTTAACAATGTAGTAAAAACATTTGGTAATTTTTACAAATTTATATCAACCATTCCTAATTATTCTATCACAACTGTCGTTTTGTAACATCATATTACAAAAGATTTCGAGCCTTACAATCGCTTGAATTAACTTACAAATTGCATATACACAGTGTAAAATATAAGTAAAAAAGAACCGATAAACTTGTAAATGTCAATACAAAAAATTCCTGCTGTTTTTTTTTTTTTGTAGTGAAACAAATGTTCTGCATAAATTTACATATATTTTCCAATAACTTCAAATATGTATTTTCAACCCATATCCCGAGCACATTATTTACTTATGTGAAGATTTCAATGTACCGAAGACAGAAATTCCTTTCAGCAAATAATAAATTCATTTTGCTGACACACTTCGTTATTTTAGTGTAAAGAGATGTGTGTTGAACTTAAATCCAACGCAACTTAATAGTGAATACAAATTATTATTTAAAAATTATTCAAGCTCATATTCGTACGAAAACTTGAATGTTATTTACCCGCCAACGTAAATCCCCTTAAGGTCCCTTTTGTTTTGTCTGTATTAGTTTCATCCTTTTAGGTAGAATGTATGTTAGTTTTCCTTTTTCCTTTTAGTTTCTTTTGGTTTTTTTAAATTCTATACCATGGAAATATTTTGCACTTTGGGATTAAGTGGATGCTCTGCCTGACCTTAATAAAAAATTAAATTGAATACATTTTCCTTTTCTACTACTGTCGAGTTTAAAATGAAGGTATCCCAATTGAAATGGTATTTTAATATCCCATGTTACCACTTCTAAAAACACTTAGACAAAATTCCATTCATAAATAGCGTAATTTTGTTGTAGTTAATATAATGCTGCTAAAACGACTCCCTGAGTACTTTTTGAGTATCTTGAATAGGTATACCTTCCCCTTTTAGTTTTTCTAAAATTTTTCTATTCTCTTTATTTTCGTTTTATTTTCTTTTTAACACTCACTCTAAGTTAAATTATAATAAGTGTTCTTTTACATTACAACATTTTTACCTTACCTGGATTTTCATTGTAAATTTTTTTTGGAATAATTATGGGAATCCTCTTGCATATGTATGTTTAAAACTATTTAAATAATATAAGCTTAACTACAAATGAAATGAAATATTCTCTAGATTTTTACAGAATAATTTAAATTTTTAAAAACTAAAGCAAATGATATTATTTTAAGATATGACTTGGTAACTCTTTAGGTTAGGTTAAGTAAAGAATAGTTAAATAGTCCTACAAATTGAAGAAAATTTGGTATGAGTATAACATATCCATTCGTATATCTTACAGTGCTCACTAGCATGGAGTTGATATGGCTACTCGAAGTCTTTAGTGCTGAATGACACCATTACCCTGGGTAGTTTTCTATTCAGGAAAATTACCCAAATTTTATGATATACCCTTAAGGTTTATATGTTGAGCATCGCCATAAAGACAGGTATCAATACTGCTTCTTATACTAACCCGTTCTTATACTAACCACTCTCTACCTGGTAACTATGTTCACCACTGTTATAATTGCATGGCTTTAGACCGTTGACTATGTGTCGATATGGTCCTCGTTTATGTGTTCTTTCATTATTAATGTAATGTTATCAGAGATAAATTCTGTATCTTGAGGGACTCACAGTACAATAACCATAGCGTCCATTTCGTATTTTATGCTATTATTTCAGAAATAATGAAGACTTTAAGTCTGCTTCATAGTTTTGACGTATTTTGTGTTTTTGCTTCTTCTTTGGTTGCCAAATAAATTTCGAATGTTAGGGATTATGTAAATTCAATAGCTATATATTGTTAATAATCTCCTTGTAGTTTTCTCTATCTTAAGCTGCTCATAGTAGATGACCGATGTTGTGGATGCCACTCCAGTTTCGGATAATACGAAGTCATGAAACTTGCTTTTTACCAATACCTGCAGAATCGATTGGAGTTGCTCGTATTTTTTATTATACGAGCTTTTTATACCCACCACCAAAAGAATGGCGGTCCTTATAAAATCGATACCGGTAATAACTCTCATCAAAAATGAACTAATCCCAAACTTGAAACATGTAATAACTACCATACGGTAAAATGAAATTAATCGGCGGTTTCATAATTCTAAAAAGCTTGCGAAATAACTGGCAATGAAATAAATCCCAATAGAAATGAAATAATTCCTAACCCGAATTAATTTATGTAGATTAACTCACAATGAAATAAAAACTATAAATCACAGGATCACAGGTTTCTCTAGCGTGAACAAACGTTTTGTCTGCTATAATTTTCCAATAGATATTATTTTTATACGCATTGAGAATAACATCAGGAGTTAGATTGTGCTCAACTATAATTGTATGCTGATTCTTTAAGAAGTCTTACGCCATATATTTTTTAATACAGATATCACTTGCATGAAATTCATTATAAAGCCTTTTTGTATGTATATGGCTCTAGATCTGTGGTGGCCAGAAAGAGAGTGTTTAAAATGCATATGGTGTAGTATAAAATATAAAAGAGAACAAAAATGAATATATTTGTATGCACCGAAAAATTGTTTTTGTTTTGTGTTTCGTTTAAGTTTTTGCTGTGAACATTCATATTGCGTGTGTATTAGTGAGAATAACATAACTACCCCGGGGTAGTGTTTGACCACCAATGCTCTAGATATTAAAGCAATTCTATTAACTGGAATGTGTTTTTACCTCAGGTCGAGTTATCAACAACTAAACTCCTTTTCCACAAGGGGATGCACGTCATTCTTTAGAGATATATAATTACTTGAGCCATTCTTGATAGATTTATATAATTGTCAATGTTCATTTGATTTTGTTTTATTTTTCTCAAAATTCGTTAAATCGAGTACACAATTGATGAAACGTTGGTTATATAAGATAGTTAATGTAAAAATGTGGTTGTACTTTATATCGGATTTTCGGGGTTTTGCATTGGCGGCCCAGGCTGGACGGAAATCTTTTTTACTCTATCTGCTCACTATAATCCATTTTGTTGATACTTATTTTAAGATGGTAATAATTACTATGTGTTGCAACTATACTTGTTAATACAAGGTGTCGCAAAAGTAATCCTCCTATCAGAAAATGCTATAAATTTTGAAATTGGCCCCTAATGTCAGTTCTGTTTTGACATTTGTGTAGTAAACACATGCGAAATACACGTTAATAAACAATGTTACGCTACACTGCTCCAGAACTCGGAATATTGCTGACTATTTATTTGACCAATAATCGGTCGGTGACTTTGGCACAACGTGAATTTCGTCGCAGATTTTCTGGCCGTCCAACGCCTACTGGTGAAACACTGCGACATTTAGCCGCTCGCTTCGAAGAGACTGGCACAACACGAGATGCTGCCAGCCGTGGCAGACCCCGAAGTAGCCGTTTTGCAGAGAATATTGCTGCTGTAGCGCCGTCGACATCGACCAGACGACGTGCCACGCAAATGGGTATCAGTCGACGGTCTTTACAGCAAATTTTGGTACAAGATTTGAAGATGTTTTCATACAAAGTCCTGACGGTGCATCAGCTGTTAGCTGCTGACCGCCAATCGCGTCTAACATACGCTCAAGCCATCCTTAATCACCACCAAGAGGAAGATAATTTTTCATCAAAAATAATCATGAGTGATGAGGCTCATTTCCATCTTAGCGGGTACGTAAATAAGCAAAATTTACGATTCTGGGGCACTGAAAATCCGCGTGTAACCCAAAAAGAGCCATTACACCCGCTCAAAGTCACTGTATGGTGTGCTGTTTTCGCTGGAGGAGTCATCGGACCTTTTTTTTCGAAGACGTCGCGGGCCAAACGGTTACTGTGAATGGTGAGCGCTACAGAGCAATGATCAACGAGTTCTTTTTGCCCCAACTTGATGAATTGGGATTGGAAAGCATGTGGTTCCAACAGGACGGTGCAACGGCACACACTGCACGTGCCACAACCGATATGCTGAAGGATGCATTTCCTGGGCGCCTAATCTCCCGTTTTGGCGATTTGCACTGGCCAGCAAGATCGCCTGATTTGACAGCTCCATACTTCTTTTTATGGGGCTTTTTGAAGTCGCGGGTTTATGTCAACAAGCCTCAGACTCTTGCAGCTCTTAAAGACAATATCCGTCAAGAATGTGAGGACCTATCGCCGGAAGTTTTGGCCAAAGTGATGAAAAATGCCATAAAAAGGGCTCAAATGACAATCAACTGTGGCGGCGGTCATTTACATGACATCATATTCTCGACTTGATGTAAAAAAAATTAAAATTCCAAATAAAAATAATCCACAAGAAGATACAAAGGTTTTCATTTTTTTTTTTTTTTAATTACGGCCAAAAAACATCGGAAGTTTACTTTTGCGCCACCTTGTATTTGTAACCCAACTAGGCTGTCTGCTATTGGTGTAGTGTCAGCTTATTTACTTATATCGTTGATGTCGTCATTTACTTTGATGCGTATATTTACTTCGCTGATTGCTTCTTGAAAAATTCGTTCAGAATATATCGCTCATTTGCTGCAACATCGTTACAACTCAATTTTATATATCTTCGGTGACTTAACAATTCACTTTAATTTCGGCAGTTTGATGCCAGTATAAACCTTATGCGAGCAATATGTTTAGGAGTTTATTGTAACATACATTAAAAAAAAAGCATTCTCATAATCGATAAAGTATGTATATGGAAATATCTGCTTGTACATCCTTACATTGCTCCACGAGAACACGAAACCCATGGATGACCTCTATATATCCAAAAGATGACCTCTCTGAATCCAAATTAAGATTTGCACATTGATCGTTCATATTTTTTGAATATTCTATTGTGAATTATTTTTATTGAATAAGTAATCAGGCTTATGAGTCTATGATTGCTACATTTTTTTGCGTAATATCTTAGGGCAGGTTATAAAGGTGAATAAGCCAATCATGGAGATATTGACCAGTTTAACAAGCAACTGGATGTTGTTATCGTCTAACAATTTCATTAACTTGGAAGGAAGTTCGAGCCCTTATTATGTTTTATCGATTTTATGGCCTTTGAAACCTCTACATTTGTTGTTGAACATCGCGTTGGTGCCAGTGGTTAAAAGTTTGTAAATGATGGGTGGTTAGTATCCGTATATAAGGTTTAATTTTTTATCCAGAGATTCGAACATTATATCCGGTACAATTTTTTTTCTAGATAGCAGCAGTTTCATTGAGTTCCTTGTTTAGATTAAAATCACCATGTGTAGTGGCGCTTGTAGCTATTTTTAATTTTTATTGAAAATATTTTATTTTGTTTAGCTTAATTTTACACATTTTTTTATTTTACTATATAAGTATTTGTAAATCCAACACATACTTATATTTCTCAATTATCTTCGTTTAATTTCCTTTAAAATTTCATTTAATTTTTTTATGTTTTTTTTTTTATTCACTGTTTTATCATTATGCTTACATTATGTCAAGACATAAATGAACTACTTAGTTCATGATTAAACTGAGGGTAAGGCAGTACCGAGTAATTGGGGTGAAGTTGGCAGGTTTTGATTTATGCAAAATCTATGTATCTATAAGTTATAACGCTAGTTTTCCAGGATTTAATGTAAAAACCTTGGTATAAAAGGACAATGGAGCCATTTTTTCTTCCTTTCTAATTCTACCAGTACCCGGAGCCTGATGCTTGCCAGTGACACTAATCAATTTAGTATTTTTTGGTTATAATTAAATAATCTCTGTAAAAAGTGAAAAATTTGTAAGTAAAATTACTAAAATTAATACTTGTTCAAACCCATATTTGAACAATAGATAAATATGAATTTAAAATGAATTAAAATCTTAACCAAAAATGAACTTATTATTTTTATATAAACAAAATTGTTAAATTTAAGAAAATATGTAAAGAATTGTACACCCTAATTCATAAGCATGTAAATTACATTATTTTAAGAATATTGATGTACAGAGGGTGTTACAAATGAATAGAAAACGTAACACTTTTTAGTACTTACGGATTTTTTCCAAATATCTTCGGCTATTTGTAACCGAAGATAGTTCTTGTTAGCTAAAATTAAAATTGAATTCTTTCACTTTTAGCTTGGCAACAGACCCAACAAGTTTAATTTGGCATTTACTTAAACCTAAAAATAAAACTTAAACTAAACTTCCCTTTTGCTTAAAAATAAAACTTAAAATAAAACTTACCTTTTTTAATCTAAAATTTGCTAAAATACTTACCTTAATACTTACCTTAAAATACTTACCTAAATTAATTAATAATCAAATTGTAAACCAGCCATAAAACAACAAAAAGGTGAATATGTTTTAATAAACAAAGAAATATAATATAAAAAGAAAATTACCCAACTCTAATCTCTTTTTATTTATTTCTTTTCCCCAAATCCCTACAATTATAATCACTCATATGAGTGATTGTAATTATAATCTCCTTTCTAAGATCTATTCTTAGCCCAGCAGTTCCCCTCTAAAAAGGAAGATTATTTAACTTTCTGTGTGGGTCCCATACACACAGAACTACAATAATTTATGAAACTGAATTTCTTAAAATTGTATTAGAAAATATATTAATGCAGTTTTGAAAGATTTAATTTCATAATTGTAATGTCTTTTGCATATAAATATAATTATTTATATAAATACTTATAAATTTTTATATTTATAAACTAAAAGATATTTTTTTGAAACAAATTTTACTTAATAGTGTCCCAAACTTGCTTCAAAGGAACCAGAAAGGAAGGAAAGCTGCAGCAGTAAGCCCATTAAAAAAAAAAAAATATATATATATTTTTGGTAAGATTGTGTAGAATATACTTAACACATAAATTTTGCATAAAAACAAAAGAAAAAAAACACAGGAAACCTAATTCCAAATGATTTGGATTCTAACCCCTACAGGAATCTATAAACCCCTTTTGAAGGATTATTTGTCGACATATTGTTTGTCCTTGGAATATCTTCTGTTGACCATACACTTCATCCCACAAGGAAATAACCAGGGAATCTAAATAGGGAAATCACCGATTGATAGAGTGTAGTGTTCCGAGTCGCGGTATCGTAAGTGTTCCGTAGGCATTCCGTAAAGATAAATAAAGGCAAAAGTGATAGTGGAAAATATGTGAATTATATTTGATTTTATTAAACAGTATAAATTTCAAAAATATTAAGAAAAAAAAGCCAAACTGTAGCACAATATATTTTTTTATATTTTTTTTTTTTATTTATTATTTTTTAAAGTGAACAGTGTGTGACAAAACTTTTTAACTATTTTAATTTTCTTCAGGTTAATATAAAAAGAAAAAAAACTAGAGTATTAAAAAAAAAAACAAACGTATGTAACAAAAATTAGATTAAATAATGATTTTTAATATAAATGTAAATAAATATATATAAAAGGTAATTTTCATCTACGAAAATCATCAAATTTTGGAATCACCAATACGACACTGAAAAATCTTTCAACGTTGCCATTGCAGAGCAGGTAAACAAATGTAAGTTTACTTTTTCCTATATTTATACCTATTTTGAAAAAAAAAAAAAAAATACTTTTAATGAACTTTAGAATCTAAAGTGTTTGCTCGGTCTGTTAACAACAGTGAGTGATTATGTCAATTATGTTACAACAGTACTACTGTTAATGATAATATATACATGCCCTAGAAATCCGCATATTTGTGAGAAAATGTCAAAACAACTATTAAAATCGTGTAGAAAATTTAAAATCCCTTAAAATAAGACCAAAAACGTAAGTAAGAGGTTTTTTAATGTATATATTATCAAGAAAAACATAATTAATGATTATTAACATTAAACACTCACTGAAAGGTAAAAATATACACAATTTGATTGGCTAGTTTGAATTCGCCGCATTTGTTTAACTCGCCAGATCTATTTTTAGACTTCACCTTTTTATGCAGAGTTTCATTTCTTCATATTTATACTACTTTTTTTTTATTTAGCCGTTAAATTTAAATATATTATGAAAAATAATATGATTTCTGCGGATTAACATCTTAAAATTAATGTAAACAAAAATAAATTTAAATAATATAATTTAAAAACAAAATAAAACAAAAAGTTCTTTTTTTTACAACAAACAAAAGAGTTTAAAATTACAAATAGTAACAAAGTTACTATTGATCGTTGGTGTACGGGTTCAACTCCTGTCGGAGACAAACATTTTTGTTATTATTTTTTTTTTTATTTTTTTTGCTTAATTATGAATTTTTATTAACCTAAACTTCGTAATGTGGTTATTTTTGCATCTGTATTTATATTTTTAATACATACATAAAATGAATAATGATTAAACAATTCGAAAATCGTTAACTTTAAATTTATTTTAAGCAATAAAATTGTTGTTGGTAATTGTTTTTTATTTAATAAATATTATAAAAATTAAATATTAATAAACAGTTTGATTTTGAAGGTACTGGTATATAGGTAATTGCATTTGGGATCGTGTTTAATGATATATGAACTAAATACACGCTCATGGTTGGGAAAGGGTATATTATTTGTGGTACCATCGAACACAAATCATGCAGATTAAGTGATGATTATTAGAACATGAATATTCAAATTATTTTAGCTTTGTACTATTTCTTTTCTTTTTACCACCACTAAAGTAAATGTAAAAACAGTAGTTTTTAACAATTTGGTAGGTAAAAATTTGTCAGTTAAAACAACTGAAAATCATTAGTTTATACTGTCCTGTAGTTTGTTTTTTGTGAGTCAAAACGAAACAAAACTCATTTGTTTTTATATAAATTGTAAGTTATTAAAACAACATTCAAAAATAAATGAAAAATTCGTTTGATTCAAATGAAATGTTAGCGGTCCGTTTTTTGAATAAATTTATAATTATTATTAATGAATTTTCTGTTGAATTTACCTACATATTATTATGAGTGTACGAATCCTCCCATTTGCCGACGAGACTCATGCAACAGACAAATATTTATTTATTTATTAATTCAGACCGTTACATGCTGCACATGTACTGTAAGGAACCTCTGGTTACTTCGGGTTTGAAGCTGGGGTTGTGGTGAGTCTACTCCAGGGTAATTTACATAAAATTTTCTCTGTTATTTTCACACCTCACTGTTTATTTTATTTAAGTATTAAGCTTAGTTCTATTTATTAAGCCACATATGCAAATTGAGTGCTTCTTTATTGAGAACAATTTGCTGTTGCTCCGCAAACTATCGGGTGACACGTACCAGTGCCCTACCATTAGTAATCTTATAATATTCAGGATATAATCCTACAATCTACCCTAATTTTTTTGAGTGTTACTGCAAGAAAAATATCTACCACTATTGCCCAGAGCCAGTGCCCTATTCTCCTCCTTCCACGGATGTAAATATGTTTTAGGTAAGGTAGAATGTAATCCGCCTCTTTAGCTGATTGTAAGCCAGCGTCCAGTTCTCACTATACAAGGATCGGTGTTACCAACTCCAATTTAACTACTCCCTAGCACTGCTCTATAACTTGTTTAATTTATGTATTTGTAAAGAGATCGATTGGTCTGTTACACTTGCTTATATCTTATTGTTTTCTACAACGATTGTAGCTTTGTAGCTACACCAGTACAAAGTGTTCGAACCGATAGCGGTTGTTGCTAAAATCCTCTCAATTGTTTGATCCTCGTCTGTGTGTGTGGTGCTGTGTTTGTGATGCTTGTGTGTGTTATATTGTTTATGGAATTTTTCAATTGAGTACAAATATGTTCACTTGGAGATTTCACTTGGATTAATCAATTTTTCGACATAAAGCCTTGCAGTTGTGTTTAGGTTTGGCTGTTAGTTTTATAGATATTTCGGCCAATAGCAGTTTGTGGTCGAATGGAACATCAGTACCAGGGTATGTTCACCCTGTTCTTTTTTATGAATCATATCCATTATTTGTCAGGATAAAGTCAATTTGGTCAATACACTCCTGTTCAATTTATTAGAGCCACATAGTGATTCTGACTCGAACGGTATACTTTAAGGTTGATGTTAGACTAAAATTTTTGGGCATTTAAACATCAGCAGAAACGCATAATACCCTCTCCACTATTTAGGTGTAAGTTACAATAAATATAAAACTCCTTTGTTACTCTTCAATCTTCTACAAAATTTGCTCTACTGTTGATACATATTTTCTGGACAATATGTTCTCTATATTATATATACTGATCTTAATATTTTTAGTGATACATTTGTCTGTTAAAAGCACTATAGGGCCTGAGCGAGTAGACACAATTTGCTTTACAATGTTTCTGCATAAATATGTAAAAATTTAAAGTCTTACAGAATGGGTAACAGATGAATAGTTTGTGATTAAAATAAAAACGTTGTTTGTATTTAGTTATTTATTTTATAAATATTGTATTTTAAGGCTTTGCTTGCTCTAAGCGTTATTTCAAATATTCTACGGATACATATGTTCATTAATATTAAAGAAAAAACCCAATTGTGTTCCATTTATCCATAAAACGAGTTGGATCATGCTGCGTCAAAGTCATATTTTATTATTCCTGTGACTACAATCACATAATTCAACATAAACATACATTGTGTAAGTGTACGTTAATGCGATAACATGACTCTATTATATGGCAGAACAAGCTAGTACGTTAGCTGCCTGCGAATTTGTTGTGTTGGAATTTGAAGCACTTTTGATTATCTTAGTCGCTAGCCTCTAAATTGAGCAATAAAACCAAGGGATTAGAAAAAGTCACTTTCAGGTTTAAGTTATGATGCCTACACAGAGAAAACGGATTCGTAATAGCAACCGAATTTGTTGCCAATCGAATGATTCGGTTGCACTAATAGAATTTTTCGGTTCTAGCAACAGAAAATCAATTAAAAAAGAAGAATTTCGGTTAAAGCAACCAAACTTTTGTAACCCCTTCTAAAATTTTGTAGCCAAAACTCTAAAATTTGATTTGAAACAAATTCGGTTGTCACTACTAATCTGTTTTCTCTGCATAGATCAGTGAAATTGTGCTATATATAGAATCAATTCTTCTAATTATGTAACATATTTTTGTTTTCTATAGAGAGTCAAAAACTGTTTCCATGCAGTTGTGAAAACAATAAAATATTTGATGTGTTTTGTTACATTTGTTAAATATGTTTTGAGAGCTGAACGTGTAAAACACAAACACAATTTTTGAATTTGTATCAATGTTTTACATACTCATGATAGAGTAAAAAATGTAACGTAGTTATATTGTCGCTTAGATAGCCAATTGCCACAACTGTTTTTTTTTCAAGAGTTTTATTTGTATGCCATAATTTTGTAAAAATGAAGAGCAACTTAAAATATAGCTGAACAATATTTTCTTAATTCTAAAACTCTTCCAACTTGAAACCATTTCTAAGTATATTTGGTTGGAACCCCTCACTTAAATGATCAACAAATGCAGAGCTTTTTTCAATAGTAACAAATACAAATTTTAAAATGTCATTTACGTCAGTTGGGCATCTAAGCAGAATGTATGAATCAATGTGGTATTTGAATAACCATAAATTAATACATGCATGTTGGTTATGTTGTATGAAGGATTTTTCTGAAAAGGTTGGTGTAAATTTAAAGCAGAATTTTGAAACAATAGATTTATTGTTTTATGAATAATTACATAATATGAACCAAAATTATGCGCATATTTATTATACATTAAATTAAATGGTGAGTAAATAAAGCAATTTTGGTAAAATAATTCAAGCTGAAACGAATTGTTGGCCTGAACACGCAATATTGAATAATTAAAACGGTTTGTAGAATATAAGTTTAGTTTTTGATGGTTTAGTTTTTATGGTTGAACAAATAATTCAATTTATTCAGCATGACGTTGTCATTGATTTAAAAGAAATACTTTTAAACAATGTTTAATTTATATAGTTAGTTTTGAGATTTTCATTAAGATTTGGCGACTTTTGACTGTTATCTTAGGGTTGTTAAGTATGTAGATAATGTGGCTATAAGCCGGTAAATATTGGTTTCAAATCTTTCAATTTTTCTAAAAACTTTTTTCAAATAAAGGCAACACATGCCTTCACATACTAGTTCATAAGTCCCAATTTGATGTGTTATGAAGACCAAATATTCTTATCTCTGGAAACCAAAGGCAGTTTTATAACATTTTGTTTTTCAACCGTCGTAATGTCTTCTCTCAAAGGCAAGTCTTAAATTTAGTGAAAATTTAATTTTAGTGATATTTTTTTATTTAAAAAATTGGCGATAATTTTTTTGTTTTTGAATTTTTAATAAAATTTTAAAATTTTTTTTTTTTCAAAATTTAATTTTGGTAAAAGTAACGATTTTTGGTCAAATTGGCGATTTTTTTTCCAAAATTAAATCTTGAAAAAAAAAAATGTTAAGTTTTTTTCTCCTTTTGGCAGATATACAAATTCTATCAACGCAACATTCTACTGTATCACCTAACGTTGTATTGGTTTCAAAAATAGATGAAATTTCGTCAACAAAATTGTACTTAAGCTAAAAATATCATTCGTAACTTTTTTAGTACGTAGGTATAATTTAACAGTGAATATTTTAAAGTAACATAAAGTGTTATATAAAGTATTATATATCAATGGATAGGGAATTTTGTCTACTTTTCAAAAATATATATAATTTTTGGCAGTTACAAAATTCATGGAATATTTTTTTCAAAATAAAAAGTTTTTGCAAAGATACAATTTTTTCAAATTGAAATAAAATTTTTATTTATAAATATTTTTCAATGAAATTTTACAGTTATATAGCTTTTTCTATAGAAAATGAAAACTGGAAAAAAAATTTAGAAATTTATAATCAGGAATCTTGCAATTCCCAAAAAAAAGTTGAAAAATCCTAAAAAATTTTTTTTTTTAGTTTTTTGGTTATAATATCTATACCAGGAACGGGGTTATCGATAACCTTTACAAAATAATTAAGAACATATTTTACTATCTGAAATGGGTCACCTTATTTTGATATCGACTATGAAATTTGAGAATTTTTGCCCTAAAATTGAACTTCATATAAAAAATATGCGTTTTTTGGATGGACCTGGTCTCCTCGTTATCAACAATTTTAAAATTTTTTTTTTCATTTAAAATATTTAGTGTAAAGTTAGCTTTTTAAAAAACCCAAATTCCTAATACGTCTTCTTAGACATTTTTTAGACTACTTTAAAAGAAAAAAATATTTTTTTCCCCAAAAACTAGCGAAAAATGTCATTTATTTAAATTTTTAAATTCAAATGCATATAACTTTGGACTCAGTTACAATTTTTAAACAGTTCAAAAATAAAAATAGAAAAATTCAGAAAATACTTGAACCCACTGTTATCAAAAGAAATAGAATCGTTTAAAAATTGAACATACCCGAGGTTTCCTATTTTGGGGACCCCTGGTTGCACCCGTGGGTTGCTCTTGCGGTCAAAATACAAAACTTAAACTCGTCAAATTGCATTCAAATCGGACTAAGGATTCAGAAGTTACAGATCTATATCCCACTATTTTCTTTACCACCGTGTGGCGTAGGTATAAACAACTTCATTTTCATAAAATTCGGTATTAACCATCCTGCTAATCGGAAAATTTTTAAATTTATGTTTTGGCTTTGATAGTACAAGAGTGTCTGCGAAAAGAGACACTCCAGAGTATAAAAAACTAATCCCAATTTCCTTTTTAAAAAATTCGGTTCCAGAATTTCGTGAATGTGGGTTTTGAAATATTATTGAGCTATGTCTGTCTCTGTAAAACACCCTCACGTCCAAAATACATAAGCGAAAATAATTAAATGGGTACCAAAATTTATATAGTTGTTCTAAGTAGTTTTGTATTGAAAATCACCAAAATCAGATTGGTAGAACATTTTTTTAATTTTCACATGTTTTTTGTGACTTCGGGTAAATTCATTGTTGAGAATACTATGAAATTTGTCTCTAACTATTTATATGATAAAAGGATAAATTGTGTTGAAAATAGTAAGAATTGATCCATAATTTATCCTAGGCACCATATAAATTTCTTGCCTAAATATGGTACTATATAAATGCCCATAAAATTGCAGTATCCATACAAAATTCAGCACAACTAAGTTTCGTGCAAAGAGAAATTTTTTTTGGATCGGGCACGATTTGACCATAACTTCCGTATAAAGTTCGCTAACGAAAATGACTTAAATTTCGAATGAACTCAACCAATTTTGATGAAATTTTCAGTGAATATGCAGAATAGATCAGCAGGTAACACTGTAAAGTCAGATTTTTGATATTCGTTCTGTGGGCGGAGGAGTGTGTAAAAATCAAATACCATATTTTTACTAACAACGTTCAAACAATGACAATTTTCATTTCGGTACTTAACATCATTCTAAAAATGTTAATTCAGAGTGGTGTACTCTGAAGTGAATGATTTATTGTAAGCGAAGAAAGAAAACATTCCAACACATGTCCGGTTCTATTATAGTTCTTTTATATTGTCAATCGATGATAAACAATTTTGTTTACTCTTACATATTAGGTGCATGAATAAAAAATGTTCATACGAAATCTATTAAAAAAAATAATATTTCGAATAACTCTGCACATTTCACTTTTAATAAAAAAAAATAACGGTTTTATTCAAATAAAATTTGTTTTCGAAAAGGCATCTACGGGAAGAGAACGAGAATCACGACTTCAGAAAATGCATCGCAGTGCATCTTCATCGAGTGCTGCAGAGACACCTCAACATCATATCGAAAGACTAGAAGCCAATCGCTACCGAATGGGAAGCTCCAGGAATCACAAGGAAATACTGATTGGCGCAGTGAGCAAACATTGCTGAAGTTCCCCGGGAATGTGCTGCTCGAACGGTAAAGTTATTCTGCCACCAGTTATTGAGCCGCCAGAGCTTCTTCTAAGCTACATTTCCGGCGCCAATCCTATAACTCATACTTTCAAATGACGTCGGCGTCATGCCCACCTTTAAAGTTGAAGACCAAATGTACCACAGAATTGGATCATTGCTCCCTCTTCTCAATAATTATGCGAAATTCCTTCAAATTTATTTCACTGGAAATGAAGCTACAGAAGCCGAACCCTATCATCGAATGTTCGATGCATTTGCTGCAATACACTTCTGCCGAAACATTCTCCAAACAATTGTTGGACATCGGAATTGGAAAAATTCCAATTGATCCCACAACAAATTAGATTTCTAGCCTTTGTCTACAATGTATTTCCAAGTCTTACAACCAACTACAAAAATTCGGATTGGCTGTGGGAACATGCAATTTTGGTACCAACAAATTATGATGTTAACTAGCTCAATCAGCAAATACAATTGAAATTGCCTGGCGAAACAATAAAATACAAATCGATTGACACAGTAATGGACGAAGTACAAGCCGTCGATTATCCTACTGAATTTTTGAATGTATTGGAACCAGCCGGACTGCCAGCACATGTATTAACATTGAAGGTTGGATCACCGACTTTATCCGACACTGTATATTATAATCGAGATCGAGATGCAATATAAAACAGATGTTTTCTAAGGGCCAGCAACGCGGACCGGGTTCAGCTAAATATCGCTATCTGGTTGAAATTTGACATGCATAATCCCCATGAAGAGCGGTCTATAATTGATTATAGGTGGAGAGTATTTAAGAATATATTATTTTAACTAGTTTTTAATGTCATTTACATCATATTTATGCTTATAAAACGAATCACTGTATGTCGTCAAGATAGCACAGAGAGAATTGAAAGCTGGTTTACTGTAGGTACGTATACGGATATTCTCAGCTCATATCATGTATAACTTCAGCCAGTGCAATGGCTTTCTGATGACCGAAATTTCAGCCTGGATACCGCTGCATCGATCCTGAGCCTGATACCGAAAACGAGGAATATGAAAATATCATTCGGTCATGCCGCAAACTTATATCCATTTGTATACATATATCTCGAAGATGTCTGGTGTTCCCAGATACCAATGCTCCCACAGTACTGAGCATGATAACCGAATTCAGAGCCAACTGTTAGGTAATAAGGTCGTAAAGCTACTTTCTTTTTTTAATTACCCCGGAAACTGTGTTTACTTATTTTGAAAAATCATTGTTTCTAGTATTAAATAAAATATCAAAAAATTTTATTGAAGTGACAAATAATATAAGTAAATTTTATTATAATATTCCAAATAAAACTTAATATAAATATTTTCTTAAGAAAGAAGAAAAAAAAAGATGAAACAATCTTCTTTTTAAAGGAACTTGTTTCCCCGTTTCGGTAAATCTTAAAGAGCTTAAACCACTTAAAGTTGATGAATTTTTAATAGAAGTGACTTTGCTAGAAACAACAAAAAGGGAACGTAACAAAGAACATCAGCAACATCATCATCAGCATCATGAACATCAATTTAGAAACAAGTTAACAAACAAGAAAAAGACAGAGAAACTTTTACCTTGAAATGAAAAATTTCATAATTTTTTATTTTGGCGTGTGTATTTGTTAATATAAGACTAAGATATTCACTTACATTAACCAAAGTCAAAATTGGAGGACTAAACAAACATACACATTTAGTTACTCATACGCCTACATCTACTGCTTCTTTGTTTAGACATACATACTATAATCACATTTGACTAAGGAGAGACAAGCTCGAATAAAATATGTATACGAGATCGGACTGAAAAGTGTACTGTTGCCCAAAACAAAAGTGTCCTAATATCATAAAAGAACTGGTTTTGAAAATATATTTTTCCACGTTCATAGAAATCATGTAATTGATGCTAAGTTTTCCGAATATTGGGAGGATGTTAGTGCCAATTTTTTAAGCACAAATTAAACTAGTAAATTTAAATTAAATCTACAAAGAACACATCAGTTTCCTTACAGTATATGATTATAAAACCAATACAATACATTTTAGATGGAATTTCTGGGAGTCTTAAAAATGCTATTTATACCTTCACTACTTCAGTTTGATTTCAAAAAATCTTTCGAATTGACGTCCTACATATCCCACAACACTTCCACTCGAACTTTCTCGCATACATTCTAAAATGATGATGATGAACCAAAACAAAACAAAAGCGCTTTTAAAGTACCAAGATAAATTACATTAAATTTACAACAACTTTTGTAATGTCACCAAAAAAAATAATAACAATGGCAACGACAACAAACAAATTTTGTTATTTTTTTCCAGTCTCGTTTTTTCAAGTGGATTTTCTTTCTATATATAGAATATGTATGTTTCATTAAGGTGGCTCTTATTTGGCACTTTCTAGTCATATGAAAACCAAATGCAAAAATTTTCAGAAAATTAGCTAAATCTTAAATTTCGAATTTTTTAAACATTTTGCTATCTAAAGTATGCAAACTGAAAATGATCATCTATAAATATTTTTAATGACTTCTTTTACAATTTTCATATGCGAATATAGCGGTATTATTTGTATTGTAAGTGCGAGGCACGCCCAAAGCACGTCAAACAAAAATCAAAGAACTGGAGTAGGGTGGGTAAAAATGTTGAAAATTTAATTTTCAAATTCGGATATCTCCTAAGAGATAATTGATAGATAAAAGAGAACCCTGAGGTTAAAATTCAAAGCTTAAACTCGACAGCACTCACCGTTTTGAAATTGTAAATTTATTTCACTATTTTTATACCCACCACCATTACAAGTGGTGAATGGAGGTATATATAAATTTATCATTCCGTGTGCAACATTGAGAAATATTCATCCGAAATCCAACAAAGTATACATATTGATTCTTATGAAATTCGAAGTCGACTGAGCTATGTCTGCCTGTCTGCCCGTCTATCTGTCTGTGTAAAATACTCTCACGTCCAAAATACATAAGCGAAATTTATAAAATGTACACCAGAATGTTTATAATTTTTCTACGCAGTTTGGCATTAAAAATCAGCAACATCGAATAAGTAGAACCCGGGTTACGGATCAAAATGTAAGACAACCTCTAAAAATATTGATAATTTTCACAAGTCTGTTGTGAATTTGGGTATATTCGTTAAGAGAATACCATACATTTTTTTCTTAGCGAAATATGGTGCTATGGTATATACATGTCCATAGAATTCCAGTACCCATACAAAATTCAGCACAACTAAGTTTCGTAGAAAGATAAATCGCTAGACCAATTTTTTTTTCTATCGGGCACTATTTGACCTTAGCCGCCACGTAAAGTTCACTTCCGAAAATCTCTTGAATACACATATATATCTTATATATATCGCTACCGGCTTGAAATTCAACATGCGTAATTCCCATGTACATACAAATCACTGTAGGGAACTTTATGACTATAACGGTTCATATTTGACTATAGCTCCCACATTAAGTTCATTTCCGAAAACCACCATAGCTCTCATATAAGGACCATTTCCGAAAAACACATTAACATTTATAAATATTTTGAATATATCGATATCGAACTACTTAAAATTGTATAGAGATCAATTGTTGTATCCAAAAATCATACTACTGGGTCTTGTGAGTATCGGTCTATATTTTACCATAGCACCCATATTAGGTCCACTTCCGATAGTTACTTTAATACCCATTAATCTCTTGTAAATAAAGTAATTGAGATAAAATTCAAGCTAATTAGGCCTTAAATACATAAAAATCACTTTAAAATATTTAATGACGATCGGTCCTAAATATATTTGTTTACCCTTTTTATACCCTTTACCATGAATAGCAAGGGTTACATCAGTTTGTCATTCCGTTTGTAGTTCCTACATTTTTCATTTGCGATCCCACAAAGTATATATATTCTAGTCGATATAGCCATGTCCGTCTGTATGTTGAAATCAACTTTCCGTAGCCTCCAATTAACTTACAAACATAATTTATACATCAATACATCGGGAATTCTCCCGGCTCTGTCGCTATGTAAAATCGTAGACCTTATCTTTCACGTGGCCTCAAAGGAAGAAGTCTCAAGGTGGTAAATCACAAGATATCGGTGGCCAATTGTGCTCACCTCTTCGAGAGATAACATGGTCCGGAAACTTTTCCCATAAAAGAGCAATGGTTTCGTTGCTTGTGTGGCACGTAGCGCCGTCTTATTGAAAGTAAACGTTGTCCAGATCAATATCATCCAACTCCGACCATAAGAAATTATTAATCATCTCTCGATAGCGCAAATCATTCACCGTAACTGTTGATCCAACCTCATTTTCGAAAAAGTAAGGTCCAATGACCCCGCCGGACTAGTTCTCAGTTGTTCTTAAGCTATGTGCACGAATTTGATTCTTCACATCACTAACTTGTCCCAACAGCTTGAATTTTTCCACCAATTTCTGTATTGCGATCCGACAAGGTGCTTTACGACGACCCAAAAATGCTTTAGTTTTGCAAACTAGGACTGCAAGATTTTCACCATTTTTGTAGTGAGTTTTAATAATTGTAAACGCGTTGTTGAAGAGTGTATCGTTCCATTTTTAGTAATGGCGTAGTTTCTATTTGTCAAATGTCAAAGAATAAAAGCTTCAAAGGTAACAGCTATCGAAATACCGGACAGCTATCGAAATACCGGGTGGCGAATATATCTATATTAAATTACAATAATTTTTTTTTAATTTTTTCGAAATTTCATTTAAATTAATTCTGAAAATGTTATACTTTGGATTTGAGATCTGAATTGAATTTTGTTTTTTTTTAATTAGTTCGAAAATGTTGCTACTTTGACCTAAAACTCGAAACTTCAAATAAAATATGCAACCACGAAAAATTATCCGATTTTGCTCAAATTTTCAGCATTTGGTGGTTTGGTGATGGAGAACATTTATAGACCTTGGATGAAAATTGAAAAAATGCAAAATAAGGGCCATCCTTATGTATATAATGAAAGTGTTTTTTTTTTTGTGTATACAAGCCTGCCTGTGAGCAAACACGGTTTATATATTTATTTATGAATTTTTTATTATAATGGACCAAAGCAAAAACAGATTCACAGCAGAAAGCCAGCAAAAAACTAAACGTAACTGTTGTTCAGAAGAGATTAAGTTTAAAGGATTAAACAAAATATGGGGAATTATGTTAAAAGTAACTTATTTAAAATTGTCTGACAGAGCTTATATTCACTGAATATTAGTAATTATATCACAACTGGTATCGTTGACCATATGGTAGCAAAATTTAATTTGTATAAAAATAATTTTAATATGTTCATGTACACAAGAATTGTAACACCGAATTTTATAAAGACCACTTCAGAGAAATACATAAACCTAAATAAAAAACTTATAAATATCGATATCGATCGAAAATTTTCCACAGATGTATTAAATATATGTATACATAAATAGCTACGCACACAATTTTTCGACAATCGCTCCTTAATAGATTACCTTCCATATAAGGATGACATCCAAGTTATACGTCACGCATAAATATTGATTGTTTAAAGTACTCAGAAAAAACATATTCGTTATCACAACAGAATTTTTCACCAATCGATTATATCGGTTCCATCTACAAGCTCAGAAAATTGTCCTTACACAAAGGATATTGCCATTTCCCAAAAGCTATTCCTTAAATATGAGCCATTGCACGATTAGGAGCATATATATAATTCAGAAATAGGGGAAGAGGTCATGTAAATTTAGGGATATATTTACGTCATTGTGAATATTTTTATAACTAATTGCCTAATTTTAATAAACATAGTCTTTTATTAATCCTTAAAATATTAGTTTTTTCTAATGTATTACTCAATATATCATTTTTATCAGAAAAAAGATAATTAGCATGGTTATTGTCCTTTGAAGAAGGACATGTTTTCACAAAAGTTAGTTTATACTAGATCTTTCAAAAAAACCGATGAATATACATATATAAATAGTTCAAATAGTTCACCCATATATAAGTCCTGGAATCAGGTATATCTGCAATTATCTGTATGCTGAGGTAAATTATTAGCGTATAGTGAGAACATAAGTGGTTCAAGAATTGATCCACGTGGCACGCCTCGTTTAAATTTCAGTGGTTTGAAATATACATTATTTAGGATAACTGATTGGGTGCGATCCATTAGTTAAGAAAAAAGGAGTTTTATGGATGTTATTGAGAAGTTAAAGGGGTGTTTCAGTTTGGTGCATAACGTGGTGTGGTTTACTGTGCCAAATTCCTTCGAGTGATCCAATAGTATTAGAAAGTTCAGTTTACCAGAATCAAGCTCACATCGTAAGTTTTCAGCTACATGAATTAGAGCAGATACACAGCTATTTAGTGTTATTGTTACATATAGGTACATTTCCAGAAAATTGGCAATTATTATTTTTTGGTAATGATGGAATTTTGGTGAAAATCTCGTTTAATTAAATCCGGTTTAATCCGGATTCACAGCTAAATAATTATCGTTATCTTTACTTCACAGAAAAAAATGGTAACAGGTTCTAAGTAATTAATTTTTTTTTTTTTTAAAATGTGATTTAAATTTTCAATTATTAATTTTATTTAATATGTTTTTTTTAATACTCATATCAACAATTTATTTCGGATATTTATTAACAATTTCAGTTGTTAAAATTCAATGGGAATATTATATTAGGTCTGTTCAGTTACTTTCCCAGTAAATACTTGCAACGAGAGAATAAAATCAAAATATACAAAATTACTCTCTTAAATTCTCAAAAATAGTAAAAAGTAAATGAACGCTTTTCCAGTAACAAAAAATTTATACACACAATTTTCATATTTTTTCCTTTTAAAATGTATAAATATTCACATTTTCTTCAATTTTATTTTTTTCACCACAAAAATAAAATTGTAAATAAATAAACAATAACACAAAACATATGAAATATAAGCTGCTAACTATTACGAGTTCAAAATAGAACTTGTAATAGTTTGCAACGAGAGAACACTCTCTAAAATTTATGCGCTCTTGATTTTTTCTCTACTTGCTAGTTTTTTGAGTTAATGAACGCTTTTCCAGTAACAATTGTTACTAACTAGTAACAACTTTTAGTTATTGAACAGAGCTATTGAAAGTAACAAAAATAAATGTGTCAAAAAAAATTAAAATTAAAGAAAAATATACACATATGTTTGGTTTATAAAAAATATGTTTTCTTTTATAAATTATGAAGAATTTGGAGTTTCTGCATGGTAAGTTGAATATGAATCTATAATCTATCGCTGTAGGCCAAACAATTGCTCATTAATTTTATATATAAAACTTTTTTTCAACAGGATTTCAAGTGAACTTTTTTCGTCATCAAATGCGTCGAGTGTAAAAAGACCTCATTCAAGAAAAATACTGGAGGAACAATCTGTATAACCATTCGTATAGGGAGATATTGGTCATGGTATTAGCTCAAAAGGTGAGAAAATGGATATATACCAGCTCTTACTTTGTATTTGAAACTTATATATGTTATTATTATAATAATTTGTAAATTTGTTTATTATAATAAAAAAAAATAAAAATAAAACCATCAAATTGCATTTTTTATTAATATAAGAAAAAGCTATTGCAGATATACTATATATAATTAAATAGTAACAATACAATTATTCAGTATTACAAAACCAATTGTTACAATTTTACTATTGACTGTTAACAAATTTGTTGTTTAATTTCACAAACTCGATGTTAAAACTTATTGTTGAGAGTTAACAAATTTAAGTAACAAAAAAATTGTTTGTATCTACAAAATCGGTTGTTGGTGCCTTTTTAATTAAAAAATTAATTGTATTGACGAATATGGTAATTAATATGACAATTGATTTGTCGTAATTTTTTTCTGTGGAAAGGCAGTTTTAAATTCTAATGTTTTAAAACGTTTATATCTGGAGTAGGCCAAGTCTCTGTATTCTATGGCCTTTTTGATGTTAACCGAGAACCATGGCTTATCTTTCGTAATAACATTCTTAAGAATTAGAGGCACTGTGTCATCATATAGTTTCAGTATATTTTTATCAATAAAGGACAGTTGATCGTCTGCCGAAGTCATATAATAAATGTTTTCCCAACGTATTTTCGTACAGTTCTCATACAGTAAATTTTAATTTAAATTAAGAAAATCTCTGTAGGTATACGATGGCTTTTCAAGATGTAGCGAAAAATTATATGATAAAAATATAAGGTCATGTTTTATTATTTTCTTACCTTAATTGTATTTAATGTTTAGCATATAACATTTTTTATTAACTATTTGTTGTTCTAATGCCTTAGGATAAACAATGTTTTTGGATTTTCCATTTGGTGCATAGTCTGTGGGTTTTCGCACTCGACTAACGTCATTTGTCATTGCAAATGCTAAGCAAATAGGAAACTGCAATCAGTAAAAAAAGTTATCATCGGAATATGTCCCTTCATACTTCCCAGTTATAAAGTTCGGTTCGATTAGATTGTTCACTAATTTCCTTACTGTAAGTCGAGTACCATTTGTCGTGGTGTATTAAAATAGATCTTAGCGGTTTAGCCTGAAACACACAAACAAACACATTCACATTTATATATGGGGGATTTAATGTAAAGTAAACCAACTTCCGATCGGGATGATTTTACACCAAGGTTAGTCCTATTTTATTTTTTAACAAAATCGGTCAAGAACTCTCAGAGTTAAAGGTGGTCAAAATATTACATTTTAGCCAAACAGGTGTTTTTTTCTCATCCATAGCTGCTATAGCTTCCCTTATACAAGGTGGCGCAAAAGTAAACTTCCGATGTTTTTTGGCTGTAATTAAAAAAAAAATTAAATACTTTGATTCTTCTTTTGGATTATTTTTATTTGGTCTTTTAATTTTTTTTGCATCAAGTCGAGAATATGATCATTTGAGCCCTTTTTATGGCATTTTCCATCACTTTGGCCAAAACTTCCGGCGATAGGTCCTCACATTCTTGACGAATATTGTCTTTAAGAGCTGCACGGATATTGTCTTTAAGAGTCTGAGGCTTGTTGACATAAACCCGCGACTTCAAAAAGCCCCACAAAAAGAAGTCTGGAGCGGTCAAATCAGGCGATCTTGCTGGCCAGTGTAAATCGGCAAAACGGGAGATTAAGCGCCCGGGAAATGCATCCTTCAGCATATCGGTTGTGGCACTTGCAGTGTGTACCGTTGCACCGTCCTGTTGGAACCACATGTTTTCCAATCCCAATTCACCAAGTTGCGGCAAAAAGAACTCGTTGATCATTGCTCTGTAGCGATCACCATTCACAGTAACCGTTTGGCCCGCGACGTCTTCGAAGAAAAAAGGTCCGATGACTCCTCCAGCGAAAACAGCACACCATACAGTGACTTTGAGCGGGTGTAATGGCTCTTCGTGGATTACACGCGGATTTTCAGTGCCCCAGAAGGGTAAATTTTGCTTATTTACGTACCCGCTAAGATGGAAATGGGCCTCATCACTCATGATTATTTTTGTTGAAAAATCATCTTCCTCTTGGTGGTGATTAAGGATGGCTTGAGCGTATGTTAGACGCGATTGGTGGTCAGCAGCTAACAGCTGATGCACCGTCTGGACTTTGTACGGAAACATCTTCAAATCTTGTACCAAAATTCGCTGTAAAGACCGTCGACTGATACCCATTTGCGTGGCACGTCGTCTGGTCGATGTCGACGACGCTTCCCTGACATCCTCGGCTACAGCAGCAATATTCTCTGCAGAACGGCTACTCCGGGGTCTGCCACGCATGGCAGCATCTCATGTTGTGCCAGTCTCTTCGAGGCGAGTGGCTAAACGTCGCAGTGTTTCACCAGTAGGCGTTGGACGGCCAGGAAATCTGCGACGAAATTCACGTTGTGCCAAAATCACCGACCGATTATTGGTCAAATAAATAGTCAGCAATATTCCGCGTTCTGGAGCAGTGTAGCGTAACATTGTTTATTAACGTGTATTTCGCATGTGTTTACTACACAAATGTCAAAGCAGAACTGACATTAGGGGCCAATCGCAAAATTTATAGCATTTTCTGATAGGAGGACTACTTTTGCGCCACCTTGTACATATAATATTACATATAAGCATTTACTTATGACGGCCAATATTGAAAAATAAAGGCAGATCTATGAACACCTAATCACCAAACCACCAACGATATATGGACACCAACATTTTTGTCCTTATTTGTTGACCTGTGTTGTGTGTATCTTATGACGAAAACTACAATATATATATAATCTCAGTTTTCGTGTTAAGTAATTAACATAATACACAGCAGGGCGCACACATAACACTCTAACAGGATGATAATGGATAATAATAGTACGCGTTACAATAATAGAATTAAGGTATTAAAATCGCTACCACATGAATGATGCAAAACGCACAAAACATACATATGATACTTGCACTGAAATACAAAGAAAAGAATTATTGTCACATTTGCTGAAAGCTAAAGTAGATTTACTGACACAAATACTATTTTACTAAGTATATCCCCCAAAAGTATACTCGTACATATGTAAATCTATAATATTTATAATTGTACTACTGAAAGTGTAAAAGATGCTAAACGTATTATAAAGAACAAAAAATATATTACAAATGATTTATGTTGGGATTAAATTGAAATTGATTTTTTTCACTACACGTCGCAATATTGTACATATTTTCTTTTTGTGAAGAAAGAACAAATATTGAAATGAATGTGCAAACAAATTGTAAGAGCGAAGGCCATTTCAATACTTTATTCACTGATTTACATAATACATTAAGACAAAATCAATAAATATTTAAATAGGAATGAAAAGAGCAAATAAAGTAAAAAAAAACACACACCCTTTCAATTGATCTTATTTACCCACATACATACAAATATTTATTGAAAATTTCCTTTCGGTGTGAGGATTTTCTTTATTTTCTTTTAAGTGTTTACTTGCCTTTGTGTATATTAATTAGTACTATGGTTTTCACACTTTAATTTTTTTGTTGTCCTTCAACATGCTATGAAATGTCAATATGTAAAAAAACAACACAGAATTTGTAATCTTTAAAATAAAAATTAATTGATTCATTTATAGTAGATTTGTGGTATTATGAGTTTTGTATAAAAATTACATTGGTTTTTTTTTCTTTCAAGTCGCATTGGTAAAATCAGAATAAAAATGTTTTAAAGTTGTTGTTATAAAAGTAAACAGAAGCTAAAATTCACATAAAAAATATAATTTCACTAACTAATAGAGAAAAGAATAAAGAATTAAGTTAAATTTGTGTGAATATTCGGCAAATGTTGTATCAGTTGTTTAATCTAGAGTTTTAAAAAAACCGAAGAATTTCAAAACCGCTCTTTCGGTTTTAAAAAAGTGAAAACCGATCTGTTTCGTTTTTTTCGGTTTTATGGTAATTTATTAAATAGTAATTGTTATAGAAACAAAATCAGTTGATAATATCGGAAGATAAAGAGGATAAAGGACAATTGGTACTCTCTCTTTTAATGATACTTTTTTAATATATTAAGGGCCATTATTACAACTTGCCTTTATGTTCGTAATAGTAAAAGGTAACATTTAGTAATAGAAAAAGGTATCTTTAAAGTTACCTTTTACTATTACGAACATAAAGGTAAGTTGTAATAATGGCCCTAAATTAGTTAGCTTATATACATTAAAGTTGGCTAGTATGCTTCATAATAAAGAAATAATCAAGAATAGGGTGCTCAATGGTGTTATGGTACCAAAAATGGAGAAGTAGACTAAGAAGTACTTTTTCGTTCCTCAAATAGTACTTTTTGAATTTCCTTTAATATTGAACCAAGAATCAGGAAATTATAAGTTCCTAAATTTTATTTACTATGAGTCAATGGAGAAAACCTGGTACTATTTAATAATGCTAAAACCTTGGTATCGTTCTGGGTAGGTATTTGATTATATTTTCATGGACTTCTAAGAGCATTAGATCACTGAGCTCTTCGAATTTATTCATTATTTGTATTTTTACTGGGGGTTCCAAATTATAAGAGAGACAGATGGACATTGAAGGGTTTGGAATCCTAATTTCTTTCAGACTCAGTGATGAATATAGTGTATTATGTAAACTTAGGTAACAGTTACTAAACGGTCAGTCAAGCTAAGTTACTATTGTATATCTGGCTAGGATATTCCCATGTAATATAATCACTGTTTGGAATGTAAACCACATCCAGTCTTGACGATGATGAAGGACATGCCTAAATGAGATGGCGCGATATTCAACAATTTTGAGACCAATTATGTAGCTGATGCAATAGCGATGACAGACGGTCAAATGAGTATGCATGTACTATTAAAAAACCTCAGTGACCTAGTGCCGATTATCACTGGGCTTCGTATGATTTATGTGGAGGCTTTCATAACCAGGAGGATTAATTTATACCGTTTGTTCTTCAATGACTCAGATGCTTGATCACCTTTTCTCTTCTATTACATTCTCCTATTTGGCTTATACTTCTCTTTCAACTATATTTTGTCTACAGTGGACGAATTATTATAAACGGTAATTATAGGACCCTAAGGACTGAGATCGAAAAAAATCTTAACATACATATATGATAATTAAAATGAAACCACTAAACTTGCAGTTTTGATTTTTTTTGTTTGATTGAAATTATTATTACAATTTACAAAAAATATTATCTTTATAGTTCTCTTTTAACAAGATTCCAATATCTCTCCACTGGTCTTAGCTTCCGGCAGTTTGGAGGACTTGCCTCTCTTGGTACCAATAACACATTATTGTTCTTGTACCACTCAAGACCTTGCCTATCACAGCACAGTGGTTTAGAAAAGTTTTTTCATGGAAACAAAATTTCACACGGTTGGAGCTAAGGTGTTTTCAAGTTGATTCGCGGTTGTTCAGCATCCTAACGCTAATGGGGGCCAGTGCGTAGCCCCTCAAATTTATCACCTCGGGTCTAAAATTTAAAAAAAAATCGCCAAAAATCCTTTTATGATCCGAATGAGCTGAAATTTAAAATATAAATAGTGCTTAAGAATATTTACAAAAAATATCCTTACGTGTGTAGGTTATCTCTATTAGTTAAAGAGATATTTAGGTTTATTTCTTTATTTTTTTTTTTTTAATTTATCTTTTTATGGTTTTTTAGAGCTGACGCGCCAACGGATTGTCGAAATTTATTTTTAAAATATCAGCTGTATTGGAGATAAAATTCTAAATAAAATAGGTATAAGTTGCTAATAGCTATCTTGTCCCTACAAAAAGTTACACGTATCCAAATTTGGAACATATAAAAATGGCCCTTTTTTTCCCAAAAAGGTCCCAAAATGTTTTCTTTTGTAGAAAAAATTTTTCTTCGGCACTATACACAATTTTTATATGATCCAGAAATAAAACTTAATGCTAAAGCGTATAAATTAAAATCTGGGACACTAAAGCTGACACAACACTTCCCAGGTCTATCCAAACTTGGACAATTTTAAAAAATAATTTTAGGTTTGAAAAAAAAAATTCTAAAAATGCAAAGCACCTCGAAGATGTTCCATATTTGTATAACCCTATATATTACTTAAACACTCACAAAGTTTTATTACTATCACACTGAAAATAACGTCACAGTAGGCACTTTTCTAAATAAACTCAGTTTTTGGAACATATTTTTCCCGGTTTAGGAATTTCGTTATTTTAAAATAAAAAATGTCAAAAAATGTAAATCCGTTGATTTAAGGACATTTCTGTATGCATTAAATCCAAATATTGTTATGTTATCTTTAACCGTTAAAATTTCACATTAATTCAAATTTTATATTTTTCTTCATGGAAAATCACCATATTATAATTTTTTAAGTTTTTAAAGTAAATGATGTCCCAAAAATTTATAAAATTATCTAATTTTACTAAAATATCAGTCTTCAAGTTACGATTTCATCAATATCAAATATTTATATTGGGAAAATTTTCTGCTTTTGGGTCCTAAATTTTTCTACAACAGTTCCTCGAGCATCAGAAACATAAAAATATTGACCTGAAATTTTCATACGTACGTTTCGTCATCAATTATGCAGCAGGTATATTTTTGTTTAAAATTTGACTTCAATTTCCGTGCTCTATCTTTGTCCTCTGTATTTTTAGCAGAGTTACTATTAGGAACTTTTTGAGCCTTGTATGTTTTTAAACCGTAATATATTTACACTTTCTAACATATATAATTTAAATTTGTTTTTAAATTTATTATGTTCCTACATATTTACTTCTCATTACATATACATGCATATCTATAAACATATTTCTCTGTCAAAATAAAAATGTATATATGTATTCCTTATAGAAAACAATCTTTTAAATTTTAACGACACATAATCATTCAAACTTCAAGATAATTTATAAATTTCTTTCCATATAACCACTTCCAATGACTTGCTTTTGACACATATTTTTTTTTTTTAGTTCAACACAAGACCGATAGCAGAAGGAACAACAAAGAAGAAAAGACACTCTAAGGAAAACTTGGAAAAAAAAAATCCACACAAAAATTAAACGGAAAGCAACAAATCGTTGGCAATAAATCAATCAATTTTTGCAAGTACTTGCGTGTAGTTTGTTTTTTCTATACTTTTTAAAAGTATTAAAGTTGCAACGAACAAGAAAATTTACTGAACAAAAAACAAGTAAGATAGAATATATGGTCAAGAGCGACCATATAATACCCTACACATATATTTGATATGAGCAAATAATGGACCGATCACAAACAAATCTAGTTGCTTGATTTCTAGGCATATAAAACTTATTTGAGTTAAATTTTATCTTGATATTATTAATTGTAAAATAGCTGCGTACTTTAACTTTTCGGAAGTGAGCCTTATATGGGAGCTATGTCTATCGTCATAAAATTAGTTGACATGACTTTTGTGGTGCAGAACTTATTTACGTTGAGTATTATTTTCCTATCAACGCTTTTAAGATATTTATGTTCGTTAAAGTGATACTCGAAAGTGATCCTTATATGGGAGCTATGATTAATTATGGACCGATCATCATGAAATATAATTCTGTATATGAAGATTGTTATAAATCGCCTTCTCTATATACAAAATTTGTAAATTAAACATTTATGACCGATAAAGTCCTATTTCTGGAGGACATTTGTATGGGGCTAGGTGTAGTAATGTACTGATTTTGACCAATTTCAATATGCTCCGTCTTTGGACAAAATATGTACATTGCGCACTAGTCAACCAGCCAGTCAAACAGACAGACGGTCATCGTTAAATCGACGTCGAAAGTGATTCCGAGTCTATCGGTATGCTTCAAAGTGAATGATAGACTACTATTTTTTTGCGTTACAAACATCAGCACAATCACATAATACCCTCCCTACTATGTGTATAAAAACTTAAACGACAATCTAACAAATTTAATGCGAAATACTAACATTTATTTTTCTTTTCTTTTTTGTGATTGTAATGGCTGGTAGCAAAATTGAGTATGTATATTTTTCATAATATTATGTACCCTATTAAATATTATTATCTATGTTAGTTTGTTTACAAATGATTGTTATACGTAAAAAATAGTTGAAAATTTAGCTAAATGTTGTATTTAGTCTGTATCATTATAGTTTGTTATTCTAGGGAATAAATTGTTAATGCAGGAAAATCGAATTTTTTTTAAGAAAATTAATTAAATCAAGTGTTGAGTTATAAACAAATTGCAGTAATTTAGCTTAAATAATTACCTATGTTTGACTGACATGCAAAACATAAATGTTTTGCTATTTCGCACCATTAGAGTTTATACATGGATATTGGCTATTAAACTGCACTTAGTTCTGAATACTTCTTTAGTTGGCCCTGGTTTTCCTGTCTTCTTTAAAGTTCCTTTATACCATTCAATCGTGAATCTCTTATATTAATAGCTGTCGAGGTCTGGCCAGACTAAAGTTATAAAATACAGTTTTTCTTTATCAAGGGAAAGGGTATATGAAATTTGGCACAGCTTAACATCTGAATTGCCTTATTTACAGATATCAGTTTATTTATGTATATAAAACACAAACAAGGTTTCTACTTATGTCCGTTATATACTCTGAAACCATCCAACTGATGAGCTCCAAACCGGTTTCATTAGAAAGGCAATTTTGTGAAGGTGGTTTTAAATACCTTAAACAATGCGTTAGGTCCATTCATGAACCAGAATTTCCGGAATTTTTTGTCCAATTTTAAAATTTGTTTATCTTGAAATTTTGTATGTAAAGCTACGTTTCCGCATACACCGTAATCGGCACCGAAAACGAAATTTCACTCATTTGCACCGAAAAAAAGTTCGTTTTAGAAATCGGCAACGAAAATTATGAACGAAACGGCACCGATCAGTAACGAAAAACCTGTCATTTGGGGCCGGAACGAAAACAATTTCAAGTGCTGAAGGAACGAAATTATTTTAATTATTATTTAATTTCAAACTAGCTAAAACCCGGTGTGCTTCGCTACCCGCATCGTAATGAAATAAAAAGTTTAGAGTTAAACAAATATATTTATTAAGTTATTAAAATCTACAGTTTTCCTTTTAAATTAATTCTTATTATATTATCTTATGGTTTACAATATACTTATGTAGTTTATCTAAAATTAGTTTCTATTTTAATAAGCAATAAATAATATTTACTTCGTACAGGAAATATGGTAATAAAAGATTCTACCTCATGTAATTTCGAATATTAGTATTTATATATACTTTCACAGGTATACTTATTTTAACTTAACATTATTGATTGATCATGATTTTTCTCCACGTATAAAATACAAATAAGCAAACAATCATACAAACAAACACACATTCACTTTTATATATATAGATAAGGGTTTCAAATGTATACAAATTTTAACATTTACTTAATATTAATAGATGATATGGCTTTCCCCATTTATAATTTGTCATCATATGTATGGGAGATGCTACGCCCACTATTGATAGTCCGCCCATTCTTTTCCTAAATATTAATATTGATGGTAGAATAACCGTACCATACATATATCTTATTGTTTCCCATATATAAATTTTTTTTAATTATTATCATATGGGACGTGCCACAAATATTTAAACAAACAGTGGAATTGCTCATGCAAAATTTGAGGACTATAGCTATTATAGTTTCCTAAATATTTGATTTTTAAAATTAACTATGTATGGGAGGTACCACGCCCACTTAAAATTTCAAAACAAAAAGTTGCCTATAGCTCCTTCAAGACATACATAAATATACTGTAAAAATTTTAAGCAAATCGGTTCAGCCGTTTAGCCGTCTATAGATCCCAAACTAATAATAATAAACATACATACATACAGACACACATTCATTTTTATATATATAGATTAAGGAAAATCAAAATGAATAAAAAAATTAATTTTCTTTATTGGAAGAGGAAAACATAATAGATTTTGTCAAAAATAATAGATTTTGTCAAAAATAATGAAATAATGGTCGCAGCAGTAACATGTTTGTACAGATGGTAGGGCTAGTAGCCTTGATATGGAAACTCCACAACGTAGACAAAACAAACGACGTGCTCAATCCTCCGATCCAACTACTGAACTACTTTACGAACTGATTTCAAGTCGCAAGCCAAAACCAGTGGATGTTTTGGAGCCCAAAATAAAGCTAAAGGACCATTTGGATCACTTTTTTGACTCAATTGCCAGTACGATGCTTTCATTTCCACCGAACTCAATTGCAAAATTGAAATTAAAAATGTCGCAGCTTGTCGGTGAGGAGAAAGTTTCCTTGGCTCAGCAGGATCAATTAAATCAAGTCCACTACATCCAACTATACGATGAAAACAATCAAATGGCTACAAATATCTCAACCAAAACAAGCTTAAACGCCTCACCAAACGAACAAACTGTCCATAATTCAAATCCAAACAATTCCCCGGAAGAGGAAGCCAGAAACAACAATGGTGTTTCTAATTAAACATTCCAATATTGGCCATATTTTAGCAATTTTCATTTAATAAAAAGCTTTTTCTTACCTTAAGGTAATGCATAATTTGTGTCTTGGTGTTATGGGTTTATGGGTTTTCTGTTCCAGGTGGTAGGTATTCCTTCCAAATCAGATTTCACAATATCCACCACGGATTCAAAAAGATTGTAATGACTTAAACGAAAATATTCTTTAAATTTCGTATCATCATCCATCAAATATCGATCAACCAAGATATTGTGTACACCTTCTCTGGGCCGGTTTTTATACATTACGTGAATATTTTTAATTTTTTTTTTTGCTTTCAATATTAACAGCAATAACACATCTTCTTCATGTTGATGCTGTACCATGTTTTATCGAATAATTTGCTTCGTTAATTTCATCGATACTATAATTTTCCATATTTTTAGTACTTCTTCAAAATGCATTTCGGTGCTCAATTTTCCACTTCCAAATGACAACTTAAAAAATAATTTCATTTCTGTTTTATGTCGCAACGCACCCAACTGAAACGAAAACAATTCAGAAACGAGACGGTGACGAACACCAACGTTTATCAGTTTTCGTTATCGGCGCCGATTACGGTGTATGCGGAAATCCTGCTTTTTTTTCTTTTTTTTCTTGTGAATATTGCCCTAAAAATTCATAAAGGCTATTCATATTGATTTTTATCCAGTATGTATATATATATAAAAATATATCATTCATTTATTGTCCTCTGTCCCAATTTGTGCCACATACACAACATGAATCAATATTAGATTTCTTTCCTTACAAAATTTACATAATATTCTTATGATTGTTATTTCATTCTTTTCAACAGTCAATTAAATTAAATTCAGAACTGCAGAAAAAACATTTCAAAGTAGTAAACAAATTCCTCTTAAAATATTTGTTCATACTTTGGAGTATGAATATTGAGAAGAAAAAAAAAAAAAAAAAAAACGAGGAAATAAAATTTATATACAACAATACATTAAATTTCCAAAAAGCAATTACGGATAATGGCTACTTGAAGAGTTTAAAAACAAAAATTTTATTGTAAAAAAAAAAACATTAAACTATTATAATGTTGAAAACAAAAAATAATAGTCAACAAAAAAGAATTCATTAAGGAAAACTTATAGTAAGTTCTAAAACATACAATAAATTATTATGTGCTGTTGCCTTTAATTTTTTCATTTCCGACAAATAACAACTTGCCATTGGGGTAGAGAGAGAAATTTAACTTAAAAGGGATTGTAGAATACATACGATTATTAGGGTCAAATATTTTTGAGATTTTTTCAGATTTTTCAGAAGCGGTTTAGAGGTTGCTCAAGTCGACTTTTTGCCAAAAATATAGTTTGTCGGCCGTTTTAAGAGTTTTCTTCATAACATTGTTAAAACCCATCTCCGATCGGAGAACGTAAAAACCAGAACAGTAATGTTATAGTTTATGAACAAAATATCATATTTGAGAAGCAACTAACAGAATTTTTGTAGATCAACTAGAGTTAATAGGTTAGATTAAGTATAATTTGCTGACGCCTGAAGATCACTTGGTTCCAAGCATGGGTTCCGTTGTGATACCTTGAGTCTATCGTACCATTTGTCCTATGTTTCTTGAACGCTGACGTTCTGCAGATATTCCCTTGTTCTAATGATGGTGTGAATCTTACTCAAATCACCCTAAGAAAGACAGCGTTTGTCACTAGGTTCAATTATCTCCTATTCATTGCCCGTGACCAGTAATAACCGCTAAAATGTTTCCTCTACGCAAATTTATCGCTAGTCATGTCCTATGCATATACATATTAAGACAGAGTCTGATTTCAAGCAAGGATTTCAATTGGATTTAATCCAATGTATGTCGTACGCTGTCTTCTTATACATAAAGTTTCTCTGAATATCATTAAAACCATTTTGGCGTTATGACACTACACCTTATTAAACTACGTTCCTGTTTACACTTACCCTGGATAAAATTTAATGTTAAAATCTACATTATTTTTCACTTTCCTGTGCAAAACTCTAGCAAAAGCAAACCTTAACAAAAATACAGCAAAGCAACCGCAATGGGTTTTATGTTGCTCATACAGTAATGTCCTTTGCAACACCTGAAAAAGTACCCAAACCCTTAGTGTGAGTATAGAATTGTTTACAAATATAAACGAAATGCAATTTAAGACTGCAGTATAAATAAATACCTAGCAAAGGGTGAGGAATCCAAAAAAAAAAAAAACAAAAACGATCTAACTTTGCGTTAAAAAATTACTTTAAAACTCTCCCAAATGTATGCTATGAAAAGAAAATAGTAAATATCATAACCTTGATACAGTGGAATCATTTCTCAAAAATTTAAAACAAATCTTAATTAATGCATTTAATGCATTTAATGCAGTAGTCGAAATTTATAAAATTTACGAATTGGTTACAAATTTGGTCTTTATAAATCACAGAAATTTTTTTTATTAACCTTAACCACCATAAGTGGTGACTTAAAATTGACCCATAATTGGTCATAGCTCCCATATAAGGATCACTTCCGAAAAATATATTAACCTTCATAAATATCTAAAACATACTGATATCATACCAAAGCTATACACAGATCTGTAATTTGTATCCTGTGATCATACACTGGATTTTGTGACAATCGGTCCATATTTGACCATAGCTCCAATATAACGTCCACTCCAGAAAATCACTGAAATACTCATAAATTTCTTACAAATAAAGTTTCCAAGTTGAAATTCAATACAAAAATCCCAATATATATAAAAATAGCTGTTCATTGGTTCATAATTGGTCATAGCCTTCATAACAAAGTTACTACCGAAAAACACATTAACCTACACAATTATCTATACTGAAGAAACATTCTTCACAGATCTGTAATCTGTACCCAAGTATTTTTTAGATTTTTTAAATATCGGTCCATAATTCGCCATGACTCCCATATGAAATCCACTTCTGATAATCTCTATACTACCCATAAAACTCTTATTTAAATTGAATTAGAAATAGACCTCAAATACATAGAAATAATGTTAAAATATTTTATGGCGATATAACCATAATAGCTCCAATATAAGGTCTACATTCCTTATGAGATTCTAAGTCGATTGAGTGACATGACTCATGTCTGTGTAAAACATTATCACTTCCGAAATACAAAACAAACCACAAAAATGTTTATCATTGTCCAATGTAGTTTGGTATTGAAAATCAGCAAAATCGGCCCAGTATCATAATTTTTTTTGCTATTTTCTTTAAAAATAATACAGATAATTCCATGAAAATGTTCCTATTTTATTTTTATGATAAACGAACAAACTTTGTAGAAAATGGAAATAACCAGTCCATGCTTTCTCCTTGTTCCATACAAATTTGTTCCCCAAATATGGCGCTATAGTATTTAAATGCCTATATAATATGCCAAAATAAGTTTAATGTAAAATAAATCACAAGACCATATTTTCGTTAGATTGGTCAATAATAGCCCCATATTAGGACCACTACTTAAAATCACTTAAATACTCATAAATCTCTTAAAATAATTGAAAAATTCATCATAAAAAACCTTCAGGTACATAAAAATCGCCGAATCACTATAACACCCATAAATTAAATTCAACCAAAATAGGCCTCAACTATAGAATTATGTCTAAATATCTTTTTCCCTTTTTAAATTTATTTTCTTTCACTTGTTTTTACTTTTTGTTGAGCCAGTCGGGTAGTGTAAACCAATTATTAGTCACTAGCTTTACCCGATACGCTTCGCTACCCCTACCGTAGTAAAATAAAAATATGTGAAATGATTTTATATAAAAAAATAAATTAATATAATTAATACCGGTATTTATTGTTTGTGTTAAATTGCATACCATGCTATTGAAAGTATAAAAAATATACTGCGATTTTAAAAAATATCCATACTTTTCTTGTGAGCAAGTTTCGATTCAGCATTTTCTTAGTCAAACTACTTTCAATGATAGGAAATTAAAATACCATAGCTATAAAAGTTCTTTAGATATTCGAAAATAACTATTTACTTTATACGTTCTGATCCACAGCATTTGCTATATATCAGTGGTACTAAATAACACATGCAAGGTATTAAGAATTGCACTATTATAATTTTCCAGATATACGATAATAAATATTTGATTTGTATGGAAGGGGCCACGTCCCTTTCTCCGTCCTCCTTAATTTTTAAATTAACAACACTCTAACATCAACGTAATTTACACAAAGTTTAATGACTCTCACAATTACAGTTCAGTTGATATTCGAAAATATCTATATACTTGGTATGTAAGATACCACTCCACTGTTCTGTACAATGGTAACAAAATAACAAAATAGCATTAGTTCAACTAGTATATATCCATATATTCAATGACAACTATTTCCTACTAAGCCGACCCCACCCTATTCAGCTAAATATCCTAAAATATAACAAAGTGATTCAGAAAAAGTAATGGAGGTCCTATAGCCGATCTCACCCATTTTTAAAGACTTTCAAAAATATTCGATAATAACTAATACAATCTAGAACATTTTCAGCCAACTACGTACCATGGTATCGAAATAAATCCTTCAAAGTTTTACGGTTCTCTAATACAGTTTACCAGATATTTAATAATATATATTTTTATTTGTATGTGACCCGCCCATTTTTAGACAAATTACATAATATTATAAAAAAAATATTTAGGACAATGACACAGCCACTAATCTTAGACAACGTTTGAAGAATATCGTAATTATAGTTTTCAAAATATTTAGAAATACCTATTTAGTTTGTATGGGAGGTGATTCACTCCCAGTTCCGATCCTTCCCATTTTTGGTTGAACTTCATGCAGTCATAAGAAATGGATTCATATGCAGATTGAAGACTTTCACAACTATAGTACTCCAGATATTTCTAATAAATAATTTACTTTGTATGAGAAGTGTCAAACCGCCTATTCGGGTCCGTTCCATTTTCGGTTAAACTTGATGCATTGACAAGAAATTGAGTCGTAAAAAGTTTGAAGATTGCTACAATTATAGTTCTCCAGATATTAGAAAATAACAATTTACTTTGTATAGGTTGTACCCATGTATACAAAGCTACCGAAGTAAATTCCGCGAAGTTTTGCGGATCTCACAATGATATTTCATCAGATATTCCATAATGAATATTTACTTTGTATGGGAGTTGCCACGCCCACTTAAAATTTCAAAATATGAAATAACCAATTGCTCCTTCCAAATACAATGGAATATACAGTAAAAATGTTGAGAGGATCGGTCCTAAAGTTTTGCCACCTATAAGATACAAACAAACAAATAAACACTCATAAATATGGATAAACAAAAAATTCCTAATTTTACTCGTTTTTAGCCCCTTGAAGGTAAACTTTTAAAAAGGTACTTTCTGAATGACATAGTTTTGTGATTACAGTGACCTTAGTTAAAAACAATTTCCTTTAAAACAAAAATTCAATGTTTAAAAATTAAGCTACCAAGTTATAAAAAAATATTGATGCTACAGAGTAAAATCGGTTAATAAAATCGGTTCAGCCGTTTAGGCGTGATTGCCAAACAAACAAACAAACTTGCAAAGACATTTATATTTTTATATGGATATAAACATTAAATTGTTGAAACGTGCACACATTCCTCTTCTAAAGGGACAACATCTGTTGATACAATGGTGGTCAAAATCAGAGGTTATATCCATTGTAAATTGTTGAATTGGATAATATTTTTAAGCATTTCAAAAAAATGGTTTTCTGCTTAAAGTTGTCTTTCTAACAATAAATTAAATAAAATAAACTAACTTAAATACTTATAATTCCAATAAGAAATACTGTATAAAGGTATTCTATTCGTTACACCAATACAGATTCTGTAATTCTCACCATATTTAGGTGGAGGATAGGATAGGCCGAATATTGTTTTCTAAGATGTTTATACTTTTTTTCTTCAGTTGTGGTGAATAAAGAAAAATTTTGAACCAATCAGATAATGCAAACCAATTGTATTACAAAAGTACAAACTCTGTTGAAAATGGCAAGAATCTGCAGTTATCTTAATTAAAAATTGCTGAATTAGATAACATGCGAAAACTAGTCTTTCTAACAAGATATTTAATACTATAACATGCATTAAAATACGCGTTGTTTCAATCCACATAATCTCTGCTACTGAATATGGATATTTTAGTGTTTATACCAATGTAGTTTCTATAATTCTCATTATATGTAGGTAGAGGCTATTTAAGAATATAAATAAACAGATGATGTATCTTTGTTTAACCAGATATCTCTGATTTACCTCCGTGATCAATGGGTTGCTCATTTTTTTATTAAATCACATAAACGTCGAACTTGTTTTTGCACTATTCCATGAATGTTAAAAAATGCGTTTTTGCTTAAACTTTTTTGAACATCATCTATCTTCATATGATATGTGGAGGTATTTCCATTTTTACAGGTTTTTCACATCTGCGCCATTTTCTTTGGATTTCCTTCTTCTCAATCATGTTCTGACATTATGTGTCTTGATCGTTTTTAATACCAAAATTGTTTATAAAACTGATAATATTTTTCAAAACATCTTTAGATAATTTTTCCACACATTTTAAATTGCATATTAAACAAATATATTACACCTCTTTTTATATGTAAACAAGATAGCTATATTCGGCTGTGCCGAATCTTATATACCCTCACCAAATTTTACTTTAAAATAATAATTGTTAATATTTTTAGGTAAACAAAATTATTTTTTTTTTCAAAATTGTTTTTCAAATTTAAAATTTTGTTTTTCAAAATTTAAAAAATAATAATTTTTTTCACAATTTTTGGCCGAATTTTTCGATTTTAAATAGCAACCGAGCCGGAGGAATTCCCGATATATTCATGTATGAATCAAGTTTGTAAGTTGTTTGGGGTCTTCAGAAAATTGATTTCAATAGACAGACAGACATACTTACTTTATAGGGTCGGAAAATTATATTGTGGAAATTACAAACGGAATGAAAAACTTATATATACCCTTCTCACGAAGGTGAAGGGTATAAAAAAAAGAAGGGCTAAACATGTTGGGAATGAAGATGGAACAATGAACTAAACCGCAATATGCATCGGTTTGTTTTGGTGGCACATTGGCTTTACTCAGCAATTTTGACTTTTTTATTATATTAATTTTATAATTACACTATCTACATACTTTTTTTCTCTCATCTATAAGCATTTTCTCCTTTTTGGCACAGATCACATGGATCAACATGAGGTTCAATTACATCTGACAGTGCATTCCGTTTTATTTGAAAACAAAAGTTATCGTACATTCTATCAAATTATGACGAACAGAGTTGCATTGTTTTCTTAAGAACTTATTTTCATATTTGTTTTGGTTTTGCTCCTTTTTGACCACTGTAAACACCAAATTCATTTTTGCGCTTTATTTTCATGTAAGATAATACTTGTGTATTGTATGTCAGTACTTATGTGAAATGTTTTCATTTCATGTTTTATTTCAGTTTCATATTGTACGAGTAAAATTTGTTCCTCCTGCTTTAGCAGTGAGTTCAACTGTTAGTAAGTGTCGAAAAGTGTAAAAATGCCAAGAAAAACAAAATATGGTCACATGCGGCAAATGAAAATATCATCAAAAGTAAATTTGTGTCATGTTGAAATGTGTTTTGCAAACAAACTAAAAGAAAAACAACAAACTAAATAAACAATCAAACAAAGAAAGGAATGAAAACGAAACAATTTTAACTTCTTTTTCTAAACAGTTTTACAAATGAAACCAAGTCAAATTGTTTTTAATGTGTCAGTTACATGAAATTTATTAAAAAGAAAACAGTTTGTGTGATTTTTTTGTTTTGTTTTAGTTTGAAACTCTGTAAGCATAAATTGCATTGATTATACACACAATAAGCGGTTTATACTTCTGTTATGTGCTAGTAAAAGTCAATTATTGACCATAAATTATGTTGCTATCGCTAGCTGACTCGTGCGACTACTGCTGCAGTTGTTTACCAAATTGATCATAAATAAACACCTGTACCAACAATCTGGCCAATAATGTATATGATTTACTGTTATGTCCTTCTTCTCCTTGTTCTTTTTCATCTTTATACACATTGATAGAACCACATGAAATCACGTAAACATACACAAGTGAAGAACACACAAATGCATAAATTCATGAAGTAATATTGAAGTTATTTTCATTGTTGTATCGGTTTCTTAATTAAAGTCATAAATTTGTAGTCATTGTACATTTTTAAATCAGCAGTTTGGTTTCAAGTTTAACAATTTTAATAAAAATGCTGGTAAAAGACAAAATGTCTGCCAAAGAAAAAGCAATCTATAATTTCTTATAGATATCACGTAGCTAGAGTCTGTATTCGGAAACCCAGAGGTCAGTTATTTTATTCTAACCCGTTGTCTGATTTTGATAAAATTTTATATGTTATACCTAAACCTGTGGCATCAGGATATTTGTCTACCCACATCAACATTAATTGGTTCTAAAATACTTATACTTATACCCTACACCACCATAGTGGGGAGGGTATATTGAATTTGTGCAGATGTTTGTAACGCCCAAAAATATTAGTCTAACACCCACCTTAAAGTATATCGAAGTTGAGGAATATGTTTTAGAAACAGTTAATACCGAAATGGGTATTGAAATAGCCGCGCAATGAAAATCATACTGGTAGCCCATGTAAGTGGTTCTACCCAGATCTACAGCTAGAAGAGACCAAGAAGGTTTTATTGATTTCCATACCCGCAATTTTCTAGAGCCACTTCTGTTCAATTATTTTAAATTTAAAAATCGACGACATTTGTTCCGCTGATTCCTCACCAAGAAATGAAGTTTCAGTAGGTTAGGCTATCAGGCGGCCGTCCAAAACCTTCGTTTGTACAGCTCACTTTCGTCCAATAATCGTTCCCTTTGTGGTACCTGAAAAGAAAATAAAAACAGAGAGAGGAAAGAAATAAAAGCAGAAGAAAGGAATTCTATAGATTTAGTAGACAAGAGGAGCAAATTTTAAGTAATGGGAGGAGTTAGAGGAGAAGATGTTGAGAGTCAGATAATGCAGACCATCATGGGACAGTTGCCGAGTCGCCATGAGGTACATTTTGCAAGTCCGGTCTTATCAACCACCTGCTGTCCCTAATAAAGGCGTCTATGCACCTTAGTTACTTCACAGATAGCCCGAAAAGGGTACCAAAGGATCTCTCACCTAAAAGTCTGGCCCGTAGATCGCCAAGTGCTGGACAATTACAAAAAAAGTGTAGAATAGTTTCTTTCTCTTTCTCATTCTTACAACTTCTGCAGAAGTCGTTATAAGGTAACCCAAGTGTTGCAGCATGGTGACCGAAAGTGAAGTAGATATGACGTGCATTTACAGTCTAACGCAGGCCATATCATCCTCGTAATAGCACAGGTGGATTCATTACCCCAACTCGTTTGGGCAAGTTCGTAATATGCGTCAGCGGAATTCCGCAGAGGGAGTCTTTCTCGTCTTCCGACAACAAGGCTCCTAATCCTGTCAAATGATCAGCAATACAATTGCCTTCATTGTCCCTGTGTCCCTATGTCCACGTACCCAATTGAGTACAACTGTCGAATGTCTCGCCAACTCATTTAAGGATTCCCGGCATTCCAGGACCATATTCGATGTTGTATAAACACCTATCAAGGACTTAATTGCAGCTCTACTGTCAGTATATACGGATATTCCTACCAGATACACTGTAACATCTGAGCCAGTTGACCGCTCTTTTGATAGCCGATACTTCGGCCTGGAGAATGCTACATCCATCTGGAAGTCTAAAAAACATTCATATTCCAAATTCAGGGATGTCTACACCACCGCCCACTCTGTCCCCTTTTTTAGACCCACCCGTATAGATGGATAGCCTCATTTCATCAACCGGGTACTTTTGACTGAAAATAAATGCAGTTTTAGTAGTTTAAAATTTGTTACAACTCTTTATTTATTTAAATATACACCAACAATAGTTCAAATATACACTCAATGTCTTTATACACGTTTATCAATTCACAGAAAAGCCGTTAAACCAAATCGTCATTGCACATTCGTAACAATATTTTTCGCACCTTCCGGGTCAATATTTATACCCTACACCACCATAGTGGGGAGGGTATAATGGATTTGTGCAGATGTTTGTAACGCCCAAAAATATTAGTCTAACACCCACCTTAAAGTATACCGATCGACTCAGAATCACTTTCTGAGTCGATTAAACGATGTCCGTTCATCCGTTCATCCGTCCGTCTGGCTGGTTGTATATGTAAACCTTGTGCGCAGAGTACAGGTCGCACTTTTGAAGTTATATTGATAAAATTTGGTACACATAGTTTCTTCGGCCTAAGGACCAAGCGTATTGAAACTGGCTGAAATCGGTCCATTATTTCATCTAGACCCCATACAAATGTTTTTATCGGTCGTAAATGTTTAATTTATATAGGTATCTATACAATTTTTTCTCCAAATAAGTTTTATATATACGGAATTCACGTCACCAAATTCTATTATGATCGGTCCATAATTAGTCATAGCTCCCATATAAGACCTGCTTCCGATAATCACTTTAACGAGCATAAATCTCCTAAAAGTGTTGGTATACACATAAAATTCAACATAAATAACTTCCATATAGACATTAAACACACGACCAAATTTCATGGTGATCGGTCCATAATCTGTCATAGCTCCCATATAAGGCCCACTTCCGAAAATCACTCACGAATATAAATTATTGAAATTTTGAAAGAAAAATGTTTTTGCTCATTTACTTAGTGTAGGGTATTATAAGGTCGGGCTTGACCGACCATACTTTCTTACTTGTTGTATGTTGCTATTGCTCGAGGGAATGTTGTAGAAAAGTTTTGAACTCAAAAGCAGAAAATTTTCCCAAAAAATTCTTGGCATGTCAAGCAATGCAGTTGCGGCAAAGGAAGCCAAACATTTATTACAAAGGGCTCTATAAATACCGAAATTTACATCAAGGAATGTTTACAAAAGAGAATGCTTTAATTCATAAGACTTATTAATGTGTCCACTTATTTTTGGCTTGATTTCGTATCCTGTCGCTATAGTAAGCAAGGTCTTGAGTGGTACAATAACAATAATTTGGTATTTGTACCAAGAGAGTCAAATTCTCCAAACTGCCTGGAGCTAAGGCATGTGAAGAGATATTGGGCTATTGTTAAAAGATAATTGAAGAGCACAAAAGAGGTGTCCAAAAGTGTGATAAATTTTAAACGGGGATGGACTATCTGTTCGAACATAGTGACCGAAAGCTCGACATTCTCCGGACACAATGATCAAAAAATTTAACCGATTGTGGATCCGGTTTCGGTCAATCCAGATTTTTAAATATTTTGGTGCAAACGTCCTAACCAGATATGTGCAGACCTATGAATAATTTGGACGAAAACTGTGACAAAATAAGGTTTTTATTGGCCTTACTTTGTTTTCCTACATATTTGTGTCAAACCATCAGTCTGCTCCTGAGTTGTGGAGCAATAATGGAAACCCCTAACTACCAGGCGAAGATGTTAGCTATCTGATATAAACAGATTCTCAAGTACATTCGATTTGATAATAGCAGTACAAGATCCGCATGACTAGTAGAAAGAAAATCGGCCGCCATAGACGACGTTCTGGTGGGTATGCGACTTCAATTACCCACTGAAAGGAATAATTTATGTTGGAAACCAAACAAACCAAGCACGTGCGGCAAATCTAGCCGAGAATGTTGTTCTGAAATTGTTGGAAAAATATTGTGGTTCTGAACAAACGATATAAGCTGATCATTTTCTTTTTCGTCATATGATTTGGCCATCATTTTGTTGACAATACGGTTGGGTTATGTAGGAACCATGCTACGAAAGAGAGGTATTGAGCATTTTATTCGGTTACCACAACAATAATGTCGCACTATGATGTTACGTCTCAAAAAATCAAAAAAGTGGTGGTTCTCATCTGGATGGAGCATTATAATATCGCCGTAGACTCATTGAAAGCAGCGCAGATGCCATTTATAATATTGGATTACAATAAGTAGAAAAAATCTCGTCTCTAAAGTGTAGCTTACCTTTTTTCCATTAATCTTGACTCCAATATATAACATATAAGTATACTTTTTAAGAAAAAAATATGATTGCAATCGGGAAACTTTAAAACTCCTTTTCTTTGGGTTGATAATGCACTTAGTTTGTAAAAAGTGCAGTAAATTAGAAAGAAGAGAGAGCTTTTAAGACGTTTCAAGGCTTATTTAAATACCTTTTTTAGAAACTGTTACAAGAGTTTTTGAAATGAAAAATCAGTTATATTTGCATTTATTGGCATTTTTACGATGAGTGCCTTGAGGCAAGCTTTGCATTAGTCATTCATGACAAGTTGGAGTATGTCAACCGAAACGATAGAAATTGTAGTTGTTTGATATCAAATAGTAATCCACATCGTTTAGAGATTACGCCTCAAATATATTAGCAGATATCTCGCAGCATGGCAAAGATTAAGTGCCTTGAACTCTTGAACATAGTTTGGACTAAAGAACAATCGTAAATTTTTAGAACAGAAACAATTTATATTAAAAAAATTACCAATTTGAGGTGATTGCAATAGCTTGCTACTGGAGAAAAGGACTTAGTAACACGCCATTCATACACATTTATCTAAATCTTAAATTTTCCTTAAAATCAAGTAAATATGCTATATTTATTTATATTTTTCTTAAAGTTCACACTAATTTAACGAGTAAAGCCATTATATAATACAATAACAAATTTCAGTTGTCCTGCCATTTAACCTTATTCAGTGTTATTAATTGTTGGGTCATTTCACAATAAACTACCCTCATATACATACATATGTATGTTTAATACATTTATTAAACACTTGGCATCTAACTGAAAAATAACTCAAGAAAGAAAAATACCAATAATGTCCATTCTCTTGCTAGAGAAAATGTAAAGACAAGAATGAAAGAGTAAAACAAAATATTATATGTTGTCACTGGAGAATACATAAAATCGTTCGTACCCATACCAAGAGATAATTATGTACAATTAGAGTACTTGGACTGACCATCTGAAACAAAAACAAATACTTGCCAGCATGTTAAGAGGAAATTGAAATATGAGTAACATCATAAAATTATTGTGGTCCTTTGTGACTGTAAGCATATTATGTAGAGCAAGTGATGAAGGGCTGTCAGTACATGGGTTTACAATGATTTTAATGAAGTCTAAGTTGTAATGAAATTATTTGTTGGCTTCAAAGTCTCCCTAATTTTGTATAAACAGTCTATTAAATATCTTCCGGAATGGCAGGGTATTTGGTATGCGGAATTGCGTATATTACTAAGATCGGAAAAATAATTCACGTTGAAACCACTGTATATTGTGAAAGTATAAATTAGTCGTGAAGTTGTTGTACAGTAAATATCACAGCAGCAACTACAATAGCCATAAAAGGCATACCCCCACAGACACAGTAATACTTTGGAATATAAAAATATAAGAAAACGGAAATATTTGGAAAACAAATTGAAGTAAATTGATAATTATGAGAGTAATGCAAAACAATTATAGGAACATGTATACACTGAAATTAATTGCCATCAGAAAAATATATACATACTCCTATATATTTTGAAATTGGCTACAGAAAGTACTAAAGTGGAACTAAATAAGACATACTTACATATATTCGCCTCAATTATTCGTTTACTTATCAATCAATTTTAAAATATCTCTATTTGCTTTTATTATTTGTCTTAACAATATATCTCTAGTGGGTTCAAAGTGATAAAAAACATAAACAAATATTTTGTGTGCTATTGTATAAAAAATTTACCTAAAACTTATTAAAAGACACATATGCCTTTTTGAGGACGCATTGTCAATATATGCCCAGAACAAATGTGAAAAACCAAAAACTTAATATTGGTATTAGGATAGTAACAATATATGTAAATAAAACAAATTTATATTATGTAAAATTAATGTTAGAATATAAAGATAAATGTGCGATAATGATGTGTAAATATTATGGAAGAACAAAAATCCAACAAAGAATTGTAAGAATAATAATCAACTTGAAATATCGGATATCATCAACATGTATGTTTTTTTAGAACACAGATTACAGTGACTTGCTAAACTAATGCCAGTTTTTAACTATTGGATTTTTCAAGATTTAATAAATTAACGTAGTTTTCACATAATTACTTGTATACAGTTACCTACCACATAAACTGACCAACCAACTAATCGCTAGTCTTCTCGGCTAAGTTACTAAGGAAGTGTTCAATGCAGTTAGGATAGAAATCGTTATATTCAACTCCCAACTGGTGTGCGGGCCTGAATATAAGACAGTGTCCGGTTATCACATACATTAGCATTGTTACCTGTCTTCTACTCTTTGACTGTACAGGCAGAAAAAAATATAGTTGTGCATGTTTACTGTAACCATTCAACATGTTTAATGAAATCATTTAAACATTCTTATAAGTTTTTTAACAATATTATAGTCAGAGTTACTATGTATATGATTGTGGTAACTATAATATGATTAATTTACGATGCATATGATTGTAGCAACCATATATATGGATACAGTATACAAGTCTATGTTTGTAACAACCTTTTATATGAAGAATAATTTTATCATAATATGTTGTTCTCAGATTATGATGAATATGGTAAGTCCTTCATCATATAAAAGGTTGTCACAAACATATACTTGTTTACTGTAACCATATATATGATTGATACAATCATGTGAATCGTAAACTAACCATATTATTGTTACCACAATCATATACATAGTAACTGTGACTATAATATTGTTAAAAATGTTGAAATGGTTACAGTAAACATGCACAACTATATTTTTTTAGCTTTTAGAGAGGTTATGTGCTCCATGTTCCGACAAGGGCATAAATGTTTAATAATTTTTAATAACAAACATCCTGTATTCCAATTATGATTTTCTTCATTAGGATGTGTTACCCTGTGGATGCCCCTGTGCTCTGGGAGTAGAAATATCCTTATTATTGACTGCTCAGCCATGTCGCTCAGATATGATTGGCAGGGCTGCTTTGGTCTTCAGAATCGGGGATTCTAACATAAAGGCGATTCGACTACCAGATTATATTACACCTACTTTCAACTAATCTGCTATATTTTTTTAGATGCCGGAATAACTGATTAAAAAACTGCACTATTGCTAAAGGATATTCAAATGCGTTGAGTTAGGGTATTCAATCGATTAACCGTTAATCGGTTAACCGATTAATTTTGGTCGGTTAACTGTTCGAATAATTTAAAATTGCCGATTTTCAAATAACAAATAAACTGATTAATTTGTGTCAATTAACCGATTAACCGAAATTTCTGTTTTTTGTACTTTATATAGAAATATTGTTTTAATCAAACAAATTTTATTTCATAACTCATGAACATTCCCATCTAGCAATAGTTTTTTGAAGTATAGCTAAAAAACTGAAACTAAGGAATTTGGAAATGTCGTTTGTCTAGAATATTCCATGATGAACTTTGTACTAATGAGTCAGAAAAAGACATTATAATATACTAAACTGAAACGAGTCTTTTATCTGAATTTAACGAAACTATTAAAAGCATTTCAAATCTAAAAAATCGCAAAAGGATTTCATATGCTTAAAAAAAACTGAACAAAGAACTGAGAAAGACTTTCTCATGCCTTAATATCGATTTCTTCAACATCTACAATCAGTGAGAGAGTTTTTTCGTAGTTAAGTTTTATTAAAACGCAAGAAAAATCATTTAAAAGGAAACCTTTTAAATTATATTCTTTTCTTAAAAAATTATTTCAGAATATCTATATAAAATCCTGAAAAACTCACATGTGTATATAAAAAGGATCTGAAATACCATTTTTTTTGCTATTATATATTTTTTTTTTGTTAAAATGCTCTAAAAAGTACAGCACATTTGTCGTTTTATTTTCAATTTAAAAATAAAATATAAATTATTCGGTTAACCGAATAATTTAAAATTAACCGATTATTAACCGATTAAATCTAAAACCCGATTAATTATTTGGTCGATTAACCGATTAATTCAGAAACCCGATTAATTGAATGCCCTACCTTGAGTATACCCCATGTGTCTTGGAGCAGTTTAAAAATTCAAACCTCTTCTTGTACACGATGTAGTAAAACTCCATGAATCTCGAGATGATATAAGAATAGCGTATTGGCATCCGCGAATTAGTGCAGATGAGATGTGGTCTACAGTCCTCTACATTAACCCTCTAATGCAAATTTCTAAATGGTTAAAAATGTTGAAAATTATTTTTTTATGTTAAATTTGGACATCTGATTTCATAAACAACATTTAAAAGTTTGTACAATCAATGGTTTACCTGCCAGGTGGGAAAAACTCAATTAGTGCCTTAAAGCACCCTTGGGGCTATAGAGATTGAAACATAGTCGGGTTTTAGTTAGTATAGTTTGTCAATTTTTTATTGAAAACAACTTTTCTAATTGTTCACCACTGAATTCAGATAATTTGAAACGTTTGTTCACTAGATCAGTCATTTCTTAAAATTGTATGTACAAAATTGCAAATCATAGCAAAGAAAAGCTAACAACAACAGTAAGTAAATAAGAAAGAAGAGAGAATCGCAAAATCTGATGTAGCCCTGGCTTCAACTATAGTGATTGTAATGGAAGACTGGTTAATAAATTAACAAAGGATAATAAATACCATACCAGAGGGTAATATTACCAATGAAAGTGAAGAACGGGATGAAGTAATTGGAGTAAGAAATAACTAAGGAAATAAGTACCTTATGCAGATCGTTAAAAAATTGGTGCTGAAAGGGCATGGGCTTGTATGATCTAAGCCGTAATATTGGTAAATACTTTCGTCTATCAAATCATAAATCTGGCTTTCAGACTAAGGTCATGGCGATTCCGGAGGTTTAAATAGTTGAAGAGGATTGAATACAAAACTCTAAACTATTTCTATAGATAGTCAATCGGGTTTTAAAAACTCTAATCTCGAAAGGTTTAACGATGTAAGTATGAAATAAACTCATACTATAATTAATTACAAACCATCATGACATTATCGGAAACGATAAGCTATACAGGATACGATCACGTATGGATACCGTCAATCTGGAAAATTCCAATCCCTTCATATTACTGTCCATCTATTCAATTCTTCTCAACAGCATTTTATATCTAGGCCTTACAATAAGTAATTAAATCTTATAATTAAACAATTATTATTCTCTCAGTGGAGAATCATATTTTGTATATTAGATAAGTGGTAAATCAGCTATACGCAGCCTTGATCTGTCTTGAGTTACTGTAAGTTGTCTTGCCAGCGGGTTCGGATGGTGGTGTAATTTTAACAAATAAGCTTCACGAGTTTTTCTAAATTCGTCCTTGACCAATGGCACATCTAAGTCTCTGTGGATGTTCTCATTTATTATGTACCATGGAGCTCCCGTCATGGTTCTAAGAATTTTGGATTGTGCCTCTGTATGAGATCTATACTGGTATTGCTTGGTGTTCTCCATAGTTGGATTCCGTATGTCCATATTGGTTTTAAGACTGTCTCATATAGGATGACTTTGCAGTTAAGGCTTAATTTCGATTGATGGTGGATGAGCCAGTGTAAGTTAGAAGCTTTTAGTTTCATGTGGAGCCGCTGGCTTCTATGTGCCGACGCCAAGTAAGATATCTAAATGAATGCCAAGGTATGTAACGCGCGATCCGATAGGTAAGACTCTAGTATTTTGTGTGTACTAAAAGGCAGTAGGCATTGAGAAGAATTTTACTACAAAAGTGCAAATTTATAGTATCTGATTAGTTCATTTATAAAAGATTCATATCATAGAGTTAGCATTAGTCGATATGAATTAACCGGTTTTTTGTAATTTTAGGGTTCACATTTTAGTCATATCAAAGTAATAAGATATTTATAAGCGGTTGTTGTAAGTACTTACTTCAAGTGACATCACAGTGTTAAACAATGAGTTAAAATCCTACTATGTAAATACTAAAGTTCTCGAGTTTAGCATATATGACCAATAAATTGATTTTCTGGAGTTGTGTATACATGGGAGCTACTCATACGTTTCAAATAAAGCAAATTTCGTTGAGTTACACAAATTAACTAAGTTGTTTTGAGTCGATTAGTGTAATTAAAAGAGTTAAATTATATCCGAATACTAAATCTCCACTTTTGACACCTACTCTTACCAACCACTTATTTTTTTAATTAAGATTAAAACATTAAATATCTGTTCTTACCACAAACCAACAGACTAATCTAAAATATATTTATGGAAAATGATGCAGTTTATTCCATTTCAATTTTAAATTAATTATTTATGTGACCTTTACTGGTTCGAGTGACAATAAATATAATAAAGTTTATAAACATAATAATATAAATGATCTCCATTATTACAATATGGATTGAAATGGCTATTTCAATCATTATTTTGTATAAATTCTTACTGTATGTTTGTTTATATATTTATGTATAAATGTAGTTGTGAATATGAATATACTCTTAGATAATATTACCAGTGTATTACTTACATACAATTAAATTTATTTATGGAAGTTTCTATATTTATATACAATATATATGACTGTCTATTGAATGTTCTGAATTTTGGTTTGTCAATCTGTTTAATTCAAATGCTTTGAACATAGAACAACAACTGTACAACAAAATCTACTACATACATAATCATTTAATTTCGTATATCGTCGTCTTGCCTACAAAAAGGCATGTATGTAGTTGTTGGACATTTTTATTGACCATTTGAGAGACGTATTCATTACAGAGCACAAGAGCTATTATGGGGATTGAGAAATTTCAAGTAAGGGAGAAAGAACTGGGTCGGTATAGTAATACCTCCTGGCGTTCTCAGGCCAAACTATTCTTTTATGACCTTTTATATTTTTTCCTTAACTTGTGTAACGTGGTTTTGTTGTCGGCTTAGGTAGTTCAGTGGAGTTCAGGGTGGACTTATGGATCCACAAGAGATAACACAACTGATTTACCCTTTCTGGGGGTCGATAATATCTTTCTTTATTGAATTAATACTTAATAAAGTTTATATATAACTACTTTGTTTTATATAATGAACTACGAACAGCTACGATAATACGCTCAGATGCAGCCGGTTCTGGTGATGTGTATCTCAGATTCTTCGGGATTGCAATAGTCGTCGGCGGTACGATGTATTGGCATGAATCACTAACTGGTAGATTGACACAATCGGCATCTATGGATTTCTGGTGATGCGGTTAGTTGGTATGGCATCGGGTGATTACTAAAACTATAACATTTTAGATAATTTATCTATAATACAGGGAAATGCACTTAACTAGGGGGAACATAGTTGGTCTGTGCTAAACAGGCGACCGAAGTCTCTGTATTGAATATTTTGCCGAAGCATCTGTCCTGAACAGTCGACCTTAGCCCCTATGCTGAACAGACGTCCGAAGTCCCTTTATTGAACAGTTGGCCGAAGTCTCTGTCTTAAACAATCGGTCGAAGCCCCTACGCAAAATATATGAGAAAAATTGTTTTCTTTTAAAATAATTTTGTTTTTGCCCATCACATTTTATCGTAAAGGCTATTTTAAGAGGGCTTTCTAGCTCTAACAGTTGATAGAGGCCATATAGTTGAACCTACATTTTCAGTTTATTTTGCACACATCACCATGGATGGTTATAGACAGTGTTCAACAACACATGCTAATTTTATATATGTATATATATATAAATATATAAAATAAATATATATATAAAAGAGATATATAAAAGAGAGAGTTACTACGCTTATAACTCAAGAACGCCTGGACCGATTTCGATGATTCGCACCAATTCGGACTGGTCTCCGGCTAAACAAGAAGAATACTTAAGAATATTTATGACAATTTTTCTTTTTGCCAAATTTTTGCGACAATAGTTATTCCAGATTCCAACAAATTTGTGTGACAATAGTTTTTGTAGCTATTTTTTTTTTTTTTTTTTTTGAAAGATGCCGAACTGGAATTCATGCAAAAAATCATTAACAATAAGTTTAGAATTGAAGGCACTTCAAATGCCCAATATTCCCCATAAAAATTATTTGTGACACTTCTCAAAAAAAAAAAAAAGATTATACCATTCATAATTTAATTGTTTTCGAAAAACAGTTTTGGATATTTTATATAACGTTTCTCATTCCGGTTCAAAATCTTCAATCAGGATTATTTCAAGCAGATTTGTTTGGCCAAATATAAAAGTGTATATTTCAACTTGGACAAAATCTAGCATCAAATATCAACAATGTAAAGTTCTACGTTACAACGAATGATTCAATTGAATAATTGGATCACTTTCAGCATTACTCGCTGGCCAGAGACGATGCAATTAAGTGATATCACTGGCAAAAGCTTTTTTAAGTGGATGGATATCGAAAAGTTAGTAAGACATGGTCAAGCTTAAGTTATGTACTGAAAGAATTGCAACAATCAGATTTCGATTTCATTCGAGATATACAGTTCGTCCAACTCTCCAATCTCCTTATAAAGAACCATTCCACGTTATATCAAAAACTAAAAAAACTTTTGTGGTTGATGTTAATGGTAAACATAAGATCGATTGAAACCAGTTTTTATTTAAAACTACGAAGCTGAAAAGGACCTTTCAAAATTCCATTATACTTCAACTTCTGAATCAAAACACAGAGTACTTAGATTTGGTAAAACCGTTCGAATCAATATCTGTCGTTATCACTGGAGGACGAGTGATGTAATTTGAAGGAAAAACAATGTTTGCGTTATTATACTTGGAGTGATTCAACGTCGAAATCAAGGCGCTGTAGTTCCTGATCATCCGGATGTACGATCTACTGAAGCTCTTGGCCGTATTTATACAGTTGATGAATGCTTTTACTTGCGACTATTGCTGGTGAATGTTCGTGGGCCGACATCATTTGAGTTACTTCGAACTGTCAATGGTGTAGTGTTGCCAACATTTCGTGCTGCATGTCAGGAGCTTAGTTTGATTGAAAACGATACGCTTTGAGACACGACAATCACTGAAGCAAATGTTTCTGCATCTCCAAGTCAAATACGCACATTATTTGCGATCTTTATTTCCACATGTTTTCCATCGAGTCCACGTGAATTGTGGAGCAAGTACAAAGATGACATGTCAGAAGGCATTTTGCATCGAGAGAATCCCCATCTTCAGATGAATGAAGATATGCACAACCAGGCTTTGGTTTTTTGTTACCTCATGTGCGGTAGTTTGTTATTCAGGTTAGGAATGCCATCATCAGATCGTCGACCAAACAACGCTTTCGAACGAGAATTGACAGCAAGTCAATTGTTTCAAACGAATGTACCTTTATTGAATCCCCAACAAAGAGAAGTTTACGATACGGTGTGGCTTGAGTAATTTTGGCTTGAATGTTTTTCACACGGTCAACTGTATGTCATATGTTCACATGTCGGAAAACCATCCGCTTTGATCGTTTTCGCAACTGACAACAAAAATTGTTTATAACAAAGTGCTTCAATGAGGGGAATACAATTCAATATCGACCAGACCGCAACCCATCCAGCAAATATTTCACAAAAAGAATCAATTGCAATAGACAATTGACCACAGATTTTCTGCAATTTGAAGGCAAAACAACGTTTGCGGGTCAGCCAGTAAAATAATAAAAACTTGAAGTCTGTTTCAGCGATTTAACATTTTAACATTGTTTGTCCATATATATTATAGAGTGTTGAATGATTTCTGTTTATAAAGGCTCAAAACCATTTAATAAACCTTGAATCTATTATCGACTAATAGTTACAAGTGGGAGCTATGACCAATTATAATCTTTATATCTACCAGTTTCCTTAAAATTATAATAAGTTTTTATATAACGGTAAAGCTGTTAAGAAAAACTTGATATCTTCAGATATTATACGCGTAATTTCACCAAATATATACCTATCAGTGTATAGTAATAAATGGTAGGACTATTTGAGCGAACAATTTCAGGTTTCAAGTCCACATACAATTTATCTGGCTATAATTATACTTATACACTATCTAAGCACATGGTTCTTTCAATTTCTTAATTAATTTCCCTTACTCGATTTTACTTCAAAATAAAATAAGGTGGACGTTTTCCCAATTATATTTATTTACACTAACAAACGTATTTGTTTGTATTTTTTACATAAGAGCAAAACTAATTATTGTTTATTGGATTTTAATTTTATCTTAATAAGACACAAGCTGATTTTCACACATTTTATGTTGTTAGACGATAAACACCATTCTAAGGGAACACACAATCCAACAAATATACATGTATGTATCTACTTACAATGCTAAGAAGTATATAGTATGGACACATGTATTTAGTTATTAAATATACTAGAGTCTTATATGAATACATACCATTTACACAGTTAATTAAAAAATTAAGCATACACCACTAGCTGTAATACTAAATGAAATCCGGCTTAATTCCACTTTTGAGTTTGTGGGCTCAAAACATTCAGAAATACCAACCGACTTCCATGTGTACTATTTCTGATTTATTCCTTTATTTACTGTACGAAAACTTTTATTGTCTACTGTGCAAATACATTCATGGTCGGTCAGCATGTTGGTCTTTTCATTTAAAAGAGTCTAAGGAAAAACCAAATGTGGAAAACTTATGACAAATTAAAGTCAAGTAATAATCGACAGTTAATAGGAAGTAATCTCTAAACAGTTATAAATACGTACTATATGATGTTTAAGAACATGATTACTAAAAGTTATTGTATCACAAGCATTCATAACAAATATTATTATGGTTATACTCAAGCGAATAATTTATAATCTTAATAACAATTTATATTTAATATTACTAAGTAATTTCTAATTTTATAAAATTTAAAAATATGTATTGTAAAAAGTGAAATTAAAACAATAATCTAAATCCCTGGTAGGCATTCATATTGTTCAGGTTACGAAGATTTTCGTCAATTTACACGTACACAATCCGAATGTAAACAATACAGCGTAAAAATACAAATATTTCATTCAATTGCTTGATGTTGTTGCAGATATTTTACACATCTAAACACACTCTACGTATGAGTGATATTTTTTTTGTTTGTATTTATTGTTAATTCGGCTGACTTTTATCCATAAGCTAGATGGAAGAATCCATGTGAACGCGGATAGCAGTCGGATTTACCATTTCTGAGATACAATTTTTACCATTTCGAATCTGGGATACAATTTTTCAATTTCAAAACGGAGGATCCAATATGGCGGCGTAAATTTTAAAATGTCATTTGATTTACATGAAAATCGGCATACGAGGGCATTCAAGATTTCTAATTTTGAACCTGAGGTAAAATGGTTTATATTCAAAATGGCGGATCCAATATGGAAGGAACTCTCCCATCTAACTGAGATATTCTTACAAAAAATTCGCACTTTTTCTTCACATAAGCCGATTCCTCATTCAAAACATTGCTGCATTCAACTTTACCAACAATAAAATTGTAAACAGCGAAAAAGATATTTCTCAAAAAGTGCAACATGCAATTGACAAATTAAACTCAAAATTCTTCATTTAACACGTTTCTGATTGTTTATATATTAATTCCTTTAGTTCCTATAAGGAGCATAGGGCGAAGCCTCAATATCTAGCTGTCTTCGCCAAGTGTGGGCAGGCTGTCCTCTCCTTCTGCTACCTTGCGGATTCCAGTCAACTCCCTCTTTGTCGAGGGATACAATTTTTATCCGTTCGTTGGAAAGTTCATTATCATCCCAGAGTCTCTGCACCACATTCTGAAACAGAAAGGCACTTGTTTGGGGGTGTGCTTTTAGCAGCTCTGGGTTGATGTTGCCAGGTCCTGGAGCCTTGTGGTGTTTAAGGGCGCTAATAGCGTTTGCTTTTTCGGTTGTAGTGTGGGAGGTTGTAGATATGTCGTCCCTTTTCCATGTGTCGAGTGCAGTTAAATATGGAGTGGGCTATGTGCACGTCCATTCGCAACATGTTGGAGTGGTGGTGTTCCCATATATCGAGCTGGGTGTTTTTCGAGGTGATGAGATCTCCATTGTTATTTTGTAACGGTTTTGAGAAACTGATGTTTTTATTAGCGACCCTTTTCGTTATCCTGTATATGTCGCGGGTTCTACCTGACTCTGCTGGAGTTTGTGCGTTTGTTTCCAGGTCTTCCGTCCATTTCCGCTTGTCTCGAGAGTATATGATTGTAAATCCATCAGATATTGAGAAATCCCCAGAATCCGGCCACCGAGTTTCAGAAAGACCGAGAAAGCCGCGTTTGTACTTGATTGTTTCCCGACAGACGTGAGCAAGTTTTGATGAATCTAAAAGCGTTCTGAAGTTCCAAATTCAAATCGTGTCCGGTGTTTGAAGGTTGTCATTAAAGGTGTTGATTGGGTATTATTTTAATTTCTTGAGGTTTCGGTAATCAGTTGGTTTCCGATGAGTAGCTGATTGGGCTTCTGCATCCGATCTTGGAACTGGAGCTGCCAGCATGGCCTCCAAGCGGGCTGACTTAGAAGCCTGACATCACGTTTATACAGTGAGCCGCTTGTTACAATATCCGACGCCTGCTTCCAGTCGCCTATAATACGAGGGACAGTCGCTGGTAGTTGTTTACTATTGGTTATTTGAAGGCGCCAATCACTCGCCTTGACGTTCCAAGTATTGAAGGCACTCAGAATTTGCTAAGAGTCCGGCGCCAACTGAAAACCCTTTGAAACTCTCCACTCGGAACCGCTGATTGTGTGCGACTGCCATGGCAGCTGCTCCGCATATCTACGGAACTTTCCACTATCCGCAACCTCGTTTTGGTGCTCAGTATCACTTTTTTATATTTTATTTAAATTTATGTTTGTTTTTTAACTATTTAGTATTTGAAAAACTTAAAAATTCTACCAAATTGTACTTTATATACTTCTTTCAGCAAACAAACAATGACTTTTATCACTTCCTAAGCAGTCGTCGTTAATTTTTTACATAAACAAAACTTGCCGTTATTTACTTTAATGTTTTCTTTATCAAATACCAACAACAAAAAATTAATTTTTTAAAGTGCCTTTTCAATTATGTTTGTGAGTTATTTGGGGGCTACGGAAAGTTGATTTTAACATACAGACGGACATACGGACATGGTTATATCGACTTTGCTATCTATAATGATCCAGAATATATATACTTTATGGGGTCGCAAATGAAAAATGTAGAAATTACAAACGGAATGACAAACTTATATATACCCTTTCCACTCATGGTGAAGGGTATAACAACTACTTTTAATAACTTTTTCTATATAACTCCTGAACTAATCGAGTCTCCGTCCAACATTTTTAGGACGAATATAGAAGACTCTCTACTACCTTCGTGCAAAAAATGTTTTTTATATCAAAATATATACTCCGAAAATTGGCATTTAACCTTTTGGAAGTAAGATTTAAAAAAGCCTTTGGAACCGTAATTTGTCTGGTAAATTTCTTTTAAATCGAATCAGAAAATAACAGTTTTCCGTGCATTTTGATATGGATTCTCCCATTACTAACATTTTATATTATGACGTGCTTTGTTTGTATTGTATTTAAAACTATTTACTTCTTAAATATGGCTTAATTTTTATTGAAGTTACGTAAATGTGTAAATAATATATAAAATAATAAACATTGGTATATAAATATTTAATTAATGTATTTGATATGTTTTGATAAAATTGAAATTAATTGTTCGTATGTGTATTACTTATTATTAAACAAGTACTATAATACTTATATACATATGTACATATGTACACTCATATCATAAATAAATGATTCAATCAAATATTTAAATAAATATATATTTGCCTATTAAATAAAACAAATTTAACATTATTATCAAGTGTATTATTTATTTAATAAAAATATATTGCAGTACTAGTGTTTTTTTAAACAGATTAAATACATATTATACAATATTGCTTCATATTAAAACGTATATGAAAATATTTACTATATTCACATGCAATTTAATAATAACTCTAGCAAAGTTTAATGGTTTGGAATACAGAATTCAATACACTCTTCAAGGCATCACAAGAGTGTTGGTTTTAAAAAAATATGAACAATAACAACTCAATCAGTAAATATTGTCAACATCATCATCATCCTTTGTAGATGGTAGAACAAAAGATTTGAAATCTTTGCAGGCTAAACATTTATTGTAACGGGTGTTTTTTGAGAGGTACATTTTAAAAAGAAGAGAAATGTTAGGGTTTATTTGCAGGAAACTCGAACAAAGTATTGAATTGTTATCAATTTGAAAAATTGATTTGTTTAAAACTACTATTTTATACAGATATATCGTAATGTCAACTTGTAAACACTATTGAGCTCCCATAAATCATTGCCAAATTTTTATAAAATCTCTTTGAAATATACACCCGTTACTCATATAAATTCATACTTCATGATACAGTGAACAGTACATGTATCTATAGTGTGAAGTAAATAACAGTATGTAGTCAGTTTGTAATTGTGTAGTTGTGTGTTAAAATTTTAACAACTCACAAACAATAGACTACGTACCAGTTTATTATATTCTAGATTTTTGTACCCGGCGTTGCACGGGTTTCCTTTTATTCCGGGCCGCTGATTATTTAGAATTTCATTTATCAATTGAAAAATAGATCTTGGTATACTACTTACAGTTTATTCTGTAGAAAACAATATAAAAGTGGATGTAAATTTGTTTCTGAAGTCTCCCGTATTCAGCATTAATAGGTAAACTTAAAAATAAATAACAAAAAAAAAAAATAAAAAAAAAATCACATGAACATGATATTTAATATAAAAACATGTGGGTTTATAAAAAAACGCTATATTTGAGTTACAAATCGTAAATTGTTAACCAAATTATTTGAAATTAAGTAAAGATATTCAAGTTTGAATATTCTTTTGTCCATAATGTGTAATATCCTACTACCATTGAAACTTGTGCAGTGACATTTCATGAACTGACTAAATTAGAAAGCAAATTAGTTGACATAAGTGCTTGTCAGAGCACAGTGGGGCAGAATCATGATATTTCGAAATAAATCTGTCATTTCTAAAGGGCTGAACTGATTGGCATGAAATTATACACTATCATAGCAGAGAAGTGCTTGTGTATACTTTTTAAAGACCGACCTCTAACACCCCTCAAGAGCGCTGCTGTCAATTTTCAAAATTGGGCACCTCAGATATGGAAAATATTAAAAACCTTTTTACTCGTTTGTCGAAAATCAAATTTAATCTATGCTTAAAGCCTTTGGTTAGGTTTATAGGAAATATAGTGGCGTGTGCAACTCATTCCTTAAAGGTATTGAGTTATACGCATTTTAAAATTCAAATTGTATCAGTTTTTTCAATATATCGAACATAATATATAACCGATTTTGTTGATCGTGAACTGTCCAGTGTTTAAATTGTCAAAAATATGGTCATACTAGGGAATATTGCAAACAACCCCCTTGTTTGCGTGGTGTGTGGATAATTGCAGGGTTCTACCCAATGCGATAAATCCAAATCCGACTCAAAATTTAAAAAAATTCAGCAAATGTGGCGGAAATCACACAGCAAATTACAGAGGACGCCCAGTATATTCCATAGTGAAAAGAACATTAACACAGAAACCTAGTATTTATACTGTGCATTCAAAGAACCTAGTTGATACCCAAAATCTCGCAAACCATGATTAATAAAGGTTCATACGCTAGTGTTCTAAGAACGAATCAAACTTTTACTCAAAACCCATCACTAGGAAATGAAAATAACCCTAATATCAATGTGGAATTTGGAGACCAATATCCCACTTCTAATTTAATGTAAACGGCTACGCCAACACAAAATCGAACACGAATATTTTTTAAGAAACCAACAAATTGATTTAGTGCTGGTTTCTGAAACCCATTTGACGTCCAGAAGTTCTTTTCGAATAAATCGATATGTAATATATGATAAGAAAGATCCCAGAAGTAGAGCATGCGGAGGCTCGGAAATTTTAATAAAAGCTCGAATCAAACACTACTTAATGTGTGATCCTTGCGAAGACTATCTTTAAGCTACCACTATCTGTCTTAAAGGTTTTCATCGAAACTTAGTGATTTCATCGATATACTCACCCCCTAGATTTTCAATTACAGAAAGTCAATATAATATATTTTTTAAATCACTAGGCCCCCGTTTCCTGTCTGCTGGCGATTATAATGCTAGTACACATTTTGGGGATTCAGAATCCTCTCTGGAGCTATCTTCAGATCACGCACCCACTATTGTTACTTTATTGAGCCCCCGAGAAATTGTATCCCCGACTGCTAATTTAGCGACGACAGGCACAAGAATTAATTAGCTCAAATATAAAAAATACCTCAGTAAATATTGCTCGGAAAACATGCCGCTAAGAAAACCAGAAAACATCTATCACTCTCTTATCAATTTCGATAAAAATCTCAAACTGGCTGCTCAACATGCTACTTAAAAAGCTCTTGGAATTTCGAAAAATTGAATCATTGAATAAATATCCAGAAAGCCTGTATGCAACCCCACAATCGGATTACTCATTATGGCGAGCCACAAAAAGTCTTAAAAGACCTGTCATATGTAAGCCCTCCCTGCGAAATTCAAGTAGTGGTTGGACAAGAAATGATACTGAAAAAGGGAATCATTTGAAGTAAAGATTTATCTCGAACTCATCAAATGAAACTATTGAGTTGCCACCTGTTGTACCCCATTTTGGAGAAGCCGTACCCCTACGTTTTGAGATTCGAGAGATCGAAAGGGCTATTATTGATTTAACATCCAAGAAAGCACATGGCATTGACAAAATCAGTAACAAGGTGCTTATGGATAGCAATAAAAATAATTATTTTTATTTTTAATGCTATATTACGCTTTGAATATTATCATCCAGAATAGAAAGTTTCATTGGTTACCATGACACCTAAGCTGGGAAAAGATCACACAAAAGTACAATCGTATAGACCAATCAGCCTATTGTATCAAAGAACATGAACAAGTTAATTGAAAATCATCATCCGAATCATCAATTTGGATTTAAAAGAAAACACAGTACTATAAAAAAAAACCCATAGACTTGCAAATATTGTAAGAAAAGCGCTTGAAGAAAAGAAATATTGTTCCGCATGATGGTTTAATATACAAATTTAATAAAAATTTACCCCCAAATACACATAAGCTATTGTAAAGCTATTTAACTGGTCGAACATTTAAGGTTAAAGAAGGAGACTTTTTAAATAGTCCCCATCCCATTGAAGCTGGAGTCCCCAAAGCCAGTATTCAGGGACTCTTCTTATATTTGATATATTCGTCTGATATGCCAACTAACAGTCGCACTCATACATCAACATTTGCTGATGATACTGCTATTATAAGCATGAAAACCCTCAAGAAGCGTCTCGTTACTTACAAAATCACATATGGGAATTAGAAAAATGCTTAAGCAATGGAAAATTAAAGTCAACGAGCAAAAATGTACACATATAACATTTACATTGCGTAGAGAATCATGCCCCCTCTATCCATATCAATAACCAAACAATAATCCAACAATCGGAAGATAAATACCTCGGAATACATCTCGATCGTCGCCTTACATGGAAGAGTCATATAGATGCTAAGTTGACTCAAATGAAATTAAAATCAATTCAAATTAATTGTCGCATTGGCAAGAACTCTACGCTTAGTTTAGATTGTAAACTTCTTTGTAACATGATCATAAAACCGATATAAAAGATCCAAAGACGCCAAAACAAGTTCTTAAGAATGATCACAGTGGCCCCCTGGTATATCAAAAACGCGAATATACACAAAGATCTAAACGTGAATCTTGTAAAAACTGAGATCACGAAACATGTAGAAAAATATTTTAAAAAACTCACTGGCCCGCAACATATTAGATAACCGTGGCCACACTCGATTAAGAAGGAGGGACACAGCAGACCTAATCCAAAGACTACAAGGAAGAATGCCTATTTAATCAAAGCAACAATGAATAAACAAATATCCGTCCGGCACTGGCTGGACTAATTAAATTATAATTATTAGATATAAGATATGAAATACTTGTTGTTAGTTCATTAAGTAATGAAGATACAATAAATAAAAAATAAAATTTCAGTTAGACAATAAACAAGAAAATCATATGAAAAAGCCTCAAAACAGTATTTTTTAATAGTCCAGAAATTATTGATTTGGAATCAGAAAATTAATTCTTTTGTATTCAAATTATAGATATTGCAAATAGAAATAGTTTGCGAATTTTTGTAGTTAACAACATTTTATTTATAATTTTAAGTCAGTATTTCATTAGTTAGAACAAAAAAATTCCGTTTTAACTGTCCAGGTATTGTCATATGAAAAAAATAATTTTGAAAGTTACAACACAACCGATTTTGTACCAAAAAAGTACCAATTGTATAAATTTTCGCTTTCGTTGTCTTTTGATTTTGGATTTACTGATGTCTATATTTTAAACTTTAAATCTGTAAATGATTTTTTTAAGAAATACAAAATTACCCGTTGTTACCCTTTTATTGCCAACTAAGACCAATTAAAAAAGTCCTTTTCAAATACATTTTTGAGTGACTCGAAGAAGTACAACAGCATTCTCAATCTTATATTCCGCTGCATATTCATTTTTTTTATTCCTCGTCTGCAGACAGTGTTATGTACTGTTTTTTGCCAAAAAGATAAAATAAAAAATTTTTGATTTATTACAGTATTGTTGAACGAGTGCGATATGTTATATGACTATAGAGAGCTAAATAGGAATTTTTTCGTTATAGAACAAACAATAATTTTTTAAGAACAAAAGGTACCAATCTTTCCCCTATTTGTCCCTCTATGTTCCAAGTTTCGAAATAAATATAGCTTATTTATGCTTCCAAATAAGAAGCTATACATGTTTTAAATTTCAATAAAATCGGTTTAGCCGTTTGGGTATCAGTGTTTATGAACTAAATGTACCAATTTTACCTTTTTATTCCTTCCCGGTCTAAGTCTTAAAAATTATATCTATATATATAAAAGTCAATGTGTGTTTGTATGTATATTTGTTTGTCTGTTTATTTGTTTGGACTTTATAGACGGCTAAACGGCTGAACCGATTTTCATGAAATCTTCACAATGTCTTCCCGTATCCCTGGAAGGAACTATAGGCTACTTTTTATTTTGAAATTTTACGTGGGCGATGTGCCACGCCCATTTATACAACATTACCTCCTATTTCAAGTCAAAAACAAAATGCGTATATTTCAAAAAGTATATCAGCTAGAGTTCCCAAATTTTGTACAAGGAACTTTAGTTTCAATATAAATATTTTGGACAAAAATGGGCAGACCAGCAATAGTGGGCGTGGCACCTCCCATAATAAGTAAATACTAAAATCTGAATGTCAGGAAAACTATAACACCTAGAGTTCCTAATTTTTGTACAAGTAACTTTAGTTTCAATATAAATGTTTTGGACAAAAAGTGGGCGGACCAACTGAAGTGGGCGTGGTACCTCCCATATGAAGTAAATACTAAAATCTGAATGTCAGGAAAACTATAACACCAAGAGTTCCCAAATTTTGTACAAGTAACTTTAGTTTCAATATGAATGTTATGAACAAAAAATGGGCGGAACAGCAAAAGTGGGCGTGGGACCTTCTATATGAAGTAAATACTAAAATCTGAATGTGAAGTAAACTATATGAGCTAGAGTTCCCAAATTTTGTACAAGTAACTTTAGTATCAATATGAATGTTTTGAACGAAAATGGGAGGACCACCGAAAGTGGGTGTGGCACCCCCCATACGTAGTAAATACTAAAATCTAAAATTCTAAGAAACTATAACAGCTAAAATTACCAAATTAAATACAAGTAACTTTAACTTCAGTACAAATGTTTTTAACAAAAATGGGCGGACCAACTAAAGTGGGCGTGGTACCTCCCATATGAAGTAAATACTATGTGATGTAAACTATAAGAGCTAGAGTTCCTAAATTTTGTACAAGTAACTTTAGTTTCAATATGAATATTTTGGATAAAAACGGGCGGTTCAGCAATAGTGGGCGTGACACCACCCATATGAAGTAAATACTAATATCCTAATATCTGGGAAACTATAACAGCTAAAATACCCAAATTTAGAACAAGTAACTTTAGATTTAATATAAATATTTTGGACAAAAATGGGTGGACCTGCAAAAGTGGGCGTGGTGCCTTCCATATGAATTAAATACCAAAATTTGCATATCATGGAAACTATAAAAGCTAGAGTTTCCAAGTTTTCCACAAGTTACATTAGTTTCAACATGAATATTTTGGCCTAAAATGGGTGGACCAGTAAAAGTGGGCGGGTCACCTCCCATATGTAGTAAATACTAAAATCTGCGTACCAAGGAAACAGCTAGAGTTTCCAATTTTTTTACAAGTAATTTATTTTCACTTGAAATATTTTGGACTAAAATGGGCGGACCAGCAAAAGAGGGAGTGGTGCCTCCTATATGAATTAAATACTAAAATTTCCATATCAGGGAAACTATACATGTTAGAGTTTCCAAATTATGTACAAGTTACTTTAGTTTCAATATGAATATTTTGGCCAAAAATAGGTGGACCAGCAAAAGTGGGAGTGGCACCTCCCATATGTAGTAAATACTAAAATCTGCGTATGAAGGAAACTATAACAGATAGAGTTTACAAATTTTGTACAAGTAATTTAAGTTTCAGTAGAAATATTTTGGATGAAAATGAGCGGACCAGCAATTGTGGGCATGTCACCTCTTATATGCAGTAAATACTAAAATCTGCATATCAGGGAAAGTATACATGTTACAGTTTCCAAATTTTTTACAAGTAACTTTAGCTTCAATATGAATATTATGACCAAAAATAGGCGGACCAGCAAACGTGGGCGTGTCACTTCCCATATGTGGTATACACTAAAATCTGCGTATCAAGGAAACTATATCAGTTAAAGTTTCCAAATTTTGTACAAGTAATTTTAGTTTCAATAGAAATATTTTTGACAAAAAACTGCATATCTGGAAAACTATAACAGATATAGTCCTCATATTAAGTATCAATATGAATATTTTGGAATTTGAAGTAAGAAATAAATAGTTCATTAATTTATTATTTTTAAATTGTATATATAGACTGAATATATTGTACATCAAAAAAATAGAATAAGAAATAATATTAAAGAAACAATGTATATTTTAATTACTAAATAAATATTTTTTTTAAACCTTTACGTAATATGCATTTTACTTCGAGGGGGTAGCAAAGCGCACCGGGTATTAGCTAGTAGCATCTATATATGAAACAAACAAACAAACAAAGACATTTATAACATATATGTATATGGATTTATCAAGATATAAAAGTGTATTCAAGTGAAAAAATTTTAGACAATATGAGTTAGTATATTATTAAAATTGAAAACTTCTTTAAGTTGTTATAATAGAAAAGAGTAATTTGAATTTTCATAATTGACATGGTAGCAGCTGCGTTAAAATAGAATCTACGTTGTGGTATTGTTTTATTTAAATATATAAAAATATACTTATGTTGTTGAAATACAATACTTTGCGCTTTACTACTTTGTGCAATTTTGTAATCATTAAAATATGAAAACAAACGAAACATTTCGCAAACGTTTGCAAAATGTTCAAAACAAATCAAGACTTTTTAAATTGTATTGAACATGAGCAAAAACAAAACAAAATCTTTTCAAGTGATAAAGAGACTAAACTAAACAATTGGCTTTTCACTCATCTGCATTATTTAGTTTACCGTTACAATCGTACATTTGAGTACAAAACAGATAGAGAAGCGTATATTTTTTTATTTTGTTTGTTTTCCTACTCTGTCCTCTATTATCTCAGAATGTTTCAATATTGCTCATATTATTTTCTTTTCTCACGTGCAAAAACAATACAAAACAAAATGAAAGTAAACGTTTCGTTTTGTTTGTTTCCGTACTCTTATTAAAACAATTAAATGTCAAGTTTTATATTTTGGCTTAGTGGGTTTTGTTAATAAATTAGTTTAATAAATAATAATTAAGGTATAATTAAGTAATTAGAAATATGTCACTGAAAATTTCAGAGGATAAATTTGCACTGAATTCATTTGCCAATGAAATAACTAGGGTCCAGGTACTACCGTTTTAAAGAACAAATTCTGCTTTATGTTTTAAGCAAGTTAAAGGTAAGTTTGTTTCATATTACTGCACAGTGGGGCAGAGTCAATATAATTTTTTACAGACCATCCCCAAAGACTCCTCATGAGAGGCGAATTTTTTGCGGTTTGTCTAAAATCAAACATTTTAATATATTCGTAAAGCTCTTGATTTTTCTACAAAAATAACGCGTTTTATCTTGTATAGTTATTGAGTAATACGCATTTGAAAATTTTACCACACATTCCTAATATTGGGGCACATGGCCGATATCATTGATATTTTCTCTGATTAAAATTTGTAAAATTATGATTTTTTTTTTTTTGGCAGAAAAAATGCTATTTTTCCTTTTCGGAGAACTGATTTCTGATACAAATGCAAGATGCACATCTGGAAATGTTCAAACGTACACACAGAGAAAAAACAATTTAAAATCAATAAAAACCATATTGAATTAATAAGAAACATTAACGAAAGTCTAGTAATGTTGAAATGTTTTATTTCAATCTGGGACAATATTAATTTAAAGTTGAAAATTATTGATTTAATGTATTTCAATATTAATCTTAAAATGTGCTAAATTGACTAAACAACTTAATTAAAAATTCTTTGTAACGAGAAGCCCTACTATTTCTATCCTTTACCATGAGGGTCAGGGGTATATGTGAGTTTTTCATTTCGTTTGTAATTGAAATTTTTTTTTTGCGACCGATGTTATTAACGGAGTCGATGTAGCCATGTTCATCTGTTGAAATTAACTTTCCGAAGCTCCCAAATAACTTACATACATTATTGATACCAACTCATGTTGCTATCTAAGATCGAGCAAATAGGTCATTAAAGGCTGAGATATAAAACAAACTTTGTTTTTTTGTTGTTTTTACTAAGTATGTTCGTAAACACTAACATACCGCATACATTGCAACAAATTAAATAAAAGCATTCAGTCTCGCACTAGCTTTTAAACAGAAAGGTTGTGTTATGTTTGTTTTTCAACAAACATACAGTCAGCATCAAAAGAATGTGTACATCTTGTTTTTACATTTACAAAATAATTTTTTCTCCAGTTCCAGTATATTTAATAAAACATTTAATTGTTTTCTTACAATATATAAACAAAAAACTAAATTAGTGCAACAGCAAAACTATCAGTAACAACAAAAACAATTTTTTTTCGTTTCAGAAAAAATTATAAACATTTAGAATTGCAATAAGATTTTTCTAGTTACATAAAAAAATATATTTTTATTCTTTATTTTTGTCTTGATTAGCATTTCTTGTGGTTCTTGCTGTTAGCCTCATCAGATTTTAAGACAGTAGCTTTTCTTGTTTAACCGCGAGAACTTTAAAACCAAAATTGGAGAAAAAAACTGCTATTGAAACAAGAGAGTAAGTCATAAAATTTAAAAATGAAGGCAAAAAACACCCCCAACAGTCACCGGACCTTAATCCCATTGAACATCTCTGAGAGCATTTGGACAGACAGACAGATCAGAAAAGAGAAATATTACTACCAAAGACTCTCTAAAGAAAATCCAGCAGGAAAAAAGGTCCAAAATCCCAACAGAGGTGACATCAAAATTAGTAGAAACAATCCCAAGGAGGCATGAAACAGTTTTAAAAGCCAGAGGATGTCAAATAATGGCTGCAAGTGGTGTGGGAAAACTCATATTTATTGATATTTTTATGAAAAAAGCCGATTATCTAAACATTCTAAAATAAAATTTGGAACCCAACGTCAGAAAATTAAATCTAGACCGAACCTGGAACTTACAACAGGACAAGGATACAAAGCATATCTCTAAACATAATAAAGAATGGTTGTTGTATCATATACGGAAACAATTGGAACACCCCCCACAGTCACCGGACTTTAATCCCATTGAACATCTCTGAGAGCATTTGGACAGACAGATCAGATAAGATAAATATTACTACCAAAGACTCTCTAAAGGAAATCCAGCAGGAAGAGTGCTCCAAAACCCTAACAGAGGTGACATCAAAATTGGTAGAAACAAAGCCAAGGAAGATTGAAATAGTTCTAAAAGCCAGAGAATGTCAAATAAAATACTAAACACGTTTTCTCTTCTAATTTCCCTAAACTGTGCACTATCTTTTGACGCGTTAAAAATTAAGTATTTTTGTTACTGTTCTTGTTGCTGTTTATTTTAAGGAGATTTATGCTCGTTAAAGTGATTATCGGAAGTAGGCCTTATATGGAAGCTATAACTAATTATGGACGGATCATAATAAAATTTGGTGACATGAATTCAGTATATATAAAACTTATTTGGAGAAAAATTTTTGTAGATACCTATATAAATTAAACATTTTTGACCGATAAAGTCCTATTTCGGGAGGACATTTGTATTGGGGCTAGGTGAAATAATGGACCGATTTCTGCCAGTTTCAATAGGCTTGGTCCTGGGGTAGAAAAAATTATATGTACCAAATTTTATCGCAATATCTTCAAGATTGCGACCTGTACTCTGCGCACAAGGTTTACATGGACAGCCAGCCAACCAGCCAGCCAGACGGACGGACGGGCATCGTTTAATCGACTCAGAAAGTGATTTTGAGTCGATTGGTATTCTTTAAGGTGGGTGTTAGACTCTCCACTATGGTGGTGTAGGGTAGAATAAATAAAAAGACGGATTAATCCAAGACGTTTGTCTTTATATCACATACATAGGACATGAAAATGAAGAGCTGTCCGAAATGGATGGTTTTAAATTTATCTGAGGAATAATCGTTAAAAAGATTTTGTGATCGACTTACTTTTATAAAACTAGTCTGTGCTATAAATTTGTCACTGCAGTCTTTGCTGGAACTATTTTATGTGTTGGCTAGAGATTTGCATGAAGACTTTTATCCCTATTTCCAACGTATCCTGGATAGATTAATATGTTTGCTCAATACCCAAGAACATGTTAGCAATTTTACCGTTGAACGTTTTTCATTTATTGCTCGGGATGTGCGTATGACAAATTCCTGGAGTTTATGTTGGAAAATATAGACCGTGAACAAGTTTATAGTGTGCAGGGCTTTGGGCGTTTATTGTTCTAGGTAATGCGCGGCGTAATTGTATCCATTGCCGGATACATTTTGAAATTTATTTTCGAATATTTGGTGGAGGATTAGAAGATAAAAACACAACAGAGCCACCTGTTGAATAATATAGTGGAATATTGTAAAATATTCAACTTATCATTCATCATACCAAGTCTCTGACCATTGTCCCAATGAAGTTGTCTCTCATGTTACAACCATTCTCTTAAATCTTATGAGGAGATTGGTCAAACCTCAGTTGTACATTCGTAAAATTGTTCTTTTATTCGTGCATGTGCCAGAGGTTTGTGTCCGCAAACACTTTTTTGAGTTAGTTGCCGATATAACCAGAATCAAGCATAAACAAATTCATTCCGCTAACGATACTCAGCAATTGAAAACCTTAGCCAGAATTGTGTTGCTGCTCAATGTCTTGGATAAACGCACAATAATACTTAGAATAAAATGTGTTTTTATTTTATTTATTTTTTCAATAAAGGCAAAAGTGGGATTAATTTTAATGAATATGGTAGGTTTATTTTACACATGAACTTCAAATCTTCTTTATTGTCAAATGCCTAATAAGGTTGACATAAAGATAAAATTAAACTACCTTGTAATCTTTTTATATCATAAATGAAACGTTTTAAATGTAGAAACAAGTTGTACAATTTCTTTTGACGCTAACTGTATTTTTGACAATATTTTTTTTAAAAACATTTTTTTCACCTATGTTTTACTAAATTTTTTTTACTTACATTTTGAGTATACTGTACTAAAAAGTATATAAGATTCGGCACAGCCGAATATAGCCCTCTTGCTTTGTTATTCATATGATTTACTTAGAAGACTTTAATGCCGTAGATTTAAATACCCATGCCATAAAGCCATATCTGTAGCCCAGGTAAATGGACTTGCCAAAATGAGTATAAATTTTTTAAATAGTTGACATGCATAAGGGCTCCAGTGTGTTTTCTGGATTTTTTCCCACAACTTTCCAAAGCCATTTATGATCTGATTTTTTGAATTAAATGTTAATGTTAACTGATTTCCTACCAAGACATGACCCCATATAATAAACGAATTTTTCTTTGGTAGTCCTTTTCATCCTTTATCTATCCATGAAAATGTATTATCGATACCTCTCACATGGCTTCACTTAGAATTGTTCTAAAGCAGCTCTGAGTATTTTTCTATCCATTCGGCTTTAATAGTATATTTTATGGTCCCTCGACCATTGTAGTAGTCAAGGGTTTAAACAAATTTGATTTTCAATTTATTTACGGTAACATTTGCCAACAAATTTAAAAATCAAATCAACTTATTCCACATGGCCAAAAATTTACTTAAAACTCTAAGCATAGCGAAGAAAAAATGTCGATACGAGGACTGAGCATTTTCGAACCCATGTACTAATATTTATTAAGATATTTGGCACATTAAATTAGAGAACTTTGCGCGAGATTTATAAAAGTCTATAGAACTCTATAGAAGAGGAGTAAGACTTAATCTACTAGATAATCTTTTTAGTTCTTTACTACTTATATTTGAATGGTGTACAATCCTCCCTCGTAAGGGGTTGTTAAAAAAAAACTCCAAAATGTCAGCTTACATAAAAACTGATGCCTCACTATACAAATCACGCGTTTCATTTTCCTCCCTCTTGTGTCGTAAAAAAACGTATTTACAAACACGCAACCAAACAAAACCATACATTTCTCATACACATGTATAAGAATATTTTAACCCGAAAAAAAATGCTGTAAAGATCCTTGTTTGTGCGTTTCTGTCTGAGTGAGTGAGTACACACATACATATAACACGTACATACGTTTATGTTTGGTGGAGGTAAATTGCTTTTGTTACAAGTGACCTGTTGTCACAAATCATATCAAGGTATTCTCATTCAATTCATATAACGCACATACGGAGATGCCAAAGGATGTGTTACATACATGTTAGATTATGGTTTTGGTTATTTCTTATGGCATATATACAAACAAACCAAAAATGTACACATTCATTAGGGTGGTCCTTATTTTACACTTTCTGAGTTTAGTATGGTTAAGCTTTTACCAAAAACTGTGTTTTTATAAGTTTAATTCATATTTCCTTATTTTAATTTTAAAATACAGACCAATACTAATACGTATATACTTTTAAATATTAAAATTAGTTCGTAAGAAAGTATAATCGATCAAGCAATATGATACCCCACACCGAGAAGATGATAATAAACTGTTTTCATTTGAAATTTATATGTGAGCTATGACTAACTGTAGACCAATCGCCATAAACTTATTTTTGTTGAATTTTATTTGAATACCAACAGTTTTATGAAATTTATACTCGTTAAAATAGATTTCGGAAGTGGGTCTTATATGGAAGTGGGTCTAATTTGGCAATTCGAGTTTGGCTTGTATATATCTTATTTCTGCTGAATTTGGTTTGGATATATATATCAGAGGTGCCCAAAAGTTCCTTATGGAAGAGCAGACCCCAATACATTTTAAGAACAAACACCAAACATTTTTATTCAATATTTTTTGTTGTAAAAACCAATATATACAAAGAAAAAAGAAAAGAAATATCGTATGACATACGATACACAAAAACAAAAACCTACATTGATGATCGCTGTCGTCAATGTTTACCAGCAAAGCATACGAACTTGTTGTTGCTTTACACTTGCGTGTATACAGTGAAGAACGACAAAAAAAAAACTAATAAGACAAACTTGTTTGTGTGTTTCGTATTGCTAGTGCTCTATGAGTGTATTAAAACACACATCCTATCCAGCAGTTCTAGGACACAGCCCCGAACTAGTAATTTTACCCATCATTTAGGTTGACAACTAGTTAAGTAACTAGCTAAGAGACTAGTTATTTTAACAGGTGCTTGTCCTAAGATTGGCCTGTTTTGATTAGAATGAGACTATCTAATAGCTGGTCTAAAGTAGTCAACGCATTGGTTTCACATAATGGTTAAATAGCGCCAGTTACCATACTAGCTACATAACTGGTAACTTGGTCAGCTACATAGCTAATTATTTTAACATATCATAGAGAGACCAATAAACGGTTGCTTGTAAACAAACCTTCCATCGACAGTTCTCCAATAGATTGCTTCTAGTGGGTAAATTAACTACTTTCTAAAGTGCAGTACAAAATAAACGTTTAAAGTGACTTTACTATACGTTACTAAGAGACAATAAAGTGACTATTGACTTAACGATGTGTTACGTGGGATATTAGTATACTTAAGCAAAAATAAAAATAAACAGTATGAGAATTATAGCAACACAATTTGTATAAAATCAGTTTGTCCAAATTACTCAAAAACGTTTAAAGTGACTGAACTCTATATTACTTGGAGACACATAAGTGACAATTGTGTTCACGCTAGATTACCTGGGATGTATAAAGTAACCAATTGTTTTTTCTCTGCACTACAAAGAGCACATAAGTCCCAAATGACCCAAAATATATAAATTTGAGTCAGCCAAGTGATAGGATTTTAGTGACAATTACTTTCTATAAGGGATACATTGACTATTTGCTTAACTGCTGGGTATAGCTAAGTGCTTTACAAAAACAAATTAGCACCAAATCTATATAAATAAGGTATTTATGTGAGTTTCAGATATTGAAATCGTATGGGGGCTATGAGAAATAATGACCCAATTCTAATAAAATTCAACAGGCTTCGTACTTGGGAAAACAGAAAAGCTTGTACCAAATTCTGTCGAATTATCTTAGAACCCAGATATAAAAAAACTCTGTTTCTAGGTATAACAAATTACAAATTCAAAGAGGCAATGTAAAATTAAATATTAGACAATAGACTAAGAAATGTTTTATTTTAATAAATAATTAAAATTTAAATGGTTTACCGATTTCAAAAAATTTTTATATTTTACATTTAATATTTCTAATTTGACACAAAACAAGAAACTTGAAATAAAATGTGCAACCACTAAACGTTATCCGATTTAGTTCAAAGATTCAGCATATGGCTTTGGAATAACGGAAAACAATTTTGAACCTTGGGAGCATCGAAAGTCCATAACGTGCAAAATAAGGGCCACGCTAATATGCAGATGTCTACACATGGGCAGACTTAAGAGTTTTTTAAGAACAATATAAAACATGTAAGAAAGAGTAGTAGGGCTTTCCCGACTATATGATACCTTACAGGCATGAGAATTATAATTATTTAATAATATTGTTACGAAATTCTACTTTCTTACTGTTTTAACGGCTGGTTTAAAGTTGTATAATGCCTCTCAACAGCAGTGCTTCTTAAACTTTAACAAATGAGTGGGTATTATTAACATTGCTATAGAACATACAACATTGAATAAAAGCTTTGAGTTGTGCATTGTTTGTATGTATGGAAACACTAAATGATTAATGCCTAACATCGAAAGTAGTATGCGAATATTCTAGTTTAAAGATCATTGTAGAAATAGAGCTTTCTAGATGGTAATACAGTGTATATAAATTGGCCGTGAGAACACCACAGATCAGTCTGATTTGAAGCATCGTTAAGTAAAGACATTGCATTGCCAATGTATACTTGTTCATTATAAAGTGTGTGTATTTCTGCGAATTTATATACGTGTATAAAGACACTGAGTGACTATTTAATTCTGTTGTTGTTGTACATTCTAAATAAATAAAGAGTTGTTACAATTTTAAACTACTAAAAGTGCTTTTATTTGCAATCAAAATTATCCGGTTTATTTAAAGGAAATAAACCTCGTTTTTAAAAGGTAAAAACGTAGCAATATTTTTCTTACTTACTTTCTTGGAAAATATGTTCTATACATTATTGTTGTTTTCGGGGTAGAATATAATTTCAAAAAAATTTTTATCTTTGGATAAATTCTCCACTACGATATGTAAAGATGTATATGTGTATGACTTGAACATTTTGAACGCGGTTTTTGTTTTTAAGAACTTTTATGTAATTTTGAAGGGAACATATCTGTCGTATATTCTCACTTAGTTATTGAACATTATAGTGTAAACAACAAAGATTTTTTTTCTTCGAAGATGTTGAATTTTGTTCCAACAAAGCTTCATATGCGGGAAATTTTGATTCACTTCATTAATTTGAAAAAACCACATCGATTGCTCACTGAAACTTATGGTGAATGTGTTCCATTGATTTCAACGTGCGAGAGATGGTTTGTTCGGTTCAGAATTGGTGATTTTGACAAGGAAGACAAAGATTGCCCAGAACAGCCAAAAAAGTTTGAAGACCAAGATTTGGAGGCATTACTCCATGAACATTGTTGTGTAACTCAACAAGAGCTTGCAAAATCATTGGGAGCAGCAGGATTTATCCAAAAGCAAGGAAATTGGGTATCATACGAATTGAAGCCAAGAGACCTAGAACGACGATTTTGCATGTCTTGAATTCTTTAATAGAACAATTTTTTACACCAAATCATTACATGCGATGAAAAATGGATCCATTACAATTACCCGAAACGTAATATATAGTGTGTGAAGTCCGCCCAATCAGCCGAATCGACACCAAAGGCAAATATCCATGGCGCTAAGGTAATTCTCTGTATTTGGTGGGTGCAAAAGGGTCCTATCTATTATGAGCAGTTAAAATCTGACCAGACTATTACAGAAAACCTGTACCGAATGCAACTGATTCGTTTGAAGATAGCATTGGTACAACGCTAGGCTACATGTTGCAATACCTGTAGAAAAGTATTTAGAATTAAGTGGCAAGTTTTGCCTTACCCACCTTATAGTCCAGACCGCTGCAAAACGTTCTCTCTGGGATACGCTTTACTTCAGAACAGAGTATCCGAAATTGGCTTGATTCATTCTTGGCTTCAAAACATGAGCAGTTCTTTTGGCTCGGAATCACTATTCTGCCAGATAGATGGGAAAAGGTCATAGCTTAAAATGGCCAATACTTTGAATAAAATAAAAGGATCGATTTTAACTTTAGACCGAAAAAAACGTTTAAGGTAAATTTTATCAAAATAACTCCAAAACTACGACCTGTGCTTTGCGCACAAGGTTTTCATGGACAACTAGCCAGACGGATGGAGAGTCAGCGTCAAGTTGACTCAGAAAGTGATACTGAGCAGATTGGCATACTTTAAAGTGAATGTTGGGAGACTATTTTAGCATGTTGCAAACATTTGCACAAACCTAAAATAGGGGTATAGGTTATAAACATACTTTTTTATATCAGTAGCTTTTATTTATTTAAAATCAATAAGATATTCATATACATGTACGACTGTAACTTCAAAAGAGTCATTCAAATAAACATTACCAATTATTACAAATATGTCCGCAGGCTCTACATCCGGTGATTTATAAATTCAATAGTTATTATGTAACTTTTGCTTTTGAAATAACTTTTCAGTTTAGCCTCCTATATATAGTTTCTTGTTAAAGCATGAGTTATGATTTTCCAACTTGAATAACAAACTGTTATTGTAATATTATGCTATACATACCCATACACATACGAGAATGGTTTCATTAAACCTGCCCCTCGTTATATGGAAAATCTCAAAAATGTTTTGTTATTGGCTATATTAAATTGTGTTCATTATCATTCATAACTAATAGTGTAAACAGTTTTGTGAAATATTGCCAAAAAAAACTGTTTATCTAAATTACAAAATTCGCACTAAATAGTTTCAGTTATAAAAGAAAAAAAAAAAATACAACCAAACAATACAAACTTAGTTTTTGGTCAGGCATATTGTGTGGTTGTTTGTGTTTGCGTAATATACAGCTTGATTTAATGCCACCTCGAAAGAACCTTTGAATATGTTTGTGAAGCAAAAAAAAAAAAAAAGGTTGTTTTATTTTTTCGGTTTTGTTACTTGCCGCACAAACATTAGTTATGAACGAATTTCTTGTTGGTTTTTTTTATTCTCCGTATGCCATAAAGCGTTAACCAGGAAATGGAGTTGTGGCAAAAAGCATAAAACGTGGCGAACAGTACATATTTGTTTTTCTCGTTTCAATGCCATTTAGAATACCAGGTGTTTTATGATGCAGAAAAGGTATAAAAATGGTAAATATGGTTAGTAGACATCATTTAGCATCGTTGATTATTTCGACAGGTACTAAGTAAATAAAATTACTTGTCTTGGCATATGAAATTCTCTGGGCTCTATAAGATATGAAAGCTCCTAATGTGAATATATTATGCGTCTAGGGAATTGTTAATAATGATCTATGTTAACACTATTTTAAAATGGTTTTCCATTATAGCAGTTAATCATGCTTTAAAGTTATGAATCCTAGAATATTTATTTATGTATGGAAGTATAGTCGATAATAAATTAAAATGAGTTAAATTATCCAAACATTAATAACTTTATTATTAATGATAATAAACCAATTTACTATTATGAAAAGTACAACTGTATATTTTATTTAAAATTATATGTTTTTTAAAAAAACGATATCCTACCAAAATTACCCAATTTTTATTTGTCTACTATAACTCATTCTAATGTGCACCGCAGGTCTCTGATACAAATCTTCAGCCATAAAGTTAAAACATGTTTTTGTGAATAACATGACACCTTATAGTATACAAATCGATTTTCATGGGACATGCAGTATGATATTCTATCAATGATCAATGCCCACTATTGTAATTAACATACTGACGGGTACATTTAAATATGATAAAACAGATTGAAATACAAAGAAATACAGTAAAGGAACAAGGAAAGCTCCCTATTGAATCGTCTACAGAGCGGTGCAAAGATCTTTAAAAAAAGATGTGGCTGAAATCATATTCAGGTATCAATCAGGAACCAGGTGCCTATTAGTCTCCTACTTTTGACCTACTATGATGGGTAAATCTGTTGGAAAGGCACTTCAAATGTTTATTAGTCACATTGAAGGACTCTCGAGCATGGAGAATATGCAATAATGACTTTCTTGGACATATACCAATTTATCCATCGAAGCGATAGCATCGGATCTACACAGTCTTACAAAAGTTTACATACCCTTAATATATTTCATCTTTATTAATAAATATTTAGTGAAAAATTATTTAATTACTTTTTTATGCTATTTCGGATTTATTGAGATAAAATAATCACAAAACTAATTTATTTTCATTAAATTCTACTAAAAAACATAAAATAATTCATTTTTTTGCATAAAACTAATTTACATACGGGATAAAAAAAACTTTTGCCATTAATTACAGCAGATAATTTATTTAGCATGGACAAAGCCAATTTTTTTGTTATTTCTTGAGTAATATTGCTCCATTCTTCCATCAACGCTTCTTTTAGTGCTGGAACTGATGTTACTTGTCGATTTTTTTTTTTCCTCGTTTTAAAATATCCCATAAATGTTCAATAACATTAAGATCAGTGGACTGCGGGGGCTGTTCCAATTTGTTTTCAACGTTATATAGAAGCCATTCCTTAACTAACTTTGATGAATGCTTCGGATCGTTGTACTGGAGAAATATTGCGTTGTCCTCCAGATCTAGAAGTTGGACGCTGGGAAGGTAGCTATCCTTTAAAACATCGATATACATGGCCTTATTCATAGTACCATCGATGAACCTGAGCTTACCGACACCATTTGCCACCATGTATCCCCAGACCATAACTGAGCCGCCTCCATGTTTTACGGTGCAATTAACATTTTGTGGTAATAACTCTGCATTAGGCTTTCGCCAAACTTTTGTTCGTCCATCACCTCCAAAAACCATAAATTTACATTTATATGTGAATATAAATGTAAATTTAGGGTTATTTACAAGAGCATTTTCGTACTTTTGGGCATATTCTAAGCGCTTCTGGATATTCACAGATCTAAGTAATGTTTTTTTTCTGGCAACTCTGCTATTGTACCCACTTCTCTTGATACATCGGCGAACAGTCTGATCAGAAACGGTAATTTCTAGATTTGTTCACATTTTCCGGTTTAGTTCGACGGCACTTAGCTTAGGATTTTCTTGAATGGAACGCATAATAGACAGTTCTGTTCGTTTGTCGAAAATGCGGGGAGGCCCGGTACCAGCTTTGCTTTCATAATTTATATTTTCTTTGAAATTTTTTATTGTTGTTTGGACTGTGGTTTTACTTAGATTTATTAAAATTCCAATTTCATTATAAGATTTGACATCATTTCTCAACTTAATGACGGTTTTCGAATTGGCTCAGAAATTTCATTGCCTTTGCCCATTTTCTTCAACTAAAAATACTTTTTGATTTTATTTTGCAAGTGTGATCACTTTTAGTGAAAGTAAACTTTCTACCACTGATATTACACAAAGCTTCTTAAAACTTGTTGCGGAAATTTTACGGTACAACATTTTTTTTGCAGAGTATGTAAACTTATGTTACATTAAAAGGATACCAATTACTCGTGTTTTATTGTTATTTATTTTAAATATCAACAAAATATTACAAAATATGATGGAAATATGTTTTTTAAGTGCACTAAACAAAAATGTAGTTACAACTCTTAGTGAAATTATATATTTTCCAAAAAAATAGAAAAATTTTAAAAATTTAAAAATTGTAAACTTTTGTAAGACTGCGTTCATCTACAAGGTCTCCACAAGGTGGTTCTTACCACCCTTACTGCACTCCGTCGCTGTGGAAAGTCTGGGAAATATCTGGACACTATATCAAAACGAAATGCCAATGAAAATAATTAAATACAAGTAAGAATGTTCGTATTTGACGAAAGCGTAACATATCCGAGGGTGTATTTCCAATAAGTGTCATTCTCTAACAAGAAATATTATACGTGTCAAAAAATTCACCATTTATAGTTCGCAAATCTTGGAATGACGTTGACTAATAGCAAACAGAAATAGAAACACAATGCGTCGGTGGAAAATAAATGGGGGAAACCTGAAACTATATTTCCTTGTTTCCTCCGTTGAAATTTCTGTGACGATTGATTACAAGTAGCAGAGTTCGGGCAAATTCATCATTCCCGCACATTAAAAAAAATCTGGTCAATTTTGTAGATGGCGGTCGATCAACTCGTTGTAAAACATTCTCTTCAGTAAAGTGCACTGTTTGACCACTTTGCGGATATACGGCTAAATGAACAACAGTTAGATATCTTTGATGAATGGCAAATGAATAAATGCGCCAAACTGCTTCATTACTATTAATATAGCAGCCTATTTGAAATTCATCGTTGGAATTCTCCGCAGTAACTCCACTCACATCCATGTCACTGCCTTTGGTCAGTATTTGACAAGTAGGCGTATTAGTGGGCGTGGAGAATTTCTGTAAAAAATTTTGTGGACTATTGCGAACATTTAAACAAAATAGCCATATTGGTGCAGCCGTTTTCAGATTTTAGATAAATCAAAAAAAGTAGGCGTGGTAAATTTTTCTTCCCGCAAAAATGTACGTTGGACTTTGACGTACATTTTTGACTTTGAGAATAACATTTTTTATAAAATCTTGAAATATTAGTATATAGTGAAAAAGTTATAATTAGAATTAGTGACATATTCGAACGGCTGAAGGTATCGTAGTAGAATTGAAACAATGAGTTCATAGCTTTTGCCATTGTATGTCCCAAAAATGTAGTTTTTTTCAAAAAAGAGAATGCTCTGCTGTTATTTACCACATGATATCTTCTTATCTTTTAGCGTATTTAAATCAGTGTAAAATGTGAAAAAATCCAAAGACGCCAAAACATGTTTATAAGAATGATCACAATTGCCCCTTGGTATATCAAAAATGCGAATATACACAAAGATCTAAACGTGCTCTTAGTAAAAGCTGAGATCAATAAATATGCTTGAAATCCACTCAAATCTACGAGACCGCAACATATTTGATTGTTATCTAATATGTGGCGCCGCATTCGAGTAAGGAGGGACACAGCCGAAAGAAGAATATTAATTTAATCAGAGCAACAATGAATAAACAAATTCTCATCCGGCACTGGCTAGACTAATTATATTATAATTATTAGATATAACATTTAAAATACTTTTTGTTGTTAGTTCATTAACAAAAAATAAATAAGGACCTGGCTCACTAAATGCGAACGAACATTTTCTTTCTTATTTTATATTGAAAACGACAAATAAATTTGATTTTTTTATTGTTTTCAATATAAAATAAGAAAGAAAATGTTCGTTCGCATTTAGTGAGCCACTCCCTAAAACTAAAAAAATTTTAAATTTATATATTTTTTATAATCGGGGCTTTGTTTTTTTAGGCAAATCTGAAATTATTGGATAAAAGAACATTCCTTTAATTTTATATCTTATATTAGAGTTGGGTTATTCATGAACAAAATTAATGAATTGAATAATTCGGTCAAATGAACAGTGTGAACTTGTTCAGTATTTCTGTTGGTTAATGTTGATATTTTAAATTTATTGTTTTTGTTAAATATGTTTCCAATTCAAATTTATATTGTTCGAATTTTCTTAAATTAACTTTTTTATCTATTATTAAAAAAATCTATTCTTAAAGCTGTAGTCATATGTATGTTTTGTTTACTTCGGATCAATCGTGCAACCACTTAGTTCAGTCAAACAACACACAGTGGGGGAAATGAAAAAAAGTGGAAATAAATCTGTAACTTCTATACGAATAGTCCGATTTTTATGAAATTTCCCACGGAAAGAGATGTGGTCTTGATAAGTTTTGAATTTGGACTTGTAAAATTAAGGGGGCACCGATCCACAATGCACCTCGGGTATATCAAAAATTAAAAACGATGCCAAATTTTTGTTTGCGATCTGATGTAAAAGATTTTTATATATGTGGAATATGCTCGACGAGATCTACAAAAACCATTGCCTTAGCCATACATTATCTCTTATAGTTTACGAGATATTTGCATTTGAAAAGTAAAATTTAATTTTTTTACATTCCTTTGTCTGCTATTTTGCTAATAACGGGTCCAATATTTTCCCGATATATATACATACTATATATCAGCGTGTTGGAAATTATGTCTGCTTTTCAAAACTGTACAAAATTTTTAAAAATTAAAAAAATGATAGAAGACTTTTTTTCAAAAATATGGAAATAACAAATGGTAGCTGATTTTTCTGGAAAATTTTAAGTTTTAAAATGCAATAACAGTTTTGTTTATCAATCGTTTGTAATGAAATTCTACACTTATATAGAAAATTTTGATCGAAATACAAAAGTGAAAAAGAAATTACTGAATTGTGTTTGACAATCCCACAATTCCCAAAAAACTTTTAGAAAATCCCAAAATTGCGATTTTTTTGATTTTTGGATCTATTGAAGGCACCAAGCTCGTGGTTATGAAATCCCTTTGCACAAGAATTAAAAACATATTGGGACATACAAAGACGGTCTTAATTTTTTGAAAGCAGCTATGCGATATGAGCAAATGTTTTCTAAATTTTAAATTTACATAAAAAATAGGTCTTCTCTGGACCACGCAATAGTAAAAATATTGATATTATTTTGCTTTTATAGCACTTGCCGTAATGTTTTCTTTCAGAAAACTAAATATACTTTAAGTATGTTTTTCTTATTTTCTGCATAATTTAAAATTAATGTAAGTACTTTTTTCGAAAAAAAAACTACTTTTTTGTTTATTTTAAGTTTGAATACACATACATTTTGACTCAATAAAGTTTTTTAAACGATTTTTTCTTACTATTATTAATAAATTTGGTGTTAATTCAAAAAAGGTATATTAAGAAAATCGGGAAAGAATTGGATGCATTATTAGCAAAAAAGTAGACAAAGGTAGGTAAAAAAATTCAATTTTACTTTTCAAATGCGAATAACTCGTAAACTATAAGAGATAATATATGGCTAAAGCAATGTTTTTTATAGATCTCGTCGAGCACATTCCACACATGTAAAAATCTTTTCCATCAGATCGCAAACAAAAATTTGGCATCATTTTTAATTTTTGATATATCCTAGGTGCCCTACTTTGGGTCATTTTGGATCGGGTGCCCCTTAATTTTATAAGTCTAAATTCAAAACTTAAACTTATCAGCACCTCCTCTATTGCTGTGAGAAATTTTATTAAAATCAGGCTATTCCTTTGGAAGTTACAGAGTTATTTCCACATTTTTTTTTTCACTTCCTCCACTCAACATTAACATTACAACATTTCATATTGGTTGATAAACGTATTATCGATATTAAAGATTTCATAAAAAATATTATTCATACGTCACATATGATAAAACTGTTCATTAAAGAAATTTAGCATATGTGACGTATGAGTGATATAATAGATATATAATTCAATAGTAAGTATAAGTAAATCTCAAATAAAAGTGTAATAAATATTTTAAGAAAATATATTTTACACAAATTAAAAAGTTACAAATATTTTATAACGCAATTTTGTTAAATTTTCAAGCTAAAGTGTAATAATTTACTTTAAATCAAGTCTATTCTGTGTCAAAAATTATAGTTTCCTAAAAGTATGAAAAGTTACGAAAAAAAGTTTTAACGATTTTCCTAAAATTTGTGATTTCCTTCATATCGATTTTAGAATTAAAATGCCTACATTTATCCTTATATCACTTTCAATTGTCTTTAATTTATACAAAGAGATTAAACAATTTAGAATCCTAAAACAATAAAGTCTAATAGCATTAAATCTAAGCTAAGTACACACGTACAGTAGTTATAGCTAATACACATTTAGCGCAATACATATAATGTCCTTGTTTACGTAGATTTGTAGACAAATTAAATTTTCCTCATGCGCTTAACTCAACTAAATACAATTTACCTTTTAATTGATTTGAGTATTGCGTGACATTTTCCATAAAAACAGGTGTGTACAAGTGTAAATCTATGTACATGTGTATTAAGTTTATGTTCAGAGACATACATACATCATGTTACGTGATATTAATCAATTAAATCACACTCATACGCCTCAAGAGACCTTCCTCCCCCATTGAATACAATGGTCATAATGTGTAACTCAATTGTTGTGTAGAATTTAAATCACAATATTTTGAAGGGAAATTTGTGAAAAATTTAACAAAATTGCGTTATAAAATATTTGTAACTTTTTAATTTGTATAAAATGTATTTTCTTTACATAAATTTTCTTTTTTAGATTTTGCCTTAAGCTGGTGTTGAAAACAAAGTTAAAAAAAAATTTAACAATTTTTATTTCCAAGGGAATTTAACATCAAATGTCTATTTTGGTTGGCAAGAGGAAGACGAGTGAACTAAATTTTCTAACTCACAAGGTTATATTTGGCTGTTCTGTTGTGCTTTTTATAGCAGTCCTTTTTATACTTTCTGTTTTCGTAAAACATCCTTTTAATTTGCATATTAAAATTTCATGCAAATTTAAACTCATCCTTTTAACTAAAACTTTAGTTATTAAAGAAAGTCAAACAAAACCAAAAAATCTTGCTGGAAAAAAAAAACAATCTAATTTTCAAAATATAACATTTCCGTAAGTTATAAAAATCCCTGAAAGCATAAACTAAACTTTAGAAGTTGTTTGCTTTTTCGGTTGAGTATATTTGTATGTGTGTTTATGGAAAAATGAATAGAGTTCCTTTATGAAGCTTATATCCATGTTAATAATACTAACATAGATATTATGGTGGCCCTTATTTAGCACTTCATCGGTATTCGATGCCCTTAAAGATTTGGTGTATGATTTAAAAATTCGGGATTTACAATGGAAGGCGCATCTACTGAACGCGTTTCTTGTTCATAATAACTTTATTCATTTATTCTCACTTAGTTATTAAACATTATAGTGTAAACAACAAAGTAGTTTTAGCTTTTAAATATCAAATTTTGTGGCATTAAAGCGTCATATGTGGGAAGTTTTTCTTACTTTTTTACTTTGAAAAAGAGTGCCGCTGAAGCACACCGATTGCTCACCAAAGCTTATGGTGAGTGGTTTCAACGCGCAAGAGATGGTTTGGTGATTTTGACACGGAAGAGAAAGATCTTCGAGGCCAGCCAAAAACATTTGAAGACCACGTAATATAAGCATTACTCCATGAAGATTGTTGTCAAACTCAACAATAGGAGCTACTCAAGCAACAATCTCGAAACTTTGCGAGCATAAGGAATTATCCAAAAGCTAGGGATAGAATAAACAAAAGCTGAAAAATCTTGAAAGACGATTTAATATGTTCAAAAGGCTGCTGAAACACTATAAAGGAAATAATTACTTTCGATGAAAAAAGGATACATTAGGAATACCCGAAACGTAATAGATCGTATGTAAAGCCCACCCAACCAGCCGAATCGACACCAAAGCTAAATATTCATGGCACTTAGCTAATGATTTGGTGGGACCACTAAGGTACCTTCTGAAATCTGACCAGACCATCACAAAACCTTTACCGAATGCAATTGATTTGATTGAAGTGAACATGCAGCCAGACATGAAACCGTAATAGGTATTGCATCATGACAACGCTCGGTTACAAGTTGCAATACTTGTTAAAAAGAATTTTGAATGAAGTGGTTGGAAAGTTTAGCTGATCTTTTTTCTATGAATCCATATCTTGCCAGAAAGATGGGAAAAGGTCATAGCTGAAAATTGCCAATACTTCGAATAAATTTATATTAGAAAATAAAATCGAAAAATTTCCAAAAATTTTGCAGTTTTAAGTCATACATCCAATTACATACTTAAAATCTATTCGCTAGGAATAATTTATATATTCTACTGAATCCTAAATATAAAAAAAAAACTCAAGTTAGAAAGTGTAGAAGGTCAAGCTCATGCGACCTCAAATAATAACAATAACAGGACTACGGCAAGCCAAATTATATTGTTCATCTAAAGGAAGTAGAAATTAAAAGATTTCTTTTTTTCACATGAAAAAAATGGTGTTATTATCGAAACGCAACTATCATTGTAGGACTGTTATGGTTAGGGTAGCATTTTCTGCTGTTGTAATTTTGAATGAATCTTAGAAGCAATTATTGTCTCATTTGTTGATTAAAAAATTAACAAAGATTGCGTATTTCAACAGGCAATGGTGCAAATCATATTTCAAAATAATCCAAATCATGGGTCAAAGAATATTACATTCCTCGTTTGGACTAGCTAGCTTGCACAATTAATATAAACTTTACCCAACTAATGTTCAGAATTAAAGAAAATGGCAGAGGTCATACTAAAAATATACAACTGCAGTTTTAGTCAACAATTTTTAATGTGAATTCAACAAATTTGCAACTCCTTTTTTAAACCATGATACAATAATATAAGGAAGAATCATTAAAAATTGTATATCGTATATCAAAAAGAAAAATAAAGCAAAACATCAACAAGTAAAACAACATGTATTTTGAAATAAGAAATCTTATATATTTTTTTAATAAAACCAATAAAATTCAATACTAAAATTATTTGCTGTATAAGGAATTTCAGAAATAAAATAATGAAGTGGTGATTATGGTGTCCAACTCAAGAAATATTTCTGAATCGAGACGTTTGCAAACATGAAATAATATATAGTTTTCCTTTCTTCATGGTTTTTCATTCGTATTTTTCTAATTTTGTTTTTAAAATTTCTGTTTTTAGGAGAAGGTTAGGTTAGGCTAGGTTTGGTCGATTAACTTTTGGAATAATTTATAGTGGTCGATTTTCCAATAAAAAACAAACCGATAAATTTGTGCTGATTAACCGAAAACTCTTTTTTCTTTCCCATGATTTACTTTCGATTTCTCCAAAATCTAGAATCAGTGAAATATATTTTTCCAAGTCAAGTTTTATTTAAACTAAGAAAAATCGATATTTTGATCTTCAGTTGTTAATAACTAACATAGTTTTTATCAACTTTAAAATTGGTTTCAGCTCAGTTATCAAAATTTGCTCACTTTTTAGAAAATAAAAAATAAACAATTTTAAAGTAAGATTATGTTAGTTTTTTTATGTTTTTTGTTTTTGTGTATACGGCTTTATAAATATATACTATGGCAGATACATTAAATTTCATGTTAATTTATATTGCTTTTGTTACTTAACACATTTTCTTCGTAAGCCGTATTTTTCCGAACTTGAGTCCTTATAGCAGTTTTAGCACTTCGTTTGTATAAGACAATGCTGAGCACATATTAGCTTTTAACATTTGATGTATTCTTGGCGAGTAGCTCTCTTTTCTTTAAACTCTCTGTAGCAACCACCCTTTTGCTTTAGTTTATACTTTCATCAAAAATTGTACAAACGTTTATCTAAAATACATTCTATTGCAGTCTTGATAAACAACTTACTAACTACCATCCGGTTTTCGGCTCGAGATTTTATTTTTGGATGCAAAGATTTGTACCCAAGGAGTTCAGGAATAATCTACGTCCAGATTTTTTAACTGTACTTTTGTGTGTTTTTTTTGTCATACATAATATATGCTGCTAGGGCTGAAGTATCGAATAAATTATAAAACATTGCCACAGTCCAACGTCTTTTGGTTGACTATTTAGACAAAATTTTTTCCACTGTTTTGCCTCCTTTAGTTTTGTTGAAAAATTTAATTATTTCATGCTTCTGTTTTTTATCCGAAAAAGCTGAATCGCAATGCATAGATGGCAGTAAAACTACTTCTTATATACATCAAATACCATAATTTTTTTGTATATTTTATTGTTTATAATTTTGTTTGAATGCTTAACCCATTAACGCCCAAGAAGAAACTGAAGGTAAACATTTTGTTTTATTGTTATTTATTAATTCGTTATCGTCTAAATAAAACGTATTATAAAAAAAAAAATTAAAATTTTTAATTCACTTTGTAGAAAAATGGGTGTCCTCACTTGGAGACAATGGGCATACTATGCGTGAAATTGCCCAAAGCAGTTTTTTTCAACGCAAAGCGTTTTTGTACATAATGTACATCTCCAGCGGCACTTACAATGGCAAATAACACATCGCAGTTGATTAACTATCCGTTCCGGATTGTGGCCGTTATTTTTGCGATCAATGTCAACAATTGCGGACGACGTTTGGCGCCGTTTTGATGCTGTGGGCAGCCTTACATAACATAACGTGCAATCGCCAAGCATTACTAACTGCCATGTCCAAAAGATATGTAAATATCGGCCACCACCACTTTTTACCTCTTATGAATACTCTGTAGAGACCGATTGATTGATCCATTTGATCAACACCTCCCATACCATTATTGTAATTGACAAATAGTCTTGGTATACTGAAGTCCACCTTTTGCTTCCGAACCTTACACCATCGTTTTACTTTTCCCAAGGGATCTATGAAATCAAAATTGGTTGCCATGGTAACGACGTTGTTATCATTCCAACTCACTATTGTTATTTCATTATTTCTGTCAAAGCGATAATCATATTCTGCTCTGGGTTTTTTTTTCATTTCTTTGACCGGTACAAGTGGAAATTTTTTTGTTCTATTGTCTCGTATTGTACCGTTTTCCATTATGTAATTAACAGTTTCTTGAAGTCGCAAAAAGTCATTTTGACCTCTAAAAATCTTTCCATGCGCCATAATGAAGACAATAGAAACCTTGTAAAATTGTTAAATTTATTACTAGTTTCGCCCATTGTCCCCAATTGGGGACAGTCTAATAAATCCTTACCTTCTTATAAACTTTTTCCCTTTTTGTTAAAATTAAATGTATTACACGCTTCTTTACTCTATTTACAATATATTTTAGAAGTTTATATAACTGTAGAACACTTGCATTAAATAAAAATACTAAAATAGTTTTAGCAAAGTAAACCCGATCGAAATACGAAATTAAAAACACTAGAAATTGCACTTTTTTTTATTTAGTCACACGTGTCCCCGATTATAATCTCAATTGAGCCTAAAGAAGTGATATGTATGTTTACTTTAAGAAATATAACGGTTTAAGTCAGAGTTACCAGCCTTTGAATAGGTGTCCTCATATGGGGACAGTGGGCGGTAATGGGTTAAATAAGTACACAAAATTCGTGGTTTTATTTTCAAATTAAAATGTAAATAGAAATTATTCGGTAAATTGAATAATTTAAAATTATCCAATTATCAACCGATTAAATCTAAACCCCGATTAATTATTCGCTCGATTAACCGATTAAACCATAAACCCGATTATTTGAATACCCAACATACAATTGATAATTCTCCTTAAAGATTCTACCTTTTAGAGTTATTATATCATTTACATAATGATATATTTTTTAAAAGTTGTTTAAAATAAGTGAAATATCAGTGTAGGACTATTTAAACTGTGTAGTTTTTAAAATAATTTCGCATACCAATTAGACCATTAATAATGTTAAACTACGCAATTAGCAATCAAATTTAATGCTAAATCTATTTCTATCAATACTATGAAACACTTGAATTTAATCCATTTAGCAACATATTCTACGTAAAAATCGTATAATAAAGGGTAAATTTTTATAAAAATCTATATAGATTATACATAAAATATTAAATTTTTTTGGAAAATAATTCACATAATTTTAAAGATTTATAGTCAAGCTCACGTACATGTATTTGAATTGCTTTGAACAGTATTTTTGATTTTTCTATTTTTATATCCACAATCAAAAAGGATGAGGGCAATTTTGCTTTTGTCATTTCTTTTGTAATACATCGAAATATTCATTTTCCACAAATACTCTCTATTAAAAACACTGTAATACACTCAAAACTAACACGGCAATTTTTAAGCGACTTAAATAAATAAAAGAATGTTTTACACAGACGACACTGGCTTTAAGATTATTGTTGTTTTAAAAGTAGATCTGAAAAATATAGTTGGAAAAGTTTAAAAAAATAAATAAAAAAATTGTGAAAATATTCGAAAAATCTCCACAAATTTATATTAATAGAAAATTTTAAATCGGTTAAATAGCGACTAAGTTATGAATGCTGAAATTTGAGGGTAAAAAAAAATATACTTTTGCTTATATCAAGGAAATTTGAGGGCGTATTGGAGCTTTTAAAACCGGTTTTGTAATACACACAGCTAGACCTACTACCTGCACTAGGTCAGTCGCCAAGTTATTGTACCAGAAAATGACTTCAACATTCCTAATTGTCTTAAAATAATTAATATCGTAATGAAATTGGACATAAATAAGAGTTATATGAACCTAAGTCTTTCTGCCATTGGTCCATAATCATAACCTACCCTCCATATAACTCCTATATCAGAAAAATATTTTATTGTCACATATTGAACACTTTTACTTGTTACAATATTTTGTAGTTTCGTTTAAAAACATTTTTAAATTTCATATTGGGAATTGTCTGAAATTGAAAAATTCTAAAGCTACTGCACCCAATTTTGTGCAAGCTGAACTGCTAATATATAGGGCTGCAACTTTTGTCGATGCACTTAGACCTCTTCTCAAAAACTTCAAAATGTGGGTATCCCTAATATAAATTTGCTCTCATAAAAACTGCCAAAATATAGAAAGTTTGTGCAAAAAAAGAACTAAACATTCTAATTTTTTTTATTTTTTAAATTTGTACTTTTTACGCTTATTTTTCTTTTTCTACAACTAAACAGTAAACATGTGTTTAGTTTTGCTACGTAACCAAAACTAAATAAATTGAAAAAAAAAAATCTTCAAAATAAATACACACACAAAAATTTGCATAAAACTACTAGCAAAAAAAAAAAGAAACGGAAGTGTCTACAAACTTCAACAGTAAAATTCTAATAAAATAACTAAACAAACAACACCAAAAATACGACTTGGTCTAAATAAAATTGTTAAACAGCCACAACTGCTTGGTACACATAAGCATGCGAGCGTAACCAAATATCAAATGTACACTGACGTAAAGGAAAAAATGTTCTAATTAGTTTGTGAACCATAAGTTCAAATAAAACTAATAAAGGCTTTAGTTATATTTAAACGAAGTTAAATATTCTACATATATATTATATACTTATGTTTAAATATGAGTACATATTTGTTATGATTTTTTTCCTTAGCACATCATTGATAGCGTTTTGTATAAACAAAAAGAAGTACTTCAACATATAAAATCCGCTGGCCTGAATTACTTTGGTAAGAATGCCCAAACAATATATATATTTTTTAATTTAATACTTTAAGTAAATTTTAATGAAAAAAAAATCGCCTTGAACAAAATAAGTTTTAACTTTATTACAACAAACTATTAAATTTTAGTGCTTTTTATAAAAATTGAGATTTCAATACAAAACGCTAGAATACGTATAAATACGATAATACTAAATAAAATTTGTTATAAGAAAATGTGCTAAGTCCACTAAAAAAACACAAAATGAGTAATAGAAATATCACAAAAAGGACCTATAAGATTCCAACACACTTCATATAAACTGTGCTTATTTATCATTACCAATCATACCAACTTAGTGATAATGCTGCATTGCCATATTTAAAAAAATATTTAAAATCAAGATTTTTAGAACGTTTTTTGTCTTCCTTGTAAAATTTTGATATACATGAATTTTAGAGAAAACGGTTATTAAAATATTTTTGAATTTAACTCAAAAATATACGCTAAAACGTATCGATTCACTAATCGATTTAAGTTTTAAAAAAATTACACATAGATGCTGTTTTGTACTACGAAATTGTTTTTTAAAGGACAAACAATACGACTATACCTCTAATGTTAGGCAAGCTTGGAAGTCGCCTTGGACTCCCCCTTAACGACCATTTTCTTAACTGCAAAGATAGGGAGAAAGAGGACACAATTTTCTACCGCCTCTGCGAATGGCCTGCCCTGAGTGTCAAAATGGACAGATTCCTGGGGAACTACATAATAACCAACCTTGGTAGGTATCTGGGTCTAGACTTAATGACCTACTGGGTCTGATAACTTCCACATTTTAGCACACATTACGATGTAAATGACACTACATCTGACGGGGTCCTTTCGAGTCTACTTGATAGTTCGTGCGCACGGAACTACCACGTAAACCAACCAATCATATCTCTGAGGATGTACATTGGGATTCCCACGTATTGGGGTAGTGCTGAGTGAAGTATATCGGAGGAGCTTTGATGTTTGATCTCTCGGTAAACAGAATAATTGGCTTCATAAGATGTCTATTGTGGTAATGTCATGAACGGTTTCGCCAGTATCCCTAAAGGTTTAAAGAGTAACCCTAGCAATAACCTACATAGAAATATATAAGAAATTACACGTATTTACAAATGTATATAGTGTCAGGATTCGTAGAAAAATTATTGGTGCCATAGCTAGGGTTAAAGTTCGAATGATCGATAGCCGAAAACGTTAGAGTCATGAAGTAGCCAATACATTTATTAATTTTTCCCTCAATTTATTATTGAAAATTATCCTATTCAGGAATTTTAACAATAGTAATAATATAAGCTAATACTTACAACTATAAATTATATTATTGAGACATTCGTAGCCTTTATTGGTAAATAGAATATGGGCGCACAGAACTTCTGTGGGATGTTCCAGGATATTGAGGACACAGTGTCCTAGATTACAGAGTTAGGAGAAAGATTTCATTGGTAAAATGGGGGATATACATAGCTAGATATGATCTTGGCTATTTTAGATAACAGGACTCTGGGAAATCCAGTCTATACTTATTTCCTGTCCTATTTGGACTGTGTTGTTTTTCACTTTATTACTCCTTATATCACATGACATTTTTTCTCTTCTTTCCAATTTCATTTTTATTCTTCATATCTTGTTCACACTTAGTTATATTTCTAAATAGTATCACAATAGATCCTATGGATCTCCAAGTGAAAGTATACCTTCAAATCTATCCATATATCTATCTAGATTTTATTGAGGTTCAAAGTTCAAATGTTATTTAAGAATAATGCAAAATTATGCAGCTTCAATTGTATATAACATTTTAACCACTTATTAAATTTTAACAATATTAGTCTCATAGTAATGATAATGTAGCTAGTTTTAATATATTTTCCTGAAGCTCGTTTTCTTTGGAACACAGGATATTGAACCAAAAAATGTATTTAAACAGGATATCTGATAAAAAACATGTTCCATTTCCACATACTATATTGAAAGTGGAATAAGTGAAAATTTCCTAATATACCGAAGAATAATCAAATAACTTCAGATATATTTTTTGCATGTTGCATGAATTTGTGTGTGAAGTTGCCCATTGCTTGACAAAATCTGATACTGAAATGAGAGTGGGAAAAGGTCGAAGAATTAATATCGAAGTTGAAATTATTACGAAACGTCATCGCCCAATGTCTGTTCCGATGCCGCCGCGTGACATTCGCCTTGATAACGTTGAGTATTTACTCTCCACACAGGGCTGAATTACCAATGTCCTTTATTTTTTATTTTACGAATGATGTTATCTTTGCTAGTGATGTTATTCCTGCTAGTCGTCATTCCCCTGTGCATATTTTTAGCAGGGTAATGACTATTATCTATATTACTTCATACATAGATTTTGACCCTATCAAGATCTTAATTCCCTCCAGGAGTGAGTGGGGTAGGGGTTATCACGTGCACGAATATGACACCAGGATATATACAGATGGTTCTCAAATGAGCTGTGGTGTTGGTTCTGGCGTTTTTTGTGACGAACTTTGGGGTAGGCATCTCATATCGTCTTCAGAATGAGTGTAGTGTTTTCCAGGCGGAATTTTTTGCAATCATGGTTGCTTGTAATACACTACATGATCATAATACTCGCTGCAATAAAGGTATTTTTGTCGTCAGTCAGGTTGCACTTTTTTCACTGAAGGCACACAACTTCATCTTCACTAGTCAGGCAATGTAAGAATTGTCTGTCAAGGCATGGTCGTCTATCTGACATTACTTTGGTTTGGGTGCCTGTGCACAGAGACCACTACGGTAATGAACAGGCAGACGAACTAGCCAGAATGGGATCTGTCTTATATATCTCCAATGCAGTAGCAATTCCATTGGGGACTAATAAAGGTATTATCTGCAAACATTTTCTTACAAAGGCTAAGAATAGATTGCAACTGATAACCCGGAATATAAAATGAAATGATATATCAAGGTTGCTGGCAGTATAAACAGGGCACTGGACTTTATGCATGCAAATCGCCTGGTACTCCCTTTTAACGACCATTGTCGTAGCTGTAAGGATAGGGAAAAAGAGGAAACAATTTTCCACCTTCTCTGCGAATGCCCAGTCCTGAGAGACATAAATTCATGGGCATCTGTGTAGTGACCAACCTTGGTCAGATAGCCAGGTCTAAACTCAATGACCTTCTGATATATCTAACAGCTACAGGTTGGGTCTAGCAAACTCGACTTTTTGCTATGCACTTTACATGTATTACGATGTAAACGACATTACATCTGACGAGTGGTGTGGTTTTGCCAAAACGGAGTCCCTTCAACTCTACCTGATTGTTCGCACGCTGTGAACTACCACGTAAACCAACCATAGGTTAGGTAAGGTTACGTGGGTTGCTCGCAAGTTCACTCGGAGGCCCTGTGGCCCATTGTGATATCCTTAGAATTACCATTCCCTCATTTTAAAACTTCATACATAAAGGGAGAGTAGTTGCCCACCGTAATTTCATTGACTATGTGCTTCTTGTCATCCCCGTGAGAACCAGCCGGTACTTCTAATAAATCTGATCATATTTACTAGTGGCACTTCCCTGAGATAGTACACATCATGGAAAAGAGCTCTACCAAGATGTAGTAGTCTATGCTCTTGTAATTCGATTCTTACTTCTCCTCATCCAAACAACTTCTACAACAGCTATAACGTGGGTAACCCATACGTTCCGACATGAGTCCAATCATACAGTACCCAGTGATAATACCCGTAAGAAGCCTGATTGATTTTCTACTAAGGGACAAAAGAGTCTTAGTCCTATTCTCTGTCAGAGTGGGCCAGAGTAATCTGGATATTCTACAAGTGATGATATTTGACCACCTGAGTTCCATCTCACTCAAAGCCCATTCATTTATCAATTTCAATACGGTCACCAATGGAGTGTGGATATCCCTTTGCGCAAGAGATACGTAGAGGGATGACCCGTTCGTTGCGCATTCGGCGGATACTTCATTTCCCCAAATGCCCTCATGTCCTGGGACCCATATCAACTCGACGTGTTGTTGTGTCAGTTGTGCCAGTGATTGGATGCAGTTGAGAAGACATTTCGACTTAATAAAGTTGGAGTTAAGAGCCTTGATTGAACCAAGGCTGTCCAACTAAATATGTATAGTCGAATTTTCGAGATTCAGTTGCCGGATTCTTCTCGCGGCTGTATCGATGGCATATATCTCAGCCTGGAAAACCGTTCAGGTATCCGGTAATTGAAGAGACAGCAAAAGGTCCAGTTCATCGGAGAAAATTCCCGAGCCCGTGACTCTTTCTGTCTTTGAACCATCAGTGTAGACTGAGATAACGTCGTCCCTTAGGACAGTGTTCGCAGCCCAGTCATCCCTTGTCGGTATCTTGATCCTAAACGTCCTATCAAAATTCGGTGTAGATACCAAGTAATCCGTTTCCTGCCCAATGAATGGCCTACCTATCTTCCGTAGGATGGTGCCGTGACCAATACGATCATGCTTCAGTCCGCTCGACTGTTTGAGTCGCAGAGCAGACTTGGCTGATCTGCATTTGATATATATATCAAGGGGAGTTATATTTAGCATCGTCTCTAGACTGGCCTGAGGAGTGGAATTCATAGAGCCAGTATGCTAGTATTTGTACCTTGTATAGAGTAGAAAGGTGAGTCTTGGTGTCCACCGCTCTCCACCAAACCAGAGCCCCATAGGTCAAAATTGGTCTTATGACCGCGGTGTATATCCAGTGTACAATATATGGTTTAAGACCCCATCTCTTCCCAAAGGTTTTCTTACATATATAGAAAACACATAGTGCCTTATTCATTCGACTCTCAGCATTACGTTTCCACGAGAGCCGAGATATTTCGCTTCGCTTGAAATCTTTAGAAAAGTACCCTCCAGTCATGGAGGTCTGAATTCTGGGATTTGGTTTCTCCTGGTGAGATTTTTAATAAAATTCTTGGTGTCCACCGCTCTCCACCAAACCAGAGCCCCATAGGTCAAAATTGGTCTTATGACCGCGGTGTATATCCAGTGTACAATATATGGTTTAAGACCCCATCTCTTCCCAAAGGTTTTCTTACATATATAGAAAACACATAGTGCCTTATTCATTCGACTCTCAGCATTACGTTTCCACGAGAGCCGAGATATTTCGCTTCGCTTGAAATCTTTAGAAAAGTACCCTCCAGTCATGGAGGTCTGAATTCTGGGATTTGGTTTCTCCTGGTGAGATTTTTAATAAAATTATTAATTTAATACATGCAACTGGTCACAATTAACACATTTATTCCCAGAAACTGTGTGTTTCAATTATTGCTAGAATAAAGTCACAAAATCATTAAATTACTAACCACTTTAAATAAAATCTAAATAAAGTTGTAAAATGTTAATTTCCTAGAAAAATTGTTAACATTAAATTAGTGCTTAAAACTGTTCACAATTAACACAAATTTAAATTAATTTAAAACATTTGCCTTTTTCTATTGTATGTTAATTAAATGGAATTTACTTTAATAAATTAATTATGGAAAATTTTGTTTTAAGTTTTTTTTTTGTATTTAAATAAATTATACTCGTTTTATTAGGTTTATGATTTAATAAATATATTTTTGTTTGTTAAAAAAGGGTTTTTGCTTGGTAATCTATCATAAATAATAAACTTTGTTGAACTTTTAGATTAAAAATACTTTTGTATATATTTCATTTTGATTATATGTATGTGTGGGGTTGATGTTTTCCTTTGATCCGACTAGACATTTAATGATTTTGTTTGCCTTTCTGGCTTAAAATTATAAATGGTTTACTTGTGTTAATTTTTGTTGCAAACATCACTTGCGAGACCCTTTAAAGAAATTCCTTGAAATGTAGATAATATTGCAGACAAATATACAAATAAATCACAAAACCCTTAAGTCAAAGAACTTTGATTGAGCGAGTTCTCAAAATGTGTGTTGGTTTTTAAAATGACATATTTTTTAAGGCCAAATGGAAAATTTAATAATGAAACAATTTGAACAAACAAGTTTTAACTTGTAATATTTTTAATACAAACAATTATAGTAGAGTTAAGATTCGATGTTGTAGACCTTGATTTGATGTTAAATATATTTTAGTTTTTGAATAGTAGCTAAACTTCTGCATACTTAATGATATATCTCAATGTTCGTTATCCTTTTGCTTACAGCATGCAAATCACATTTCTACCTCTGCAGTGGCTGGCAATTTATCTTCTAAACATTCATATATATAAATATCCATTAGGCTAGTCCTTAATTAGATTATTTCGATGTCCGCTGTTTCCAAGATTTAAAATTGTTCTCCCTCATATAAAAACCTTGAGTACTTGAGCCACAACTGAGAGTAAAATATATTAAAATGATTTACTGTCTCCCAAATTTGACAGATGTCACAACAACAAACCACATTGATTAACATGTATTTTGTTGTTAGAGGACTTAGGTTTTTAAGAACATATTGTTACTAATTTGCAATAGCGATTTGAATTAAATAGTCTGTAACGACTGCATTCATCATGTTTATAAACACGTCCATCAGTAGATGCTTCTACTTATCAACAATGTTGATAGCATGCGGTTATTAGCATTGTTTATAGGTATGGCTACACTAAATGTTTAAGCTGCTAACATTGACATCGAAAGCTCTTGAATTCGAATATACTAGTTTGTTCATTAAGAGCATTATAGAAGATTCATGAAAGATAGCGCATGTATAAATAGTGGCAGAGGTTACAGTAGTGAGTTGAGTTGATCATAGGCGCTGTTATAGTAAATATCAACTGTCTTGTACATTCCAGTTTATACATTAAAGTGCGTGGATTTCTGCGAATTGATAAGCATGTATAAAGACACTGAGTGACTGTTGTACATTTTAAATAACTAAAGAGTTGTAACAAATTTTAAAGTACTAAACGGCTTTTATTTGCAATCAAAAGTATCCGTTTTATTTATTTAGCAGATGTGAAAAGTGGCCACGAACGTTACAACGACAAAGTGGTTCCTGTTGGAGTGCTTGGTCTTTCCCGAGGTGAAGAGGTCCTCAGGCCAGGTTCCAGGTAGTGTGAATGTGCTTCAGCATAGGCAGTGCAAAATTGTGAGGAAGATACTGTCAATGAATTTGTCAAAGAAATGATAATGAGATAAATTAACCAAGTGGAGGCCAGATGTAGCCCACAACGTGGTAAAGGTTTGTCTTCCAAACTACAGAGTTACTGGAAGAGACCACATAGGCTAGTTAAGAGGTTGGATGACATGCTCTATAGAATGCGAAAATGTGGAAAACCGATATTGGGAATTTAGGTTGAACATCTAAAATGACTAGCTGGCCACTGGAGAGGTGAGTCGTTCGGAACAGGCTTAAGTTGGGGACAGTGTTACAAATTTGCAATAGCGATTTGATTGTCCGGGGTTCACATACGATCTCTTACGCTTCGGGTTTTCGTAATGATTCCATTTTGTTGTTTATAGCGTCCAAGCAGCATTTCAGACTTCAATTCATATGGTACCCAATTTCCCTGCTTTTGGATGCATCCTGTTGCTTGTAAACGAAATTGCTGCTTTAGTACCTCCCAATGATTTGTCGATCTCTTGTTTAGTTTTACAATAATCTTCATGACTTCAATTCTTAGTCTTCAGAGATTTTTGGCTGGCCTAGGCGGTCTTTGTCTTGCGTGTCAAAATCGCCACTTCTGAAACCGGTGGAACATATTCACCATAAGGTTTGTTGGTACAAAATTCGAAATTTTCGATGTTAAAAAAAGATGTCGTTAAGACTTTAATGTTCAATAACAAAGTGAGAATAAATGGCAGATATACATGCTTCAAAATTACATATAACTTATTAAAAACAAAAACCGGGATCAAAATATACACCATCTATTTTTAATTGAGTTTTTTTTTTTCAACATTTGATTTTTTAATTTTTTGGAAAATATTGCGACTTTATCCGATTTTGATCAAATTTTCAGCATTTGGTTTTTAGAAAACGAACAAAAACAATTTCAAACCTTCGGAGGATTGAAATAAAGCACAACAGATGAGCCATCCTAATATACATACTTATAAATAAGACAAAGCCTAAAATATATAATTTGCAGCAAAACTTTAAGGAAGCATTTTCCTACTACATTTGTCATTTTCTAATTATTGTGTTTTTTTTTTCATGTTTACCCTGTAGCATTGGGAATTTCTACTTTGTTGTGCAACTTTTCTTCCATCAAAACAAAATATTCAAAAGCCTATAAAAAACACGCTTCTAAATAAAAATCTATGATCTGTTATTGGGGAAGAAATGAAAGATAAAAGTAATTTACCAGCTACATTTGCAATGAAGACCCTGGGGCTTAACTGCTAAAATGGGTCGTTGTTGTGTACTTTGACAGGTTCTTTGTTGTTTTCTAAAACTTTTCTTTATACCTTTTGGATTAGGAAAACGTAAAAATAGTCGTTTTAATTAATCATTAAATTGTAAAGTGTGAAAGTGATTTTTTTTTTATATGGAATTGTTTGTAAAAATAAATACATTGTTACAGAAATATTATGTCAAAAACTTTATCTATTACAAGGAAATTAATAAAACACAGTGAAAGTAAACTCGAACTGAACATTAAGGCATAATACAAATGTATTGCGATTTTATCAATAACAATTTCTTGCCTAAATTAAAAATAATATTTATTTTAAAGTATCTAGGAAGGAAACATAAATTTTCGACAGGGCATCGGACGTTACACATTCCAGATTGCTTGGTACGTAAGTTCCCTTTTGTTTGTCTTTAATCGAAGTTTAAAGTTCAAATTTTATATAAGAATTTTGCAAAAGTTCTTAGTTTCAATTGTATATAACTTTTAAACTGCTTATAAAATATTGGTCGCATAGTAATGCTTATATAGCCAAGCTTCAATATATTTTCCTAAAACACTTTTTTTTTGAACTGAGGATATATATAGTAATTGCTTTAGTTCACATAAGGAGATTTCCATCCGTTTCTATTTGATGCTAGGTTCTTGATTTCATTCCAGCTTTTTCATGCTCGCAGGCCGTCCTCTCCTCCTGCTGCCTTGCGGATTCCAGTCAATGACATTGCGGGTTACATCTCCGGGTGGTCTTCGTAATGCATGTCCAATCCATCGTCATTTCCTTCTCAAAATGGCGGAATGTATTTGACTTTGATGTGTGACTGTCCAGAGGTGTGAGTTCAATATTCTGTTGGGCCAGTCGATTTTAAGTATTCTTCTTAGGCATTTGTTGGTGAAAACTTGCAAACTGTTTACGTCTCTGGCAGCCATATTCCACGTTTCACAGCCATAGAAGAGCACTGACTTTACACGAGTTGAAGATTGTTATGTTAGTGCGGGTGGAGATTGATATTGATTTCCACACTGTGTTTAGTTGGCCAAAAGCTTGCCGAGCTCTCATGGTGCGATTTGAGACTTTATCAGAATAGCCTCCAGTCGATGATATGATGCTACCCAAATACCAAAAGTGGTGCACGTCATGTAGCTGGATGTCTTGGATAGAGAAAGGGCGGTTGGATGTTGCATTTATCGGCCAGGCAGCGAGCCTCTGGTGTGGCTCGTCACATTTCTCATGAAAATGTCCAGCACTACGTTAAAGAGTAACGGCGACAAGATGCAGCCATGTCGTACACCAGCTTTAACAGAAACCTTATCGCTAACTGAGTTCCGGTGAAGTATACGACAATTTGCGTTTCTGTATAGCTCTTGGATAACCTCTATTATTTTCCTAGGTACTCCTTTGCATGTGAGTGATTTCCAAGTGGTAGTGGGGACAAGTGTGTCGAAAGCTTTTTCAAAGTCGTTGAAGAGCAGGTATAGGGGGGGACCTCCATTCTACTGATTACTCAATTATTATGCGGAGGCTGTTTATGTGGTCTACACAGGATTTTTGAGCTCTGAATCCAGGCTGTTCTCAACGAAACTCTTTGTCGAGGGAGTTAGCAAGTCTCATGTTGATAATGTTTGCTATTACCTTATTTATCATGCTTAGGAGTGTGATCCCCCTCCAGTTTTTGTACTCCCTGAGATCACCTTTTTTAGGAATGATGATGATCTCTCTTTTAGTTAGTTGGAAAGTTCATTATCATTCCAGAATCTTTGCACCACTTTCTGAAGAAGGAAGGCAATTGTTTGGGGGTCTGCTTTTAGCAGCTCTGGGTTGATGTTGTCAGGTCCTGAAGACTTGTGGTATTTAAGGGCGCACATAGCGCCCTTCGGTTGTAGTGGGGGAGGTTGTAGGTATGTCACCCTTTCGATGTGCCGAGTGCCGTTACATAATGGTTGGGGTATGTGCACGTCCAATGAGATCATGTTGGAACAAGCTGTTGTTTTTCGAGGTGATGAGATCTCCATTGTTGTTTCGTAACGGTTTTGAGGAATTGAAGTTTTTATTAGAGACCTTTTTCGTTATCCTATATAAGTCGCCAGTTCTACCTTATTCGGCTGTCGTTTGTGCGTCTGCTGCCAGGTCTTCCGTCCATTTCCGCTTGTCTCTGCGAGCGCTGCGCTTTACTTCATTTTCGACTGAAGTGTAATTGTCCTGGAGCCCGGATTTCTTCATACGGGTTCTGGTAACGTTTAGTTGGGTCTATATCTTCTTTCCCCGTGCGATGATCCGGTGATATCCATGTGACTTTGTGGACTTTTTTGTGTGGGATATTGTGCCACCTACTACAAGTTTATTGCTTAAGCACATTTCGGTGAAGAACACACGATTTTCGGTCATTCTTCCCATATCATGACCGCCCATTGCTCGTTCGCGGTTTGAGTTATCATTGCCCACTTGAGCGTTGAAATCATTCATCACCAATAGTATGTCGCCCTTGTTAAAGTTCGAGATTACGCTGGTTAGCTGGCTATAAAATTCCTCCTTCGTCTTTGTGTCTGTAGTTTCAGTGGGTTCATAGCTTTGCACACATGCAATATGCCGTGCATGAGTACGAAGTCGTGCCACAATAATTCTGTCAGAGTATGGATGCCAGTCTATAAGCGCATTACGCCTTTCCCTGTTTAGTAGTATCCCCACACCACAAGAGTATTGTTGATCAGATGGTTTGCCAGAGCATATCATTGTAAATCCATCAGATGTTGAGAACGCCCCAGAATCCGGCGACCGAGTTTCTGAAAGACCCATAAAGCCGAGTTTGTAGTAGTTTGCTTTCCGAAAGACCTGTGCAAGTTTTGATAAATCTAAAAGCGTCGTGAAGTTCCAAGTTCCAAATCAAGTCCGTTGTTTGAAGCTTAAGGTTGTCATCAAAGGAGTTGATTGGGTATTATTTTCTTTTTTTGATGTTTCGGTAATCAGTTGGTTTAAGATGAGTAGCCGATTGGGATTCTGCATCCGATCCTGGAACTGGGGCAGCCAGCATGGCTAAGCCAGCCCGCAATATGCCTGACATCACGTTTATATAGCGAGCCGCTTATTACAAGATCTGACGCCCGCTTCCAGCCACCTCTATTACGAGGGACAGTCGCTGGTATTTGTTGGCTATTGGTTATTTAAAGACGCCAATCACTCGCCTTGACGTTCAAAGTATTGTAGGCACCAACCGAAAACCCTCTGAGACTCTCCACTCGGAACTGCTGATTGTCCGCGACTGCCATGGCAGCTGCTCCGCATATCTACGGAACTTTCCACTATCCGCGCCCGGTAGCACTCTGCTATGCTTCCTTAGGTCGTAGAATGAGCTCTATTGAACAAGACCATAAATCTTGTTTTCGTGCATTGCTCAATCCATTCCCGACGGCGTAGAACTGAGAATATAGAACCAGGAAATTGTCATTGAATAAAGGATATCTCAAAATGAACAAATTCCATATTCTTAAGATTTTCCTGTATTATTGTATGGTTAGCATACTTTCCCCTTTTAAATGCATCTCAAAACTTCAGAGGGCATGCGGTTCGTCTTAACCCCAACCGATTTACATAAACTTTTTTCAGGATGATTATTTACCAATGTTTACCAAACTAGGGGGTGAGAATGGCAAAAATCAAACTTTCGTTTATTAAGGGCCACCCTTGGGTAACATGTATACCAAATATTGTCGAATTTAGAAGAGTAAATATTCAAAAAATCATTTTTTAACGAAATTTTTCGTTTCGTCCCTCTACTTAAATAAATATTGTAAAAAAAATCATCAATTAATGATGGAACCAGTCACATAACAAATTCTGTGTTCGTTTTCTTTCCTCCTTTGAACTTTTAACATTTTATACACTATCAACTTTTAATAGAAAATAAATACATTCTATTTAAACCTTTTTCACTTTATTTTTGTGTCCATTCCATTTTAAGCCATCAGCATAATATTTTTGCACCATAGCATTCTAAAACCAGGTGTATTGATTCCATGTTATAAAATTTAGTCGTGACATAGTTCGAAAATAAATTGCTTCATTTAATTGTTTTTCTGTCATGATTTTTTTACCATTAACACGTTCACGCTAATTAAAAGCAACACAGCATATATACACATTTACATAGATTGACGGAGTGGCTGATTCACACGAATTATTAGAAACAAAACAGGCAATCTGTACAGAGTATAAAATTAAATAAAATAAAATAAATTTATAAGTGTTGCTGCTGTTGTTATTTGACGCAAGTTTCTTGGTTATCATAGTAACGAAACATTGTTCTGAGTGGATGCTAATAAATAAGGTAGAAAATTGTAGGTACATTCTTACAGAGGGGAGCACAAATTAGTACATATTTGTACCTTGAACACTTTTTATTGCATAAAAATAATATGTAATAAGCAAATTAAAAAAAGTTTTTATCATTTATTTTATTTCCACATAAAACAACAAAGTTGAAAACACTTTTGCAAAAATTTAAAAGTTTGATATTAATTTAATGTTAAACACTTTTTGCAAATTATCCAATACAAGTTAAATTATAGGAAATGAGAAAAACTGTCAACAGCTGTTGAGGACAATATTCTAGTCATGACAAAAAAGTTACTATTTTACGAGTGTAATAGCTAATCAGCTTAAAGTAAGTCAAGCCTTTGTCACAAGACCTGATATAGTTCCCACAAGTCAGAGGCCGTAAATCGGTATTAATGAATACGGACGCACGTCTCAAGATAACAAACAATCAAAAGAGATAACAAGCAAACCCATTAGACGATGAACAGCAAGAAGAACTTTCGCGATATTGGCTACATCGGTAAAAAATGTTAAGGCACTGTTAAAATTTATTAGAAAGCGCAGAAATTCAACAGGAGATGACTGGTATTGTGAAATCTGATCAGATGAATCTAAATTTTACGTTTTCAATCTGACGGTAAATAATATTGGTCGCATCGCTCTAAGCGGTTGGGCGGTTGGTTGGACCATTGTAAATTTGTCTGTCTGTCTGTCTGTCTGTCTGTCTGTCTGTCTGTCTGTCTGTCTGTCTGTCTGTCTGTCTGTCTGTCTGTCTGTCTGTCTGTCTGTTTGTCTGTCTGTCTGTCTGTCTGTCTGTCTGTCTGTCTGTCTGTTTGTCTGTATGTATGTCTGTCTGTCTGTCTGTCTGTCTGTATGTATGTATGTATGTATGTATGTATGTATGTATGTATGTATGTATGTATGTATGTATGTATGTATGTATGTATGTATGTATGTATGTATGTATGTATGTATGTATGTATGTATGTATGTATGTATGTATGTATGTATGTCTGTTGTTGACCCGCCACCTGCCTCCGACTGTACGGCTCGATCGACCTCCTGTATCCCAACGTCCTCCGGATATTTGAAATTAAAGAATCCCAAATATTGGCGGATATAATCCGCCCCACTATGATGGATGTCATCCATCATCTGCCTAATAAAACGAGTAATATTTTCTTTATTTGACTTATTGCTAAGTTTTGTTTGTAAAAATTAATTTATGTGGGTCTAAATTTCTAGAATTTATGTCCTCACAATATTTTGAATTATCACTTGGGTATGAGAAAGTTTTCTATAAGCTGGCTGCTATGTTTGTTCACAAGCGGTTGTACAACGGGGTGCACACATGAATTAGCCTACGAATTGCTCCTTCGTCTGCCCTTTTCTTCAGATGCACCGAGTGTCTATTTATAGTTTCCAAACCTGAAGATAAGGCTCGGCAGAAAGAGATTTGACTCCAACAATGTACTCACCGCACAAACAATTACCTATTTTAATGACCTCGGCTATTCTTATTTTATGGAATGGATACAAAAATTGGAGAAACGTTGGAAAAAGTTTATACAGCTCAAAGTGATTTTTTTTATCGAAATAGGTATTTTTACCATAAATACAAATTCCCGTTTAAAATTTGTATGGCGGCTAGGAGAAATCACTGATTATTTTTCATAGGAAAAATGTGTGGCATTATCTGGAATCTAACATTTTGGTTCATAAATCTGGTTCCACTGGACCTATTTAATTGAATTTCAGACAGATGGCCGCACGTATCTATATACATTAAGATGAATACATTTTTGTACAAATTTAAATAGCTCTGTTGAGAAAAGGATAAAATTTCAACAATGACAATGAGATGAAACACTAAATTTGCTTAATGAAAAGATTCTAGATAAAACCTTAACACTGTGTTATTGCATGTATTGGCAATTTTAAAAGTGTTCTTTAAAATTTTTAAGAACATTATGATACTTTTGTATGGTGGTTTTCCACCCCCAAATAATCATAGCTTACATTACGTTCACGCTTTTATTTTACGAAATTTTAAATTCGCAGCACGTTTAAATAAACCATATAAAGTTGCACAGCATAAATATGTTTGATACTTTCATTGTTATTATTATTATTATTTCCCTTTTCTTGCCAAACAATTACAGTAATAAGCCTTTCTACAGTCTTTACATCTACAATTATTATATGATAATGCCACTTACTGCTGCCCTTCCAAAGCATCCTAATATATGAGCAAATAATTTTTGTCCTGTGCGCTTGAAGAGACAAAGGTGACATAAACTAGGTATTCTATTGTTCCGGCAGGAGTATGAGTACAAAAAATAAGAACAATGCGGTTGGTATAATACAATCATCTACTATTGTTGCAGCTTTTTCGTAAATTATGTATTATTATTATTGTTCCTATTATTATGTTAACGAAGGTCTTTAAATAAATTTCATTTCAATACTTCAATCACAGGGATTAACTTTTGAAAGGGTGTGAATTAAAATTCATTTAGTTTGAGTATTAAATTATTATTTGTTGAATTAATTAGAATTTCCAGTAGAGAAAAATATTTTACTTTGTATTACTTTAAACATTTTTTTATGTCCTTCATCACCATAAGTGGTGAATGAGGGTAAATATAAGTTTGGCATTGCGTGTGTAACATTAAGAAATATTTTTCTGAGACCCAACAAAGTATATATACTATTGATCCTTATGAAATTCTAAGTCGATTGAGCTATATCTGCCTGTCTGTCGTGTAAAACACTCTCACGTCCAAATTACATAAACGAAATTAATGAAATGTATACCAAAATGTTTATAATTGAAAATCAGCAAAATCGGATTGATAGGACCTAAAAATTTTTTTATAATTTTCACATGTTTTTTGTAACTTTGGGTAAATTCATTGCAGAGAAAACCATACAATTTTTCAGACACTTTTTATATAATAAAAGGACAAATTCTGTTGTAAATGGTAGGAATGGGTCCATAATTTATCCTAGACCCCGTACAAATTTCTTCACAAATCCTAATTTTTCTAAGTTTATTTTAATAACATCGGACTAAACGTTTTTGAGTTATCATTAATTATGTCGAGAAATATCTAACAAAGTTTACAATTTTACTTAAAATGTTTTAGAACAAATATCTGTCCATAGAATTTAAAGTTTGTACCATATTTGTACTATTGGAATCACAATACATCATAATTTTGTTGCCCTAAAAACACATTAACGTCTATAAATATCTATCAAGATAAAATTGTATACGTATCAATATATTGTATCCAAAAATCATAATACTGGGTTTTGAAAATATTGGTCCATATTTGACCGTCGCACCCATATTAGGTCCATTTCCGATATTCACTATAATGCCCATAAAACTCTAATAAATAACGCGTAGTAGCCCTGCCCATCTGTATGTTTAAATAAACTTTCCCCAAATAACTTACATACATGATTCATACACCAAGATATCGGGAATTCTTCCACAACGCCACAACCGGCCAAAAAATGCCTAAGATATAAGAAAAAACTATCTATATCTTGATTACTAAGTCATTAATATAGACAATATGGATATCCAGTAATAGATATTTCAAAAACCTTTGCAACGGCGTAGAGAACCAAAGTAAGTCGGACCTACAATTGGACAAAATCAGAAAAAACATAGTTTACCCTGAATTTATTTTTTTCACCAAAAAATATTTTTTTTACAAATAATTTCTTTTTTTTTTAAATTTTGTTTACCTAAAAATATTGAAAACTTTTATTTTCAAATATAATTTGGTGAAGGGTACATAAGATTCGGTAACTCTCTTACTTGTTTTCATGATAAAAGGACAAACTATGTTGGAAATAATATAAATCGGTTCATGATTATATGTATGGATGTAACAGTACCGAATTTTAATAAGATTGGCCTATAATTGGTCATAGCTCCCATAGATGAACCACATATATAACCTACACAAATATCCAAAAAAATATTTGCGCTGAACCAAAATTGTACACCCATCAGTAATTTGTATCCAAGAATCATATTACAAGTTTTTTTAAATATCTGTCCATAATTCGCTATAGTTGTCATAAAGGTCCACTCTTGTTAATAGTGTTGTTTAAATTAAATTCTATTATTCTATTTATTTATAAATTCTACTAAACTAGCCCTCAAATTCTTTGAAATTACGTTACAATATTATATGGCGATATTCCTATAATAGCTCAGCATATGGTTGCTGAATAAAAAAAAAATAATACACAGATCCGTAATTTGAATCCAAAACTCATACAACTGAATTTTGTGAATATCGGTCCATAATTCCCAATAGCTCCCATATAAGTTCCACTTGCGATAGTAACCATAATACCAATAAAACTCTAGTAAAGATGAAATTCAATTAAAATACATAGAAATCACGTTAACCCTTTCACGAACATAAGACTAATTTTTGAAGAATTCTTGAACACAGTACCAACAAAACTTTCAATTTTCAAAGACAGTAAAAAATAAAAGCTGTAACCGAACTTGTTTTAATCTAAATACATTAATAAGAGACACGTTTACGAAATAATTCAAATTAAAATGGAACCCATTCTTTTTTTTCGTTATTCAGTTATTCAATGTTTTTGTTTTGGGACACTGGAGTCCCCGTGGTCGTCATAGGGTTAACATATTTTATGACGATAGACTCATATAGTTCCACAATCCAAAAATATACTAACGCATATAAAAATTACAAGTATACAGAAATCATACTGCTGGATTTTTTGACTATGGGTTCATAATTATATATAATCGAGACTATATATTAACATTTTGTTATATAACTCATTTTCATATGAAAAATTTTGAAGTTTGTCTAAATATATTTTTATGCCGTTTTTTATTTTCATTTTCTTCACTTGTGGTGAATAATGTTGATCCAATCGAGCAATGATAACCAATTATTAGGTATATATAGTGTTAAATGTGATACGTTATAATAGGAATAAATGACAAACTCTGTTAAAAATGGTAAGAATCTGTAGTTAAAGTATCTTCTGCTTAAACTAGTCTATCTAACAATTGTTATATTATTTCATATATTTATTTAATAGTGAAGGGGTTTCTAACAATTTTAATATTCAAAGTAAAATAGAATTTTTTGAAATAAATGATCGGACGTTTATTTCATAATAAAGAGGAAGGTATGCCGTTAATAATGAAAAACAACATCAGCCAATGGCCACCTTGATCAGGACCATATACTTTTCATGAAATTTTCCATAACCAAATCGCAAAGTGGCTGCCCTATGTCCTCGATAGCCTCACGAATTCTATCTTTGAGGTCTTGAGTCGCCGCTTGGTTATTGGTGTAGACCTTATTTTTCACGTGGCGTCAAATAAAGAAGTCGCAAGGTGTTAAATCACAAGATGTCGGTGGCAAATTATGATCACCTCTTCGAGAGATAATGGTTTCGTTGCTTGTGTGGCACGTGGCGCCGTCTTATTGAAAGCATACGTTGTCCAGATCAATACCATCCAACCCCGACCATAAGATACGGTGTAACGACGTTTGTGCAATGCCCAATTTCAAAGAGCGACGAGGAATGGAAAAAACTGGGTTTTTTCAACACTTTGGGCTACACCAGCAATATTCTCAGTTGTTCTTGAGCGACCTGCACGAGTTTTATTCTTCACATCACTAACTTGTCCCAACAGCTCGAATTTTTCCACGGTCCGACAGTGTGCTTCACGACGACCCAAACATTCTTTAGTTTTGCGAACTGTGACTGCAAGATTTTCGCCATTTTTGTAGTGAATTTTAATAATTTCAATGCGTTGTTGAAGCGTGTATCGTTCCATTTTTAATAATGGCGTAGTTTCTACTTGTCAAATGTCAAAGAATTAAAGCTTCAAAAGTGATAGCTTCCGAAATACCAGGTGATTCAAAATAACACCTCTTATTGGAAAACCCTTTACTTCAATATCATTGTCTTAATCCTCATAATTCTAATAACAAATATTGAATATAGATATTAACGTGTTTATGCCAATTTAACTTCTACAGTTCTCATTATATTTAGGCGGAGGGTATTTAAGATTCGGCACGGCCAAATATAGTACTCTTATTTATTTTCTTTTATTATTCCCTCAATCAAAATCCACTTCGCTGATTTTGCTAGCTCCTTTCAAAATCCAACTAAATATTTCTTGTACAACTAACATTCAAATACAAAATGGACAAAATTATTCAAGCAGAATGAAAACTACATAGCCATTTTATTTTTTAAGATATATCAATATAAGAACTTGTCATTTGTACTCTAAAATAACTTGTTACTTTTTTTGTTTACATATATATCCTTTAAATACTAATTGATAGAGACAACTTTTTCTCCTCTGACGCCATATTGTGTCAATTAGTTAGAGTTCGAGGCATTAGTGTGGAACAAATTTCTTTTGCATTACAAATTAAGAAAGTGTTTATAAACATAAAAATGTGTGACTGCTAAAAATCTTTTGCAAATGACTGATCATCGTATTTATTAAATATTTAAAATTTGCATTACTTTTTGTAATGTTTTTGCAAAACTTAATTCATAAAATATAATACGTTAGAAAGTATAGTCGGCCTAGCACTATCATATGATACTGTTAATCAAGTAGAGTTTCCTTCTCCTTTACATTTGCAGCTCATGATTGTGACTTCAATCATATTTGGCGATAGTTTTTTAACAGCAAGTCTTGTATAATTTCGGTGGATTTAAGTTTCGAATGAGCATCAATGATGAGCCAACTTTTAAAGTTAAGATGTGTGGTGTACTTGACAAATTCATCAGGTAGCTTCAATTGACAATGGCTCAATTTACATGATATTCGAGAGGGTTATGGAAACATGCTCCATACGGTCACGCCAGCATAATAGGTAGCATTCAGACTCTTCTGGATAATATAGATTATTACATTTCTGTGCCCTTCTTGGCGAGAAATTTCGGTTTCTCAATTCCGTATAATACGGAAGCAATGGACGGACCTTTACTTGATACAACGAGTCTCTCAGTTTATAGAGACGGTTCTATTAAAGGAGATCGAATTGGCGCAGGTCTCTACATTCGGGAATTCTACATTGGGCTATCTTTTAGACTTTAGACTTAGTGTAGCATAATTCAGGCTGAAATATCAGTCATCAAAAGGGCGGCTAACTGGCTCAGTTATAAGAAGATATCAGGCAGGGATATTCGTATATATACTGACAGTCAGGCCGCAATAAAATCTTTAACAGGTGTATACACAACATCCTATTTGTTCCAGGAATACCGGTCATCCTTAAACAGGATGGCGAGACATTCAACAGTCGTACTCGAGTGGGTACGGGGACACGGATATACTACAGGCAACTGCGTTGCTGATGATTTGGCGAAAGAAGGCGCCATGTTACCCGACGGAAACATGGACTTCCTATGTGGAATTCCGCTATCCGAGTGCAACTTACAAATTAGTAATTTCTACTATGAGCTCGCTCAGACAAGATGCGGTTGTGAACCCACATGAACTATAACCAGAATGATATGGCCCCGACTGAATCGTGGCTTGTCACGCTCTTAATTGCGTGGCGTAATGGGGGTCATTACCGGACACTGCAGTTTTGACAACCACGAGAGGAGACTTGGCTTGCACTACCACGACTTCAGTAGAAGTTGTCAAAACGAGGAGGAGGAGGAGGAGGATGAAACCATTTTTCATCTTCTTTGTCACTGTCCGGCATTAGGTGATCTGCGCTTACGGTTTCTGGGACACCGTTCCATAAATAGGCTTTCTGAGCTCTCGAATATGAGGCTTGAGGGCATCGACGGACCAGATATGGGAACCTCTCGAGGGTAACCGCTATCTTATTGATATGCAACTGTTGTAAATCTCCTTCTCTCTTCCTTGAACATCTTCTTCTTAACAACTCAATCTTCCACTTTTTTCTTTTCATTTCTATCTGCCCCTCTTTCTTTCTAACTTCTAATTTCAGGTAACACAAATGGATCAATGCTTGGACCCACGTGAGCTGTTCTTCTACTTTTCAACTTCGCGGCTGCCTGGAAATCTAACCGAACGGACAGTTTACCGGCCTAATAAATTTATGTCGACACTTAGTAATAGGCAGTTTGTCGATTGAGAAAACGGGCCTAAATATATAATAACTTCAGTATTAACTTTTCAGCATTTGAAGCAAAAAATAACCCCACTAGAATTAACTTTCTCAACAGCTGTTGTGGCCTTGGAATTATGCTAATAACTAAATAAATATATTTAGTGTGTCAACAACAGCATTTTAGCTTGTTTGCAAATAATAAATTCACGAACTTAAAACTTGTTAAGAAAATTTAGCTCAGAAAATATCTTACTTTACTTTCTGTAGGTAGTAAAAACTAAATGCATTTAAATATTAACAAGCAAAAATTAAATAAATTCCAAAAGAAGTTTCATCATCATAATGATGAAGAAGTTTTTTTTTCCTAAAACTGAAAAAAACTGTCGGAATAACAAACTTTTATATTTTAACTTTGGCTAAAAACATTCCCAACCTCCCAGTATCCCGCTTTCCAATACGTGACGAATTTATGGGGTGAGAATGTTTGTTGAAAAAAAAAACCAAAAAAGTTTCTAATACAAATTTGATTTGATAGTGGTCAAACTACGTGACCTATGAGTGTAGTGAAAATATTAACAGAAATATATTTGAATATATGTAGATATTTTTTTAAACTAAACCCAAACTCTTCTTTAAAAAAAGTTATTTTTGAAAACTTTTCTCTCTCTCTTTCATAATGATGTGAAAATATTTGGATGTATAGTGTGTGAATTATTTCGATGCCCTGACAAGATGCAATATTAGATTAAATTTGTCTTTGATTTGCATAAATGTGTAGTAAAATTGATTTGATATAAAAATGGAATACAATACACAGAAACCAATCAATAATATTTATGGTATACAATAGATATCTCTTAAGAAAATTGGATAGACCATTTTTAATGTTTTTTTTTTTGTTTGCTTTAGAATGAATTAGTGATTCTCAACTTTGTTAAAGTAAAAAATAAATTTGTGCCATGAATATTATTGGATGTTATATTTCTGTTAATTTTTGGAAAAACATTCTTGCCGTATTCCCATGATTTATACTTCCATATCCACTAAGTGGTTTGTTTTTTTTAATTTATAGCCACTTTCGTTTGATGTAATGGTATGCTTCTATATTTTAGTTCATGTCCAATATTAAGCATGTGTGCTAACAATGCTATTCGTGTCTGTATAGGAAATATGTCGAATTGATGTAACTCTTTGTTAACCCTGCTGTTAGGTTAAAAAAAATTACGAATCTTAGGTTAATGGACCATTTGGTCCATATAAACATCTAATAAGACAAGTGTGGGATCATTCGCCGTAGGGGCACATCTGCCAACACCGAATAACTTAAAAATGTTTTCGTTTATCGAATATTTACCATCCCTAAAAGTTGAAAAGTTTAATTTGAGAATGAATATGTATTGTACTTTTAATTTGAGATCACCTCAAGAAAAAGTGGCGTATGGTCCCCCTTCTACCCTACTTATTGGTTTTTAAATAAATGTAAAAAAAATCCAAGAAAACCAAATAAAGTATACTATGTATCAAATGGTTCCATAACTTAAGATTAGTAATTTTTTATTTTTTCACTCCTGCTTTTAGTCAGAATCTTGCCTTTTGTATATAGCATTGGTTTATAAAACGGTCACGTGAGCTAATAAACTAAGTCAGTATATATCACCGTTCAAAAATTATAAAGGAAACAACAGCAGGGTTAATTGGTGTCGTACTTGGGGTCCGCATAAAGAGCACTTCCATGCGGAATCCGTTAAATAGTTAAATAAGATGATAAAATGACAAGTCATGAGAAGCATTCTAATCTAGATCGAGCTGTCAAGAAAAGCGAAAGACGCGATAAAAGACGTTGGGCGGAAAATATTGCCAAAGAAACAGGTCGGAGCAGAGATTTGTATGGAGCTATACGAAAGATAACAAGGACCCTTGTACTCGGTGGAAGCCCTTAAAATATGATTATGGGGAGTTAGCGACATCAAAGGATAAACAAATGCAGCTTTGGACCGATTTTTACAGGAATATGCTAACGCAAACACGCATGATCAAGCACGCATGATCAAGCACTGTGCGACTGCGAGTCACATGAGGTAAACCAAAATATCAACACGGAATGTCCTATTCCCGAAATAAGTGAAGCTATAATTGCATTGAAAAACAACAAATCTCCAGGCCTGGACAATATCCCTCAAAACTACTGCTACCGCTCTTGGATGGATTTTGGTCTTCCAATTATCTACCAGATTCACTCTTGGAAGGTGTAATCATAAAAATACCGAAAAAAGGAGACTTATCAGAACGTAGTAACTGGAGGGGTATCACTCTTTTGAATATGCTGTTTAAGGTTATTGCCCACATTATCAAGAAAAGGCTTTGTGATGCGATCTCTCCCGGTATGAGGAGAGAACAAGCCGGTTTCCGCCATGGGAAATCCTGTGTTAACCATGTCAATACTCTCAGGATAATAGTCGAGCACTCCGTTGAATGGAGATCCCCATTATATCTCCTTTTTATAGATTTTGAAAAGGCGTTTGACACGCTCAACCGTACAGCAATTTGGAACGCGTTAGCCTGTAAGGGAGTTCCATAACAGCTGATCTCTCTCATAAAATCTATTTATGCTAATGCAACATGCAGAATACTGCATGAAAATTAACTATCTGATAAGATAAACATCGATAAAGGAGTCCGCCAAGGATATGTGCTCTCGCCACTTCTCTTTAATATTATGCTAGATGTCATTATGCAACAAGCAACAATATCAAGAAATGGAATTGTGTGGGGCCTTCAAGATAGACTTGAAGACCTTGACGATATTTGTCTCCTCACACATTCACATGCTGGTATGAAACAGAAGTTGCGCAACATTGTCGATCATGCCCTCACTGCTGGTCTGAGAATAAACATCGGTAAAACGAAAATAATGCGCATTTTTAGCGAAAATAATACCCCTTTTCACATTGGTGGCACACAACTTGATAATTGACAGGCAGGGCGGCTTCATCGCAGATATTTCGGCACGCGTAAGGAGAGCAAGGCAAGCATTTGGAATGTTGACTAACCTGTGGAAATCGTCCAATATTTCTCAAAGAACGAAGCTCAAAATCTTTAACTCCAACGTAAAGTCAGTTCTACTATATGGATGTTAAACATGGAATGCCGCCAGCTCTGATGTTTAATATATGCAAGTTTTTACCAACAACTGTCTTCGCAGACTTCTTAAAATATATTGGCCAAATACAATCTCCAACTTTCGTCTTTGGGAAACAACTCAACAAATTCCAATACAAACGGAATTATGTAAACGCATGTGGAAGTGGATAGGTTACACACTTCGTAAAGATGATAATGATATTGCTAAGCAGGGAATCGAATGGAATCCCCAGGGAAGCAGGCGTAGTGGTCGACCTACTCATACATGGAAGCGGCAGCTTGATGTTGAATTGACGAGGATTCGTAAAAGCTCCCGGGAAACTAAAGCCATTGCATGTGACAGATCCAAATGGAACGAACTAGTTACGGCCCTATGCTCCTTATAGGAACAACAGGAATTAATATATATATATAATATTAAATAGTTTTCCATTCATAATTGTTAGTTGAAGCTCGAAGTGTGTGTTAATATAGTAACCATGCAGTGGTTTCTTAAAAAAGTAGAAAGTAGCTGTATTTTCCAGGATTATAGGCAATTCTACAAATTCTCCATCATTTGAAGAATTTCCGATGGTATAATATTCTTCTTCGTATCCATTAATGTATTACATGCTGGTAGAATTAAACATCCTTTACCACACAGAGAAAACAGATTCGTGATAGCAACCGAATTTGTTGCCAATCGAATGATTCGGTTGCACACATAGAATTTTTCGGTTCTATCAACAGAAAGTCAGTTGGTAAAGAAGAATTTCGGACAAAGAAACCAAAATTCAGTTACCCCTTTTAAAATTTTGTAGCCACAACTGTAAAATTCGGTCACTAAGGTAGAATCATTCGATTGGCAACAAATTCGGTTGCTATCACGAATCTGTATTCTCTGTGCATATAATGCCTTCCTTAGTTTAATATATTTCTTTTTAGTGAGTCCTAGTTTCAACATAAGCACAATAGCTTCATCTTTAGAAAATACAAACTTTGGAAAAGCTTTTAAAATACTTTTTACTGAAAGTTTTAGATGTTTCGGAATAATGTTATATGTGTTGCTTCTGAATGTTGTTTTCTTCTTCTCAGCAAGAATTTAAAAGAATCCGAATGGACAGATAATGTATCAATCAATAAATATGGATTGAAATATTCGTAAACTGTAGTTAAAAGACTTTATCTTCAACTCAAATAGCTTGATAAAATTATTAGCTTCCTCTATTTTGGTATTAATAACTTTCGATTGGCTTTCAATTGAATTATTGTTTTTAAATCAATAAAATATTGATTTTATCATTTCGTTGATAACACATTAACGTATTAGTCGTAAAATCAAAAGGTATGTGTATCCTGGGTCCTCATAAGATTCCAAGACGATGTAGGTGTGTCCGTCCGTACTCCTGTCTTTTTAAAACACAATATGGCCCATACGAAAAGAGCTAGTTGGTTAAAATACTCAAATACTCCCTGTTAATAAGGATTATTTCGTTTTTTTTTGGGGACTTGAATCATTAACGTTCCAACTGTACAGAAATTTATAGAGTGATAAATTTTTTAAAAATTTTAGTGGCTTATGTCGAAATTTATGTTAATATTTTATTTATCTATCTACATAAATAAAAAGCAAATGTCGTTCGTTGGTAATTGCATCAGTTGAGAACTGCTGGATCGATTTAGACAATTTGTTTTTTTAAATGGTCGTCATAGTCCTAATTATGTTTTTACGGAAAGAAAAATTGACCACGTCTACTTGTACGCCTACTTTTTTCTATTTATCTAAAATTGGAAAAATTGTCCACACACACTTATCAAATACATCTGTAGATATGTAACCAAAGGCAGTGACATGGATGTGTCACTCAATTTGAAATGTTAGCAGAAACGATGCAATTTGGCGCGCATTTTCACTTGTCATTCATGAAAGAGGAAAATGTATTACAATGAGTTGATCGACCGACATCTACAATATTGAACAGATTTTTTTAAATGTGCCGGAATGATGATTTTGCCTGAACTTTGCATTAATCGTCAATGAAATTTCAACGCTGAAATCAACAAAATCAAGTTACAGGTTTCTGCAATTAATTTTCCTCCGACGAAATAGTTTCTATATGCGTTTGCTGTTAGTCAACGTTCGTGGCTCAACATCATTCTAAGATTTGCGAACTATAAATGGTGAGTTGTATGACACGTACAGGGAAGCGTGTCAACGCTTGCGATTATTTGAGAATGACACTCATTGGGAATACACCATCAGATATGCTGTGTTTTCGTCAATTGCTCATCAAATGCTTACATTGTTTTCGATAGTTATCTCAAGATGCTTCCCATTCAAACGGACAGATTTGTGGCTCAAATACAAAGATACCATGTAAGACGATTTGCATCAGATGCGTATTAAAACATCAAATCCAAATTTGCAACTGAGCGAGGAAATTTACAACGAGGCTTTGATATTAATTGAAGACAAGTGAAATGGGATTTTTTGTTGAAAAACATTTTTGATACCGTTGATTTTGGCAACAATACTCTCGCAGAATGATATTCCACTTGCTTCATCAAGAATTGAGCTGCAGAACAATCAATCTGGAGAAGTATTTTCCAAACAATTGCTAAACATTGGCAGCGGCAAAATACCGGTTGACATTTCGACCAGCTGCATTCAATTTTCAAGCGATTTCTGCCAGTTTACCGTATCAAAATCCGAACTCATCCAAAAGGTGTTTCCAAACATTGCACAAATTAACAAAAATCACGACTGGTTGAGCGAACGTGCTATATACGCTGGGCAAAAAATTGATGTCGACGAACTGAATTTTAGGCTTCAAAGTGAAATTGCTGTCGAATTTATGACGCAAACATCGGTGGATTCCGTTACTTCCCCAGGTGATGTCGTCAGCTATGGAACCGAGTTTTTAAACTTGCTGGAATTAACCTCACAATCTCCAACTGAAAGTGGGATCGTTAATCATAACGTTAAGAAACACAGGTACAATTACATTTTTAATATTCATGATATATGTATGCATCGATTTTATTGAAAATTAAAATTTTTCTTAATTAGACTAACAGACACTAACCTACCAAATTTTATAATTCTGTGAGAATAAAACACTGTCTGTCATGCTTAGCGTTTTACTAATATTCCAGTTCTTCTTCTGCTGCTGTAATAAATAATCATTAACTTTGAAAAATTTATTCATAGAAAACTAGCTCAATTTTCCAAAAATTATATAATTTGTTGGCTGTATCTAAGTAAATTTGTTTGCTTCATAAGAAAAGTTGGCCAGTCAAATTGTCGACGGATATTAATCAATTAAAATCATGTCATCCTTGACTTACAGGCTAAATTTTATTAAATAATTCTACTTTTTTTCCATTTTCTATATTCGTGACCTGCAGACGGTTATAAAATATGCGGACCTTTCTTACGAAACTTTTTGTTAATGACCAGTGGGATTAGACAGATAGTGGAGGGGAGAACTTTAGTGTGTAAATAAATTCAATTTCAAAGAAAATAAATAATTTATAAGCAAAAAGTTCTTTTACACCTGCTAAAATAATTAAAATAACGAAATACAATACATAAATTGATGTCGAATTTAAATTTGTTTTTTTGTGCTGTTCAATTTTAATAGAATATTTTTTTTCTTCGCATAATTTTACTTAAGCCAACAAAGAACGTTACTACACAGACTTAGCATTGTTTGTTATTACAGTACATTCATGTAAAAGATGGAAGAGTATAAAAAAAAATTTCACGCAATATGATTTATTACCATTTGAGCCCCATTAAATGTTTAAGATTTGTTGTTGTTTATATTTTTGCTGCTTTTGTTTTATACATTTGAAGCTTCTATTACTCAGGTGTTTAACGCACAACCCTGGAAAATATAAAGTATATTTTTAGTAAGTATTTGATTCATATTTTCATTTTCGTTTGTGCTTTGTTGGTGTTGTTTGCTAAACTAATTCACGTGGATTATTTTAACGTACTTACGAGTAAAATATGTATTTTATTGTTAGTTCTAAACTTTTTGTTGAAACTATGTATATTTGATTACAAGTTCATAGAAACTTATTAAACAACAAGAAAAACTAAAAAATACTTTAGCGCCCTGACATTTAGTTGAATTTTACGTATACGTAATATTTTTATTTAACTCGTACTTATACGTACATGGTACGTATTATAATTGAAAGTGAAGTTAAATAAATAACACTTATACGCTGGGGTGGCGGCGGAGGCAGAGTAATTTAGTTATTGCTAATTATTATACAAATAATATACTATGTACTTGTAATGTGGAGATTTAAAACTTGTAGGTTGCTAATTCTAAATATAAACACACATAATAAATAAATAAAACTGTTAGAATGGCCCTCATTTGTATGGAAGCCAAAACATGTTATCGATATTCTCACACATAGAAAACAGTTTGGTTGGATAACAGTTAGAATTATTAGTATTTAATAAAATAACCTGTAATAATAATCTATATCTACAGCTAGCAATATATATTACTAATTGTTATCAATTTGAAAATAAATTTAAGTGATTCGGTAACTTTAATCGATGTGATAGACCGGTCGGAAAGAGTAATTGCCTACGCGAGTTGTCACTCAAACCAAGCGAAAAAAACTATATAACTTCATACAAGGTATACCCCGCCTCCGTATGGGGAATACGTAAAATGTAAATGTAATTAAAAGGATATACATTTGTTGTTATCACGGATCATTTGTCATTATAATGGTTAAATTCGATTGAATCTCCGACCAGCAGACTACCTCGCTGGGCCTTAGAACTCCAGCAATATCGGTTCACAATCCAGTAAATAAAAGGATCTCAAAATGTGGTTGCTGATGCTTTATCTCGACAACATTTAGAAACTTTTGAAAGAATGGTAACCAGTGAACAGTCAATAGAATGCCCGTGGTTAAAACGAAAAATTAAAGATATCAAAGAGAATACTGAATACTACGACTATCTAATCATAAACAATTCTCTTTTTGCAGACATTTTCCGAAAAACCACTGTGTGGAAACGTATCTTAGAGAACGTTTCTTGAAAGAAAATCATGACGATGCATCAGCTGACCACGTCGAAATCCGGAAAACCATTAATCGTGTTTGTAATCGTTACTTGTACCGACCAGGTCTATTCAGAGACATCAGCCGTTATGTGAGGATGTGTTCAGCGTGTCAAAAATATAAAATCAGCCAACAAATGCTAGCAAGAGAAATGTTGGTCAGAATACCATGAGCCACCATTTCTCTCGATTTTGTTGGACCATTACCGCGTACTAACCATGGAAACACCATGTTACTCGTTATCAGTGATTGATTTCATAGAAAGTGGGTTCGGAAGTTCGGAGTTCCCAAAATAGCTATAACAGATAACGGCTCACAATTTACGAGTAAAGTGTTCCCATAATACTTGGAAGAGCTTGGTGTGACGTAAGAATTAACTGCACCCTACACACCACAACAAAATCCTACGGAACGCGTAAACAGAACGATTAACAAACTTACTTTAGCTATAAATACAAGCTATTCTGAATCAATAGGTTAATCACCAGCATGCGTATTACAAGGTCGAGAAACTCGGTTTCAAAGTACACTATACGATGCAGTAACCATAGGCACATGAGAACCAATACTAAGCTCAAAGGAGTAAAAAGTAATCTAGCCAAGGCATCACAGGATCAAAAACGATATCACATTTTGAGATGTTGTGCATGGAAGCCGCAAATAGGAGAACAAGTATTGGCCCGTCAGTATCAGCTTTCGAAAGCTGTAGACCAATTAAAAGCTAAAGTAGCTCCCCAGTTCGGAGATAATTGAAATACCATCAAAATTCATAGTGAAACTTAAGTGTAGGAAAAATAATGATATTAAAACTGCCCATATTAAGCAATATATCGCACTGGTTCCTCTAAAGAGAGTCAACTCAAAATTTAAACATTTTTAGTAGAGGCCATGATACAATAATTGTTGAAGGTAGAATCACTAGGGAGAGTTTTCAATCTTTACCCCTATAACATCAAACTTTGATTTTGTTTTCTTTTATATATTTTCATATTTTCTTTTGTTTCTAATGAGCGTACCTTATATTGCTGTGTCATGGTAGAGACAAACAACTATTTTTTTAAAACATTACAATGAAAGTTGAAGACGTATACAACTATATTTTATGGCGAAAAACTAGAGAAACTGATGTAAGATTTTTCGATTTCTTGCAGAAAGTGAAAATTGAAAAATTTCGACTTGACTCTCTTCAGAGGAACCAGTGCGATATTCAATATAATTTCTCCTAAATCAAACTTTTTTTTAATCTTTTTATTATATGTAATATTAACTATTTTATCTTGTGACTAGAATAATGGAAAAAATGGCGGATAAAAGGAAGTCCCAACAAACCTGCGCGAACTCGGGAAAGCGACTAATAGAAGGCAGAGGCCTCCGAAGACAAGCCATTTTATTACCAACCCTCTACTTCTAGAAATGTACAATACGTACCACAGACACAAAAAATTCTTCGGTGCATAGTCCGACCAACCATCACTATTCCAGTCACTAATCAGCAAACTACCATCCAAACTATGTCTCCCAGACATCATGCTATCAATAAATACAACGCAAAAATCAACAATTTATATTTATTACGACGTACATCGGGGCTAATTCCAACAGTTGCCATAGCTAGCCCAATACGAAACAGGATTCATTAACCCAGTCATAGATATATCGGATTTCGGATGACAAGAGAGTGTACCGGCTGCAAATTCGCCCCCAGCCGAATAATTAAAAATTTCATCATCCGTCGAGAGAAGGACGTGTGAGGACTCAAAGTCATGTCAGTTATTATGTTTAATGTAAATTATGTTCATTTGTTGTTAATCTGATTAAAATGAGTGACCAGAAAAAAGTGCATACTAAACTTATAAAATATTTTCAACAAAACCCAACTTGGTCCTACAAAAAGTTGGCCAAGCATTCAAAGGTCTGCCGTCAAACTCTTTCCAATGTTATTAAACAGTACTGGGAGAACTTGTCCGTTGATAGAAAACCTGGTTCAGCTAGAAGGAATGGTTCACATGAGTATTATCAAAAGAGCTGCCAACACATCCGGTAGGAAAGCTTCCCGGTTAGCTCAATGCTCGGACTATTTGGTACGAAAGGTTAAGGCCAATGCAGGTTCAAAAATATACAAGGCTGGAAAATTTGCTGACAGGAACGCTGCTACAAATTTTCAGGCCAAAAACAGGGCACGGAAATTTAAGTCAAATTTTATTAAAAAAAATAATCCTGCTGCATAATGGATGACGAAACGTATGTTCTGGCAGATTTTTCAAAATTTTGATGTTGCTGATCTCGAGGAAATGTTGAAGAAAAGTTTAGGACCCAAAAGCAGAATATATTACTCACTAACTACAACTCTACCAACAGGGTTATAAAAAACCCTACTAGTGGTCAACTGTAACTAGTAGCCAACTGTGTGTGACAGGCACAAACCAAAGATCAGTTGGTATTATGTTTGTTTGACAAATTAGCTAAAATGAAACATAGGGTGAAGTTAGTATGGCCTGACTTTTGTTTAATTATTAATTCGTCAGTTGACTCTTCTTAAAAATTGAACCAGCTGCTTCATTTAGTTTGTGCTTGACAGCAATTGATAGCAGAATAACTCGTGACTTATGGAGAAATTGAAAAAAGACAATTGCATCTACTAACTAAGCATTATTTTTTCGGAATAAAACCATCACTGAAATAAAAGCTAAGCTTAATAAATACTACGGCATCTCTGCACCATACATTTGAATGGTAAAAAAGTGGCTTACTGAATTTCGTTGGGGCCATACAAGCTCGGAAGTTGCTGAATATTCTGGACGCCCAGTTAGGGTATCTACACCAGAATTTAAATTTTGAAAAAAAATACGATATTTTGTTGGCTGATCGAAGATATATAGCGGAAGCCATAGTGGTTTCAATTATGAATGATCACTTGGATATGCGAAAGCTTTCCGCAAGTTTCCATGGCAAAAATCCATGAATTAGGCTACAAAATGCTCCCTTTTCCTCCTTATTCTTCGGATTTAGCACTTAGTGAGTATTTCTTGTTTCCAAACCTAAAGAAATACTACGGCGGAGAGAGATTTGACTCCAACAATGAAATTATCTTACAAAATATAGCTATATGGATGACTTCAACAAATCTTATTTCTTGGAAGGGACGATAAATTGATGAAACGTTAGACAAAGAGCATAAAGCAAAACGGAGACTATGTTGAAAAATAAAATAATTTTTTATCCAAATGAAACACAGGTTTCATTTGAAATGGCATGACCCACCCTCGTACGATTATTTGAAGCAGTAACATAAGGGACTAAACAAAATTTTTGTCTCTAAATTAGTTTATCTTAAACATATTGTACACAAACATTTCAACTGCGGGTAAGAAATTTCACCTCTTAAATATGTAAATATCAGTAAATAGTTTTGAATAAATTAGTGCGTATTCTGCAGCAGGAAGTATCAAGGTATATTTCCTGCTGCAGAATGCAAGGAATCCCTGTGATGTGGAGCAAAATGTTGATAATATATAGAAAAAATCAGTCACAATTTGTTTAAATTTTTTCTGTTAAGTTATGTGAAACAAATCATTAATATCTAGTTTATTATACATTGTTTTGTGAATTAAGGTATAAAACCGTAAAATACGTTTATATTTTTCGATTTTTTACCCCATGCCACAGTGTCAGATCTGTAAAATCTAAAGGGACTAAAATCTGAATTTTCAAAACGGGTAAAGATAATTCAATGATTTTCGAAACACAGTTACCCTATGGTTAGATACATTTTTGGAGAAAAAATTGAGGTGGTCGTAGCAATATTTTGCATACCTCCCATACAAATGTTAAAATCAAAATTTTAACATTTATACTCTACACCACCATAGTGAGGAGGGTATATTGGGTTATGTTTGCAGATGTGTATAATGTGCAAAAATATTGTTCCAACACCCTTGAAGTATACCAATCTGCTCAGGATGCCTTTCTGAGTCGATTAAGCGATGTCCGTCGGTCCGTCTGTCCGTCCATGTAAACTTTGTACTCAAACTACAGGTCGCAATGTCAAAGATAATACGACAAAATTAGGAAAGGGCTCTTCCATAGGCCCAATGTAGATGCCTATTGAATTTGGTTAGAATCGGTCCATTATTTCTCCTAGCCCCCATACGATTGCCTTTTTCCACTTCACGTTTGTTTCATAACAAAACTTTTTTACAAAATTGCTTAATGTGGAAAAGTCTACAATTTTGTCGCTTCCAGTACGAATATTTCTACATATAAAATCAAAAACACGTTCATATCTTTCATTTTGCTTTGTTGAAAGCCAAATTTCGAAAATTCCACTACGAAACATTTGTTTGGCCATGATGCTTTCATAGGTCAAACATTTCCGGGGGTCAATTGGGTGGATTTTTTTTTGTTTCTATAAATAGGAAGGTTGGTAAATGGTATAGTAAAAAAAATTTCTCTGAACTCAACTGAACTCTGTAACTTTTTTACTATTGAAAATTTTAAAATTAAGAAAAAGTCTTACCTAAAATGGATGTCTTGAATATCACTCATAAACAAATTTAGGAGGCCATATTTTGAAATGTAATGAAACTCTTATTTAGTTTAAATATTTTATTTTACTATGCAAAAAGAATTTTAAAAAAATATCAAAAAACAGAAAAATTCAACGCATCCAAACATTGATTACTTTTAGCAAGAACTATTAAAAAATTTTAATCTCACTCTTTGATAACGTTATATATTTGTTCTTTATATATTTTGTTTTAAAACTTGTTTTTGTAAATACCAGGATTGTTGTTTATTGTATTCAATAATTTTTTTTTAAAAAAAGGGACTTTTTTTAAATAAATCCCGCTAAAACAATGAAATGTGATACTGTGCATGGGTGGGGTGGTTTCGCAGGTTTTGTTCAGCCTAGAAATGTAAGAAAAAATGTTTATATTAAGATGAGATAAACAAGATTGAAATTAATAAAACTAAAACCAATATATGTAAGTATCCGAAACAAGAAAAAATTTGAGAATATCTATTGTGGTATTAATATGAGATCGCCTCAAAAATAAGTGGCGTATTGTCCCCCTTCTATCCTTCTACCCTATCATGAATATCGCTCAAATAAAATTTTGTAAAAAATGTTTAAAATTTTTAATTTTGAGTTTTCCTTCACTAGGGTGAGATGAAGATTAAAGAAAGAAGTTCTGCACTATTAACAGCCTGTTTTTATATTCTACACCATCACAGTGGAGGTACCCTGTAAACCTTGTAATCAAACTACAAGTCGCAATTTCAATAATAAATCGAAAAACTTTGGCACAATCTTTTCTTTGCCTCAAGAACGAAGCATATTGAGTTTGCTTAGAATCAATATGCTTTATGAGAGTATAACTATCTGAAAATGGTTAAACTCCCATAAATATCTTAGTTATATAGATATTCATACCAAATTCAGCACAAATAAGTTTCTTATAAGCCGAACTCGCACCATCAAATTTTGTGACTATCGGTTCATAATTAGTCGTAACTCCCATATAAGCCCGACTTCCGAAAATCAGTTTAACTACCATAAATATCTTACAAATGTTGTTATTCAAATAAAACTGAATATAAATAACTTTAATGTATACAGAAGCCAACTAATTTTATGAAGATCGGTCCCTAATTAGTCATTGCTACCATATAATGTTTAAAAGAAAACTGTTTATAATATTCTTCTCAGTGTAGGGATTTATATGGTTTTTTAATTGTTGTAAAATAAGTTTGGTTTTTATAACTCTCACGAATTTTTAAGTATTTTTATATCACAATTTTAAATTTGTCAATGTTTAGTTTGATATAAAAATCAAAAAAATAATACGACTCAATCTGTTGTCAATATTTGATGGTACATAATCTCCTAACGATTGTTTTTTCATTTGTAAATGCACAATACATATTAAGACCTTTCTTGCACAAAGTGTTTCATAAATAACATTTAATCTGCAAAGATTATAATGTCTTATGCATCAGTTTAAAACAATTACTTCAAAATAAATATTTATTATTAATTTCAAAAGAATTAATTTAAAGAAAATTCTACACAATTCTCGACCACAAGCAGCTTGTTGTATTTGTACTCCTTACTTTTCTTATATTTCTTTTTAAATCCTAATAAGCACTTTAAACACAGACCCCTTTCTCATTAACTTAATAATATAATTTTCATCATTTCCATAATTATTACAAGATAAGGCACTTACTGACAAACATACATACTCCTACATGCACGAGACTCAAACCAAAAAAAATAAAGTCCTTTTAATATGTTTTTCTAAAAAGAAAATGTAAACAGAAGCAACAACAGCAAAAAGTAAACAGAAAAGAAAAACATTAAATGCAAACAAACACTAGAATGTCTGCTAGAGTGGGTGAAGTAAGAAGAAATAAATGAAAGGAGAAAAAGCAGAATACTCCAGACATCTTATAAACAGAAAATAAAAATAAAATAATACGAAACATTGAATGTTGTAGTCAAAGGACACGCCATTACATTTAACATAATGTCATTTCAAAACTCAGTTCAAGAGAAAAATCTAAAAACAACAATATCAACAAAAACAAAGTAAAAACATATTTAAAGACAAGAAAGGATAATAATAACCAACAGCATACACACAAAACATCAACACAATACTTGAACTAATGTCAAACATCTTAAATGGAAAACGAGCTGACAACTGGACTTCATGTTAAACTACAACTACTCATCTTGTAACACAAACGAAGACATGGTACAGTCATGCGAAACTAACATAGAACCTGACCAGATTTCCTAATCGAAATTCCAATATATTCAAACAAACTCTGTCGTACTGTGGAATGTTTATTTTGCAGCTTAAATCTCAAGTGATTTTTTTGATCTTGACATTTAGTCGATAACTAGTTGACAGAATTCCACAAGTACTAAATCAGATGCTAATTTGGATATTTTATGTCCTATTTGTTAAGACTAAATGTGATATGTGTACCAAATTCTTTAATGCGGTAGTGTCATTTTACTTAGCACGTTTTAAAACATATGAAATTCAAGATAGCAGGGTGTTTCAATACTTTAGAGCTTCTTGAATTAAATAAACCAGGCAAGATATTAATTTCGTCCACATTGTGCTAATCGCAGGGGGTGTCGCAATATATTTAATAAGCCAAAGAGGCTAGGAAACTACTCAAACTACAAGTCCTCTGTACACAAATTCAAGGCCCTGTTAAGAAATACAAATCGCGAATCCTGGAGAAACTTCTGTAGCGAATTGGAAGGATCCTGTCAAAACGAGCCATTTGCACACGGTCTTGCCATCTTCGAAAGCTCTCATGATCCATATATCATGTAACATCTGGACTAGAATAGTATACCTCTATAAGAAGGTAACATGATGATCGATATGACTTATCTTAGTCTCATTTATGATATATATTGAGGTTTATATAGAGTTTGGACGCATATAATCACTAGATTGATGACTATACCCTGACGGGTCCAGCTATATTTGGCCTGTCTATCATACTCATACATTCCAGAATCCTGCAGCAGGTGCACTACCCCTCGCAATAGTCCCGATTGAATTACAACGGAATGATGATCTGACTATACCTATCATGTTCATACATTCCGGAACAATCCAGCAGGTGCACTGCCTCTCAGAATATTCCGATGCGCTTTAGCCCCATTATCCTTCTCTCCTTCCTCTAGAAAACCATGGAAAGGATAATCGATATGCATTTGTGTTCCTCAATAGATCCAGCCTGACTTTCTGCTTCTCATCTTGCCTATATGAAGTTGAAATCTGTTGATACGCTTGTGGATTATATAGAAAAATCTCCCGAGTATAAGGAATGTCTTTGGTGGCCTTTTTGGATCTTGAAGGGGCCTTCAGCAATGTGATACCAGGGAAGTTTCTAACGGTTTGAGTAGATTGGATGTAAATCAGTCTTTCAGAGACTTTCTACAGTAGCGGGTTTAATCTCCACTCCTATGGTATCTAGCTCTATCAATGTGCCCACAAACCGCTCTAAGTACACTTAGCTCTAGGAAAGTGCGAAGTAGCTAGACTCATTCTAGACTCCAAGCTTTCATGCAGCATTGCAATATAAGTTTGCAGATGGGACATATGTAGGACTTGTGGAATAAACCCAAGGAACGTGAAATGTATCTCCAATATGTTGCTTAAGCCCATACTAATGTATGGTATTAAAATCCACCTACGGGACGATCTACAGAATCTTGCCAACTTCTGTACTAATGATCGCGAGCTTTGTTTTTATGATGTACTGGCTACCTGCAGATCTCATGGCCAAACAGTTGGCCCTAACTTCCAGGTAACATTGACTACTGTACATATATATCCTTCCTTAACAGACGCTTTTCATAAAAGGACACCTCCTTTTAGGGATACGTTCGATGGCTCCAAGTTGGTGATTGGGGTGGTGAAAGGGTTTTATGTTCCACAATTTTAAAATAGGTTATAGGCTGAGTTTTCGACCATCAAAAGGGTAAACAGCTTAAGATTATTCGGTAAGAATATCTGAAATTGTACCGACAGTAAAACTACAATTTAATCTCTCGGGTTTTATATGTCATCTAGATTGGTGTATAAATACCAAGTCTATCTTAACGATATGGCGAGATCGATCACTTTGTTGGTGTATCGCTTTCATGCTGTAAATAACTTATACAGCGCGAACTTTGACTAGGTGCTCTATATCGAAACACACATGGCCCATATACAACTATCATAAGTCGTAGTCTTTGAGAGGCCTATTACGGGATCGGCTACGGAATCTGGTAGCCATTACAGGTCACAGTATAATTGGTGTGCTTTCATGCTGCAAGTAACTTATACAGTGCGAACTTTATGAGTCTGCTCTGCTCAGATCAGATGACTACAGTGTCAGTATTCAACTATCATAAGAAGACGTCTTAACATGGCTCTCACTGGCTCGGTTACGGAATCTGGTAGCCATTGCAGGGCGCTATTTAATTGGTGTCCTTTCATGCTGCAAGTAACTTATACCGTGCGAACTTTATGAGTCTGCTCTGCTCAGATCAGATGACTACATGGTCCGTATTCAACTGTCATAAGTCGACGTCTTTAACATGGCTCTCATGGGATCGGTTACGGATGCTGGTAGCCGTTACAGTGCTTTGTTTAATTGATGCGTATGGGGATTTCATCCAATAATTTTTGTAGAAGTTGTCATAATGAAGACGATGATAAAACTGTTGAACAACTTATCTGTCTTTGCCCTGCTTCATCGGGAGCTGGAATAATGGGTGGTTCTTCTCTATTTAACCATTCGGAACTATCAAGCTGTCGACGTTTTTGACTGGGCTCTGGTGGGATCGGCTACGGATTTTAGTAGCCGTTACAGGGCACTGTTTAATTGATGCACATGCAAAGATAGTCCTTCCAATAACTTTTGTATTCCAATAACTTTATATTGGGCCTGCTTCATAGAGGGCTCGGATAATGGGTTGTGCTTTTCTATAACCTTTCGGATGTATGGAAGGTTTGGAGTATAAATTCGTTAATTAGTATATCTGGTTGGTTCATTACTGATATCAAACATAATAGGAAATCAAAAAAGGAACAATCAAAGGACCCCAGGAACCTAGTGTAATTTGGCAGCTATAAAAAAGCCTATGACAAGTTTTCAACATACATATAATAGCATCGTAGGGTGCTTATAAGTGAAGTAATAGCAGTTTTTCTACTCTATTTTGAAAGTGTTAATGGCTGTTGAAAGCTTTGTTTCAATTACAAAAACAAAAAAGGAAACAGCAAATAAGTATATACTTACTACTTAGACACAAGTTTCCTTTTTTGGATACGGCCTGGACTGCTCTTAATATCCAATATTCATGGACGTTCTACAAATCTGTAAGTTTGTCTTCTTTCTCCCTATGCTGATGATTTAAGTTAATGTCGAAAAAGCATCGTTGGTAAATTACAAAACTTAGTAAGGATAGTATTGGGAAGAAACATCGTAAACAAGATTGGAAGATGTTAGTACTAAAGATAAAACTGAAATGTATTATATATCTTAGTATTTCTACTTTTTTGTACTTTGTGTTTTGACATGTTTAATTGTCAAAAAAATGATTTTAAGTTTAATTCATGTTATTTTGGGTATGTATGTGTGCATGTATTTTCTGCTATTATGGAAAAAATAATTGCTTACTTCAAGTATTAAAAATGTTTACAAGATTTGTTTCTTAAATAAGATGGATGGATGAGTTGTACTTAACAAGCCCTGTGTTAAAATAAACGCATTAAATTCGACAACGTTATTATACTCTTGTTGGAACAGAGTTTTTTTAAGTAATACTGTATGTGGTAATGTTTGAAGCTTTGTATAAAGGAAGCAGGAAGTACTAATAGTTTCAGTACTCGCGGCTAGAGAAAATGTGCAGACAAGCTCCCAGTCGTCATTATTAGAAGGTGTTTTAGTATATAACCTAGAAGTATATCATTCATTCCACGGTACATCATCCAAAAATTTATCTTCGGTCTTTACATTTTGATAAATTTCTACACTTTTAATTTAATATATTGTGATGTTAAGTAAACAATGCAATAAAAATCATTCTAAGACAAGAAGGTCTGCTATTTTTAAAAATTGTTTATAAAAAGTCCAACAGTTTTCTCATAAAAAACATGTTTTAGTTGTTTGTTTGTATCATTCAATATATGGGACAAAACGGAAAATTTCGATAAAACAATTAATTTTTTAACCTTTACGCTTTTGATTTCGATAATATTTGTTACACACATTTGCCGTGGCGAATTACGAAATTCGCTTTTGTTTTGTTTTTATATATTTTCAAAGTTCATATTCATTAAAGAATGCAGCCAAACTACATAAATTAAAATTACTATTAACTTTAGAACTGTTAGTCAGATTTTATAATTTTTGATATCTTATGAAGGCTAATGAATCGTAGATTTTAAAGTATTTTTCTAGAAATCCGTTTCTCTTCAAAACAGAATAAAATATAAAAATTGTCCTTGATCAAAGGCGATCTCAAACAAACCGGAGCCGTGCAGAAAGCTTGCGATAAGTTTTAAACAACTGTGCTAGGAAGTTGATGCGAACCCCTGGGGAAATGTGTATCGGGTTGCAATATTATGTCTTAAAGGCGTGGAAGCACTTTTGCCAGTTGGTCAGCCATGCCAGGATATTATGTCAATCACAAACGCGAACATAGATGAAGTATCAGTGCATGAATTGATGCAAATATGTTCGAAGATTTGAGATAACAAAGCACCAGGCTTAGATGATATCCCAAACAAAGCCCTGAAGTTAGCACTAAGATATAAACCGCAGATATTTGTAAATGTAATGAGCAATTGCATTCGAAATGGACATGAGTTTTAATACCAAAACCCAACAAACGACTCGGAGAGCCATCCTCATACAGACTGATTTGCTTGTTGGATATTAGAGAATGTTATATACATAGAGAATGTTATATACAACAGACTACTACCCGCAGTAGAAAGAGCAAACAGGCTTTTTTAGTTTTGGATTTAGAAAAACCAGGTCGACAATAGATGCTAAAGAGAGTAAAGAATATGGCGGAAATGGCTATAGAAGGTAAAGGTGCGAATAGAAAGTATTGTGCAATCATTACTTTGGACATCAAAAACGCTTTTAATAGTGCAGGTTGGAAGATTATGGTACGATACCGACATAGGAATGCAGCAGTACAGAACTTCAGCAGGAGTCCAACAAGGATCAGTGTTAGGATCTCTGCTCTGGAACGTAATGTACAATGAAGTACTGGAGTTAAATATTCCCGAAGAGGCTAAAATTATTGGTTTTGCCGATGATATTGCTGTCGTAGTTCGCGAACGCTTCCTAGACGAAGTTGAGCTTTACGCAAATGATACCATCCGCATCATCAAAACGTGGTTAAAGAAGGCAGATCACAAAATGGAAGCAGTTCTAATTAGTAGTCGAAGGAACGAGGGGACTATATATATAAAAGTAGGAACAGCTAATATTAAATCATCTGCGTCTACTAAGTACCTAGGTGCGCTGATCGACGAGTGACATAACTTTAAGGCCCATGTGGAATACGCATGCGCAAAGGCAGCAGCGGTAATCAACTCTCTCAGTAAAATAGTGCTAAATTTGGGAGGACCTAGACAAAATCGAAGGATCCTACTTACAAGAGTAGCGAAATCAATCCTATTATATGGCGCACCTATCTGGTCCAGAGGAATTAGGAACACATCTCGTAAAAATGTACTTTCTCTTTTTAGACAGAGTTGTCTTAGAGTACTCTGCGGCTATAGAACGTGTATGCAGCAAAGGAAAAGAATACGGAAGAAAACAGACGCGATAGGTAGACCTTCGAGAAAAGGAAAACTATATGCAACTGGTAGAGAAGGTGGGACAACACACCAAATGGACGCTGGAACGGGGAGGTAAGCTACCACCTTACGTAGTTTCTATCAGGTCATGGGGGATACAGAAGCTACCTATTTAAATTTGGTCACGATGACTCACCTATTTGCCCAACATGCCGGGATACAGAAGATGTGGAACATGCAGTTATCAAATGCAATAGATTTATTAAATTAAGACAGGAGATGGAGGTCGATGTAGGACGTACCATTACTCCCGAGAATATAATCGACGTAATTCAGTCCTCAGAAGAAAATTGGCCAGTAGTTTCAAAATTCATAACTACACCATTTCCAATTGTATTTCAGAAGTTTCTAATTGTATTTCAGAAATTTCCAATTGAATTTCAGAAATTTCTAATTATATTTCAGAAAATTCCAATTCAATTTCAGAAATTTCCAATTATATTTCAGAAGTTTCCATTTATATTTCAGAATATTCCAATTATATTTCAGAAGTTTCCATTTATATTTCAGAACTTTCTAATTGTATTTCAGAATTTTCTAATTGTATTTCAGAATTTTCCAATTGTATTTCAGAAATTTCCATTTGTATTTCAGAAGTTTTAATTTATACTTAAAATGTTTCTAATTGTATTTCAGAAATTTCTAATTGTATTTCAGAATTTTCAAATTGTATTTCAGAAATGTCCATTTGTATTTCAGAAAATTCTAATAGCAATTCCAATGGAAATTTCTGAAATACAAATAGAAAATTCTGAAATACAATTGGAAAATTCTGAAATACAATTGGAAATTTCTGAAATACAATTGGAAACTTTTTAAGTATAAATTAAAACTTCTGAAATACAAATGGAAATTTCTGAAATACAATTGGAAAATTCTGAAATACAATTAGAAAATTCTGAAATACAATTAGAAAGTTCTGAAATATAAATGGAAACTTCTGAAATATAATTAGAATATTCTGAAATATAATTAGAAAATTCTGAAATATAATTAGAAATTTCTGAAATTCAATTGGAAATTTCTGAAATATAATTGGAAATTTCTTAAATTCAATTGGAATTTTCTGAAATACAATTGGAAACTTCTGAAATACAATTGGAAATGGTGTAAAGTGATCCTGGTATTAAGAAAAGAGGAGGAATTTCGGAAGGATCTAAGGGCGGTCCTACACGGTGGCATGTCACAGTGTCCATGGACACTATGTCATTTTGCACTTTCAAAAGTGTCATAATGTGCAATGTTATAAACAGTGGCGCCGTGAAATAAGGCCATAGGTAATAAGACCATATGGGTCTATTGCTCAACGAGTTGGGAAATAAGACCATATGGCCTTATTTCCCATGAAAGAACTGCAATAAAGCCATTATGGCATTATTGCACTATATAAAATATAATTCAATGTATTAAAGAATGGCGATCGAAAAAGAAATAAGTCCCAACAAAATTTAAAGAACTTTCAATAAAAAAAAATATTTTTTAATGATTTATTTACAAGAAAGGCTTTATTTAGCGAAGCCGCCTGCCGACAAATTCTTTTGTACTCAGTAGCATGGCGAAAAAATATTCGGTTTTGCAGAAAAATGTTTTTCTTATTTGCGCCCTGCGGTCGCTCTTAGGGGCTTTCTCCTCCATGGACCGCGGCAGGCGGCTTCGCTAAATAAAGACTGTCTTGTAAATAAACTATTAAAAAATATTTTTATCCAGTGTAAGTTCTTCAATTTGTTATTGAACTTTCTTTTTTTTTGTCAAATGTGTCATTATGGCCATGGACTTTACGACACATTATATATGGACATTATGACACTACGCGAATGGAGTGTCATAACGTCCATGGACATTATGTCAATGGACACTATGTCATGCCACTGTCACTGTGGTGGTGAAGGGTATAAAAACTGTTTTGTGATCCATGCATACAATAATATAAAACATTTATTTATTTAGTAATGGTAATCAAGTCATGAGATAGTTCTTGGAACTTACCGAATTCGATTGGCGACAAACTCGATTGCACAAATCATCTCGTTTAAGTTCATAACTTTTAAACGGATCCGAGTTAATAAAAAAATTTAACATTGTTTTTCTTAGCGAACTGGATATTTTCACTGTAACAAAAAGTTTGATTGGTGTTTCTAAAACTTGTGAATTTTTTCACTTGTTCTTATGCATTTTTGATGAATTCTAATGTGGCTTATTTTCCGATCATTATGGTAAAGTCATATTTAAAATATATTCAAGAATTTTTAGTAAAAATTATTCCATTGTGATCACTGATGAAAAAATCTTCTATGGTATGATATCACAAAGTCAAAATTTTCAAACGAAGCCTAATAAATACATACACCACATACGAAGATTGGATGATAATCATACTCCTGTGACATTGCCACATAATGGGAAACTGATGAAATATCGAGGAGTAATTGGGCGTAAGGAGCTGAAATCTCGAACTTTAATGTGTGTGTACCTTAGAGTGCTCCAAGATTTTATGGACGGAAAAAGGCCGTCCCCTCCTTTAGAATTGTTCTATATATTGTAGAAATACGTTGTGTAAAATATTAGGATGATAGGATAACGTTAACTGGTGCCGACGCTGAAGTTTTGAGGTGCATTTACAAAGGGAAAATATGCAATTTTTTCAGTATTTGAAAAAATGTTGTCATACAATAATTACTTTTTCAATTTAATTTAAAAGAATAGAAATGTGTACGTAATTATCGTTCTAATAAGATATAAAGTTTAAAAATTGGTTAAAAAATGTTAAAGTTATTACAAAATTCGCCAGACCATTAACGTGTTTCAGTCCACTAGAACAAGATATGTAGGAACAAAATTAACATATTTTGAGAAATATTAAAATAAAAGCACAGTTTTACTTAAAATATATACAAATTTACTTGTATGTGAGTTTTCGTCTTCGTAGGATACCGCTAACCTATTCGCAGGGATGACCAAAAAAATTGAATTTTTTTAACGGCAGTTGCAAAACTCCAATTATAAATTTTAAAAATTTTGTTAAACAAATTTCCGAATTTTTTGATCATCACATTGGGATTTATTGAGAACATAATAGGGAAAACGAATATGAAAAAAGTATGACAATACCTCCTATAGTTTTTCCGTACCTGCGATTTAAATTTTGAGATTTTCGAAAAAACTAATTTTTTGGCCATATTTTGGCGAATGAGCCGAATTTCCTTACTGTTATGAATTTTATGTAAAACCTATCCAGAATATTATAGTCCAGGTAAATTTAAATATAGTCTGAAAGTGTTATTAAAATCGGAAAACATTAACATTTAAATCGTGAAGGTCAAAGGTCAATTATTTCAATATTTGGAATTTCTCATGGAAATATAGCGAAATGTTATATATTTTTGGCCGATTTTGATGAAACTTAAGAAACACTGTACCTGCAATAGCTAAGAGGCGTCTTAGTCCACCCTATGATCGAAGTATATAAAATGATGTTTTATTTAATTTTTAACATTATGTAAAAGCAATGACTCTTATCTTTATTGAACTAAATATTATACTTACAACAATGCATATAGAATTTAATATTTCCATAATATTTGTTATGTTATCAATCAAATATAAAACTTATTTTATTAAACATAACATTTTATTATCAAAATCTCTAGTTACGATGCCAGTTCGTAGAAGTTAGCTTTTTAAAATGTTTACTATTAACAGAAAATATCTCCTAAAATTTGGTAATTCTTTGAAAATATTGTAATTTAATATTAAACTAAAACATAAGACCAACATTTACAAAATAATATTTGTGATAAGAGAGATGAACAAAAGTTGAAATTGAATATGTATAGAAATAAGTTTATTTACGTTTTGGATTTTTTCTCTCTAACATATCAAATTGTCAACATCAAGTAAACAACTGTCATAACATTTTTCCCCAATAGAGTCATCACACATTATTCTGGGAAGAAAAAAAGGCAGAAGAAAAACCTTGTACAAGTTAGCAAATGTCCTGGACATATGAAAAAAGGAAACCTCATAACTTTATGCATATTCACAGATACATAAACATATTCTCCTACATATATACCTACATATATAAACAATTCAAATCCATAAAAAAAAGAAAAATTTTCCCTACTCGTAATTTTTTAGGAGCTCGACATACAGTGGTACAATTTGAAAAGTAAGAGATAGTTCAAATATTTTTATATAAGAACCTTTAAACAATATTGATAATGGAAAATAAAGTGTTTATACTAATGTAATTTTTAAAATTCACATCATACTTAGGTGGAGGGTATTTAAGATTCGGCACAGCTGATTATAGTACTCTAACATTTTTACCTTTTATTTTCCTAACACTCCCACTGTATTACTTGCATGAAAGTTAACAAAACATTTGCGCAACAAAAAAAAAAAAAAAAAAAAACAAAACTAGCCAAACCAGCAACAATAAAAAAAAAAATAACAACTATACGATACATAGATATTTATTTTTTATAGAAAATTGTATAAAAGTTTCCCATAAAAGATCCCTGAAAAAACACATCAGCAAAAATAACCAAATGTATGAAAAACTGATGCAAAATTCGAAAAAAAGCCAACAACTAACTTTATCTTTTATTTTTTTTTTGGTACGATATTGTCAGTGCCGCATCATTGGCCGTAGCATGTTATAGAAAAAAGAAAAATAAGTTGAGTTTTTTCTTGTTGACATATCTTTATAGCCATACTTATGCAACATACCCTCAACCATAGTAGGTTGGTCTTTATTTTGCAGTTTTTGGATTTTCAATGCTTCCAAGGTCTAAAATTGTTCTCTGTCTATTTGAGAACGAAATTTGAGTAAAATCGCATAACGTTTGAGTTAAAGTACAAATATTAAATTGATGACTTATGTGCAGTTTTTATAATCCAAACGAGTGCTTTGAATGGAAATTTTACATGTTATTGTAACAAAAACAAAATACATGTAAAATTTCCACTCAAAGTACTTGCTTGTATTACAAAACAGCACATTAATAAAATTCGAATTAAAAATAGTTTTTAAATTCAGATATACCCATAAATTTAACTTTATTATAGGTTTGTACGAATGTCGATAACTTATTATAATTTGATACCAAAACAAGTAAGCAATAATAGCCGTCCAAGTTCGCTCATATATTGCGAGATAATATAAGCAAAAACATTTTCTTTTAAAATTTATTTTTCTTTTTGTCGTTTCAGTGCATCTCTTCGGCAAATTGGGTCAAATTTTAAAGCAGTTTTTAGAAATAATGAAATCTTTAAGTCTTCTTTAGAAATAATGAAGAATTAAAGTCTGCCTTAGCAACGCATAATACCGTCACTTTGTATTAAAATCTACTACATAAGAAACTATTTATTAATATTATGAATTCTAATCAATAAAATGAAATCATACTATTAATGTCGAAACTTTTTTCCATATAGTTAAATCTAATGTGTTATATATTATTTTTGATTATGATTTGTATTTTAGTACAAACTGTGGAAAATTGTACAACATTTCATTCCTCTACGATGGGTAGTCATCTTGACGCGATGTAGAGGCTTAAGTGCAATTATCTATGGTGGTCATGCTGGAGGGGACAGTTTAACTTGAGTTGGCTGTCTCTGGTAGGGCATGACATTAAAAACTACCCTCCCCCTTTGTTTGATAGCGTCTGTTCTCCTTTGGGGCGGCTATCAGATGCTCCATCAAACCATTTTCCCCTCACTGAGAGGGGTGGCTTTGATGTTTTTTTTTTTTTGGTTTGGCTGGTCCGAAAGGGCTCTTTTCTTTTCCGTCCGAAATCCACCAGCGTCTGTTTCCCACATTGAGCGGCTGGTGGTCTGCGTTTGTAATCCCCAATGAGGTGGCAGATTTTCAACACCTGGCAGCAGGTATAAAATGCAACAAAAATTTGTCCGTATGGACTTTATGGAAGGTCGCAAATCATGCCCCATGTACCCGGTAAGGGGCTGTGGTAACGTACTGGGTAACGTGCTGTGCTGAGTCGAATGTTACTGCAACCCAGGCTAGTCAGGTGATCACACCGGGCCAGACTAGTTTGCTTGCTACTGGTGTCGCAGGATGTCAATCTGGTACACCCAGGTTGACTGAATGTAAAAAACAAAAGGCAATAGGTGTTAGTGACCTAAGCGGCGAAGTACCTCTAGATTTCTCCCCAAGTACCCCCGAAGCCGCTAAAGCCCAAACCGTCAAGGCGGTTAAACCCCATGTTTCGGGTGCCTCTGGGGGTAAGCGACTAAGTCGCTCCTCTCGGTTGCCTCCAGTATGCCAATTGTGCGACCAGGGTCTGCGATGGAATCCTCCTGCCCTGAAGGCGCACCACCCCTGGCCAACTCCGACTTCGAACTCAGTCTTAAGCATAAAAATCCTGCCAGAAGGGCTGCTACCAGGGCAGCTCTAAAAAGGTCGAGGACCTCACGAAGGAGCAACAGGCTTCTCTCTCTTGGGCGAAAGCTCATATCGCTGATCTCCTTCTGTTGAGTCATCAGCGGTGCCTAAACGGTAATGTTCAGAGGAGGAAGTGGCAGTCAAGAGCCAGCAACCGGGATCTAAAAGGCCAAAAGCAGCACAGAGATCTTTAGCCAAATCCTTTAGTGAGATTGTCAAAGACAATCTCGTTAGGGCGGTTGTAGATCGAAGTCCATATCTCAAACTAATTGGGATATGGTGAAGCAAAAATTGGTAGGGGTGTTCTGGAAAGTTCTTAAAGAAATCCTAGGCACCCCTCCTCAATGCGATGATGCTGGTTGGTACCATGGTCACGTTAAACTTATGTCTTGAGTAGATGAACGCTCAGCGATGCTACTCAAGACTGCTGTCGCACCATTGGGCGAAGTATGGCCGGGATCTAGGCTTGAGGTGGTATCTGTGAGTGAGATACCCCGAAAGCCTTGATCTATAGCTAAAATTCCAGCTGAGCCATCTGGCCCAGAGGAGATCTATGAGATCCATCAGTGCTGTAACCCACAGCTTCCAACTCAAGATTGGAAAGTTGTTAAGGGTCTTCCAGAAAAGCGATCGCTGTCCTGAATAAGGACTCTTTAGGGTCACTAAGTAAGACACAAGGGAAGGTCTACTATGTATTTGGTATGATCATCTTGCGTGTCTACCGAAGTGATAACAAAGGCGATACCTCTTCAGATGATGTTAAGCCCATGCTCTCAGAAGAAGGTTTGGTACCTTCTTTGAACGGGTGGATGAGGCGGTGGACGATAACGCCCTCCTAAACTCTGACCAGGAGGACGCCGACGTCACCGTTGTAAAAATGGAGTATGGTGGGTGTGACACAAGTAAACCTTCACCACTCTGCACTGCTCCTCCGAATTGCAAAGAACAGGGAGGAGCTAGTCATGGTCCAGGAACCAATATATCCTATATATTGGGTAAAAGCTCTTTGAATATCTTCATTCTTCAGTCTCATGGGTAATCAGTGAAGGCAGTTTGTTATGGCTGGTATCCAGTTATATGGCGCATGATCACGGAGAGCATCCGCCAAATGATGCTGTACGTAGTGTTGTTAAAAAGGCGAATGAGTCCAGAATACCTCTGGTTATCTGTGCTGGTCCTACTAGAAACTCATTTCCCAGGCTGCCTCCCAGTCGGTGATGAGACTGTGAATGGCGCTGCTGATTCTGTTGCTCCATGCTGTAACTCTGTTCCGATGAACAGAGAAAAAATCCAGTGGGCAATCAAGAGCATCGATCCGTTTAAATCCCCTAGGTCGGATGGTAAATTTCTGGATACAATATCTAGTTGTATGAAATTCGCATTAAGTACACTGAGTGAGTGGAGTATTTCGAGTGGACTTAGTGTGAACCCACAAAAAACGGAACTGGTTCTCTTCACTAGAAGGTATAAGATCGATGACTTTAGAACAACTAGACTGAATGGAATTAGTCTTGAGATCAGGGATAATGCAAAGTACCTTGGCATCATACTTGATAAAAAATTAACCTGGATTTTGAATATTCAAAACAGGATTAATAAGGCTTATTTTGGATCAATTGGATCTTTAAAGTAGTTGTTTAACCTATCTTGTTTTATGGAGTGTCAAGACTATCGCGATACTGATTACAGGCTCTATAAGGTCTATCCCCTCTAAGGCACTTTTTACTATTTCAAACTGGCTACCAGTTGATTTGATGGTGATACAAATGGCTCTCAACTCTGCTGTGTGACTGAATGCTGGCTGTTCATGGTCTGGTAAAGACCATGGGCACTCTTGGAAGCAGAACTACTATGGACACCTACAAAGTAATGTCGACTACTGCATCGCAACACCTTTTTTCGATAGGCATTTCCATACTATAATCCCGAATAGGGATTTATGGCATGGCGGACTCTTTTCCCCTGGCGATGTCAAAAGGGGCAGTAGGGTCGGTGGAGGTTTCTTTATTGAGAACTTTGGGAATAAATCCTAATTCAGGCTACCTAACTTTTGTACGGGTCTTCAGGCAGAAGTTACGGCCATTAAACGCGCATCCAACTGGCTGAGGTTTTATCAAATATCTGGTGATAAATGCATATTTACTGATAGCTAGGCTGCTGTTAACAGAATAGTGGGTGTCTTCACGATATCTAGGTTAACCGAGTAATGCCGGGTATCCCTTAATGAGATAGCGAGACATTCTAGGATAACGCTTATATTGGTCCCTGGTCACGATGGAAATCAGGGTAAAGGGGGTGCGATGAACTGACCAAAAGGGGTACGATGATGGATGATGAAGAGGTCGACCCCTTTTCTGGTATTCCCCTTGTTACATGCAGGATGGCTGTACAGCAGATACTATATGAGTCTGCACAAAGCAGGTTGACCAACGAGTCTTCCTGTGCTCTATCGAGGTCTACTTGGCCCGTATATGATGCCAGCACTAAGAATCTTATGGAATTTCATCGAAAGCAAATAAGGCTAATTGTTTCTTTCATAACAGTATACAGTATAATTGGAACACTAAAGACTAAAAGACTTGGCCTACGGTACAATGACTACTGTAGGAACTGTCATAATGAAGAAGAGGAGGAGACAGTGTCCTACCTGTTCTGCCAATGCCCGGCTCTGATAAACTGGACTGATTTTGTCCAGTTCCAATAATGCATGCGCCAAATTTAAATGAAATATCTTCAAAATTGCGCCCTGTACTTTGCGCACAAAGTTTATATGGAAATGCTGCGAGTCCGACGGACGGACGGACATCGTTTAATCGACTCAGACTAATAGTTTTGCATGTTATAAACATCAGCACAAACGCATTATAACCTCATCAGAATGGTGGTGTAGAGTATAAATATTTTACTAACTCACGATCAACTTATAGCGTGAAGAAAACAGAAAATTTGTGGAAAAAAGTGCGTTTTTTGAAACTTAAACAGCCGTAAATCAGCAATTTTTTTACCGAATATACATACTCTCTTACTTGTTTTTTTTTTTAATAATTCTACTATGACCCAAAACTCGAAACTTCATAATGTCGGGTAACGCTTAGAAGTTTCGAGTTTGAATAAAATTTGTTATCAAGTTTTAGGTCACCCTAATACTCATGCAACATACAGTCACATGCTCCATATTTAATATCCCGTTAAGCAGGACAATAGATGTTACTGTGACAGTGTGAATTTCGGTAAGATTTACTGCACAGCACTTTGCAATAAATAGTTTTTGTTTAGCTGACGATGTATGAACATGTGAGTGTGAATTAACTGTGAGTGTGTAGTTTGTTATAACTGTGATTTTCTGTATCTAGCTCAAATGCAAATGTCTTATAAATAAATATTTACTATATACTCGATAATAAATAAGTCATTACAAGACTGCTTCTATGTAATGCATATGGTATGTGGTAGTCATTATAAATGTACAAGGTGGCGCAAAAGGATTCCTCCTATCAGAAAATGCTATAAATTTTGCCGTTTATTGGTCAAAAAAATAGTCAGCAATATTCCGCGTTATGGAGCAGTGTAGCGTAACATTGTTTATTAACGTATATTTTGCATGTGTTTACTACACAAATGTCAAAACAGAACTGACATTAGGGGCCAATCGCAAAATTTATAGCATTTTCTGATAGGAGTATTACTTTTTCAGTAATTTAAAAACATTTACAAGATTTTTTTGGTAAGTTTAGGTCCAATTTTGGACCTATGCTGCAATGTATAATAATGCCATTTCTTATACGCATGTGTTTAGATTTTACTTACTTTTCTTTTAATACCAATGTTTATCGCTCTGCATGCCACACTAAATAAAACCTACCAAATATCTTTTCCTCATTGCAACTTTTAGCAATTGTGCCAAAATGTATGTTTAGTTTTAAAAATGTTTTTATTTTTTTTTTTACTTCATCTTCATTTTGTTGGTTTATGTTGCGTGAGTTTTTTTCTTAAATTGTTATATTTTTGCTGGATGTAGGGAATTTTAACTTATTTTTACTTTGCTTCTGTTACTGTCTGATGTTGTCCGTAGTCAGCAGAAAAAATAAATAAATAAAAAGTTTAAAATCAACATACAATCTGTTGAAAAATAATATAAAAATTTTTGGGGAAAAACTTGACTAAATGTAATTTGCGTTGTTGTAGTTGTTTGTAAGAAATTGCAACAGTGGTGCTTGTAAACTTAAATGGAATAACTTTGTTTTTCTACGCTGTAAATATACAAATTTAAGTTATAAAAGAGGGAGGGAAAATATGATTTACTATATTTTTAAAAGTAAATTTCTAAGCAAGACAATATTGCCGTTTTCGCATATCATGAATTCCATGAGACATGTCTTTCGAATAACTATTTCTGGTTAGTAAGCTACATACATGTTGAGTTTGCATTGACGATAAGTCCAGTCTAGATACTTCAACTTAGTTACTAACCAATATCTATCAATGCTGATGTAACAGAGAAACTATTAGTGAAATACTGAAATTGCGGAAAAATGCAGGGAATGCAGAAAGCTGTTTAATATGACTATGCAAAGTGTTGGATGGGAGACACATAAGTCTTTGTGTAAAGTTTTTAGAAAAAAGAAACGCTAAAAGACAATCGTGTTGACAATTTGATATATCAGACTATGCTATATATCAAATAAACTGATCTCAGAGCCAAGATGGACAATTTCCAAGTCCAGGTGGTATCATTCCAGTGGATTATTGATACTTTCGTGATTCCTTATAATGTTCTGAGCCTTATTCTTATCTTTTTATCCCCAAAGAAGAGAAAGCATATCTCCTCCATTCTACTTAAAACACTGAAAAGTATAGCTAGCAATATATCAAAAAAATAAAGTTTTTTCCAACTTAAATGTATTTATACCAAATTACTTCTATTCATTGGGTGATACATTCGGCTACCTCAAACGGACATTAAGGCTGCTCTCATATATCAGTTGTGTGAAATATAGGATGATATTTGGCACTTTTATTTTTCAATAGAATTTGAATCACACGCCGTAGTTTTTTTGATAATATAAAAACAATAGTTTTTAGTTTTGAGATACTTAGCTGGAGTAGCAATCTTTCGTTTAAGAACTTTATATTTCAAATGGCACAAAAAAGGCTGAAGAGTTTTACTCGAAACTTTGAAAACTGGGCAAGAACTTCAATATCTAAAATTCCTCCAATTCGCTTGACGATAACATGTTTTGTGAACATATTTGTGGCACTTTTCCATTTTTCACATGGTGAACCGAGCTTGATGCATGATAGTAATGTAAATAGATCATATAATTTGAAAAATCTTTAAAAGGCTCTAATGGCCATTGACTTTAAGTATCCCGTTCTAGTATTTATCTACCTGATCTCTGTTCCTACCAACCTAATGAACACCGTAATGTCAGAAAATTAAGGCTCCCAAGAAATCATTAAAATTTTGCTAACCTTAGAGAAAATCATTGGTCATCTCGAGACAAAAACACTACGTACGGTAAAAAAATGCTTAACTGCCTTGCACCTCACAAAGAAATATATACAAGGTGTCAGAAATAAAAGCCAGCCATAACGATTATATTCAATACCTTTTTGATTAACAGCGATTTCATCTGGAGATGGAATATGGTAAAACTCTAATGAGATAATATTTTCAAGGAAATGCTAAATGGAATGCTAGAGATTGTATGAAAAGACTGTAATTAAAAAAAAAAAAATTAAAAACTTTGATTCTTCCTGTGGATTATTTTTATTAGGTCTTTTAATTTTTTTTACATCAAGTCAAGAATATGATGTCATGTAAATGGCCGCCGCCACAGTTGATTGTCATTTGAGCCCTTTTTATGGCATTTTCTATCACTTTGGCCAAAACTTCCGGCGATAGGTCCTCATATTCTTGACGGATAATGTCTTTAAGAGCTGCAAGAGTCTGAGGCTTGTTGACATAAACCCACGACTTCAAAAAGCCCCACAAAAAGAAGTCTGGAGCGGTCAAATCAGGCGATCTTGCTGGCCAGTGCAAATCGCCAAAACGGAAGATTAGGCGCCCGGGAAATGCATCCTTCAGCATATCGGTTGTGGCACGTGCAGTGTGTGCCGTTGCACCATCCTGTTGGAACCACATGTTTTCCAATCCCAATTCATCAAGTTGCGGCAAAAAAAACTCATTGATCTATAGCGATCACCATTCACAGTAACCGTTTGGCCCGCGCCGTCTTCGAAGAAAAAAGGACCGATAACTCCTCCAGCAAAAACAGCACACCATACAGTGACTTTGAGCGGTTGTAATGGCTCTTCGTGGGTTACACGCAGATTTTCAGTGACCCAGAAGCGTAAATTTTGCTTATTTACGTACCCGCTAAGATGGAAATGGGCCTCATCACTCATGATTATTTTTTATGAAAAATCATCTTCCTCTTGGTGGTGATTAAGGATGGCTTGAGCGTATGTTAGACGCGATTGGCGGTCAGCGTCTGGACTTTGTACGGAAACACCTTCAAATCTTGTACCAAAATTCGCTGTAATGTCGACGGCGCTTCCATGACATCCTCGGCTACAGCAGCAATATTCTCTCCAGAACGGCTACTTCGGGGTCTGCCACGACTGGCAGCATCTCGTGTTGTGCCAGTCTCTTCGAGGCGAGCGGCTAAACGTCGCAGTGTTTCACCAGTAGGCGTTGGACGGCCAGGAAATCTGTGTCGAAATTCACGTTGTGCCAAAGTCACCGACCGATTACTGGTCAAATAAATAGTCAGCAATATTTCGCGTTCTAGAGCAGTGTAGCGTAACATTGTTTATTAACGTGTATTTCGCATGTGTTTACTACACAAATGTCAAAACAGAACTGACATTAGGGGCCAATCGCAAAATTTATAGCATTTTCTGATAGGAGGATTACTTTTGTGCTACCTTGTACAATTGTCTGACGTTGATATACGAAGTTGCAGAATACAAATTAATATATTGAGAAACAAACAATACAAATACCACGGTGAAAAAATCTGACAAACAAGAAGTATGGATTTGGAGACCGAACTTACAGAAAAGTTAAAAAACTTCCGCTCTTATATGGAATTTTAACCATGGTTTTTTAATTAACAAATTTAATCCTAATTTTGTTAATAGTGACTTATTCTTCGAAATACACTGTACGTATATATAAAATTGAATAACGTTGAATAAGGTCGTTTAATATTAATAAACTTAATTATAAAGAAAAAAGGTTTGGTGTACTATTAGTTACTTTTGCGTCTAGAATCCTTATTTTTCATCGGCATTTCATCACAGATACCACTTTTGAAAGGTTTTGAAATTATCTATTTTTCTGTTTCACCAATTGTTGCAAAAAGTGGCCGCAAGGTGGCGGTAATAATATTTTTCTTATAAAATTAAAAAAATACCTTTTATTTTGATATTTTTCGATCTTGGTACATTCAGAAAAAATATAGACCTAAGACTCCTGGACAAAGTTGCGGAATATCGTCCAATCAAATTTTATTGTTTTAAGGATCAGTAACATAAAAATAACGATATCTTTTCAAAAAATTCGTAAATGAAAAAGTCGTAGAACAAACTTTGTTTCCGATACCCCAGAGATACATTTTCAACAATAAAAAAGTTCTTTTTCGTTTTTGTGAAATTGCTAACTATATGTACCTTTTAATCATATGTGACGTATACTTAATATTTTTTATTATCATTTAAGTAATGTTCATACAAAATATTAAGTATACGTCACATATGATTAAAAGGTGCATTAAACAAATTTAGCTCATTTGACGTATGATAACTCATAAACGGTTAGTCCGATGTTATTAAAATAAACTTAATCCGTTTCTATATTGTGTTTTAATTGGCTTAGTAGTTTCGGAGTTATAATAAAAAATTTAAGGAAAAAATATATTTTTACGTGAAAATCGCAATTTTTTCTGTTTTAAAATATCATGAAAAATCGAAAACGACAGAAATTGTTCAGATTTATGGCTTTATCGTAAAGGCACATATAATAGGAACAAAATGAGATATCAAGCATAAAAATCAATATTTTCGAATTTATTCACAAATAAGTGAACTCGCTAATTTTCACAATTAAGTGTTTTTTTTAATTTTGTTTTTTATTTATTGTATCTTCCTTACTTATGAAGTATTTCAAATCTTATATCTAATAATCATAATTTGTCGGACGAAAAATTGTTTATTCATTGTAGCTTTGATTAAATTGGCATTCTTCCTTCTCGTCTTGGTATTAGGTCTGCTATATCCCTCCTTTTTAATCGAGTGAGGCCACGGTTATCTAGTATGTTGCGGGTCAGTGGGTTTGGGTGAATTTAATTTTTATATATTTTTCCTCATTTTTCGTGATCTCAGTTTTTACAAGGGGCACGTTTATACAAGGGGGCAACTGTGATCATTCTTGATTGGCTGAGCTAACATGCTATATTGGCTGCAAAAAACATTATTGTCGAAAAACTGAATTTTAAGATTCAAATTGAAGTTGCTGTTGAATTGGTGATGTACACATCGGTGGATTCCATTACTTCCCAAGTCAACTATACAACAGAGTTCTTAAACTCCCGATTTACCACCACCTCACAATCTCCAACTGAAAGTCGGATCGGTAATCATAATGTTAGGAAACATAAATCAACCACGACTTTGTAATGGCATCCGACTTGCGGTAAATAACCTAATGAATAATGTCATCCAACCAACAATATTTAAAGGAAAATGTAAAGGAGAAGACGTTTTGATACCACTGATCCCAATGGCTCCGTCGACTTTAAACTCATGTAGTTTCGGGTACGGTTTAAATTCTCAATGACAATTACCAATACTTGCGGCATTAACCTTAAAAAGCCATCCTTCTCGCTTGGTCAATTGTATGTCGCCTCTTCCCGTGTCGGAACACCATCAGCATTATTTGTTTACGCGCCAAACTACAAAGCAAAAAATTTCGTGAATCTAGAACATAACAGTGTACTAAATTATGATATCACAGCAAAGCAATCGGAAAAGTTATTACTTTAGTTGGTTACCAGAACATCGATCTTTCAATCAAAATGTAAATAGATGATTCATAACCGAAACCTATATGAATAAAAACAAGTAAGAGAGCTATATTCGGCTATGCTGTATCTTATATACCCTTCACCAAATTATACTTCAAAATATTTTTAGGTAAACAAAATTATTTTTTATTTTTTTTTAAATATTTTTTCAAAATTTAAAAAAAACTATTTTTTCTAATTGTTTTTCAAAATTTAAAAAAAAAACAATTTTTTCCAATTGTTTTTCAAAATATAATTTTTTTTCTTTTTCAAAAATTTTAATTTTTTTTAAAAATTTATTAGTGAAAAAAAATATCTGAAAAATAATTTGTTTTGGTAAAAAAAAAAATTGGGTTTAAAATATTTTTCCCGATTTAGACCCATTGTAGGTCCAAATTACTATAGCCTTATTAACATAGTTGCAATGAACTTTGAAATATCTATCATTACATATCCATATTGTCTACATTATTGATTTAGTAATCTAGATATAGATCAAAAATAGGCCAAAATCCGAAGTAGTCCCGATTTTTTTCTTTTATCTCAGCCATTTGTGGACCAATTTTTTTCGATTTTAAATAGCTACCAAGTCGGAAGAATTCTCGATATATTGATGTATCAATTATGTTTGTAAGTTATATGGATTCTACGGAAAGTTGATTTCAACATACAGACGGACATGGCTATATCGACTTCGCTTTCTATAACGATCTAGAATATATATGCCTTGTGGGGTCGCAAATGAAAAATGTAGAAATTACAAACTTATATATACCCTTGCCACTCATGATGAAGAGTATAATTATCATTCAAAAATAAGTTTAGTTTTCTATTTTTAACAATATGGGGGTAGGGTCAAGAATAGACCGAACCTCACAATAGTTGGTAGACAAATTTAAGTTCATATAAAACTTGTTTATGTCAAGATATTAATTATTAAGCATGATATTAATTATGATAAGATAATAATGAAAATCAACATTTTTAATAAACCGTTTAACAAAAAATCGAAATTGTGAAGAAAATCCGCTTTATCGGTTAACCGGTATATAAACACTACACCCAAAGTAAAAATGGACATATGTTTTTTCTGTTCTTTGCTGGAATTCCACATATAACTTCACTTTATTAATATGAAAATAAAATGTTCCTGAAATCGTATATTTATTACATTACGGTTCAAGTCCCTTAAAACCATTCCTTTCTTGCTCCACTGTACTTAAAAGTAACTATTTTCTAAATTAGCAAATTTGTGTACACTGATTATGCTGTTGCAATTCTCCTAATTGTTTTCAGATGTCAACTTTGGACTACTTACTTACTTATAGTTAAATATTTCTTTGCAATGTTTTGGACATTCAAGTTAAAATTTTATATTTTTGCGCAGAGTTGTTCTTTGTTTTTTTTTTTTTTTTTGCAAAATTTACAATATTTAAATAAAAGTTTTCTTTCGCACAAAATATTGTTCGTCGGAGAATTTTCGTAATTAACTGCAAAATAGAGTTTTAAAACAAAATTTCTCCCCCTTATTGTTAGTTGATATAGAAATAAAGGAAAATACAAATAGAAAAACATAAAATATTTATCTAACAGATTGTAACTTTTTTGAAATGATGTTGCTGATTCTACAAAAAAAAAAAAAGAAAAAAAAAAAACAGAAAGAAACTGCTGTTGCTGCAGCATGTAGCTGCAAGTTGTTGTCAGTTGTTGTGTGCTTGCATAATATTGCTGTTGGCAGTTTTGTTAAGTTGTCTGTCATTGTTTTAATAGTGAGCATAAGTACGCTCTTGTATTCTATTCCACTATATGAATGTAGTATTTCATTTTATCTATCATCTATCTAGTCTTTGAAGTTGTGTTAATTTATCAGCAATTAAAACACAAAAACAACGACTACATAGAGACTACGCAGAGACAAATAACTAGAGGAATCATCATCTCTAAAGTTAAGTGCATGTTTGTTTCAAATGGTTGTAATCAATCTCAAAGGAATGTATACTTATATTAAAAATAAAGCTAAAAAAACTAAAACACAAAACAAAAGCATTATAAAGCTTAAGCAAAAAATAAATTGTTAGCAATTTTGCTTGCAAATATATGGGGTTTTAAATGGCTGCAATAAAAGTGGAGCTTATGTAAAGAGAAACGCATTATAAATTTATTTGATGTCATTAGGACTGCAGCAACATTTCATAGCGGATGTAATTAGAAAGACGTATTAAAATGTTGGACTACTTATTTATGTGTTTTTATTGTAAAGAATAGAAATTCGGATGCTTATCATGCGTAACCATTTTATCCAACTTTTAGTGGAGCCTATCTTATTTGGTAATATCGTCAAGACATCACTCGGAATCATTAAACCTCAAACTTTGTTAATTGCTTAGGATTGGACACTTACTCTGATATGCACTACATACCAATGTATCAACATTCTTTCTAGCGACTAGTTATATTCTGAGTATCTGGTAATTTACTAGGTTCCTAGATACATCGTACGTGCAGGAAGTCTGCCTCATCATGGTTTTATTTCACTTGTAGGCACCTAATAGCTTTTAAACTTTTCTGGCTGACATAGGCAAATACAAACAAGTTAGAGTACTATATGTAAATAATGTTTGGTATGCGAGGCCGGTGTTTGATACACCTCAAAGGAGAAAACATTTCCTTTCATCCAAGGGCGCCAATGGAGGACGATTTTTCTGAGCTTCTTTAAAATAATGGGAGAATTGTTATTTGTATAAATATTTTTAAATAAATTTCATTGGGAGTTAAATTGGGAATTATTTTAATTCTATTCCAAATGACACATACACAGAGAAAACAAATTCGTTGCACCAACAGAATTTGTGGCCAATCGAATGATTCGGTTGCACACATAGAATGTTTCGGTTGTATCTACAAAATGACAGCTGATAAAGAAGAATTTCGGTTGAGGCAACCAAACTTTTGCTACCCCTTCTGCAATTTTGTACCCACAACTGTAGAATGCGTCCACTAATTCTAATTCAACTGTAAAATGCGTCCACAAATTCGGTTGCTACCACGAATCAGTTTTCCCTGTGTATCGAATATCATTTCACCTCAGAGTCCATTCCTCTGTCAGTCTTTAACCTGTCTGATATACACCTATTCTATTCAAGTCACTCCCATGCCAGTCACTTAGTTTCATTCTGCGCGCAGTCAAGTGGAAACGAAATAACAATCTTATATATATCCTTCTCAAGAAGGTGAAGGGATAAAATACAACATCACCAAACGAAGCACCAAAAAAAAACTACGTAAAGCCATGAAACCAGCACACATCCAAACATACGTTTTGTTGCTTTTTTGTCAAACCATGCAATAAATTGTATTTTTTTGATGAAATTTTTTCAGTGGTTATCTCGAATTTTTGCTCATATGGACGGATTTTGCAGATTTTAAAAAGGAAACTTCTCGAAAGCATGTCTGACAGAATGATTGATGATTTGGATGCCGAAGATATCTTGGATCTTCAGAAAATTGATTTCAACAGACAGACAGACAGACAGACGGACGTGGGTTAATCGACCCCGCTATCTATAAGAATCCAGAATATCTATACTTTATAGGGTCGGAAAATAATATTGTGGAAATTACAAACGGAATGACATATATATACCCTTCTCACGAAGGTTAAGGGTATAAAAATTCTTGTGAATAACGTTATTCAGATGAAATTCCACCAGTTTAGGCCACAAATACACAGAAATCTCACTGCATTCATTTATGACATTAACGCATATAAACATCAATATAGATAAAATATTAAGCAGATAGTTTCAAGTAAGCAGAAATTCTACTGCTTGATTTTCCGTAATACTCACGTCTCAATTTTAATCATTGCTATTAACAAAGCTTTATCCACAATTAACTAGTTGTATGAATTTATTATTTATTAATGGGTAAAACTACACACATACATTAAACAATATGTTAATAATTTTATGAGCAGAATGATTAAAAAATACAAAACAAAAATTAATTATAAAATGCAGTTATGAACAAATAAAAAAAATAAATAAGAAAATAATTATATAATCAACTAATTGACATGCAATATTGGATGATATTTTTTTTTGGAATTAAATATTGTTGTGAATAATGTAAATGTAATTAATTTTTAATTCTTTAAATTAACATATATTTAAATTCAATAATGGCAGAGGTATTGAATTTTTAACAAATAAATATTATTAACTACTTATCTTTAAACTTGATATCCAGTATTTAAAATGTTTATTTGAATTAGATCCGAGTTAGTGTTAGATCTAACACCGATTCATTTTTCGCAAGAAACCGCGATGTTGAAATGTATTTCTGTGTCAGTAACTACTCTCTCATCTAAGTGTTCCTTTTAAGAAATTCAATAAATTTCCATTATTGTAAATCTATTTTATTTTTGATAAACTTAATTCATAATTTACTACCTTCTAGGATTAAAGTAGCAATGAGCCGTATAACAAATAGTTGTTTATATTTACTAGAATAGCTTTAAGCGACTACTTGAAAACTATCAAATTTGAAAAGTAAATATTAACGCTCAATTACTTGATACCCTAGATTTAATATTAAATTAAATAGCTTTTAATTTAAATAAATTGATGTGTATAACAAAAACTACTGACTTAAATTTAATGATATGGAAAATCGTTGATTTTAATAATATGCTAAAATAAATTATGTAATTGTTATAAATTAAATCCAGCTATAATAATATTTGATATTAAATTACACATGTTTTATTGACTATAAACAGTGATAGACAGGGAATGTGGTTCTGTTGAATAAGAGTAATTTTTTGTGTTTACATCAGTGGTCGATAAAAACAAAACATATTAATTTAAATCTATTGTAATGTTGAATAAACAAATTTACTAATAGTTTTTAGATGCACAATTTCCAAAATGTTTCGCAATTAATAATTATAACGAGTTTTGCTCACATTTGTGTCAAATGAGAACAGATGATCACTTTCGGGTCCTTAAAGCTATGAGTGCCGACCATTTTTTTGTTGCATCAGCTTGGACGTAGTTAGTCCTAACGTTTTTGACATACAGTGGCTTGAAATGACGTGACAGTCGCTGTGGAACGCTGAAAGTAACATTATTTACAAGGAATTCGGAGCAGACTTCACCATTAATTATATTGATCATAAATGCAACATTAAGCATAGTTCTTCTACTGTGTAATGTAGGCAATTTTATTAACTTAAGTCTATCAATATATGATTGAAGGTTTAGTTCAGGATTCCAACGTAAACCACCTAAACAGAAAAGTAAGAATTGTTTTTGTACAGATTCTAGTCGCTGAACATGAATATTGTATTAAGGATCCCAGATAACAGAGCCATATTCCAATATAGGTCTTACTAAGGACATGTAAAGTTGTTTTATGATGTAGGGGTCGCTAAATTATTTAGCCCAACGTTTTATGAATGCAAGTACACCTCTGGCTTTATTTATTTTCATAGTAATATGCGAAACAAAGTATAATTTGTGGTCTAGTAAAATTCCAAGATCAAGAAAATTTTCAACAGAATCAAGCTGATAATTGCACAAAGTATAGTTGACGGAAATGTAGTTACTTCTTGAAAAGCGCATAAGTTTACATTTTTTTAAATTTAATTCCATTAGGTTTTGACTGCACCAAAACAATAAATTGTTGAGATCGTATTGGAGATAAAAATTATCTATACATTGAGAGAAGCTCAAAAAGATTTTGACATCATCCGCATACATTAGAATGTCGCAAAAATTTAAAACATCCGGAAGGTCATTGATTAACTGGGAGAAGAGAATAGGACCAAGGTGGCTCCCTTGAGGGACACCAGAAGTACCCAATATATTTTTGGAGAATTCATTATTGAATTTAACACATTGTGTTCTACCCAAAAGATACGATTTTATCCAGTTTAGGCTGCAAAATGTTAAGCCCCGAAGGTCCAGCTTTACAAAAAGAAGCTTGTGATTAACTTTATCAAAAGCTTTACTAAAATCGGTATAAAAGGCATCAGTTTATTTTCTTTGGACAAAGCTTTGGTTTACATGTGTTGTAAGATGAAGGACATTCGTTGTAGTAGAACAACCTTTACGAAATCCATGTTGACACGATGACAGTATGGACGATGATTGATGGTACATGTAATCAGTAACAAAATTCTCAAAAATCTTAGGAATTGCACTGTGTTTATCAATGCCTCTATAATTGGAGATATCAGATTTATAACCAAATTTAAATAAAAGAATAATGTAAGAAGACCTTTAAATTTACGTTATCAATGGTTTTACCAACGACTGAGCACAATAATGTAATATGCAGCTTGGAACACCATCAGGGCCATAATACGAAATTTACGATTTTTTAGATTATTTAAATTATTTAAACTTTCCAATAAATCAATAGTGTTGGTAATTGGTTTCCACAATTGTTTTAAATATATTAATTTTCCGAGCAATATGCAATAGAGGAAATAGTGTTATTTTGAAGCCGCAGTTCTTCATATAAAAATAAATGTATTTATTAAAGCACCTTTATTTACATGCTTTACCGTTTTACGACCATCGGCAAGTATTGTTGCCCGAGGACTTTTAGTTAATATATTGGTCCAGGTAACAGATAGAGCAAATATGTCAAAGACTGTTTTATAGAAGACGATTTGGGCAACAATAACGTAGTTGAGTGCAAGTGCCCACCTGTTTCCACTTGTTTCCAACGAGGCTCCGAATTTACCCAAACAATGGGCTTTATGACTAGGGCATCCACGGGGGCTGAGAGCTAACTATATTTAGGGTTCAGTCTTTATCTATCAGGCAATTATGTTTGCCTATAGGTTGAAACGTAAGTTTTTATAAATTCCAAATGTTTTGATAATTTGAGTTAATACTGACTAGCTGTTATTATATATATGCTTTGCAAAAAGGGCGTATTTTCACTCTTACCGTGTATGAGTTGAAGCCTTATATACGTATTAAAAAAACTGTCAATCGATGAACATATGGTAAAGTTTAAAGGACACACTGCCATGAAGCAATACATGAAGGACAAACCTATTTCATGGGGATACAAACTTTGGTGCTTATGTATGTGAGTCAGAAACTGGGTACTTGTATAATATTGACATTTACACCGCAAAAAACATTCGTTGAACACGGTTTTGGTGAGGCTCTTGTCTTGAAGGTATGTAAGTCCCTGGCAAAAAAAGGGTTTGAAGTTTTCTTCGAAAATTTGTTTACCAGCCTGAAACTAATGCATAAAATGAGATAATGACGTGCGGAATAATCCGATGTAATATAAATCACATGCCAAAGAATTGTCCTGCGGATAAAGATATGAAATGAGGGAACATCAGTTACTTCATATCAGATGGCATTTCCATAGTAAAATGGATGGACAGTCGTCGTGTCTACGTCGACTCAAATTTTATTGACCCAACAGCACTATTCAAGGTCAAGCGACGTGTAGCTGGTCAAGCTGCAAAAATAGATATTGATTTCCCCCTAATTATACAGCACTATAACAAAAGAATGGTAGGACTAGATCTAGTGGATCAAAAAAAAAATGTATTATGAGTTCGATCGTAGAAGTAAATTGAGTTTAATTTACGTCTTATCTTCGACCTTTTCGAGTTATCTGTTCATAATAGCAACATAATATATAAAAGACTCATATTGGCCAACCATTCCCATCTCAACGTGACCTCTATGGATTTTCGGGCAGCTGTACCCAAAGAATTAATAAGAAGCTTCAATTCAAGAAAGCGTGCCTTTTCAGCGGTAACCAAATCTAGAATTCGTTTTATAAGTAAGCCCAAATCTCTCCATAAAATGGAAAAGAGTGTAGGTTGGAAATGTTGTTCTTTTTGTGCTTCCAATAATAAGTATAGTCACACAAATGTATTTTGCGTTCAATGCAATATGTTCCTTTGCTTCACTTCGTCCCGTGATTGCTTTGAAATGTATCATTAACAAAACCAATATTATATTTTTGTGATCTATTGTATTTTGCATATCTAAAATAAAAACTGTTATTTAAATCTTTAAACATTTTTTTGGAATAAATAATTACCTTTCAACCCATAGGCAACTATGCTTGTCAAGCATAGTAGAAGGGCTACCCAAGAGTGCAGATTTTTTTCAGAACTATTATGAGGCCATTGATTGCAAAAATAAAACAAAAAAGTAAATCGCTTCAGCCGAAAATGTTTGGTCGTCATAGGGCTAAAAAAGCAAATTTGCGTATACGTAATATTATGATTTTACCACAATGTTGTACATATAAATCATACGCAACATTTCACAAAAACAAACCACATTTTTTAAAAAAAATTAAAAGGAATTTAAAAGAATATGAAATACAGAAATTTAAAAATATATTTATTTTGTTATAAAGTCTTCAAAATTTGTTAATTAAGGACTTTGTTATATTACATATTTAGTAAATAAAATACTAAATGGTTTGGAAATTAAAATCAATACAGTAATTTTATGCTCCAAAAAAAAAAAAAAAAAAAAAAAACACCATAATTTAAAAGTGATAGTCTTATGATTTATATTAGTTATATTATAAAGCTCTCCTATAGGTGCTGCTAAATCTTTATTTAATCAAATGAAAAACATAAAACATTGTAAACGTACTAAATAACATCTAAACGGATAGTCTGATTTTAATATATTTCATGAACAACACTAATAATAATGTAATTAATTTTTATATTCAAATGCATTTGAGAGTTGCAATTATAAATTAAGTATTTGATTTCAATAGATGAAACAAAACATTAAAACAACTTACAACCAAGATATCAATAAGTCTCCTATTTATTATATTCAACATAAGTTGTAAGGATATAAATAAGTTTATCATTCCGTTTGTAAATTCCACATTTTTCATTTGCTAATCCATCAACATATTTACTCTGGAGCATTGCAGATGGTGGGTCGATATACATATGTCCGTTTTTCTGTTGAAATCAACTTTCCCTCCAATAATTTACAGACATGATTGTTACATCAATATATCGCATATAGTCCTAGTTCGGTTGCTATTTAAACTAGAGACAATGGCTAAGACTACGACTACTTACCTCGATTTTTTACGAATTTTCCGACCCTATAAAGTATATATATTCTGGATCCTTATAGATAGCGAAGTCGATTAAGCCATGTCTGTTTAAAAAAAAAATAAAAAAAAAACATTTTGATAAAAATTAAAAAAAAAACTATTTTTTTTGAAAAAAATATTATTCTTTAAATTTTGAAAAACAATTTTGAAAGAAAAAAAAATAATTTTGTTCACCTAAAAATATTTAAAATTTTTATTTTAAAGTATAATTTGGTGAAGGGTTTATAAGATTCGGCACAGCCCAATATATCTCTCTTACTTATTTTCACTAAGAAATATAAATCTTATATATTTTAAGATTCGTCACAGACCCAATTTCGGCTGCGCCGAATCTTTTATACCTTTCACCAAAGTATACATATTTATGTACAATACCTTTACCCATGCAAAACTCTTCATATATCAACAACAACAAGATAAAATCAAAATATCATATGCAATTGCAATACATCCGATAACTTGTTCACACGTTTAGTGCTCACTGATAACTAACCAAATAAACACAACAAATTTTTTGCACAATTGTATCTTGAAAAAAAAAAAATAACAACAAACAACAACAAAAATAAACGAAACGCACTCAAATACATACAAATTATGCATGCGTGTGTTTGATTTATAATTCTTATTTATTTCATCTCATTCCACATTGTAGAATATTGTTGTTGGGTGTGTGTGGTATTGCTCATATAAGAACACATTATAAACAACTCTCTCTTTATATATATATCCTTGCCACTCATTGTGAAGTGTAAAAAACAAAATACGCAAAGCAATGAAACCAACACACATCCAACCATACATTTTGTTGCTTTTTTGTTATAGGATGCAATAAATTGTATTTCTTTGATGAAATTTTCAGAGGTTGTCTCGGATTTTTGCTCATATCTCCGTTATCTATGGACGGTTTTTCTGATTTTAAATAGGAAACTTCTCGAAAGCATGTCCGACAGAATTATTGAAGATTTGGATCCCGAAGATATCTGGGGTCTTCAGAAAATTGATTTCAACAGACAGAGAGACATACAGCCAGCCAGCCAGCCAGCCAGCCAGACAGACAGACAGACAGACAGATAGACAGATAGACAGATAGACAGATAGACAGACAGACAGACAGACAGACAGACAGACAGACAGACAGACAGACAGACAGACAGACAGACAGACAGACAGACAGACAGACAGACAGACAGACAGACAGACAGACAGACAGACAGACAGACAGACAGACAGACAGACAGACAGACAGACAGACAGACAGACAGACAGACAGACAGACAGACAGACAGACAGACAGACAGACAGACAGACAGACAGACAGACAGACAGACAGACAGACAGACAGACAGACAGACAGACAGCAGACAGACAGACAGACAGATACATTTTTTTTATAAACGTGAGACTTTCAGGAATCACCCACTGATCCCCATTCCACCTACTAAGCTGAACAACTGTAAATCATCTTGAAAACATCTCAGCATGGTAAATAATATAGCACAATATAAAAGTGTGGACTTGTTCATACTATTTTAACAAAACATCTTTGCTTTAGCGTCAAAAAATAGTGAAAAAGAAAATTGTTAAGGTAAAAAGTGATCTTTATGTGGTATTTAGACACGTTCAGATTGCAGGAGTTGTTCAGCTTCACCATAGCTACAACATTGCTAAATATTGTTAGTGAAAAATTAGCAGTACCTGGAAATTTTTCTAAAAAGTAAAAAAATGTTTCTTCCTATTTTTTTTCAAAAAAAGATCACGAAAGATTTATTTTTTGGGAAAAAATATTAATAATATTTATTTGGCTGACTCTTATCTATATTATTGCTATATAAAATAAAGCGGTATCTTCAAGCCTGAATTAGGTAGTGGCCAAATACTGATGACACTATTTTTTGAAAGCGCACTGATTTTCAGAATCTTTGGGGGCCCATAAAATGTAATTGGTCACCAAAATGAACAAACTGAGTATAGGGTTTTACTACCGTTTGGTAGTAGAGTCGAACCTATACTGGCAAGATCGTGTGTTTTTTGCTCATTTCCAAAAATTACTTTTATGAGCACAAAACTCTTAAAAGTTTCGTTATCCAAAAAAAATTTAACACAACTTTCATATAGTAAGAAAACACGCAACCAAATTTCATGGTTAGCGCAACCAATAATTGGTCTTATCCAGTATATAAGGAACACTTCCACAAATTAAAGATCACAAATCTTATAATTAATTTAAATTTAACAGTATACTGTTTCATATAGAAATAAATCAAGCGACCTAATTTCATGGCGATCGGTCCATAATTGATCATAGCTCTCATATAAGTAAAAAGAAAAATGCTTCTGCTCATTTACTAAGTTTTTTTATAGTATTTCAGAATTACTGTGCAAAATGTAAGTTTGTCGTGGCGATAATTTTTGTGACTTCTATCTAGTCTTGACGTTTAATTAATGTTTGTAGTTATTTCTGATTCTTTTTTTCCTTTATAACATAAATTGAATTTTCATAGTTACCATTATGTAATTTACTACATACACCTATATGAATGTGTACATTCATTCATACCATATTCAGCAAAATTAACGATTCTCAGACCCGTAGGCTGAGTTTTAACAAGGGACTTGCTTGTTAGCTAGTAAGTAATAATTTTGATTTTACTGAAAACAAAAGACTGATCAGTGTGGCTGATGAGGGATAGTGTGGAGAAGAGCAAACGAGCAGATGTAAACTTTAGTCAACAGTATTTGCTATTCATATATTTTTTTTAAGTTATTTTATTTTTTCTTTCTCTAGGAGATGGAACAGCCACTGATTGCATAAACATTTTGTGTTTTCAATCAATTTACTGAGGAGACTTTCAGTATGTGTATTTTTCTGAACGTAGTTTGTCTTTTGTCACTGTTTGCAATTGGTATCACTGCTGGAGAGCGTTAAATGAAAGTGGCCTAAAGGTTTATTTTTTTTACTACTGTATAAAAGTAAAATGGAAATATATATTAAGATGATTTTTGAAAACTGTAACTACTAAACTGTTTGAATTCTACTCCACAAAAGACGATAACACCATTCACAATTTTACAAAAAGATTACCCAGTAAAAACCTCAAAACAAATGCTAAATACAAACATTTACAAAATATGTTTATAACAGTTCTCGAGTAATAGAACCCATAATCAAAGATTTACTTTATTGAAAGTATATTTTGGAAAACAACGTTTTATTTAATAAAAATTATATTGCTTCACAACTGATAACACAAATTATAATAAATTTATATATTATCATTGTATGGGTAATCATGGGTTGTCAACTTTCATTTTCTTTCCAATATGTTGGCAATTGAACATTATAAAAGAAAACTGTACAGAATTTCGGCCTGTGGAAAGGTATTGGGCTCTTGTAAAAAAGGAGTAAAGAACGCAGGAAAGGTATCCTAGGACATGTCCGATTTTAATCGCATGTGGAACACCTTTATAACAGTTAAGACAGGGATGTGCAATTTCTCCACTACTATTTATCACCTTGATAGATGTCATATTGGATGAAATGAAAGCAAAGAATATTGCACTCTTGTGGAAGATGAACCAAAAGCTAAATCATCTTGAATATGCGGACGATGTTGTTATTTTATGTAACACCAAATCTGAGAGCTCTTAACAACCCTAACGGACGAGTCAATAAAAGTTGGATTAAAGGCTATCATAGCAAAGACAATGGTAGTGAAGATGAATACACAGAATCCCACAAAACTTACAATAAATGCAGAGGAAATATATAACCTATCTACATTTGAATACCTTGGAAGTGTTTTAAATGTGGAAAGTGATAACAAAAGCGTTGTGGAAAACCGTTTAAGAGGCTAAGGTCAGTTTTGAAATCATACGGACAATCTGGTTGTCAAACTCAAATAACATCCAAACTGAAATACGTCTTTTTGATTCGTGTGTTAAATAAAATCTCTTGTAAGGCTGCGAGACATTGTTTGTAATAAATGAATCAATGAATGTCCGATGTATTCTTAGATTATGGTGACAATATTTAAATGTTTAATGAATTTGTACAATATTTAACTAAATTTACGTATTTTTGAGAATTTTTATATTGAACGGTTCAAGTATTAGTCGTAAAGACCAAATAATCTCAGCTTGTTTTTCTTGAAAACGATGGAGCAACTAGTCGATAGTTACATAAGGCATACCTATCTTCTGATGAATCCAATACACCGCTTCCAGTTTGCTTATCAACCTGGTAAATCTACAGTGACTGCCATTCATCATGTGACGACGCTAATCGAGAAGACCATAGATGCCAATTACACATCGCTATTGATCTAGCACTGAATAGAAAATGGGTTCCTTATATTTTGGAAATGCCAGGGTTATTAAGTTGGAGTTAAGAGGATCATCGAAGACCATTAGAGCAACTAGGGGATATCCACAAGGTAGCATACTATCGCCTCTATTGTGGACTCTTGTTTTCGAAGAAAAACTTAACAACTTAGGTTTTCGCACATATGGTTACGCTGACGTCTTAGTATTTTCTATTACTGGGTGAGATGACGTAACGATATCGGAAAGGATACAGATTGCTCTCAATATATCCACCAAGTGGTGCTCAGAAGGGGCGCTGACCATTAACCCAGCAAAGACAGTTTTTAGACTCATAGAGCCTACATTCAATGGCTCATCTAGAGCTACTAGGGCATTATATGCCTGCCAGCAACTTTTTGGTAAAACATGGGGGTTAAAACCGAAGATGATTTACTACTAGTGCTGCATTGACATGGTGGAAAAAGGTGGAACAGATGACCGCGAGTGCATTACTTGACAAGGTATATCGCCTCATCTGTGTCTCCTCCACATCCCACCCCTACATATAGTGGTAATGGAGGAGGCTTATAGGAGTGCATCCAGATTACTGGGGATGTCCCGTGTAATGCCGGGAGATCTGGTTGTGCACATTATCTTTCATAATGATCTTAGTATTGCAATATCGGACTATATGTCACCTACTCTGGTGTTACATAGAAAGTTTAGGGTCCTTATACCTGAAAGGGACCAGTGGTTAAATCAGACATGGTTGCAGAATAATGCAGATGAAGCATGATTTGCTGATGGTTCCAAACAGGATAATGGTGACACTAAGGATTGTATTTATGGGCCCATTTTTCAAAGGAGTATCTCAATGGGTACATTTCCGTTAATATTTCAGACAGAAATTTACGCCATCCTTATATTCGAATGTTTGAGAAGATGATATATTTTTTTATGTCTGATAGCCAGGCTGCTCTTAGAGCATTATCATTATATGAGGTGAGGTCTGGTGTTGTCAAGGATGTCAAGTAGATCCTTGAACGAACTCGGTGCACTCAATAAACTCACATTGTGCTGGGTACCTGGCCATGAAGATCAAGCTGGTAATGAATGCGCTGATTATCTTGCCAACAGCGGTGCCCGACGCTGTTTTATAGGTTCTGAACCATTCTTTGGCATTCCACGTTTGAATTGGAATTTGCTTTACTTTGGAGGAATTTACCAGGATGAAGACAATTCAAATGGTTCATTACCCTATCCAGACGTATATCCCAATCATTACTTTGGCTCGGTAAGGGTGACTTGAGAATACTTACTGGATTATTCACCGGACACTGTGGATTAAGGTATCACCAATTTATTTTAGGTATTGTCGTGAGTGAACAGTGTAGATTTTGTGAACTTAATGCTGATACCTCTGAACATGTTCTATGCGACTGGCCAGTGCAGAACTAAGTGGTTCGGAAATGCTCTTATGGCCCCGGGGGAAGTAACTGATCTCTCACCAAATAGAATAATTGGCTTCATACGTAGCCTAAATCTATTAGGTTGAAAAATCGTAGGCTGCACAAAAGATCCTATGGGTAGCACTGCGAATAGTTTCACTAATAATAAAAATAATATTATGTGCATGTAATTTTGGAAAAGATGTAAAAAAATTATAGTAAGGATTCTGGGTCATTATAAAATTCTATGCGATCTGGCTATGTCCGCCTGTCTGTTGAAGGCCCGATAGGTCCTAATGGGATGAGATAATGGGGATGCAATTTTCCCGAAAATAATTTATTTTATCGGAAATGTTAGGTGTTGAAAACGGGAAAATTCCAACGTCCCACGTTTAGAAACCATTCAAATAGGAGGATACCTAGAAAAACGAAATTTGTCATAAATAGTTATTGCTAATAGCTAATATATGTATCAAAAAATGTATTAAATCGGTAAAAACTTTTTGATACAAATAAAACTAAGCTAAAATTAAGCAAATAATCATTTTTATACATATTTAACCCATATCGTCCAAATGTTCAATTTTTCGAACAGTAAATTTAATAATTTTTTGTAAATTTTTTTTACTCATTTTTGGTGTAATATAATATTTTATTTATTTCATAAAATACAAAAATGTTTATGCAATTCGGAATTTGGGAGGATAATATGTAATTTGCAGATAGGCATACCGTGTATTTTGACAACTTTTTTACTTCCTACTACTTCATGTTCCTACTGATTGAAAGAAGATTGTGTGCAACAGGTATTGTTCGGGCAAATAGAATCGGGGAACCTACGCTTAAAACCGGAAAAAGTCTGTAAAGAGGCAATCATGATTTCCAGTTTGACAACAACAATAAAATTTAATTTGGAGCTGGCAGGACAATAAAGAAGTTACAGCTCTATCCCACTGTGCCAGTAAAAAGATGGAGAAAGCAAAAAAAATAGTGATGGCAGAATAATAGCAAACGGTCAGTTTGTAAATTATAACCAACCCCTACTATTGAAAGACTTTAACAAATAATTTTCATGACAAAGCTGTACAAAAATATGGTGTTGGAAATCGAGCAAAGAAGTGGTATTGACCTTCATGGATCCCTACTCTAAATTCGTTGGTACATGCTGTTTCCGTAGTCGTTACCAAACAAACGTATTAAATCGCAAATGGAATTTCGAGTAGAACTTGCGTATTCTTTAATGGTGAAAAAGCAAGATATTGATTCAACGAGTGATGACAGTGCTGGTGACTCACAAACACATTCAATAAATATTCATCCTATAAGAAAAAGTAAGTATGTTATAGTTAAATTAAAAAATGGACTTGTAAGCACTGTCATAAACCAAGCTCTTTTTTATGCAAAAAGTGCAATATTGCGCTTCATACACATTGTTTCGAAGCATTTCATCAAGGCAAATAATAATTATTTTTAGTCTAAATAAATGTCTTGTTCTATTTTTATTTTAATAAATAATATGAATTGGTTTGAGTTTATAAAAAACATTGTTTTTCTTTATTTACATGATATTTGAATTATATAACAAAAATGCTAAATAGTGCCCAATGTTCGATTAATCGAACAACATTTTTCTCAAAAACAAAAAATTTAAAAAAAATTTGGACTTCGGATTCGTGTTTTCTAATCCTAAATTATCAATTAATTACCAATTTTTACAAGGTGGCGCAAAAGTAAACTTCCGATGTTTTTTGGCTGTAATTAAAAAAATAAAAAATTAAAAACTTTGATTCTTCTTGTGGATTATTTTTATTTGGTTTTTTAATTTTTTTTACATCAAGTCGAGAATATGATATCATATAAATGGCCGCCGCCACAGTTGATTGTCATTTGAGCCCTTTTTATGGCATTTTCCATCACTTTGGCCAAAACTTCCGGCGATAGGTCCTCACATTCTTGACGGATATTGTCTTTAAGAGCTGCAAGAGTCTGAGGCTTCTTGACACAAACCCGCGACTTCAAAAAGCCCCACAAAAAGAAGTCTGGGGAGGTCAAAGCAGGCGATCTTGCTGGCCAGTGCAAATCGCCAAAACAGGAGATTAGGCGCCCGGGAAATGCATCCTTCAGCATATCGGTTGTGGCACGTGCAGTGTGTGCCGTTGCACCGTCCTGTTGGAACCACATGTTTTCCAATCCCAACTCATCAAGTTGCAGCAAAAAGAACTCGTTAATCATCGCTCTGTAGCGCTCACTATGATGACTCCTCTGACTTTGAGCGGGTGTAATGGCTCTTCGTGGGTTACACGCGGATTTTCAGTGCCCCAGAAGCATACATTTTGCTTATTTACGTACCCGGTAAGATGGAAATGGGCCTCATCACTCATGATTATGTTTGATGAAAAATCATCTTCCTCTTGGTGGTGATTAAGGATGGCTTGAGCGAATGTTAGACGCGATTGGCGGTCAGCAGCTAACAGCTGATGCACCGTCTGGACTTTGTACGGAAACATCTTCAAATCTTGTACCAAAATTCGCTGTAAAGACCATCGACTGATACCCATTTGCGTGGCACGTCGTCTGGTCGATGTCGACGGCACTTCCATGACATCCTCGGCTACAGCAGCAATATTCTCTGCAGAACGGCTACTCCGGGATCTGCCACGCCTGGCAGCATCTCGTGTTGTGCCAGTCTCTTCGAGGCGAGCGGCTAAACGTCGCAGTGTTTCACCAGTAGACGTTGAACGGCCAGGAAATCTGCGACGAAATTCACGTTGTGCCAAAGTCACCGACCGATTATTGGTCAAATAAATAGTCAGCAATATTCCGCGTTCTGGAGCAGTGTAGCGTAACACTGTTTATTAACGTGTATTTCGCATGTGTTTATTACACAAATGTCAAAACAGAACTGACATTAGGGGCCAATCGCAAAATTATTAGCATTTTCTGATAGGAGGATTACTTTTGCGCCACTTTGTATAAAGTTAATCGAAAAAAATAATCTCTGGGACGATATGGGTTAAGGGGCATTTACATTATGACTTTAAGTCATGACTTAAAATCATGTTTTTTTTGTTTTTGTACTAGCAAATTGTGACGACTAAACAGTATTATGTTTTTCATGACTTTTTTTGATATTCTGCTTTGAGCTCTTTTCTTATTGGTTGTTGATGATGAAAAAAGGCAAACATGGTTGGAAACAAAGGTATCGTATAAATGCAAGCAGATTTCATAGGGGTTTTAACAAAGAAAAGGAAAACATGACTTTAAATCGACATTTAGATGTTAAAAAATATAGGGAAAAAGTTGAATCCACTATTAGCAAAAACCAGACTAGGGTAGGTAAAAAACATAAATTTTAATTTTCAAGTGCGAATATCTCATAAACTATAACGATAAAATAAAGCATTTTTTAGATATCTGCAAAAGATTTCATACCTATAAAACCTTTCAAATTGGATCGAAATACAAAATTTAGCATAATTTTTAATTTTTCATATCCGAGGTAACTCCCTTGGGAGCCCCATTCTCCCCCTTGATGTTTAAAGTTCAAACTCAAAACTTAACTACACCTCTCCTATAGCCATGGAAAATTTTATTTAAACGGAAAATTTTAGGTTATCCCTGCCACTACACTAACTTATTCGCAAATATTTTATTGTAAACAAATGTGCAACATTTTCTTTGTAGTATTTTTTTTTATAATTTCAATTATAAATATTATTTCCCCAACCTCATTTATTATCTTTTGACCAGTAAACAATTTAATTTTCAGTCAGCCAAAAATTATTATTTTTTTTTTTAATCATACCTGACTATAATCAACTTTTATGCCATGGGGTATTCTAAGGAAACAAGTTTGAACAAAAATATTTCCTTTCAACTACGAAAACAAAGTTTCCTGTAACAAATTAAATTTTTCTCAGAAATCTAATTAAATTAAAGCCCAAAACCATCATGACTTAATAATGATTTTTTTTTAAATAAAAGCTTTTTATATATATTCTTGCCATTTGAATAGGTTTCTTTTTCAGCGTTCTCATTAAATTTTGTTCTTGTTTGTGTGTATTTTCAAATTGTTACTCTATTTAATTAAATTTGATATTTTCTTGCTACAATATGCCTACTTAACTAACATTTACTTTTTGCTATTTATATGTTTGAGGTTTGTAGCGCTAGCGCCAAGTGTCAATATTTGATGTACGTGTAACTACTTTGTTAGTAGTTTATACATATTTTACTTGTTGTTCGAGTAAACTCCCCCTAATTTCAGTTAGTTTTCTTTGCTGTCTATTTATTTTCTTGCCACTTCTCAGCCACGTTTTCTCAGGTGTTTTTGTTTTATTGTTAAATATCCTGCTTATGTCCTGCTTACTTGGTTAAAGACTAAACCAATATACTATCAGAGTTCCCACCAAAGTAAAGTATTTTGCCCTTATTCTGGCAGCGCTTCTGTTCATCAGTTAAATCAGAAAAGTTTATCGAAACTCTAGCACTATGATGTGACAAGGCTAGAGAGAATAAAAGTCCCGTCCGACATTAAAACCCCTATATAAGATAAATATGTTTTTGTCTCATATTTATGGTGGGTATACAAGATTCAGCACAGTCGAATAAAAGTCTTAATTGTTTGAAATCATTTTTGATACAAATATTAACAAAATTTTCCTCAGTGGGCCACAATTGAGGACATCACAGTTCATTACGTTTAATATTATGCTACAAAATTAAATTTTAAAATGATTTAAAGCTAAAAAAATAAATGTATGCTTTTTAAAACTGCACAAGAATATATAATTGTTAGTATTAAAGAAAACTAAGAATAATAATTATAATAAAACAAACGCATAAAGAAATATAGAGAAAAAGAAAAGTTTTTCAAATAATTTATTTATCTCAACAGCCACAATTAAAACCAATTAGAAGGCTGGTGTGGTGTGGTTGCTAATAGTGCTGTTAATGGGGGCTTAAAGGATCTTATTTATCAAACATGCTGCTGCTGCAGCTACTTCTTCTTATATAAATACTCTCATGCAAATATGTGCAACTTTTTAGTTTGAATTAATTTCTTTATACATGTTTTTTTTTCTTGCTCAACAACAAGAAGAAACGAACTTTGTATATTTAAACATTTTTTTCCATTTTCTTTAATTTCAGTTTGAATAAATTCTATGTTAATTTAATATATAAGAACGCATTTAAACTTAGTCTACTTCTGTGTACTTGGTTTCCATCTTTTATGATTTTAATTAACTCTTAATATACATAAATAATTGTTAAGCTAATTTAAGCGAGGGGAAAAACATTTGTACTCATTTTGTCTGCGATACAAAACTTGATTAAAACATTAAATTTCTTAGTGTCTTTATTATAAACAGTTTGTGATAAATAAACAATGCAAATTTAATTTAAGTAGATTATGATGTGTAAGCGAAAATTATTATTTTAATTGGATTTTAAGTTAAATTACAGACAGTCAAGTGTAAGAACTTTTAAATATTTAACTAATTTGAGTTAAACTAAACAGAAAATATAATCGGCCAAAGCCGACTATATGACAACGTATATCTTAACAAATATAAAATAACAGTTTGTCAAATTAAGTAGTTTAATTCGAATAGTAGTTTTATGGACTTCAAATGGACTTTTGGATGAATGTCATGTATAAAGTAAAAAATGTGAATCTACCAATGAATATGAGGGTTGTTCTTATTTTGTATTTTGTACCAAGGTGTAGAAATTCACCGATTGCTCTTCAAAGCTTATGGTTTCAACGTGAGAGAGTTCGATTGTGCGATTCAGAAGTGGTGATTTTGACACGGCAGACAATGATGTCCCAGGCCAGCCAAACAAGCTTGAAGACCAAGAATTGGAGGCATTACTCCGTGAAGATTGTTGTTAAACTCAACAAGAGCTTGCAAAATCATTGAGAGCTACTCAAGAAGCAACTTCGAAACATTTTCAGCTGGATTCATCCAAAAGCATGAAAATTGGGTACTGTACGAATTGAAGCCGAGAGACCTTTAAAGACGATTTGGCATGTCCAAAATGATGCTTGAATGCTTTGAAAGAAAATCAATATTGCACCGAATCATTACTTGCAATAACAAATGCATTCATTACGAGAAAAGTAAGATATCGTATGTTAACCGCGCCCAACGAACCGAATCGCTACCAATGCCAAATATCCATGGCGCTAAGGTAATTCTCTGTATTTTGTGAGAGCAAAAGGGTTCTCTCTCTTATGAGCTGCTGAAATAATACCAGACCATAACAGAGAACCTGTACTGATCTGTTTGATGCGATAATTGGCCGAAAACCGAACAGTATATGCGGCCAGACATTAGACTGTAATATTCCATAATGACAGCGCTTAAGCACATGTTGCAGCAGTAGATGCAGAAGGCTTTCTCTGGGATACGCTTCACTTTGGAACAGATATAATCTTGATTTGTTTTTGGCCTCAAAAGATGATTAGTACTTTTGGCTCCGAATCCATATGTTGCCAGAAAGAAGGGAAAACGTCATAGCTAACAATGGCTAAAATTTTAAATAAATTTCTGTTGTACAAATCATTCAAAATAAAAGCTAAAGAATATAAAAAATACCGCATTTTTAATTCATACACCCAATACATGATTTTAGATCTTGGAAGTTTCGAAAATCCAAAATGTGCCAAACACAGCCATCCTTGTGTGAATCTGCCGATTGTATCAATGCATATACACAATAATCTCTATGATGTGGAGCAACCTTCATCAAAAGCGAAAAATTTCTAAAGGTGCTACTCTCATTTGGCAATTACATTGTAGTGTGATGTTCCTGAAACAAAATTCTACCACAAATTCCAAGCAATTTTCTCACTGGTTGTAAGTAGCCTCTTAAACAATTGCTATATCCTTAATTTGTTTGGATTCATTGGTTTAATTAAAAAAATCCTAAAAAACTTTTGATTAAATACAATATTTTCTTACAAAAATCTCAAAAACTAACTTGTATTGGGACAAAGTTAATATTTTGGTAATTTTTTTTTTCCTAAATTGACCGATGTACACGTACTGCTGCCGCTTATCCAATTAAGGACTGTGATCGTCAAATTCTTAACACACGTTTTTCATTAAAACTTTTAACCCAAGTATTATTTGATATTTTCTTTGATCAAACTATCTTTATAAAGCATGTCAGTTATTATGTTTAATTTCAATTATGTTAATTTGTTGTTAATGTTACTAAAATGAGTGAGCAGAAAAAAGTGCGTACTAAAATTATTAAATATTTTCAACAAAACCAATTTGGTCCTACAAAAAGTTGGCCACACAATCAAAGGTCTGCCGTCAAACTGTTTCCAGTGTTATTCAACAGTACAGGGAGAACTTGTCCGTTGATAGAACGGACAAGTTCTCCCTCCCTGAACCATTCCTTCTACCTGAGTATGTTTATATGATGTTTATTCAGCCAAAAAATAGAAAGCATTTTCAAAAGAGCTCCCAACACATCCAGTGGGAAAGCAGCCCGGTTAGCTCAATGCTCGAACTATTTGGTACGAAAAGTTAAAGCCAATGCAGGTTCAAAAACACACAAGGCTCAAAAAGTTCCTGACAGGAACGCTGCTAAAAATTTAGAGGCCAAAAACAGAGCATGAAAATTGAAGTCAAATTTTATAAAAAAAATATTCCTGCTGCATAATGTATGACGAAACGTATGTTCTGGCAGATTTTTCGCAGCTTCCGGGTCAAAATTTTGATGTTGGTGATGCTCGAGGGAATGTTGAAGAAAAGTATAGGACCCAAAAGCAGACAAAATTTCCCAAAAATTTCTTGGTATGGCAAGCAATATGCAGTTGCGGCAAAATAAGCCAATCATTTGTTACAGCAGGCTCTATAAATACCGAAATTTACATCAATGAATGTTTACAAAAAAGGCTGCTTCCATTCAAAAGACTTCTTAATGTGTCCACTTATTTTTGGCCTGATTTGGCACCCTGTCACTATGGTATGGAGTGGTAAAACAACAGTAGTGTGATATTTGTACCAAGAGAGGCAAACTATTCAAACTGCCTGGAGCTGAGACCAGTGGAGAGCTCTTGTTAAAAGAGAATTGAAGAGCACAAAAAAGTGTCCAAAAGTGTAGTGGATTTTAAGCGGAGATAGACTACCTGTTCGAGCAAAGTGACAGAAAGCTCTATAAAAACCATAATGAAAGGGTTTTCGAAAAAGGTTCAAAATTTCATCATTAGTGTTTATAACTATAATTTTTTTTGTAAATTGTAATAATAATTTCAATCAAATAAAAAAAAATCAAAACTGTAAGTTTTGTGCTTTCATTTTTATTAACATATAAAAACTTTTCGATCTCAGTCCTTAATATGTGTTGGTGACAATGACAGGGCTTTTAAGAGAGCGGGTTTTGCGGACATTGTGTTATGAAAATTCTTCACAAAATCTAGAGGATTTTTTATATTTTATGAAAAGTTATTTGTGAAAAATTGTATGGACAATTAATGGAACATTTATATAAAGTGTTGCTCGTCAGAACCATTACGAGCAATAGCCAATTTAAGCCTTTATATTTTTTTAATAGTAGGACATTAAATAAAGACTTTTATATGAATTTTGGCTTTAATATTTCGAATTTACATTATAATTATATATTTTGTGAACCCCCGGGTACCCGGAAACGTAAAAAAAAATTGTCCGATTCAAAGGAATAATAAAAGGTTGCGAAATGTAAGGCACCAATAATGTTATATGGATGTCAGATCCACTCCAATTTTGAATTTGTTAATTTGTTGACTTTTTTAACATGCTGTTCCTTGGAGACATGACACCATACAAGTATTCTTAGTCTATCTTTATTATCTCTGAAAACATATTTACTTTACCCATCACCTGATCCTAGCCGATTTTAATACAATTTGTCGTCTTTTTTTCAAAAAGTGACACAAAGTTTAATTGAATAATAAAATTTATTCAAAATGCGCATCTAGTCGATTAGTATACTTTAAGACGGTAATTACTCTAACAGTCTAACATCAACACAGCCGCATATAGGGGTATACAGCTAGTTGTAATACTTTCCAAAATTACACTCACTTTACCTCAAAATTCTTAATATGATTAAAATATATCAAAGTCCAAGCATAAACTTAAATTCTACCTACAAAAACGTTTGCCAACGAGAACATTACAAAAATGTTATTCACATATAAATTAAACAAAAGTGTAGAAAAGCCAACATTCACCCACAACCTTAACACATTTGCAGAAGAAATTCAAACTACCCAGCAATTCTAGGAGACTGTCCCGAACTTGTGATTTTACCCATCATGGTGGGAACTAGTTACTTCAATAGCAACGTGACTAGTTATTTTAACACGTCCATGTCTTAAGCAGGGGGTCAATATATTTAAGCAAACATAAAAATAAACTGTATAAGAATTACATCAAAACAATTTGTTTAAAACCAGATTGTACGAATTACTCACAAAACGTTTAATTGACTATATTGCAGATAACTCGAATATATTCCAGATTACTTATAGACACTTAAGTGACAATTGTCTTCACGCTAGATTTCTTGGGATGCATAAAGTAACTATTGTCTTGTCACTGCACTAAAAAGAGCACATACGTATCAAATTACCAAAATATATACATTGGAGTCAGCCAAGTGATAAGACATTTGTAACAATTACTGTCTTTAAGCAATACATCGACTACTTGCTTAACTGCTGGGTAGTAAGGGTATTATTTTCGGCTGTGCCGAATCTTCTTTACCACCACCAATATAATACGCGCACCGATTGTTTTGCGTTTTGTATAAAAACATTTATCTGGTTCACCAAAATTTGATTAGTTTTTCTATTACTAGAAAATATCTGTGGTTCATTTCACATTGCTAGAGTATAATGTATTTTCCGGATGTGGGGTTTTTATAGGAGCTGTGCATAAATATGTCATAGTCACAAATCCCAATAGTAAGATAAATGTATACTGGAAACAAATTTGTGTTAAATTTTTTATCAAAATCGATATTTATGCGCGTTAATGTATTTTTCGGATGTGGGTCTTATAGCGGCGCTATTAAGGAGCGATTGTCATAAACATATCACTTATATGGAAGGTATGACAAATTATGAACTAATCGTCACAAGAACTAATAGTTCGATATCGATATCTATAAGATTTTTATTTAGGTTGATGCGTTTTTTTCGGAAGCCGTCTTTATATGGAATTGAGGTTGAATTTTAAGCATATTATGATATTTATAAGAGATTTATGAAGTTGACCTAATATGGGGGCTATGACCAATTATAAGCCGATGTTCACAAAATTGTATGTGACGATTTCTATATATGTATATGAGGATTATTTATATAGAATTTTGACAACGATATTTATAAGAGGTTTATGTTTACTTTAAGGTTAATTTGTGTCACCTTTACCATCTCCGTTTTTAGGTACGATTGTGACGTTGACGTCTTCTTGGTTCGAATCCACGAGGGCGTCCTCGTCAACTAAATCGTCCAATGGCCCAAAAAATTCACCCACCAGTGCAGATCGATTCGAAACCGTAATAGATTTCTCAGAAGAGGCGTTAAGGACTCCTGGTTTATGATGACCGTTTTCCTTTTGTATCCACCTTCGGATTCGGAGACCTTGCCAACCATCCAGTTATGTGTTGGGATGTCAGGATTTCCAATCCGGGGGAGTTCCAAAATTTCCTCCGGTTTCGACGGTTCGTCGGGAACACGGGCAGGCGTGGTATCACGTCAACAGAGACCATGTCCAGTCTAGCTCCTGCATAAAGGCCATCCAACAGAGCGAAAGCCTGCTTAAGAAGCATGCAGTCATGCAATCAGTTTAACCCGACCACGATACCATCCGCCATCGTTACAAAGAGGGGGGTTCCCGGGTTCTCTTTGAGAACTCGCCAGAATACTCCCATCAGCTTTTTGCGCACCATATCCCCCCAGTTTACATTGGATATGGAACAATCAGAGTCACTCCGATCGATGACAGCACCTTTGGCCACCTCGCTGAATGATCTCTCAAACGATCGTTGATGCTTAGAACGTTTCGTCACGGGCTGCTGGCTCTGCGCTTGCTTCTGCAGATAAGCTAGGATGGTCCTTGTCCAGTTTAGCGATGGTAAATCATTGGACGAGAGGGACTCGGCAGGCTTTTTACCCAGCCGGTCGATAAATTTCTCGGCGGCACGGCGTCTCAGAAAGGGCCTTCTGGCTGGTGTTACGTGCCTGGTGGAGTTTTTATCGCCCTGTTGGGCAGGAGGCACAGCTTGTGAACCCGAAGTCTTGTTCGCAGTTCCTTTACTGGTAGGGAGAGGTGTAGCTTGGGTACCCGAAATCTTGTTTGCAGTTCTCTTGCTCACAATCGGCACTGGATTAGCTGTAGCCTGAGTTTTCACGCTAGCTGCTCCCGAGCAGGAGTTTCTACCGATCCTCTGTCGGTACGGGCCAAGGTAGCTTTCGAGGTACTTGGGTTGAAATTCAGAGGCACCTCACTGTATTTAGTCTTGCCTCCTTACTTAGAGGAGGCACTATGTGTGCATTCGGATGCATTAGGTTTCCCCAAGTCTTCTCCTGCATATTGTTGAATGCCAGTAGCTTGCAGATAAGCTCGGCCCGGTGTCTCCACCGAAGTAGCATTCGATTCACCGCAACCTGAAATCGGTGCCACGGGAATAGGGTCTTACGTCATACAGATCGACGTAAAAATTGCATTTCATACCTAACTGCCAGGTTATAAAACTGCCGCCCTAATGGGATCAAGCAGGCTACCAAGCCGCTCAATATGGGAACAGACGCTGGTGGATTTCGGACTCTGTAAGGAACAAAGGATCCAAAAAACGGACATGTTCTGTCAAGAAGGCGCAATCTAAATGAAACGGAAAACTTTCTGACAGAAACATCAGGTAGCCGTCGCATAGGGGATATACAGACGCTACCTGACAAAGGGAAGGGTAGTTCTTAGTTCGTGCTCACCATGAGCCCCTCTGATATGGGAATCCCTGCCAGCACGGCCTGCAGGTTCCTTGCACTTAATCCTCTGCATCGCGTCAGGATTACTACCCATCTCACTATAGTGGAGGGTATTTAAGATACTGGGCGATATACGTGCCAGACTTTTAGGTGAGCGATCCTTTGGTACCATCTCCGGGTTATCTGTGAAGGAACTAAGTTGCATAGACTCCTTTATTAGGGAAAGCAGGTGGTTTGTAAGACTGAACATGCAAATTGCACTCATGGTGACCCGGCAACTGTTCCATGATGGTCTGCGTTAGTTGAATTTTTAACATCTTCTCCTCTTACTCCTCCCAATTCTATCAATATTCTTCTCTTGCAAATTTCACTTCAACTGAATCAATAGACTTGCCTTTTCTTCTACTTCTATTTCTGTCTTCTCTCTGTTTTTATTTTCTCTTCAGTTACCACAAAGGGAACGATCACGAGAGTGAAGGTTTTGAACGGATGCCTGATTACCTAACCTAACCTATGGATATTCTACTCTTTACTCAAATGTAATTTCTGTAATTCGCACTATAGTGCCGGATATTTAAGATTCGGCATGACCGAATGTAGTTCTCTTACTTCTTTTTGTAAATTGTTTGAAAATATAGCTAATTGACCCAATACATATTCGAGACTTCGAATAAAATGTGCAACTTCTAAATGATATGTGATTTTGCTCGAGATTTCACCATTTGAATTTCATAATTGTCTTGACATAAATATGATATATTGGAATGGTATTATATAACAAGGTAAAATGTTTTTAATATCATAATGTAAAAAGTGTTAAGGATATACTCTCTCTCAACAAAATTTACACTCACAATAACTATAATATAAATCATCTGTATAATATACCATTAATAATAGCAAAACACAAATTGAAAAGGAAGACATAAAACTAAATCAATTTTTAACGATGCTAAATTCAATAAACATTTAATTGAAGAAACAAAAAAGGATTATAAATAAATAAACAAATACATTTTAATGCATTTAACAGGATACACAGATTTATAGTTAATACAATAAAGTATATGCTGTATAAACAAACTATAAAGAAATATGGAAATAATAGAAAACAAATACCGCATGATGTTATAAAAGTCAATGAAAGAGATTCTCGGAAATATGTAAAAAGAATGGACAAAAATATAAGGACAGATTTTATTGTATAAAAAGAATATCTTGATATTTAAAACACAACCTGAAGGTGCTTCCAAGTACCGTGAATATGATAAAACATATGGGCCTGAGTTAAAACTGAATTTTTAACATTCGATTAGAAATCTGCTCAAATATCTATACCAGCTTTAGTAAATAATAAAATTTTATTTACAAAAATTCATTTGATTTTAATGTTGTCTTTAGCTGTCAATGTTTAACCATGTTTTTTTGTCCACACATCACTAACATTTAAGGATGGCTGCTTCATGGACAGATAATTCCATAGATTTCTTTATTCATTTTTATGGCCATTATTTTGCATATTTTATCAATAAAATCAAACATTCACAATTCATATAGAGTGTGGCTGTATGTGTGTATTAGTATATACATATACGTTAACTTTGTGTATTGTTATTGAGTTTTATTTTTTTTATATTTTATTTTAATATTATTTTTATAGGAGTAGAAGAACAACAGAAAGGTGTGTATCATTTTTTATAAGGTTTCCTCTGTTATTTTAATACTTACACAAACACACACATATGCACATATAAAAAGCAAACATGTATGTGTACATAGTTAACAACACCCAGCGGGAAAATATGCAGTAAAGGGGCCTCCTAAAGGCCTTATTTTACAGACACAAGGACACCTAGCCACATTGTAAAATCTTTTCACACGGCGTGTAAAGAAGCAAAGTCCTTGCAACCTTGAGTATGGCTGACGCGTTAGGGTCTCGACGCTACTTTCCACGTAACCTTTCAACCATGATAGCACTTACGGCATATATAAATAATACATCAGAATAAATCAGTTTCGGTTAATTTGTGGTTTTGGTTATTTAAGTTATAAAATATTATGTTATGATTGAAAGAAAATCAGTTGATAAAAAAAGGATTTCAGTAAACAATGAACCAACATACAGTGGTGGCCATGAGGTTAGCACACTTCATACTTGCTGTTTTCTAAAGCAAATTTTTTCATTTCATTGCAATTATAAACTAAAGTTTTTGGTAATTAGTGTTGTTTATGGTGTGATCAATAAGTCCCGTTACTTTTTTTTTTGCATTCTATCGCTATTGTCTTTCAAATTTGCATTTTAGTGCAGTAATATGTAAAATAAGCTGGACACAATTTTAGCACATATAAGTATAATTAAATTTTTTAAAAGTTTTTTGAGTGTATAAATATTAATTGGTAAGTTTAGGTATTATTTAATCAATGAGGAAGACAAACTGACTTAATAAACATTATTTAGATATGGCTAAAAAAAAGTGGTGTACAGAGGAACAACGAAAGATTATTCAACAAATGAACTCGAGAGGAACAAGTATAAGTGAGATTGCTTATACTTTGGAATGCTCCAGGAAGATGGTTTATAATGCACTAAGACATATTCAGAAGTATAAAACATCTAAAAATGTTACACAGGCTCCTCGGCCCAGAAAAACTTCACGTAAAGAGGACTCTTTAATATACAGAGCCTCTGTCGAAGATCCTTTTAAGAGCTCCACCGGAATCCAGAGAGAAATTTCAGGAAAATATGGTATCAACGTGTCCAGCAGAACGATAAGAAGAAAACTTAATGAACAAAATTTACGTGGATGCATTTCTCAGCATAAGCCACATGTTTCAAAAAAGAACATACAAGCTCGGTTGTCCTTTGCTCGTGAGCATTTGGAAAAGCCGTCAATTTTTTGGAAAAATGTCGTTTGGAGTGATGAATCTAAATTTTGTAGATTCGGATCGGATGGTAAGAGGTATGTATGGCGTCCTCCGAACATGCAACATAATCCAAAGTACACAAGTAAAACAATAAAACACGGTGGGGGTAATGTGATGGTGTGGGCAGCATTTTCTGGGTATGGTGTTGGTCCTATAAAAAAGATTGATACTCGTATGGACCAGTATGTATACCAGAATATACTTCTAAATACAATGATACCTTATGCAGAGAAAAACATGCCACTTAGGTGGCGATTTATGCAAGATAATGATCCAAAACACACCTCACGCTTAGTGAGGTGTTGCTTGGAATCGAACAATATCGACGTGTTAAAATGGCCAGCTCAATCTCCGGATCTCAATCCTATTGAGAACCTTTGGAATGATGTGGAGCAGCATGTAATGAGAGAAAAGCCTGAAAATTTGGCCGATTTATGGAAAGAAGTAGAAAAAGCTTGGAATGATATTTCAGTGGATCGCTGTATGGCCCTTGTAGAAAGTATGCAAAGGAGACTAGCAGCTGTGATCAAAAATAAAGGGTATCCAACTAAGTACTAAGTTTTTAGTGAAATAAGTTTTTTTGTTTTGTTACTTTTTTAATATGAATAAACTTTTTTATTTTGTGCTAAAATACTGTCCAGTGTTTTTTTGAGGTTATTCTATTCTGGATAGAAAAACGCAAAATATATATAAAGGAATAATGCTGGACATGATGGGATGTGATCTTAGAAGGACAAGTAACACGCATGCAAAAGATATCATAAAAAAATTAAGAAATATAGGAAATATTTGCGTTTAAAAATAGCAAGTAGCTAGTGTGCTAACCTCATGGCCACCACTGTATGTACGACGACCGAACGTAAGATCTGCCGAAAACATCTCCGCTGTCCGTGAGAGTATGCAGGAGAATCCAAGGCAGTCGATTTCGCGACACTCACGAACTCGGCATATTGCAGTCCACAATTTAATGAATTTTGCATCGTGACTTGACCCTGCAATCATACGAAATTCAACTGACCCTTCTTCAGATCATAGTCAGGGACATATGATCACTGAATGGACCCTAGAGCAGTTGGATACTGACTAATTTTCATAAAAAAATCATGTTCAGTAATGAGGTCCATTTCTGTTTAAATGGGTATGTCAACAAACAAAATAGTCGAATTTCGAACGATACCAATCCACATGAGCTCCAGGACCGTTCAATGCATTCTGAAAAAGTCTCTGTTTTCTGTGGATTTTGGGCTGCCGGAGTCTTTAGTCTTTTACATAAAAATACCTTGCATATTTTTAATAACAGAGTTCAAGAACAATTGTTTCATTTAAAATAGAACCCGAAACTCTAATGCTTTTATATAGAAAATACTACATTACTAGCTTGACCCGGTGCGCTTCGCTACCCCTGTCACGTATAATAATGTGAACTGAAAAACTGTATATAATTATTACCAGAATTTTTTGTTTGTTATTAATTGCATACCATGCCATTGAAAGTACAAAAAATATCCTGCGATTCTTGATATTTTTCTTAAGACTTTAGCTTCGCTTTAATTTCGTATGTGGGGAAGTTTTGATTCAGCATATTTTAAGTCAAACTCCTTACAATGATATGAAACCAATGTATAATAAGTTAGAAGAGTCTTGCTATACCAGTTGTTTAGGTACCAAAATAACACATGCAAAGTACTGAGAATTGCAGTGGGCGTGGCACCTCACTCCCACTAATCTAATTCCGACCACTTTCAGACAATTTATGTAAAATGATAAGTGAGCTATTCGGACAATGTTTGATGAATCTTGCAATTATGGTTATCGAGTTATTTAGAAATACATATTTACTTTGTGTTGTAGACGACTCACCCCCTGTTTCGATTCCGATTCCTTCGGCTCAAAATAAGGAATATCAGAATTCATTTTAGAAATATGATTCCTTGGCCAAAGTTTCTTATTTTGATCCCTAGAGTACGATTTTCCTTGTCACTTGGGCGATTTTTAAATCGACTCGCCCTAATAAATACAAAATTCCCAATTTTACCCCCTTGAAGGTATACATTTGAAACTAAATTTTCTAAATACCTATTTTTGTGAGCAAAATGTTTTCCTATTAAACTAACTTTCAATGCTTAAAAACTAAAGTTACCTAATTTACCCGTTTTTTCCTTTTTTATTACTTTATGGCCCAAGTTATGAAAAAGATATAACCTAAGATATAACCAACAAGCTCCTAAACGAATAGAACTAAGCTTTCTTTTGAGCAAAAAAAAAAAGTCACAAAAGTATTTGGTTTTGATTTCACTTTGATATACAGTGTTGGAAAAAATAATAGAGACGAGAGCTTTTTTTTAAATTTTTTAAGTATATTAGTCAATTTTGGTTTTGTATACACAAATGTATATGCAGTTTTGTTTATCAGACATACTCATTCATAATCATTCCTCTTTTCATTTATATTTTAATACATTATATGACTAAGAATGTAAAGAGTCAATATTTTTACTGAAAAAAATAAGAGAAAAACGTAAAAGGATTACATTTTTATAGGCACATCTTTATATTTTTTGATAAAAAATTATTTCTTTTTTAATATATTGTTGATCTGCCTTTGTTTTTCACAATTACATTGCATCTGCGACTCATGGAATCAACCAATTTTTTTGCAAACATCCTTATCAATGAAAACCCCTCTTGCAGGATTTTTTCCCACAATTCGTCCTTATTTTTCGGACTAAAACCCTCCAGCGTCCTCTTGAGCACTCCCCAAAGGTGTTCTATTGTGTTAAAGTCCGGTGACTGCAAAGGCCATTCCTTAAGAGGTACTTTATTGACGGCAAAACCAGTCCTTTGTCAATTTTGAGGAGTGATTCGGATCATTTTCCTGCTGAAGCTCCCATTTCAAGGGCATTTCTTCCTCAGGAAATGGAAGCATTATGCTTTGCAATATATTTACGTATTCCGGGGCGCATATTTTGTTCTTTATCAAATATATTGTACCAGAGGAACTCCCCCATATCATGATGGATCCACCGCCGTGTTTTACGGTCTTTAATTCAAAATTTAAAAAAAAACTCTTGTTTCTATTATTTTTTCCAACACTGTATATCCCACTCGCAAACCACTAAGCGACCAAACAGCTCTTCAAAGAAAAGACCTTAGCTTTCTTTTGAAAAAAAAAAATTCAAAAAAGTTTTTGATTTTGGAAAAAAATAATGTAAACAATTTTTTATTTTTATTTTAAATTTTTTTTTTTTTTTTGCAAAAGAATGAAGAAATGGCTATCTACTATTGTTTTGAAAAATGTAAACAATTGACCTCTTCTTACTCAGGGAGTTCTCGACCGATCTTATTGAAAAATTGTGTCTGAATTACTATCGAAGTTAGCCCTTCATCCAGATCGGAAAACATTGATTTAAAAAATTGTTTCATTTGACATGAAATAACCTATATTTATATGGAATATGGATTATTTTTGTTCAAGATAAGCCGTAAAAGCAATATTTTTTGCATCCAATAATAAAATTGCTAACGCCTCCCTGCATTTCTGTAAGCTCTAGTTTTGCTTCCAAAATGTCTATTGCATGCTAGAATGAACAGATTTGTGCTGGGATTCTCAAAGTTTTATCATTTAATTGTGTTTAATATTTTATTTTTCAAATGTTTAATAAGATAAATTTAGACTTTCAGAAATTTTGTATTCAAACGATTAATGATACTAGTTTCACCCGCACACAGATAATATTGCACAAGTTTTAACAATTGATATTAAATATTAGTAACTTTTATTTAATTATCATTATAATAATCGTTTTCCAGCAAATAACTTTTTTGTGTGTAATTTAATGGCTGTGGGATATATCATTAAAATCGGAGATGTAGAATTCAACTACTGTCCGCTTTGATCAATATTATTCCTTTTATTACATATTCCCATTTAACCACTCTGCTCTTTGTGATTGATTCTAAGCGCTCTATCTTCTCATATATATGTTACTGTAGACATTCTTCAATGTCTTACATTACATCGTAAATAATAGATGGCCCTCTGAATGGCTACATTAGATGTTGTTTTTGCCTCTGAGATGCATTTATACACTCATTCGGCATACCTATAAATATATTTAACACTCATATACATTTTGTGTAGGAACAAGTCTTGTCTTCGCACAGTGATTTGTTTAATATGCAAAAATCAAAAAAGTTTTAACGTTTTTTTCAAATCTTAAATATTCATTGTAATAAAAGAAATTGTCAAGATCATATTTTTACCTAATCATCTGGATCCACAAAAGGTTGTGTACAGTTTTGTTAAAAAGTACTTTAATCGTTGGCTTATACACACAAGTAGGTAATATAATGTGCATTGTGTGTAAAAGATAAGATCATAAAGTATTGTTCCACATGTGCTTAGTCAAGTTTAGTAAAGAAAATATGTTTGTTAATAGCGTAGTACTCGAATAGACACCATAGAGGTCGAGTCGTTTTTTTATACCTGGCAGACTCCAGTTAATGTAGCCTGGTCATTTTTTTAATGTTTTAAAAATAACATAAGTAGTGCTACAAAAGTGAACGAACAAAATATGCAAGGGTTTTTAATGAAGCAATTCTGTTTTGTTGGAGTCCATAGAGTACGGAAATATTTTTAGTTTCCTTCAATCACTTCGTTTTAGTTGTAAATTCAAAAAATCAAAACAGAAATATACTCCAATAAAACAGAATTGCTGTATGAGATCCCCTAGTGTAACATAGTGTAATTTAAATTAAACAATTCATTTTCGCATTGACCATCAATACGTATGATTAATATGTGATTGTTGTAACAAGTATACTCTTGACCATGCGAGAAAAATAAAATTTTTCAAAGCATTGATGGGCAGGGACCGTAACAATTATGACATTTATAATAAAAATCATAACATAATTGTTATTTTTTGATTTTTATTTTTTTTGTCAGAAATATTTGTCAAACTTTGATTTTTATTTTTTTTGTCAGAAATAATTGTTATTTTTTTGTGATACATATTTGTCAGACTATATAAATAAAAATCATAGTGTGATAAATATGTATGACAAAAAAATAACAATTATTTCTGACAAAATAAATCAAAGTTTGACAAATATTTCTGACAAAAAAAATAAAAATCAAAAAATAACAATTATTTTTGACAAAAAAAATAAAAATCAAGAAATTAAAAATCATGTTAATTTATGAAAATATAGTTGAAAACGATCAAAATGGTATGCTTGACTTGACTCTCCGATATTTTCTAGTGATGGCTTTTTTCCTTTGAAATTTCAAGAATAATTATTATTTTCGGTCCCTGTTGATGGGCATTCATATTGTTCAGGTTACGAAGATTTTCGTCAATTTACACGTATACTACCCGAATGTAAACAATAAAGCGTAATAGAGTGTAACAATACAAATATTTCATTCACTTGCTTGGTGTTGTTGCGGATATGTTATCCATACATGCAAACAAATTAAATGCCTCTATTTTCCTATCAAGTCTTTGAAACAATACATGAGAGCTACAAGTGTCATTTTCTACTAAAATTGTAAAAAATATTGATGTTTTCGTTTAGCTCTTGCTAAATTGCTTAAGTCCAGAATAACTTATTTTATTAATGAAACGCCGCGAGTGGAAACGAATCACTGTGCCCATGTTGTAGTTGATATTTTAGTCCTTGTAGAATATTTTCTATATTTTATTTCCTACACACAACGAAAGTATGCATAAACACGTAAAGTCTATAAATTGTTATTTTTATCTCTTGTCCATACAGAGGACATTGAAGGCAAAATGTTTTAAAAAAGGGACAGCAAAAAAAATATGCAAACAACGCATGAATATTACACTGTTGAGTAATGCAATATTGGCTTCTGGGTTTTCTTAGATAGTTGGGGGAAAATCTCTTAAATTCCTGGTAGTAATCTAAATAAATATGAAATGTGTCCAATTTTTTATAATAATTTTATAGAAATTTATTTGCACAACTCTAACAAATCAGCTTAACCCATTTTAAATTTGTAATAACTTTTTACTTACATATTTTACTAATCCCATTTATAACTGTAATTCCTGCAATGTGGAAACACTTTCACTTGCTTATACTCATACAAAAAATCCCCACATCCTTGTACTGTTGTGCATAAATGTAAAGTACAGACGGTTTTAAACTGCACTTTACTTTAAGTGCATAAAAGTCCGTTTTTACATAGACAAACTCATCGTGCTTAGTTTAAGGGTTTATTACCACTACCTTAACAATGTATCCATACAAACATACATGTATATACACTAGGGTGGCCCTTATTTATATTATTCTTTGATTTTGGGTTCTATTAAGGTCTTAAATTGTTCTTGCTATCTAAAAATCAATTGCAAATATTATTGTAAAGTTGCATGTAAGTATACCTCAAATCATAAATTTACCAAAAACTAAATTTCATTAAAATAAAGCTATAACTGTTAATACTTTCATTTTTTAGTTTTCATGTAGAATTAAGTAGTATCAAAAAGGGCGTAAACAAAAATACGACAATGCATAAGATCTGGTGCGCTTCGCTACCCGAATCGTTATAAAATAAGAAAATATGAAAGAATTTTATAAATAATTAAATAAATATAATTAACACCAGAATTTATTTTTAAATTTTAATTGTATACTATGCTTTTGCCATTGAAAGTATAAAAATATCCTGCCATTTTAAACAAATTTTATAATTTTTTTAAAAGACGTTCGGTTCGCTATAATTTCATATGTTTTTACTGTTGGCAAGCTTCGATCCGGCCTATATTTAGTTAAACTACTTACAATGATAAGAAAGAAATTTGCAAAAAGTGGGATAATAAAGATTTACTTTGTTCTTAGCAAAACTTTGTAGAATGGTAAGGAATACATCCATACTATGCTTAGAGACTTACAAAATTATTGTTCTGAAAATCCCCACATCTTCAGCCAAATGGTAAATAAATACATGCCCAACAGTTTTACGTATTTCTCTAATACAGTTTACCAGATATTTTGTAAGATCTATTTATTTTTTATGTGACGTTCCATGGCCGCTAATATTAACCCGGCCAATTTCAGACAAATTACGTAAAATTATATAAAAATGCTGCAGATAAAGTTTCAAAAGTCTCCCATTTTTACTTATTCAAAATTTACTATGTACTTAGTAAGTCCGATCCAGTACAGTATAGTGATAAGAAAAGTTTAAATACTTTAAGATTACAGATCTTCATATATTTGAAATTAGCATTTTACATCGTATGGGAGGTTCCATGACCAGTAATAAAATACCGCCCATTTTTAACCCTTGACCTTTTTAAAAGTTTTTTTTTTGCATTTGGTTATTTAAAATGACAAATTTAAAAAACTTTGAAAATTTCATTGAGTTCTTTTAATAAAAAAAGATTTTATTATATGGAGCCTTTTCGCAAAACGGACGTAAGCGACATGATATTAGATTTTCGTTTTCTTTTATGGAAATCGATAATCTTGGTCTATTAGCATCATTCCTGAAAATTTCGTAACTATAGATGCAATAGTTTCAATTTTAGGAGAAAAAGAAAAAAGACGTAAGTACACATTTATTTTCTTTTTATGAATTTTGTAATAGCAAGGTGTTGGTTACGTCTAAATTGTCTCGAAAAATATTTACAAAAAAAAGCTCTCCTGTAAAATTTAATTTTTGTCGGTTACGTCATTTGTGCGAAAACGGCTCGATATATTACATATTTATTGAGTTTCTAAAACTGAAGTCAAATGTTAAGCAACTAGAGTGCTCCTAGGCTACGCCCGCGTCAAATTTTATCTTGCCAGCCGTTTAGAAATGCCAGATTTATTTCCAAAAAATGTTGATACTGTGGTATGAAAAATGAATAGCAGCAAAATATATGTATATAAGTTGCGATCCGTCCCATTTTTGGTTAAACTTCATGCAGGGATAAAAAATAGCTTTGCGTAAAGTTTGATGACTTTCTCATTTATAGTTCACCAGATATTCCATAATAACTATTTAATTTGTATAGTGGTGCATATTGTTCCTTCCAGATATAGAGGAACAAAAAGTTATAGGAATATCGGCCCAGTGGTTTAGGTATTTTGCATCTATTAAAGAGGGTCACACGGCATATATTTCATGTATTCGATACATATGGAATTCCATGTGTATGTCCAAATTCATGTTGTACATATGATTCATAATTTCCACGTTCACACGTAATTACATGTGACAAAACCTCTACTAGTTTATATGTTTGTTGTTTTTAACTATATACTAAAACATATTTAAATCACTATTAATATATTTAATGCAATGAAACTTATTTTGCTATGATTTTTCTCTACCAGTTTTTGATTTGTATTTTTTTTTCACTAACACAGTGTTGTATTTCAAAATACAGGCTTGGTCAATTCACAAGGTTCCTATCATGTCATAATGTCCTAATATTTCACAATGGTTTGAAAATGTTGTTATTGTCTTTCAAGCAAAAAATGTGCTAAAATAGTAATACTCTGTATGCTATGTTTATTGTGTTATCGTAACCATGCAGCAGAGACCTGCGCCGAACCCCTAAGAGTAGGTTAAGCCGAGCCGCCGAGTCGTGAAGTATTAGGACATTATAACATGATAAGAGACCTTGTGAATTGACCAACTGTTAAACACTCGAAAATAGAACCATAGATATTTTCTCTGTGGTTCTATTTTCGTAGAGCGGAAACTCTCCAGTCAAAAACCTAACTCAGTTGTCAAAAACCTAAGTGATGAGAATGTATTAGTAAAACAAAAACAACACTTGTATGTGTAAATTTTTTGAGTAATACTTTTGTTTGAGATTTTTCTAGTTTCTTCTCTAAATAAATTTTCTCTAAATAGAACATACTCTTATTGTCAAAAATGTCATAAGGCATACACAAAGTTTCGTATGGATCACACGGTATGTACATGTTTACGTGTGGAAAAATGTCCCAATACACATGGAATACATACCGTGTGACCCCCCTATTAAAAAACATTAACTTTGCACATATATCGAAATTAAACATCAGCGAATTTCGAAAATCTGCAGAACTTTAATGTTTGTATAGCCAATTTACCAAATATTGTAAAAATTATGCAGTAAGGATTCAAAAATAAATTTTTTTATCGACATTTTTCGTCATCTCCTAGAAATTATTTTTTTATATTTGAGGCTATCAGTGCAGAAGTGGTGTTACCCTAAACTCTTTATTTAGTGGTGTATTCGCTTTGTGCAAAAACGATTTTTCAGCTCCATCTGCTTTTCAATATCAAAGGGTAGCTAACCCCACTTTTTTATTGATATTGGTAATGCCAGGACTGTATATAACACCAGAAATGTATGTAACACCAGAACAGCAACCACAAAAATTGTGGGTTACATCACTTTCGCGCTGATGGCCTCAATTATATTTCTGCCCGTAATTTCACCAAATAGATATCTACGGTATAAAATACCCAGCAGATAAATTTACCTAAAAGGAAACTTGATATTAATTTCATATCAATACTTACGGGTAAAAATTACCAAATATTTTTACGCCATAAATATCTAAGCATCGATATATATCTATTTGTTGAAATTACGAGAATTAAACATCTATGGGTAAATAAAATACAAATACTAATTTCAATTTAATTTTCAATACAAAATTTTTTATATCAAAAATCTGAAAAGTGAAAAATAAAGACAACCCTACTATATAAATTAACTTTTATGTATCATTGTATGAGTGTTTATTGTGTTAACATTGTTTCTTTTCTCCATTCACATCATATCGTGTGTTTTGATTTAAAAATCTCTATAGGAAAACTTTGTTCATGTGTTATTGTATTACAATAATGAAAAACTTTTGTTTTGTTTAATTTTTTTTCTTCTTTGATTTGGGTTGTTGTTTTTTGTTTTACTCATTCCTTGTATCCTGTTTCTGACTCTAAGGATGTCACAATGCATGAAAGTTATAACATTTTAGTAGCTGGGATTTACGAAGTACATACAAATATATTTATAATACTTACATGTACCTTGTACAAGTAAGTAAAACGGTGAGGCATTAAGTAAGTATGGGTAGAAAAAAAAGAATCAAGTGTGGTATGATGAGTTTTACTAATAACAATCAGTTGTTTAGTTTTAACTGTATAGAAAATGACATTTTGTTATAACATAAAATAACAGTGCTTAGATAAAAATGAATTTTCGATATGAGTACATGGAAGGAATTTATAAACGTTATGTACTTACGGGTATTTGTAATTTGAAATTTTAATTAAAATAGTAGTAAGAGATTTTCGTTTTCTATTTTATTGGATTCACAGGAAATTATATTTTTTTTTTTATATATGGCAATTGACATTTGATCGTAAATGGAAAAAGTTTTACTTAGTATCATGATAAATATAAGGATATATGATTTATTATTATGTTTTGGGTTAGTTGGACAATTTTAAATTTGTTGAAAATTGGAAGTACTTTTATGTTATATTTTCATGTTCAAACATTAAGGAATTTAAATATGTGGTAGCATTAATAGTAAATGCGGTTACTAAACCTTTGAAGATCATTAATAATATTGAACCAATTTGCATTTGGACAGCAAGGTTTTCTGCTTTCATATGAACAACATAAAATAATAACAAATTTTTATTTCCAAAAGTATTTACAAACGAAAATGCTGTCTGTTAATACTTTTCTAATTGAAAATATTATTTAATCCATACACTGTATTATTCAAAATAATTTTTGTTGATTATTGATGTTTTTCTGCGAATTTTGTTTATTTATAATATTTTCTTTACATTCATTGTTTGTCTTACTTGTATTCATAAATACATACCCGAAAATACCTATGTAAATAAAATGTTTTTGAATTGTTTCAAAACATTCATGAATGCCAACCCACAGTGTTTTAGAAACGTTTTTTTTTATATATAAATAGTTAGGTATCTCGGGAATTATCGGAGATATCGTAACGAAATTTCACAAGGCTTGACCTGAGGTGTTTTCCAGTTGATTACAGTTGTTTAGCTTCGCTGAGTGGTTGTTAAAAAAAACATCCAAAAACCCAGTTATGATCCAAATGAGCTGAAATCTGTGTATACAAAAATGGATGTGTATATATATGTATGGACTCAATACTGCTAATGACATAACAAAAAAACATTTGTCAAAAAAATAAAAACAAATTTGGAAAAGAAAAATTCGACCAAAAATATTTTTTTTTGTTATCGAGAAATAAATGACAATTTTCATTTCATTGTTTAATATTCTAAAAAATTTAATTCACACTGGTGTACTCTGAAGCGAATGATTTGGTGTAAGCGAAGCAAGGAATACATTCCAGCACATGTCCGGTAGATACGAAATGTTCATATCGTTCGATAAAACAAGTAGGCCGCGGTTATTAAGGTGCAACATTATACTACGAGAACCAGCAAAAACTATGTGAACCAGCAAAAAACAATATTAGAAAACTCAAACCAAACATTTGGTTCCTGATCAAAAAATGATTACGGTATAGCAAACTTTTTTCCTCATCACATTTAATATTGGCGTCGGTTCGAATGCAGAATTGGATTGCACTCGCAGTGGCATCATCGGGAATTACATCGAAGTTATTGGACGACGGACGCACTGCGCACTCAGCACTCAAACTCCCATTGAATTTGAACAAGACAGAATCACAAACTTGCTTAAGTCACCAACAAGAAAAATCAGAGCGCCTCAATTGGAATTTTTCCATTTCCGATGTCCAACAGTTGTTTTGAGAATGTTTCGAGAAGTGTTTTGAATGCACAATGACACATAAGAAATAGCTTGAAGCGCTTGACCGGACTCTGCGTGATTTTCTTAGAAACAACCAACCGCTGATTTTTCTTGTTGGTGACTTCCGCAAATCTTTGCCCATTATTCCACGATCAATGCCCGTAGATGAATTGAACGCATACTTGAAGTCTTCATACCTTTGGAAACGAGTGGAAAAAATCACGTTATCGTCGAACATGCATGTATAATTGCTGCAAGACCCTTCTGCCGAAACATCCTCAAATAAGATTTCGTTTCCGCTTAACTTCTGCCAAATGCAAATGAATATTCAAGCCGTTGTCGACAAGGTATTCCCAGATCTTACAACCAATTTCAAAAATTCAGATTGGCTGTAGGTACGTGCAATTTTGAAACTGCCTGGAGAAACAATGAAATACGAATCGATAGAAATACAATCGATTGACGAAAAACCAGCCAGAATGCCGCCACATGTATTAAGGTTAGATCACCGATAATGCTTCTCTGCAACTTAAACGGTCCAAAATTATGCAACGGAACAAGATTGATCATCAAAAAATGTTCACCAAATTTAATTGAAGCAAAAATCATCGGTGGCACATTAAAAGGCAAAGACGTACTGATTCTACGCATACCGATGATATACAACTACTTACCATTGGAATTCAACCGGCTCCAGTTCCCGTCGAGCAAGGCCAATCATTCATATTGCTTTTATTTCTTTAATTTCGTTCTTCTCGGTTAGATAAATTAAATATTATTTTTTTTCGCATTGCAAGTATTTTTGTGGCAAATACTGCAAGACTTCTAACAAATTCTACATATTTTTGATACACATTTGTCTACCTGGTCTGATTTGAGAATTAGTCTTCGTGTAGTATGGAACGAACATTGGACACAATCGTCATCTAAATGGCACCAATTGATCGGCAACTGTCAAGAATGCACCAGTTTTATATGACTTTAGCAAGTTCCTATTGATGTGTTCGCGAATAGGACCAAACTTGTCATTTGCTTTGCGTTGGGACCGTGTAGACTGGTCATCAATACGAATATGGCGCAGTATAGTTATGAACCTCTGTTTTGGCAAACAGGTTCGGAAAATGTTGCAACCAAATAATGGGTGCCAGAACTATTCGTAACTCATTATACCTTGTTTATTTAGGCCAGCATTCAATAACAGGCCGATAAAATATTATATTTCGATATGGTACTGGCTGCCATTTTGTTTCATGAGTGCTGCTTCCATGAAATATAAGTGTTCTCAACAATAATATTGATGATATCGTCTTCAAAAATGCATTGAAATGGATCGACAACAGAAAAAATCATTTCATCATCAGAAAAAGAGTTGCCGTAATCATCATCATAAAAAATAAACAAAAATTAATTTATTACTTGAAATTGGTAAATTCTAAATAAAACAATTGAAAGTAGGAATTCAAGAAGCTGTAAGACTAGAACCTATATTTAAGGAAGTTACAACACTTCAAAGTGAAATATGTGTCTGAGAGGCACATGTTGACTTGATTAGGGTTAAATATATTCGTTTCTGTACTTATAGATATCTCCTACAACTTTGTCTTATGACCACCTCATCCGCCGTCATCTGGCTTCATATAATAAATATTTCTATATTTATGAAGGCTAATGTATCCTTATATGGAAGCTATGACAAAGTATAAGCCGATCTTCACAAAATTAGTTCGGCGAGTTTTGTGTATATATGGATTATTGATGTCGAATTTCAAAGTGATTACGATATTCATAATTTCAAAAGTATTTTGCGAATGTAAGTAGGATAAGGTATTTTTCGACAGAAAGATATTATTTATGTCCAATTTTAACTTATAGGTGATTTGTGCATATTTAAGTGATTTTTGGAAGTGGACTTTATATGGAGGCTATGATTGTATGGACACTGCTATTCTATAAAAAAAATAGTAAAACAGTTTGAAAAATACAAATTGTTTGGAGGTTGTTAGACCGATTTTGCCTATTTTCAATACAAACATTTCTGATCAACAAAGAATATTCGGGGAAATTTTCAATTGAGCCCTTACCGAGCTAAAAACGTACAGAGCTAGGTAGTGTTAGAATTTTTTAATGACGCGGGATACATATACCTTTTGGTTCTACGATCAATATTTCTTTATGCTATAAACGGACTGACAAAATCAATATACCACCCATCTTTTTTGTGGTGGGTATAATATAACGTTTAAAATTACATATATAATTTATCAAATAAAACTCCATTTAATAATTTTAAACCCAAGCAATTGTCATCATTTAATACGAAGGACATTTGCCAAAAACTTTCTATATGTGTAAGTACGATAAGGACACATTACATACACAAATAACAAATAACATTCTGTTATTATTAAACTAATCCCCAAACAAAATATTATTATATACTGATCTGCTGACATTAAGTAAAAAAAAATATATATTATTTTGTTTTGCCGTTTAGTTAGACCAACGACCAAACAGAATTTAAAATTTGTTTCTCATATTTTGTTCCTACATCAGCATTTAAAGCCACATTACTTACTCGGTTATATATGCATTTAGTTGAATATATCTGCTGCGTTTTTTTGTGTTTTCTTTTGTAAATTGTTTTATTTCATTTTATTGTATACTAAGGGGAATTTTACATTGTGTGAGTATGCCTGAATATGTGTGGCTTTTCTAGATAATATTTTATTATTACTATGTTGAATACACAAAAACATACATTGCAATTTATATTTCTTTGTAATGCTGTAGAAATATAATATACTACATTGTATATGTAAAGAATGACCAAAAATTATTGTGACAAAACTGGTAACTAGTCTTAAAGCGCATTGCTACACGTTCAATATATATTGTGATATTTGGATCGCGATCTGGATTTCAGAATATTAGGCTATTCTGCGATCCATCAACACTGCATGCTACACGTTCAATAAATATCGCGATACTGGATCGCTGTCAATATATATTGAACTTGTAGCAGTGTCAATAAAGTGGAAAATATAAGATATACATATTATATATTAACGTGTAGGAAATTGTGTCTTCTGTGTAAAAATTTATAAACTTTTTAAGATTTATAAGATTAATAGAATTTTGTTTTGCATAGATAAGGTAAAACAATTTTGGATGCGCTTTTCGGAACTGCAGCTATGTGATTAGATATACTTCAGTCTAAAGTAGAAATTTACATAAAAAATAGGTCAGCTTCGGAATGATATTGACCTCGTAGTAATATAAATTTTGCAACTACTTTTCCTTAGTAGTAATTCCCTTTCAGAAAAATCCAGACTAAGTTTTGTAAAAACTAAAATTTTAATATTCAAATGCGAATAATTTTCTGTAAAAAATATTTTTTTTTTTTAAATTTTAAAAAAAATATCCTGGTTTTCCAACTTTAATGGAAAAATTATAATTGGGAAAAAAATTGCATAATCCTACAAACATCCTTAAATATTAAACTTAAACATTTTATTCAATTAGAAGTTCAACTTCTATAGATATTAAAATAATAAACAGTTATTAACATGGGATTTGGGATTTGTCATTCACTTGAGAGTGACCAGAAACGAGTCCTTTGTCTGACTGTCCAAGTAGCTCACTACTTCCGGTCTTAGACCAAGTATTTCCCGGGCAATGGCTCTTTATATTCCGCTGAAAACTAGCTAGGATGAGAAGGCGCTCAGTCATGTAGTCTGATTGGTTACAGTACATCTTAACGTCTCAGGCAAATAGGTAAATAAACATGAAAACTTAATGAAACATGACTGCATTGTGGATACAGTAATTAAATTCATGACCACTGCCCGCCTGGAGGCGTTTCTGGCAGCCCCAGCTCCAGGATTGGTTGCTTTAGCTCAATCAGCTACTCATCTTAAATTTGAAGATTACAGAAACCGCAACAAATGAAAATAATAACCAACAGATTAAAACGATGACGACCTTCAGCTTAAAAGAATGAACACGATTTGGAACCTGGAATGTCCCTACGCTTTTGGATACCATTCGTCTTGCACAAGTGTGTAAAGAGTTTAAAAAATATAATCTACTCTTTGTGGGCCTTTGCGAAACCAGATGGCCTGAATCTGAGTAGTTCGCCACAACAAATGGCCTAACTCTCATATACTGCAGCAGGCCATCAAATCAACCAAAAATGAGTGGGGTAAGCATTCTCTTATCAAGAGAGGTAAAATCGAATGGAAACCACACTCCGACAGTATTATAACTGCCCGTTTTCGAACCCGAGCTCTGCTATGCACCCATCGATGTTGCAGAACCGTCAGTGAAAGAGGATTTCTACGGCATCGTAACAGCTATAAGCCGCGGAGACATAATGCTTCTGACAGGCGACTTCAATGCCCAAGTAGGTGCTGTAAATACTGGTAACCTTTTATATATTTTAGGGTTCTCTCCATGAAACGCTTCCTACAAATTAGTAGTAATTGCAAAATCTCTGCCAATAACTTGTAACTTAACAATTTTTGACTTTTTGCACGAACTTTTCTACTTGGCGAAAAACAGCAGATGCTGTTGTTAAATAAGATAAAAACAGCTACAGCTAGTTTCATATTTAGAGTCGACTTTATCCATGGAGATATAAATGTCCCTTTGTGTCAGAAGACCTACTAAATTCCGGAATTGTATATCTTCTGTTATCACCAAATCGCTCTCCGCTGTGTTTATCCCTAGAAAATTTTTTGATATGAGTACGGACTGCCCTTAGTCCTACTATGCCGACATACTAAAAAGTATTTCATTCCCAAAAAGGTTTTATAAAAATATATCGAAATAACTTCCCATTTCTGTCAAAACTATCCTCATTATAACCATGGCCAAACCCAACAGAATATTCACCAACCAGTTCTTTCTACTTTAGTCTACCCGAAATTAATTATGGCCTCGATTATTGACGATGTATCATCAGAAAATATGTCAAAATATATTATTTTTCTGTCGAGAGTTTCCTCTATAATAAAGACAGTGTCATACATACAATTCGAGACAAGTCATTCATGCATTTTGAACAATAACCATGACAGAATTATGTTAGTTAGTTAAGGTTAGTAAAAATGGCATTCAATGAGAGGACAACGTGTTATTGAACAATATTTCAAATACTACGCTAGTTTGTCTGCCATATTTTGATTTTTTGAGCAAAATTATCCTATGTAATGAAGCACATTCTCAACATGATGAATTAGACAATCTTCAGAGGAAAATAAATGCATCCATAACTTGTCATCTTTTGATGCGGATTTTGGACTAGAGACATTATTAGGCTAGCCCACAACCACCCGTACATGAAATGAAAGAAACATGAAAGAAATTCAACGCTGCATCAATGAAATTCGCTAAATTTATGCAAAATAGTTATGGAAAATTTCAACGCCCAATGTTCCTATTCTCACACTACGTGTATTCTGTGTACTATACGATTTAAAAAAAAAACACAAGTTAGAAAGTCTTGTCGGTCAAACCCGACCATATAATACCCTACACTGAGTAAATGAGCAAAAAGATTTTTTCTTTCAAAGAGTTGAAGAAAACCCAGGTTTGTCCATTCCTCGTCCTATATGCTATCCAGAGATGGTTAATGATTTCTTATGGTCTGAGTTATATGATACTAGCTTGACCCGGTGCGCTTCGCTACCCCTGTCGTAGTCTATGTTGGAAATTTCAATAAAATCGGTTCGGCCGTTTAGTATTTATTGTTTAAGTACTAAAGAACAAATTTTACCGGTTTTCCCCCTGTTTACCCCTTTCTGGTCCAAGTATTGAAAAAAGTTATAGCCTATTGACGCTTCCAAGTAAGGATCTAACTACGTTACAAATTTCAGTAATATCGATTCAGCCGTTTAGGCGTGATGCTCAAACAAACAAACAAACAAACAAACAAACAAACAAACAAACAAACAAACAAACAAACAAACAAACAAACAAACAAACAAACAAACAAACAAACAAACAAACAAACAAACAAACAAACAAACAAACAAACAAACAAACAAACAAACAAACAAACAAACAAACAAACAAACAAACAAACAAACAAACAAACAAACAAACAAACAAACAAACAAACAAACAAACAAACAAACAAACAAACAAACAAACAAACAAACAAACAAACAAACAAACAAACAAACAAACAAACAAACAAACAAACAAACAAACAAACAAACAAACAAACAAACAAACAAACAAACAAACAAACAAACAAACAAACAAACAAACAAACAAACAAACAAACAAAACAAACAAACAAACAAACAAACAAACAAACAAACAAACAAACTAACTAACTTACAAACAAAACGGGGCTATGTGCCACACAAGCAACGAAACCAACGGACCGTGTTATCTCTTGAAGAGCTGATCACAATTGGCCACCGAGATCTTGTGATTTAACTCCTTGCGACTTCTTTCTTTGGGGCCACGTGCAAGATAAGGTCTATGCCAACAGCCCAACGGCGATTCAAGACCTCGAAGATAGAAGTCGTGAGGCTATCGAGGACATAGGGCAGCCACTTTGCGATTTTGTTATGGAAAATTTCCTTTAAGCGTGATCATGGTAGCCATTTGGCTGATGTTGTTTTTTATTATTAACGGCAAACCAACATTTTTAATTTTAAAAAAACATCCGTTCATTTATCTCAAAAAATTCCATTTTGCTTTGAATACCAATATAACGCCTCTTAATGGAAAAGCCTTTATATGGGACTTCTTTATGTCAAATTTTATTCGCATACGAAATTTATAAGAGATTTATGCTCGTTAAAGTGATTTTCGAAAGTGGCCCATATATGGGAGCTATGGGCAATTATGTAGCCATCGAAATTTTGTTAAGTATTGTACATTTGTGTTGACATCTATATAAATCAATAATTTATGATAGATAAAGTCCTATTTTGGAAGACTTTCGTATGGGGACTATGTGAACCAATACGAGTTTTTAACAGTTTTTATAGTAGCTATTCTTGGGTAGAAACTACTTGGACTGCCAGCCAGTCAGGCGGACAGACGGACGAACTTACTTCAATAAATCGACTCAAAAAGTGATTCTGAGTTGATCGATATACTTTAAGGTCTACCGATAGTGTACACTACAATGGTGGTGTAGGTTTTAACAAGTCAGGAGGTATAGTCGGTCAAGTCCGACCATATGATACCCTACATATGAGTATAAAGAGTTTCCTTTAAAATTTTTATTTTTTCGATGCACGACGCTCTGGTGAATGAGTACAAAAGTTATAGCAATTCAAAGGATTATATCAGAAATAATGAAGAAATAATATATCAGCGATTTGACATTTTTTGTGCACTATACCGAAGTTTTGAGCTATATAGCACCGAATAACAAAAAATTTAGTACCTAATTTCTGGCATATAAAACATAATTGAGTTACATTTTATCTCGAGATCAGTATTTGATTATCGGAAGTGGAGATGTGATTTATTTGTATATAAAACATATTTATGGCAAAATTTTCAATAGGCTTCTTCCTTTGTCCAAAAATATTCAAAAAGTGATTTTATCTCGATCGGTATACTTTAGGGTGAATTTTAGACAGACCCATTATCTGAAGAAAAAAAAAACTGTGCATTCCATTTTATTAAAATCTTGCTGAAATATTTGGACATCTTGTGCTTTCTGCAAAATTTCTATCCCCTTCATTAGAAATCCTGTCATAAGGAAATGAAGAAACGCTACTAAGAATTCCTTTGCTCTAATCAAGTGTCCATTTCCCTTCATCAACTTCAAATAATAATAATTCAGTACCGTTGTTAACGACTCTTGTTCAACATATAAAAATTAATAAAACTAAAACGACAAATAATAAAAACTAAAATAACACATTCCTAGAATATCATACCACATATTCAACAACTTTTTGTTATTAACTAAATAAAATAGTACTGATTACAACCACGTTTTTGTTATATTTACTTTATCACAATATCTGATTACATCTCTTAAAACATATGGATATGAGTAAATATGAATTTGTAAAGTAAATAACTTTAACCACACTTTAATTAAATTACAAAAGTATATATAACGAAACTCTTTAGTTTTGAATTGAAATCTTAAGATAAATATTTCTCAAAAGTTTCTTTTTTTTTTACTCCACTATCAATTACAAAATAAGTTTTTCAAATGAAATTGTTTCAGCAAAAAAAAAAAAAAACTTTTGTACAAATTTAATTTGAAAATTGAAATAAAAAAGTATAAAAATACTCAACACAGTAGAATGCAACAAACTGTGTACTTTTACATGCAAACTTTAAGTCAAAGAATATATAAAAGTTTAAAACACCTAATCTAACTTGTACGCGTACAACTCTTTTGCTCAAGCCTTTCCTCATATTCCTTTTTTGTTTCGTTAGCATACCTTTGTACACATGCATTAAACTTTATGAATACTGTCATCAAAAGTTTATACAAATGAAATGAAGGATGTGCAAAAAAGGAGAAAAAAATAAAAAATAAACGAAATGGAACAGAACAGAACAAAATACAACTATTGTAGGAAAAGAATGTATGTTTATTAAATGTTAAAACTTTAGCAATGAATTGACATAAAAACGAAAACTTTTTATCACGTCTGCAAGTAAGTGAAACAAAAAAAAAAAATATATATATACATAAAATAAGTGCTAAATACATTCAGTACACAGACACACATGAACACTGCCATGCAACACAGGAACTTCCGGTAGATGCTGCATGAATTGCAATGCAAAGTTTTTGAGTATTCATTTGTAGATAAATAAGAAAATAGTGGAATTTATATAACGACCATAAGCAAATACTACTCCAGTAACTATATCTGACTGATGAAAGCCCAGCATTATAATTTTAAATGCGGTATTTAAGTTTTTAACGTTATAAAATTAAAATAAAAGAAAACTCCCAAATCTGTATATACAAGGGGGCGCAAAAGTAAACTTCCGACTTTTTTTGGCTGTAATTAAAAAAAAAAAAAAAGAAAAACTTTGATTCTTCTTGTGGATTATTTTTATTTGGTCTTTTAATTTTGTTTGCATCAAGTCGAGAATATGATGTCATGTAAATGGCCGCCGCCACAGTTTATTGTCATTTGAGCCCTTTTTATGGCATTTTCCATCACTTTGCCCAAAACTTCCGGCGATAGGTCCTCACATTCTTGACGAATATTGTCTTTAAGAGCTGCAAGAGTCTGAGGCTTGTTGACATAAACCCGCGACTTCAAAAAGCCCCACAAAAAGAAGTCTGGAGCGGTCAAATAAGGCGATCTTGCTGGCCAGTGCAAATCGCCAAAACGGGAGATTAGGCGCCCGGGAAATGCATCCTTCAGCATATCGGTTGTGGCACGTGCAGTGTGTGCCGTTGCACCGTCCTTTTGGAACCACATGTTTTCCAATCCCAATTCATCAAGTTGCGGCAAAAAGAACTCGTTGATCATTGCTCTGTAGCGCTCACCATTCACAGTTGGCCCGCGACGTCTTCGAAGAAAAAAGGTCCGATGACTCCTCCAGCGAAAACAGCACACCATACAGTGACTTTGAGCGGGTGTAATGGCTCTTCGTGGGTTACACGCGGATTTTCAGTGCCCCAGAAGCATACATTTTGCTTATTTACGTACCCGGTAAGATGGAAATGGGCCTCATCACTCATGATTATGTTTGATGAAAAATCATCTTCCTCTTGGTGGTGATTAAGGATGGCTTGAGCGAATGTTAGACGCGATTGGCGGTCAGCAGCTAACAGCTGATGCACCGTCTGGACTTTGTACGGAAACATCTTCAAATCTTGTACCAAAATTCGCTGTAAAGACCATCGACTGATACCCATTTGCGTGGCACGTCGTCTGGTCGATGTCGACGGCACTTCCATGACATCCTCGGCTACAGCAGCAATATTCTCTGCAGAACGGCTACTCCGGAGTCTGCCACGCCTGGCAGCATCTCGTGCTGTGCCAGTCTTTTCGAGGCGAGCGGCTAAACCTAGCAGTGTTTCACCAGTAGGCGTTGGACGGCCAGGAAATCTGCGACGAAATTCTCGTTGTGCCAAAGTCACCGACCGATAATTGGTCAAATAAATAGTCAGCAATATTCCGCGTTCTGGAGCAGTGTAGCGTAACATTGTTTATTAACGTGTATTTCGCATGTGTTTACTACACAAATGTCAAAACAGAACTGACATCAGGGGCCAATCGCAAAATTTATAGCATTTTCTGATAGGAGGATTACTTTTGCGCTACCTTGTATATATAAGATAAATTTTAGTTAGCGCCTGTTTCATCATATCTTTAGATAAATAAACAATTCAGCATTTTTAAATCCGACGATAATTAACTACAGCTGTTTATAGCTCATTCAAAATGTCTAAATCAATTTAAAATGCGTTAATTAGAACATTTATTAAAAGAATTATAAAGCCGATTGATTCCATAAACCTATAAGACTCGACTTACTATTTGTTATTGTCTCAACAAATACATATCCCTGCAGGGAATGCCAATAGTGAATTTGTAGTGATTTACAAGTGACATTATCTGTAGAACTACTACCATATGTACCCCAGTCAATGTAATCTTCTATTGAAATTAAACATTAGCTTGTCATTGAAAATCCACCAGTAGACTGTACCACTACTGAGTACCAATACTAGGTACTAATTTTCTGTACCTATTGACAGCAAAGCATAATTAACAATGTCCCCACAAATACACTAGAACTGTTGTCTCTAACGTATTTCTACTGACGCTTGAAGGAAAATCGTCGACATTTTAACTAGTGCAATTGTCTATAGAGAAGGAGTGTGGATGTAGAGATATATGGTCGTAGACTGACTGCAGGGATATTATAAATTCAATTACTGTTACTAATGACTATTCTCATACAGCTGTTGGGCGTATGGTCAACCTTGACCGGTTACTTTTTATAACTACCTTCAAAATTGTGTTTTCTATATTGATTTTATCATTCTGTTTGCAACACATAGGTATATGCACGATCTAGCTATGTCCATTATAATGGCAGTTGCGGTCATTATTGATTTTATCATTCTGTTTGCAACACATAGGTATATGCACGATCTAGCTATGTCCATTATAATGGCAGTTGCGGTCATTAACAAGGAATTCTATGCATTACTGCGGGAAAAAGAAAATATGTTCTATGATTTTAATGGAATCTGGCGTAAAGGTGTAACATCCTTTGTATAGTGTGAAATTAAATCCTAAGGTCCTGCAGATCCGGATATTTCTTTTGTCTTTGCCTCTGTCTCCTCTATAGTAAATGTCGAAGATCTCCTCATAAACCGGATCATAGTTAAGGTCACACAGATTAATATTTACCACTCCAAAGCAGCATTTGTTGCACTTTAATCTACGATTAGACGAAAGAGGGTGGGAGCAACTCCTGCACTATGAATCCAATCCCAAATCTATCTAGATAATTTGTGTCTTCAGAACGCAGCGAAATATATTTTGTAACAACTTGCTGTCATACAATGTAAAACATTTTTTTAATTGGTCGTTAAGTTTTCACGAGAGATGCGCGTGAATTTCAACAAATATTTGTTATATTTGTAGTCTAATTTTAAAAATTTAATGAGCATAAATCCCTTACAAATATTGATTCATCAATGCCTCTACATTGCACATGATAAGCCTTCATCAATAGACGAAACATGACTATATTTAATAGCAGATGGTATCCTGCCGCAGGTGCTGCAGAGTGCAAAAGGCTCCATCATCCCCTGGATCTATAGAATTTTCAAACGCTTCCTCTCAGTTAACTATGTACTGCTTGGTTGGATAAGGGTAAACGTTATTTTTATTACTATTTACTAATGATTTGTAGCAAACACATATACCACTAATTAAGAACTTTCAAAAGTTTAAGCGTAGGTTAAGAAAAATTGAGTAGTGAAAAGGAGGCAGTGCTGTCAGGTCTTCAAGTTTCTCCAAAAAATTTATCTTATTATAAAAAATGAGAGTGAAACATTTAGTTCATTGAGTTTTCCTAAAATTGTTTCATACTTAAAAAATGAGAAGTGAAAAGGAGGCAATGTTGTTAGATTTTCAAGTTTCTGCAAATAAATGTTTCTTATTAAGCAAAATGATAAGGGAATTTTTAGATTTTTTTTTTACAAAAACTTCTCCTGAAAATTTATAATCATATAAAAAAATAAGCCAAATCACTCCAGTCGTTCTTACGTGATGACATTACATACAAGGACCACTTCATTTTTATATATAAAGAAAATTACTAAAGAATTCATGAGAATGCAAAAGACCATAACACCACACAATAAAAGTCGAAACAATTTCTAATACATCATAAACAGTCCATACACGTTTAAAAGTGCACACTTCATATAGTCACACTGCATTTTCTTATTTATTTTTTGATCAGTTTTGTTTTAAAAGGACTTTAAATTTTCAAAGGATATATTATAATCCTGTTAAAAACCTTGGAAAGACTCATCGACATATATGTATGGCAGTAGTTGGAGGGCTCTTCACGAATTTGACAGAATACGAGGACAACTTTCTTGGATATAGAAGAGATATTTAACAATGATATATTGACAGCTGTATAATACCATGCTAAGAGTTATTACTGCATACTTTGAAAACAGCGAAAAGTCGAACAAGTTTGACGTGGATTGCTTCAAGCAGGAGTGATCTCTCCTCTACTGCGACTTATAGTTGTTAAGTCGATTATTGTCGAATTGGAAACTAAAGAAATGAAAGCTGTTTTTTATGTGCACGATACCAATGAAATGTTCGGAAACTGGGCCACAGAATGTGTGCTGCAAGTAAACTAAAGCAACAAGGAACTGATTCTGTTTACCACTAAAATAAAGTTTCAGACTGGCACGGCTTCGAAATACCTAGATATTATTTCTTACTGCACCTGTCACAAGACAGGTGAATGTATACTGCTATAAAACATCCAATACCAACTTATGTATGTCTCGTTTGGTGAACCTCAAATTAACGGAAATACTCCGTGAACCAATTGTACAGAATTCAGAGATCTGCTCGCACTGGCATCATGGATGTACTACGCACTAGTTCTTCAGAAGCTGTGAGCATTATTATGCACCTAACTTCAATAGATCTTAACCTAGTGGCCTCAGTTCAGTAAAAATATTAACTCTAGATCCTGGTGATACATAACATTCACTAGAATTTTCATCTAACTTAGTAAAACATTGTAAGGTGGAAATATCCAGACAAGGCCATCTACCTGAAATTATTATAAACATCCTACTACTAAGGGACTACTAGCTAAGATAATGAGCATCCAGGGAGCTAGTTAGAGACAAATTCGACTTAAATGAATCATGTGCAGTATCTGTAACAATACCTTTAGAATAGGCACATTTCGAGGTTCAGAACCTCGTTATTAGTTAACTAGGGGATCGGCAAGCATACTATTCCTTTTAGCAGTTACTATGATCCAGACAGCTGCTGCAGTAACTGATAATGCTCGGCTCTTCATTTATTGACAAACACACATATTTACTGATGTGAGACATCTAATATGAAATATACTATCTGAATCATCAAGTACCAGACTGTGTAGTTGAATACCTGAATGCAAAAGGTAAGATCTAGTGCTTTTCTTACTAGCATCTGGATTTGATCTATATACCGTTTACATAGAGTCTACTACCCTACTACTTATCTACCTAACTGGTTACATTAGCTACATACTAGTTATTTTAACATGCATGGGTACTATGCTATAGCAAATTAAACTAAAATAGTCAGTTAAAAAAACATATCCTAGACAGTCCAATAACCGATTGCTTTTTAAACAAACCTTCATCCGACTACTTTCCAACAGATTACTTTTTAAAGCACATTACTATATAAACGTTTAAGGTGACTACATCCTAGATTACATAGAGACACTAAGAGATGATTGACTTCATCCTAAGTTACCTGGGATGCAAGAATACTTAAGCTAAAAAAAAGCTGTATGAGAATTATATCAACACAATTTGTATAAAACCACAAAAAAGACGTTAAATATGAAGACAAGCTAGATTACTTAGAGACACCTAATTGAGAATTCACTTAACGCTAGATTATCTGGGATATATAATGTAACCAATTGACTTCTCACTGCTCTACTGAGAGCTCATACGTGTCAAATTACTCAAAATATATAAATTGAAGGCCTACACTGATCATAAATGGCAATTACTATCTCAAAGCGATAAATTGACTAAGTGTAAAACTGTTGGGTAGATATACATAAATATAACTTAAACACAAATAAAAATCAACATATTTAAAAGAAAAATTTAACTATTCAATTAATAATGATAGAGTATGAAAAGTTAAACGAAGTATTTCAATCAAGTAGGGTGTAATGCAAAATAAAACAATAACAAAATATTTACAATTATCAGGAATGTACAACAAAGACAGCAACGGAGGAGCAAAAATCCAAATGAACAAACATAAAAAGTATCCAAAGGTAGAGCGAGTACAAATAGTTAGAGAGATGGAAAAAAAGCCTCAATCCAAAAGGAAATGTAAGGAAAAGGTTGAGTTGGTCTAGATGTGTTTTACAAACAAAAATGATAATGTACTCGTATTGTTACAGCAGGATTTTCTGCTGTCATAAAAAATGGAATAAAATGTGTGAATGTGTGTATGTGCACTCACACATACATATATATTAATATGAGATGGAGCGTGTGTTGTGTAATCTGTGCGTCTGTCTGTATGCAAGGAAACTAACGAGATGTGTCAGCATAAAAAAAGGCTGCTATAAAATGCTGATGACAACAATAATTTTCAGACACATTTACGCAAGTGCTAAATTTATGCATTACTTATACTCCTACTCGTTCTTTTTGTTTACTCCTGTAGTTACATATATGTATTTAGGTATATTTGTAGCATGACTTAAGTTGTTAGATTTATACCCTACATTACAATAAGGTTAAGGCCTAATATTCCTAGGAAATAAATATGTGTTTTGTTATGTTGGTAATTTTAAAAAATCTCACAATTAGTTTTTCTTATAAATAGAAACAGTTGAAGACATTGGGCATCACGTGATGTCAAGTTCCAGGTCTCACATCCATACAACAGAGTAGATTTTATGTTGGGTAATTAGGAAGCCATCCAAAACCTTCGTCTCGTACCTCGGACTGAATAATGCTCCATCCATTTAGGAGTCTAAAAGACATTCTTATTCCAAATTCAAGAATGTAAACACCACCGCTCACCATCAACAGTTTCTATACTGGATGGGATTGACAAACCAAAGTTCCTCAGGAACGAGGGTTAGGGGGTGTAGTAATCAGTATGCTCAGGAAAATTTTGAATACTTCCTATTATACAAGCATGTCCGCAGGATATATAATTCCATGCGTTGCTAGCGTTGAACCTAAAGGCCGTGTTCAGTGCCAACTTTCTGGCCATTAGATCTACTGGTAACCAGTTAAGTAAAGTGACGAGCAACTTCGTCGTGGTAGTACTTTATGCCCCTGTTATCAGGATTGCCATGCTTCTTAATACCCTCTCAAAAAGTATACGGTTGGAGGCCCTCTCCATTGTCTTCCACCAGACAGAGACCCCGAAGAATAGTATAGGTTTAGTAACCGTATCGACTAGCCAGTTCACGTTCCAAGGTCTAATACCCCATCTCGTGCCTATTGCCTTTTTGCAGACATACATAGCCTTCATGGCATTAGATCCCCTAGCCTCAGTGTTGAGTTCCCAGGATAATTCCCAGGTACTTTGCACTATCCAAGAGTGACAAATCGGTAGTCGGGTTTCAGTTTTTCTGGGATTTATACTCTAGCCACTATCGATAATCCATCGATTTAATATTTCGAGTGCCGTCTCCAGTCTTTGTGATACTGCCACCGCTACATCATCCGCTTAAGCGACAGTCTTGAAATTTTCCAGTTTTTACTACGATCTTGTCGCTCAGCTGTTTTTCATGTAACACATGGCATTCTTGTGGAAGGCTTCGATTAGTTGTGTTAACTTTTGGGGCACCCTTGCTTATTAGCGATTTCCATATAGCATTATGGTTGGGTGTGTCAAAAGCCTTCTCAAAATCAATGAACACGAGGTATTATACCTCTCCATTCAACGATAATCCTAAGACTTCTTGGTTAACACAAGATTTTGCGGAGCGAAAGCCAGCTTGCTCATTTCTGAGTTATGGGAGGATTGTTGTTGATTGTCTTTTGTTTATGTGCAATTACCTTATTGATGTACCATGTTTAACAAGGTTATGCCTCTCTTAGTCCTTCTATTGGTCAAATCACTCTTTTTGGGATGATTTATGATGACTCCATCAGACAGACCGGCAGACAAAGATTCATGAGTCCAAAATGCTTTAATAATGGGATCCAACAGTCGTGCACTAGTCGGCTGTACGAATTTCTGGAGAGATATTATCTGAACTAGGAGATTTGTTTGGCTTAGTAAATTTCACTTATTTCAGGACAATCAGTAGAGATATCACCATTTGGTGTTTGTGAAGATCATCCACAAATGGGTTCACATTGAGCAGTAGATATTGATAGTATACCGGAGTAAAAGCTATCCCATAGTGTAACTTGTTGAGATTTCGATGTTATAAGTTCGCCCACATGATTTTTTGTTTATCAGCTTGTTGACAGATATTTACAGGTCCCTTAAACGATGGGTTTCAGCCACTGCTTGAAGTTCTTTTGCTATGTTGCGTTTATCTCTCGTAAATCCAATATTTTGTAGTAGTAGTTTTGAACCCCAGATGTTTCTCTGCTGCCTTAGTGAAGATTTCCCTTACGTCCGGCCATGTTCGGGTTTTACTGCTACTTGAGGCTTATTCTACTAATTCGTTAGTGAATAGGTTTGAAATTTTTGGGTGTTTCAACTTTGCCACATTAGCAACCAATAGGTGGTGATAGACTTCTGGTATATCGGGGAAGGAACCGATATATCAGAAGTCGAATCTGTAAACCGATATCGGATTAATAACATACTAAAGGGAGAAATATAACTCCTGCGAAGCAATGAACAATAATAATATGGGATATATTATGATAGGTTTTCAAATATCGACGCAATATACAAAAGAAAAACGACGGTATTTTGGGGCAAAACTAAAAAAATAATTTTATGTTTCTGATGTGTTTAACTAATCTTTAATCTTACGGGGTTGAATTTTATTTATTTTTATTGGGACCGAACCTTTGTAACGTGCAGGATATTAAATAGTTGGTGCTACCAATCCTTAATATCTTATATGTGTTTATATGTATTTGTGCCTAAACATATGTATGTACTCGTGGGTGTATGCCTGTGTTTACATCTAATGTGTAATGAGTCTGAATATGAACAACTTCAAACAGTTATTAGGGCATGCATGATATTAAAAGAAACACAAGAAAAAATAATAACAAAAAAAAAAAAAAAAAAACAACGAACAAGCAAAAATAATAATAAGCAGAAACTGCAAAATTGTTTACAAGTATCTTGTGATTATAATACATTATGTGCAACACCATATATGATTTTCATTATTTATTTTCTTGCTATTGCTGTATTTGCACTTACGACCTATATGGGTTATGAAAGGTTCAATGAATTTTTACAATACATTTTTAAACATACTTAGATGACACAGTGATAAAGGGTCAAAAAGTTGTGAGATGATATATAAGATCACAAACCTCTATCATATAAAGTGTCAGCTGACACTTCCTATATGTTTTATACAGTACAGATTTAGATTATGCAAAGCAATCTTGGATAAAAACAAAGGAAAATCTATTAATAAATACAATGTCGTAACAATATTGTAATAGCATGAGGACTTTGCGACATAATCAAGATGTATAAAACTTTGAACTTATTGCATACGAGTACTTAAAATAAAGATAAAACTTTGACAAACATAAGTTAAGGTTTAGTAAGATTTTGTTTTTATATGCTAAATTCCAAATTTAGATTTATTGCTGAGACCTGTCACGTATAAAAACTGGTAAGTGAAATTTATTTTGATGAGCTAAAAAAGTGGAATGGATAAATTCTCAGTAAAAATTTCCATTACTAGTGACTTAAATTGTTAATATTATATCATTGCACTACTTACACAATATCATTTTAACGCAGCCATGTTACGACTTTAGTACTCCCAGCTGTACCTTGTTGTGTTGCTCGTTTTGATCTCCTAATCCAAATAGATTTGTGATATTAGATAGTCAGTCGTAATATAGGTAAATTGAACATCTTTAATTTGCTATGAAAGCCAAGTTAATTGTTCTAATCTGTCTAAGCCTACTTTAAGTTCTAAACGGTTAGTTCATAATATGTAGCAGAATCGGATCCATATTCAGAATTCTACATATTGCCCCAGTAGCAGTGGATCTTCGTGCCAAATTGTTAACAATACTACCACCTTATGCCTCGTTGAATAAATTTTGACATTTTAATTTGTACACCCTGCACGTGGGGAGGGTATATTGAGTTTGTGCAACTGTTTGTAACGTGCAAACATATTGTCTCAATACATGCCTTAAAGTATACCAATCTGCTCAGTATCATTTTCTGGGTCAATTGAGAGATGCCCTTTCGTTGTAATCACACACCAGGTCGTCATTTGGAACATAATTCGAAATTTGGCACATACTTCTTAAAGCACGAAGCCTATTGAATTTGGAGATAATCTGTTTATTATTTTTCCTAGTTCCCACACAAGTGTCCTCCCGTATACACAAATTACCCCACTTAATTCTACGATGATCGTTTCATAACTAGACAATTTATTTAACGACCATAAATATCTTGAAAATAGTGGTGTCCAAATAAAATTCAACACAAAAAAGTTTCATGTATAAACAAATCATGCCACCTAATTTTATTACGATCGGTCCATAAATAGTCATCGTGTTGAACTCATTTTAGACGTTTCAGTAATGATTTTTTTTTCCGGGAGAGGGATATTAACCCGCAGCCCAACCTGCTTGATGGCGAGGCACCAGAAATAAGAATTCCTTGGTTACTTGTATATGCTATTTGTTGACTTTGAACGTGCTTTTGACACCGTATACAGACCAGACAAATTTGTTGACCTAATCCGCGAGCTTTGTTATGGGGCTGAATCTGAAGTGAGGTTCGATGGAAACGAGAGTCGCTCATTCCAACACACCATAGTTGTTAGACAAGGTTGCGTTTTATCTCTCACATTATTCCTTATCCTCCTAGATGGGGTAATGGAACAAACAAACATCGATGCTGTGAATGGAATACTCTGGAATGTAAGCGAACCTCTAAACGATATAGACTATGCGGATGATATATGCTTGTTTGCCCACCGCTTCGATGATATGCAGCAAAAACTCATATGTCTTGATAAGAACGCAAGGAGAATTGGTCTTAAGATAAATGTAAATAAAACAAAACTCATGCAGATTGGCACCACCAACTCAACTCTTTTTTCACTACATGTAGCCATAGTTGACGAGGTTGACCCTTTTTTCTATTTGGGTTGTCGCATTTCGAAGGATGGCGGTTCTGGTATATACATAATGGACCGCATCAACAAAGCCAGAGTCGCATTTCACTCGCTATATAAAGTCTAGTGAGCGAACAATATCTCCAATCCTACGAAAATTAGGATATTTAACTGCAGTGTAAAATCCGTCCTACTCTACAGCTGCACTACATGGAGCACAACACAAACCACCCTCAGAATGTTGGAAACATTTGTGAATCGTTGCCTTAGACAAATTCGTAGCATATTCTGGCCACACTTGGTGACTAATGAACAACTTTTGTACATGCTCAAATGTGTACCGATTGAGCTAGAAAATAAACGTCGAAAGTGGTCTTGGATTGGCCATATTCTACGTAGGGCATGTAATGAAATCAGCAAATAGGCGCTCGATTGGAATCCTCAGGGTCATCGTCTGCCTGGTCGCCCACGAAACCCCTTTGTGAGGATGGTAAGAAGAGAAATCGAAAGCTGCAATATGTCGTGGATCCAAGTCAAACCTCTGGGCAATGATCGTTCCAAATGGAGAGAATTTACGGACGCCCTATGTTCAAAATATTGGTATACAAATAAAATTCAACACAAATATTATCATTATTTACAAAAATATCCATGCTTTTACAGGTTAGTGGTCAAGTTCGTTTTAGGGTTAATATAGATTTTTGATAACTAATATCGGCAAAACACATTTTCCGTAGAATTAGGTTGCAATACTTCACTTAAATGTTTAGCAAATACTATGGTTTTTTCTATAGCACTTCGTGTACAGGTTCCGTCAGTTTTGCTTAAAGCGCTTTGTGCCTCTACCAGTAGCTTAATGTTCATCGTTGCCTTGTAAAGAGGGACATTTGTCACACTTTTAATATAATTTTCGATTACGCGATCCTCTTCCAAATGAAGGGCACTTTTTAGTTTTCGTACTGCTGTTGACAGCCTCTGCTTTGAAGCAGGTGATCTATTATGTTTACATTCTATTCTGAGTCTTCTCTTTTCGAGAAGAGTCTTTCAGTATCCGAATTTGAAATAGGTGTATTAGTTTGTGGTGGAATTAGGCACCTAGAGTGTTCCAGAACCAATATTATCAATGTAAAGTAATTGACGTTTTTATCCAAATCTTACTCACACTGTAAATTAGGATTTGTGTGGATATGCCTACTGATATATTTCCTATATTTTAGCCAATTTGTCTTAAAATACAAAATATTTGGTCTCTAATAATAAGTAATAATTACAGGAGAATGATCAGAAGATTGATCATCAGATATTTCTGTGGATATTTCATTGCGAATAATATTTCTACATATGGTGAAGTCTATTAGATCAGGAATATTTCTAAGATCAGTTGGACAATAAGTTGGGTGTCTAGAAGATACGAAATCTAAGCAATTTTTGCGATCCACTAGAGCTTTATACAGCTGTCTCCTAGTGTTATAAAAAATTCTTCATATTTCTTCTTGGTCATCGAAAAACCAAGTAGACAATATATAGAGTTCAAAGTTAATTCTCCAGATTGGTATTCAAGGCGAACAGATGTTGCCTGCATATAATCCTTTAAAAATGCATCTACACCATGTGCCTTACCATCTGGATGGTTTGTCTAATAAAATGAGTAACCTGATATATAAAAGTTATATCTATTTGTAAGATGTGTCTCTGAGATTAACATCACATCGATGCTTTTATTCAACATAAAATGGAAATTTCCCAGTTGTGCTGGTTTAAACAATTTGCATTTGAGAAACATATATTTAAAAAATTAATTTTTTTGTTACGCCATCTGTCATCGATAATTATATGGAAGAAACTGTAGTTAAAAAGTCACCAAAGACAACACTGGAAAAATGTCTTGTATATATTGGCCGATGACAAGTTAAACCACATTATTGCTCATATGATCATCAAAGAAAACCTGCATGACAACGTCGTTTTATTCACGTAAACAAAAAAGTACCCTTTGTCGTCATTAAATCATTAGTGATTTTCGATTGTCTTGGATGTGTCCTCGAAGATGTCCTGAAGACTTGACAAACTGGGTATATAAAATTGGTCTTTCTCAATCTAAAACAGCCAATTTACCTTCAAAAATAAACTCGATTTGAAGTTGATTGGGAAAGAAAATTGAAAATATCCTATTTTTAATTTAAAATCTGAGCAAAATGTTGTTGGCATAAAGTTGTATCAAAGTGTTGCCAGTATTTTGTACGGAAATTACAGGATAGTTCCTGTATTTGAAATGATTTCCGACGCGATTTTGTATTAAAATAAAAGTAATTCTACTCGATTTTGTTTAAAAAAAATTATGGGAAATTATATGATTTGAAGATTATCAAGTCGATTTTCAAAATCGAGTGTATGTGAATGGGCTGTAACAGTTTGGCTTTCATCCAATTTTTATTGACATATCCTTTTATTTTCTTATCGTCTAAATCCGCGAAAGGCATTGAGCTCTCAAATGAGCTCTCTTCTCTTTGTTTTCACACACATTGTATAAAAAGTTAAAACCAATCAGTCTCGTATGAGCTTTGATGCAGGTTGGTCGTGTACGCTTTTATGCTTGTTTTTTTCAGCAATTGTTGTTGTTTTTATTTTGTAAAATACAAATCAAACTAGTCAGTCTCGTATGAGCTTTGATACACGTAGGTTGTGTTGCGGGTTTTTGCTTGTTTTTTCAGCTATTTTTTTTGTTTTTCTCTCGGCTACAGTGAAAGAAAATAAATAAATAACTTCACGTACACTTTTTATTCAACAAATACCACTTCAAACTTTTACATCCATTTCGCTCAGTGCATAGAGAGTAGCAGAGCGCAATAAATAACTCACACAATGACAAATTTACAAAGTTTGGTAGTATTAAAATGCCTATCGCTGGTCTAAATGCACACTTTATAACATGGAGCTTTGCACGATTAGAATATTCATACTTTGCTTTTCTAAATAATGTATCTATTGTCATACAAGTGCTCGTTATAGAAAATGTGTTCTACACATGTTGGCACACAAAAAAAGGAAATGGAAACTTTTGTCATTTGTATCCTGTGCGTAGTATTGAGAAATATGATACTGTCTGACAATATTTGCAAAATCTAAATGCGAATGAAGCATAAACATTTAATTGAATGTTAAAGTTTTTGCAAAAATAAAAAACAATATAAAAAAAAAAATGATGTAATTGAATGTTTTAAATTATTTAGTTTAACCTTAAACAATTGACCTTTATGGTTATTTAGGCATTAAATAAAATTGACATACAACTTTTATCAATTAGTTGTACACAAAAACCACCACGCTTATGTAAACATTTCAATAAAAAACATATAATAATAATAAAAAAATAACAAAAATAACCACAAAAAATACAACAACAGTTGTCCTAAATAAACTTAAATAATTTAATATTAGTATTCAAAACATCATCGAATGCCAGCAAATCATGATACTGAATGTGACCTTTGACGTTTTTTTTATGTAATGACATGATTCGTTGAATTTAACACTGAAAATGCCAGGAGCGGTTATAGCTTTTTCATATACAATAAATGTTGGTGCTTAATTTGTAAAACGCACCCTATTAAAATTTTTATGAATACTGGAAAATGCTCGATACTTGATGTTTTTTAATACAAATTTGTACAAACTTAAGTCTTTTCGTTTTATGAAATGAGACCAAAATTAGCGATGAATATTTATAACTCTTAAGACACCCGACTATATATACCCTACTCTGAGTAAATGACCCAAAACATCTTTCTCTTCAAATTTCTGTAATTAATTTTCGTGATTTACATATTTTGGGAAGTGGGCCATATGTGGGAGCTATGACCAATTATGTACTGATCACCATAAAATAAAATCGCATGATTTATTTACATATGAAACTTCTTTCTGTTGAATTTTATTTGGATACCAACATTTTTATGAAATTTATGGTCAAATATGAATCGAGTCTTTCAAAATTATTATTTATTTGTTCATTGTGTGGATTGCTATTTAAACCAAGCATTTATAGCCGATAAAGTCAAATTTGGGAAGGACATTTTTATAGGAGCTAGCTGAAATAATGGACACATTTTCACCTGTTTCAATTGGCAATGCCCTTGGACTGAAAATAATACATATGCCAAATTTTATCGAAATAGCTTCGAAATTGCGACATGTACTTTGCGCAAAAGTTTGCATGGACTTAGAAAGTTATTTTGAGTAGATCGGTATACTTTAAGGACAGACTAATGCTTTTGGGCTTTACAAACACCACCACAAACGCATAATACCATCGTGACTACGGTGGTGTAGGGTATAAGGAGTGAGATCGAAAAAACTTTAACACACGTTTTACCTTAAAACTTTGAAACCAAGTATTATTTGATTTTTTATCGATTATGTCAATTATGTTCATTTGTTATTAATCTGATTAAAATGAGTGAGGAGAAAAAAGAGCTTACTAAAATTATTAAATATTTTCAACAAAACCCAACTTGCTCCTACAAAAATATGGCCAAACAATCAGAAATCTGCCATCAAACTGATTCCAATGTTATTAAAGAGTACCGGGAGATCTTGTCTGTTAATAGAAACCTTCAGGTATAAGGAATGGTCCACATGATGTTTCTAAAGCCAATAAATAGAAAGCATTTTCGGAAGAGCTTCCAACATACCCGGTAGGAAAGCAGTACGGTTAGCTCAGTACTCGGAATATTTGGTACAAAATGTTAAAGCCAGTGCAGGTTTAAAAATATACAAGGCTCAAAAAGTTCCTGACAGGAACTCTGCTAAAGGTTTAGAGGCCAAAAACAGAGCGCGGAAATTTAAGTAAAATTTTATAAAAATATATTGGATGACGAAACGTATGTTCCAGATAAGGGAATGTTGTAGAAAAGATAAGAACACAAAAGCAGAAAATTGTCCCAAAAAGTTCTTGGTATGGCAAGCAATACGCAGTTGAGGCAAAAAAAGCCAAGCATTTGTTGCAAAGGGCTCTGTAAATACCGAAATTTACATCAAGGAATGTTTGCAAAAGATGATAAGACCTGATTTGGCATCCCGTCACTATAGTAATCAAGGTCTTGAGTGGTGCAAGAATAATAATGTGGTATTTGTACCAAGAGAGACAAGTCCTCCAATGTGCCTGGAGCTAAGGACAGTGGACAGATATGGGACTCTCGTTAAAAGAGGACTGAAGAGCACAAAAAAGGTGTCCAAAAGAGTTCTAGATTTTAAACGTAGATGCACTACCTGTTCGAACAAAGTGATAGAAAGCACTATAAAAAACTTAGCGGAAGTGTTTCCGGAAAAGGTTCATGTTACCGTCGCCACTTAAGATTTTAAAGAGTGCCGTGTGGAATATTGTGACACTAGGTCTAAAAATTAAGTGATGAAAATTTGAGCCAAATCGGACAACGATTTCCGGACGCGCATCGAGGTCAAAGGTCAGACACATGCAAAATTTTACTATTTATATGAAATAAATTTGTAAAACTCGTTAACTTGCTTTAAAAGGCATTGTAGTCAATTATTAAAGGCTTTTTTGTTTTGAGTTTGTAAAAGAGACAGTGAAAACAAATTGTTTTAAAGCATCGCTAAATATTGTACTTTGTTAAAATTCTAAGTAAAGAAAATAAAGTCAATTTATAGTTGCTCTTAAAAATTGTTTTTTAATTAAATCAAACTCGGAAGCCACAGTTCATAAATACATAACTATTGATTAGAACTATAAAAATAATATTTTTTGTAATTTGTAATAATAATTTCAATGAAATAAAAATAATAATTTATGTATGTTGAGATTTTTTCGATCTCACTCCTTAATTAAGTAAAACATAAATGCTACAAGTCGTTGCCACTTTTGTAAATTCCAATTTGACTTAGTTTCATAAGTACCTAATTACACCTATGTAGATTGATAAATGTAGAATATAATTAATTTGCCATTAAGAAAAAAATTTCATTTTTCTCCTAATTGCTTCTCGGTTTCTCAGTGACAAATATAAAATTCGGCATTTAGTCCACAGTTTGTGTCCTATAAGCATTATTAAAGAAAATTCAAATGGTACCAGTTGCGGAAATAAGTACTATTAACTCTCCCTATGTGAATTCTCACCCAATTAATATAACATGTTCCCAATTTCATGTTTATGGATTCATTGTAATTAAAACATTAGAAAAAGTACCATTTAGTCTTCCTTTGTGGATTCTAATACATTTTGGATTGTGTGTGTCTAATATCATAAATTGAGTTAAATTGAATAAAGATAAAGTACTAAACATCCCTTATATTATCAGTAACCATATCAGTAACCACCCCCTTTATATTATCAGAACCACATATGCTTAATTTCATGTTTCTGGGACCATTTTTATAAAATATCCAAAATTCTTTCTATTAGGATAAAAGTACCTATAAGTCCCACTTTTTGGATTCTAACTCATTGGTTCTACTTAGTTTCATTACTATAAATGATTTAAGAAATTACTATTAGAATAAAGCAACAGCACCATAAATGGACCCCATTGATTTTAACTCACTCAATACAATATACATATGTTTAATTTAATGTTTCTGGGTAATTATTATACAAAATTTAAAAAAGTACTATTAGAGTAACGAAAAACTACTATCTGTTTTATCTCTATAATTCTAACTTCATTCAGCAGTATATCAGTGAATTTTATGTTAAATTATTTAAATATTAAAAAGGAACAATTAGGAGAAAAAATTCCAATTTCTTCTTTTGCTTTTGAAAACCCGTCAGTTTTGAAATATTTATATACTTTTTATTGTTTCAGAAGATACATATAGTTCCAAAAAAACACCAAAACATAGTTTTTACCCGTTTTCTCCCCCCAAGTGTTCGAATATCATAAAAGTACAAAAATACCGAATTTACCCGTATTTATCCCCTAACCCTACGAATTTCTTAAAGTCCCTCCGTAGTGAACCTACATAGAAAGAGGCAAACCTATAGTCCAAAGTTCATGTCTGTGCCTTTTGGCTCCGTGTGGAGTTGTCAGTCTCCCTTTGGACGCGTCACAGATGGCGGACAGGGGAGCCAGCATCTAGACCTATGATACATTTTATAGAAATGGTTACCTGTGTTGATGACGGCTCGAGGGATATCAGGACTTCATGATACATTTTATAACATATGGTCCAAAAATCTTGTTTTTTTTATTTAGTCAGCACAGATGAGGTGTGCTACTATAGAGAAGAAGCTTCTACCGAAGCTCCATACAATAGCGAATAGGGCATTAATGATCACATGTTAGGAAACGTGTTCACGAAGACTTTCCAGCGATTTCTATCTTGGGCCATATGTCGGATTTAAGGTCACGTGAGTCTCGTTATCGATGTTCCGCTTCAACTGATCTTCTCCATGTTGTTCGTTGTCGTCCAACATTTAGTCTTCCTTGCGGATTCCATTATAAACTGGCCTTTCCTATGTTGGAAATGTCTTTAAGCAGCGTGTGACCAATGCACGACAATTTACGATGGCGTATTTCATGGGCGACTGGAGTTTAGTTGTTAATTGTGATGCGGTTTGGCCAAAATTTTTTGTTTATATTGCGCAGACATTTATTTACAAACATTTGTAGTTTTGTTGTTAAAGACTCAGTGAGTTTCACGTTTCACACCCGTAGAGAAGGACGCTGGAATCAACATATGATATTGTGCCACTTAGAAATTTGGGAGGAATTCCAAACTTTGCGCAGAGAGGCACTACATGCTTGATTTATTCTTTTTGCTGCATCTTCATCTGCGCCTCCATCTTTACTTATGACGCTGTCAAGATAGGTACATTTATTTACATTTTCTATCTCGGTCCCGTTTAAAAGTATTGCGTTAGTGTTTGCAGAAGTGATTCTGAGCGACTTGGTTTTGGCGATGTTGATCTTAAACCCATATGGCATGCGGCCACACTCTTGCAGCCTATCGAGTTTTTGTTGAATGCCGTCCAATGTATGTGACATAAGGCATATGTCGTCTGCATAGTCAAGGTCATGTAGCCATTGGTTCAGGTGCTATTGGATTCCAGAACTAAGCAGAAAAGCACTGGTGACAGCGTACATCCTTGTCTCACGCCGGTGTTCATATCAAAAGCCTCGCTTTTTTGGCTTTTTAATCAAGCTTTACATGGAGCGTTTTTTTATAACTCCTTTATAAGGGATATGAGAGGATAAGGAATTCCAATATTTTCTAGTGTAGACCGTACTGATTGTATCGAATGCTCTTTCGAAGTCCACAAACACTAAGAAGAGCGTGCAGTTGTACTCTGCGGACTGTTCGATTATTATGCACAATGTATTGATTTGGTCTACACTTGTTCGATTCGGTCTAAATCCATTCTGTTCATTGAGAAGAGATTTTTCAATGGTTGTTGGATTTCAGTCTAAGAAGATCATTGTGATAACCTTATATATGGTGTTCAATAGATTTATGCCTCTCCAGTTCCTATATTCGGTTAGGTCACCCTTTTTGGGAAGTTACTATGACGCATTCTTTCCATTCGGTAGAAAATCTGCATGATATCCAAGCTTCCTTGACATGTGGCCATATATATGTTATGAGGTCAGAGCATGTCTTCAAGAATTCGGGTGGTGTGTTGTCGGGACCGGCAGCTTTATTGTTTTTGAGCTTAGCTGCAGCTCTTTTTACTTCTTCGATAGTCGGTGGTGCTGTGAAGATATCTCTTCTTGGATTTCTTCTGATTAGTCTTTGATAAGGTGTGCTGTGGAGATATCTCTTCCAGAGGTGGAGACTCGAAGAATTCTTTCCATCGTCTTAGCTGGTCTTCAAAGTCTTGGCATAGCTAATTTAATAACAGGAGACAAAAGCCAATGGCTATTCCCTTGCGATACGCTTGAAATGAATAGTCGTAGGTAAATGTTATCTGGTAGCAGTGCCGAGAACCTATTTTATGCTCTGCGGACCTTGCAGTAGATCCTGCTGGCTGGACCATCGACCCACACGTCCAGCCAAAGTACTCGCCCCGCCTCCACGGCTATTGTAGACCCCTCCTGTCGCAAATATCCTTCAAGGAGAGCATAATGCGCCTTTCGCATTATTGTCCAATATGGATCAAAGTCGGTCGAAGGACCAAAAAGCGACGAAAACTCTGTTGGCTGATCTGGATTGCTCTGATCCTCCATTTAATACAGGTGCTGCGCATGAAGCTGCATCTGTATTGCCTAAACGGCAGCGTTCGGAGGAGGAGCAACTTCACCAGCAAAAAATGCAGCCAAGGAATAAACGAACAAACGAAGGTGTGGCTCGGATTGTTAATAGGCCATACAGTGAAGTTGCACGCAACCCACTAGTTAGAACGTGAGTGATGGAACCATCTCTCATGATAAATGAGAGATGTTAGGGGTGTACTGAAATATCCTAAAGGAGAATCTCGGTCCATCCCCTCAAAATGACGATGCTGGCTGGCTGCTCTTCTGACCACCTTCCTCTTCATTTCTCCTACTTCTTATTCTATCTGATTTTCCCCTTCTCTTCATCTTTATCTGGCTTTCTTCTATTTTATACCCTCTTTTTCCTGTTTCTACCAAGCGGCTGCTTGTCAACATATCCTACTTTTTGGCATTTCATTGCAATTATAAATATGAGTACGGTTTACCGAAATATAATTATTTGTCGAACAACTAAATAATGATACTTAAATAGGTGAACACAAGATATTATGTACAACCATTTAAGATTACAAATGACCATTAAATGTTAAGTTTCTGTACGCGTACATATAGTATTTTCTTCTAACCCCGAATCTATTATAAACATTGCATTAGTCTGGACTTAGACGGGTCAGCAATCAATTTAGTGGCTATCACTGGTTTTAATAGTATTAATTACAATACATTTTCCAATCACGTTTAAAATTTTGATATCAACATTTAAATTGAAATTCTAATCATCAATAGAACCACACAATATTTCTTTAATTTTGCTCGATTCACGCTAGAGTTGTTACATTTTAATTTTTAAATTTAATTTTTTTATTCATTCATTTATTTTCCACTTCAACTGTTTTCATCGCATAAATTTTAGATTTCATACATTTTTAAAATAACCCATTTAAGTGCAAATATTAGATCAATTTTATTTCCTATTTTATGTGTTTATATTTGTATAATTCTTCTTATGCCGGGGTGAATTCATTTTATTCTAGTAGTATTCTGCCATTTATGAACGAGCCAAATGCATCACTGCACAGGGCAAATGTCAAAGCTAATACATTTTATCTTGTTTCAAAGTGTCACAATTTATGTGCAAGTGTATACAATATTTGTATTTAAAGTACGTGTGTACAGTATGAGCGATGTGTTTTCGCACAGATAGTTATACTGTGGCTAACTTTATATATATTTGTGTCTACGAACTTCATAAATTGTGTGTATTATCATGATAGCCAAACAAGTTTGAAGACCATGAATTGTAGGCATTAGTCCATGAAGATTCTGAAAAACTTGTAAAATGATTGGGAGTTACTTAAGCTGCAATTTCAAATCTCTTTTGAGCAGCAAGATTCATCCAAATTTTGCATTTCCGAAATGATGTTTAAACGCTCTAAAAGGAAATAATTTTTGCACCGAATCATTACCTGCGATGAAAAATGGATCCCGCCCAACCAGCCGAATCGACACCAAAGCCAAATATCCATGGCGCTAAAGTAATTCTCTGTACTTGGTGAGAGCAAAAGAGTATATTATGAGCTGCTGACATCTGGCCAAACCATCACACCAAATGCAGCTGATTCATTTTAAGCGAGCATATACTGCTAGATATGAAACTGTAATATTCCATCATGACATCGCTCGGCCACATGTTGCACTACCTGTTAAAAAGTATTTAGAATGAAGTGTTTGGGAAGTTTTACCTCACCGGCTTTTACCGTGCCCATCCGACTACTATTTTTTTCGATGCAGAACGCTCTCTCTGGAATACGCTTCACTTTTGAACAGAGTATCCGATATTGGCTTGATTCATTCTTGGCCTCAAAACATGAGCAGTTTATTTGGCTCGGAATCCATATGTTGACAGAAATATGGGAAAGGTCATAGCTAACAATGGCCAATACTTTGAATAAATTTATATTGTACAAATGTTTCAAAATAACAGCTAAAAATATAAAAACTCCCGCATTTTTTAGTCATACACCCAATGTATACCAAATATTATTCAGAAATTTGACTTACTTTACCGAATTCTAAAAATCTATTGGTGTCATACAGAACATCCTTACATTCATTAGCCTTATAAAATTATATAAAAATCAGCTTTTTGAAAATCAAATTCATGTTCAGCAGCCATAAATAAAACAGATTATTTATCTCAAATGATTAATGAAATAATCCTTAACATTTTATCGAAACTAAACAAAATCGTACCCTTTAATACTGGCCTCACTGTATATGTCCCTTTGATTTTTTTTATTACATGTAAAATGTTTATTTAGAAATGCATGCATTGGCGTGTTAACATGTATCCTTAGAAAAGTCAATTTGTATTTATTGGTAAGAGATTCAATACAACCAGTTAAAAAATTAAAAAGAAGAAAATAAAATAAAGCAATTTTATAAGTATTTTCTGATAGTTGCACAAAACCATATAATTCAGTTTTATGAAATATAAAAAAAGTATTTGTTCTTCAAACTGTGATATGTATGTGACAAGTTTATTGAATATAATCATTAACTACAATTAATTTTTAATGGTCTTGTTTAGGAAATATAATGCAAGTTTTTCAGTACACACATAAATATTTTTCGTAAGTTCATATTAGATAGAAGAAGCAAACTGAAAACTAAACTACTTACTATAAGGATAAAATATACCGTTTCACAAATTTTTTTGTAATGGCGTCAGTATTTGCTGAGTTGTATCAAAGTATTGATATGAGCTTTTCAAAGCTTTTTGGATTTCATATTTCTTGCAAAGAAAACATACGAAACTTTGGTATCATGTGAAAGGTCTTTGAAAGGCGTTTTGAATTCCGTCATGCAAGTCCAAAAATATTTGAACTTTTTTAATTTCTTAAAAAATTTCAAGTTTTTAATTTTGAATTGTTTTTTTTTTAATTTAGAATTGTTTCAAATAATTAGTTCAAATTCATACCTTATATTAATTAATTTTAGTGAAACGGGTTTTTTCATTTTTTGAAATTCAATTAATTTCAAATTTTATTTGAAATTTTGGAAACCTAAGTGTCGTATAGAAATACCTTAAATGAATTTTAAAATTTTTAAATTTTTGGTAACAATTAGGATGATCGACCCGGTTTTTAATAACCGGTTTTAACCGGTTTGTTTGGATAAGTTGGTTTCGGTTTTTTTGAAAAGCTCACTTTTTTAAAACCAAATACTCCAACTATTTTAGAAGACTTTTTATATTTAGACAAATGTCACAAATGATATGGAAAGCTTGAAAACTTACTCAATGCTTTGTTAACTATATGTCCTACAACTACACTGAGTAAAATATCGTTTTCAATGTCTAGCTTTATAAAAACAAAATTAGAATTAAAAAGTATTTAAGCCCGTACTTAATCCGGTGCACAGTGTGGTAGATCGCAAATCTAACTGGACAAAATTAATAAATTGCTTTGGGTTCACTTCTCACTTATGAATTAATTAAATAATGAGTTCAAATATATAAAGGATTATAAAAACTCTACTTTTTTTGCAATTCTTCAAAAATTTTCTTTCGGTAAAGAGTGGAGGTCATACTGAAAAAGTAAAAAAAAATGTATGGCGGTCATAAAAATGCGCACGATGTTTTTGATTTACCTTAAAGTAAACACTTGAAAGATTAACCCGAAAATAGTTTTACTCCGGAACTATCCGGAATAAATAGCTTTAACTCTACTTGAAAAAAGGAAATATTTTATATTTTGCACTTCTCATAAAAATGGTTTTTTTTTTTAATACTTACAGTGGAAATAATTAAATGAAAATTGTAATATATTTCCTTGAAATAACCTTTAATAATAAAAAAAAAAAAAATATGACAATAAAATCACCATAGCGTTTATAATCATAAGCCAAAGTCACACAACAAATATGCTTCTATCTGAAATTTTTTTTATTATTTTGTCCAGCTAGATTTGTGATATACCACAGTAGGCGGTGGTCGAAATTCCATCACTTTTAAAAGGATTTTCAACACTCTTATGAAAAGAATTTTGAACAAATATTGTGCATATCTAGGGAAAAGAGCCTTTAAACCATATACGTTTCATCAATATTGGTGGACAATAACTTTAAGGTGTAGCACAAAACAACGTGTGACCTATTTATGTCGTTACTTTAGTATAGATGGGCCCTTATATGATATACGAGCATACCGTCTATCGCAATAAATGAAAATCTGGGCTTACAAAAAAAGGACGAGTAAGGCCTTTCTATTTTAAGGAACGATATATAAGATTATTTTAATAAATACATATTTTTTTCTTCTAATATCTAGACGTTTTAATATTATGCAAATAAAACCGATTAACCGGTTATTATTAAAAACCCGAAACCGGTTTATATAAAATTTAAATTATTCGAAGAAACCTAAAACCGGTTTCTAAAAAAAGTCGAAGAATCGATTACCCTAGTAACAATTCTTATTGTATTATTTTTGCCTGCCCTTTATACTTACTATTGAATTATATACCTTTAATATCACTCATACGTCACATATCGTTCATTTGCTACAACAACGTCAATATTCAAAAATCCCATATTTCGAGGTAATAGCACCAGTGCCCTACAAGAACAGTGACAGTCATTTGATGCATCATCTGATGAGTAGTGCTGATAAGATTATTCATCAGTAGTTCCCATCATTTTATTAAGGGCATTGTGAAAAAACTGATGTAAACATTCGTGTACGTGTGACTTGTTTTCTCTTTCCAACTTATGAACATCATTCATGTAACTCTACCGTGTTATGCATGTGTTAGTAAATAAATTGCTATTGAGTTAGTTCCCATCAGTCATTTCTTGCTGGGTGCGTAGTAAATAACAAAGTCTGTGAAATAGCTTTTAAAATTACACGCAGGATCGCCTTAGAAGCATTTTGTCCTAAATGTATTATTTTAGTTGTGCGTTGCCGTTTGTGTGGTCATCATCGTTAAGTTATCTAGAAAAGTGACATATTTTGATATGTGTCATTAATAATGCAAAGGTAAAATCACTGTCTAGCTGAAATTTAAAATATAAATATTTCTTGAGGCGATCTACAAAAAATATGCTTACATGTGTCAGTTATCTCTATTAGTTGAAGAGATATTTAGTATTATTGATTTATATCGTATCCAAGGTAAAAACTCGATCAATTTTTTTTTTTTTTTGAAAAGCGTGCGAATTTATTTAGAAATGAGCTGTTTTACATAAATTGGTTTGTAGCCATAAAAAGAACAAAAAAAGTAAAAAATCGAAAAAAAAAAACGCTTTTTCGACAAGAACTCGTCTAAAACCACTTAAAAAAAATTGTACGCTTTAAGCGTACAATTTTACCTTGAATAGTCCATAATAAAAATTCTGATTTTAACCCTTATGTGTGTGACAAAAAAAAACACCTTCGACAGGGTACCCGGGTACGATATACAGAACCTATGAAGTTAAATATTATTGCGAAATATATACAAATGTTTAAGTTTAGCCTAACGTGAATTCAATAAATGGGTATTCCCATTTATATACACAGTACTCAAATAAATTCAGCCAGTAGAAACACTACTCAGTATTGTGTTGTATTCCCATTTATATACACAGTACTCAAATAAATTCAGCCAGTAGAAACACTACTCAGTATTGTGTTGTAAGTGTATACGTAATATTTACTCTGTCACATATATAAGGGTTAATTAGTGAAACTGTTTTTTCTTCATGCCAAAAGCTATCGAAACATCGGTGGCGCAATAGCTCCAAATTTTTGTCCTTACAAATCGGCCGACCCTAATACACACTTACGTACACATTTTTCAAAGAGGGCAAGGTTTGTGGAACTTCTGAGAAGAGAAAATAAGCGGTTTTTATATAAATGTTTGATATCGGTGAAAACCTTAAGTCGTAAGGATTGATATTTTAGAAAAACTAAATAATTTTATTAATTTTTGTGACGTAATTTACCTTAAAAACTGAAAAGATTATAATATGGTGATTTTCCATGATGAAATATATAAAATTTGAATCAAATGCAAATTTTAACGGTTAAAGATATCGTTACAAATTTAGGAACTAGTATAGAGATTTTTCTAAATCAATGATATTATAATTTTTGACGCTTTTTATTTTGAAATACCGAAATTTCTAAAACGGGGAAAATGTAATCCAAAAACTGAGTTTTTTTTAGAAAAGTACCTACTGTAACGATATTTACCGTGTAATAGTAAAAAAAACTCAGTAGGTAATTAGGTATTATATATAGTTATACAAATATGGAGCTTCATCTAGGAACAGTGCGTTGCGTTTGTAGAATGTTTTACTCCAACCTAAATATTTTTTTTTAAAATCTCCCAAGTTTTGATTTGAATGGGGGGGGATTATATCCAATTAAATCAGCCAAATTTTACTTTACGCGCTTTTGCATTAAGTTCTCCTTGTGAGTCATATAAAAATTGTGTATAGTCCGGAAGAAACTGCGAAGCGTTTTGCTTGTCTGCAGATACACCCAGAGTCTCTGGCGGGAATCGCACCCGCAACCCCCAGATTGATAACACACTATCGTGTAGTCTATGTGGTCACAGTTTGTATTCAATCGTGGTTCTTTATGTAGTCATAGTTTTGCTGCAATTGTAGGTGTTTGTGTGGTTCCGGTTTGTCTTCGATTACAGGTATTAATGTGGTCACAGTTAAGCTTCATCGTCACAGTTTGGCTTCAATTGAATGATCTTTGTGTACTCCCAGTTTGGCTTCAATTGTAGGTCTTCATGTGGTCACAGTCGTAGGTATTTGTGTGGTCCCAGTTTGTATTCAGTCGTCTTTATATAGTTGTACATTTAACTGTTTTTTTTTTTTGTTTTTGAACTGTCTAAATGAAACTAAATGCACTAATGCAGTCTTTGTAAGACAAGCTTCATTTGCACAATTAATGTTTAAGGTATAGTGCATTTCTGATTCGCAACAGCCGATTATATCATTCTATCTTATTTCTTCTTATTTAACTGGCCAAATTTTAAGTCTTTTAGGTAGTTACATCATGTTTGGACTAAAGTTTTTAATGTTTAATAAATCATCGTGACCTTAGTTCTGTATTTTTTGTTTATATTTTTTGTATCGCCCTCTAGATAAAGATATTCAAGAAGAAAAAAAAAATCGATTAACCTACTTTTTGCCAACATTTTCAATATGGCAAAGAATGCTGCAGCAGTTCCATTTAGAGCATTTAATAATTTATGAACCTGAAATGCAAGTAGTTCATTAAAATCATGTACACGAAATTCGACTAAAGTTTGTTTTCAGTTTTGTATATTTTTTCTGTATTTTGTTGCTTGCTAGTTGGCAACATCCATTAAATGTTGTTTTCCATAAAACTTAACAAATTAATTAACTTTTTCACACAGAATACAAACAAATAAATAAAATAAATAAATAAAAAAAGAACAAACGAACGAAAGAGCAAACGAACCAAGTAAATGAGAATGAAAAGGAAAAGAAACTTCAATATAGACAACATGGTTTGTATATATTTGAAGCAACTACAGCAATGGTAATAAGAACAACAACTACCATGGTAAACAAAATGGTAACCCCTTTTTTGTTGATGCTGTTCTGCTACTTCTCATTTGGTTTGTGTTGTTTTTTTAACGTCTTTTCTCTTTGTTTGTTTGTTTATTTGTTGTTGTATGTAGTGCTTTTTTTGGTGTTTGCATGAATGTCTTGTTCAAACACCATAAGCCTGAGGCCATTTGTGTTGTTGTTGCTATTCTTGTAGTTATAGTTGAATATTGTTTTTAGACAGAAAGACTAAAATAAAACACAAAGTATAACACACAATAATGACAATCCTTTTTATTATTTTTGTAAGTTTGGTTTCATTTGATGTTTTTCTTTTTTTGTTTGCATAAGAGTATTTTGAATTGTTTTCTTAATTCTTGTATATTTTTTCTTTTAGTTTATTTATTTTTGGAATTTTTCAATAGCCCAAAATGTATAAATACAAACACATATACAAACTATCATATACATAAATGAAAATAAATAATAATAAGAAGGTAAATGTACGTTAGGTAAACAATACAATTGTCAGCCTTACGGATGTATATTATACATATAGGCAAACGACATACACACACCCTGAAACTCACAGATAAACACATGCATTTACTTATTGAAATAAATAAAACAAAATGCAAATACTTTTGTAAAATATGAAAATAAACATTCATACATGCAGTTCTGGCACTTGCACATACAACTCACTTGTTTTTACATATTTACATACATAAATACATTCAAAAGGAGGATGATACACTGTGGAGTGAATATGTACTTGGTCGATCACTCTTGAGAAAAAACAATATATGCTTAAACTCAGCTTTCAAATCTTACACGCAGATAAAATATATAGTGGAGCATGATTACTGTAACCATTTCAACATTTATACAATTTGTTTGACAATATTATAGTTACAGTAATCTATATATATAAAAAGAAGTGTGCAATTTGATGTCACCCCTAAATGCGAAAACGGCTCGACCCATTTAAACCAAAATTTCAGGGTACATTGGGGTTTGCCTGTAGATGGCTTTGCTCGAAATCGGAGATATTGAACCGATTTTGATGAAATTTACAGGGAATCTGCAGAAGAATCTGCGTGTGAAGTCAGATTTTTGAATTTCGGTCTGCGAGCGGAAGGGGCGTGGCAAAGGAAATCTGTTACATTATACCGCTAATGCCATCTATACATATAAAAAACGGCTAAACCGATTTTGATGAAAATTTCAGGAAATAGCCAAGCGGGTAAGATTGTAAAGTCTGATTTTTGATTATCGAAATGAAAATTGTCAAACAATGAAAATTTTCATTTCGTTGCTTAACATCATTCTAAAAACCTTAATTCAGAGTGGTGTACTCTTCAGCGAATGATTTCGTGTAAGCAAAGAAAGGAATACATTTCAACATATGTCCGGTACTATTAAAGTTTTTTTATATTATCAATCGATTATAAACTATTTTGTTTACTCTTGCATATTAGGTGCATGACTAAGAATTTTTCATACGAAATCTATTAAAAAATATAATATTTTGAATAACTCTCCGCATTCCACTTTTAATAAAAAAAAAAATAAAGGTTTTATTCAAATAAAATTCGTTTTCGAAAGGGCATCTACGTCTAGTGCCGCAGAAAGGGGAAGAGAACGAGAATCACGGCTGCAGAGACACCTCAACATCATATCGAAAGACTAGAAGCCACTAGCCCCCGAATGGCCCGACCAAGAGAAAGAATCGATTTAAATTTGTCTACATTTTATTACAATAAGTATGATGATACCGGGAATCACAAGGACGTACTGATTGGATCAATGAACAAACGTTTTGAAGTTCCCTAAGGAATCCCCGGGAATGTGCAGTTCGAACGGTAAAGTTATTCTGCCACCAGTTATTGAGCCGCCTGATCTGCTTCTAAGTTACATTTTCGGCGCCCATCCTATTTCCAAGCACTTCTATCAATATATACAAAAGTGCAACTCATGCTTTCCAATGACGTCGGCTTCATGCCCACCTTTAAAGTTCAAGGCCAAATGTACCACAGAATTGGATCATTTCTCCCGCTTTTCAATGATGATGCGAAGTTCCTTCAAATTTATTTCTCTGGAAATTAAACTACAGAAGCCGAACGCTATCAACGAACATGCGTGTGCATTTTCTGCAATACCCTTCTGCCGAAACATTCTCAAAACAATTGTTGACATCGGAAATTGATCTCGCTATAAATTAGATTTCGTTCCCGATCTTCCGCCAAAAGCAAATGAATATTCAAGCCGTTGTCGACAAGGTACGCGAAAGTCTTACAACCAACTGCAAAAATTCGGATTGGCTGTGGGAACATTTGGCACCAACAAAATATGATATTAACAAGCTCAATAAGCAAATACAATTGAGACCGCCTGGCGAAACAATAAAATACAAATCGATTGACACAGTAATAAACGAAGAACAAGCCGTCGATTATCCTACTGAATTTTTGAATTCATTGGAACAAGCCACCTCAGGTATTACCATTGAAGGTTAGATCACCGGCTTCTTCCGACACTTTATATTAAAATCGAGATCTAGATGCAATATAAAACAGATGTTTTCTAAGGACCAGCAACGCGGACCGGGTTCAGCTAGTTGTATATATGATTTTCTAACCATAATATGGTTAACTTATGATTCACATTATTGTCTCAATCACATATATGGTTGCAATAAACAAGTATATGTTCGTGACAACCATTTTTATGAAAACTGGGAATATTAAATCCCCCATCCACCCCATTCGCAGACTGCCAAGACTGCAGAGATTCGCAGGATTCTCTCAATCATCCCGCAGAAACATGCCCCATTCTAGTACTCCATATATTAATTAGTATGGATTTTACCACTATGTCAAATAGCCATTTCGCGTTTCTAGGGTTTATTCCTCAGGTTCTCCCAATGGCCCTTCTACAGGCATAAATAGCAATGGCTGCCTTAGACGCTCTATCCGAGAGCTTAAGTTCCATCCCGTCATGGCGCGGTATTGGGAGGGAGGGTATTTTGTACCTTCTTGAAAGGTTTCACACCAAGTCCACTATCAGTGCTCCAGCGGCTTAGTGTGCTTAGTGAGGTTTGCAGGCATTGTGATAATGTGCCAGTTTGTTTCCCAGAAACAGCAACATCATCAGCATGTACGACAGTTTTACACATCATGGAGTCTAATTTCATGAGCAGTAGATTAATGCCAAGATGCCACAGGAGTGGCAATAGAACCCTTCCCTTTGGAGTACTCCGGTTCGCTAATCTAATAGCAGTCTCATAGAAGAAATATTGACTCTATTAGTCAGGCGTCTACCAATGAAGCAGATAATAGACTGATTTATATCCAATTCGCCCAAAGCTGTAGGAAACGACTCTGTCGTCGCACTGTTAAATGCCCTTCAATATTCAGGAAGCTCACTAATGCACATTCCCTGTGGTCGATTGATTTTTCTACAAATCCCACAAGCGAATATAAAGCCATCTGAACTGATCCGCCTGTCATGAAGGCACGCTATGACATAGAAAGTCGGGTCGAATCATTCGATGAACGTAAGTGCAGATCGATTTGTAGCAGTTAAGTGACATTAATTTTTTTTGCATTTGGCATAACAATATGTAGACGTTTTAGAAATATGCCTTTTCCATTTCTGTATTTCCGATTAGGAATCTTCAGGATTTTTTCAGGTGTAAATCTCGGCAATAAAACGTACGTAATACGGCAGTCATCTCAGTTGGCACCAAATTTTGTGTTGATATCTGATATAGGCATTACTAAAATATCACGCAAAGAACTACGAACACATGTAAATACAAATAAACTCAAAAATACCTCAGCACTAACTATGTTAATATTCATTAAGATATCTACAATCGTTCACGAGCTACCGAATTATTTGTTAGTTTATTAGTAAGTGTAATTTTAATAACAATTTAAGTCTGTTACATCGTAGTTAAACAAAAACTATAAGAACTAAAAAGTTCCTCAATACCACTGTGTGGCATATTAAAATAAAATAAAAATGCAAATAAAAGTAAAAATAAAATGTTTGAAGTAACTGTCTTCTTTGTTTATAAGCAAAATAACAGCAACATAAAAAGGTAAAATATTTAAATTTTTTTGTATTGTTTTAATGGCACACGTAAAACTTGCATTTCACATCTTATGAACTCTTTACCATAACCCAACATTTGAATGCATCTACTATACATCCTAACTATACTAAAAACATTGCATAAAAAGTACTCACACTCGAATTCTGTAACATTTAAAGACTCACATGCATATGCAAGTTTTTTTAGTAGAAATATTATTACTTTTCGTATGTGTGCCAGGTCAACAAAGTTTAATATAAGAAAATTTTAGTTTTGTCACCCTTTTTTTGTTATCACAAGTTTTTTTTGTTGTTTGTAGTATACCCTACAGTGAGTTGTGTGGTAGAATGCGATAAATTTAAGACGATTTGTTGCATATTTTAGTGTAAAAGAAAATATTAAAAGTTGTTACAAATAAGGGCGGGGTTATGTTGAAACGGAATTTATAAACAGTTTGTGAGATATTATCCAACTTTATATAGGAACTATGTAATATGAAAACGTCTATATATCGCTCGCAGATTCGCAAAATGGATCAAAGAGGTCCCTTTTGCAATTACTCCGTGTTATTTTGACTTTGATTCCATCGCTCGATTGTGGCTTATTCGCATTGACGTTTGACTTTAGAAAACAAAAATGTCTGGAGGAGACAAATCAAATGATCTTATTGTCTTCAAATCTATAGTTCACGAGAGATAACCACACAACATCAATTGGTTCTGCTTTCACTGTTATGTCCATGTCCACATCGTTAAAAAAAGGGTTTTCATTCGTCTGTTTTGCTCGGCGCTATCACTCGCTCATTTTATTTTAAGCAAGCAAAAAATCTCAAAATCACTGGAAATGATGCACACAAATATCCTGAAAAAAACGTAGATATGCACAGAAAAATTCAAAAATAAAAGTTTAAAGTAATTTTATTTTAATAACAAATTTTAGTTGCAAAGAATATTACAATGCTTTTCCAATTTTCAAAATAAAATTACCCACGAAGAATTGAATTAGTTTCGCAACTAGTTCTAGAACGCAAGTACCTTTTCTAGTTTGGCGTTGCGACTAATGATTGAAATTGTCAGCTTTGAACAAGTTCTATGGAATCGTTACGTAGCCAGTACCACTTCCTTGGAACGGTTCTCGAATTATCACACTTGGAACTAACTTTATAGAAGCGATATACAACTAACTAGTTCTTCCATAATTTTTTTCTTATTCGAAGTTGTCATAGGTTAGGTTCCATGGGCAGCCGCTCCTCAAGCAGCTCACTTGGGTCCATTCAAATCTGATCCCATCGTGATACCCAAGGGTAGTCATCAGGGTATTTAGAGTACTTCCGTTGACTCCAAATTAAACCAGCCAGATTCCCGGATGAAGGAATAGATTCGTCTCAGATTCATCCTTGATAGCTCCTCCAAACATGATATGAATGCAAATCCCAGGATGTGCTCCCTCAGGTTTGTCAGAGCCGGACATTGGCTGAAAAGGTGATACACAGTCTCTTCCTCTTCTTCATTATGGCAGCTTCTGCAGTAATCATTGTATCGTAGGCTCATTCTCCTAGCATGTGTCCCGATTAAACAGTGTCCTGTAATAAAGGAGACAATTAGCCTTGTTTGCTCACGACGGTAATCTATAATTAGATTCGTTCTGCTGGCATCACATACGGGCCAGGTCGACCTCGCTGTAGCACAGGAAGGTTCATTAGTCCACCTGTTTTGTGCAGTCTCATATAGTATCTGCTGAACAGCCATCTTGCATTTAACAAGGGAAATACCAGAAAAGGGGTCGATTGCTTCCTCACTCATCATCGCACCCCTTTTGGCCAAATCATCTGCTATACAATTACCCTGATTTCCATCGCGTCCAGGGAACCATATAAGCGTTATCCTAGAACGTCTCGCAAACTCATTTAGGGATATCTGTCATTCCTCGGTTAACCGAGATGTGGTACAGACACCCGCTATTCCGTTAACGGCAGCCTTGCTGTCAGTAAATATACATATATCATCAGATATTCGATAGTACCTCAGCCAGTTGGATGCACGTTTAATGGCAGTAATTTCCGCCTCAAGAACAGTACAGACGTTAGGTAGCCTAAAGAAGGATTTTATACCAAAGTTTTCAATATAAAAACCTCCACCGACCCTATTACCCCTGTTAGAGCCATCAGTGTATATGCGTATGACATCAGCAGGGGGCAAGAGTCCGCGCTGCCATAAATCCCTATTCGGGATCATAATATGGAAATGCCTATCGAAAAAAGGTTTCGCGATGCAGTAATCGACATTACCATGTATGTGCCCATAGTAATTCAGTATCCTAGAGTGTCCAAGGAACTTACCAGACCACGAACAACTAGCATTTAGTCTCACAGCAAAGTTGAGAGCCATTTGTATCACCATAAAATCCACTGGTAACCAGTTTAGAATAGTGAAAAGTGCCTTAGCGGAAGTAGACCTTGTAGCGCCTGTAATCAGTATCGCGATAGTCCTGAGAATTCGTTCAACGCCCTTCCGGTGAGTAGCATTATCCAAAACCTGCCACCACACCAATACTCCATAGAACAAGATGGGTTTAACGACTGCCTTGAAGATCCAATTGATACCATTCGGCATAATACCCCAGTTAGTACCAATTGCCTTTTTGCTGGAGTAGATGGCCTCCTAGGCCGTATTAATCCTGTTCCGAATGTTCAAATTCCAGGACAATCTCTTATCTAGAATGATGACAAGATAATTTGCATTATCCATGATCTCAAGACTGATTCGATTCAGTCTAGATGGTCTAAAGTCACCGATCTTATACCTCCTAGTGAAGAGAACCAATTCCATTTTTTGGGGGTTCACACTAAATCCAGTTGATATACTCCACTCACTCAGTGTACTTAATGCCGATTCCATAGAACTAGCTATTGTATCCAAAAATTTACCAGATATAAATACTGCAACATCGTCAGCATACGCGAGTGTTTTAAACTTTCTGTTGACCATCCTGATCAACAGGGTATTCATAGCCAGATTCCACAGAAGTGGAGATAGTACACCACTCTGTGGGGTTCCACGATTGGCCACTTTTGAAACACTTATGCCACCTAGAGTAGCACTTATGACTCTATAGCCGAGTATCTTTCCGACTAATCGGCATACACAAAGATCAATCCCAAGTTCATCCATCGCAGATAGGATAGCGTTGAGTCCAAATATTTTTAAAAGCCCCTTCAGTATCAAGGAAGGCAACAAGTGAATACTGTTTATATGATACTGACTCTTCAATGGAGCCAACTAACGAATGTAGAGCTGTTTCCACAGATCTCCCCTTAGTGTAGGCATGTTGGGATTTAGAGATGAGTTCCGTCGGAATGGTTATTCTCAGGTATACGTCACCCTTTGTAGACTTTTTAGCAAAGAGGATGCAAGACTAATTGGTTTGTAATCCTTATGTTTAGTGTGAGTCACCTTACCTCCTTTAGGAATGAAGACTACTTTACAACTCGTCCACCATGTAGGAATATAGGTCCATCTGATGTAAGCTGTGAATATGTTGATGAGCCAAGGTTCAACTATTTCTTCATTCTTCTGAAGATCATCAGGAATAATGCCATCCGGCCCAGGGGATTTAAACGGGTCGAAGCTTTTGATTGCCCACTGAATTCTTTCCCTATTCACCGGAACAGAGTTATCACACGGAGCAACGGAATCAGCAGCCCCATTCACTGTTTCATCATCGACTGGGAGGCAGCCAAGTTGTTATACTTGGAACTAGTTCTGGGTACCAGTTAAAAACATTTGATGCATCCTCTTACATAATATATTGAAAAGTAGTCGATGTCAATTTGTATTAATGAACACAATATTTTAAATTTTAAAAAAAAAAGTTTATTAATGCTTCCATAAAGTACATGCGAAACTAGTTCGTGTTTTATTCGGAACTAGTTTGTGTTTCATTCGGAACTAGTTTGTATTCTATAGTCTTGAAACAATATGTAACCAGTTCTTCAGAAATAGTTGCGACATCACTACTTCAATCATTCTAGAACTAGTGATGTTGGACAAGTTCTTAAAATTTGCTTGGCTATTTTTATGTTTTACATAAAATGGACCCAAAATATGTACTTATATATAAATTGTAGGACCTTTAACCAATATTCGATAAGTAATGATCTATAAAGAACTCAAAAGTAACATTTTTTATATAGAAATTATTGCCGAAGTGCAAAATAAGCATGTGTATTAATGCAATCCATGCTATTACTATGTGATAGAGTATCTACAATTTCACTCAACCAAATAAAATCCATTTATTTTTTTTGTGAGTTCACTTTCTTATTTAATTTGAAATATAACACCTTTGTGCTGTCGTGCAAATATGTGCGGTGACAGTAGCTGGATATTGCAGCAGTATTGCATGAATTTGTATGTATAGATTTTGTTATAACTCCTCTTCACACATATTTTGCCATTCATTTGGGGTTATGATGAAAGAAATATTGTGGGTATAGTGTTGAATTTATATCTCCCACCTGTCAAAAGGTTTCACTCCAAAGGCAAAGGCTAAAGTTTATATTCTATGTAGGTATATACGAAAACAACAAAAATACACGAAACCAAACCAAACCAACAACAACAAAAGGTGGTAAAAACAAAAGTTTAAAATTAAAATAGAAGAGCATTTGTTACTCTTTTATTCTACTTATTGTTGTCATTGTTATATGTACATACTATTTGTATGTACTTACTATACACTATAAATAGAATGCATGTACATATCAGGACTTCTATTTAGTTTCCTTTTTGTGTTGTTAAAAGGTGTGATTACTTACGGAACTGTGAGTATATACTGCGAGGTAATTGAAAAGGTATATTTTTATGTGTTTATATTCACATTTTAAGAAACCAAATTTAATCAATCTTATTGTGGTTTGCGTAGGCGTTTTATGTCATCTCTAGTATTGTACTAGATTTAAAAACAGGTTGCAATTTTTCTTTAAAATAGTACGAAAATGTCTATGGCTTAAAAAGTTAACGCCATTCACGTTAAAAGAGAAATTAAGTTTAGTTTCAGGCTCTATATAGTAGGACTGCATACTCAGTTTTTCATATCGTGATCGCTTGTTCTTTTTAAAGCTTTAAAATTTCAGTTATAATATTTTTGTATAGCTTTCATTATAATATCTTTATTATCCCATTATGCCATTGTTGGTAGTGTTTTCTTTGATAATTTGGAAGCAAATAGTAATATCCTTTAGATTTGTGCATAATTTATTCTAAATATTTATAGAAAAAGTATATCATAATGGATTACATCATTCTCACATTTCGTACTTATACAATTTTCATAAATCAACTAATAATATAGTAATCTACTATTTGCAACGTTATTTAAGATTACATTTCAACAATTAATTTAAAGTACAAGGTGGGGCAAAAGTAATCCTCCTATCAGAAAATGCTATAAATTTTGCGATTGGCCCCTAATGTCAGTTCTGTTTTGACATTTGTGTAGTAAACACATGCGAAATACATGTTAATAAACAATGTTATGCTACACTGATCCAGAACGCGGAATATTGCTGACTATTTATTTGACCAATAATCGGTCGGTGACTTTGGCACAACGAGAATTTCGTCGCAGATTTCCTGGCCGTCCAACGCCTACTGGTGAAACACTGCGACGTTTAGCCGCTCGCCTCGAAGAGACTGGCATAACACGAGATGCTGCCAGGCGTAGCAGACCCCGGAGTAGCCGTTCTGCGGAGAATATTGCTGCTGCAGCCGAGGATGACATGAAAGCGCCGTCGACATCGAGCAGACGACGTGCCACGCAAATGGGTATCAGTCGACGGTCTTTACAGCGAATTTTGGTACAAGATTTGAAGATGTTTCCGTACAAAGTCCAGACGGTGCATCAGCTGTTAGCTGCTGACCGCCAATCGCGTCTAACACACGCTCAAGCCATCCTTAATCACCACCAAGAGGAAGATGATTTTTCATCAAAAATAATCATGAGTGATGAGGCCCATATCCATCTTAGCGAGTACGTAAATAAGCAAAATTTACGCTTCTGGGGCACTGAAAATCCGCGTGTAACCCACGAAGAGCCATTACACCCGCTCAAAGTTACTGTATGGTGTGCTGTTTTCGCTGGAGGAGTCATTCGACCTTTTTTCTTCGAAGACGTCGCGGGCCAAACGGTTACTGTGAATGGTGAGCGCTACAGAGCAATGATCAACGAGTTCTTTTTGCCGCTACTTTATGAATTGGCCAAGTGATGGAAAATGCCATAAAAAGGGCTCAAATGACAATCAACTGTAGCGGCGGCCATTTACATGACATCATATTCTCGACTTGATGTAAAAAAATTAAAAGACCAAATAAAAGTAATCCACAAGAAGAATCAAAGTTTTTAATTTTTTTTTTTTAATTACAGCCAAAACCATCGGAAGTTTACTTTTGCGCCACCTTGTACATTATTGCCACTTTTGTTGTCCTTGTTTGCAAAAATGCTTCATAAGGTATTTTAACTCAGAATCTCAGTCGGTTAATCGATGTCCGCCCGTCTGGCTGTCCATATAAACCATTTGCAAGAATTATTTGAAGATATTTCGCCTAGCACCATAGAAGTGGATTCCTGAAATAGGACTTTAAATTATTGGAATTTAAAAAAGTAGTTTTTTCTCATTTACTATGTGCAGGCTATTATATGTCGGGCTCTATTGACCATATTTTGTTACTTGTTTTTATTTTTATAAAATGTTTTTATAATCAAGTAAACATGTGTTTATTAATGCACCGAAACATTTGTTACTTAATGCACCTATATGCAATTTAATATGTGTTCAAAATGTACTTACGTTTTGTCATACGGTGCACCATATACAGTTATGAAATGAAAGAGAATAGAACTATCGGTATTGTAAATTTTACAGCAGTAAAGAACCACCTCAGAGTTATCGTCTTTTAGCTGCAGATAAACAAGAGTATTCAATTATATATGTTGGGGTAAATCACATTATCATCGATACAAAGGACAAAAAGGACGTCGTTGTGCAGTTTTGAACTGCTGGTCTCATCTAACTTCCATGTGCAAGAATTGTAGTGTTTGTTTATGCATTAAATGCTTTAAAATACACCACTATTTTCCAACAACAAACTAAATAACATACAAAATTTTATGAATTACATTATTTGTTTTTTTTTCTTAGAACCTATTTAATTAAATGTAAATGTTTTCTCTTAATTTTTATGTAATAAATGGAAGTTTTTGTTAAGTTTTGTTTATAACAATATAAGTTTTATTTTGAAAAATGCAAGGCCCAAAAATTGTATATACTGCCCAACACAAACCCCATTTTAGATCAGATAGACATTTTTATACCCTACACCACCATAGTGGAGAGGGTATATTGGATTTGTGCAGATGTTTGTAACGCCCAAAAATATTATTAAAGTATACCGATCGACTCAGAATCACTTTCTGAGTCGATTAAACGATGTCCGTCCGTCCGTCTGGCTGGCTGGTTGTCCATGTAAACCTTGTGCGCAGAGTACAGGTCGCAATCTTGAAGGTATTTCGACAAAATTTAATCCACATCATTTTTTCTGTCCAAGGACGAACCCTATTGAAACTGGCTGAAATCGGTTCATTATTTCACCAAGCCCCCATACAAATGTCCCACCGAAATTGGATTTTATCGGTCATAAATGTTTAATTTATATATGTATCTACACAATTTTTTCTCCAAATAAGTTTTATATATACAGAATTCATGTCACCAAATTGTATTATGATCGGTCCATAATTAGTCATAGCTCTTATATAAGGCCTGCTTCCGATAATCACTTTAAACGATCATAAATCTCCTAAAAATGTTGGAGATACACATAAAATGCAACATAAATAACTTTCATATAGACATTAATTAAGGCTATAATCGCTCACGAATATAAATTATTGAAATTTTGAAAGAAAAATATTTTTGCTCATTTACTTAGTGTAGGGTATTATATGGTCGGGCTTGACCGACCATACTTTCTTACTTGTTTTTATTAAAATAGGTAAATTGCTATTCCAAATTTCATTAATTTATATTGTCTAGATCGTTGTGTACATTAAAGTGTTAATATCTTAAAAATTTGCTATCAAGTTTGAATAAAATATTTTATGACTATCGGTCCATAATAAGTCATAGCTAACATATAAGTCCACATCCGAAAAATACATCAATTTCAAATTTAGTCAGAACAAAAACATACTTATGAAGTTTGTCAAAAATTTATTTGTATACCCTTCTTATACTCATTTTCTTAACAATGCAAAATATTGAGACAATTGAGTAATGTTAACCAATTATTAAGCATATAAATTGTTGAATATTGTTACGTTTTCACCTTTTAAAAACGTTGGTTTATTTCCTTTAAATAAACCGGAAACTTTGCAAATAAAACTGTTTAGTTGTTTAAAATTGTAATAACCCAGCAGTTAAGTAAGAAGTCAATGTATCTCTTATAGACAGTAATCGTCACAAATGTTGGCTGACTCCAATTTATATATTTTTTGCCCATTTGACAAACATGTGCTCTTTTACATCTCAGGTGATCTAGCGAGAAGACAATTGCCACTTAAGTGTCTCTAAGTAATCTAGAGTGTAGTCACTTCAAACGTTTTGTGCGTAATTCGTTCAAACTGGTTTTATACAAATTGTGTTGATATAATTCTCATACAGTTTATTTTTATTTTTGCTTAAGTATATTGATATCCCATGTAACATGCATGAAGCCAATACTCACTTTAGTGTCTCTTAGTAACCTATAGTGAAGTCACTTTAAACGTTTATTTTCTACTACACTTTAGAAAGTAGTTATTTGACACACCAGAAGAAATCCATTGGAGAGCTGTCGAAGAAAAGCTTGTTTACATGCAATCGTTTATTCTACTGCCTATAAAATGTCTATTTAGCTGACTCTTTGAGGTCAATTAGCCCCCGTACGTGTTAAAATAACTAGTTATGTAGCTGATCAAGTTACCACTTAGGTAACTGCCGCTATTTAACCAGTATGTGAATCCAATGGGTTGGCTACTTTGGACCAGCTATTAGACAGTCCCATTGAAGTTAAAAAGGGTCAGTTGATTCCCTGTTTAGGACATGCCCGTGTTAAAATAACTAGTCATGTAGCTATTGAAGTAACCAGTTCCCACCCTAAATGATGGGTAAAATTTCTAGTTCGTGACTGTATCCTAGAACTGCTGAGAACTCTTTATGAATTTTAAATGTACAACAACAACAGTCTAAATAGTCACTATGTGTTTTAAATACACACACACACACGTTTGTAAAGCACAAACTTAAAAATACAAGGCAGTTGATGTTAACTCTAACAGCGCCTGTAATAAACTCTTTCACTACTGCAACCGCAGTCACTATTTATACACACTGCCATCTTCATCCTAGTAGCCTCCCAGCAAAAAATGGTGCTTCCTCGGAAGCAGAAATGTAAGGCAGAGAGCAGTTGCTACTGCTTCCAATTGTTATGAAAGATTACATGATTTTTGTATTGGATTCCTCGCGTAGAAGCTCTGCTTAAGAAATCCGGAATGTGCATTTACGAGCACATGGAAGAATTGATAATATCATGCCTCCGAGGTGCATACTTTAGGCTGATTTTGTAAAAAATCCAGCAATAAAAGTAGTAATTGCTTGACAAATAGTGCTGCCTATTTCTAATTTCTGCACCACATACAATATTTGCTGAATGTATGCCTTCCAAAAATCAGTATCGTAAGGCAATAATTGAAGAAGCAATAAAGGAAGCTGTTAAAGATGTCATTTTTATTGCTTCCAAATCAAGAATAATTTTTGCTGGGCTAGATTGTTCTTAACGGTCAAAACTTGTATGTACGAATTCTAGAGCTTTCGATGTTAATGTTGACAACTTAAACATATAGTGTTGCCATAGTTACAAACAATGCTAATAACCGCATGATATGTTGCAAAGTAGAAGCTTCTACTGATGGACGTGTTTATAAACATGATGAATGTTGCAGGCAGTCGCCACAGACCGTTAAATTCAAATCGCTATTCCAAATTCGTAACAATATAATAGGAAAATATTTTTTTTACATTTGAAATAAAACATGTTCTGCGTAAACTAGTTTTAGTTTTTCAGTTTAGTTTGACCTTCATAAGACGATTTAAATTTAATAACAAACATTGATCATGGCTATCAAAGTATTTCTACCAATGTTATTTCTATAAATCTCATCATATTTAAGTGGAGGGTATATAATATTCGGCACAGCCGAATATAGTAATCAAACTGGTTTGGTATTAAGTTAATGTAGGTTGTCGATGTCAGAATTTGTTTATATTTCTAAACCCCATTAACACTAAGTCTGGTTATGTGTTAAATAATAGTTATATTGTCGATTAAAATTATTTTTGTATGAAAACTGTCAGTATAATTGTTAGTTAACACTAACAATTTTTTTGCCAACTTTTCATTTTTTTAAAATTTGTTGATGAATATTCCTACTTTGATCCAAACCACCAAGCTTGAAATAAAAGGTGTAACCGATATCCGTTATCCGATTTTGATAAAATGTTCAGCATTAGATTTTTAATTGACGGAGCACAATTTCATATTATATTCAAAAACCTTACAGCATACTTCATACAAATGTTGTAATGAATGTCTTTTAATGTCTCTACATGTTTTCTATAAGTGTATACTTTCTCTCTGTATGTGGTTTGGTTATATAAAACAAACATTGTGTTTACGGTTGGGTAATCATGACATGTAAGTTTTTCACACAAAAAAAAATAAATAAAAAAATAGCTGATAAAAGGACTATTATACTTGCGCACATATTGTTAAAGTTTAAACTGTAAATAACCCAAGTTATAGTTCAACTTATTACTGTTTACACCTTTAGGGTGTAAGAAATTGTACATTTTTGTAGCCATCATCAATTAATTTAATAAAGACATAGATAGAGTAAAATATCGTAAATTATCTTTAGTGTACAAAGGTGCAATTGTCACTGGCCGGTGTAAGTACATGATGTGTGAGGATTTAGTGCAGAAGTCATGGCTTTTTAAAGTTATTTGTAAAAATTGTTGCAATAGGATGATATATACAAACAAAATTAGAAAACCATGATTAAAATTATACAAGAATATTGAGAGAAATAAATAAAAAAATTGCTAATTTAAATTACAGTTTATTAAAAATATTGTTACGAAATTGCATTATATATGTGAATTTAACGGTCTGTAACGGCTGCTTGCAACATTCACCATGTTGATAAACATTTTCATCAGTAGAAACTTCTACTTATAACAATGTGGATAACACGCTGCTATTAACATTGTTTACAAGTATGAAAACATTAACTGTGAAACAGCTCTAAAAGCTCTAGAGTCTAGATGATCATTGTGGAAATGGAACATTCGAGTTTTTTCCTTTAGATTATTCATAAGACTTCTAGAAGATGGCGCTGTGTATATAAATAGTAACAGCCAGTTTTGAGTAGGAAAGAGTATCGTATGCGCGGTTAGAATTAACATCAACCGTATTACCAGTGTAAGTTGTAATATAAGTGTGTGTATAAAAAGAGAGTGGCTTTAAAAAGAATTTGAATGAATAGTTATTAAAATTTTACAACTACTTGGCGTTTTTATATGCTACTAGCTTGACCCGGTGCGCTTCGCTACCCCTGTCGATGTAAAAATCGGTTCATCCGTTTAGTAATTATTGTTTGTTTTTCCCTTTCTGGTCTAAGTATTGAAAAAATTTATAGCCTATTGACGCTTCCAAGTAAGGATCTATCTACGTTCCAAATTTCAATAAAATCGGTTCAGCCGTTTAGGCGTGATGCTCAAACAAACAAACAAACAAACAAACAAACAAACAAACAAACAAACAAACAAACAAACAAACAAACAAACAAACAAACAAACAAACAAACAAACAAACAAACAAACAAACAAACAAACAAACAAACAAACAAACAAACAAACAAACTTACAAAGACATTTATATATTTACTAGCTTGACCCGGTGCGCTTCGCTACCCCTGTCGATGTAAAAATCGGTTCAGCCGTTTAGTAATTATTGTTTAAAAACTAAAGGTACCAATTTTACCCGTTTTTCCCCATTTTTATCCCTTTCTGGTCCAAGTATTGAAAAAATTTATAGCCTATTGACGCTTCCAAGTAAGGATCTATCTACGTTCCAAATTTCAATAAAATCGGTTCAGCCGTTTAGGCGTGATGCTCAAACAAACAAACAAACAAACAAACAAACAAACAAACAAATAAACAAACAAACTTACAAAGACATTTATATATTTATATAGATATAGATTAAAAGTATCTGGGGGTTTCATTAAATATGAAAATTTATTGAATAGTATAATTTATGTACTACTGATTATTTTACTTACATACATATAGTTGATAAAATATATAAAGAGTATCTGTAGTTACAACACGTTCGTAGCCTGATGACAGTTAGAACGGCAAAAAAATTATTTATTGCTTTTGTTATAATAAAGAAAAATGAGTGTAATAAATCAATTATTCTACACAATATGTTACTATACGAACATACATACATATAATGTGACGTTGTTTTAATGCATTTATTTATTACATATTTATAGACTTCCTTGCAAATACAAATTATATTCAATTTATGTATTGCTAATCTGATAGATTATTTCACCGCAGCATTTATTTTTAAATAACTTTAAATTTTTTTTTTAAATATTATGCAGAAGATTTGTTTGATTCATAATAAAAGCAAGTATGAAAGTATAGCCGGCCAAGCCCGACCATATAATACCCTACACCGATTATATGAGCAAAACAGATTTTTTTAATATTTCAATTATTTTTTACCAGGTTGTCGTTCATTATTACGGAAAATTTGTAAAAAAAAATTTCAACATTTTAAATCCTGGTTATTTTTGACACAGTTTGGCGTAAATCTTTGTAAATCTTAGAAACATTTTGTTTCGAATAATTTTAATAAAATCTGCTCCACTGTCCTCGTTTTTGAGCGATCGGGTAACAGTTAAAAGATAGATTAATATAATAAAAATGTTTATTGTATTTAGTAAAAAAATGAAAAGAAAAATATTATATTAAATATAATATTATATATAAATATTAAATGTAAACAAACTTTATTTTTGTCAAGATTAAACACTTTTCAAACTGATTTAAAAATGTGGAGTTTGATTATTTTTCACAACTAGGCGGTTTGGGATGGGGCCAAAAACTTTTTACGAGTTGTTTAAGAAATCATTAGAAATAAAAGGATATTTTTAGAAAAATATTTGTATAATCATTACTGAAAATATTTTCGAAATTAAAAATAAAGTAAAAATTAAAACTTTCAAAATTTAAACTGAAATATAATTTAAACTTTAAGAGATAACTTGGTGAAAAAACAGAAATTTGCAATAACTTCCCACTTAAAGTATTTTCGAAGATTCTGACTTGCTATCATTTTTGCGATGTACCCCACTTTTGCGCAAACTATATGGTAGTTAACCTTAATTCAAAACTGTATTGCAAGAGTACTCTCTAAATTCCACCCATTTAAAAACATCATCTCTACTATTATACTGAATACTATATATGCAAGGAACATGCATATATATGTTCACATAACTTATTTTGGACACGCACCCATATTCGACAGACGAGGAGAAATTCCAGATAATACTGACTATACTACGTACTCAAATCTCACCGATAGTGGCTACTCTTTGTTGATCGCGTCTGCACAATCTGGGGGAACAAACTCCTTCACAAAGTCTTCACTGAAGTCTTTAAAATTTAATGAACAGAGATGACTGGAAAAATATACTATTCTACAGGCTTAGATTTCTGGCTAGTGAATCAGTTAAGATTTTATCGGATATTCCTACTAATATAAGTTGACACCTCGTAACAAACAATTTATTTTCCATAATGAGATAGTGTTATCAAACAAGAAGCTGCTTCAAAGATCTGATAGATGTTGATTCGTAGGCCTCTAACAGACAGTAAATCAAGATATGTCATTTACTATATAATTTAGCAATACAAAAATAGCAGTCATCAATGTGGTTTTCCAGTTATATCCAAACCAAATGAAATTTACCCGATTCCCATTGTCTCAACCCTCTAACCGGTAAGACCACCTCAAGGCGGTCTTCCATTTTTGGGCCCCACTGCTGTATTAAACATTTTTTCGCTTCAAAATAGTGAAATCTTCATACCTTACAATATATTCCGACAAGTCGTTTGTCAGCTATGAATAATCAGTTGCAAAAAGTCATCAAATTAACATCGACATATTTTTCGCAAATTTAACTATTAAAAAACAACTTTTAGAATAAAATGATCGACATCAAAATTTTACGGTAAGTAGATAACATTTTATATTTAAGTTTTAAAATGTATTTGAAGTAAAAAAAAAAAGTTTTATTTAAAAATGAAATAGCTAAGGCCTACTCCTCTCTTACATTGTAGTTTTCACCTTTCGTTCATAAAACTCTATTGTTTGCTTATGGATCTATTATTTTTCCTTTTATTTTACTATTGTGCTAAAGATGGATATTACTAAAGGTCCATATACGAAAAATACCAATTTGGAGCAAATGTCTGATGAACAAATTCTCGAGTTCATCGAATCTGTAGAGTTCTGTAGACAGCACAGATGAAAGAATTGATAGCGACGACAGTGTCATTCTCGAAAATACATGCCAAAAAAGGCGCATAAAACGGGGATCAAATTGTTCGTGCTTTATGATTCAAACGGTTTGGAGATTCATAATTTCATACATCACATCCTGTATTTTGATAAGCTTTACAAATCGAAGCCGAGGAATTTATGGTTTGGCACAATGAGGGATACTAATTTTGTTTTGTCTTATTGATCATGATTTGCTTTTGTGTTAACTGTGAAATGAACCAAGAGAAGAGATGATAGAATACATGACCTCAATACGATGTGAATACTGTATTATGGAAGGATAACAAATATGTTTTCCCGATTCAGAAGAACCAATCCTGGCAAAGAACAATCAAAGGTTCCTCGGTATGATAGAAAGCAGAAGAAATTCATCGAAATCAACTGCCCTCAAAGTGAGTTGGGAAAAGAGCTGCTCGTAGCTGATGTTCAGTTCGATGCTGACGATCTTTTTCTTGTTTGGGTGTACAATTTGAAAAAAATTTGTTCTGGAACTACCACCATCGAAAATAATGCGTATCTTAACTTTGTTTGTTTCCTTCTCTCAATAAAATTTGTTTATATATAAAATTTACCTTTGGTGTCATATTACACGTAAACTGGTAAGACCGCCTACAGGCGGCCTTCATAATTTTTTACCCGGCGTTCGTTCAGAATGATTTTTTTCTTGAAAATTAAAACTTACGGTTCTATTGACTACACTACTTGAAAAAAAAATTATTGACTTCAACGGATAACTTTTACGGTCTTGCCAGTTAGAGGGTTAAATTCTCACTACACACTTTGTACACAATGTTTTGAAACCACGGCTTATTCAGGGTCTTAATCTCCAACATTGTTGCCGACCTGTGTAATGTGTTTCTATAATAATATAATTCTAGAGACAAAATTTGCAATATCAGTTTTGCACAAAAGAAACTAACGAAGTAAAGAAAAAAATTCTCCAGCTCACCAGCTATGCCGCGGATAATACACCCTAGAGGTAGACAGCTTTACAAAACGATATCGCTACTAGAAGAAAACACAAACATTTTTATCGAACACCTGAGTAAAGTGTTTAAGCCAATAATAATTTTTTAATCAGACAATGGATGATCGCATAAGTGCTAGTCCAGCGGACGTTCGAAAAATCATTAAAAATCACATAAATGTGAAAAAATCTCAGGGTTATAACCAAATTACACCACCCATGATTAAAAATCTACCGAATATAGCTATAAGTGCTATATGTACTGTTCCCAGTAATAATAAGCCTATGACTTTTCCCAACAAATTCGAAAATTGCTCAGATTATAATGATAGCTTTTTTTTAACTTTTTTGTTATTTATTGAATCTGCCTTATTTCCTTAGGCCTAACAATAAGTATTCAAGTCTTATAACTAAAATTAAATCTAATTACTCTCTAACAGAGCATTAACTGATAATTGGCTGACAAGCTCTACGAAGCCTCAACTGCGTTTGGCTCTGTGCTAGAAGTCTAGCAAGCGAGTTCGGGTGGCTTTGCAGCTTTTTGATGTAAGTATTTCTCACGGACCCTTCTGAATTCATCCATTACCAATGGTGCTTCTAGATCTCTGATGTTCTCATTTCTTATGTACCATGGTGCGTCCGTCATGGTCCTAAGAATTTTTAATTGGGCCCTCTGTATAAGTTCAATACTGGTATTGAAATTGGTTTTTAAATGGTTTTATACAGGATGACTTTATAGTCAAGGTTTAGCTTTGATTGGTCACTGATTAACCAGTGAAGGCTAGATGTTTTTAACTTCATGTGAAGTTTCTTGGATTCTATATGACGGCGCCAAGTAAGTCTTCTATCTAAGTGAATACCAAGGTATGTAACATAATAGGACTGAGGTATATTAACATTATTAAGTGTGACATGTGGACAGCATCCCCTCCTCAGTGTAAACGTAACATGTTTGCTGTTTAACTCATTTACTGGTATTCTCCATTTGTGTAACCATGTCTCCACATATCTTAGCCATCTAGTATACTAGATATGGGTTTTCATGCGAACTAATAATTGCGATGTCATCAGCAAATGTAGAAATAGTCAATATATCGTTCTTAGGCAAATCAGAGGTTTAATCAAAAAGAGGGTAGGTCCAAGAACACCCCCTTTTTTCTTCTTCTTCTTGGTGACCCCTATTCATGCAAAGCATTGCGTTGGAACTAGGAAAATAGGTTATGAGAGGAAGGAATGTAGGAGTAGTGTGTGTGGACATTTTGAACTTTCCCACATTGGAAATGGCAGGAAACACTTCAGCGGGAAGTTTGTTCTACATACATACAGTACGGCTAAAGAACGAATTTTCACTGTAATGTGTTGTGCGGTCCACTGGCCAATCGACCATCAGAACATATTCCATTGTAGTACCGATAGAACAGTGAAACGCAGCCCACATTGCGACTGTGCTCCAGCGAATCAATAGAGTTCGACACCCAACTACGAAATCGCGGTCGAGCAGCTCCAAAATAGACTTTGAAGCACCGGCCCATACATGGGAGTTGTATTCCATTTTCGGCCGGATATAGGTGGTGTAAATAGTGAGGAGATCAGATGGATTGAAGTAATTCCTACACCTTTTCAAAAAAACCGAGACACTTGAATTGTTCTTTCGACATCAAGAGCGTCTAATTCCACAGTATTTACACCATCCATAAATACAGATGAAGCAACATTGTTTGTCGTTCGTTTTTGTGTCAACATGTCTTGCGGCACTCATGCTCTAATCTTATATTCTCTTGTCACGTAATAGTTGTACTTAACTGTAAATAAACGGTCGGATAGATAAGATTCTAATAGTTTATGGGTACATGGTGTCAGCAAACATTTCATTTTATATACCAGGCCTTTGTGCCATACTTTAACAAAGGCTAGAGCGACATCCAAAAATGTAGCTGAACAATATTTCTTTCATTCAAAGGATTTTCTTATCACTCCGGTAAGCTTATTGGTCTATAGGAGGATGATTCGGTCAAGTCTTTACCTGACTTTGGTATCATTATTATCTGAGAAGATTTTAAATTTATCGGAAAAACTCCTTGTTTTAAGATCGCATTAAATATTATAGGCAAAGCAAATATTGCCACACTCAGTAGGTTTTTAATTATAGTAGGTGTAACTGAATCATTTCCAGGCGATGTTTTCAATATTATATTATCTTTGCTTACTTCGATAATGTCTTCTGTGCTTAAAGCTAATATGTCATCATTAGATAATGTTCACACTGGTGGCTTTTGAAGTTCAAAAACAGTTATTGACGAGTTTGGTTGAAAGACTGTACTCAAGTGATATTTTATATTTTCTTCCGTGCTGCTAGCCCAGGTACCGTCAGCTTTCCTTAAAGGGCTTTGACCCTCTACCGGTGGCTTGATATTTTTCATTGCTTCCAAAGGGAACAATTTGTGTGTTTTTTGGTATTTGTCAAACTTTGAATGTAATATCTATTTCTGCGAATCTCTTCTAATTGATGGTCTTTTTTTGCAGACAGCCTCTGCGAACTGTAGTGAAATTGATCCTAAGCAGATTGGTCAGCATAAACCCAATATCCCTCCCTATTATGGTGGTGTAGGGTATAAATACAAAACAACCCGAACCTGCTTGCAAGACTTCTCGAACAATGCTAAACGCGATTAAGGCTTCGTTGGGTTGATTTATCAACCTTCTAAGATAGGGCCCATTTGTCAATCAATTCTTTCGTCGGAGAATATTTATTTTTGTTATAAGATTTTAATACTTATTGTTAGGCCTTAGAAAAATAGGCAGGTTCAATAAATAAGTTAATAAAAATAAAAAATCGCTGATTTAAAGGTTTTGGCATTCTTATTTGGTATGCAAGGTGGTTACACAAAACATCCATGCTATCATTTTGAATGGGATAATCGTACACCAAATACAAATTATGGTAATCTTGAGAGTCGTATCGAATAGGGATAGGAAACATTTTAAATGTCCCATTAGTTAAAACAGGGGATGTTATTCTGCCACCACTGCATTTAAAGTTAGGATAAAACGAAGGTTTTTGCTATCTTAAAGCGGTGTTCCCAAAATTAGGTGAAGTCAAAATAAAAGGTGGTATTTATGTATATACACACAGAATTATCAAGGTTAATTAAGTAGCATATTGACCACGTTGTCTTTTGTGTGGTTTTATGTATGTGTCCGCCTTAATGTATGTGTTGTTGCGGTTGAATAATTCCATAATATTTATCACTTTTTAACCAGCATATTTTACATTTACTAATTAATTTAAACAAATTTTTTAATTGAATACAAATAATAAATTATTAGCTTATTTAGCAAAATTCTAAAAACAAAAAAAGGTAGTCTTGCCAATAGTGTTTCTAATATAACGTAAACATCGGATAGTTAAAGAAACACATATGTATATTATTTTCGATAATTTTTATTATTTAGGGAATTTATATATTTTAAATTTAAAAATAACATCTGGCACAATTTTATAATTATGTAATCAATTTGTTCTTACTGACTTACAGATTACGAATAAAAATAAATTGAAAAAAAATATAGGGGATAGAATTTTCAACTTGGAAATCTGAGTATCTGTTGGCAATGTGGACATTTGGTTTACAGTAAATCTTCGATATAACCAAGTCAGTGATACCAGCAAAAACACGGTGCATTCATAATTACTTCTTATTAAACAAACAAATAAGTAAGCAATTTTATAGGTGAATGAAAAGTTTATATGCATAAGTCTAATTAAGTGTAGAAGCAGCGCTAGTAGGGTAGAAGGCGGATCTTTAACCATAGGGGTACATTTGCCAACACCGAATTACTTAAGAACCGAGTAATCTATTATGTTATATTATCATGTTATGTTTTCGTTTATGGAATATATTTCAGAAAGTTGGAAAGTTTAATTTTACATATGTTGTGAGGCAGCCGCGATTAATTGTTTTTGAAAAAGCTGTGAAATCAGTCACAATTTGTTTAAATTTTTTATGTTAAGTTATGTAAAACAAACGATTTATATGAAGTTTATTATGCATTGTTTTGTGAATTAAGGTATAAAACAGTAAAATACGTTTTTATTTATGGATTTTTTTGTTATATTTTACAAATGACTAATCGGCCCATCCCTTTGGCGAATTTACCCCATGGGTGGGGGGTTTCGCGGTTTTTGTTCCGTCTAGAAATGTAAGAAAAATATTTATATTTAGATGATATAGACAAGATTGAATAATATGAGATCGCCTCAAAAACAAGTGGCTATGGTCCCCCTTCTACCCTAATTGTACGTCTCAACCAAAATTATCATAGAATATCACCGCATGAATTTAACTTTTTTAAATATGTAAGAAAGTCACAAGAGAAGAAGTATATAATAAAATAGAATTAAATGGGAATTTTGGATATTGAAAATCTTAAATTGGTAACGACAACTAACAAAAATTAGCAATACTAATAGAAACGTAACATTTTTTGAGATTTTTTTTTGTTGTTTTCATTTGAATATTAATAAATACATTTTTTTTATAATTTTAATTTTACACTGAAGGAAAAAAAATATATATTTTGGTTAGTTTTAAGCAAATTGCCATAAGTTTCATCTCACTTGAAATATGTAAAGAAAATATAAATCAATCCTGTTTTCTATCGAACAAGAATATTGCTAATGACCCCGTGGTGGTTAGAAATACCTACATCTATAAGGGAGAAAGATGCAATAAAGAGGCCTTCCTAATGGCCTTATGTTGCAGACACAAGGACTCCAAGCTGCATTGCAAAACAGTTTAAATTTTCGCATCTGCTAGAATGCTGATAAAACCTAAAGAATGTGCATTAAGGGAATTTTACGACATACAATTTTATAAAAAACAATTTTTTTTTTTTTTAAATTTTGTTCCTTCATCTGATTTCATGTAACGTTTTATAATAAAGAGTAAAGAGTGCAAAATACATTTTATTATAGAGGGACAACATATAGAATAAATTGCAAAACAGTCAGGTTTGAATTTCAAATAAAGGTTTTTTAGACCTTATTTTGGAATACCATTTTTATGGTATAGAATTTTTTAAAAGAAGAATTAAAGTCCTTCTAGACTATATTTTTCGAGAAGCCAGAGTGGAATGAGTATTGCATATTTTAGAATGTCTTTTAGAGGGTCTTCAAAGTGGCCCAGCGTGGGTCTATTCCACGCTGGAATTTTGCAAAGTGAATTAATTTGTTATAGCATTTTTTTAATGATGAGACAATTGTGACACAGCACCCTGTGTTATAATAAAGGTCCTTAAATTGTACTTATTTATCTTCCATTATTTCATTCTCTTTAAATTTGTGTACTTAAATTTAACTAAAAGAAGCATTTACAAAATATATGAATAAAATGTATAGATATGAGTTTAATCGATCAATCATTATGATTAATCAATCATTATGATTAATCAAAATTTTTTCATAACCAAAATTATATCGAATTAATTAATTTGAATTTTGATTTTCAGATTTGAATATTTTTGTTCTGAAAAGAAAAAAAAATTACACAAAATTTAAATAATTTATTTGAATTTATTCTAATTTCAACTATTCAGAAATTTTATTAATCAGGATGTTTGATTAATCCTATCACTGCACTATGGCCAAACTTTCCAAAGTTTGCTGCAAAAACCCAATTTTTTAACACCACATTTTTAAAAAAAGAATTATAGCGTTCAATTGCCAAAATGTTGGAAAGATAAAATAGATACAAATAATTAAAGTTGACAACCATAATTAGAGAGTTAATCAGTCAGTTATATATAGAATAAACGAATAGAACAGAAGGAGAGACTAATATCAATTTAAAAAATTACTCTCTTTTCACACATAAGGGTGATACAATCATAGAGAAACATAGAGCGGAAACTAGAAAAAAACTCAAACAAAAAATTACTCAAAAATGTTACACATACGGGTGTTGTTTTTGTTTTCACATAGTTTTTTTTTACTAATACATTCTCAGCACTTAGGTTTTTGACAACCGAGTTAGGTCTTTGACAGGTGAGTTTCCGATCTATGTGTATTTATCTATGGATACAATAACAAAATACATACAATACATTCTCATAAATTAGGTTTCTGACAAGGGACTTCGGTTTTTGACTCTCAGTTACCTATCTAGTTGTCATCTATGCTGTTATCAATTGTGAAGCAATATGATTTTTATTAAATAAAACGTTGTTTTCTAAAATATACTTTCAACAAAATAAATCATTGAATATGGATTCTATTACCCGAGGTGTGTATTTCTAAGAGTTATAAAGATATTTTGTAGTGAGTCCCATTTCTGGATGAATGGGTACGTCAACAAAGAAAATTATAGAATTTGCGACGATTCCAAACCACATAAGATTTAATAGCGCTCAATAAATGGTGAAAAGGTCACTTTTTGGTGTGGATTTTGGGCTGGCGGCTTCATCGGTCCAAATTTCTTTGAAATTTGGTTTCAACAGGACGGCTTTACGTTCCACACAGCTCATGCCACATTCGACCACCGAGATAGTGCGATTCGAACGGTTAGACTTTTTCTGGTCGGGTTTTCTTAAGTCACTTGAATCACTCACGAATAAACTACAAATCAAGCTGGCTCTAAGCCAACATAAACCATGCCATCGGACAAACGCAGCCTGATTTATGCTTTAGAGTCATGGAAAATTGGACATTTCGAATGCGTACCACTCAGCGAAGTCGCGGCGAACATTTACACGATATTAAATACTTAATGATATCTCACATAGTCTATGTCTAATTTAAATTTAAAGATAGGAAGCGCTTAATGAAATACCCTTTATATCGTCTATTTTAAGATCCGAGATTCTTTACATAAAATCACTGAAAATTGAATGTACAAGGGTATGGGTCGGTCAGGAAGTTTTTAATTTTTTATGGTTCATATTTTTTTGTTTTTCCATTATTTATTCATCGAGGGACCATAGAACTTCAACAAGATATTTCCAACTTAATGACAATTATTTTTTCCTCATCCCATGATTTATTGATGTCATCTAGTTCTTTTCATACAGAACTTCGCCAGGTATTACTGGGTCTTCCTCTTTGTCTACTTCCATGTTGATTCCATCCCGTCGCCATCCTGGTTACATTATTTTCTGGCCTTTTTAAGGCCATGTATGTGTATGGGCTCTTCTCTGGCCAATCTCCAGAGGTTTTCGTTTGTTATTGTATTGGGCCAGTATATGCCTTGTAGCCGCTGTCTGATCGATTCACTAGCCGGCCATGTTTCAGTTCAGTATAAAAGGGTCGACTTGATACTTGCTTTGAAAATACGGATCTTTGTTGTTCTCGTGATTTGTGGTGCCCGACATATATTTATAGTCTGCCAAATGCACTTCCTGCTTTATTGAGCCTATTCGTGATATCCGCATTAATGCCACTGCTTGACGACACTTTGCTCCCTAAGTAGCATAAGCAATCAACGTATTCTCTAGGGTGATTGTCGACGGTGATATGAGCGTTGCTGTTGTTATATATTTATTTCTAAGCCAACTCTACTCTGTAAACCATCAGACATGCAAGACAAAACAAACGATCTTGGTTTTACCTTACATGTCTGATAGTTTATGTGAAAGAAAACAAATATCATTTGTATATTCTAAATCTTCCAGATGTCTTCGAAAACCCCACACAATACCCATTCTTTTCTTGCACAGTTCCTCCATAAAATAGTTCATTACCACTGCAAAGTGTAGTGACGATAGAGGACAGCCCTGACGGACGCCCATATTGGTCGTGAACGTATCACCTATTGTGTAGAACCTGTACATCCGCGTTGGTGCAAATGGTTTGATGACTTTTGTTATTTTGTTTGGCACTACTTTCTTATTTAGAGCTAACCATATAGCGTTTATATTTACTGCATCGAACGCTGTTTTAAAGTCAATGAAAATCAGGTACAGTGTTGACTTCCATTCGATCGACTGTTCAATAATACTTAATTTGAAGTGTATTTACCTGATCGACACAGCTACGATGTGTCAGCCTGTTCATCTCTAAGTCCAGCCTCTACAGTTTCCAACCTTTTAAGTATTATTGTCGCTAATACATTTGGTCAATTCACAAGGTCTCTTATCATGTTATATTGTCATAATGTCCTAATATTTCACAATGGTTTTTATTGCTTTTCAAGCAAAAAATTTCCTAAAATAATACTGCTTTCTATGCTATGTTTATTGTGTTATCGTAACGAACCAGCAGAGACCAACGCCGAATGCCTAAGAGTCAGTTAAGCCGAACCGCCGATTCGTGATATATTAGGACATAATGACAATATGACTGATAAGAGACCTTGTGAATTGACCAATTGTATATTGTATTGAGCAAGGTAATACCCCTCCAATTGTCACAATTTCTGAAGTCATATTTTATAGGTAGTTATACTACATTACCTCTAGTCCACGAACAATTTATAGTTTCTGTTCTCCAGGCTTGTGCAATATGCTGTTGTCTGATATTAGCTGCAATTTAATTTTCTATTAAGAAGAGTTCTGTTGGAATTCCGTCTGCACCGCAAACTTTGTTGCGCTTATGTTTGCCTATTGTGGTTACTGTTTCCGTAATACTTAGTAAGCGTGTCATATGCTTATGAAATTTTCCATCCACCTTTTGGTTTGTTCCTCAGTGGCTGTAACTAGAATTCCGTTGCGATCACGTACTGGTAGGTTTTTTTTTTGGTTTTTTGTTTGTGAGCAGATTGTTTGAACCTGCAGCCTTTTCGGCTTCATCTGCCAAAGATTCTACGAGCGTTTGTTGTTTCTAGTCGCTATTATGACCATTGTTATTTTGAAATTGTTTCGATGTTAGATTAGTTGCCACATTCTGTCCGTAATCCTTGTTTTTATGTTGGCCCTATGATTTGGACGTAATTGCTCTGCTGCTATTTGATTCATAATAAAGCACGTTTTCCAACGATTGCTCTTCGTTATTGATTATTTTTGCAGTGTATATTACTTTTATTTGTTCACTAACTTCTTGGTCCTTTAGCTTATGCTTCATATTATTCACAAATTAAATTAAAATACAAGATTATTTATATTTTTTTTGAGTGTAATAATGAAATAAAATAGCGTACACGTGTGTATAATGATGTTGCCTCAATTTTCAACAATTATGTTTAACAAATATGTTTGTACTTATTTACATTAAAAATGCTATGTACTAAACATTGTTAGATATTCACCTACATAACTATGAATATTTAAATATATTGTATATTTATTCATTTGTTTATTTACTTAATTCTTTATAGTATATTTATATTATTTACATACATTACAGACTTACATGTATCCTGTTTTTATTTATGGTTGGTTGGTTTGGTAATACAATTACAAATAAACTAGACTTATTCTATATATAGAGAATTATACACTCACAATTATACAAAAACAAACAAAAAGTATAATGTTTAAACATTTGTGTTAGAAATGTTGAGGGAAATTAAAACATTAGATGAGCTTAATAAAATGCCTTATTAAGCAAATAGTGGCAGACGTCTGTACCATTTCCAGGCTTTTATGATTTGTAATTAATTGATATCAGCTTTAAGAAACTTTTCAGAATACGTTCTTAATCAAAATATTATAAAATTACAATAGGTTACTTTAGATTTTCGCTGTTACCTTAGAAAAAGGCCTTGCTATTTCTTACACTGGAAATTTCACACCTCTTAGTACATGGGTATTAATTCTCATAAAAAGACGCTCTGTATTTGTATTTCAACTGAATTTATTTTTAACCTCTTAACAGAACAAAATTTTTGTGTAAATGCTCAAACAGAGATTATGGCTTTTCCTTGGAAAATTTATGTGTTTAAAACTTAGCAACAAAAACACAATTGCTGGGTAATTAAACAAATATTGTTTGAGATTTTTTTTTTTTTTTGTTTGTATTTTTACACAAAAACAACAAAACAAACAAACCAATACTGAGCTATAAAATCTAGAACAATAACAACAGACTATGAACAGTGGCAAAATTGTTGTGAAATAATTTACTTTATAAATATTGTACATTTTTCGATATGACAAAATAATAAGAAACGATACCTCCTTCCTTCGTTCCTTCCTGTCTTGAAAATAACTCTATGCTACATCAAAAATATTCAGAAATTCTATTATATTGGAGTCCATAGAGTTCGGAAATACTTCTTGATCAAATGTAGTTCATTAACGATATTCTTAAAGTAAAAACTTCAAAAATTCATAATGAAATGGATTTTAAAATAGTTTCATTTATTTAAAAGATACATGGTTTACATTTCAAATTGAAGAGACCTTTTGAATATGCTATTATTTCAGAAATAGTAAGAACCGAAAGACTGTTTCAGCGATTTGACATTTTAAATACAGTACAAGCTTGGTATTCGCGGCTAACTGAAAACCAGACCTGTCGCGAAAACTGAATTTTTGCAATAACAGAACATTTTATTAAAAAATAATATGTAATTTTTAAAATTATAATTGCTTTAATTAATAAATTTACATTTTAAAAATTTTTAAAGAAATTGGTGATTTCTAGTAGCTTGGCAAATTATTTTTTAAAATTTCCAAAGCATATGTTTTTCGATGTTATACAACCGTCCACTTTAAATTTGTTTTCTTCATGACCACTATCGTATTAATCCTACGATTGCGTATCTGATAAATCCATTTCTTCCTCATTACTTTCCACAGGAAATTCTTCATAAATCCAGTTCTTTAAGTCAGCATTCGTGAAAAGATGTTCCGTACCAATTTGAGCTACAAATGTACCAATAGCAGAAAGATCTTCGCTTTCTTCCTGAATTATATTTTGTTAAATATTTAAGGGCATGTTTCAGTTTATATGCGCCACTCGCATTTGAACAGGGCAAAAAAGTTATTCGTTCCTTACATATTTTTCTTCCGGGAGCCGTTTTCTCATTACATGTGACAAGAGTGCGGTTTGGAAGCATCCTATAATATAAATCGGATTAGTTGGCATTTTAGATTTGGTGAAGAGTCAACCATGCACATCCCTAAACTCTTAAATGGATCAATAAGATGAGGTTTCGAAGACAATTTCTCGCTCGTAACTTTTAAAAATCTAATTCCATGACGACGATTTAATCTGTTCAACCATCCTTCACTGGCATTGAAACCTGAATTTGTTTGATAAATTTTGATCGTAAAATCACTTTCTGGCAAAACAATGAAATACAAATCGATTGACACAGTAATGAACGAAGAACAAGTCGTCAATTGTCCTACTGAATTTTTGAATAAATTGGCACCAGCCGGAATGCCACCAGATGTATTAACATTGATGGTTGGTTCAATAATGCTTCTTGAGGAAACAATCATCCGTGGCAGCTTCGAAGGCGTACTGATTACACGCATACCGATAATTTCCATTGACTTTCATCATTTGAATTCAAGCGGCTCTATTTCCCGTTTCGTCTTGCTTTGATATAACCACTAACAAAGCACAAGGCCAATCGTTGACTATTGCTGGCTTACATTTGAAAAATTCTTATTTATTACACGGAAAATTGTATGTGGCTTTCTCCCGAGTTGGTACACCAAATAATTTATATATTTTTACTCCAAATAAAAAAATTAAAGAGATTGTATATCCCTTGGTCTTAAGATAAATTCGTAGATATAATATCCCATTTGCCTGAAATACATTAGCTTCTTTTTCTAAGATCTTTTAGATATCTCCTACAAAATTGTCATATGACCACCTCATTCGCCGTCATCTAGCTTTGGGGAGAACATCTAGGTCGGGGAAGTACGTGCTTTAGTTTTGTCCGACACTGCAACGCGAAACCGGTTCAAGTTTAATATAAAATATGTTTAAATTTCAGTATGTTTTAAACTATAGTAGCTAAATTAGTACTGCAAACAGTACATAGCTAAAGTAAGCTTTATTGTTGACAGACAATTTAAAACTCGCAAAATCTGATTTCAGATGTTGACGTTAAAAGTTTTAAGATAATTTTTATTTGATACTAGCTTGACCCGGTGCGCTTCGCTACCCCTATCGTAATCTATGTTTGAAATTTCAATAAAATCGTTTCGGCCGTTTAGTATTTATTGTTTAAGAACTAAAGGTACCAATTTTACCGGTTTTCCCCCTGTTTACCCCTTCCTGGTCCAAGTATTGAAAAAAGTTATAGCCTATTGACGATTCCAAGTAAGGATCTATCTACGTTCCAAATTTCAACAAAATTGATTCAGCCGTTTAGGCGTGATGCTCAAAAAAACAAACAAACAAATAAACAAACAAACTAACATCATTTATATATCATTTATATAGATGATCTACTTTGACTCTTAAAATCGGGACGGTTTAAAGCGACCATAACTTTTAAATGAAACAATATATGTTAACATTTTATACACGAAATTGAAGATAATTTATTAAGCTTTAAAAACTAAATCTTTTAGTTTATGTGTCTTTATTTTCTGGTTCCATTTTTATGCCTCCTATCAACCGCTGCGCAACTTTTCTTCCCACTTTTACAGTTATTCCATCATATTTACTCAATTTTGTTCCCATCAAAATCTGGTTATTTATTGTACCTGCACTATTTTTCAAGTTACGTTTAACAGTAACCCAACATATCTCGTTTTGACGAAGATTTTTGCATTTTTGTTGGATTGATGTTTTTGGTATAACATCAATTTATTCTCATTATACCACTTCATTGTAATATTTGTATCAGATGTCTTATAAATGACAGCAATCGCTTTTCCAAACTCTGTTTTATATATAACTAGCTTGACCCGGTGCGCTTCGCTACCCCTGTCGATGTAAAAATCGGTTCAGCCGTTTAGTAATTATTGTTTAAAAACTAAATGTGCCAATTTTACCAGTTTTTCCCCCTTTTTATCCCTTTCTGGTCCAAGTATTGAAAAAATTTATAGCCTATTGACGCTTCCAAGTAAGGATCTATCTACGTTCCAAATTTCAATAAAATCGGTTCAGCCGTTTAGGCGTGATGCTCAAACAAACAAACAAGCAAACAAACAAATAAATAAACAAACAAACAAACAAACAAACAAACAAACAAACAAACAAACAAACAAACAAACAAACAAACAAACAAACAAACAAACAAACAAACAAACAAACAAACTTACAAAGACATTTGTTTCTTCAAACCGCAGCTGCGGATTTCCTGATTAAAAATTAATATTTTTTTCCAATTTTGCGTTACAATCTCGAGCTAAGTTTTTGACCTGGTATCTGCCGAAAATCAGATTTTGGCTATCTTTGAACACGACAAAGTCGGATTTTCTAGATATTTGTGCACAATTTTTTTTTTTTTTAAACTAAAACTAATGACTTGCAATTCATTGTAAAATAACGGTTGTTAAAAACATATGTCAATCTTTTTCCATTTTGATAATAGAGGGCATTGTTATGATGTCTACAGTTCGTACGGGTTTTAAGTGGCCACTTCTTTATGTATCTCATTTATATTTAAAACAGGGTAAAACAAGACCAATTTTTGTAGAGCATCATAGCATTGTGTGCTTTGACCAAATTTTCAGCGAATTGTCTTACAACCGATAAAAACTCCTCTAAGTTACAAAAAAGTAAAAAAAATGTGGCGAATTTGATCATTACAACCTAAATTTGTAATTGTATTTTGATTCTACAGTCAAATGTGAAGCCATAAGTGATATTTAAGCAATCGGCCTGAACGACACTATTAACATATATCCTATTCCGCCATATTTTCGTAACTTTTCATACTTTTTGAAAACTTTTCTTTTTGACACTTTTATTTTATCAAGTTACTTATACTTACTATTGAATTATATACTTTTAACATAACTCATACGTCACATATGCTAGCCTTCTTTAATGTACATTCTTATCATATGTGACGTATACTTAATTTTTATTTTATGGAAATTTAAATATTAATCATACGCATAGTGACAAATATGAAATGCTGAAATCTGAAAACTCTTCCCCACAAAAAACCTTTAATTTGGAAATGATCTACATATATTTGGATTACTAAGTTTTTAATGATAAATATTTCAATGAACAATTTATATAAGGCTGTAGAAAGTTGGAACTGCAATGGGTCAAAATCGGGAAAAATATTTTTTAACTCTAATTTTTTCTCACAAATACATTTTTTTGTCATACATTTTTTTCACTAATAATTTAAAAAAAAAAAAATTTTATATTAAAAAAAAAAATTTTAAAAATTGGAAAAAACTTCCTATTTTTTCAAAAAAAAAAATTTTAAAAATATAATTTTTTTTTAATTTTATTTTAAGGTACAATTTGGTTAAGGGTTATTTATAAGATTCGGCATAGCCGAATATAGCTCTCTTACTTGTTTCCATTCATCTTTCTTTAAGGTGCAACGTTTGCAGGGGCACTTTCTGTTGTACGTACAAACTTTTTTAATGAATTTCCTTGCATTATAATGCGGTAAACCGAAGACTTATCCAACTTGAACTTCACGCAAATTGAATTTATGGAATCTCCTCTTTTAATTTTTTTGTAAAATCTCAAATTTTTGTGAAATCGTTGGCATTAAAATATGTTGAATTTTTCCAATATTAAAAGATGTATTTAGACAATAAATGACACGAATACAATGACAAAACTGAATATCAAAATCATCCACAAAGGTTATGTTACCAAAAGACGGGGATTTCCCCTTTAACCGGGCCAATACCGAGCTTGCACTGTATTTGTTTGTCCATGTGCAATATTAAATTATTACTGTTTATACAGGCTACTAGACTCGTATCCATATAATAAAACACATGATTATATCATGTGGGCCTTATATGGGAGCTTTGACTAATTATGAACCTCCCCCCACTATAGTGGTGTAGGGTATAAAAACTTGAGTCTATTATCAATCAATCGTAACAGTTTTTAGTGTTAAGTGTTTGCTCAAGTGGGAGCTATGAATAATTTGGATATTCATATATATCCTTTTTTATACCCTTTACAATTGTTCAGGATTACAGCAGACATAAAACTTTTGTTTAATATAAATCACTCAATTTATATATGGAAGAATACACGCATTCAGGAGAAATATTTTAGTACATTTTTGAAGGTGCTTTTAAGTTGTTTTATTTTTTTTTTGGAAATATACTTTCCTAGTTACAATTTGTACCACTGTACTTCCGTATCTTAAGCTTTTTGCATATATTTAAAAGCATTATAATGGAAAATGAAAACAAATGTCTGTTTTACAAAAGTGATTATGTACAAACTAAGTATGTTAAAATTGTAGAAAAACAGAATATAATAAATGTTGTTTACTTTCAACATAAACACAGACAATACAACTACAAAAACATAAACACTAGGATGGCCCTTAAAAAGATGGTCTAAAATTTGTCGCGCCAATCTAAAAAAAGGAAAAATCGGATAATGTTTAGAAGTTGCATTTTAAAGATTCGAGTTTTAACACAAATATTGATATAAACAGTGCAAGTTTAAATATGCACAAACAATAACAAAAATATGCAAGCAAAAAAAGCGGGAAAATATTCCTACACTCAGGGAAATCCTGAAACTTAAAATTAAAAACGCGTCATATTAATTCAATAATGTTCATTATAATAGATTATCATAGAAAAATTATATTGAAATGCGATAAATCAATAATTTTCAACTATAAATTAATATTTTTCCATATTGAAATAACAAATTTCAACACAATATGGTATGTAAATATGTAGCAAAAAGCGATGATATACATAAACAAAAATGATTGTTTAAATTAATTTAATTTTAATAAAAATTTTTTCCACAGAAATATATTTCTTTCCTCTACAAAAATAATGTTTTCCTTTTAAGATAGACAAACCAACGGACATAGCTATAACGACTTTATGTTTCGTAAGGATCTAAAATTTATATATGTGGTGGGATCTACAACCTGGTTGTGGGTAAAAAAAGTCAGAAGCTATTTTTTTTTTTTTTCAGAAATTATAGTTGAAATATGCACATTTATACATAAAAAGGTTTTTTTTTCCAAAAACTTGTAAAAAATACAAAAGCCTACTTTTTAACCCATTATCGGCTACTACTAGAATCCGAGGGAGTTTATTAAACTCCTTTCAAAGGCAGGCTTTAAAAGCTCCAATTAAGAAAAAAAAAGTTAAAAACTTTTGCCCCAGGCGGTTCCCTAGAATGGCTATAATTTAAAAAATATAAATATTTGCAATGAAAAAGAGAAAATATTTTGTTTCAAGGAAAATATTAAACCAATGCGGTTTTATTTAAAATAAATATTACATAATAAAACGTATTCATACACAAAGAAAACAGATTCGTGATAGCACCCAAATTTGTTGCCAATCGAATTATTCTACCTTAGTGACCGAATTTTTCAATTGTGGCTACAAAATTTTAGAAGGGGTAACAAAAATTTGGTTGCTTCAATCGAAATTATCCTTTATCAAATCACTTTCTCTTGATAGAACTGAAAAATTCGATGTGTGCAACCAAATCATTCGATTGGCAACAAATTCGGTTGCTACTACGAATGTGTTTTCTCTGTGTAAAATAATGGTTTGTTGTTTTGAAGTTTTTTTAACACGTTGTAGATATATTGGCCACTACCACCTTTTCCCTTTTATACATACATATGAGGTAGTTACCCATGCATTGGTTATATTAATTTATACTTTCGGCTGGAAAAATGGTATTTTCAGCTTTCGACAATATCTTTGACTAGCGGTTCTACTGTGAAGTTATTTGCTATAACACTGACAACAGCGTATTTCTTGTAGACTGTCAACTACATGATCAAATTCTCCTCGCTAACCTATCTTTAAATTTTGCAACGGAACATTTTCCGTTCTGTTTTCATGCATAAAATTTTCGCTCTTCAAAAGGCACATTAGATGATAAGAAGAACGAAAAATTGTCAAAGAAAACTGTTTTAAATTCAGAATCAGGTGCGTCAGCAAGCAAATCTAAAACTTTTTGGGCACCAGGACATATGTTCTTACCATATGCAGTAGCCATTTTCTGAACAAAATCACCACGACTTAAAGCCGAATCGAATTGGCTTTCCCTTTATAAACATCTTACATGAGTGCCAATCAAAAAATGGTATCATCATTTATCTGCAGAAAGAACATGACTGAAAACTCCAAACTGAATATACTTTTTATTAAGAGCAGCAACAAACGTGTGAACTTTAGCAATATGATCTGTTATATCCAAATTTGTGTTACCGGCAAGATGTAAATACCTTTTTATGGTTTTAAATCGATTGCGGTTTTATAATTTTTTTCGACATTGATAGTCCCATTTCGGGTTGAGCAAACCAAAAATGATAGATATGTGGTAAAGTAAAGGCAAATATAAAATTTCAGTAAACCGACGCAATGTTTTTGATGTAAGGTTAGCAGTAGCATTATTTCAACAATTTCCGCAATAATGGAATTATCAACATATAGTGCAAAAATATCAAAATGAGAGGTTCCACAAAATAAAATGATATGCATTTATCACAATAAAATTAGCCAAAGGTAAAAATAAAACATATGTTAAGATTTTGAAACATTTTAATTAAGTAATAAGAAATGAAAATAAATCAATAAATATGCGTATAGCGTCTGCACGGTTTTCGCCCATTGGTCGAATTTTCGACCACCAAGAATTACGGCCTTTCAAAAATAAGAATTTTATCTTTTTGAATTTGATTTATTTTTTTTTCTTATAATTTGGTATTTTGTCTTCACGGAAAAGTAATACAAATATACCTATTACGTTTTTATTTATTTCTAATTTTCATAACATTTTAGATTCCTGCACTTTTATTCCTTCAAACTAAATTCTAGTTTTACTTAAAGAAAAAAATAAATAAATATATATATTAAAACTTGGTACACAAGTTCTTTATGACCATAAAAAATTGTATGTTGCTCAAACGTTTTAAATTTGCTTTATTTTAACAAGGTTAAAATTCAAAATTTTATATAAGATGTTGTAATATCCGGTCAATTTTAACTGTATATAAATTTGTAACAGCTTATTGTTACAATATTGGTCTTATAGCAATGCTTAATTAAGATTATCATGTTTTTTCTTATTGGTTGATATTTTAGATATAATTGGAATGATATTGAAATGTAAGAAATTATATATATTTGCATTATATTAGAACAAAAGAGTGTAATATTGGCTACATGACTTAAATATGAGGGATTTACAAAAGATGGAGTATCTGTTGAACGTGGTTTTTGTCTTTAGTAACTTATATGCCATTATGAAAGGAACATGTCATTTATTCTCACTTACCTATTGAATATTATAGTTCAAACAACATTTTTGCTTCGAAAATGTAACAAAGGACAGAGATCGAAAAATTCTTAACATACATATATGTTAATTAAAATGATACCAATAAACTTACAATTTTGATTTTTTTTTTATTTGATTGAAATTATTGTTATAATTTACAAAAAAAAAAATATTTTTATAGTTCTAATCACTGGTGATGCAATTTTAAACCTTTTCCGGAAACCCTTCAGTTAAGGTTTTTATAGCGCTTTCTGTCACTTTGTTCGAATACGTTATCCATCTCCGTTTAAAATCTGCCACACTCCTACCTTTTTTGTGCTGTTTAATTCTCTTTTAACAAGACTCCAATATCCCTTCACTGGACTCAGTTCCATGCAGTTTGGAGGATTTGCCTATCTGGGTACAAATACCACATTCGTGTACACTCAAGACCTTTCTTACCATAGTGACAGATGCCAACTCAGACACAAAAATAAGTGGACACATTTTGAAGTCTTATAAATGGAAACATCCTTTTTTGTCAACATTCCTTGATGTAAATTTCGGTATTTATAGAGCCCTTTGTAACGAATGTTTGGCTTTTTATCCGCAATTTCGTATTGCTTGCCATACCAAGAACTTTTTGGAAAATTTTGTCTGCTTTTGGGTCCTAAACTTTTCTTCAACATTCCCTCGAGCATCAGCAATATACAAAAATTGACTCAGAAGCTGCGAAAAGTTTTCCATACATACATTTCGTCATCCATTATGCAGCAGGTATATTTTTTGTATAAAATTTGACTTCAATTTCCGTGCTCTGACTTTGGCCTTAAAATTTCCTGTCAGGAACTTTTTGAGCCTTGTATACTTTTAAACCTTCATTGGCTTTAATTTTTCGTACCAAATAGTACGAGTACTGAATTAACCAGGCTGCTTTCCTACCGGAGGTGTTGGGAGCTCTTTTTGAAATGCTTTCTATTTTTTTGGCTTTAGAAACATCATGGGACCATTACTTCTACCTGAACCAGGTTTTCTATCAACGGACAAGTTCTCCCGGTACTGTTGAATAATATTGGAAACACTTTGACGGCAGACCTTTGATTGTGTGGCCAAATTTTTGTAGGACCAAGTCGGGTTTTGTTAAAAATATTTAATAATTTTAGTACGCACTTTTTTTCTGGTCACTCATTTTAATCAAATTAACAACAACTAAACATAATTGACATTAAACATAATATCTGACATGCTTTACAAAGGTAACTTGATCAAAAAAAATAAAAAATTTAATAATACTTGGGTTAAAAGTTTTAATGAAAAACGTATGTTAAGGATTTTTTGATCTCAGTCCTTATTTCCTCGTAAGTTATGCCTTCTGATTTACTAAGCACTTTTTCACAATCATTCACAAATCATTCATTAAATGTATGAAATCTTTGTCTTTTATTAAAAGCCTTATTTGTGTGTCATCAACAACCTGGAAATTTCCTCGTAATTTATGCCTTCTGATTTACTAAGCACTTTTTCACAATCATTCACAAATCATTCATTGAATGTAAGTAATCATTGTTATTCATTAAAAGCCTTATTTGAGGGCCATCAACAACTTGGAAAATTTCTTGAGAGAAAGGTTTTATCTAATATAGGGTGTCCAGAAAAATTTCTACTATCTCTGTGTTCGACAAATCTGATAAATCGTGATTCATAGGAGATGGTACGTCTTCTGAGTACAGATCAATATATATTATTTTAATTTGATTCATACCATGCAATTTAACAACACATCATAAGTACACTAAACTTCAAATGGTACGTTTACCGCCTTTCCACTGTCTTAAATGTTAAGGAAATTTCAACTCATTCAGCTCATTCATATCATACTTGGATTTTTGGCGATTTTTTTAAAAAAAGTGTGAGACCCTAGGTGGCTTGTAATTAAGTTTTATTTACAACTTTTGTATCATTGGTAAAAAGTTTAGGTGTCTTTTATAAAGGCCTTTTTTTCTCGAAATAAGAGTAAAATTAACCCCTAAATAGAGGAGATAAAGGGTTAAGATTTTCCACAAAAATGACTCCCATAAAATTCGACAATATAACTCTGACAATAAGAATTCTCTCAAACATTAACTTACAACATTTGTTTCAGTTAGTATAATGCTCCCTTCTATCAAAAAATTAAAACTTTGGCCCACTGTAAATAAAACCTCAGACCAGCTGCACTATAAGTTTATTCTACAAAAATGATCTACTCACCATGACCTTTCAGGGTGATTATGTTTCAATTAAAAACATTCAATTTGTTGGACAGTGTAATTATAATAGTTCATCTTAATGAAAAGATTTTAATATTAACTCCAGAGTTAAAATAATCTACACTATGGGGTAGAAATTGCTCGAATCTGGTGCGTAATAAACAGATATAACCAAATTTGAAATCTGATAAATACAAATGAGAAAAAATTGTATTTTCTGCAGAGTGAAGTACTTCATCATTGCTAACGTAACTTCAAAAATTAATTTTGTTGATAGAAATATTTTGTTACGTTCCTTTGAAAAAAACTAACAAGAACTCCACTAAATATTGCATTTGTATTAACCAAAGATGTTTAAATCTTACTGTACATTATAATCCAAAGATAATCCAAAATCCAAAAAATGCAAAACAAGGACCACCCTAATAAACGCACAGATACATATATATTAAGTAATACTCTCAAACATAACAAGTTTACATACATATGCACAATTAAATGTACAAGTACATGAGACAAAATTATTTATATGTATATGTGTATGTATATGTATGTTTGTATGTTTGCACATAAGCATCAAAGATCATAAATTTTATCCAAAAACCACAGTAACAACAAAAACTTAAAGTGAAAACAACATGAACATGAAGAAGAACGTCATAAAATAAATGTCATAATCTACAATAAACTCAGACACTGAGTGAACGAAAATATTTTACTAAAAATCTTGTTTTAAAGGACCATAAAATCGTAAATATTTTACAGAAAATCTGACGCTGACACACAATCTCAGACACCCTTAATGTGAAGATTATTTAATGTTTAAAATCAATTTTGATTGTTGTTTTATATGTGCTTAAACTGCAATGAATTTGGTTAGTGCACACAAAAGATAAATATGTACATTGTACAAGTCCTTAATCCAACATGTAATATAATTGTAAATTATGATTTTTCAAGGGAATTGAGTCTATGTGTGTGTCTAGCAGAAGTACGAGTAATTGCAACATTGTTTGCACCTATTAAATAATGTGGTAATTTGTAAGATTTTAATCTAAAAGTTAATATTTTCGTAATAATAAAGATTTAATTATTTATTTTGTATACAAAATAAACACATGTATTGATAAAATTTGTGTAGCTTGGTGCGTATGATCAATTTGTCAGCTCTAAATAATAATTTAAAAATATTCATACGCCATAGGGCTACATGTTAACAAAGGCTTTAAAATTGATTAAAAATGTATTATTGAAGATAATGGAAATTAATAAAACTAATTAATATTTGTGAACTTAAGAATATTTAAACAGATTATAAGGAAACAATTGCCTAATCATGCAACAAACAGAAGTATAAGGGACGAACAAAAATGTCTTCTGAATTCGATTATATTTCAAAGAAGTACAAAATTTAAAGTTCTCCAGCATTTTGAAATTAGATTTAGTTTGGTTTTTATATATTGGGTGTATGACATAAAAATGAGGGATTTCTTATACAGTTTTAGCTTCTATTTTGAAACATTTGTACAATATAAATTTATTCAAAGTATTGGCCATTCACCTATGATCTTTTCCCATCATTATGGCAACATATGGATTCCGAGCCAAAAGAACTGTTCATCTTTTGAAGCCAAGAACGAATCAAGGCTAGAACTAAATAGCTCATGTAGTTCAATCGCTCTTATTTGAAATTAATTTTTTTTGATTATTTTTGAACAATCAAACACAATGTGAATAAAACGAAAAAGTGGAATTCCCTCGATCGATTTGTAAAGCCAAAATTTGTTGATATTGTGCTATCGATTTTTTGATAGCTTTTAGCATGAAGAGTCTTAGACATTATAAAAAACAAAGTGATTCTGTTATTGGCTTTGGAAACCGAAAAACTTTAAAAACTGCTGAAGAACCAAAAGTAGATTTTGCAGTTTATGAATGGTTCCGGAAGGAACGAATTAAAGGAACTTCAATTTCAGGATTAACAGTGAAGGAAAGTCTTACATATTCCACTAAAAATTTAAGAAAAAAACGACATTGTATTCACAAACTTAATTCAGCAGGAGAAAAATAATCAGTTGATTAGCTGCCACAATTTTTTTTAGAAAAATTAAATGAATTGAAATCAATGAAAAAATTCATCAATGAGATAATGGAGAATGGAAAGTATTTACTTGAGAGAAGTTTGGCTTGGCATAATGAAAATTTCATAGAATGACACAAGGTCTCAAAGGAGAGACTAACTTCATTAGTATGCGTTAAAGCTGCTAGTACACACAAGTGCAAAGCTTTAGTTATTGGAAAGAGCTTTAAAAAATGTCCATGAGAATGGTTTAACAATAACTTAGTATCAGAAGTGAGATAGAATTTTAAGAAAATCGTTCTAAAAGATTATAGTAAAATCATTCTGCCATTGGACTTCAATGCTGAAAACGCTATTGTGAAATTTTTTCCACCAAATTGGACGACTTTGATCCAAGCGATGGATCAGTGAGAAATATGGTCATTATTAAAAAACTACTAAAAATTGGTACTCAATTAACCGGGATAACTGATTATCCAGAATGCTCCCGGTCCTTACTATTACAGATAATTGAGGTCTCACTGTAATTGATTTTAACTAGTTATTAAGTTCAATCAAGTGATTCGTTCAATGGAACTAGTTCGTTAATGAACTACATAAGCCTATATTTCTGACTGCTGCCAATGCTCGCTTCAAATGAATCAGTTTCATTTGAAACAGGTTCCGTGTGATGGTCTTGCAAGATTTTAGCAGCTCATGATAGATAGGACACTTTTGCTCCCACCAAATACAGAGAATTACCTTAGCGCCATGTATATTTTGCTTTGGTGTCGATTTGGCTGGTTGGTCAGGCTTCACATATGATCTTTTGTGCTTTGGGTTATTGAAATGGATCCATTTTTTATTAGTAGTAATACTTTTGTGCCAAAATGATTTTTCTTTATAGTGTTAAAATTTCGATAGTTGTACTCACATGGGTACGTGGACACAGGGACAATGAAGGCAATTGTATTGCCGATCACTTGGCAGGATTAGGAGCGCCTCTATCGGAAGCTGATATAGACTCCCTCTGCGGAACCCTGCTGTCAACTTGCAAGAAACGTATACACGAGGTGGGGCAATGAATCCACCTGTACTATTACGAGGATGATATGGCCTATGCTGGACTGCACACGCACATCATATCTACTTCGACTACAACGAATAAGACTAAGCAATATGGTGGCGATGATCACCGGACATTGCACTTTCGGTCCCCATGCTGCAAGACTTGGGTTACCTTATAACGACTTCTGTAGAAGCTGTCAGAATGAGGAAGAGGAAGAAACTATTCTACACTTCTTTGGTAACTGGCTATCAGTGAAGAAATAAAGGTGCATAGACGCCTTTATTAGGGAAAGCAGGTGGTTGATAAGAGCGGACTTGCAAATTGCACCTCATGACGACCCGACAACTGTCCCATGATGGTCTGCGTCATTGACTCTCAACACCTTCTCCTCTTACTCCTCCGATTGCTCTTTTCTCCTCTTGCTTAATAATCTATAGAATTCCAATCATCTACTTCTATTTCTTTCCCCTTTCCTTCATCTCATTTCAGGTACCACAAAGGGAACGTTTATTGGACCCAAGTGAGTTGTACAAATGAAAATTTTGGACGGCTGCCTGATAACCTAACCTAACCTATAGCGTTCAAACATAATTTTATACATGTAAAATCTTCTTTCTAGGTCTCTCGGCTTCAATTCCTATGGTATATAATTTCCCTTCTTTTGGATGGATCCTGGTGCTTGCAATCATTTTGAAATTACTGATTGAGTAGCTCCCAATGATTCTGCAAGCTGTTGTTGAGTTCGTCAACAATCTTTATGGAGTAATACCTACACTTCTGGTTCTTCAAACTTGTGTTGCTGGTCTAAGCTATTTTTGCCTTCCGTGTCAAAATCACCACTTCTGAACCGCACAAACCATCTCTCGCACGTTGAAACTGATGAAACACATTCTCAACAGAAAACAGGTAAGGAAGTATGGTCGGTCAGGTCATACACTGCTAAATGAGCACTGAGTAAATGAGCAAAAACATTTTTTTTAATTTCAATAATTTATTTTCGTGAAAAATTTTCGATAGCGGGCCTTATATGCTACTCACCAGAAGACGAGTTCTAGGACTACCGCGATACTGATTACAGGCACTTTAAGGTCTACTCCCTCTAAGGCACTTTTTACTATTTTAAACAGGTTATCAGTTGATTTAATGGTGATAGAAATGGCTCTCAACTCTGCTGTGAGACACCTACTATGAACACCTACATAGTAATGTCGACTGCAACGCAAAACCTTTTTTCTATAGGCATTTCCATAATCCCGAATAGGGATTTATGGCAGCGCGGACCCTTCCCCCCCTAACGATGTCATAAGGGTATATACTGATGGCTCGAAATGGGGCAGTAGGGTCGGTGGAGGTTACTTTATTGAGAACTTTGGGATCAAATCCTACTTAGGCTACCTAACTTTTGTACGGCTCTGCAGACAGAAGTTACGGCCATTAAACTCGCATCCAACTGGCTGAGGTTTTATCAAATATGTGGTGATATATGCATATTTTCTGAGCGCATGGCCATTAACGGAATAGCGGGTTAACTGAGGAATGCCGGGTATCCCTTAATGAGATAGCATTCTAGGATAACGCTTATGATTTTTATGATGGGTACCTGGTCACGATGGAAATCAGAATAATTGTATAGCAGATGAACTGGCCAAAAAGAGTGCGATGATGGATGATGAGGAGATTGATCCCTGTTCTGGTATTTCCCTTGTTAAATGGAAGATGGCTGTACAGCAGATACTATATGAGACTGCACAAACAGGTGGACTAATGAGCCTTCTTGTGCTACAGCGAGGTCGACTTAGCCCGTATATGATGCCAGCAGGTCTAATATACTTATAGATTACTGTCGTGAGCAAATAAGGCCAATAGTCTCCTTTATTACAGGACACTGTTTAATCGGGACACATGCTAGAAGAATGGGCCTACGGTGCAATGATTACTGTAGAAGCTGCCATAATAAAGAAGAGGAAGAGACTGTGTATCACCTTTTCTGATAATGTCCGGCTCTGACAAACCTGAGGGTATGTATCCTCGGATCTCCATTCCTATAATGTTTGGACGAGCTATCAAGGATGAATCTGAGACGAATCTATTCCTTCATCCGGGAATCTGGTTGATTTAATTTGGAGTCAGTACTGCAAATACCCTGATGACTACCCCTTGGGTATCACAATGGGATCAGATTTGAATGGACCCAAGTGAGCTGCTCCTCAAGCAGTGAGTGAGCAAAATTGGGTAACGTAGAGGTCCCGAATCATACTGATAATGATTTCCCCATTCTTCACTATTGCAGCACAATAGAGAAGTGTGCACTTGATCAATCTTCTTTAACAAAAAATGTTTTTTTTCGCGTCAAAAAATTCTAAAAAACTAAAATTTTAATGGTACAAAGTGATCTTTGTGAGCTATTTATAGAGCTTAGATACATTTAGATTGCATTAATATGTTTACAAAAGTTGTTCATCTTTACCATAGCTACAAACAAAATTTGTTTATTGGACTATTAGCGATATTATTGCCATATATAGTTAAGCGGTATCACGAAGTCTGAATTAGCTGTTGGCCAAAAACTGATGACACCATTTTTTGAGGGCCCACTGATTTGCAGAATCTTTGGAGGACCATACAAAAAAAATGTATCACCAAAATCACCAAACTGACTACAGGGTTTTACTACCCTTCAGTAGTTTAGTCCACCTATACTCATGTGTCTTTTCCACTGTTGCACTGTGTTGTTAAAAGTTGTTTAAATATTACAGCATATTTTTAACATGTTCATATTATTCTATACTATCACTTGATACTCGATTTAACTATATTAAAACAAAAACTTTTTATTAGAAACCTTTTTGTCATTAAATGCCTGTTGACAACAAAACACAACATTATGCGGTTTGTCTTGTTCTATGCATTAAATTTTATTAAATTTCGCAATTTTAATCAATCTGTGCATGAGCTCATACATACACGATGGCAAAATCAACATGCATGTCGAAATATTTTAAATAGTTTTCTTGTTAAATTTAATATTTCGTTAAATCACCTGTTTTGAACTTTTCCAACAGTTTGACACAATTTGATGTTCTATGTTTATTAGTTTTTTTTTTTCTTGCACACATGTTTTTGTAACGTACGAAAATTAAACTTTTCAAACAAGCAAAATATCAGAAACATCGAAAAAGAGGTTGTTTTTCTTTTTTTTTTTTTTGCTGAGCTGAGTGTTTTTAAAATTATGCAATTATGTTTCATGGTATTGAAAACAATTTTGGCATGTAACACGCTAAAAGAAAAAAAAAAAATAATAAATAGAAAAATTTGAAACAAAAAATGTATTTACATACTACGTGTTTATATCGTGCATACAACACATGTATTTAAACGAAACACAATTTAAAACGACACACAACCCTTGGCCCAAACACAACTCTCTTCAAACATACATGCAAATTACAAAACTATATATGTTTTTATTATTAAAGCCCCTTCTAATGCTTGTATTTCAGTTATTGTTTTGTTGTTATTGCTGCTGTCGATGTTGCAAAGCTACATGTACACCATAGAATACATATAACAAGTTTACTGTTAGGCAACAAATGTAAACAAAATAAAATAAAACAATTAAGAATGGCTATTGCGATAGTATCAAATTTTAAATACCCTGCAATATTTTATTAAAATATTGGCAATTTGTATCAATTCTGATACCACTGAAGTTCAAGTCAGTTCGCATGAATATATATTTATTTACTATAATCATGTGAATCTTAACTTTACTTTATTATTGGTTACCAGAATCATATAAATAGTTACTGTGACTAAAATATTGTTAAAAATCTTGTAAAAGTTTTGAAATAGTTACAGTAAACGTATACAACGTGTGTCATTAGGGCCTAGTCAATCGATTAGCAATAAATTTGGTTATCTCAACCTAAATAGTTTTTGCTTAATTTAATATTAACCTCTACAGACCGTGGATGCATAAGTATATGGGGCATTTCATATCAAGTGAACCAACTGTTGGAATCGATGTCTTCCGCATCATGGTTATTTATATTGGATAGTAATTCAGACACAATTTTTTAATAAAATCGGTCGAGAACTTTCTGAGTTAGAGGGGGTCAAAGTTTTACATTTTGGTGTTTTTTCTCATCCATGTAACTTATTACCTATTGTTCTTAGCAAAATATGTTCCAAATAGTTAAGATAGCTATTTCCTCAATCTTTCGGAAAAAAATATTTAAAAAAAAAATTAAAATATTTTTTAATTTTTTTTCCAAAATCAAAAATTTTTGGATTTTTTTTCAAAAGAAAGCTTAGATATATTCCTTGAATACCTATTTGGTGGCTTAGTGGGATGCGAGTTGGTTATCTATCAAAATAAATGTTTTGTAACTCAAAACATAAAATTTTAGACTTTTTTTCGAAATCAAAAATTTTTTGATTTTTTTTTTTTTTTCAAAATGTGCCCCAAATCTATAGACACAGTAATGAACGAAGAACGAGCTGTCCTATTAAATTTTTGAAATCATTGGAACTATTCGGACTGCCGCCACATGTATTAACATTAAAGGTTGGATCACCGACTTTGTCCGACACTGTATATTCAAATCCAGATCGAGATGCAATATAAAACAGATGTTTTCTAAGAGCCAGCAACGCGGGCCGTGTTCAGCTAGTAGGTAATAAGTTACATGAATGAGAAAAAACACCTGTCTGGCCAAAATGACCCTCTCCAACTCAGAGAGTTCTCGACAGATCTTGTCTGAATTACTATCCAATAGAACTAACTATGGTGCACATTTCATCCCAATCGGAAGACTCGATTTCAAAAGTTGGTTGGTTCACTTGACATTAAATCCCTCATATACATATATGAAAATTAATGTTCCCAATGAGCTCTGAAACGGTTGGACAGATTTTGATGAAATTTTCTGTGAATCTTCAGAATTGTCTAGCGGGAAACACTGTAAAGTCAGATTTTTGATTGTCCGATTGGGCGTGTAAAAATCAAATGTTTATATTATACCGCTAAATTCTATACATCAAAATTCGTTTTCATTTAGTCACTGACTGCATTTGATTTGGTTTGCGTTAATTGCAGTTTTGTGTTGATCAGTTAAAAAGCTATAAGTTAAATCAGATTAGCAAGTAACATGTGTTTTGGAATTTTTGGCAGGAATAAAATTGGTTTAAAAATTATTTTAAGTACAAATTTACAAAAATGCCAGCAAAAAAAAAAAAGGAATTGGTAAAAACACAACCAAATCACTGAATATCAGGGAAAGAAGAGCAGCGGAACGCGAGTCACGTCTTCAGGAAATGATTGGCGCAATGAACAAACTTTGCTTATATTGAGCTTTTTTAAATTCCCTAAGGAATCCCCGAGAATTTGCTCTTCTAACGGTAAAGTTATTCTGCCACCATTTATTAAGCCGCCTGAGCCGCTTACATTTCCGGCGATACTCCGATTTCCAAGCACTTCTATTGATATCGGTAAAAATATTTAACGCAAATTAGTTTCATGTAGGCAGAATTATACAAAGCATTTATATAAGATCCACATCAGTAAAATACATTAAACGCGAATATGTATCCCTTATAGAGATATATTTCAACACAAATTATTTGAGTAATTGGCTATAAAATATAACATATTGGCTGTAAAATATTTTATAAATATCGACATATAAAATTCACCTAAAGTTTGTTTTGTACTACAATACAGAGATGTACATGAGTTGATTCACTTTTTTTCTATATGAATGAAATCACTGCATTTTTTGTATTTTCAATCATCAACATGTGCTAATTATATTGCTTGCATTTCCTCAATCATTTTTTAAATGCCTTTAGCAATAACAACTCAAAAATGATTACTGTGTTTTCATTTATATGCAAAGTATTCAAATGATTCACATAAGCTCGATGATAAGTTGAATCCATAGTACAAAATTAGTGCATTAATTTGTTTTAAATAACTTTTCGCAAGTGGTTCAAGAACTAAATTTCGTTTTATTTTGATACAATAAACTCAGAAATAATAAAAATTATTGAAATCCGTATTGTTAAAAATAGAAATATGCAAGAAAGATTCTTCTTAATCAATAAGTCTAAAATTAATTCAAACATACTCAAATGTTTGAAAGTGTATATTAACTCGAAAAGCTCTTCTTATATTCATAACACTCATATTGATTCGCTGCTTTTGTGAATAGTAAGAGTTTACAGAATATGCAAGCCATTACATGCATTTTGTAACAAAACACTTGCTGTGGTGAATCATGCAATTACAGTTTTCGTTTAGTTTATGTATTCATTTTTGCAAAATAAAAAAAAAAATATGTCATTTGAATGGCATGAATGCCATTCAAACACAGCGGTGGATCCATCATGATATGGGGGTGATTCTCTTCATCTGGTGTCTGTTCAATATTTTAGATAAAGAACAAAATATGCGTCCCTGACTACGTATATATATTGCAAAGCATAATCCTTCCATCTGCTGATGCAGAGATGTCCTTGAGATGGTAGTTTCAGCAGGACAGTGATCCGAACCACTCTTCAAAATTGGCAAAGGATTGGTTTGCTGTCAACAAAGTACTTCTTATGGAATGGACTTCACAGTCACAGGACCTTAAACCAATAGAACACCTTTGGGAGTGCTCAAGAGGAAGTTGGAGGCCATCAGTCGGAAAAATAAGGACAAATTGTTTGAAAAAAACCTGGAAGAGTGGTTTTTCATTGACAAGAACTTTTAAAAAAAAAAATTGTTTGATTCCATGAGTCGCAGATGCAATGCAGTTGTGAAAAACAAAGGTAGAGCCTCTAGATATTAAAATAAAATAATTTTTTAACGAAAGATAAAAAGATGTGCCTCTAAAAATTGAATCCATTTACGCGTTTCTATTATTTTTTCCAACAAAAATATTGACTCTTTACATTGGTAGTCATATACTGTATTAAAATATTAATGAAAATAGGAATGATTATGTTTTTTCTTATGTTGTATGTCTGATAAACAAAACTGCATATAAATTTTTTTTTTAACAAAACTAAACTTTACTAATATACTTACAAAGTTGGAAAAAAATGCTTTCGTTTCTATTAGTTTTTCCAACAGTGTATATATGGGCAATTACACGAGAATTACTACCACGACTGAAAACCCAAAAACCCTTGAAACTTTTTTTCCAGGTGATTTGAATAGGAGAAAACACTAAAATATTACTATGTGGAAGTATTTAGGGCTTATTACAACATTTTATTGGCAAAAATTGACTATATTTAATTTCTTAATTTAATTGGCGTGTTTAGGCTAAAATTGCGGTTAAAACTAAGCTCTCAAAAAGCATAAAGTGTGAAATGAATTTGACTCTGATTGTTCATTTGCTTTTATAAAATTGTTCATTGAAACCGAATGTATATTTTCTATTCATTTTTTAGTTTTTGTATACATATATTTACAGAATATATATTGTTTTATTATAAGAGAAAAATCTCTCACGTACGGTATGTCACGTACGATATTAAATTTTATTTATTATAAAACCATCTAAAGATTGTTTTTATTTAAATACGACGGATTGTAAAGGAAAAATATTTCGTTTAGTGCAAGAAATTAAAAGAAAGCTTAACTCCACTCACGATTCGAACATTTTAGCATATACCTCAAAATGACTTCCGTTTTATGTCAAGTACGATATACACATATTTCGCCCGATATTTTGGACAACAATATTTTGAAAGGACTTTTTATTATTTAAAAATATAGTAGCTACAGAATGGAACATAAAGACCAAATTATTTTTCAGATACTCTTATTTTTGCAATATCTATTCCACCCTATAGGCGTACAAATGTCACGTATGATGATATGGAATTGCCCATATATAATAAACGGCTGTACCGATTTAGATTTCGAATATTCGGTCTGTGGGCGGAGTCTGTGTGTTAATATACAATTTTTACATTATACCGCTAAAGCCATATATTTTGTATGTATATAAAAACAGAGGTGTGTATATATGTTCCGTATGAAATCAAAAACGGCTGGACCGATTTTGATAAAATTTTCACGGAATCATCAGAAAAGCTTAGCGGGTATCACTGTAAAGTCAGATTAGGACGGAATGGTGTGGCAAAATCAAATTTTTATACTTACCGCAAATAACATAAAAAAAAGATTATTGTATAATTGTTGATCAACCTTTTCTTCAATTCTTATAGATGGTATATTTAGTTTCCTATAAACATGCTTACAAAGTGATTGTTGTAAAAAAAAAAAAATTTTTTAAAATAAAATTTTAATTTCATTTTTCATTTCGTCCAAACAATTTTTTCTCTACCAAAAATTTTATTTTTTTTTTCAATTGGAGAAAGAATTCCTTTTTTATTCCCAACGTTCACACAGTGACAATTTTCATTTCGGTGCTTAACATCACTCTAAAAATTTTAATTCACAGTGGTGTATTCTGAAGTGAATGATTTGGTGTAAGCGTAGAAAGAAAATATTCCAACACGTGTCCGGTACTATTAAAGTTCTTTTTATAATCAATCGATGATTGTTTTTTGTCTTGCATATTAGGTGCATGAATAAGAAATTTTCGTACGAAATCTATTAAAAAAAAATAATATTTTGAATATCTCTCCGCATTCCACTTTTAATAAAAAAAATAACGGTTTTATTCAAATAAAATCTACGTCTAGGGCCGCAGAAACGGGAAGAGAACGAGAATCACAGCTTCAGCAAATGCGTCGCAGTGCATCTTCATCGAGTGCTGCAGAGACACCTCAACAGCATATCGAAAGACTAGAAGCCAATCGCTCCCGAATGGGAACCGGCATTTTATTACAATAAGTATGATGACACCAGGAATCACAAGGAAGTACTGATTGGCGCAATTAACAAACATTGCTGAAGTTCCCTAAGAAATTCCCGGGAATGTGCTGTTCGAACGGTAAAGTTATTCTCCCACCAATAATTGAGCCGCCTGAGCTACTTCTAAGTTATTTTTTCGGCGCCAATCCTATTTCCAAGCACTTCCTCCAAAATATCCAAAAGTGCAACTGATGCTTTCAAATAACGTCGGCGTCGGCTTCATGCCCACCTTTAAAGTTAAACGCCAAATGTACCACAGAATTGGATTATTGATGATGCGAAGTTCCTTCAAATTTATTTCACTGGAAATGAAGCTACAGAAGCCGAACGCTATCAACCAACATGCGCGTGCATTTGCAATACCCTTCTACCGAAAAATTCTCCAAACAATTGCTGGACCTCGAAAATGGAAAAATTCCAATTGATCCCACAACAAATTAGATTTCGTTCCCGATTTTCTGCCAAATGCAAATGAATATTCTAGCCGTTGTCGACAAGGTATTCCCAAGTCTTACAACCAACTACAAAAATTCGGATTGGCTGTGGGAACATGCAATTTTGGCACCAATAAATTATGCTGTTAACAAGCTCAATAAGCAATAAAATACAAATCAATTGACACAGTAATGAAGGAAGAACAAGCCGTCAAATATCCTACTGAATTTTTGAATTCATTTGAACTAGCCGGACTGCTACCGGTTTTAAAAACCCGTATTTACATTGAAGGTTGGATCACCGACTTTGTCCGACACTGTATGTTAAAATCGAGATCGAGATGCCATATAAAACAGATGTTTTCTAAGGGCCAGCAAAGTGGACCAGGTTCAGCTAGTAAAAATCTGAAATTTAATATAATTTGACATACTAAGTCCCGTTTTCTCAATATGTATGAGAACTGTCAGCATATCGTCATGATAAAAATCACCAGAGATTGAGAAAATGGGTATGATTTGATAACAAAAGCAAGTTTACCTTAAGTCCACATTGCTTTCCTGTAAATATTTTATTAAGAAATGTTGATAATCACAGACAGACAGTTGAGATAATCTAAGATAGGGATGAATATAATAATGAACAAAGTTGAAAGCCTATCTAAACTTAACCATCAATATTTGCACAGAAAAATTAAAACAAATTTATATTTCATGCAAGATTTTTCACATTCATTCACTGGTTCTCATTCCATATATACATTGCCAGTCTATGTAAGAAATTACTAAATCTACCAGGTTTAATGACTTATTTAGTAATCCGTCTACAGTTGATTTATTTTCAATTTTCAATATTTACAACAATTATAAATGTTTTCAAATGCAGCCAACTTTCCAGACGAATATTTAAGCGATTAAAAGTTGAAAACAAAACTTCTAAGTTTATTTCAAAAATTAGTAATAGTCGAAGTGGAACAAAAACTATATGAAGTCTTATAAAACAAGCAAAATCATTGAGTCAAATTATTTATAAATTCAATTGTTACAGCGCAACTCATTCATGAAAAAAAATTTCTTTTATTAACCACTACAATATTGATTGGTTTTTCAGTGCCTAACAAAATTGTTAAAAGTTATAAACTGAAATATACATACTACATAAATATTGGCATATATTTTGCCATGTTTCCAAAAAAATAATATTTTGGCTAAAACTTATTCAAATATGCATAAAACAAAAACAATTGAATAAATGATAATTGAGTACAAAAAATACAAAGCAAGTAAATATACCTATACAATATTTGTTATTTTAAGAACAATGGAAATAATAGTATATAAATATCATACTTTTAAAATATTTTCATACAAATTATTGAAAAAATTACATGAAAGTGAAGTAATTTACAGAATATGGGTGGGTTTATTAAACTCATAGTTACAATTTTAATTTATTCTTAAAAATAGTTAGTTATTTCCACATCATTCATATATAACGTTAAAATAACATTGTACAATTTCGATTTTATAAAATCTCATAATTAAAAAGATAAGTTTTGCAAGACAATGAAACAACATAGAATTAACTAGTTAAATGAAATTGTATTTGTATATGAAATCAACATTGTAACCATACACGGTGGGGTGGATTGCAAAATAAATCATAATAAATGTAACTACTTGTTGAAAATAACGATGTTTGCACTTTTCTGATTCAAATTTCCTTCAATTAATTTTTTTTGTAAAATGAATAAATTCAAACTTTAGCTAATTCATAATGAAATAAAATCAAAAAATGATTCATTTAGAGCTCTGATTGATACCCACAGATCTTATTACGTTCCTCCGTTAGATCTATAAAAAGCATGCACAGGCTAATTTGAATTTTTTCTGCTAGTTAATCAATAAAAAATCAAAGCATTATTTTACTACACCATTTCCAATTGTATTTCAGAAGTTTCCAATTGTATTTCAGAAAATTCCAATTGAATTTCAGAAATTTCTAATTATATTTCAGAATTTTCTAATTATATTTCAGAATATTCCAATTATATTTCAGAAGTTTCCATTTATATTTCAGAACTTTCTAATTGTATTTCAGAATTTTCTAATTGTATTTCAGAATTTTCCAATTGTATTTCAGAAATTTCTATTTGTATTTCAGAAGTTTTAATTTATACTTAAAAAGTTTCCAATTGTATTTCAGAAATTTCCAATTGTATTTCAGAATTTTCCAATTGTATTTCAGAATTTTCTATTTGTATTGCAGAAATTTCCATTGGAATTGCTATTAGAATTTTCTGAAATACAAATGGACATTTCTGAAATACAATTGAAAAATTCTGAAATACAATTGGAAATTTCTGAAATACAATTAGAAACATTTTAAGTATAAATTAAAACTTCTGAAATACAAATGGAAATTTCTGAAATACAATTGGAAAATTCTGAAATACAATTAGAAAATTCTGAAATACAATTAGAAAGTTCTGAAATATAAATGGAAACTTCTGAAATATAATTGGAATATTCTGAAATATAAATGGAAACTTCTGAAATGTAATTGGAAATTTCTGAAATTGAATTGGAATTTTCTGAAATATAATTAGAAATTTCTGAAATTCAATTGGAAATTTCTGAAATACAATTAGAAACTTCTGAAATACAATTGGAAATGGGTAGTACAAAATTAATCAATTTTAAAATTGAGAAAATGTAGAATTTTCATAAATTTTTGTTCGAAAAATTGAATTGGAATTTTTTTTTAATTTTTGGGAATTGCAGGACGACTTTACATTTGGTAGGACGACTTTACATTTGGTATAAAAAGGTGTACGTAAGAAATTTCATTGCGATATTTGTGTCGAAATTTCTTATTAAGCCTATTTGTTCTAAAATCTCAAAGAAGGGAATACCCAACCGAATACAGTATAGACATTTTAATACATATTTATAGTTTCTCAAAAAAAAAATGATTATAAGCTAATTTTTTGGACCAACCTCTTTAGATATTTTTTTCCAAGTTGTGCCAACGAGTTTTGTAAGGCTTATGTTTGAAAAATAGTTATTTTCTGCAAAATGTTACATTTACAAAATTTTTATTATTTAAGGTAATTCTTTAATGAAAATTCTTAAATTAAACATAAAATATTCATTTAACGTTTGAACGTCATTGCAGATCGATGATGAGTCATTGAAAGTCGAAACTAAAAAATTATAAAATGAAAATGTTTCCACATCTTTTTAGTCTGCGGTGTTTGGCTGAATTAAGTTATTGAATAATTTCTCAGTGAATGTATTTATAGACAAAATTTGGAAACAAATTTCTTTAATAATGATGAAAACATTTTTAATAATGCAATACAGATATGTCAAACGAATAAAAATAATAAAAGAACAATAAGACTGAACCCCTTCACATTGTTCAATTGACTGAATTGTTCGTTCATGAACAACCCAACTCTAGAATAGTTATTTCTCTCAAAAATATTTATTTTACATTTTATTCATTAGCATCTAAAAATTATTAAGAAGTTGCCAAAATATTACAAGTTTTAAAAACTAAATTTCATTACCTTTCCATTGATGTATAAAACATTATATCTTATTCTTTATTATACTTTAAAATATTGCATGCAATTCACACACCTTGTAAAAAATTATCTACTATTTTGTTCAAATCAAAGACTGCTTACTATGCACTTCTCATTTTTTCATGTACATGTTTCTCTTTGGTTTATTGTTGTTTTTGAGAATTGCATGTGCGAATATATAAAGTGAGCTTAAGTAAACTTGTATTAACCTAACATTCACCTAATTTGATGACCTGATACGCGTTCATAAATTTGCAAGTGTTAGGTTCATAGACTGCAAGGCATAGAATTTTCATTGAAAAAAAAAATAATTTTCAAAAAAAAAAAAATCTTTTTAACAAAAATTTATTTTGTTACTAAAAATTTTTTTTTTAATAAAAAAGTAATTTTTTACTAAAAAAGCAATTTTTTATTAAAAAAGTAATTTTTTACTAAAAAAGTAATTTTTAACTAAAAAAGTAATTTTTTACTAAAAAAGCTATTTTTTACTAAAAAAGCTATTTTTTACTAAAAAAGCAATTTTTTACTAAAAAAGCAATTTTTTACTAAAAAAGTGATTTTTTACTAAAAAAGTTATTTTTTACTAAAAAAGTAATTTTTTACTAAAGAAGTTATTTTTTACTAAAGAAGTTATTTTTTACTAAAAAAGTAATTTTTTACTAAAAAAGTAATTTTTTACTAAAAAAGTAATTTTTTACTAAAAAAGTAATTTTTTACTAAAAAAGTAATTTTTTACTAAAAAGTAATTTTTTACTAAAAAAGCAATTTTTTACTAAAAAAGTGATTTTTTACTAAAAAAGTTATTTTTTACTAAAGAAGTTATTTTTTACTAAAGAAGTTTTTTTTTACTAAAAAAAAAATTTTTGCTAAAAAATAAATTATTTACTAAAAAAAGATTTATTATTCAAAAATAGATTACTTACTAGAAAATAGATTTTTTATTAAAAAAAAGATTTTTTACTAAACAGTTTGAATTTTCGTTTGAAAATTTATTTTTCACTATTAAATTAACATTTCTTATTTACTAGCGTATATAATTAATCGAGCTTTAATCGGTTAATCGGGAAAATAATTAATCGGGGTATAGATTTAATCGGTTAATAATTGTTTAAGTTTAAATTATTCGATTAAAGGAATAATTTCTATTTTAAATTGAAAATCGATTTCTAATCAAAAATAATTTTTTAGTAAAAATAACTTTTTTAGTAAAAAATTACTTTTTTAGTAAAAAATTACTTTTTAATAAAAAATTACTTTTTAGTAAAAAATTACTTTTTTAGTAAAAAATTACTTTTTTAGTAAAAAATTACTCTTTTAGTAAAAGATTACTCTTTTAGTAAAAGATTACTTTTTTAGTAAAAAAATTATTTTTTAGTAAAAAATTACTTTTTTGGTAAAAAATTACTTTTTTAGTAAAAAAAATTTTTTTTAGTAAAAATAAATTTTTGTTAAAAAATTTTTTTTAGTAACAAAATAAATTTTTGTTAAAAAAAAATTTTTTAGTAACAAAAAAATTTTTGTGAAAAATTATTTTTTTTTTTTTTCAATGAAAATTCTCTGCCATGGAGTCTATGAACCTAACATTTGCAAATTTATGAACGCGCATAAGGTCATCAAATTATGTGAATGTTAGGTTAATACGAGTTTACTTAAGCTCACTTTAAATTTTCGCACAAGCAATTCTCAAAAACAACAATAAACCAAAGAGCAACATATACAATGAAGGGTACATGAAAAAATGAGAAGTGCATAGTAAGCTGTCTTCGACTTGAACAAAATAGTAGAGAATTTTTTACAAGGTGTGTGAATTGCATGCATTATTTTAAAGTATAATTAAGAATTAGATATCATGTTTTATACATCAATGGAAAGGTAATGAAATGTAGTTTTTAAAACTTGTAATATTTTGGCAACTTCTTAATAATTTTTAGAGGCTAATGAGTAAAATGTAAAATAAATATTTTTGAGAGAAATAACTATTCTAGAGTTGGGTTGTTCATGAACGAACAAGTTCAATTGAGCAATTCAGTCAATTTAACAATGTGAAGCGGTTCAGTCTTATTGTTCTTTTATTATTTTTATTCTTTTGACATATCTGTATTGCATTATTAAAAAAAATGTTTTCATTATTATTAAAGAAATTTGTTTCCAAATTTTGTTTGTAATTATTCAATAACTTAGTTCAGCCAAACACCGCAGACTTAAAATTAACAACTGAACAAAAAGAACAAACTTATTAATTTATTTGTTCTGAACAAAAATGAGCAATCAGTAAAAAGAATGATTATGCCCAACTCTAAACTAATCTGATGTCGGAAACATTTTCATTTTATAATTTTTTAGTTTCGACTTTCAATGACTTAGCATCGATCTGCAATGATGTTCAAACGTTAAATGAATATCTTGTGTGTAATTTAACAATTTTCATTAAAGTATTACCTTAAATAATAAAAATTTTTGCAACTGTAACATTTTGCAGAAAATAACTATTTTTCAAACATAAGCCTGACAAACTCGTTGGCACAGCTTGGAAAAAAATATCTAAAAAGGTTGGTCCAAAATGTTATCTTATAATTATTTTTTTGGAGAAACTATAAATAGGTATTATATGTAATAAGATGATTGCTTTAGCATATCGCAAAGAAATGTCTATACTGTATTCGGTGTCTATACCCTTCTTTGGGATTTTAGAACAAATAGGCTAAATAAGAAATTTCGACACAAATGTCGTATCGCAATGAAATTTCTTACGTACACCTTTTGGTACCAAACGTAAAGTCGTAAATAAAAATACGATTTAGGAAAATCAAATCCTGCAATTCCCAAAAAGTACGTACTGATTCCACACATACCGATAATTTCCAGCGACTTCCCATTTTAATTCAAGCGGCTCCAGTCACCGTTTTGTCTTGCCTTTGCTATAACCACCAACAAACCACAAGGCCAATCGTTGATTATTGTTGGCTTACATTTGGAAAATTCATGTTTTCAACACAGCCAATTGTATGGGGCTTGGTCCCGAGTTGGCACATCAAATAATCTATATATTTTTACTTCAAATAAAATAAAAAACAAGAAACATTGTGTATACCCTAGCCTTAAAATGAATTCATAAATATATTATCCCATTTGCCTTAAATACCTTCGTTTCTTTTTTTTAAGGGCATAGCATGGCTTAACTTTGTCATATGACCTCATGCCAAATAACTGTCTTACAAAGATAATGAAAATCATTTCAACGATCATTAATGCCTGAGAGTAGCCACTTAAGAGTATACAGGTCGACTTAAGGTACGGTCAGACACAGCTAATATTTGACGATTATCGTCAAATATTTCATTGTCTGAATCTGACCACAAATAAAATTTAGAGCAAACAACAAAACAGATGATTTTAGTCAAACAAATTTGTTTGTCAGCAAACAAAATATTTTCTTAATGTGAACATAGTGTGACCACTAACTATATAAATACATAAAAAATATATAATTTGATCTTACAAATCTTTTTAAGGTTAACGCACTTTTTTCGAATTGTAAAACAATTATTTTATTAAAGGTTTATTGAATTTTGTTATCATATAGTGAATTTAATTTTTCACTTTTTGTTTGACCAAACTGCTGCGAAAAAGAATCAGTAAATATATTTGCCGTGTGGTCACACTATATCAAATACTTTCATGAAATAATTGTTTGAACAAATAGAGCAAACAAAGAAAATTATTTGCTCAACACAGCGGATTAAAAAGGAGAATATTTAAACATTTTTGGTACTAAATTAAAAACAAAATTGCACTATTTTTATTCTTTAACTATAATACATATCAATATTTCTTTTAAAATTCTTATTTAAATTATTTTCACTAAAAAAATGGCATCAATAAATGAAGTCTTCTTCTTCACATAAAAGTCATTCAGCCTAGAATGACATACTGGGAGAAAAACTAATTGAAGACATGAAGTCTATGTTGCGATTTTTTCATTTGTATGCGATTATATTTGTATACGTATAACATAATCTGATGTTTGATTGGTTTTATACATGGAGTTTTTCTATTTACAAAATTTAAAATTGCTCAAATGTATGGAATATTTATTGAATTTAAAATCAAAGAAAATAGTTTATACATACATAAATATTATGATTGGATTGCAATTAAAAATTAATTCTTAAACAGTATGATCTGCTTAATTTTTTTTAATGCGAATATAATATTTGTGAACATTCAGAATGAAAAAAGTTTGATGAAAGTCCTGTTCGATTAATAATTTTTATTAAAAAAAAATAATTTCAATTATGAATTTAATTTTTCCTTCTACATATAAGTATAGTTTCAACCAAAGTATAACAAGTAGTCCGACTCTATTTTTCAATATTACTCTCTCACATAAATGAGTACCGTGTGAATTCAACACTCTTGTGAAAAATGTACACATCAAATGTCTGGATATTTTAAGAAAAAATTTTCGATTAAATATAGTTCAATTCTCGTTAATTCTTTAACACACCGAATTTTATAATTTTATTTTAAATTTCTAGCACATTTAAAAGTATACTTTTCTTTTTAACAGTTCCCTTATTTGATTATTGTAAAGTTCATCATAGTAATATTCGTTTTGTTTGAATAATGCGATTTTTAGTTCAAAATCCAAACAAAGCCAAAACAAATACAATAAAATTCCAAAATTGTTAATTATATTAGGGATATTTGGTAGATTTTAAGTACAATTATACCTACAAATTTTAATACGTTGATAGTAATATAATTTAATAAATAAACTTTTAATAATTATATTATTAAATTGTTCAAGCTTGAGTTCTTTTCGCGATTTGTTTTCATTATTTAGCGATTTTTAATTTAAGATATAGCAACACTACTTTTGCGATAACACATGATGCAACAGCTGTTATTTGACGCTGTTTGATCTTGCAAATGAATTGCAAGATCAAATAAAAAACTGAGGAAAATATTTGCTGTTTAGTGGTCACACATTGGTCACATTACATGAAAGTTTTCTTATCGCAAATAAATTTGTTTGACCAAATTCAGCTGTTTTCTTGTTTGCCGTGCAAAAATATTTTATGTTCAAACTAGGAACATAAAATATTTGACGTTTAAATAAAAGTACTGAAATTTCACAATTCTTTCAAATGTAAAGCAAAATCTAGTAGTATTTTACTTTCTAGATATGTATGTCTTATTGATGAAAGAATGTTTGTCTTATTGATGAAGTTTTTTTACAGCTTTATTTAATAATTATTTAGAAAAAATATTACCATAAATGTGACCACAAGACAAATATATTTTCCCCTTCGTGTGTTTGATAGTATTTCGGTGTAGTTAGATGAAACAAATATGGCAAACAAATGTGAACAGTGTGACCACAAAATCAAGCCATGGATTATTTGATGTAGTTTTGATCAAACACATGAAAGATTTTGTGTCAAATAATTTGCGTAGTCTGACCTTACGTTTAGAATCACTTTCTGAGACTATTTAACGATGTCCGTTTGTCCATTTGACTGGCTGGCGGGCTGTCCATGTAAATTTGTGCTTAAAAGTCAGGATGCAATTTCGATAAAATTTGGAACAGGTACACCTATCCCTCCATTTACACGATAGATGCGTTCCTGAAAAAATCGTGTAAATCGAAATGGAATATTTTTGTATGAGAAATCGTGTAAATCGAAAAAAGAACCAAATGCCAATAAACTTAAAATTTTGTTTAGAAAATTCATTTATTTTTAAGTAAATTAAGCTATGTAAAATATAAAAAAATAATTAAAATCAATACATTGTATTTAAAGCAATTAATAAAACAGAATAAATGGAACTGGAAAATATTACATGTCAATTCATTAAAAAAAAAACATTTATAAATATATTTTTATTGTTTACAGTATGTATATGTATCAGTCGTCACTTTCAATCAATTCTTTATCTCTGTCTTCTACTACTAATCGTATCTTATTGGTAAGCGACATACCATTTTCGTCACTAGATAGTATTTTATGCGTTTCTGTTTCGATAGTTGATAAATTTAAGATAACATCAGTTCGTAGAGATTTGGAAATATAATTTATATTTAAAACTTGTGTTGATTTATTGTCTTAGTCCTTATAAACCTACCGATATTATGCTAAGCTCTGGGAAATGTATCGCTGGAATGTGAGGGCTCTTTCAGTCTTTGGGTAATTTTTTAAAAAATGATTTCCCAAATTTCGGCCTAATTCAAGGCCTTCACTAATATTTTTTGTTGGCAGTGCTACCGATTCCATAACTCCTTATCGTTTGGTTTGATCACCATATAAACTAATTCTTCAACATATTATCCTGCACAAAAGTCATCCAAACCTTCTCCTCCCACTGTATGTGTCAACTGAACTATCTCAGAATATTCATGCTCCAAGGATTGACAAGATAGTATAACGTTTTCTTCTACATCTGGACACATTTTTCCACATTTTTCCAACATCTTTTCAGGGTAGATTGCCTGACTGCAGCATAAGTCATGCTTTACATAATCTAATATTGTAAAATTTGTCATTGAATTCATTACTAAGTATTAAGGATTCATCATTCTCAATTTGATCTAAAATATACCTGAACGACTGCTTTATATATAATACTTTAAGAGTCGAAATTATTCCCTGATCTAAGGGCTGCAACAAAGAAATCATATTTTTTGCTTGATCATTCTCATGTTGCAAGTCTTGTGGATATCCAGGAGTGTTTTCAATTGCTAGAAGCAATTTAAATGGCAATCCCTTTTTGTTTAAATACCGTTTTACATCTGGAACAAAAATATTATGAAGCCAGACACTAAAAACAGTCCCGATTCGTCTACATTGAAGACTTGATAAGTAATGTATTGGCGGCAATAATTTCAGCAAATTTATCGGTCAGTGCAACCTTTCACCTTTTAATTTTAGATTATGTAAGGAGTGTCTTTGCTTAAATTTTTCCACGACTTGCCGAAAAATATTGTTACGAATGTGCAATGATGATTTGAATTCAACGGTCTGTAACGACTGCCTGCAGCATTCATCATGTTTGAAGGCACGTCCATCAGTAGCATGCTTTTATTGGCATTGTTTGTAAGTATGGCAACACTAAATGTTTGGGCTGCTGGCAATGACATCGAAGGCTCTGGAATTCGAATGTACTAGTATGTCCGTTAAGAGCATTCCCGATAGATGGCACTTGTATAAATAGTGGCAGAGCTGGCAGTCGTGAGAGAGTTTATCATTGGCGCTATTAGAGTTAACATCAACTGTCTTGTGCATTTAAGGTTATACGTAATAGTGTGTGTGCATTTCTGCGAATTGATAAATGTGTATAAAGACACTGAGTGTTTATTTAGACTGTTGTTATTGTACATTTTAAATAAATAAAGAGTTGTTACAATTTTAAACTACTAAAACTGCTTTTATTTGCAATCAAAAGTATCCGGTTTATTTAAAGGAAATAAACTCACGTTTTTAAAAAGGTTAAAACGTAATAATATGTTTTTTTGTAGTTGATGATGTAGATGGTATTAAGTTTTTCATAAATCCTCAAAGTTTTATTTGAAATAGCATTGGTATCAATTGGAATTCGCTTTTGAGCTTGATTTTCTATCCAGATCATTAGTGCCTTTTCCATATTTTCAATTGAAAAGTCCCGAATGTTTGAAGTTGTACTTAGGCTCGTTTTATTTCCAGCCGCTACAGTTTTCTGATTATGTTTTAATAACTATTTTTGATAATTTTCTTAAAAAAAATAATTATTTCTGAAAATATTACAAATAAAAAATCGTGTAAATGGAGGTAATTTCCACAGCCCTGGATGTACATGAAAACGAAAAAAATCATGTAAAAGTGAAATCTTGTAAAAAAAGTATCGTGTAAATCGAGGGAAAAAATTGTCTCAATAAATAGTTTTATTGACCATAAATGCGTAATTTAAATATATATTTTTCCACAAATATATTTTATATACAAATAAAGCACACCTAAGAACTGTGTACTTGGTCATAGCTCCCATACAAGGCCCATTTGCGAAAATGACTTTTACGAGAATAAAACTCTTAAAATTTCTGGTATGCAAATAAAATTCAGCATAAATAAGTTTCATATAGAAATAATACACAAAATCGTTAACGATCATTAGATAATTGTTCATAGCACCCATATAGAGCCCATTCCGGAAATCACTCACGAACATAAATTATTGAAGTTTTAAAAGAATCATTTTTATGTGCATTTACTCAGTGTAGGGTGTTATGTAGTTGTTCTTGACCGAATCTACTTTCTTACTTGTTTTCATCTGAAAAAAAACATGCATTTTAACATGAACATCCTTCTTTTTTAAGGGAATTATAAGTTAATTCCACGCTAAAGTTATATTGATTGCATAATAACATAAATAATTCCACAATATTGATTTAACAGAATTCGTAGAGACATTTCAGCATGATGACCAATTGTGGTCATTTGTAATTCAATGATTCGAGATCAAAATGTTAATGCAAGTATTTATGAAACAATAATCGAAAAAAGAACATCCTTAATATTGTAAAAAATGTAGTTAAAATTCAAAAACAAAATGTCAATATAATCAATACACAGCATTAAACATGCATATATGTGTATGAAAAAATAAATAGTTTTTATGGCATAAAATTATACATGCATATGTATGTAGGTATGTAATATGTGTAAAAAATAAAAATACATTTAATTTTCTTTATTATCTATAAAAAAAAAATAAATGTTATATATAAAATTGTCTGCTTTTGAATTGTGGTTTGTATTCAATTGTTAATTGGAAAATTAAAAATGTATGTAAAAATTGCTTCTATTTTTTTGGCTTTGTTTGGGTAGAACAAAAATCTATGTTGCTATTAAATGAATTTTATTTATGTTATTTTTACATACATATTAAATTTTATACAATACAAAATGTACAATATATTTACGTACATATGTACATCTCTACATATTTTCATTGTTGTATATACAACTTTAAATAAAGTGAGTGTTTTTTATTTATATATATATTTTTTTTTAAAAATTTTAGATTTTAAGCAATAACAAAATATACATATATACACGTTTTTATTTGCATGGTAAATATACATGCTAGAGTGGGTCAATTTGTATGGATCAAAAAAAATGCACCAAGCGGGTATCAAAATCGTAGTCTACGATGAATTCTAAAAAGGATTGCCGAAGAAACCATGGGTCTAAAACAGCGAAAGGCATTGAGCTCTCAAATGAGCTCTCTTGTTTTTGTTTTCACATGTACGTAAGCACATACATTGTATAAAAACAATCAAAACCAGTCAGTCTCGCATGAGCATTGATAGAATAAGGTTGTTTTACTCTTTTTATGCTTGTTTATTTCAGTTATTGTTTTTATTTTTTTCTCAACTTTTTACTCAACTCATACAACTACAATATTTGAAAACTGTAGTGGAGTGAGTTTGCCTTTCGCTGGTCTAAAATCAAAATCGAGCTTACCATTTTCAACGCGAAAATTTCGTATTTTATATATTTTTTTTAAATATGATACAATTTTATTGAGCCTTTTAAGAAACTTGACTATGTTTGGGCTTGTTCGAAAGGAAAGAAAGGCAGAATAGATGAATCTTTGCAAATGGAGAAGATTGACAATAAACTTCACCCGAGGATGGTTAAAAAAAATCTCATATCGTGGTTGTTTGAGAACCTAAAACTGAGCTTTTGGGTCACAGTGGGGTAAATGAAAATAAAAAAGTGCAAATAAATCTGTAACTTCTAAACCAATAATCTGATTTGAACCCATTAACGACGAATGGGTAGAAAAGTATCCAAAAATAGAGCAATTTTAGAAAAATTCTAGAAAATTCTGGGAGAGCGAATAAACTCACTTTGCAAAATTTTCGCGTTAAAAAAAGGAAGCTCGATTTTAATTCTTCGGCAAACCTGCTTAGAATTCGTCGTATATTATGATTTTGATAACCTCTTGATCAAAAAAAAAAATTGACCCACTCTAATAAGTACATTTACATATTGTACATTTAAAATTGTTTTAATTATTAAATTGTTTACCATGAAGCAACAAAAATAAATTCATAGAATTTCAATTAAAAAAAAAAACACAATAAAAGTTCAATTATTTTATACAACAACAACAGTTTTACTTAATATTTGTACTATTAAAATAATATGGATTGCTGTGTATTAAAGCCAATATTGGAATTCACAGATTTGTTTAAATTGAGTAGTGACATTCCACCTATGTTGTCAGAATTAGTTTAGGAAAGCTGTATATAGTTCAGAAAGTTCCAGAACGCAATTCGGTAAAGAACTTAGAAGCAAAAGAACGAGCGAAGAAATGTCGGTAAAATTTTATAAAAAGTACACGTGTTGTGTGATAGATGATGAAACTTATATATGTACTGGCTTATTTTCACAACAACTACTGGACGAGGTAATGTTCAGGAACAATACCGGTCAAAAAAAACAAACAAAATCGCCCAAGAAGTTTCTTCTGGCACAAGATGCCAATCATTTGTGATATCAGGCTCGATAGACACAGAAATATATATCATCGAGTGTCTTAAAAAAGCGGATTTTACATTTCTCAAAATAGAACAGAGTGCCCTTATATTTCTGGCCCAATTTGGCATCATGTCAATATGGAAAAAACCCTTGATTGATATTCAAACAATAATGTAAATTTTGTTGCGCCGGAGGCAAAGCCACCCAACTGTCCAGAACTTCGGCCTGTGTCTTTTGTAAAAAAATTATTAAAGAACACAGGAAAGGTAGGCCACCGTGTAGCATGTAACGGTCTGAATTAATAAATAAATAAAGAAATATTTGTCTGTTGCATGAGTTGAAGAAAATGTAGCATGCTTTTAGTTCCGGCTTCTGTCTCGTCGGGAAATGGGGGGATTCGTACTTCTATCACTCGTACAGAAGATTAACTACTACAGAAAACTAACTTAAAAATGCATGATTATTATGTTGGTGGTAAAAAAAGAAAAGAAATAGTACAAAGATAAAATAATTTCAATATTCATGTTCTAATAATCTTCACTTAATCTGCATGATTTGTGTTCGATTTTACCACAAATAATATACCCTTTCCCAACCATGAGCGTGTATTTAGTTCATATATCATTAAACACGATCCCAAATACAATTACCTATACACTGTTTATTAATTTAGTTAAATTTAATTTTTATAATATTTATTAAATAAAAAAAAGATTACCAACAACAATTTTATTGCTTAAAATAAGTTTAAAGTTAACTATTTTCGAACTGTTCAATCATTATTCATTTTATGTATGTATAAAAAATATAAATAGAGATGCAAAAATTACCACATTGCGAAATTTAGGTTAAGCAAAAATTATAAAAAAAAATAATAAAAAAAATTTTTGTCTCCGACAGGAGTTGAACCCGTAAACCAAAGAAGTAACAATACTTTGTTACTATTGATCGTTATATGTATGTGTTTTGTTTTTAACTCATTTGTTTTCTTTAATGTTGTGTTTTTTTTTTTTTTTTTTTGTTTTAAATAAAAATAATTTGAAATTAAATAATCATAATTTAATTAAAAATGTTAACAAATAGCAAAAAAAAATATATATAAAAAAATTAGACCTTGATCTGGATTTGAACCCGGGTTTGCACAATTTGTTTGGTAATACGAATTCAGGCAACTACTTAAATTTGGTTTGTTGTAATACAAAAAAAAACTTGTTTGTTTTATTTTGTTTTTAAATTATATTATTTAAATTTATTTTTTTTTTGTTTACACTAATTTTAATATGTTAATCCGTAGAAATCAAATTATTTTTCATAATATATTATATATTATTATTATATAATATAATATAAAAGCAGTATAAATAAAAAGAAATGCAACTCTGCATAAAAAGGTGAAGTCTAAAAATAGCTCTGGCGAGTTTAACAAATGCGGCGAATTCAAACTAGCCAATCAAATTGTGTATATTTTTAGCTTTCAGTGAATGTTTAATGTTAATAATAATTAATTATGTTTTTCATGATAATATATACAATCAAAAACCTTTTTCTTACGCTTTTGGTCTTATTTCAAGGGATTTTGAATTTTCTACACGATTTTAATAGTTGTTTTGACATTTTCTCACAAATAGGCGGATTTCTAGGGCATGTACATATTGTCATTAACAGTAGTACTGTTGTAACATAATTGACATAATCACTCACTGTTGTTAACAGACCGAGCAAACACTTTAGATTCTAAAGTTCATTAAAAGTAGTTTTTTTTTTTTTTTTTTTTTTTTTAAATAGGTATAAATATAGGAAAAAGTAAACTTACATTTGTTTTCCTGCACTGCAATGCCAACGTTGAAAGATCTTTCAGTGTCGTATTGGTGATTCCAAAATTTGATGATTTTCGTAGATGAAAATGACCTTATATATATATATTTTTTTTACATTTATATTAAAAATCATTATTTAATCTAATTTTTGTTATATACGTTTGTTTTTTTTTTTTTTAATTCTCTAGTTTTTTTTTCTTTTTATATTAACATGAAGAAAATTAAAATAGTTAAAAAGTTTTGTCACACACTGTTCACACTGTTATGTTAATTATAGAACGGGGTTTCTGATCCGCTCAAGTTCTGTCGATCTTACTATGTTAATATGTTTTTTTTTTATCTCTTTTTATCATTTTTATACTGTTTTTTGCTGTTCTTTTCTTTTTTTTTGACACTTGTTTTATATTATTTTCTTAAAGTTTTGTAGTAATTTTTGCATTTATAGAATTTTAATATAAACTAATTTATTACTTTTTTTTTGGTTTAATATAATTTATAAATAATTTTTTTCAATAAAATTTTTCAAATTGGGCTTGGAACTAATTATGGACACTAAATTTGTCACTTTTTATATAAAGGTATTTACTATTGTATGACTTTACTTTATTTTCTGCTTCTTCTTTTTGTTTTATTATTTTTCTTGCAGAAATTGTGCTACAGTTTGGCTTTTTTTCTCAATATTTTTGCAATTTATACTGTTTAATAAAATCAAATATAATTCACATATTTTCCACTATCACTTTTGCCTTTATTTACCTTTACGGAATGCCTACGGAACACTTACGATACCGCAACTCGGAACACTACACTCTATCAATCGGTGATTTTCCTATTTAGATTCCCTGGTTATTTCCCTGTGGGATGAAGTGTATGGCCGGTGAATGGTTAACAGAAGATATTCCAAGGACAAACAAAATGTCGACAAATTTTCCTTCAAAAGGGGTTTATAGATTCCTGTAGGGGTTAGAATCCAAATCATTTGGAATTAGGTTTCCTGTGTTTTTTTTTTTTTTTTTTTATGCAAAATTTATGTGTTAAGTTTTCAACACAATCTTACCAAAAATATATATATTTTTTTTAATGGGCTTACTGCAGCAGCTTTCCTTCCTTTCTAGTTCCTTTGAAGCAAGTTTGGGACAATATTAAGTAAAATTTGTTTAAAAAAAAAATATCTTTCAGTTTATAAATATAAAAATTTATAAGTATTTATATAAATAATTATATTTATATGCAAAAGACATTACAATTATGAAATTAAATCTTTAAGAATTCAGTTTCATAAAGTAATAATTTAATAATTTTACTTACAAATTTTTCACTTTTTACAGAGATTATTTAATTATAACCAAAAAAATAATTTAGTATTTTATTAGTGTCACTGACAAGCATCAGGCTCCGGGTACTGGTAGAATTAGAAAGGAAGAAAAAATGGCTCCTTTGTCCTTTTATACCAAGGTTTTTACACTAAATCCTGGAAAACTAGTGTTATTACTTATAGATACATATATTTTGCATAAATCAAAACCTGCCAACTTCACCCCAATTACTCGGTACTGCCTTACCCTCAGTTTATTCATGAACTAAGTAGTTCATTTATGTCTTGACATAATGTTAACATAATGATAAAACAGTGAATTAAAATAAAACATAAAAAAATTAAATGAAATTTTAAAGGAAATTTAACGAAAATAATTGAGAAATATAAGTATGTGTTGGATTTACAAATACTTATGTAGTAAAATAAAAAAATGTGTAAAATTAAGCTAAACAAAATAAAATATTTTCAATAAAAATTAAAAATAGCTACAAGCGCCACTACAACCTCGTCCAAATTGGTAACGGAAGCAACTAAAAAATCCTTATTGGGAGGATTTCCGGTATGCCAATATTTTAATGTGTAATAAAGATATACAATATTTCAATAAATCTACGTATTTTTGAGAATTTTTATATTGAACGGTTTAAGTTAAATTTAATTTAATACAAGTCATCTTGACGCAATGTAAAGGCTTAAATGCGATGATTCGAGTTGGTCATGCTGGAGGGTACAGTATAACTTAAGTTGGCTTTCAGAAGGTCACATGTTGAGCATGATACTAAGAACTACCCTACCCCTCCGTCCGATAGCGTGTGTTCTCCTTTGGGGGCGGCTATCAGATATTTCCATTGAACCATTTTCCTCTCACTGCGAGGGGTGGTTCTGTTGGTGGTCCGGTTGGTCCGTAAGGGCTCTTTTTAATGTCCGTCCGAAATCCACCAGGGTCTGTTTCCCATATTGGGCGGCTGGTGGTCTGCGTTTGTTTTCCCAAGAGGGACGGCACTTATTCAACACCTGGCAGCAGGTATAAAATGCACCAACAAATTGGGAAACGACTAAGTCGCCCCTCTTAGATGTCTCCCATATTACAATTGTGCGATCAGGTCTGGTGAAGGAATGCTCCTGTCCTGAAGCCCCATCACCAACTCCGGCTCTGAATCAAATCCCAGGCATAAAGATCCTGCCAGAAGGGCTGCTACCAACAGGCGATCCGCCTATCGCTTTATTCATACACTCGGCTCTAAAAATGTCGAGGATCTCACTAAGGAGCAACAAGCTTCCCTCTCCTGGGCGAAAGCCCGCTGAATCATCAGCGGGGCCTAAACGGCAGCGTTCAGAGGAGGATGCAGCGGCCAAAAGCCAGCAACCGGGCTCCAAAGCGGCACAAAAGTTGTTAGAAAAGTCTTTTAGCGAGATTATAAAAGACAACCTGGGCAGTTATAGATCGGAGTACCAATGGCAGATCCATATTCCAATTGAATTGGAATGTGGTGAAGCTAAAACTGGTAGGGATGTTCTGGAAAGTTCTCAAAGAGAACCCAGGCACTCCTCCACAATGCGATGGTGCTGGTTGGTACCAGGGTCACGTAAAATGTACGTCTTGTGTAGATTAATGCTCAGTGTTGCTACTTAAGACTGCTTTTCGCATATGCGAAAAATCGCATAGCAGAAATGCATTCTACGGAAAATTCTAAGAAATTTTCCCCAAGAAACCATACGTCTAAAATCAAATCCTATCTTGCGTATTTCGTCTTTTATCCAATAAAAAACACTATTAAAAAAATAATAATACAGAAATATCATTAAAAAAAAGGAAAGACGCAAGATAGGATTTGATTTTAGACGTATGGTTTCTTGGGGAAAATTTCTTAGAATTTTATGTAGAATGCGTTTCTGCTATACGATTTTTCGTGAAAAAAAATCGACCCACCCTAGTATGTATGCATACCACAAATTTTATATCTTGCTAAATTTTGACTATAGCTTTGGACGAAATTGTACAAATAATAGAGGCAAGACCTGACCCTGGTTACATCATATTGATTCCTTTTGAATTTGGTGAGGTTACGGATGAAGACAGTGAAGATGAAAATGATGCCAATTTGAATCACCTTACTAGCCGAATGTTGCGCTCAGAGGTTTATGTGCAAACCAGACCCAACAGAGAAGATCAAGAAGTATGAAAACATACTGCAGACCAAGAACCTACTCTGAACTGAAACAGAAAAAACTTACGGTAAAGAAGTGGTCAAAAAATACTACAGTTTTTTCTTCATGTGGTAAAGGGGATAGCGATCATGATATTCTAGGCACATTTCAGGAAGATATTAGTGTCACTGATAGCTTTGAGTTATTGTACAGCAAAGATTTAATCAGCATCATTGCAGATGTGGGCAATTTGTATGCTTTACAGAGGAACCATACATTGAATATAACCGAAAATTAAATTAGAGTGTTCACTCAAGACTTTCCTTTTAATCTGTTCGTTGAACATTTCTTAACTGGTCTGCCTTTGATAAATTATTTAACGAGTAGAAAATCGCATTGAATAGCATCATAAACAATGCTTCCAACAGTCGCGAACTGACACCAATCACAAAAGTAGATAGAATTGGTGTTATCAATAGAAAGAGAATAAAAATTCAAGTCGATTGCCCAGCACTTGTAAAAATGTATAATAAGTATATCCGTGGTGTAGACCGCTTTGATGAGAATGTTGATTTCATTAGAGTAGCTTTACGTGGAAAAATATGGTGGAACGGTGTCAACTAATATGACGTTCCCATTGTGTTGAGAGTTTCAAATGAAACTAGATTGGGAGTGTGTACAGAGGACCATATTGAGAAGGATTGTTCATAACATCGCTGTGTGCCAAATGCAACATAGGCTTTCATATTAAATATTGTTATAAATTCCACAACAAACAAAAAATTATATAATTGTTGTTAAATAAAACGTTTATTTTAAACTTGTTGTATAAAAACAAATTGTTTGTCTCTCTGGCGAGGGTATGAGAATTGCCAAGTTATGCATATTTAATTTCATTTACAATTGCCAATAGTATATATAGAAGCTTTTAGGAATCAGGAAAATATTAAAAGTGACAAATTATCTACAATTAATATGTTTGTATGACCTTTCTCCATTTTCTCTAACGAAACTCATAAAAATATGATATTTTTGCATACATTTGCCAGCTTTATTCAGGACCTTGGGTGTGCCTCGTACTTAAAGATTGAGTAAATAATTCTGCGATATTCGCACAATTTTTTATGGATATTGACATTTTATAGCCATTTATGTATCACTAGCCTGACCCGGTGCGCTTCGCTACCCCTGTCGATGTAAAAATCGGTTCAGCCGTTTAATAATTATTGTTTAAAAACTAAAGGTACTAATTTTACACGTTTTTCCCCCTTTTTATCCCCTTCTGGTCCAGGTATTGAAAAAATGTATAGCCTATTGACGCTTCCAAGTAAGGATCTATCTACGTTCCAAATTTCAATAAAATCGGTTCAGCCGTTTAGGCGTGATGCTCAAACAAACAAACAAACAAACAAATAAACAAACAAACAAACAAACAAACAAACAAACAAACAAACAAACAAACAAACAAACAAACAAACAAACTTACAAAGACATTTATATATTTATATAGATTGATCCATATTTCGAGAAAAGTTTTACTATATTCATCAAAGTTTGTCATTTTATCATTCAAAACTTCGTGATTTTAATTGCAATATATCTAAACCAAATAGCAAACAAAATTTTGAAAAATAAAACCTCTTTCGGATGTTGCCTTAACTTACGGTCACCTCTAAGGCCCCGTTTATGTTCTCGTTTCTTATGTACCATGGTTCACTAAGAATTATCGATTGAGCCTTTTGTATTGTTCGCCGTTCCCCACAGTTGTATTCCATATGTCCAAATTCGTTTAAAAATGTTTTTATACAGGATCACTTTATAGTCAAGGTTTAATTTTGATTGGTCACTGCTAAACCAGTGAATGCTAGACGCTTTTAGTTTCACGTGAAGTCTCTGGATTTCTATATGACTACGTCAAGTAAGTCGCCCATCTAAGTGAATTCGAAGTTATGTAAAATAATCGGACTGAGGTATATTAACATTTTTAAGTGTGACAATTTCTCCTTCTTAGCGTGAACGGTTTGAGCTAAGTCTGCTTTTACACAGGGCAAGTTTACTTGAAGCAAGTCTCTTCGATTCTCTTTTAAACTTGATCGTCTGTTTACACACAGCAAGTCTGTGTTCGATTTTGTATGTCAAAACCTAATAGACGCCATACTGAAAATGAGAAAACAAAAGAGAATTGAAGATACTTGCCAGTACAAGCAAGTGTGTACCCCTCTTCTTTCTTCTTGCCTCTCTCTCCTATAAACTCAGACTTGCGGCAAGAAAACTTGCCCTATGTAAAATCAGACTAATACTTGTGGTATCATCAGCAAATGTAGAAATAGTTAATCTATAGCACGTCGGCAAGACGGAAGTGTCACATAATCGTTGTACTTAACTGTAAAAAACGGTCAGCTAGATAACAATCCAGTAGTTTGTGGGTGCATGGTGCCAGCAAACCTTTTATTTCATATACCAGGCATTTTGTTATTGTGTCAGACATATGTGAGAAAAGAGAGTAAATTTGCTTAACTTTTTCAAAGAAATTTCTCTCTCCTTCCATTCTATGTATTTATTCTATCTTTTCGAGCATATTTTTTTTTATTTCCTACTGACATTTTATTACATGTTTTTGTACTTAATTTCAAGACTAGACTTCAAGTTAAATTATATTATGTACTAATCTTACCAACAGAAAAATTATTTTAATTGGGTTTAAAGTGACTACAAATTGTACCACAAGTATAAACTATTTTCAAATGCAAAAAAGTTTTATTTTTATTTATCACCAAAGTTTTTTTTTTCGTTTATCATGAAACACTTTGACCAAAATCTCATCCTGCAACAGGTACAAAGTTGGCAAAATAAACCAACATTTTAGAATTTTTAGTTTCTATTCCTACTGCCATTGTACTACGGCTCTACAAACATTTTAATGGTTTTCAAATGCGTTTTGGCAATGTTACAACATTATCTGTGAAACAGTTAGAGTGCTTGAAAACGTTTTTGCAAGCACCGCACAGCTGCAATTGTACCACTTACACACACACCCTCATACACAGATTTAGTGGAGTTTTAGCACGTTTTCAGATCACAGCATGTTTTTGTGGATTTTAAACACATCATTTGAAGATTTGTAAAGAAACCTTTTGGCAAAATGTTTTGATCAGATTGTATGCTAAGCAAATCAGCAAACTAAACTAAAATGTTTTGCAATTGTATGACAATGTCGGAATAGTTATTGTTTAAATATTTAAATAAAAAAACTGTCAGTCACATAACAACGAACGGAATAAATCCTGTATTTCTTGATTTTCTTTTAACGTACATAGTGCATGAGCATTAGGGTGCTCCAAAACTCTAGAATTATTCTCCGTCATGTAAAAATCAAATGCTTAACATTTTAGCAACTTCGGATAACTGTTAGTGGTTGCTCCTTTTATTTGAAGTTTATCGGATTAGTATGAGTTAAAAATGTCTAAATAAAAACGATCATTAATTTCATAATAGTCATAGATTAATACAGTGCAATTTGTGGCCAAAAACTAGATGTCCATTAAGTCCACTTATTTCAAATCTGTTAACTCTTTATGGTGTAGTGTTTACTTTTCTAAACACCTTTTCTAGAGTCTTTAAACAATTTTTAGTGGTATCTATTGGCATTTTGCTAAACAATTAAATGTTTTTAAGTCCTTGTTTAAGTTTTTTTGGCAATACTTTACCGTCATGTTGCTCTGGTATGCTGATTGCAGCAACATAAACAGACTTGTTGATAGAAGTAAATTTGATTATTGTTATATCGAGCATATTTAATATTTTGTTTGTAATCTACATATGTCTTTTGCTCGATTGAAAACAATATAGGTATATATATTAATGGAAATTGAATTTGAAATTGTAAAAGCATAGACAAATTTTCGTATATGGACAAAAACACTTTTCTTTTAAAATCTATAGAAAAAGGTCCTTAAGTGTTCAATATTTCTTAAGTGTTTATGGGTTTGACAAAATTGCAAATACTTTTGTGTCAATGGTGATACTAGCAATAAAATTGCAGAATTTTAGAATTTTAGAATTTACTTATAGGTTATAGTTTTCTATGAAAACTATAAAAGAAGTGATTGAAATGAACAGGAATTTTTTAATTTTTAAAATTTATTTACCACAAATTTCATATTCTAGATTTATATGCGTTATGTTTAAATGTGCTAAATTTTTAAGCCAACATTTTGGTGATTTTCATCAAAAGTTTTGTAGACCTCGTAATTTGTATAAATACGGACATATAATAAATGAATTTTCTCTATAAAGCAAGTAGGATAATAAGAAAAAATCCCTTTTTCTCTAAGTCATCTTTTATACTTTAATATATGGGGCATTTGATGTCAAGTGAACCAACTTTTGAAATCGATGTCTTCCGATTGGGGTGAAATCTTAGTAGGATGCGAGTGGGATATATATCAAAATAAATTTTTAACACAAAATTTGTATGTCTTGAGTTACAAAATCAATAAAATAAAATAACTCATATCCCACTAAGCGACCAAAAACTTCTTAAAGGAACGGACCTAAGCTTTCTTTTGAGCAAAAAAAATAAAGAAAGGGCCCATTTTGAAAAAGTTTTTGATTTTGCCAAAAAAGTCAAAAATTTTATGTTTTGAGTTACAAAACATTTATTTTGATAGATATCCAAGTTGCATCTCACTTAGCGACCAAATTGGAATTAAAGGATAATATCTAAGCTTTCTTTTGAGTAAAAAAGTGCCCATTTTAAAAAAAAGTAAAAAAAATTTATTTTTTATTTTTAATTTTTTTTTCCGAAAGATTGAAGAAATAGCTATCTAAACTATTTGAGACTCATTTTGCTAAGAACAATAGGTAGTAAGTTACATGGATGGACCGATCTTATTGAAAAATTGTGTCTGAATTACTATCCAATAGAACTAACCATGGTGCAAATTTCAGCCTAATCGGAAGACATCGATTTCAAAAGTTGGTTCACTTGACATGAAATGGCCCATATACTTATTTAAGATTCAAAATTGAAATTTTTACCTTGACTTTATTTTTTTATTCCCAAATATCATTGGTAATAGTGTTCAAAAATTCTTTCTAAAAACATTTATTTATATCCAATAAACTCTTAGCTAATACCTAAATACTCATAACCCTTAAAGTATAGATATAAATGTATAATGCCTACTTCAGGCATTGGTCTTAATAGTGATTTTTTAAAAATACTCTAATCATCATTAACTAAAAACAAGTAAGAAAGTATGGTCGGTCAAGCCCGACCAGATAATACCCTACACTAAGTAAATGAGCAAAAACATTTTTCTTTCAAAATTTAAATAATTTATGTTCGTGAGCGATTTTCGGAAGTGGGCCTTATATGGGAGCTATGACAAATTATGGACCGATCACCACGAAATTTGGTCACGTGATTAATGTTTATATGAAAATTATTTATGTTGAATTTTATGTGTATACCAACATTTGTAGGAGATTTATGATCGTTAAAGTGATTATCGGAAGCAGGCCTTATATGGGAGCTATGACAAATTATGGACCGATCATAATAAAATTTGGTGACATGAATTCCCTATATATAAAACTTATTTGGACAAAAACTTGTGTAGATACCTATATAAATTAAACATTTGTGACGGATAAAATCCACTTTCGGGAGGACATTTGTATGGGGGCTAGGTCAAATAATGGACCGATTTCAGCCAGTTTCAATAGGGATCGTCCTTGGGAAAAAATGATATGTACCAAATTTTATCGAAATATCTTTAAAATTGCGACCTGTACTCTGCGCACAAGCTTTACATGGACAGCCAGCCAGCCAGACGGACGGACGGACGGACGGACGGACATCGTTTAATCGACTCCGAAAATGATTCTGAGTCGATCAGTATACTTTAAGGTGGGTGTTAAACTAATATTTTTGGGCGTTACAAACATCTGCACAAATCCATTATACCCTCCCCACTATGGTGGTGTAGGGTATAAAAAATCGTCACATAAAGTTTTTCCAATTTTTTCACATATTATAATGAATATAAAACGAATTTTGTGTGAGATATCATCAATATTTTTTCTTCGCTGTTAGGCCTATCGATGTCATTATGTAGGGACTATAACATCGTGCAATTGTCCGCCGGGGATTGGCTCGGTGGCGAGCTTCGAAATATCCAAGTTTCCAAGAATCTGGCGCATACATCAGGATGGCAAGGGTTATGTTCTCTTTGAGGGATGCTGTGGTTTGTGGCTTATTCGCATAAAACTCCACATAAAAAGTCTAACGCAGTCAAATCGCACGACCTTGGTGGCCAGTTCACATAACCTCTACGTGATATGACCAAGATGTCACGGTTATGGGAACTTTTTGCGTAATATGCTGAAGCTGCTCATGTACATTGTTCGTTGTAGCTGCTATAGGATTTGGTTCAGAGGTGATAATATTGATAGTTGCCGATAACGATGTTGTCTTCGAGACCCCATGAATAAGTAAGTAAGAGTGTTATTATTCGGCTGTGCCGAATCTTGTATACCCACTACAATATGTGTGCATTTTTTTACCCTATGGGGGGTAGGGTCAATTATGAACCGACGCACAGTGGGGTCAAATGCCCTTTTTTACGGATTTATTAATATCTCAACAACAACAATAGCGATGCTCGCAAAATTTTACGTGGGTAGCTCTTAGACCAATCCGCATATTGTAACAACATTTTAGGGATATTAGAAGGGGAAGTCAATTACCCACCATATAAAATAATTATTAACTGTGCTATATCTATAGAACTACAATAGTAATGCACACTAAATTTGCTATGGGTAAGTTTAAAGACAAACTACACCTTCCACTGCGTGTTCCCCTCATACAAATCAATTATTAATTCTTCTATATCTATAGAACTAAACCAGTGAGACACACTAAATTTACACATGTTATTAGTGAAAAACGACCATATTGTTTTAAGATGATATCATTATATTAACCAGTAGTGGGTGGGACTTGGGATACGAATTATTTAAGAACTGATTTTCAATGATTTTTTTAACTCATTAAAAATGTTCATTGAAAGTACAGATGAGCACGTGAGTGATAATTGGCTCCGATATAAAATTCTAAAATTCACTCGCTCACTAACATGATTTTTTTTATTAATCTAAATTGCCTTCTATCGGAATTAATCATTTTGATTAAATGCATTTTTTTTTTGCACTTCCAATATAAAAACTAATAACAAAGCCACTTCCACAAAAAATTCAAATTTAAATTTAACCAAAATATATAATAACTACCTGAACTTGATGGTTGCATAATTAGATTTATTAAATTTTTGAAATTACTTATAACAAATAGTATTTATTTGCGCAAATTTTTTATTTTTTTTATCACTTTTTTAGGTTTTTTTCTCACAATATGTAATTTCAACACGTGAATATAAAAATACCGTTTCATATTTGACATTAATTTCTTTTCTGCTGATGTAGAATTTTGTGCTCTTTACGCAGGTACTTTCAGTTTTCATGATACTTGAAATTTATTTTTTCAATTAATCCGCAAAATTAGTATATTTGGCCCCTCTGTGCGACGCTCACAAAAATTAGTAGAAAGATTTAGGTTCGTATAAAACTTGTTTATGTTCAATTTAATCACCTTATTAATTATTGTAAGACTATTATGAATGTTCAAGTAGTTTTTTGAGGGAGACCTTGTATGGGGACTAGGGATAAATTATTTCCGATTTTCACCATAATTTGCAGTATAATTTCAGAGTATGTAGAACTAATACATGACATGGTTAGTTGAAATCATGGACCGATATTGCCCATTTTCTACGATTAATATTTCAATGTAGTATAAATAGATTAACAAAATCAACATATTTTAATCTTAAAACCCACCCATCAAGGGTATTAAAATACTAATTTGCACAAAAACTCAACTGAAAATATTTTTGACTTCCTTTTCAAAAAGTCTGCAATTATTTTTGTATTTATTAAAAATTGTATACATTTTTGAAAAGACGATACAATTTTATACACTTTGGTGTATTATACATCTAACTTTTCCACCAGCCAAAATAATGTAGACAATACTACGAATGTAAAAATTTGATAACTTCTTGGGGTCTTGTGGCTCCCCCCCCATATATACTATAAGATTCAAAGTCGATTGAGCCTATTCTATGTCCATAGCTTCCATTAAGAAATTAAGGATTTATGATTTATGGTATAAACTTATAAGAAAATAATATAACACAATTTATGCATGTCTTCATTAAAAACTTGTCCTTCCATTGTTTCCTTTAATTAATTGTAATTACGCACATTATTATTGTTATTTGAGTTTTTCATTTCATAAAATTTTTTCCTCAAATATAAATATTTTTTGCACTCTTACATTTAACAATGCCACCAACAATCAACGGAAAAATGTTTTCTGTGCTTTATATTTTCTTGGCGAAGGTTTTAAGCAAACAAAATAAAAACTGTGGGTAATTAACTTATTTTTGGTAAGCGTATTTCTTAAAAAATATGACTATATTTATGTATATAAGTAGGAGAAGTAGCAAGAGAAAAAGGAAAAGTATAAACAAAAGATGGATAATATACCCTACGCTCGATATTAGAGGTATTACCTAAATTTGTATACCGTTACCTCAATATAGAAATGCTCTAACTTGTGTGTGTTTTTTTTTGTAGCCCCAGAATATCGAATATCATATTTCATATTTAGCCAAGAAATCTTGAATTAAAAAAAACAAGAGTTAGGGCCTTTCTATATTAGGGTAACGGTATACAAATTTATTAATATATACATTACAACTTTTAAAGTTCTTCGAACTCATTAAATCAAGTCACTGATTTTTTATAACTTACAAAAGCTACACGTTACAAACAATGTCTGCTACAAATGTGAACATAACGTGTTTGTGTAGTGTATACAAAATAACGTCAACAGGAAACACTTGTAATTAAACAATGGTTGCAACTACAATATAATTGAAATAACAATAAAAAATATTGGAAATGACAAAAGGCAAAAGGAAAACTTATACTCGTGCTGACTATGAAATGCAAAAGAAAACATGGTAAAATAAGACATAATTGTTGGTCATACGCGTTCCTAAAGTATACTGTATATGACACTACTGATTGTTATTATTAAGTGTTGGTTAAAAATGTTCCAATTTTGGACATCAATAATTAAGTTCACTTATGGTTTTTGCACTAGATTTTTTGTTAATTTTCAAAGATCATAAAACTCTTAAATTAAAATTACTAATAAATTGAATGTATTAAAAAATTAGCTTATTTTTCACAAAATTTTAATCTTCAAACATCAGCAATATCCCTTTGAAATTTTTAAAAAGCTATTAGTAAACACATTTGAAGTATTTCTAACAAAATTAGTTTATGGCAGATAAAAGAATTTTTAAAATGAATTGTAGAAAAAATCACACTTTGCAATTTAAGATTCTTGAAATTCGAAAAAAAAATTAAAATAAAAAGAATTAAGAGTCGCAAGTGTGCACAATAGAAAAACAATGTTTTTATTGTTGAATAATATTTCAAAAATAAAAAAAGTTTCAAGCAACATCATCCCAAGCGATAGAGGACACCATTACAACCCCATATTTGTTCAAGAATCAACTCTGTATATTATTATCATTATTTGAATTTAACGTTATTTTTTAATGCAACTCTATGTTTATTTAAGTACTATTCAAAGTCAACTCTGCTCATTGATAATATTATTTAAATTTAGTACATATTTTGACAACAATGGAAATTTAGAGAATTGCTATAAAAGCAGAGTACCTAACTCTATGTATGTGTTAGTAAAAAAGTACTTAACTCTAAACATGTGTGAGTAACAAAACTATCCCTGCAGTTCATTGAACTAGTTCCGCTACGTCGAATTAGTTAGCCACTGAGAACTACCACTAGTGAATTTTCAACCCACTCGCAACGTTATTGACTGGTGAAGTGACTGGTGGTGACATTGCAGGTGGCCGATTGGCACACTCTGCATAACACTTCACTATTAAATTCAATAATACGAATACTCCAGCATTTAAGAAAAAAAATAAAAAATACATTTTTCAGAGAGCGGGGTTGAACACATAACATCTGGTTTTGTAGTCAAATGCGCTAATCACTAAGCCACAGAGCTCTTATTTGTACTGCTCTCAATTTGTTATTAAGAATTACATGTGAGTCTACTCTCAATTTTTGCTTTTTTTCATCATCAGAGAGAACGAAAATACCAAACGGCCACATTCAGCATTACATGTGGCCATGAAAGTGGTATATTTTAGAAGACTTTACCAAACGGCCACATTCAGCATTACATGTGGCCATCGAAGTGATATATTTTAGAGGATTTTATTTTACTTGAATTTATTTTCAAAAACTTAAGGCGAATATCCGACTATTGTTTGTTACTGAATACGCTAGCGAAATGTAATGCAAATGATAACCATTTAACTACCACTTTAGTAGCCACAGCGAACTAGTTTCTTGTGCAAGTAGTAATATAGCTAGTGTAAGGTTTCCAATTGGCACTTTTCAAACTGCTGGGATACATCCCAGCATTTCTAGGAGACAGTCCCGATCTAGTGATTTTACCCATCATTTAGGGTGGGAACTAGTTACTTCAATAGCTACGTGACTAGTTATTTTAACTTGTGCTTGTCCTAAGCAGGGGGTCAATTGACCCTTATTGACTACAATGAGACAGTCTAATAGCTGGTCCAAAGTAATCAACGCATTTGATTCACATACTGGTTAAAAAACGTCAGTTACCTTACCTAAGTGGTAACTTGATCAGCTACATAGCTAGTTATTTTAACATGTACGAGTGCCAATACCTCAAATAGTCAGCTAAAAGACATATCATAGGCAGTCCAATAAATGATAGCTTGTAAACAAACCTTTCTTCGACAACTCTCCAATGGATTGCTTCTGGTGGGTTAAATAACCAATTTCTAAAGTGCAGTATAAAATAAACGTTTAAAGTGACATCTCTATAGATTACTAAGAGACACTAAAGTGACTATTGACTTCATGCTATGTTACATGGGTTATCAGTGTACTTAAGTAAAAATATAAATGAACTGTATGAGAATTATATCAACACAATTTGTATAAAACCAGTTTGAACGAATTATCACACAACACGTTTAAAGTGACTACACTTCAGATTACTTAGAAACACTTAAGTGACAATTGTCTTCACACTAGATTACCTGGGATGTATAAAGTAACCAATTGTCTTACCTCTGCACTACAAAGAGCACATACGTGTCAAATGACCAAAATATATAAATTGGAGTCAGCTAAGTGATAAGACATTTGCGACGATTACTGTCTATAAGGGATACATTGACTACATGCTTAACTGCTACAGGCAACAGAGTTTTATAAATACGTTATAAATTTTATTTTGTATGAATTTTCAATACCAAAAATTGTAAAATTGTATAGTATAAATTTTACAGTAACAAAAAATTACATGTCAGAAATTTCAGAAATATTTTTTTCTTGTTTTGTGCCAAATAGAAACTTTTTAACAATGAAAGTGTGCTAAAAGTGTTTTTAAAAAAAATATAGAATTATATGTGTTTAAGCAATAAGGTTTTAAAAAAAAACGTTATGTAATCAAAAATTTAAAGTTTAAATTTCGAGACATTTCATTTGTTTACATTTCTCTGAAATCACACGGTACCCGTATATGTGAGAGAGTAATTTGAAAAAAATTAGAATCGGACTACTTGATATACTTTGATTCTTACTTTCAATCAGTAAGGAACATTTTCTAGGCTTATTATTAATACGGGGCGCATAGTGCATTGTCCCCATATAACAATGGGACAAAAATAGAAGGAGTTGTAGACTTTTGAAATTTGGTATGCTAATATAGAATGAATACCTTTGTTAAGAAAAATACAATTTTTGGATAAAATCGGACCAAGGACACACCTATCTCCCATATATTCCAAAAATGTAATTTTTGATATTGGCTACATAATAATAATTTAAAATTGGCGATTTTCAAATAACAAATAAACCGATTAATTTGTGTCGATTAACCGATTAACCGAAATTTCTTTTTTTTTTGCACTCTATATAGAAATATAATTTTATGTATTAACTCATGAACATTAACTTATTGCAATTGTTTTTTAGAAGTATAGCACAAAAATTGAAACTAAGGAATTTGGAAATGAACTTTTTTCTAGAATGTACTATGATTATCTTTGTCCTAATGAGTCGGAGGACGACTTGATAATAGATGAATCTAAAGATATAACTGAAACAAGTCTTTTATCAGAAACTATTAAAAGTATTGGATATTCTTTATCATGCCTTACTTTTGTTTTCTCCAACATCTAATCAGTGAGAGGGTTCTTTCCAAGTCAAGTTTTATTAAAACTAATGAAAAAAACTTATATATACCCTTGCCACTCATGGTGAAGGGTATAAAAATCGTTTAAAAGGAAAACATTTCAATTATATTCTTTTTTAAAAAGCTTATTTCAGAAGATCTTCATAAAATCCTAAAAAAAACTCACATGTACATAAAAAAGGTCTCAGATACCATATTTTTGTTTAGCTATTACTTATTTGGTTTGTTGAATTGTTATGTTTTATTTGTTTTTCATGCTTTTGTTCTTTTTATTAATAAAATTCTTAAATAGGTACACAAAATTCGTTGTTTTATTCTCAATTTAAAATTAAAATGGAAATTACTCGGTTAATCGAATAATTCAAAATTAACCGATTAAATCTAAACCCAGATTAATTATTTGCTCGATTAACCGAATAACTCAGAAACCCGATTAATTGAATACCCTAGTATTTACTGAATTACTTTTTGGGTTGAATACGATTTGTCCGTCCGCCACACTGTCCGTCTCCATTTATATGTCTGTCCGTTTTTCCATGTAAATTTGTTAATCAAGGTACAGGTCGCAATTTTAAACATGTTCCAATGATATTTGGTCCACATCAATTTTTGGATCCAAGGACAAACTCCACTAATTTTGGTTATAATTGCTTCATGATTTCACCTAGCTTCAGTACAAATGTCCTCCCGAGCACCGTGGGGAAAATGAAAAAATAGTGGAAATAATTCTGTAACTTCTAAACTAACAGTCCGATGTTAATAAAATAGAGGAGGTGTAGCTGAGTTTAAGTTTTGAATTTTGAGTTTAAACACTAAGGTGGGGCGAAGCCTCAAGGCCTTAAATCGGGGTATCTCGGGTCTATGAAAAATTAAAAATGATGCCAAATTTTTGCTCTCTATCCGATTTATATATGTTGAATCTAAGAGAGCTAAAAAAATATTGCTTGAGCTATGATTTATCTCTTATAGTTAATGAGATATTCACATTTGAAAATTAAAATTTCAAGTTTTTTGCTAAAACTCTATATATTTTTGAATTACGAACAAATCTATTAGTATTAGAAAAAAGAATTATTTCAAAATCGATACTAAGTCAAATATTAGTTTATTCGCGATTTTGTTTTAATTAAAAAAGAACTTACATTTATCTTTAGTTATACAGAAAAAAAAAAAACATTTTTGAGATTTTTTAAAAGTTTTTTGTGGGATTCTCAAAAATAAAACAAAAATTTCTTTTTCACTTTAGCATATTGATCAAAAATGGCTTTATTAGTGTTAAACTTCAATAAAAACGACTCATAAATAAAACTTTTATTGCATTTAAAAAATTAAAAATTTCCAAGAAATCAGATACCATTTTTGATTTCTATATTTTTGAATGTTTTCTATCTATTTTTAAATTCTTAAAAATTGTGTACAATTTTGAAAAGAAGACACAATTTCCTACACGTTGATATATAATATGTATATCTTAGATTTTCCAGAAGTCTCATTAATGGCTTCAAAATACATAACTCACAGTAATTGACTTCACCTTTTAGTGTTTTCTGATTTTTGGTAATGCAGTTGTCGGCAATGCAGTGAAATTTTAACCTAAAAGGTAATTCATTTATATTTTAAGGAAATATTGTATAATTTGAAATTTATTATCATCTAAACTACTGACATCAAAAACGCTACTTCATTGACTTTTAAGAGCATCTAATAAGGACTTTCTAACTTTGTCATTTATTCAGTTAGTTTTGCCAAATCATCATGGACGTATTAAGCGTTCAACAACACGTGCAAATGATAAATTTGTTTTAACAAAATGGATGTTCAGTTGAGGCATCGTTCCACAAATTTTCATAAAAAATCACCTTCTTGAAAGGGGACCATTTCTATATGAATGGATACATCAACAAACAAAAATTGTCGAATTTGGGATGATACCAATGCACATAAGATTCAGGTGCGTTCAATGCATCTCGAAAATGTCAATATTTGGTATAGAATTTGGATTGGCGACGTCATCGGACCATAGTTCTTTGAGAATGGCCATCAGCGGCATACTATAGGCCGATAACTACCTACTTATTTTGGCCTGAATTGGTTGTAACTGACACCAATGATCCGTGGTTTCAACAGGATGGAGCTACGCGTCACACAGCTCATGCCACATTGGATATTCTGCACGAATGATTTGAGGTCATGATCGTCTCACATGAACTGACCACCGAGATCCTGCAACTCCAATTTTTCTTGTGGGGTTTTTGGCCACAAACCACATCGGTTCAAGAATAGAGACATTAAATCAAATAACATAGTTAACAATTAAGAGTACTATATTTGGCTCTGCCGATTCTTTAATAAGCTCCACGTAAATAAAATGAGAATTAGAGAGACTATTCTATGTTATGTTATGATATTTAGCTTAAATAAATTGACTGAATATTAATTTCAAAATCTTGCAATATTAGGATGTTTTATTAACAGTTTGTACCAGCTAAATAATTTAAACTGCTCTGAAAATTCCATTTTTTTCTTTCTTAATGTAGTTTATTGTGACAACAAGTACAAAAAAAGTTGCAGCAAAAACTGTAATATTGAGAACAAAAGAAACTGTTTAGAAAAAATAAATTAATTATAAGTTTTCTAAAATTTTCGTCATTAACTGTATAAAAATAAGTATGAAATACTTAAATTAAAGCAGAAGTTGCTACAAATCCAAATAATAAGTTAATGACGAACAAGTGATATGAAGTCAAATATCATAGATTTTAGATAAAAACAGTGATAGATAGTTGGCATTTATAGTATGACTATGACAGTTTCAAATAGACATTTAACTTCTAGCAAATATATTTGAAGTACCGCTGGACAAATAGAAACCATATGTACCTACATTTTAAAGGGGTTGGTTATTATATCTAAGCCTATGTTTTAATCAAATTATTTAATTTTCTGTGTACCAACAAAAATATTGATTTTAATTCATTTACAAATATACTAGATTAAAACATTTAAAACGAATATTTAACTTTTTAATAAACCTTGCTTTTTTGGCAAAATAGAATTTGATACGACAAACAAATTTAATATTCTACAATTCTATATCTGATTTATTATTCATTTACACTAATTTACGAACAAGTGCATAATCCCATAAGAACACAACACATATGGTCACACATCCCTGGAAGGCTATAAATTTCCATTGAAATGTCATAAATTTTTATTAGATTTATTTATATTCATTCCTATCCTATTGTATGTGTACTTTTTTCGCAAATTTTTATAAAAATAAATATTTCAGCTCTCATTAAAGTGCAGTGGAGCACCACTATGTGATTGTGATTGTATATATTTATAATACTTTTACGAGTATAGTGCAATTTACAGGTGGTTTAACTGGCCAACTAATGCAACCTAATGCAAAATTGTTTTTTTTTACAAGCGATGCTACATTTATTGACAGAATTTTTATTATAAAATTTAAGCTCAATTGGCAACAGCAACAAAAATAGATGAGATAAACTGAATAAAAATACAAATAATCATAACAAAATAATAAATAGAGTGAAATGGATTTAAATGAAATTGCAACAAATAAAAATTTAATTTTCTGTTTGAATTGTGAAGCTATATATTCACAAATATATAAACATATAAATTACAATCATAAATCTGAATATTAGGGGTATACAGAGAAATCATAACAAAAGCTTATGACAAGAAAATATGATATCACAAAAACAGGTATGGCTTTTTGTGTGCTTTAAGATTCGATTTTTTGTTTTAGTGTTTCATATTTCATACAACTTCAAACAATTACTACCTGCCAACTAACACCTACATTTATTTTCCACTAGCTTGACCCGGTGCGCTTCGCTACCCCTGTCGTAGTCTATGTTGGAAATTTCAATAAAATCGTTTCGGCCGTTTAGTATTTATTATTTAAGAACTAAAGGTACCAATTTTACCGGTTTTCCCCCTGTTTACGCCTTTCTGGTCCAAGTATTGAAAAAAGTTATAGCCTATTGACGCTTCCAAGTAAGGATATATCTACATTCCAAATTTCAATAAAATCGATTCAGCCGTTTAGGCGTGATGCTCAAACAAACAAACAAACAAATAAACAAACAAACAAACAAACAAACAAACAAACAAACAAACAAACAAACAAACAAACAAACAAACAAACAAACAAACAAACAAACAAACAAACAAACAAACAAACAAACAAACAAACAAACAAACAAACAAACAAACAAACAAACAAACAAACAAACAAACAAACAAACAAACAAACAAACAAACAAACAAACAAACAAACAAACAAACAAACAAACAAACAAACAAACAAACAAACAAACAAACAAACAAACAAACAAACAAACAAACAAACAAACAAACAAACAAACAAACAAACAAACAAACAAACAAACAAACAAACAAACAAACAAACAAACAAACAAACAAACAAACAAACAAACAAACAAACAAACAAACAAACAAACAAACAAACAAACAAACAAACAAACAAACAAACAAACAAACAAACAAACAAACAAACAAACAAACAAACAAACAAACAAACAAACAAACAAACAAACAAACAAACAAACAAACAAACAAACAAACAAACAAACAAACAAATAAACAAACAAACAAACAAACAAACAAACAAACAAACAAACAAACAAACAAACAAACAAACAAACAAACAAACAAACAAACAAACAAACAAACAAACAAACAAACAAACAAACAAACAAACAAACAAACAAACAAACAAACAAACAAACAAACAAACAAACAAACAAACAAACAAACAAACAAACAAACAAACAAACAAACAAACAAACAAACAAACAAACAAACAAACAAACAAACAAACAAACAAACAAACAAACAAACAAACAAACAAACAAACAAACAAACAAACAAACAAACAAACAAACAAACAAACAAACAAACAAACAAACAAACAAACAAACAAACAAACAAACAAACAAACAAACAAACAAATAAACAAACAAACAAACAAACAAACAAACAAACAAACAAACAAACAAACAAACAAACAAACAAACAAACAAACAAACAAACAAACAAACAAACAAACAAACAAACAAACAAACAAACAAACAAACAAACAAACAAACAAACAAACAAACAAACAAACAAACAAACAAACAAACAAACAAACAAACAAACAAACAAACAAACAAACAAACAAACAAACAAACAAACTTACAAAGACATTTACATATTTATATATGGGGCATTTCACGTCAAGTGAACCAACTTTTGAAATCGATGTCTTCCGATCGAGATGAAATTTGCACCAATGTTAGTTCTATTGGATAGTAATTCGGACACAATTTTTCAACAAGATCGGTCAAGAACTCTCTGAGTTATAGGAGGTCAAAATTTGACATTTTGGCCAAACAGGTGTTTTTTCTTATCCATATAACTTATTACCTATTGTTCTTAGCAAAATGTGTCCCAAATAGTTTAGATAGCTATTTATGCGATCTTTGGAAAAAAAAAATTAAAAAAATTAAATAAAATATTTTTGACTTTTTTTTTAAAAAATCAAAAACATTTTTGACTTTTTTTTCAAAATGGGCCCTTTTTATTTTTTTTTTTTATTTTTTTTAAGAAAGCTTAGGTCTTTTCCTAAGCGACCTATATGGTCGCTTAGTGGGATGCGAGTGGGATATCTATCAAAAAAAATATTTTGTAACTCAAGATATGAAATTTTTGACTTTTTTTGCAAAATCAAAAACTTTGTTGACTTTTTTTTAAAAAATATACCCATATTTTAATTTTTTTTTTGCTCAGAAGAAAGCTTTTGTTTTTTCCTTTAACACCTTTTTTGTCGCTTAGTGGGATGCGAGTGGGATATCTATCAAAAAAATGTTTTGTAACTCAAGACATAAAATTTTTTACTTTTTTTTTGCAAAATCAAAAACTTTTTTGATTTTTTTTCCAAAATGGACCCTTTTTTTAATTATTTTTTTTTCTCAAAAGAAAGCTTAGGTCTTTTCCTTTAAAACCTTTTTTGTCGCTTAGTGGGATGCGAGTGGGATATCTATAAAAATAAATATTTTGTAACTCAAGACAAAGGTTTTTAAATTTTTAGGATATGCACGATTTTGATTTTTTTCATATTTGTGTGTAAACCTTAAAAATTAAACTTACGCGGAGAAACTAGACATATTAGCCTTTCCGATGGTATGTAACAACCTAACTAAAATTTCATAGCCTTGATACTGTAATAGCCATAATATGTTAACCTCAGGAATAAAAATCACTTTTTATACCCTACACCACCATAGTGGCGAGGGTATATTAAATTTTTGCAGATGTTTGTAATACCCAAAAATATTAGTCTAGCCCACCTTAAAGTATACCGATCGACTCAGAATCGCTTTCTGAGTCGACTAAACGATGTCCGTCCGTCCGTCTGGCTGGCTGGTTGTCCATGTAAACCTTGTGCGGGGAGTACAGGCCGCAATTTTGAAGATATTTCGATAAAATTTGGTACATATAATTTGTTCGGCCCAAGGACCAAGCCTATTAAAACTGGCTGAAATCGGTCCATTATTTCACCTAGCCCTAATACAAATGTCCTCCTGAAAGTTGACTTTATCGGTCACAAATGTTTAATTTATATAGGTATCTACACAAGTTTTTCTCCAAATAAGTTTTATATATACGGAATTCATGTCACCAAATTTTATTATGATCCGTCCATAATTAGTCATAGCTCCCATATAAGGCCTGCTTCCGATAATCACTTTAATGAGCATAAATCTCCTAAAAATGTTGGTATACACATAAAATGCAACATAAATAACTTTCATATAGACATTAATAACACCACCTAATTTCATGATGATCGGTCCATAATTTAACATAGCTCCCATATAAGGTCCACTTCCAAAAATCGCTCACGAATATAAATTATTGCGCTGAAAACTACCTATAGGATTGAATAAAAAAGCCGCAAGATGCAAAACTCAGACAAATTTTGGGGGCGGAAAATTAATAGCGGTCGGCCTCACATTGCACCCCTCCAGTGGCTATTATCGGTCAGTAGTAGTGGTTTGTTTTTAAGGTTTGAAATATGAAAATATGAAAAAAATCAATTTAAAAACCTTTGTCTTGAGTTACAAAACATTTATTTTTATAGTTATCCCACTCGCATCCCACTAAGCGACCATAAAGGTTTTAAAGGAAAAGACCTAAGCTTTCTTTTAAGAAAAAAATAAAGAAATAAAAAAGGGTCCATTTTGGAAAAAAAGTCAAAAAAGTTTTTGATTTTGCAAAAAAAAAAAGTAAAAAATTTTATGTCTTGAGTTACAAAACATTTTTTTGATAGATATCCCACTCGCATCCCACTAAGCGACAAAGAAGGTGTTAAAGGAAAACACATAAGCTTTCTTCTGAGCAAAAAAAAAAAAAATTTAAAAATGGGTCCATTTTTTTAAAAAAAGTCAACAAAGTTTTTGATTTTGCATATAGATTTCTGTAGCCATTTAAAGTACATGGCGTATTATTATTTTATCAATAATTATCATACGCCATGTAAGACATACCCATCATAAAAAAGTTGGGGGTATATTGATTTTGCCATTGCGTTTGTAACAGATCAACATATCTGTCGCAGACATCAACATATTTTAAAAAATTCTGCACGATCTTTATTTTGGTTTTTTAGATATAAAAAGTTACATGTATCAAAAGTTGGAACATGCAAAAATGGTAGTATTTTTAACGTTTCTTTCCAAAAAAGTCCCTATATTTTTTCTTTTGTAGAAAAAAGTTTTCTTCAGAACTATATATAATTAGTATATGATCCGAAAAGCGAACCTAATGCAAAAGCGTGTAAAGTAAAACTTGGCTCACTTAAGCGGTCCCAGTCGTCCCCACAACTATCCAAACTTTGCCAATTAAAAAAAAAAAATTCTAAAAAGGAGAAGCTCCGATCCTCGAAAAAGCTCCAAGCTAGTATAGCCCCGTATCCTGTTTAATTACTTACAAAGTTATTTTACTATCACACAGTAAATAACGTCACAGTAGGCACTTCCAAATACTAAAACACTCAGTTTTTGGAACACATTTTCCTCATTTAAGGAATTTTGGTATTTGAAAATAAAAAATGTCCAAAAATAATAAATCTGTTGATATAGGGATATTTGGATCTACACTATTTCTAAATTTTGTTATAATATCTTTAACTGTTAAAATTTTACATTAATACAAATTTTATATTTTTGTTCACGGAATTATAATTTTTTAGTTGCCAAGGTAAATAACATCCAAAAAATTCATAAAATTATCTCATTTTAATAATGTGTTAATCTTCAAGTCATAAGGTTTTCACCAATACTTATAAAAAGAGCTTGTATATATTCATTAGGAGCTCCACAAACCTTACTACTTTTTGAACAATTTTAACGTTTTTTTTTTTTATATATATTCCAAGCAAAATGTGTTTTGGGAGAAACGTAAAAAATACTGACATTTTTACATGTTCAAACTTTTGATGCATGTAACTTTTTATAAGTACGCGATAATTGTTAGCAAAATGTTTTGATTTTATTCGGAATTTCATAGCAAAAATAGCTGAAAATATCGACCCTCTATAGGCTCGCCATATCTAAAAGACCAAAAATAGATCGAGCAGAATTAAAATAAATAAACCTAAATATCTCTTGAACTAAAAGAGATAACTGACTTGTGGTAGATCTTTTTAAGAACTATTTATTTTTTAAATTTTAAGCTTAAGTATGATCCGATACTTAGATTTTTGGCGATTTTTTTTTAAAATGTGAGATCCGAGGTGGCGTGTAATTTTGCTAATTAAGCGTGAAGAACTTTATTTACAACTCTTGTATCTTTGGTCACCTCCGCTGAAATAGCTTGTTTTAATCCTTAAATTTCTCAAAAAAAAAAAATGTCAAATTGACCCCTAAAGAGAGGAGATATAGGGTTAAGATCTTCCACAAAAATTATTCCCATCAAATTCGGCAATATAACTCTGACAATAAGAGTTCTCTCGGACATTAACTTACAAAATATTTTTCAGTTAGTATAATATGCTTCCTTCGATCAAAAAATGAAAACTTTGACCTACTGTTAAAAAAAAAAATCAGACCAGCTGGACTACAAATTTATTCTTAAAAAATGTTCTACTCAACGTACCTTTTCAGAATAATTGGATCGCTATTCTGTTCCAAAAATGCTGTTGGACAGTGTAATTCAAAAATTGTTATTACTGCTTGGACGAAATTACTCCAAATTATACAAATTTGAGCTTTAATTGCATAGCTTGTTTTGTGTTCCCCAATATGTTCATATGTAAATAAACTATCATTGTATCGTAATCGTGACCTCTTAAAAGATGCATATGGACAATTCCACGAGAATGACAACCACGACTGAAAAAACAAAAACCCTTGAAAAAAGATGATTTGAATAGGAGAAAACACTAAAATGTTACATTTGAAAGTATAAAGCTTATTACAACATTTTAATCCTTATGTGTGTGACAAAAAAACACCTTTAACAGGGTGACATGATACCCGGGTACGACATACAGACCCTATGAAGTTACATATTACTGCGCAATATATACAAATGTTCCATATTATGAAATGCTAAAAAATCTTTAAGTTTAGCCTAACGTCAATTCAATAAATGGGGATTCCCATTTATATACACAGTACTCAAATAAATTCAGCCAGTAGAAACACTACTCAGTATTGTGTTGTGAGCGTATACGTAATATTTTGTATGTAGTACCCGGATTCCCTGTCCCTGTCCCTGTGTAAAATATAAAATGATTTACCACTCCCTCCCAAGTCGAGACACAAACGTGTCCATTATAAAAAATAAATATAACAAAAAGTTAGGAGTTCTCAGAAAGTTTCAAGTACCTAGGAATTCTGCATACGTAGAAAATTGCAATTAAATTACAAAAAGTTAACCGGGTACCCTGTCACACACATAAGTGTTAAAGGCAAAAATAATGCTTTTAACGGACTATATTTCATTTTCTGATTTAATTGGTATGTTTTAGGCTAAAATTATGGCGAAAACTAAGCTCTAATTAGCATGTATTATGAAATGAATTTGACTCTGATTGTTTTTTGCTATTACCAAATTGTTTATTAATACCGAATATATATTTTCTATTTATTTTTTTAGTTTTTGTATAGATCTATGTACAGAACATATATTGCTTAACTATAAAAGAAAAATCTATCACGTACGATATTAAATTTTATTTATTATAAAATCATCAAAAGATTATTTTTATTTATATAACACGGATTGTGAAGGAAAAATATTTGGTTTAGTTTAAAAATTTTCAAATATTTCTACATTTACCTCAAAATAACTTCCGTTTCGTGTCACGTACGATATACCCTAATTTCGCTCGATATTCCGGACAACGATGTTTCGAATGGATCACTGAATGGAACATAAAGACCAAATTACTTTTCAGATACTCTTATTTTTGCAAAATCTATTCCACTCTATAGGCGTACAAATGTCACGTACGATGACATGGAATTGCCCATATATGACAACATTTAATAAGTTTAATTTTTCAAGCTGTCATATTAGTTTTCAAAAGGCAAAAACTGACTTTAATTAAAACTTGTTAGGTAAGTTATATAAAAAAACGTGAAATCGAACTTAATTTACAGTCAGTTTAAACATTTGCGCATCCTATTTAACAAAATTATCCTAGTATATCTATATAAATATATAAATGTCTTTGTAAGTTTCTTTATTTGTTTGTTTGTTCGAGCATCACGCCTAAACGGCTAAACCGATTTTATTGAAATTTGGAACGTAGATAGATCCTTACTTGGAAGCGTCAATAGGCTATAAAAACTTGGACCAGAAAGGGATAAAAAGGGGGAAAACGGGTAAAATTGGTACCTTTAGTTTTTAAACAATAATTATTAAACGGCTGAACCGATTTTTACATCGACAGGGGTAGCGAAGCGCACCGGGTCAAGCTAGTATTTAAATAAAAATGAACTACTTTTAACAAGTAATACACTGACTGACATGTTTGCCAGCATTACACATGATTTGGACTTCCTTAATATTCTAAACATTATAGCATTTTTATATTTATTTTTTTTATTTCATCATCAAATTTTATAATTTAGTGCAGAATATGAAATAGGTATTTTTTATTTTATTTTACATATTAAATTAAATTTAGTTTTGAAATATTTGAAAATTTAAAATTACTCTTCTGGAAAAATGTAGTGAGAACTAGGTCGTAGTTTTTTAGGAAAGGGTTGCTTAAAAAATAATATAGAATTGTAATAGACTGCTTACAATTTACCTTCAAAATATAATAAACAACTTTTTGAATTCTGAAAAACTTCAACAGCAATATACTATATAGAATGCCAACATTTAATGTAAATTTTAGCTCACCGTTCTTCATTTCGTGCCCAGCATAAACCCGTCAATGACTTGCAATAAATCAACAACTTGACTTTAAATGACTACTATATGCCATTTACATTACTTACAAGAAGAATTATAATGACTTATTCATTATCTGTTATATGACTCCTTACTTTCTAGTCATTTGGATAAATATACTATTTTTTTGCTGATAACGGCCTAACTACTTACAACAATGATGTTGTGGTAGGTAATTGTGTATACTGACATCGCCATGTTAAAATATCGTGTTAAAATTCTATTGCGTAGCATTTTGGGTTATTTATAATATCAAGAGGCTTTCTTCTTACAACAAAATAAAAAAAAGATACTTTCATTGACATTGAGGGATATTTTGGCAATATCAAATCATATATCCGTTTATTTAATGATTAATGACTACAACAAATATTAAACATAACAACAAATGACACTAGTTTATATGTTTCTTTTTATGATGTGAAACATATACATATACTTAAGGTCTTTTAACTAAAGGTAAAATATATAAAAACATCCAGGAAGTCAAAAAGCAAATTAAAATTGTTCCGTCAATGGTTATTTATTTGCTCTTTTGCATTTATTTCCATTTCATTTATTTCAAGGTTAGCTGTTGTTAAAGCAAAAGTTTTGCGGTAAGAGTGCAAATTTCTCCTAGAAATATAATTTGTAATGAGAAAATGCCCTCAGAAATAAAATACAACTGACCAAACCAAGAACTTGAACTTTGTAGCCAGGTATCTCGCCATCGAAACAAAGAAAAGCCTTAATATCTTTAATTTAATTAATTTTGAATAATTATCTTAAATAATAAATGAATGAAAGAAAATGTTGTTTAACTTTTAATATTTCGGTATGGTTGTACCTGTCGATGGAAATGCCAATATATGAGCAGTAGTTGTGCAGAAAAGATTTATAAGTATTAAGTGCTTGTAGGAAGTGGACCTTATATGGGAGATATAGTCAAGTATTGACTGATATTCACAAAATCCAGTATGAATTTTAAATGAAAATTACTGTATAGAATATTAGTTCAATATTAATATTTGTTAGGTCTTTTTGAAGGTTAATGTATTTTTCGAATGTGGTCCCAAATGGCCCCAATGACCAATTATGGAGATAGCTGAATCGACTTAGAATTTCATAAAATTATGTACAAACATATCAGACTGGAGAACGTAAACTTTCAGACAATGTTTTGAATTAAATATAAATGTTGTGAATTTGTAACAGAGCGATGAATAAATACAATTGTGTATCGAAATGTTATCCGACAACAAAAATGTTTGTTCCAAAGACTTCGCTTTCATTACGGGGCCCATAGACACATACTGCCGATGAACCCTTCGTATACGTGTGTGATTGATATTTTACTACACACATATCAATCATCATTAAAAAAAAAAAATTAAATTAAAATAAACATGCAACAAGAACAAAAAAAATATATTATTTTCTATTTTTCAGTAACTAAAACTTCAAATTTAAAAATTATATTTCAGAAAAATGAAAAAATGTATACTATTGTTCATTTGAACAACTGTCAGCAGTACGAGTTCATTTCAAAATCAAAACTATTTTGATTTTTCATACTGCATTGTCTGTGTGTCGCATACATAAACAAAAATTTAAAATTTACCAACACATGCTTATTGCTTGAGCATGAGCAGTATGTGTCTATGGGCCCCTTTATATATTTGTAGAGTTCAAGTTTATACAATTTAGAAAAACTTATTTTTAAAGCTTTTGTTGAATTTATTTTTTTCATATTTTTATCGAATAGAAACAGTCAATTGTTTAAAATTTTATGAAATTTAAAAACATTTGCACAAATGAAAACTTAAACATTTAAATGATTTCATAATTTTTGTTTTTAATAGTTCTTCACTTATGTAATACACTTAACAGAAATTAAATATTTCATATTTTAAATTTGAAAATTTTAAATATTTTGCAGTCCTAGTTCTATGCAATAAAGAATTGTATAGAATTATACATCCTTTAAAGGCTTTACCTGTTGTGTCTAATATATTGGATGATTTTAGTGTGTGTTTAGACATTTTGGTAAAAATAAATCACATAGTATTTATGTATGAATAAATCGTATTATATCAAATCCATAATAATTATTTTTATTTATTGTAATTAATATTCATTCAAATTGACAAATCTGATAGAATTGCAATCTAAATATTTAAGTTTATTTTTCATTGAAAAAAGTTTGTAGTTTGTTATTAGGATATCTATTAAATGTAATGGATTTTTAATGCGATTATGTACGAATACTATATGTATATGAACAATTTGAAAAATGTTAAAGTATTTTATACAACTATACTTAAGCATTCTAAAGCCGCAAAAGTTATGCTGGTTTAAAGTAGAAAATATAAACATTTTTAAAAATTAACTATTAATTATTGTAAGACAATAATTAATATCGTGACCGAAGTCCCCATACAAGGGGGACAAATGTTGATCGATTTTCGTTTTACCTTACAGTATAATTTCAGAATACTTAGAACTAATTTGTAAAACATTTTATAAAGATGGCCGCAACATATTGATGACTGCTCAATCAGTATTCCGGGGGACATTTGTATTTTTGGGGCTAGGAGAAATCATGAACCGATTTTGCCCATTTTCAACACCCAACATTGCTAAGTTTCTTAAACAAAATGTTTAAAAATTTGTATTTGTGTTATTTTTATGCAGGAGCAAGAACTCATTACTTTTAAATTCGAAATATCATGTTATTAAAAAAATAAAAAACTAATTTTTATAGCTTGTTATTATTTGTTTTCATTCTACTGCCTTAATATTAAATAAATGCTTTGTCAGAATTTAATTTGATTAAAGGGCGATATATTAAAACCAATAAAGAATTTTAAAATAAGTAAAATTTGATTTAAAAAATTGTCCAAAGTCTACCGGCTCTAGTTTATGTTGGATGGAATCTGTAAGTTAAAAACTGGGAGCCCAGATATTAAATTAATGAAAACCATAATGTCAAGAAACAATTGTTTTTGACAAGGCAGCGGACATTACTCAATTGGAAATTTGGAACACAGGTTTTTATCCACATTGTCTGTTTCCCATATTGGGCGGCTGGTGGTCACAACGATGGTAACGGGCTGTGGTGAGTCGACTGTTACTTTGACCCAGGCTAGTCAGGTGATCACACCGGTCCAGACTAGTCTGCATGCTTCTAGTGTCGCAGGAGGTTAATCTGGTACACCCAGGTTGGCTGAATATAAAAAACAGAAAGCTATAGGTTTCCCCAAGTACCTCCAAAGACGCTAAAGTCCAAACCGTCGAGGCGGTTAAACACCATGTTTCGGGTGCCTCTGGTGGGAAAGCGACTAAGTCGCCCCTCTCAAATGCCTCCCTTATACCAATTGTGCGATCAGGGTCTGTGATGGAATCCTCCTGCCCTGAAGGGGCACCACCCCTGGAAAACTCCAGCTCCAAAAATAGTCTTAGGCATAGAAATCCTGCCAGAAGTGTTGCTACTTCTAGGCATTCCGCCATGCGCTTCATTGAGTGTCTCGGCTCTAAAAAAGTCGAGGACCTCACAAAGGAGCAACAGGCTTTCCTTTCTTGGGCGAAAGCTCATATCGTTGATCTCAAGGCCGGTCCTCCTTCTGCTGAGTCATAAGCGGTGCCTACGCGGCAACGTTCAGAGGAGGAAGCGACAGCCGAGAGCCAGAAACCGGAACCTAAAAGTCCCAAAGCGGAACATAGATCTTTAGCTAAATCCTTTAGTGAGATTGTCAAAGACAATCTCGTTAGGGCGGTTATAGATCGAAGTGCCAATAACAGATTCATATTTCAATCAAATTGGGATATGGTGAAGCAAAAATTGGTAGGGTTGTTCTGGAAAGTTCTCAAAGAGAACCCTGGTACTCCTCCACAATACAATGATGCTGGTTGGTACCAGGGTCACGTTAAACTAATGTCTTGTGTGAATGAACGCTCAGCGGTGCTATTCAAGACTGCTGTCGCATCATTGGACGAAGTATGGAAGGGATCTAGGCTTGAGGTGGCATCGGTGAGTGAGATACCCCGAAACCCTAGATCCATAGCTAAAATGCCAGCTGAGCCATCTAGCCCGGATAAGATCTTGGAGATCCTTCTGTGCAATAACCCACAGCTTCCAAATCACGATTAGAAGTTGTTAAGTTTACGGACACTGAGAAAGGTGATCCCTGTCCGGAATAAGAACTCTTTGGGGCCGCTAAGGAAGACACAAGAGAAGGTCTAGCGACAACAAAAACGATATCTTCTCAGATGATGTAAAACCCATGCTCTTGAAAGAGATCATGGATTGCAAGGACGCCGCCGATCCAACTGACATTGAAGATACCAACTCTGTTCACCACTCTAAATCAGCATCCGCTGCACTGCTCCTCCGAATTGCTAAGAACGGGGAGTAAATAGATTTTCAGAACCTACCTTCATTGTTGCAAACAGAAATGAAGTGCTAGACTTAACACTTGTGAGTGCTGACTACCTCAGTGTGATTGATAATTGGGCTGTCTACAATATATTGATTTCAATATTAGTGTAATTTTTAGGAGTGTTATTACAATTCTCCAAAATTAAGCTGGAGGTCCACACCACGCGTTTTCGCGTCAAAGCGTTGCGTGCATACCTTCTTCGCATTCTACGCTTCAAGTTGCATACGTCGCTTTTTACACAAACTATTTAAAACAAAACAATTTGTCAAAATCAGCTGTTTTGTACTTTTCGCGTTCTATGCGTCAAGGCATCCTACGCTTTTGTGCGTGTAACTTGTACCAAATAAATACATTAATTCCACTTTTTTGACAGCCGAGTAGAATTCGAAAACGTGTAGAATGCGTAACGTGGACCTCCAGCTTTACAGATATGTTCCAATCGGCTACTAATTTGGCCTGTTGGCAGAATATCTGCAGTGATAGGAATAAGCCTCACTGGCGGAACCCTGAGATAGCACACGGCAGAAGATCGAATCGTAAACTACTCAATTCACTTCAAGAATCTTCCGAGGAACGCAAAAAGGAAAGCCTGGAGGGACTTCTGTAGCGGCGTGGAATGGTCCTTCGAGACTAACCGATTACATAAAATTCTATCAACCTCTCCGGATGTACCAAGATATATTCAGAAACCCTGTGGTAGATGGACTCTGAACAGTAAGGAAACAATAAGGTCCTACTAGACACTCATTTCCCATGCTGCCTCCCAGTCGGTGATGACACCGTAAATGGGGCTGCTGATTTTGTTGCTCCGTGAGGTTAATCTGTTCTGGTGAACAGAGAAAATATCTAGTGGGCAATCAAGAGCTTCGACCCGTTTAAATCCCCTGGGCCGGATTTCATCATTCCTGCTGATCTTCAAAAGAATGAAGATATAGTTATACCATGGCTCATTAACATATACACAGCGTGTATTAGGTGGCCCAATATTCCTACATGGTGGACGAGGTGTAGAGCAGTCTTTATTCTTAAAAGAGGCAAGCCGGCTTATACTAAACCAAAGGATTATAGACTAATTAGTCTTGCACACTTTTTGCTTAAAATCCTATAAAGGTTAGTGATGTATACCTGAGAATAGAACTCATCTCTAAATCCCAACACGCCTACAAGTTGGCATCATTGAAGAGTCGGTAATACATAAGGGATATTCACATGTTGCCTTTCTCGATATTGAAGGGGCTTTTAACAATGATTATTGGATTTTTAGAAAAAAATCAATGATTCATTAGCTTTAATACGAGATTAAAAATTATGAAATCTGACAAACAATTCTAAAGTTATTAACAGTTTTGAACATATACAAAAAGCAAATTAAGCTAAAATTTCGCACATCTAAATATTTTGGTATGGTCTACCCATATTTATCAATGATAGTGTTCACAGATGTTCATGTTTTGTTGGCCACACCGTGTAGTTATTCACTTTTCTTTATTCTTATTGCACTTATTTACTTACATTCTTTAAATTCTTACCTACTCTAATTGTTAAGCCGCTATGTTAAATCATTGTAATTTTGATCTTTAAACGATAAACAAGTGCAAGTGGATAACTACAACAACAAACATCCGTGAACAAAACACAACAGTAAACATAAAACAAAAATTGACTCTAACTAAAACAAAAACAAAATATTGTACATTAAACATTATTTAAACAAAAAACAAAACATTGTAAATAAAACTAACAGTGAACTAAAATAAAGATCATTAAAATTGAAGTTAAATTAATATTAAATAAAACACATTAAACAAACAAAATTAAAAGAACCGTGTATTCAATTTATGGACACTCGACCCATAAACATTGGTCCTAGTCGAACCGGATAAAAAGTGTTTGTAGTGTTTTATAAATTTAATAAATAATTTAACAAATTAAAAAACTGTGACTCTATGTAAAAAATAAAATTTTACAACAAAAAAAACAAGTGACTATAAAATTTATGCAGTGGCAAAAAACATAAGAAAAAAGTTTAACAACAACAACAAAAGACCCTCAACAACTTAATATTTTTTGGCAAATTCTTGGACAAATTCCTAACGGGACACCAGTACAGCACAACAATCATCACATCAGCCAACGTTTTTTGAAACGACATCAAGCAGCGCAGCAACAGAGAAACGGCAATTTTGGTTTGTACATGCATTCAGCAAGTAAGTACAAGAAATATATAAATTATAACTTGTGTTTGCGTTGTACATATACCCTTTGTATTTGACTGCTGATATTTCAACAATTGATAATAGAGTTGCCATCGTAGCATTTTTTGAAAAGTTTTCTGGAAAAATTAATACAAAATTTTAGATCCAGTTTTTATGACTCAACTTTTAATCGCTAGCAGGTACTTTTAGACCCTAAATTAATTTGAAATTTCGTCTCCTCTTCATAAAACAAAATATAAAAGATGTCTCTTAAAAAATTTGTAAATTGTACAAATGACTTATTAGAATTTGAAAACATTCATGCCGAGGCACGGGCCGAGGATAATGTTCATGCTTTGGAAATTCTTCGCGTAGAGTTAGACTCGCTCTGGGCTCAAGTAAAGCGGTCGTATGAAGAATGCAGGGACACTGATGAAGAGGGTGATAAACCAATAGACAAAAACAAATTACGAGAACGATATCAAAAATCCCTGTCGGCTTATAAGAACTGTCTCTCGTCTATTAATGCTGAAATTTTCGCGATAAGTGCACCCCCTGTAGAAAAAACGGAACGCCAATCAATTCTGCCCATAGAAAATGATGCTTCATTCATAAGGTTGCCACCTTGTGACACCGACACATTTTTTGGGGACTATAAATTATGGCCCAGTTTTCGTGATTTATTCACAGCTATATACATAAAAAACTCCAGAATCAGCAACGTTGAAAAACTTTTCCATTTAAACCAAAAAACTGGTGGCGAAGCCAGAGATGTAATTTCTCACGTACCTTTAACGAACGATGGTTTCATTTTGGCCTGGAAAAATTTAGTTGACCGTTACGAAAACAAATGGATGCAGGTTAATGAACAATACAAAATTATTTTGGATTTACCCTATGCCTCTATAGACTCAGGAGCCTCAATTAAAAAATTGCAAAGGACAATAAATGATTGCAGACAGACTCTAGGAATATTAGGCATTGACACATCAACATGGGAATCATTTTTAATTTATATCTGCTCTCAAAAACTTCCCAGAGCACTCGTTCAAGAATTTGAAAATTCTCGCGAAGATTGCGCCGTAGTACCAAAATGGACGGAATTTGATAAATTTCTCACTCATAAATTCAAAACTTTAGAGTCAGTGGGAAATATTAAACCATCTAAGGACAAATTGACTCATTCCAAACCAGAAATTGGTAAAACTGCCACAAAAGGAAAAAACTTACATTCATTTCAGACCAACTTAACGAAATCTGAAAATCACAAAAATAAAATTGCCACTAAGCCAAATAGAAATTTTCGCAATGAACCCGTCACATGCCAACATTGCAAAGAGTCACACACATTACGATCTTGCCCCGCATTTTTAGAAAAGAATGTCAATGATAGAATTCACATAGTAAGAGTCACAAATTCATGCTATAATTACCTCTCAATAGACCACAGCGTCAAGGATTGCCAAAGTAAATATAGCTGTAGGCTGTGTAAACAGAGACACAACACATTATTGCACAAGGTAGCTATGACTCAGTCTACTAGCTTAGCTCCAAATAATGCTGACGAACATCCCAATACAAGTGCCGCAGCACGAGCATCCATTATACAGTCCACTCCCTCATCAGGTATTCCTAACCTTACTTTCTTGACCCTACGAGATGACAATCAATCTTCAACAATCTCAACAGATAGAGAAACCTTGTTATTCACTGCCATAGTCCAAATCGAAATTAGAGGTCAAAGATACCAGGCGAGAGCTATCATCGACCCTGGATCGCAATCAACGTTTATATCGGACAAATTGAAGAACCGATTAAACCTACCAACCAAAAGAAACATAGTTCATGTTACCGGTTTGAGTCAAACGGTTTCAGAAACCTCTACAAAAGCCTGTTTGTTTAACCTTTGCTCTAGGGTGGATTCAACGTTTAAGTTAGAAGTATGGGCCCCAGTCTTAAAGACCCTTCCCTCTAATTTACCACCTCAAACGTTAAATTTGCAGCATCTTAGTGAGACTGCTAAATTAGAACTTGCAGACCCTCACTTTGCTCAAAGTCGACCCATCGATCTGCTAATCGGCCTCGACTTAGGCCCCTCAATATATTGCATGGAAACACCGATGCGGTCAATTGGATCCCTTTTGGCACAAAAAACAGTCTTTGGCTGGATTGTGGGGGGACCCATTTCTAAAAGTACTCAATCACAAAGTACAATTTCCTTGCTTAACACATCGTCCCTTGACCAAATCCTCACACGCTTTTGGGAGGTGGAGGAAACCCCAAAACATATTTTGAGGTCAGACGAAGACACAATTGTTGAAAACAATTTCAAGTCTACAACACGTAGAAACGACTCAGGAAGGTATATTGTTACCCTACCCTTTAAAAATGGAGAAGAAATAGGATCTTCTAGAAATATAGCCATGGCCCAGTTTTTGCGAATGGAGCGCATGCTAAGTCTAAAACCCGACATTAAGAAGCAATATGATCAGGTCATTTTAGAATACCTAGAGTTAGGACATATGAGAAAAATCTCGCCCTTGGATATAAATAAGGCCCCAAATTATTATCTGCCGCATCACGCAATAATAAAACCAGACCGGTTGACCACAAAACTTAGAGTGGTTTTTAACGCTTCCAGCCCGACGTCAAATAAGAATAGTCTTAATGACATTTTGTATCCAGGACCCATTCTTCAGCAAGATCTTGTTCTACTGATATCGAAGTGGAGATTTTTCCGATTTGTATTCAACGCCGATATTACGAAAATGTATCGACAAATACTAGTTGACCCCGCTCAAACAAAATATCAAAGAATTCTGTTTAGAAAATCTGAAACTGACCCCATAGAAGACTTCGAACTCCTCACAGTAACATTTGGCGTTAATTGTGCACCGTTCTTAGCCATTAGAACCCTTTTGAAGTTAGCTGAAGATGTAAAATCGACACACCCTTTAGCATCACAAATTTTGCAACAAAACATGTACGTGGATGATGTTCTAGCCGGTGGTTACACTTTAGAAGACACCATCGAATCCAGAAAAGAACTAACCACAGTCTTAAAATCAGCTGGTTTTGACCTAATGAAATGGACCTCCAATGACCCGCGAGTTATCCAGGATTTGCCAAACGAGACACTTTTACCACTAGACTGGCTAAATTTATCTGAAATTTCTGGAACAAAGACACTCGGGATCAAATGGAATATTTCATCAGACTCTTTCAACTTTAATGCTCCAAACGTGGAAATAAAACAAACGTACACCAAAAGAGAAGTTTTGTCTTCTATAGCCAAATTTTTCGACCCTTGTGGATGGCTTGCACCAATAATCGTAGATGCCAAGCTTATTATGCAGCAAATCTGGCTAGACAAAATAGACTGGGATGACATTTTAAAACCCATCACCGACCAAAAATGGAAAAAATTTGTAAGAAATTGTCCAACAGTCAATGACATAAAAATCCCCCGATGGATCCATTACACCCCATCAAGCTTCATCGAGATTCATGGATTTTGCGACGCATCGGAAAAAGCATATTCCGCAGTATTGTATATCAGAATCCAAAATGATAACAATAATATCCACACTTCAATCCTTGCATCAAAGACTCGTGTTGCACCTCTAAAAAACTTATCTCTTCCTCGTTTAGAACTTTGCGGAGCTGTCTTATTAGCAAACTTAGCCTCAGGATTGTTGCCAAATCTACAAGTTCCAAACTTAAATACTCATTTCTGGACTGACTCTACCATTGTGTTATCTTGGCTAAAGAAACCGCCATGCACCTGGAACACATTTGTTGGTAATCGAGTGTCAGAAATTCTACAAAAAGTGGGTATAACAAATTGGAAACACATAGACTCAAAAGATAATCCCGCAGATGTGGCAAGCCGTGGTTGTTCACCAAGTGAATTACAATCACACAAGCTGTGGTGGATTGGACCCCCGTGGCTAAAATTATCAAAACAACAATGGCCAGTACAAGTCATTCCTCAAGACACAGCTTTGGAATCAAAAACGATAAAAACACTTACAATTACAAGTAACGATGACCCATTAAGCCGATTTTCATCGCTACCTCGTGCTTATCGAGTTATCGCTTATGTATTACGTTTTTGGAGAAATACAGGTAGGACCAGAACACACCTCCGAGTTTCATCTACAGAACTAACACCAGAAGAAATTAGATCAGCAAAAATTCGTATCATAATTTGGACACAAAAAACTCTATTTCCTGAAGAGTATAATGTAATGCTTAACAAAAAGCCTATTTCCCCTAGTAGTAAGCTGTTGACCCTAACTCCTTTTATGGATCGAATGGGAGTCATACGAGCGAATGGGCGCCTTGTACAATCACCAGCATTAACATACAATGAACGATGTCCGATTTTGCTACCATACGAATCAAAATTGGCTCGGCTAATTACCGAATTTACTCATAAAATGACTTTACATGGAGGAAATCAACTCATGACACGAATTATTAGATCTGAATTTTGGATTTTTCGACTAAAGCCTTTAGTAAAAACAGTCATTAATAATTGCAAAACATGTGTACTCTACAAAAAACACAATCAAACTCAAATTATGGCCTCATTGCCACCAGAACGCACGACTCTATCCAGACCATTTACAGTTACTGGAATAGATTATGCAGGACCCTTTGACGTTAAAAACTTCACCGGTCGAGCATGCCTTATTACAAAAGGTTATGTTTGCATATTCGTGTGCTTCGCAACTAAAGCCGTACATTTGGAAGCTGCCAGTGACCTCTCGACCCAAGCATTCCTAGCAGCCTTTTCCCGCTTCATTGGAAGACGTAGTTGTCCAACACTCATATATTCGGACAATGGAACAAATTTTGTCGGCGCAGCAGAACTCATCAAAAAGGACCGCCTAGAATTTATAAAAACCCTTCATGATCGTGTAATTCATCATTATAGTCATCAAAATATTGAATGGAAATTTATACCCCCTGGTGCCCCACACATGGGTGGACTCTGGGAGGCAGGTGTAAAATCCTTTAAAACCCATTTACGAAAAATGATCCCAGATATGAAGTTCACATTCGAAGAATTGTCTACAATTTTGACTCGAATCGAATCCTGCCTAAATTCTAGACCCTTAAGTCCTGCTAGCGATGACCCTAATGATTTGACTCCATTGACCCCAGGACACTTTCTTGTTGGTACTCCAATATTGTCTCCAGCCGAGCAAGATTTAACGAATGAAAATCTGACCCTTGCAAACCGCTGGAAGCGCATCAAAATCATCTACCACTCATTTTGCCAAAGATGGAAACTTGAATATCTCGCCGAGCTGCACCGCAGATACAAGTGGAAATTTCCACAAGAAAACGTTAAAGTCAACTATTTGGTAGTCATCAAAAACAACAACTTGCCACCCAATGAATGGCAAATGGGACGAATTGTCAAAACTCATCTAGGAACTGACCAAAACGTTAGAGTTGTCGACATTCGTACTGCTAACGGAATCTGTACACGACCCATTACAAAAATAGTCGTGCTGTTTCACAATTAAATATAATATTTATAAAAGTTCATTATTAAAATATTTTGTATTTATAGTTACCGCAGCCAGAAACTAAGAAAGACGTCCTGCTGATTGGAAATGGTCATGTGGTTAATTCGCCAGTATTGATGAACGTTACGATATGGTTATTATGCAAAACTGCTGTATAAATTGTATCGCTCGATCCCATCTCCTGAATAACTGCCCAAATAAATTCAGTTCCCGAGTTTGCACCAAACGCTACAACACCACTACTCAAGAAACCACAATACCCAAAACCTCAAACTAGTTTCCTAATACATAAATCAGAGGACAGACAACCACCAAAATCACAACTGGTTATTTGTAACATCATATATATCTGTAGAACCCATTGCCAAACTGTACAAATCTACACCGACTCATGGGGGCCGGAATGTTCACAGATGTTCATGTTTTGTTGGCCACACCGTGTAGTTATTCACTTTTCTTTATTCTTATTGCACTTATTTACTTACATTCTTTAAATTCTTACCTACTCTAATTGTTAAGCCGCTATGTTAAATCATTGTAATTTTGATCTTTAAACGATAAACAAGTGCAAGTGGATAACTACAACAACAAACATCCGTGAACAAAACACAACAGTAAACATAAAACAAAAATTGACTCTAACTAAAACAAAAACAAAATATTGTACATTAAACATTATTTAAACAAAAAACAAAACATTGTAAATAAAACTAACAGTGAACTAAAATAAAGATCATTAAAATTGAAGTTAAATTAATATTAAATAAAACACATTAAACAAACAAAATTAAAAGAACCGTGTATTCAATTTATGGACACTCGACCCATAAACAGATAGTATTTCACAAAGAAAAAAACAAGCCATCTGAATTCAGTTTCAGTGGTTCTCGAAAATGTTTGAATTTCCTCATATAAATGAAAACTATAATTGTTTTTTTTTTTAAATTTATTTTCGCACATTCAATTTATTGCAATAGTATAGCAGCACAATGGATTATTTTACAATATAAATGTAAATTAGAGTGTCCCTTAATCAAATTTCTTTAAAGAATACGAATAAGGAGTGAGATCGAAAAATTCTTAACATACATATATGTTAATAAAAATGAAACCGCAAAACTTACAGTTTTGATTTTTTTATTTGACTAAAATTAGTATTACAATTTACCAACAAATACTGAACTACTAAACACACGTACGTAGTAATGACGACTACTGCATCGCAAAACCTTTTTTCGATAGGCGTTTTCTTTTTTTATTTGTTTTCTTTATTACAGGACACTGTTAAATTTGGACACATGCTAAAAGACTGGGCCTGCGGTACAATTACTACTGTAGGAGCTGTTATAATGACAGTGCCCGGGTCTGATAAAACTAAGGGAACGCATTCTCGGAATTCCATTCCTAATCTAACACATTTTAAATGGAGATGTTTTTGGCCTCTAAATTTTTTTCAGAATTCCTGTCAGAAACTTGTAGAGCTTTGTATGTTTTTAAACCTGCATTAGCTTCAACTTTTCATACCAAATAGTCCGAGTACTGAGCTAACCGGACTGCTTTCCTACCGGATGAGTTGGGAGCTCTTTTGAAAATGCTTCCATTCCATTCCTTCTATTTGCACCAGGTTTTCTAGCAACAGACAAGTTCTACCGATACTGTTTTATAACATTGGAATCAGTTTGACGGCAGACCTTTGATTGTTTGGCCAACTTTTTGTAGGACCCAGTTGGGTTTTGTTGAAAATATTTAATAATTTTATTACGCACTTTTTTCTGGTCACGCATTTTAATCAAACTAGCAACAGATGACTATAGTTGACATTAAACATAATAACTGACATGCTTTACACAGGTAACTTGATCAAAAGCAAATAATACTTGGGTTAGAAGTTTTAATGAAAACCGTGTGTTAAGAATTTTTCGATCTCAGTCCTTAGAAATAACTTATTGTACAAATTTTAGGAATCTTCGTATCTTAATTGTTTTTAAACGTAGGCCAGATGAAAATGTTGTTATAATTTTTTTTTATTTTGGTAGGCCTATTTAGCTTATTTCAAATGCCAAACAATTCTGACACACAAAGCATATTTGTAAAAACATTAATTTTATAAGGACCCTGTGATTTATTTTTTATGGAACATATTTTTGCTCAATTTTTAATGGATACTGCTATTGTATAGCCATTTATATACCACAAAGTCATATTCCTGGAAGAAATTTCTATGGAAGCTATGAGAAATCATGAACCGATTCTTATCATTTTCATTGGAGTTTGTTTATTTATCATGCGAATAAGGTGTATAAAATTGTATGGTATTAACTGCAATAAATTTTAAGAAAATAGCGAAAAAAATCATATTTCGGTCTAAAACTCTGGTTGTACTAAAACCAATTTTCCCCTTTTCAAAACCAAATATTTCTACTAAACAATGAATATATAGGAGGAGCTGCATTTTCATAAGTGCTGTAATCTGCCTCAATCTGCCACTGTTTATAAAAAATTATTTGCAGATCGCGTATAACTTAACAATTTAGATATTTATACCCTAAACCTCCATAGTGGGGAGGGTATATTGGATTAGTGCTGATGTTTATAACGTGCAAAAATCTGCTCAGGATCACTTTCTGACTCGATTAAGCGATTTCCGCCCGTCTGTCCTTCTGTCAATGTAAACCTTATATCAAACTACAGGTTGCAATTTTAAAGATTCTTCGACTAAATTTGGTACAAGCTTTTCTCTATCGCTAAATTTTAAGAGCCGCGTATCGCCATGCATACATTTCCTGTCACTAGAGGTGGGTGTCGCAGTAGGGGGATTGATTTGAAATGATTACTAAGGTCTTAGGTGAGCATTTATGTGACCTAATTGAAACTCAGAAACTTATTATTTCCCAGTAATCTTCAACCGCAGTAGTACTTTAATCCACCTACTGGAAATGGACTTGACACTGGACTTGACACTTAAATTGCTTTATTACAAAATCTCATGCATTGAAATCTGTCCATATTTCCACATGTTACAATCTGTACAAAGTTTTCCAAACCCGACGTGCTTAAATTTTATATACTATATGTTTTTTTTTTTTTGCTTGGACCAGCACTCGGGGATGACCCCTACTCATGCAATGCATTTTGCTGGAACTAAGAAAATAGTGTGGGAAGAAGGATAGAGGGAGTAGTGTTTGTGGATATTTAATTTGAATTTTCCTACATTGAAAGGGACAGGAAATACTTTGACAGGAAGCTTATTCCACATACGGACGGTACAGCTAAAAAGTGCGAAGTATTTCTTACTCCGTCTTAGTAAACCGAGGCACTTGAATGCTTCCTTCGACACTTGAAAAATGAGTTTTGTCCAGCGAACATCACACTGAATTCTCATGCTTAGAACATCGAGAGCCTCTGATTCCTTAATATTTACACCACCCATAGAAACAGATGAAGCAACATGATCTGTCGTGCGTTAATATGTTACGTGCATTAAAATCGACTCTGTTCGCATAATCCCATTCAGAGAGTGTCACAAGATCTTGGTGAAGTGTATCATTTATGTTTTGCCTCATTGCCCCAATCTCCGAAAGGCTTGGTCTATAGTTGAATTAATATGAATGGCAAATGTTGCTGTCATCTGCAAAAGAATAAATAGGGTTGCAAGATTGAATTAGAAGGTCATTTAGAAAAATAAGGAAGATAGTAGGAAAATAAACGGAGCCTTGCGGTACCCATGAATTAATCTTGAACTCATCTACAACAACCCGTATAGTGCGATCTCTGAGAAAGCTCGATATAAATCGAGAGAAGTCATTACCGACACTAAAAACAATAAGTTTCGGTAAGAGTGCACCATTCCACACACTATCGAATGCCTAAGAAATATCTAGAGCCACCACTTTACTTTCGCCAAAATGGTGGATGGAACGGCACCATTTTTCCGATAGGAAGGCAAGCAAGTCCCCCGTAGAGCGTTCTCTATGGAAGCAGTACTGCCGGTCGCTAAATAAATTGTTCGACACTAGATATTTCAGAAGATGGTGGTTAACCATACTCTCCATAACTTTGGAAAGTGCAGAACAAATTGCAATTGGGCGATAATTTTCAGGGTTGTTACCCTCTCCTTATTTTGGAATTGGCGTTACATTAGCAACATTCCAACATATCGAAAATTCTCCGGCAAGGTATAATACGCTGAAAAGGTTTGCTAACGGACGGGCTAGCGTCGAAGAACACTGCTTCAAGACCAGTGCTAGTATACCATCCGGCCCAGGAGACTTGTTTGTATTGAGATCCCCTAAAACCTTTTTAACTGCGCGAGCGCGAAAGAATATATTCGGCATAGTTACTGATACTCTTTCAAGCTCGGGTAGTGGTTGATTGCTTTCCTGCAAATTCGAATTATTTGCAAATAATTCAGCCAAAGGGTTAGCTTTATCATCCGGGTCAGTGAATGATTATCCTTTATTAGAGATTTTTCACGTCTCAGCACTTTGGCACACTTTTTTTGAGAATGACCCCACTGCACATGCTAAGTCGAAAGTTATGTGCAATTAAATTAAACAATTTTTAAACAGTAGTTTTTTCGCGGTTTTTTTTGTTTTTGGAAAAAGTACAAAGTTAATATTTAGTTATATAGAAACCAAAAACAAAATAAATAATATGTTTATATTTTTCTAAAAAGTAACATTTTGAAAAGTACTACAGAAGAAAAATAATTTTAAAATTCGTTTTACTGCGAGCTTTCAAAAGTAGACCTTTTTTATGTCAATTTCAAATTTATGCCAAATTTTCTCTAATCGCATAGCTGCTTTCAAATAACTCATTTTGTATGAGCCAATATGTTGCTAAATATTTTGTAAAGGGAATTTATACACCGGACCTAGGCACCGTCAACAGAGTCAAAAATCTAAAAAATACCATTTTTGGGATTTTTCAAAATTTTATTGGGAATTGTGGGATTGTCAAAAACAACTCACTTATTTCTTTTTCACTTTTGGGTTTTTATAAAAAATGTTTACATAAATTTAAAATTTAAAATTTCATCAAAAACGATTCATAATCAAAACATTTATTGCATTTAAAAACCAAAATTTTCTAAAAAAAAAAATCATATAAGATTTTTTATTCCCATATTTTTGAAAAGAAGACACAATTAAAAGGTAGATAAAAAACTAAAATTTTCGTATTCAAATGCGAATAAATTGTAAACTATAAGAGATAATATATCGCTGCAGCAATGTTTTTTGTAGCTGTACTCTAGTAGATTCTATATACATATATAAAAATCTTTCAAATCGAATCGAGAACAAAAATTTGGCATCATTTTTAATTTTTTGATATACCCTGGGTGCCTCACTTCGGGGCATTGTGGCTAGGTACACCCTCTGCGTTTTAAGCTCAAATTCAAAACTTAAACTTATCAACAACTCCTCTTTAGGTGTGGTGAATATTTTTAAAATCGGGTTATCCGTTTAGAAGCTACAGATTTATTTCCACTTTTTTCCACTTCCCCCACTGTGTGGTGGTTTGTAAGTACTCTGATGCGTATACTTATTATTTAATTGAAATAGCACTAATACGCTATAGTTTACCACATAGTAAGTTTTAGCTACTATAACTACTTCAAGTAAGGTCAGACATAGGTTTTTTGAATTGTTATACTGTTTCAAAACACTTTTAAACTTTTCATTAACAAGAAGTTAATTATTGTTTTGCTTTGGTATAGAAGTATTCTTTTGACAACACTACACTACAAGCTCATATGTTTAGTATTATAATGGAGGTGTTAAAACCAAATCGAGATAATCCTGCAACACCATATTGTTCACATAATAAGTACAACTATAGCAAAGGTAACATATATGTTTTCATTTAAATCACCACATAAGAAATAAATTACATGTATTAAGATTTCTTTGTAAAATCAATTCAAGTTTAAATATCTCTTTTGGGACAGCCTAAATGGAATTAATATTTTCTTTTTCAAAATCAATTTCATAAATAAAACAGAAACAATTTAAAACATAACAGAAAGGATAAACATGTGTTCGGTTATAATATTTGTTGTTATCTTCTACTTTCTACTTTACATTCATATATATGTATGTATGGCTGTATTTATAAGGGAGAGTATCTGTGGTGAATATGTTCGTGCAGTACCACACGGTTTAAATAAAACAAACACGTGCTTGTATTGTCACAATGTCATTTAATACCTACAATAATACTTCCGGCGGATATATTTTGTGCTATTATAGGATTGTAGAATTCACACATACATACATACATATTTATGACATATATACACACAAACATACTGCCACAAATCCATGACATAGGTTAGGTTAGGTTACGTGGGTTGCTCGCAAGTTAGCGAGTTCACTCGGAGGCCTTGTGGCCCATTGTGATACCCTTAGAATTACCATTCCCTTATATACATAAAGGGAGAATGGTTGCCCACCCTAATTTCGTTGACCGTGTACTTCTTGTGATCCCCGTGAGAACCAACCAGTACTTTTAACAAATCTAATCATATTCACTAGTGGCATATCTCTGAGACAGTCCAGATCATGGAAAAGAGCTCTACCAAGATGTAATAGTCTATGCTCTTGTAAGGCTGGGCAATCACATAGAAGGTGTTCCACCGATTCTTCCTCCTCCTCATCCAAACAACTTCTACAATAACTATAACGTGGGTAACCCATACGTTCTGACATGCGTCCAATCATACAGTGCCCAGTGATTATACCCGTAAGAAGCCTGATCGAATTCCTACTAAGAGACAAAAGAGTCTTAGTCCTATTCTCCGTCAGAGTGGGCCAGAGCAATCTAGGTATTCTACAAGTGATGATATTTGACCACCTGAGTTCCGTCTCACTCAAAGCCCATTCATTTATCAATTTTGATACGTTCACCAAGGGAGTGTGAATATCCCTTTGCGCAAGAGAGACGTCCAGGGACGACCCGTTCGTTGCGCATTCGTCGGATACTTCATTTCCCCGGATACCCTCATGTCCTGGGACCCATATCAACTCGACGTGATGTCGTGTCAGTTGTGCCAGTGATTGGATGCAGTTGAGAAGACATTTCGACTTAATAAAGTTGGAATTAAGAGCCTTGATTGATGCAAGGCTGTCCAAGTAAATATGTATAGTCGAATTTTCGAGATTCAGCTCCCGTATTCTTCTCGCGGCCATATCGATGGCATATATCTCAGCTTGGAAAACCGTGCAGGTATCCGGTAATCGAAGAGACAGCGAGAGGTCCAGTTCATCGGAGAAAATTCCCGAGCCCGTGCCTCTTTCTGACTTTGAACCATCAGTGTAGACTGAGATCACGTCGTCCCTTAGGACAGTGTTCGCGGCCCAGTCATCCCTTGTCGGTATCTTGATCCTAAACGTCCTATCAAAATTCGGTGTAGATACCAAGTAATCTGTTTCCTGCCCAATGAATGGCCTGCCTATCTTCCGTAGGATGGTGCCGTGACCAATACGATCATGCTTCAGTCCGCTCAACTGTTTGAGTCGCAGAGCAGACTTAGCAGAAATGCATTTGATATATATATCAAGGGGAGTTATATTTAGCATCGTCTCTAGACTGGCTTGAGGGGTGGAATTCATAGAGCCAGTAATTGCAAGACATGCAAGTCTTTGTACCTTGTTTAGAATGGAGAGGTGAGTCTTGGTGTCCACCGCTCTCCACCAAACAAGAGCCCCATAGGTCAAAATAGGTCTTATGACCGCGGTGTACATCCAGTGTACAATATATGGTTTAAGACCCCATCTCTTCCCAAAGGTTTTCTTACATATGTAGAAGGCACATAGTGCCTTCTTCATTCGACTCTCAGCATTACGTTTCCACGAGAGCTTAGAGTCTAAAATTACGCCAAGATATTTGGCTTCGCTTGAAATCTTTAGAAAAGTACCATCCAGTCGTGGAGGTCTGAATTCTGGGATTTTGTATCTCCTGGTAAAAAGAACCAGTTCGGTTTTGGCAGGGTTGACACCTAAACCGTTTTCTCTGGCCCATGATAGTAGAACGCTGAGAGCTGATTCCATGAGTTCACTTATTGTGGGAAGGAACTTCCCTTGAATAAGAAGCACAACGTCGTCAGCATATGCGACTACCTTGGTGCCTGTCCTACTGAGCCTGAAAAGGATTTTATTTACGACAAGATTCCACAGAAGTGGAGAGATGACACCACCTTGTGGTGTGCCCCTTGTCACAACTTTCCTTGTCCTACCAATACCCATATTAGAGTTTATGGCCCTGCTCTTAAGCATATTTTCGGTCCAATTTTTTATCCGCTGATCAACACCTAGGTCACCCAGTGCATCAACTATAGCGGATATGTTCACATTATTAAACGCACCCTCTATATCCAAGAAAGATGCCATAACATACTCTTTTTTGTCAAGTGTCCCCTCTATAGTTCCAACAACGTCATGCAAGGCTGTCTCCACCGACCTCCCTTTAAGGTATGCGTGTTGTGCCCTACAGAAATTGTCAGGGGAGAGGAAGCTTCTGACATGGATATCGATCAATCTTTCCAGTGTTTTCAATAAAAACGATGACAGACTGATCGGTCTATAGTCCTTGGCGGTACTATGGTTTACCTTTCCCGCTTTGGGGATAAATACCACTGTAACCTCTCTCCATTCTTTAGGAATGTATCCTGTTTCCAGGCTGTTCCTAAAAATCATAATAAGCCATGGCATGATGGTTAAAATCGATTTCTGGAGTAACGCTGGGAATATGCCATCTGGCCCTGGAGATTTATAGGGCTTGAAAGATGACACCGCCCACGAAATTTTCTCCACGCTAACAATGGAGCTAATTAATTCACTTATGTGGATTTGGGAAGCTGCAAGGTGCTCCAAAGCGGAGCCCTCATTTTCATCATCCCTACAACCCGGAAAGTGTGTCTCCATAAGCAGTTCCAAAGTTTCGGTACTACTTTCAGTAAAGTTACCATCCGGTTTCATCAGGAATCCCGGCGTATCAGGGTCCTTGGATAGTACCTTACGTAGACGCGATGCCTCAGTGGTACTCTCCAGTTCCTCACAGAAACGTTTCCAAGATTCCTTCTTTGCCCGTCTGGTTTCCCTCTTGAAAGTGTTGAAGCTTTGACGATAATCGTCCCAGCTTAACGGGTTTTGGTCCCTCTTTGCCTTATTAAAAAGTTTCCTGCAGTCCTTTCTTAGCTGCATTAGCCTAGGATTCCACCATGGTTGCCGGAATTTCCTAGGACCCTGCCGCTCCCTACACGAAGCATAGTAGGCTTCCCTTAGTGACCTGGATAGAAAATCTACCGAGTCGTCCAATTCCCGTGTACCATTTACTCTATCCATTTCTGGAGGTGGTATGGTATCACTGAGATTACTGAATTTGACCCAGTCGGTTTTCCTAGGATTTCTAAAGGGTTTTTCCCTATCCAGTGTAAGTTGTATCGTAAAGACTATCCTATGGTGATCGGAGAATGAGCACTCGAGTGATACTCTCCAATCAAGAATCCTAACTGAGTCCGTGTTCCCTACCAAAGTAATATCAATGACCTGCTCCCTGATCCTATTGAAAAACGTTGGTCTGTTACCCCTATTGCAAACACTTAGGTTAGTAGATAGAAGGTATTGAAGTAAACACTCACCCCTGTCATTTATATCCGAGCTCCCCCACAGAGTATGATGGGCATTAGCATCACATCCTATGACGAGATCATGGCCCCTTGTATTACACCAGTCTACAAGTGTACGTACTGCACGTGAGGGCGGATTATCCTCGTCGTAAGGTAGGTACGCAGATGATATAATTAGGGTTGGTAACCCCTGTCGCTCTAGTGCAACTACCGTTAAATCCCCAGAACTGTAATTAGATAAAAGGAAAACCTTAATGTCTTTCCTGACCAGAATACAGCTCCTTACTTTACCTTCAGGGGTTGGAGAAAGGAGCACATAGTTTCGTGACCGGACGCCTCGAACTTTACTGGCTACAAGCCAGGGCTCTTGGATTAAGGCCACGTGGATAACTTCCTTCTCCATGAAGCGCAGCAAATCATCCGATGCTGCTTCGGAATGGTGCAGATTAATCTGCACCACTCTCAGGCCGCTTGGACTCATCATTGCGCTTCATCGCGGGCAGAATCAACCGGAGTTGGTTGAGCCCGTACTTAATGACGCCTTGCGAGGAACGTAGGAGTCGGAGGGACTCTGAACCAATTTTGATCCAGAGATCTTTACCTTCTCCTTTATCCCTCGCGCGTCCTCTTTCAATCGTCCAGTCCTCTGTACCAAGTCCCTTATTCTGACGCTTTATAAGTGTTAGCGTGGCTTCGTCCTCCAAGATAGGAGGAGGAACCCACACTCTCACCGTCGTACGAAAAGGTACTTGATCCAGGGGCACGATTTCGATCCTTGCATTGGGCCAGAGTTCGCCAACTCCTCGGATGCAGTTTTTGAGAAAGCCTAGGGCCTTTTCGTTACCACACCCGATGATCTTGACACCCTTTAGCCATTTGGCGCCATCGAATGCAGTAAAGGAATCATCTTCACTGCATGCGAGTTCGTCAACCAGCGCCCGCAAGATCCTCTCCTCCAGAAGCAGCCATCTGTCCGTAGTCATTTTCCCATCAGGTTGACTACGGTCTATGATGGCTACTTGTAGCTCAGGTGCTGATGTTAAGCTAGTTGATGGTTTCAACCGCTTACCCTCAGACACCTGCGTTTCACCTGACCTTTGCCGCTTAATACTTGGCCTGCTTGCTGGACCTTTGGCAACCGTCGCGGTTCCTCGAGTAGAGGAGATTGCGGACAGCACCTTGGGTGTTGTGCTAGCAGACTTCGTCGTGCCGCATTGGTCATCACCTCTCTTTGGTCCTGACGTGGCCCTCTTTGATGTAGATGGGCGTACGTCAAGATTCTCCGAGGCGGTGATCGTGTTCGGTCCAGTGCTGGCATGGGGCACATGTTTAGATGTGATCACATGCCTGCTCTGGTTTGATTCGGTCGTAGTCGTGGCTGGCCTGACCTCCACAACAGTAGTATTTAGCATAGCCTCATACTTCTGTATGTGGTAGGTATGTTTACGCCGCAAACGCTTTTCCCTGGTGGTCAAAGACGCCGGATCTCGTGAGTCCAACGTCCTGACATACCGGAGAGAGCGTTTGTAGCCTGCCAACCTTTTCCGTTCGTCTTGTACAGCGTCCTGTTTTTTGTTTCTCTGTCCTGGGTCTCCCTTTGCAGGGTCATGGGCCTCCGGATTCTGTCCTTCCATCGCGTTTAGCGGCTCAGAGGACACCATGAGTAAGTCCTCCTCATCAGTCTCGTAAAGGTTTAACCCTTTCAGACCTGAGAGGTTGTCGTCAATGTCGTCCAAAGTCAATCTTTCCTGTCTCGTCAAAAACCTATTAGGTTTGTTTACCCCAGTAGCTTCACCGACTACCAGACCCGGGGTATTCGTCTGGTTCGTCGCAGTCACAGTCGCTCCAGTGGCACTCAGACCTGTGGCCTCCGCCTGAGTACTCACGTTACCCTTGGAGATTTTAGCACCCTCGACCAAGGACATAGGGCCGTCTTCTTTATCTGACATTTCATGGGGGGGGGGGGGGGGTTTGGTAGTTTATACCTCTACCAAGGTAGGAAAAAGACACTGCCGCTCCTCTGGAGTCAGACGCAGACCAGGATGCCGCTCAATATGAGACAGACGCATCCTGGATTTTCGTTTTTACCACAAAAACAATCGGACTGACAGAACCAGATTGTACCATCTAGCCGCCCTTAACATAGGGAACAGACGCTAGAAGGTACGGTTATGTTGCCTAGGTAACCCAAAACCACAGTCCCGGACCGACATCAAAACAATGAAGAGAAGGGGATTTGGTAGTCGCCCTAACTAAGGGAACAGACACTACCAAATTGAGGTCGTGGTCGCTAGGCGACCGATAGTGGTCATTTACCCCACAGCCGCTCTTAACATAGAGGACAGACGCTGTGAGGTATGGGGAGGGTAGTTCTTAGATCACATCCTTAGGATGCTTAAGCCCCTGCACCGTGCCCGAAGACTCAAGGTGACTACCCGTAGCAGGGGAACCTCCATGACATAACGACAATAACATTTTTTTGTAAATAAAAAACTTGGTTTTGTTCCGTTGGCCCAGCTAAAGCAGTAAGAAATATTGATTTTTATTTATTATTCTTGTTCTTCGTTTTTATTTCTTTTTATTATTATTTTTTATTACTATTTTGTTGTTGTTGCTTTTTTATGGTTCATTGCACTCATAGCATGAGCAAGAGTGAGAGTAGGAATGGTCCGTGAGTTAAAATATGTTTTTCTGCTACTTCTTTATACTTATGTGTGATTGTGTTTGTTTTTGTTTTTCATTTTCTTGTATACTCTTCATTTTATGGGTTTCTTAACATCTATTATTTTGTTATTTTCTGCAATTTCTATGCTTTTTGTTTTCTTTGACTTGTTTTCAAATATAGAATTTTTATTCCTTAGATTTTTTTATTTAGAATTTTTATTTTAACTTTTTTCTTACCAATTGAAAGTCAATTGTACTTTCAATTTCAGCAATTTTCTTATACGGAGTAACGTAAGGTGTTGTATACAGATTGAAGAGTGGATAAAACGTAGGTGTGCGATCCAGTGTATATCTGTAGTTATAGTTCCTATAACTAAATTTTATAAGAATTACAAACAAACGAGTTCTTTATAAGTGAAAATAGTTTTGAGATTCTTACTACTACACTATGGTTCCGATACCTAATTCAGCTGGTCAGAATTATAAAATTTATATCAAATTTATGCTTAACTAAGTAACTCATAGTTCAACCATTTTAGCATTTTAGTGTTTAAAATGTTGAGAGTAAAATATATTTTTAAGTTTGACATTTTTGTATGTAAATTGTTATGAAATTGCATCATCAATTCAAATTTACCAGTTTGTAACGTTTGCACACATTTCCATAACTACAAACGTCTACCTATAAACAATTTTGATAACATGATGTTATTAACATTATTTATAAGTATTGTGAAGCAACTTCAAAAGCACTGGACGATCATTGTAGAAAAAGACCATTCAAGTATTTCCGCTAGATAATTCTGGAAATTACTAGAATATGCTGATGTGTATAGCACGAACACCAACCAAGTATAATTCATTGTGAATCAAGATTGAGTCAACTGTAATTCAAATATGTGTATTCTGTTTATATTATAAAACTAAAGGACCCTTCAGACAAACTTTAGAGTAATAATGTGATTTTTTTGAATGGAATCAGTAGAGAGCGATTTGATGAACAATGTTTTTCGATTTGTTTTCAGGGGCAAAATATAAATTGCCGCAAGAAAAATAGCACATTTACTGTAGAAAATTACAATACCAAAAGTAAGGTCCAGTTACCCCGCCGGACCATAAACCGCACCAAACAGTCACCCGTGCAAAGCGACGTGCACAGGTTTTATTCTTCACATCACTAACTTGTTCCAAATGCTCGAATTTTTCCACCATTTTCTGTATTGCGATCCGACAAGGTGCTTCACGACGACCCAAAAATGCTTTAGTTTTGCGAACTGTGACTGCAAGATTTTCACGATTTTCGTAGTGAATTGTAATAACTTCAATGCGTTGTTGAAGCGTGTATCGTTCCATTTTTAGTAATGGCATAGTTTCTACTTGTCAAATGTCAAAGAATAAAAGCTTCAAAAATGACAGCTACCGAACTGTGACTGCAAGATTTTCACGATTTTCGTAGTGAATTGTAATAACTTCAATGCGTTGTTGAAGCGTGTATCGTTCCATTTTTAGTAATGGCATAGTTTCTACTTGTCAAATGTCAAAGAATAAAAGCTTCAAAAATGACAGCTACCGAAATACCGGGTGATTCACAATAACACCTCTTGTTGGAAAACCCTTTATTACTTTTGACGTTCAGGCTGTACTTAAGGCATTGAGTACGGATAATATTAGGTTAAACGTAATAAACGCATGTCACGAAATGCAACTTAATATTATTATTTGCTGACTGTTGGGCCTCTCAAATATTTATGATAACGTGAAAGTAAAAAAAAAAATCCATCGAAATGTAACGGAATCTGAAATTTCCTCACCCTTGTTCATAGACCTCCAATACATAAGTCAAGAATTCAGGTTGGAGTATGAATAAAATTGTAAAGGAAATAACTATTATAAAAGTGTGAATTTTACACACAAATTGAATATTTTTAGTTATGTATTAACAGAGATTTGTGAAGATCTCTATACAGATGTCTGTCGGCCAAACATGTTTATAATATTAGCAGTCGAACCACCGAAGGAGATTAAAATATTTCCGAGGTAGCAAAATTATGTCACTTTTTCCATATACTTTTTTTTAATGTAAAGATTACTGGTGTTTTTTGTATTAACTCCCGTGTTTTTGCGACGTTTATATTGATATTTGCTTCTCTTACTGTATATCATTTAATTGGTTCTGTATATGATCGAATATTGAATACCATTTTATCTACTAATTTTTTAAAAACCATGCTAGAATTCTATATTTGCGAAGAAAATAGATTTTAAAGAGAAAAATACAGATATTCTTCAGAATAATTTAAATCGAAATTTTATTAAAATTTATTTCCTAATTTAGAATAAGTAAAAGCAGAACTTCGTCAAATTTGTTATTAGTGCATTTCAACATGATGTAATGATTATTAAAAATGAAGAGAGTATTTCTTTCTAGTAAATACAAGTATTTAAAAAAAAAAAATCTTTAAAGAAATAAAAAATGTTCCTCAACTTAGTCTCAAAACGTATTTCAAGCATGATAATGTTATGACAATTAAAATTTCAAGCAAAGCTATTAAATAAAGAACTAGTTCACAACCGTTCCATCAGAGGAGTATTGGTTACGAAGTAACAATTTCGAGCAGAAATCATTGGTCCCTTTTAAATACAAACATATTTTTTAGCTTGTAACTTGACAAGTCTTAAAAAAATCATTCAAGGCTGTATGACAACCATCTGTTAATTGCGAAGAACTGTATTGAAAGCATTCTCTATGTGTTTGTAAACTATTAATTTATTCGTGATATTTAATATAGTTTTTGTACTGTGATAGGTCGCCTTTTTGATGTATGTTGATTATTACGACATTTATGACTTTTATTGTATTTTATTATATTACTAATGTGTATGTTGTTTAGTCCTGGTGCCTTGTTATTCTTCAGACTGTTGATGGATTAAATTATTTTTAGAATTTACTTGTCCAGAAATAGTTTTTTCCTCATACAGATTAAAAATATTAAAATTACTCAAAATAGCCATGTTAGGCACTTGGAAGCCATCTCGATCGCCGTCAACCGTGAGCTCATCATATTCACTACAAAGTATCAAAAATAAAACCAAGTCTTATTGGTCCCCCTATGTTGAACTACACAGATAGTTTTAGAAGGTAGATAGAAATAAAACCAATATGACTATATGGCATCCATCTATGGGGAACATCATCTTCATCAAAACAAAGAATACATCTCTTAAGAATAACAATCGGTCCATCCTACAATCAAAATTGTAATATCCATAGAAACCTTAATCGAATCCCCGAGATAGAAAACCCTAGACCTAGCCAGATAATCTAAATCATGAACACCTTTTCTTGGATATATATATTAGAGTTAATTTAAAAAATTTGATTTGCGGGTATTACCATTTTTTTGAAGGTTTTTTCGTAAATAAAAATAATGGCGTTCTTTTTTTTGGAAATTTTTCACTCCTTGTGTTGGTTCAACGCGCCTATGCGCCCCCTGTTGTGAGTTTTTGGAACATTTTTTAAGGATTCAATAAACGTCAATTGTATTAATTTTTGCTGCAGAACCGGCTGGTGAAATCATATTTGCAATATATTCAACCGTTTTTGTTCTACAGAAAAATGTGCTCAAAATCCGCATCGTTAGGTGCGTTGAACTTCCACAAGGAGTAAAATTAGTTTGGTTCCATGAGTTATTAACCATATTGCATTCTTGGCTGATCGCTCTTATCCACGTAGTGCGTGGTCTTCTGTGTCTACAATGGCCACCAGGGTTCCACTGAAGTGCAAATCGGGTGATATCGTCTTTAGGTCTTCTTAAAATGTCGCCAATCCATGTCCATTTTCGCTTCATTACTTCGTATTCTATTGGTGTTTGGCCAGAAAATACAAAGAATCCGGCGCAAGCATCGGTTTATTGATTTTATGTGTAGCATCAGTAGTGCCGCCATCTTTTGTTATTACGCTAGTTTTAGCGGCGTGATTGAAGTTGTGCCTATACGCATAAGCTTTGCCTTTTTTAAATTAATTTTTAACCCGATCTTCTTTGCATTTACAAAAAGTTGATTTAATTTGGCTTCTATATCATTGAAACGCTCATGTGTCATTTAATTTTTCGGCCATGTTCCACTGTATGCCATTTGGGGCTTCGATGTTGGTTTGCTCAAGTAAACTCTCAAGAAGCAGAAGAAAAAATGTAGGTGATAGAATACAGCCTTGTTTTACGCCAGCAGAGGAAGAAAATGGTAGACAGGTATTACCATTAAAACGTACTCGACTAGTGGACTCGTTATATAGTTTTCAGATGAGCATGGCAATTTTATTGGGAATACCTTTAGAAGAACACTTGATACTGTGTCAAAGGTTCTTTCAAAGTCAACAAAAATAAGGTAAAGGTGTGCGTTGTATTCCTTGGACTGTTCAATGATGATACGTAGAGAATTAATGTGGTCAGTACAGGATCTACCAGTGCGGAATCCTGCTACTTTTCATGACGTCAGAATCTGGTTTGTGTCCAACACCTCTTTTATAATTGGATGTAGTTTAATTGCTAATATCGTCGCGACATATTTGAGGAGTTCCGAAGGAATATTGTCAGGGCCTACAGACTTGCCGTTTTTCAGCTTCTAAATGCACAATTGTATTTCCAGGACTGTAGGCGGAGATGTGTAAATAGAGAGTTGCGTCAAGCTGGGAGTAAAATTCATCCTTGACTCATCAGGACTGAACGACAGATATGTTGAGATACCGACAATTAAATTTTGTCGAAATAATTCGGTCTGAGTGGGTTAAATTCTATTAAAGAACGATTGAGGTGTTAAAAGGATACCAACACCACGATGTCTGGTGGTATTGCTTTCAGAAAAAAGAAAATGGTGACCTGTAGATAGGTACATACAACCACTTTCAGGTATCTTATTTCACTTAAACAGAGTATCGAGAGTTTGTAGTTTGACATTTCCTTGTAAACTTGTTCTAATCTAGATGCATCAGATAGTTCCATGTCCCAATCATTATCCGGTTTCTGAAGACAAAGGTCGTCGTAGTATGGGAGTTAGTTATTTTATTTAAATAATTTAAATTTAAATAATATTGATTTTTTTACATAAGTGAGTTATTAGCACACTTTAAAACATAATTTCTACGGTGACGTTTTTCCTCCTAGTTCCTGAGATGTATTCCGGCCATTCAGGGTTCGCTGCCACTCCTTGGATACCCTTGGATATTACAGTGGCAATTATAAATTTATTTTTAGTGTTAATTGTGAATTCTTAAAATAAAAATTCCATAAAGAACAGGTAGGAGTGTTATATTCGGCAGTGCCGAATCTTGGATGTAACCCACCATCAATGTGGCTCAAGGAGTATTTCGGGAATAAATTTGTATATGGGCTAGGTTAAATCATGAACCGACATTTCCCATTTTAAAAACCAAACAAACCTTATCAAGAGAGAGTATTGGTGAATTGGTGTTTTAAACAGACAGTCAGACCGACAGACATATTGCTAGGTCGTCTTATACTTTTATGAAGACCCAGGATTCGATATGTTACAAATGGAATGGCAAAATCAATATACATAGAAAGATTGGTATAAAAACATTTAAAAAAATTTACTTTTGTGATTTAAATTTGTCTTCACTCTGTTTAGTATTGTAATTTAGAAAAACACACACCTTCTGTCGTTCTATTTATTTCTTTCGATTTTGTTTCTATGTTTCTGAAGCTTGTATTATTTACTTTTCAAGTATTTATTTTTTTTATCCACCACTTAAACATGAAGAGTATACATTGCGTTTATCAAGCTGTATGTTGTGCAGGTTAAAGGTTATTATTGGACAACCAATTGTGTTGTAGTGGAATTTGTTTTTAAATGTTTGTTCAATTTTCTAGACATGGTCTGGTTTTGTTAAAATAATTCAAACATTTATGAGATTTTTCAATGCTACTCATACTTCAAGTGCATAAAAACGTTCAATGTAAAATTGTTTGATTTTTTTTTTTTTTTAAATTTAATATTCTTTACAACTTTTTTAAAGAAAAATTTTAATTAAAATTTAAAAATTTGTTTATGGTATTTTACTCCAATCCGTACTCACGTTTGGAAAATTTTATTGGCATTATTGTCCTGAAGATATAAAATCTATTTGGTTACCCAATACTCGAATGTAGAGTGTTTTAAATTCTTACTAAATTAATAGAACTTCAAACGGAACAACTTTTTAAATTTCATGTATTTTGCTTATGCATATTTACTTTTGTTCTGACTGATTTCAATTGCTTTCTTTCATTTCAGAACAAACAAACAAAAAATTATTTGATGACATCAATTGGATTTATTAGGAAATGTTTGTTCTGTATAAATTTGATATTAAGTAAAATGTAAAAAAGTCGAACATGAGTAGAAAGCAAACTGAGGAAATTGTTTTAAAAATGCAAAGACTTTTAAAATAGAATATCAAAGTACCTACATACAGCAGCTGTTTCCTGTTTGGTTTCAAAAACAAATGCTACATATGAAAACATTTGATATATTTAATCTAGAGATACAAATCTATATCCCTGGAGTGTGATTAATTTATGCTTAGTATTCCGCTGATTATGCAAATAACTTAAGTAACAAAGATCAAAGGTCATTTACTGGATTAACACCTCTACATAACATAAACTTGGGAAGTTTATTTAAGTAGTCTTGAAAGCAAGCTGAACATTGGCTATTTTCTTATGTTACAATTTTCCACTTAATTTATATCTAAGTAAATTGATGTCTTAAATAATGCTTAAAAAACCTTGCTTAAGTTTCCTCCTTCAATGAATATTTTAACTATTGATTTTGAAATACATAATTGACCTAAAATTCTATTAACTGCCTTACAAAAGAGTAAATAACAAATTCTTTGTAAAGCCAATTTATTATTTTTTAACAGCCCAACAACCATTTTCTCAGAAATGTAATGACTGCTACTCAGTCACGATACCATAAACATGAAAATTACTTTCGCAAACTGGTAATCAAAAGAAAATAAATAAGGCCAATAAACCACAATTTAAGTAAATATAATTACCAATTTGATTGACAATTGCTTTAAAACAACTATTTAAGTTTGTTAAATAGTACAACAAATTGAGATACCGCTAGCCATTTAATTTTGTAATTTATATGATTGTTTAATACCCTACACTGAGTGTATCATTATTCTATTACAATTTTAATCCCAATCGGAATTGGGAGCTATGACCAATTATAGACTGACGAGGTTACGTTATTCCTTTCTATATAAAACTTATTTTTATTAATTTATATTTGGACCTTATACGAGAGCTATGAGCAATTATGGTCAATTATGAATTGAAACAAGCAAAATGTTGAATGTGATTTTCTTTTATATACAACTTATTTCTGGAGGAATTTGTGTGGATAGCTACATAAATAATGAAGACATTTATGATAACAAAGTTATATTTCGGGAAGCTATTTACATGGGATCTAGGTGAAATAATGAACCTATTTCAATTATCTTCAATAGGCTTTGTCCTTGGCCAAATTAGCTTGAAAATATTGCGACCTAAGGTTTGCACGTACAACTAATCAGACGGACGGACGGACATCTTTTAATATACTTTAAGGTTGGTATTGGACTAATATTTTTTGGCGTTACAAACATCAGCACAAACAAATAATACCCTCCCCAATATGTTGGTGTAGGATATGTAATAAATAATTTTAGTTCTTTTTAATATAAAGTGAAATGTGTGTGAATTATTTGAAGTGACCTTACGATGAACTGATGAAATTATGAATTGGATTTTTGTTAAGACTAATTGGGTATACGATTTAAAAATGTGGTAATTTTTCAGATTTTTAGCTTTTATTTTGAAACATTTCTACAATATAAATTTATTCAAAGTATTGTCCATTGTTAGCTATGATCTTTTCCCATCTTCCTGTACAACATATAGATTCAAAGCCAGAAGAACTGTTCTTCTTTTGAGGCCAAGAACAAATCAAGCCAATATCAGATACTTTGATCGTTCGAAACAAATAGTACTTAGTTGGAGGGGGCATGGTCTGGACCATAAAGCAGGTGAGGCAAAACTTCCCAACCACTTCATTCTAAGGACTGAGATCGAAAAATTATTAACATACATATATGCTAATAAAAATGAAACCACTAAACATTCAGTTTTTTTTATTTTTTTTTTTTATTTGATTGAAATTAGTATTACAATTAAAAAAAAAAAAAACAAGTAAGAGAGCTATATTCGGCTGTGCCGAATCTTATATACCCTTCACCAAATTATACTTTAAAATAAAAATTTTAAATATTTTTAGTTAAACAAATTAAATTTTTTTTTTTTTTCAAAATTGTTTTTCAAAATTTAAAACAATTTTTTTTTTTTTTTTTCAAAATTGTTTTCAATTTTTTCCAATTTTTTTCCAAATTTTTTTAAATTTATTAGTGAACATTATAAAAAAAATGTTTGTGGTAAAAAAAAATATTCGGGTTAAAAAATAATTTTCCCGATTTTGTCCCATTGTAGGTCCAAATTACTATATCTTTATATAAATCGTTGCAATGGACTTTGAAATACTATCATTAAATATCCATATTGTCTATATTAATGACTTAGTAATCCAGATATAGATCGAAAATAGGCCAAAAATCGAGCTTGTCGCGGTGTTTTCCTTATATCTCAGCCATTTGTGGGCCGATTTTCTTTTTAAATGGCGACTGAGCCATTTAATATATTGATGTATCAATTATGTTTGTAAGTTATTTGGGACTACGGAAAGTTGATTTCAACATACAGACGGACATAGCTATATCGACTTCGCTGTATATAACGATCCAGAATATATATACTTTGTGGGGTCGCAAATGAAAATTGTAGAAATTACAAACGGAATGACAAACTTATATATACCCTTGCCACTCACGGTGAATGGTATAAAAATAATTTTTTTTAGGTCTAATCACTAGTGATGCAATTTTGAACCATGTTCTGAAACCCTTCCATTATGGTTTTTATAGTGAATTCGGTCACTTTGTCCCAACAGGTTGTCCATCTCCGTTTAAAATCTACCACACTTTTGAACACCTTTTTCGTGCTCTTCAATTTACTTTTAACAAGAGCCCAATATCTCTCAGCTGGCCTTAGCTCCAGGTAGTTTGGAGGATTTGTCTCTCTTGGTCCAAATACCACATTATTGTTCTTCTACCACTCAAGATCTTTCCTACCATAGTGACAGATGCCAAATCAGGCCAAAAATAAATGGACACATTAAGAAGTGTTATATATGGAAGCACCCTCTTTTGTAAGCATTCCTTGATGTAAATTTCGGTATTTATAGAGCCCTTTGTAACAAATGTTTGGCTTTTTTGCCGCAACTGCATATTGCTTGTCATACCAAGAATTTTTTGGGAAATTTTTCTGCTTTTGGGTCCTAAACTTTTCTACAACATTCTCTCGAGCATCAGTAAGATAAAAATATTGAACCGGAAGCTTTGAAAAATGTTCATATGTACGCGCTCTGTTTTTGGTCTCTAAATTTTTAGCAGCGTTCCTGTCAGGAACTTGTTGAGCCTTGTATGTTTTTAAACCAGCACTGGGTTTAGCTTTTTGTTCCAAATAGTCCGAGTACTGAGCTAACCGGACTGCTTTCCTACCGGTTGTGTTGGGAGCTCTTTTGAAAATGCTTTTTATTGTTTTGGTTTTAGAAACATCATGTGGACCATTAGTTCTACCTGAACCAGATTTACTATCAACGGACAAGTTCTTCCCGTACTGTTTAATAACATTGGAAACAACTTGACGGTAGACCTTTGATTTTTTGGCCAACTTTGTGTAGGACCAAGTTGGGTTTTGTTGAAGATATTTAATAATTTTAGTACGCACTTTTTTCTGGTCACTCATTTTAATCAGATTAACAACAAATGAACATAATTGACATTAAACATAATAACTGACATGTTTTACAAAGGTAACTTGATAAAAAAAATTCAAATAATATTTGGGTTAAAAGTTTTAATGAATAATGTGTGTTAAAAATTTTTTGATCTCAGTCCATATTTTACTGAAACACTAGTTATTTTTGTTCGTGATTTGAAAAAATGCATGGGTCCCGCTTACAAAAAGTACTAACATTCAGCTCAGGTATAAGTAGTTACATTCACAACAAGAATATTTAGCTAAAAAAACAGAAAAAAATTGCATTGTGTGGGAATCAAACCGGCACATTCTTTTCTTGTGTTCGAAAGTCAAGCTGCTAACTCCCGGTACCAGTTATGTTATCGTAAGTTAACAATGGTTTTAACATAAACATATAAATTAATATAATACGAACAAACAAAATTAATGGCTTCAACTGGTGTTGATCCACTAACGTTTCGTTTTTCAGTCAAACACACTAGATAGCTGTGCTAAATGAAAAAGTTCATTACCAACCTATATAAAAACAAGTGACAGAGCTATATTCGGCTGTGCCGAATCTTATACAGGCAATTTACGGTATAACAAACGATATGTTGTCAGGTCCATTCGTTAAATTGAAAAATTTGTTATATTGAGATTTATTTTTTTAATAAGTTTTAAGCGATGTGACATTAGGAGACATTACTATCGTTTAAAATTATTTTATATTTTGTAGGATAAATAAAGCATTCACCGAAACGGATTTTGGTCCTAAAAATTATCCTACAATTAAAAATATCCATTATTGCAATGAAGATAATTTAAAACACTTTGATACAAAACTTTCCTCCATGAGCACTAGTTTCTCTAGCGAGAACAAACGTTTTATCTGTTATCATTTTCCAACAAATATCAGTTTTATTCGCATTGAGAATAACACCAGGAGTTAGATTGCGATCAACTATAATTGTATGCTGATTCTTAAAGAAGGCTTACACCATATACTTTTTTTTAAATTTTATTTTTTATTTATTGTATCTTCATTAATGAGCTAACAACAAGTATTTCAAATCTTATATCTAATAATTATAATTTAATTAGTCCAGCCAAAATTGAAAAATTGTTCTAGTATTTGGATTAGGTCTGAAGTGTCCATCCTTCTTAATCGAGTGTGGCCACGGTTATCTAATATGTTGAGGTCCAGTGGGTTTGGGTGAATATCAAGTTTTTTTAAATATTTTTCCACATTTTTCGTGATCTCAGTTTTTACAAGGGGCACGTTATATCTTTGTGTATATTCGCGTTTTTGATATACAAGGGCGCAACTGTGACCATTCTTAAAAACTTGTTTTGGCGGCTTTGGATCTTTTCTACATTTGACGCTGATGCCGTGCCCCATAGCTGTATGCCATAATACCATATCGGTTTTATGATCATGTTATAAAGTAGAAGTTTACAATCTAAACTAAGCGTAGAATTTCTGCCAATGAGTCAATTAATTTGAATTGATTTCAATTTCATTTGAGTCAACTTTGCATCTATATGGCTTTTCCATGTAAGACGACGATCGAGATATATTCCGAGGTGTTTAACTTCCGATTGTTGGATTATTGTTTGGTTATTGATATGAATAGGGGGCATGATTCTCTACGCAATGTAAATGTTATATGTGTGCATTTTTGTTCGTTGACTTTAATTTTCCATTGTTTTAACCATTTTTCTAATTCAAATATGTGATTTTGTAAGTAACGAGACGCTTCTTGAGGGTTTTCATGAATGCTTAGAATAGCAGTATCATCTGCAAATGTTGATGTATGCGTGCGATTGTTAGTTGGCATATCAGACGAATATATCAAATATAAAAAGGGTCCCAGGGTACTGCCTTGGTGAACTCCAGCTTCAATGGGTTGGGGACTACTTAACAAGTCTCCTTCTTTAACCTTAAATGTTCGACCAGTTAAATAGTTTTCCAATAGCTTATGTGTGTTTGCGGGTAGATTTTGACTCAGTTTGTATATTAAACCATAATGGCATACTTTGTCAAACGCTTGAGAAATTCGAAAAAGAGAGCGGAACAATATTTCTTTTCCTCAAACGCTTTTCTTACAATATTTACAAGTCTATGGGTTTGTTCGATAGAACTGTGTTTTCTTCTAAATCCAAATTGATGATTCGGAATACAATTTTTATACCCTACACCACCATAGTGGGGAGGGTATAATGGATTTGTGCAGATGTTTGTAACGCACAAAAATATTAGTCTAACACCCACCTTAAAGTATACCAATCGAAGTAGAATCACTTTTTGAGTCGATTAAACGATGTCCGTCCTTCCGCCTGGCTGGCTGGTTGGCAGTCCATGTAAACCTTGTGCGCAGAGTACAGGTCGCAATTTTGAAAATATTTCGATAGAATTTACTGCATATAATTTTTTCTGCCCAAGGACCATCCCTATTGAAATTGGCTGGAATCGGTTCATTATTTAACCTAGCCCCCATACAAATGTCCTCCCGAAATTGGACTTTATCGGTCATAAATGTTTAATTTATATAGGTATCTACACAGGTTTTTCTCCAAATAAATCATATATATACCAAATTTATGTCACCAAATTTTGTTATGATCGGTCCATAATTAGTCATAGCTCCCATATAAGACCTGCTTCCGATAGTCACTTTAACGAGCGTAAATCTCCTTAAAACGTTGGTATACACATAAAATGCAACATAAATAACTTTAATATAGACATTAATCACATGACCTAATTTTGTTATGATCGGTCCATAATTTTTCATAGCTCCCATATAAGGCCCACTTCCGAATATCACTCACGAATATAAATTTTTGAAATTTTGAAAGAATAATGTTTTTGCTCATTTACTTAGTGTAGGGTATTATAAGGTCGGGCTTGAGCGACCATACTTTCTTACTTGTTTTCAATTAACATCGGGTACAACTTGTTCATGAGTATCTTCTCAAATAGCTTTGATATATTAGACAATAGGCTGATTGGTCTATATGATTCTACTTTTGTGTGATTTTTGTTTTATTGAAACGTTCATTATATAAGGTAGTTAATGTTAAAAATGTGGTGAACGTTATATCGGATTTTCGTTATAGTGATATTCGATTTTTTTTAATTTATTAGCAAAAACAATTTTAGGGCAACAATTTAAAAAAAAATTCGGGCAAAAAATATTTTTCCCGATTTTGCTTTTCAATCCTATAGTTTTCAGGTAGGACCGTCACAGCAAAACAAAAACAAAAAGTCGAACAATATTAAAAAAATGAGTCAACATAAATTTATCTTGAACTAAAAGAGATAAATTTATCTTGAAGTAAAAGTGATATAGATATTTTCAAATAATTTCTTAATATAACATTTGTTGACATTCAGATAAGAACAGAAATTTTGGTGACAAATACAGTTACGAACCCATGTAAATACAAATCAACTCAAAAACAGCACTGACCTTGTGTAATTTCATTAAAATATCTTCTATCGTTCACGAGCTACCGAATTATTTCCAAAATTAAAAGTTTCTAAGCCACTGTGCGACATTGAAAGTAAAAATTTACCAAATTTAAACGTTTTATACATTTTAGTAAATTTAAAAGGACACAAAGTAACATATAAAATCTTTAATTTTTCTAAAGCTTTAAAGAGATACCAATAAATTGTTTTTATATATATATGTATGTTTTTTCTGTATATATTTTGTTGTCTAGACTCTGTTATTTATTTTTGTGTGGATCCTTGAAGTGCAAATATTCAATAATAGGCAATATTACAAAACACATATTTACTTTCATTTCAACTTTAAGGTATTTACACTTCAATCCACAAAATAACACAAAACAAAATATAGATTTTTCCTGTAGCACAATTAAACAACGAAATCAAACAAACGAAACCGAACGCGTGAGCATACAGCAAATTAATATATTGTAATACAAAAATAAATAAATATAAAACAAGTTAGAGTGCTATATTCGGCTATGCCGAATCTTAAATACCCTCCACCTAAATTAGATGAAAATTATAGAAATTACATTGGTATAAACATTCTAATATCCATATTCAGTGTTTGTTATTGGGACTTAGCTCCGATTATGAAGAATGGTAGAATGGTAATGTAATACAGTAGTTTTCGCTTATAGTCTACAAATACAGTTGCACAATTTTTGTGGACTATGAGCGAATTAGGACTATAACCGAATTTCTTTTTAAGCCATTTTATGGATTATATATGAATCATGATATAATCCACATTTTGGACTATATACAAATTATGTACTTTCTTCAATAAAGACACTTTTTTAAACAAAATAAAAGTTTATTTAAAATATTGTAGTATTTTATATATTGTTAGAAAAACTAGTTTACGCAGAAGATATTTTATTTCAAATGTATAAAAATATTATCTAATTCAGCAATTTATAATTGAAATAACTACATATTCCTACCATTTCCAACAGAGTCTATAATTTTATAATAGGAATAAAATGTACTATTTAACAATTGGTTAACATTACCGATTGGCTCAACATTTTCCTTATTCACCACAAGTGAAGTAAAAGAGTATACAAAAGAGTAAACAAATATATTTAGTCAAACTTCAAAAGTATATTTTTGTTCTGTTCTAATGAATTTTCCGGATGTGAGCCTTCTATATATAATTAAGAACCCATAGTCACCAAATATACTTGAAACTTATATCTGTTACATTTTTTATCGATATGAGTGTATATATGCGTTAATGTATTTTTCGGATGTGCGACTTATTTGGGAGATATAATTAAATATTTTAACGTGATTTCTATGTATTTGAGGCCTATTTTGCTTGATATTTTTCTCCATAACATTATTTACAAGAGTTTTATGGGTATTATTGTGATTATCGGAAATGGAGCTAATATGGGTGCTATGGTCAAATATGGACCGATATTCACAAAACCCAGAAGTATAATGGTTGAATACAATATATTGATCAGTACACAACTTTAGTTCTATATCGATATATTTAAAATATTTATAGAGGTTAATGTGTTTTTCGGAAGTGGTCCTTATATGGGAGCTATGACCAATTATCGGCCGATCTTCATAAAATTCAACACAACGATTTTCGTATATAATGGAATTATTTGTCTGAAATTTTAACCATATAGATGCTTTTATAAGAGATTTATTAGTATTTAAGTAATTTTCGGAAATAGACCTTATATGGGAGCTATGGTCAAATATGAACCGATATTCACGCAATCTAGTAGTATCATTTGTGAATTAATACTACCGATTTGTGTAAAATTTTAATTCGATAACGATATTTTTCAGATATTTATGAAAATTAATGTGGTTTTTAGAAGTGGTAGTTATATGGGAGCTATAACCAATTACGGGCCGATCTTCATGAAATTCCCTACAGCGATTTTCATGAGCATGGGGATTATTCAAGTTGAATTTCAACCTAATACCGATATATATAAGATATTTAAGTGTATTTAAATGATTTTCGGAAGTAAACTTTATATGGGGTAATGGTCAAATAATGCCCGATCCAAAAAAAATTGGTCTCGACATTTCTGTTTGCACGAAATTTAGTTGTGCTGAATTTTGTATGGATACTGCAATTCTATGGGCATTTATATACCATAGCACCATATTTCGGGAAGAAATTTGTATGGGGGCTACGAGAAATTATGGACCGATTCTTTCCATTTTTAACAGAATTTGTCCTTTTATCATATAAATAATGAGTGCAAAATTTCATAGTATTCTCTGCAATGGATTTACCAAAAATCAGAAAAAAACATGTAAAATGATCAACATTTTTGGAGGTTGCCTTACATTTTAATCCATAACCCTGGTTCTACCGATTCGATTTTGCTGATTTTCAATACCAATCTGCTTAGAAAAAGTATAAATATTTTGGTATACATTTCATTAATTTTGCTTATGTTTTTTGGGCGTGAGAGTGTTTTACACAGACAGACAGACAGACAGACGGACAGACGGACAGACAGACGGACATTGCTCAATCGACTTAGAATTTCATAAGGATCAATAATATATATACTTTGTTGGGTCTCAGATGAATATTTCTCAATGTTACACACGGAATGACAAACTTATATATACCCTCTTTCACCACTTGTGGTGGTGGAGGGTATAAAAACTACATACATAGTATATGACACGAAATATAATAAAAAAATGGCATGAAAATGTTAAATAAATCAACAAACCATTAAATTGAAATAAAATGAAATTTTACGTTTGTTGTTTCTGTGTGACAAGACATTTTATTTTGCACGTACATATGAATGTATTTAAAAAAAAAACTATTAAATTGGATACAGTAAAACAAAAAAATAAATAACTAAAACAAATACAGCTAGACATATGATTGATATGAATTTAAATTAAATGTCTTTAAATTTATACAAAACAAAGATGAAATAATAACACTCGTACAATCCTTTCAACATTTTTATGAATTTTTAAACAAAATAAATACATATAACAAGAAAATTCTTAATTATAAAATATTGCATAATTAAATTTTGTTTTTGAATTAGAATTCTAAATATTGTTTGAAATTTGATTCTATTTTATATGTATGAATGTTCTTCCTTTGTTTTCTTACAAAGCCAAAAATAATAGAAATACACAACAACATCAGTATAAATACAATTTGAAACCTTGTCAATTGTTAGGAAATATTGTATAAACCATATAAAACCATTTGACAGATTTCATTTTTATTTAGCATTTTGTTTTACAACATCAGGAATTTATTCATGCTAAAAATTTTAGATAATTGTTAAAAAACAGAAAAAAAGACAAGAAAAACAAAAATCAGGAAAAATGAGATCTGATATCAATACAAAGGAATGCAGAAAACTTAATTGTTACAAAGAGAATAAGAGTTTTATCTTTGAGGTAAATTTTTTTATACACTTAACCCTCTAACCGGTAAGACCGCCTCAACACGGACTTCGGTTTTTGGGACCCAGTGCTGGATTTTTCGCTTTAAAATAGTCAAAACTGTATTTAGACAACACTTTTTTACATTTTACTGGGACCAGCACTAAGGGGATAACCCCTACTCATGCAATGCATTGTGTTGGAACTAGGAAAATAGGAAGGAGGATAGAGGGAGCAGTGTTTGCGGATATTTGATTTGAATTTTCTTACATTGAAAGGAACAGGAATACTTCGACAGGAAGTTTATTCCACATACGGATGGTACGGCTAAAAAACGAATTTTCTCCGTAGTGTGTTGTGCGATCCACTGACCAATCGACCACGAACGGATGAGCCTCCGATGATGAACGCGTATTTCGTGTGAACTACGGGTTTCGGGAACGAGTTCCCTAATTTCATCAGAACACATTCCATTGTAGTACCGATAGAACAGTGAAACACAACCCACATTGCGACGATCAATAGAGCTGGATACCCTACTATCACCGATAAGCACCTTCGCCCTCTCCTGTACGCGGTCAAGTAACTCTAAAATAGACTTCGAAGCACCGGCCCATACATGAGAGTTGTATTCCATTTTGGGTCGGATATAAGTGGTGTAAATAGTAAGGAGATCAGATGAAGTGAAGTATTTTTTACACCGTCTTAGAAAACCGAGGCACTTGAATGCTTCTTTCGACACTTAAAAAATGTGTTTTGTCCAGCGAACATCACACTGAATTTTCATGCCTAGAACATCGAGATTCTTTAATGTTTACACCAGCCATAGAAACAGATGAAGCAACATTATCTGTCGTGCGTTTATGTGTTAACATACAACATTCAGTCTTACGTGCATTAAAATCGACCCTGTTCGCATAATCCCATTCAGAGAATGTCACAAGATCTTGGTTAAGTGTATCATTCATGTTTTGCCTCATTGCCCCAATCTCCGAAAGGCTTGGCCTATAGTTGAATGAATATGAATGGCAAATGTTTCTGTCATCTGCAAAAGAATTGATAGGGTTGGAAGTTTGACTTAGAAGATCATTTAGAAAAATAAGGAAAAGAGTAGGAGAAAGAACGGAGCCTTGCGGTACCCCTGAATTAATCTTGAACTCATTTGATGAGATCCCTTCTACAAGAACTTGTATAGTGCGATAAGCAATAAGTTTAGATAAGAGCGCACCATGCCACACCCTGTCGAACACCTTAGAAATATCTAGAGACACTACTTTACTTTCGCCAAAACGGTGAATGGAACGCCACCATTTTTCCGATAGGAAGGCAAGCAAGTCCCCCGTAGAAAGCAATACTGCCGGTCGCTAAGTAAATTGTTCGACTCTAGATCTTTCACAAGATGGTGGTTAACCATCCTTTCCATAACTTTGGAAAGTGCAGAACAAATTGCTATTGGGCGATAATTTTCAGGGTTGTTTGCCTCTCTTTTTTTTGGAATTGGCGTTCCATTAGCAACCTTCCAACATATAGGAAATTTGCCGGCACGGTAGAAAGATCTGAAAAGGTTTGCTAACGGACGGGCTAGCATCGAAGAACACTGCTTCAAGACCAGTGCTGGTTTGTATTGAGATCCGTTAAAACCTTTTTAATTGCGCGAAATAATATATTCGGCATAGTTACTGATACTCTTTCAAGCTCGGGTAGTGGTTGATTGCTTTCCTGTAAATTCGAATTATTTGCAAGTAATTCAGCCAAAAGCTTAGCTTTATCAACCTGGTCATCCTTTAAAAGAGTACGAATTGAGGAACTAGCATTATCCTTTAGTCTTTTAACAAATGACCGAAAGTTTTTGCTGCCCCGGGGAGCAGCAAGAACTTTATCTCGGAGGCGTTGCTCGTGAAGAGATTTTTCACGTCTCAGCACTTTGGCACACGAAGATCTCGCCTTTTTGCGCAGCGTTTCAGTTTCGGCATTTTTGTTACCACGCCAGATTCTGAACGCTTCCTCTCTGGATCTGATTGCAGTTTTGCACTTCTGATTAAACCAGGACTTTTCCATAGATTTAATTGTAGAAATGAAGGTTTTTATCCCCATCATAATTATATTTTCAACCATTTTCGCCATGGCATTGACATTATTGTCCATGAAACAGAGGTTCCAATTGAAATGCCGAAAAAAGTCGTTGAGCTCAGCCCAACGAGCCTTTTCGTAAATAAAAGTAGAACGCTTCGTAGCTGGTTGTGAAACGTTACGAAGTTCGGAGAGCAAAAAGGAGGCGGAAATGGTGCAATGATCCGAATTTCCCAGAGGTACAAAATCATCTACTTCATATTGTCAGGGTGTGGTGTTAGAAAAAGGTCGAGGGTGTTGTTTTGCTGCCCATCAACACATGAAATATGTGTTGGTTCATTTACTAGTTGCGCAAGGTGATTGTGCGCCGCAAATAACTCAGCATGTTGGCCTTTTGTGGTTGTATGACTCGAATGGCGAAGCCAAGAGGAGTTGTGAACATTGAAATCACCAGCAACAACAATTTCACTGTTAGGACAACTCTCAAGAATTTTCGATATGGGGTCTGAAAGGGCATCGAAGCAAGATATAGTAATATCCCTTCCCGCGTTTCGACTTCTGTAGAGAAACTTCAAAATTTTACGGTAAGTAGATACAGTTTACATTTAAGTTTCATAATGTATTTGAAGTGAAAAAAAATAAAAAGTTTGATTTAAAAAGGCCTCTTCAAGACAGTTTTGCCGATTTGTGTGTACAAAAATGTCCTCCTCTCTTACATTGTTGTTTTCACCTTTTACTCATAAAACACTATTGTTTACTTACACATCACAGATGAAAGTATTAATAGCCATAACAGAATTGCTGAATCCGCTTATGTTCCAAACACGAAACACCATCTCCAAAAGTACATGTCCCGATTCTTGTATTCCCACCAACAATATGAGACAATAAAAAATGTTTCTGATATAAACCGATCCTCACAAAAGTTGGTAGAAAGATTAAGGATCATATAAAACTAGTTTAAGCCCAATTTAATTACGATAGTAATTATTATAAGACAATTATGAATGTTCAAGTCAATTTCTGAGGGGAACCTTTTACGGCGACGAGGAACAAATATTTCCTTATTTTCGCCATACTTTACAGTATAATTTCAGAATAATTTATAACTACTCAAACAGTATTCGGGGGTGACAGGTGAAATCATGAAGCGATATTGCCCATTTTCATTAACATACTGTATTTGTAGAAAAATTTCAGCCAGCCACTTCCTATGGTTTGGGCCCTATCGTGTTTTTAACAGACAGTAAGACGGACTGACAGACGGACATAGCTAGATCGTTCGTTTTAGAATATTATGAGGACCCAGGATATATATACTAGCTATGACAAATATTTTAATGCTTTACATATGGAACAATAAAATCAATATACCCCCATCTTTAGATTTTCATACTATTATAACCACCATCAAGGGTATAATTGTATGTCAATCTATTTTTAGCTCTATGTCATTTGAATACACTATTTACTGCGACATTTTTAATATAATTTGTGCAACAGATTAGCAAAAAAAAAATATTTTCTTATACGATAATGCATAATGCACAACTAAAGATAAGTTATGCATCATGTCCTTCATTCACATTCAACCACATTCCCACCATGACATTTCCATACCGTATTAAAGTAAACTTCACATCAGCAAACATTGGAATCTTCCATTATTAACTTGTTTTCTCATTTAAATATGGAAACCGATATATCATTCAAACCTACAAACCAAATGTCTATCAAAGGTTTAAAAATATAATAAATGGGAGTTGAAATACAAACAATCGCACAACAATGAATGACAAATTTACTCAATGATACAACATTGTTGTATTGAGGAGGAAATTGTAAAATTGCAGTTGTCGCATTTAGAAAATAGCAAATATGCAGTGGAGAAGAAAATGGACAAAATGTGAGTTTTAACAAAATCTAAATATTGAAAAAAATTAAGTTAACATTTTAACAAATTTTATACTTATATCGAGGTTCTATATTCAAAAGCTACTACGAAAATTTTTTTAATGAAATAAAATTCTAGAAAAGAGAGGAACTTTCCATTGTTTACAATTTTGTTTACTTTATGTAAGCAATAGATAATATAGAGTCATTGCTTTTCAATTGTAAGAAAATCAGGTTAAATTACTTTAATTAAAGAAAATTACAATACATAACATTATTTACATCATGTCAATAATAGGCAAACAATGTCCAATTTCATGACAGTAGTTAAAACATTATGAAATATGCTTAAATCAGATTAAATTTCAATTGTTTACATTATTTACTTTGAGTTTACATCATGTAAACAATAGAAAATATAAGGCAATTGCTTTAAAATTGTTATAAAATCAAGTAAAATGCTTACAATATTGAAGATTTTAATTGTTTACATTATCTACATTATGTAAACAATAGTTTAACGATGTCTAATTTCATTCTAAAAGCTCAAAACTTATGAAAAATTTTTAAATCAGGTTAAATTTTATTTGTTTACATTATTTACATTAAGTTTACATCTTGTAAACAATGTCATTTTCAATTCCTATAGGTCAAAATTTGTGAAAAATGCCTAAATCAGATTAAATTTCAATTGTTGACATTATTGACATTATGTAAACATCATGTAAACAATTGCAAATATTAAGCAATTGCTTCACAATTGTTCATGAATCGAGTTAGATGCTTAAAATGTTGAAAATAGTAATTCTTTACATCGTTTACATCATGTAAACAATGGATGAACAATGTTATTTACAATTCCAGTTATTCAAAACTTATAAACAATTTATAAATCAGGTTTAATTTCAATTGTTAACATTATTTACATTGAGCTTACATCATGTAAACAATTGAAAATATTGAGCAATTGCTTTTCAATTGTTATAAATTAAAGTAAAATGCTTAGAATATTAAACATTTTACTTGTTTACATTATTTACATCGTGTAAACAATCTCTAATTTCATGTCAATAGCTTAAGTATTATGAAAACTACTTAAATCAGGAGAAATTTCAATTGTTTACACTATTGAAATTAAGTTGACATTGAATCTTACTGAATCATTCAAATTTTCTTTAATTCAAAAAAATCTGCCTTATAAGGCCTAACACTAAGTATAAAAATCCTATAACTAAAAGTAAAACTAAACGTTGTCTGGCAGGATCCTCGATGGACAAATGGGCATCATCTTAGCGGGGTGGGAGTTCGGCTTTATGAAGCCTTGGCTGTGCTTGGCTGAAACTCATCCTTAACCAACGGTAGGTGTAAACCCATATGGATGTTCTCATTTCTTATGTACCACCAGTCGTGGTCCTAAGAATTTTCGATTGGGCCCTCTATATAACTTCAATACAAAGTGAAAATTAAATTTTGATCTACGGCATTGTTTTTAGGCACATAGCATTTTTAAACCCTCATAATGTGTGTGAAATTTTAACAATATCCGCCCACTTTTACGCCCACTTCCCCACTTGGCATAACCCCTTGATTTGAATGCAGTATCCATGCAATATACATGAAATTTGTTAGTGTCGATCGCTGCATTACAATTAATTGCGACCAAAGTAATTTTAAAGCTATGCATTAATTCTTCTTTTATGCTAATTACGTCTGCAGTTTTGGCTGGATTTTCAAAAAACCTTCTTGCCGTATTGCCATCGTTTATTGTGCCCATACCTTGCTTCACTCCATCTACATTTATACCCAATGTCATCTTTAATCTCTTCTGAATTACAGCTTTATTTGCCGCCATTTAAAATTTTGTGTAACTATCTGTCCTCCATTTTTTAAAACTTTTGTTTGGCCAACTTTTTGCAGCACCAAGTTAGATTTTGTTGAAAAATTTTTTTTTCTCGTTACTCATTTTAATCAGGTAAACAACAAATGCACATAAGTGACATTAAACATAATAACTGATATGCTTTACAAAGGTAACTTTATCAAAAAAATCAAATAATACTTGGGTTAAAAGTTTTAATAAAAAGCGTATGTTAAGAATTTTTCGATCTCAGTCCTTAAATGTCATTCAAGAATCGAACTGTTTCGGTTTCGAACTATATATCGTTGGTGTTGCTTTTTCGGATAATATTTCACATAATTTATTGTGATCCAGTGTTAGCATGTATTTGTCGAAAAATATTACATTTGTAAGTGCATAAAGTCACATTTATTTTCTAACTGCTATCAAGTGATAGTTTATATAGAAAACAAAATATCTGAATATCTAATAATTTGGATATAGATAGAAACCATCAAACGTGATTTAATAATAACACCAAGTACACTGGCTTACGTCACAATTTTCATATTAAAAATCAAGTTGAAAACACAAATTTGTTAATCTCATTTGTTGGTTTTCCTCAGAATAGCCAAACTGAATATAAACTTCAACGCATTGTTTAATGAATTACCAAAATTAAAGGTTTTTTGTGAGGAAGAGTTTTCAGATTTCAACATTTCATATTTGTTACTATGCGTATGATTAATATTTAAATTTCCATAAAATAAAAATTAAGTATACGTCACATATGATAAGAATATACATTAAAGAGGGTTAGCATATGTGACGTATGAGTGATGTGAAAGGTATATAATTCAATAGTAAGTATAAGTAACTTGATAAAATAAAAGTGTCAAAAAGAAAAGTCTTCGAAAAGTATGAAAAGTTACGAAAATAAGGCAGAATCTATATAAATATATAAATGTCTTTGTAAGTTTGTTTGTTTATTTGTTTGTTTGTTTGAGCATCACGCCTAGAAGGCTGAATCGATTTTATTGAAATTTGGAACGTAAATAGATCCTTACATGGAAGCGTCAATAGGCTATAACTTTTTTCAATACTTGGACCAGAAAGGGGTAAACAGGGGGAAAACCGGTAAAATTCTTAAACAATAAATACTAAACGGCCGAAACGATTTTATTGAAATTTCCAACATAGACTACGACAGGGGTAGCGAAGCGCACCAGGTCAAGCTAGTAGGATATATGTCAATAGTGTCGTTCAGGCTAAATGCTAAAATATCACTTATCGATCCACATTTGACTGTAGAATCAAAATACAATTACAATTTTAGGTTATAATGATAAAATTTTGTTCCAACTTAGAGGAGTTTTTATCGGTTGTAAGACAATCAACTGAAAATTTGTTCAAAGCGCACAATATATTGCAGCTATACAAATATTGGTCTTGTTCCGTCCTGTTTTAAATATAAATGAGATACATAAAAAAGTGACCACTTAAAATCGGTACGTACTGTAGTCATCATAACAATGCCCCCTGTTATCAAAATGGAAAAGATTTAAAGATTTTTTTATGTTTTTAACAACAAACCTACAGTTATTTTACAATGAATTGCAAGTCATTAATTTTAGTTTTAAAAAGTGTAGGAATAATGGAAAAATAAGCCAGAGATAAAATTGTGCACAAATATCTATAAAATCTGACTTTTTTGGATTCAAAGATAGCCGAAATCAGATTTTCGGCAGATACCAGGTCAAAAATTTTACGTCTTGGCAGCTCGAGGTTGTGTGGCCCCTAAATAAAAACACGTAAAATTATTTTATTAATTTGGCAGGCAATCTGCAGCTGCGGTTTGAAGAGTCAAGCTTTTCTGATATGTTAACTATTACATCAGAATTATATATAAAACAGAGTTTGGAAAAGCGATTGCTGTTATTTATAAGACACCATGGAAAAATTATTGATGTTATACCAAAAGATATAAATCCAACAAAAATGCCCAAATCTTCGTCAAAACGAGATATATTGGGCTATTGTTAAATGTAACTTGAAAAAGAGTGCAGGTACAATAGAAGTGGGAAGAAAAGTTGTGCAGCGGTTGATGGGAGGCATAAAAATAGAAGACAGAAAATATAGACACATAAACTTACAGTTATATTTTCTTAAAGCTTAATATACTTATTACCTTTAATTTCATGTATAAAATGTTAACATATGATGTATCATTTAAAAGTTATAGTCGCTTTAATCCGTCCCGACTTTAGAGTCAAAGTAGATCATATAAAAAAAAGAGTTGTAAAACCTTTAACGACTACATCGGAAATACGATTTTGAGAGTTTTAAATTGTCTGTCAACAATAAAGCTTACTTTAGCTAAATACTGTTTACAGTACTAATTTAAAAGATACTGAAATTTAAACATATTTAATATTAAACTTGCTGAACCCGTTCCGCGTTGCTGGTCCTTACAAAACATCTGCTTTATATTGCATCGATCTTGGCTTTAATATACAGTGTCGGACAAAACTAAAGCACGTACTCCACTGAGCTGACATAGCACCCCAAACACTTATTATCTGTAGCTAGATGATGGCGAATGAGGTGGTCATATGACAAAGTTGTAGCAGATATCTATAAGAACTTAAAAAAATAAACTAATGTATTTAAGGCAAATGGGATATTATATCTACGAATTCATCTTAAGGCCAGGGGATATACAATCTCTTTCGTTTTTTTTTTATTCGGAGTAAAAATATATAAATTATTTGGTGTACCAACTCGTGGGCAAGCCACATACAATTTACCGTGTAATAAATATGAATTTTCCATATGTAGGCCAGCAATAGTCAACGATTGACCTTGTGCTTTGTTAGTGGTTATAGTAAAGCAAGACGAAGCGGGAAATGGAGCCGCTTGAATTCAAATGGTCAAAATCAATGGGAATTATAAATATGCGTGGAATCAGTACGTCTTCGCATTCGAATCTGCCACCAATGATTGTTTCCTCCAGAAGCATTATGACCCAACCTTCAATGTTAAGCCAGAAAATAAAGACCAGCATTCCGGCTGGTTCCAATTAATTAACAAATTCAGTAGGACAATTGACGTTTTGTTCTTCGTTCATTAATGTGTCTATCGATTTGTATTTCATTCTTTCGCCAGGTAGTTCCAATTGAATTTGCTTATTCAGCTTGTTGACGGGAGCAACTGAAGAAGAGCTTGAAAAGAGTTTGGTCATTGTGCCAATCAGTACGACCTTGTTATTACTGTTGTCATCATATTTATTGTAATAAAATGCCGACAACTTTAAAACGATTCTTTCTCTTGATCGTGCCATTCGCGAGCGATTAGCTTCATGCTTTCGATATGCTTTTGAGCTGTCTCTGCAGCTCACGACGAAGATGTACTGCGTGTGTAAAACCTGTGTTAAGAATTTTTCGATCTCAGTCCTTAAGTTGACAGTCACCCCTTCTGAGAGTAAATGTGATGTGTTTACTTTTGAGTTCATTTACTCGTATTCTCCAGTTATTCAATCATATCTCCACTAGTCTAAGAGAATTAGCCAATTCCGTAGAAGCTACCTGCAGATCTGCATGGGAGCTAAGTATTGCAGTATCATCAGCGCATGTTGATATGGTAAGTCTAACTACTTAGGCACATCAGAAGTATATATCAAATATAGTGTTGGTCTGAGAACGTCGAGCCTGACATTTAACAATGTCAGGCTCGACGCCATCCTAACTTGGGATTGATCTATGTGTACGCCGATTGTCGGAAAGATACTCGGCTATAGAGTCATATGTGCTACCCTAGCTGGCATAAGTGTTTCAAAAGTGGGCAATCGTGGAACCCCACAGGGTAGTGTACTATCACCACTTCTGTGGAATCTTGCTATGAATACACTGTTGGTCAGGATGGACAACAGAAGGATTAAAACAGTCACGTATGCTGACGATGTTGCAGTATTTATATCCGGTAAATTTTTGGATACAATATCTAGTTGTATGGAATCGGCACTAAGTACACTGAGTGAGTGGAGTATATCAAGCGGACTTAGTGTGAATCCCCAAAAAACGCATTTGGTTCTCTTCACTAGGAGGTATAAGATCGATAACTTTAGACCACCTAGATTGAAAGGAATTAGTCTTGAGATCAGGGATATTGCAAAGTATCTTGGCATCATTCTAGATAAGAGATTGTCCTGGAATTTGAACATTCAGAACAGGATTAATAAGGCCTATGTGGCCATCTACTCTAACTGGAGTATTACGCCGAAAGGTATCAATTGGATCTTCAAAGCAGTCGTTAAACCCATCTTGTTCTATGGAGTATTGGTGTGGTGGCAGGCTCTGGATAATGCTACTCACCGGAAGGCCGTTGAGCGAGTTCTAAGGACTATCGCAATAGTGATTACAGGCGCTATAAGCTCTACTTCCTCTAAGGCACTTTTCACTATTCTAAACTGGTTACCAGTGGATTTGATGGTGATACAAATGGCTCTCAACTCTGCTGTGAGACTAAATGCTGGTTGTTCATGGTCTGGTAAGGACTTTGGGCACTCTAGGATACTGAATTACAATGGGCACATTCATGGTAATGTCGATTACTGCATCGCAAAACCATTTTTCGATAGGCATTTCCATATTATGATCCCGAATAGGGATTTATGGCAACGCGGACTCTTCCTCCCTAGTGAAGTCATACGGATATACACTGATGGCTCTAACAGGGGTAATAGGGTTGGTGGAGGTTTCTATATTGAAAACTTTGGAATAAGATCCTACTTTAGACTACTTAACTTCTGTACTGTTCTTCATTAAACGTGCATCCAACTGGCTGAGGTATTATCGAATATCCGGTGATATATGTATATTTACTGATAGCAAGGCTGCCGTAAACGGAATAGCGGGTGTCCTTACGACATCTAAGTTAACCGAGGAATACCGGATATCCCTAAATGAGATAGCGAGACATTCTAGGATAACGCTTATATGGGTCCCTGGATACAATGGAAATCAGGGTAATTGTATAGCAGATGATCTGGACAAAAGGGGTGCGATGATAAGTGAGGAGGCGATCGACCCCTTTTCTGGTATTTCCCTTGTTAAATGCAAGATGGCTGTTCAGCAGAAACTATATGAGGCTGCACAAAACAGGTGGACAAATGAACCTTCCTGTGCTGCAGCGAGGTCGACTTGGCCCGTATATGATGCCAGGAGGACGAGTCTACTTATAGATTAGAGTTGTGAGCAAATGAGGCTAATTGTCTCCGTTATTACAGGACACTGTTTAATCGGGACACATGCTAGAAGAATGGGCTTACGGTACAATGATTACTGTAGAAGCTGCCATAATGAAGAAGAGGAAGAGACTTTGTATCACCTTTTCTGCCAATGTCCGGCTCTGACAAACCTGAGGGAACGCATCCTCGGATTTCCATTCCTATCATATTTGGACGAGCTATCAAGGATGAATCTGAGACGAATCTATTCCTTCATCCGTAAATCAGGCTGGTTTAATTTGGAGTCAACGGAAGTACTATAAATACTCTGATGACTACCCCTTGGGTATCACAATGGGATCAGATCTGAATGGACCCAAGTGAGCTGCTTGAGGAGCGGCTGCCCATGGATCCTAACATAACCTAATATCTGAATTGGCAATAGATCGTGCTTATATTTAAATCACCATCTGGATGATTTGTACAGTAGAATGTGTAACCTGAAACATAAATGATATAGCTATTGGTAACATGAGTTTCCGAAAGCAATAGCAAGTCGATGTTTTTATTCTGCATGAAATGGGATACCTCTGATAATTAATAGTTTAGGTTACGTGGGTTGCTCGGAAGTTAGCGAGTTCACTCGGAGATCTTGTGGCTCATTGTGATACCCTTAGAATTACCATTCCCTTATTTTGAAATTTCATACATAAAGGGAGAATAGTTGCCCACCCTAATTTCATTGACTATGTACTTCTTGTGATCTCCGTGAGAACCAGCCGTTACTTCTAATAAATCTGATCATATTTACTAGTGGCACATCTCAGAGACAGTCTAGATCATGAAAAGAGCTCTACCAAGATGTAGTAGTCTATGCTCTTGTAAGGCTGGGCAGTCACATATACCGATTCTTCCTACTCCTCATCCAAACAACTTCTTCAATAGCTATACGTTCCGACATGCATCCAATCATACAGTGATTATACCTGTAAGAAGCCCTATCTAATCCCTACTAAGAGACAAAAGAGTCTTAGTCCTATTCTCTGTCAGAGTGGGTCAGATAAATCTGAATGTTCTACAACTAATGATATTTGACCACCTGAGTTCCGTCTCACTCAAAGTCCATTCATTTATCAATTTCGATACGTTCACCAAGGGATTGTGAATATCCCTTTGCGCAAGAGATACGTATAGAGACGACCTGTTCGTTGCGCATTCGTCGGATACTTCATTTCCCCGGATGCCGTCATGTCCTGGGACCCATATCAACTCGACGTGATGTTGTGTCAGTTGTACCAGTGATTGAATGCAGCTGAGAAGACATTTTGACTTAATAAAGTTGGAGTTAAGTGCCTTGATTGATCCAATGCTGTCCAAGTAAATATGTATAGTCGAATTCGAGATTCAGTTCCCTGATTCTTCTCGCGGCTGTATCGATGGCATATATCTCAGTTTGGAAAACCGTGCAGGTATCCGGTAATCGAAAAGACAGCAAAAGGTTGAGTTCATCGGAGAAAATTCCCGAGCCCTTGCCTATTTCTTTCTTTAAACTATATGTGTTGGTTTAAAATGTTTGCATTTCAGTAACATAGTTTCAAATAACTCATTTTTTTGTTAAAAGGATTTGTATCATTCGGTTCTGCGCTCTTAAAAGCTCTTGTATTATATTTTGCATGGATGACATAAAGTTTGTCATAGTTTGATTAAGAGAGGTAATATTCTGGGTAAGCGCCTGCATAAGTCTTCCTACATAAGTTCTGGTAACCCGTACTCAAAATATTGGCATAAGAACCTGATTCATTCTTAGACTAATCAATTTGAGTGGATTGTGAATTTAATTGAGTTCAAACTGCTCGTTTGTTCAATAACGGAACTTCAAAATTGACTGATGTATAGGTGTGGCTTCAGAGGTTTTTTCTCACTCTTAATCTGTTCATTAGCTCCTTATAAACTGGGCACCCGCGGTAGTTGGTTGAATGATCGCCACCACAGTTACCACATTTTCTTCTGAGACTATTCTTTAGGATATCACATTGTGGTGAAGAATGAAGGTCTCCGCCTGACACACACACTGTTTGCATGGTATAATAATTTTATAATTTAAACTTTTCAGCAATACCAAGTACTTGTATAAAAATATTACATTTACTCTTCATAAGCTCCACCTACATTTTAAGTTTCAGCACATTCAGATCATTATTTTTTTAAATGTGTGACCCGAGCCAACCTAGTTTGAGGGGCCAGCCACTAGGCTTTATTTCTCCTACGAGCTGAACAACTGTTAATCAACTCGATAACATCTGAGCTCCAAACTTCGTTATGAAATCTCCTATAGTACCCGTTTCCACTGTGCGATATTTCATTATTTTAACCACCTACAAAATAGCTGCCAAATAATCCCCCGCAATCGTTTGGTAACAAATAACTGTTATTTACTGTATTTTAAATTCTAGATTAATTTTAACTTTCAAGTACTAAATAGCCACTCGACTCATAATTCATATACACTGTATTTGAGTAGCTCTAATAAATATATATTCTAAAGAAAAACCGCATCGATATAATTTTTTCTATTCTTTGGTTGGTAAACAGAAAAAATAAAATAAATAATACAAGTATCGCCACCACTGCCATTTTCGACCACACACAAATAACATTGTTAACTGCAGACTGATTTTGAATACAAATAATGTGGTTATTGCACACATCCATACGTACATACTACATCCAAACATGCCCGCATTTATATCTATGTGTTACACACAGATACAAATAAATATGTTTTGTATTGTAATATCTGCTAGTACCCAGCGCATAAACACACAATTATTTTACAATACAAACAAACAATATAATCGCAAAAGTACTTGATACCCGTATTATGAATGCAGTTTTTCTCCCCCACTTCACTTCCCTTCGTTGTCGCTTTGAAGCCTTTTTTATTGCAATTACTAACGAGGCACATACTCAACATAAATACAATTTTGCTATAAAAATTCAAATTGTACCTATTAACTATAACTTTATGAGTTCTTCCCCTTTTTAAGAGGGCAACCTACTCTAATATGGTCATACTCGTTAGTTGTGTTTTGTGTGTAATTGTTGTTTGGGTCAAAAATATCCTCAATTACGTGTCACTCAAATATTACTAAAATTATATTGTACTGTATGGAATGGTGGATGCTCATGCATATTTAATGCTTGAAAAGTTAGTATTTTGTAAAAAAGGAAAATTGTGCACAGTGATATCGATTGAAGAGAAAATAGTAATCATAATTTAAACTCAGATAATGGTGAACCTATTCGATAGAGATACAATAATAGAATCTTTAGGCTTTTATGCAATTCGGCGCATAAATATATTCTGTGCGTTGTTCTGTGTTTATCATTATAGTTAAGAGAACTGACACAGAAATTGTCATATGATTTACGAACTGGATCCTTTAACATTTTATGTGAAAGGGATTCGTTTTTATGGAATATACATATTATATAGATGGATGTCATTGGAATTTGGCAACATGTACTTTATGTTAAAAGTGGCTTTGGGGTAAATGACCCCAAATGGTTCTAAAATCTCGTGGAATAACGTGAGTACTAAGGCATTGTGCCAATAGCGAATGTACCCAGACAAATTCCAGGGTTTGGTTGTTGGTAATACTACTGCGGTAGGCAGATCGTACAGATATCTGACTAGACAGAACAACTTCGGACGACAACCTCTCAGGTTTGAAATGGTTAAACTGACTACACGCAGAGAAAAAATATAGTTGGCCATGTTCACAGTAATAATTTCCATATTTTTAAAAGTTTTTTAACAGTATTATATTCACAGAAACTATTTACATGATTGTGGTAACCATAATATGGTTAACTGATGGTTACAGTATGGTTACAGTATGGTTACAGTAAAAAAGTTTATGTTTGTGACAAACATTTTTATGATTAAGGTTTTACCATATTATGTTTCTCTCGGCTAATTGATATCATAATCTGAGAACAACATATTATGATGTAACAATCGTTGTCACAAACATATACTTGTTTACTGTAACCATATATACGTTCATTTGAATTGTAAGTTAATTATATTATGGTTACCACAACTATATTTTTTCTCTGCGTGTACTGAGGGTGACCTCTAAGTTCTAAAACATAAAAAATCTTGAGGCCCAGGACGGTGCAAATGGTTAAAGAGTGATTATATAATCAAATACGGTAAAGACAATGCCCTTGGATTTCGTAAATCAATAAAAATTGGTTCAGAATCCCTCCTGCGTTCCCCCCCAGGCGTTACGTGGGAAACTTTTTAGCAAAACGAAAAGAGATTATAACCCGATAAGCTGGGATGTCTATCGACAAAGCGTTAATTCTTTCAAAACTGAAACCACGGGGGTTATTTTGTATTTCGATCCGAAAGTATTCAAATCACTTAGATCGATTTTCTTTTCGAATAACCCCCTAGAAAGCCTAAGAAGAAATCATTGGAACGATTTCGAGAGTTCCAAGGAGGTATCACGTCTACAGAAAGTACTATCCAAAGATCATGGTAGGGCTGGAACTTAAAGCGGGAAAGACAAACAACTTTACCGCAAATGATTAAAGACTGATCTGTCATAATATTTACTAGAAAGACTTATTGAAGTCCATGCCAAGAATATCCTTTTCCCTTGCAATTTATGTGTGCCACAACATGAATACCTTAAGGGGAAGACGATGGAGACGGCCTGACATGAAGTTGTTGGCATTATCAAGAAGATATTTGATAGAATATAATTAGAAGCCGGTTTTTAATAATGTGGACATGAACTAGACAGGAAATATGGTTTGGGGCAGGTCGAACTCAAATTTTGAATCTAATGAACTTGGTGTAGTGGTCTCTCTACGCAAAAACCGCTAATCCTCTACCACCACTGAAACTGATTTGCAGTTTCGGAATTTCTCAATTTATTTACACGAAAGAATAATAATGCAGCCGAATCTATACTATTCTCCAACTTTGTTTATGGTTAATAACCCAATTTGTATGGTTTTTGGCTAAGTAATAGTGTTGAGGTTACCTATTGAGACACAGTGCAATTGACTGCATCTTTACTGAGATGAATTTTCTGCTGTTCGGTGAAATATTTGGATGGTAAGTGTCACTTCTCTACCACCCCTCTAGCTTCTAATCTATAACACATTGACTCCCACGCCGGCCACATATATGTGACACTGCACTATGTGGTTTACGCGACGTTGGACACATATATTCGACGCGACTTTTATTCTCTCTAGCCATGTCACACAATAGTGCTAGAGTTTCAAGAATTTTTTCTATGTTGTCTGCAAGTTCCTCATCAAAACTGTAATCTTCACATTCTTCATCACTTTCTGTACTTATACTGCGTATTTTTTCTAACTCATTTTTCGCCATTTCGTAGGACACTTTTATTTATAAAAACTCTTAGTTTCTAAACAGAAAATATTACTAACAGCAGCCTAAGTTCCAATATTGACGATTTCGAAAAGATTACGTAAACAAAATGCTGTGGCCCCCAGCATCTTATTTGCGGAAAGTGCATTGGCAGTCAATGTGTTAATATTCCATGATGAAAAACCCCAAATTTTCCAAGTGATAACTTCCAAAAAATATCTTGTCACTCTTTCCCTGAGCCATGTCTCTATTCTACTGCCTCAACTGGATATAATCCTTGTAAGGATATGTAAGTTATTGAGTTTTGTTTGCTTTATTCTTATTTATTTTGTTATAATTACGCAGATCTACAATGATTTTGATGCTGCCAAAACAAAAACTAATCATTTATCAATGCTGCGTGTAGCTTTCGAGAAAAAAAAGAGATTTTACAATATTTTGTTTAATTATTTTATAGGTTCAAAGCCTCTTTTTTAGAGATCGAGGTAAATAGGATTCACCCGTGTGATACTCCAACAGTGATCTGCCAATACTGCAACAGTGATACTCCAACTGTGATCTGCCATCATGTGTTCCTCCCAGCGACCTTGGTATCTTTCTTCCATCAAACTTGATGAAAACGTTATCCTTCTTCTTCGCTATGCGTTCCAATATTTCCAGGAAACTTATATAAATGATTGTGCAGATAGTGTAATTTTATAATTAAAAATTAATTAAAAGCTCCAAACTAATTCCTTATAATTTTCAGTCTTCTGATTTCATAAGACATTTTTTACAACGGCAACATTTGTTGTCTTTCATTAAAAACTTAGCTTTACTCAAACCTGGAAACTTTCTTGAGAGAATGACAAAACATGGAACAGTTTTATCTAATACCTTCATAAGTCATGTTAATCCGAAAAACTTCAACTATCTGGTTGTCCGACAAATCAAATATATGTGGATTCATTCGAGATTGCATGTCGTCTGAGTACAAAAATCGAAGCATTTGGCAATCACTTGGAGAATGTGTTTATCCCAAATAATACAAATTCATGTATTAGTAATAATGTTATAAATAATGTGGTGCCACCCCCAAAAAAATTCCGGTTCTCTACCGTAAAAACGACAAACAAAAGTCTAAAGGCTGGAAAATCACCTGGTGTATATAAAATTACTACCACGATGATAAGTAATCTGACCAACTCAGCACTGAGAATTATTTTGTTAATATTTAACTCAATACTACGTATTGGATATCTACCATCCTCATGGAAAATATCTGAGATAGTTATGATACCAAAACAGGGAAATTGTGTCACTCAAGTGACATCATACTGTCCCATTAGCCTGTTGTCAATATTCTCAAAACTTTTTGAAAAGTTTTTACTTGTGAGCATTATGCATTATTCCTGACCATCAATTTGGTTTCAGAAGGAACCAAAGAACATTGGGTAACCATTCTTATTCGGAAAACCTTCGAGAGCTAGCAGTATTTCTCTGCAATATTTATTGACATATCTCAAGCCTTCGATAAAGTCTGGCACGATGGACAAATACTAGATTACCACCAGCGAATGTGCATAAACTGCTTAAAAATTACATACAAGAAAGATCTTTCCAAATCAGGTCATAAGATGTTATCTCGTCACGTCGAAATATATCCGCTGGTGTACCACAGGGAAGTATTTTAGGGCCATTCCTATATATTTTATATACTGCGGATATGCCTTCGAGCGCACTGACTCACACATCTACATCCTGCAATATCTTCTGAATTCATTCTCACATCAGCGATATGGCTGGACAAATGGAAAAAAGTCAATGCAACAAAATGTACTCACGTTACATTCACTCTAAGATGAGAAAGTTGTCCTTCCATACAGATAAATTATATAAAAATTCCAGAACAGAGTGAGATATCTCGGAAACCATCTTGATCGCCGTTTAACATGGAACCACCATATTGAAGCCAAGGCTACACAACTAAATAAAACTCAGTTCAATTGCACTGGATAATTAGCCCTCGGCCCAAAGTGCTTTTGTACAAAACAGTTATAAAACCGATATGGCTATACGGCATTCAGCTATGGGGAACAGCCTCCACATATAATGTTAAAAAATTGGAAAGAAAGCAGTCATCACCGTTAAAGACCATAACAGGTGCCCCATGGTACATTCACAATAGTAATAATCATAGGGATCTCAATGTCCCCATAATACGCGAGGAGATCAAACTCTTCAGTTTAAACTACCAGACAAAACTACTGGATCAGCCAAATCCCCTTGCCAGGGAATTGCTCTCATTTGAGGGTCATAGACGACTGAGGCGATTGGAAACACTGGATCTGACCAGATAATCATTTTAACGAGCACTCATGTTGGACAATAACTGATGAATTTCGGTATATTTTTGAAAATTCTGGTGTAGACGTCGTATGTGTTTCTGAAACTTGGATTCCAGCTTCAACTCCAGATAAACTCAGTGGTCTTGATGGATATAAGATATTTAGGTCAGACAGAATCCTTAAAAGCGGAGGTGGTGTTGCTGTGTACGTAAGAAGTAATATATCCTGCAGAATAATCGGCAAAAATAATGACGAAGATAAAAACGAATTTATCTTGGTTGAAATCTCTCCTTCCGAAGCTAAATTGATTGTTGGGTGTGTCTATAGACCGGACCGACATACGGATTTCACAAATCTTATATCCAATCTTGAGAATCTAACGCTGCCTTACAGTGACATAGTTATATCGGGGGATTTTAACTCAAATATTCTCTCTGAGACACGCCTGAGAGATGGGGACTATTGGATTAACACCAGTCAACGTTACCACACCCACTCACTTCACTGCTACTAACAGCACGCTGCTCGATCACTTCTATGTGTGTGATATCTTAGGAACCTTGCTTTATGATCAGATTTCTGCCTCATGCTTTTCAAAACATGATCTTACATTTTTATCATATAATTCTTCGCTACATCTTGAAAACCCATCGTATACCTACAGAGATTTTCGTAATTTAAATTACAATTTACTGTATGAGAACTGTACGAAAATACACTGGGAAAACATTTATTATATGACTTCCGTAGACGATCAACTGTCCTTTGTTGATGAAAATATACTGATACTATATGATGACACAGTGCCTCTAATTATTAAGGATGTTATTACAAACGATAAGCCATGGTTCTCTGTTAACATCAACGTTTTAAAACATCAGAATTTAAAACTGGCTTTCGTGTCGCAAGAAATAAAGTTAACAAAGTTTTTATTTTTTTATTTTTAATACTTATTTAAATTTCTTAAAAGATAGATTCAATAAATAATATTAAAAAAAAAAAAATTAATTAATGTGGATTTTCGGTTGTGTCAAAATCATAGGTTTTCCAAATTTCAATTGACTATGTTTACCGCTTTCCTACTGCCTTATATGTTCACTACACACTTTACACACAATGTTTGGACTTAATCTCCATCTTAAACTAATTAAAATACGTGTTTCTCACTAAGTTTGTTATATGTATGTTTTCTAAACTTTTTGATCACAAATATAACAAAACACACATCGGTCATTACGACAACTTTTTAGCGACGAGGACATAATGTTAAATCCAAATAATTTATTGAAATGTACATATAGGAATACGAAGAGGACACACAAATTTACTGATGACCCCTACTCATGCAAAGCATTGTGTTGGAAGTAGGAAAATAGGTTATGGGAGGGAGGATAGAGAGAGTAGTGTTTGTGAACATTTGATTTGAATTTTCCTACATTGAAAGTGACAGGAAAGACTTCAGGAGGAAGCTTTTTCCACATACGGACAGTACGGCTAAAGAAAGAATTTTCCCTGTAATGTGTTGTGCGATCCACTGTCCAGTCGACAACAAATTGATGAGCCATTGCCGAAGAACGGCAAGGGCTCATTGTAGTATCGGTAGAATAGTGAAACACAACCCGCATTGCGACGATGTTCCAGTGAGTCAATAGAGCTGGATACCTTACTGTCACCGAAAAGCATCTTCGCCCTCTCCTGTACGCGGTTGAGTAACTCCAAAATAGACTTTGAAGCACCAGCCCACATGAGAGTTGTATTCCATTTTCGGTCGGATATAAGTGGTGTAAATAGTAAGGAGATCAGATGGAGTGAAGTATGTCTTACACCGTTTTGGAAAACCAAGACACTTGAATGCTTCTTTCGACACTCGAAAGATGTGTTTTGTCCAGCGGACATCGCACTGAATACTCATGCCTAGAACATCAAGAGCTTCTGATTCCTTAATATTTACACCACCCATAAAAACAGAAGAAGCAACATGATCTTTTGTGCGTTTGTGTGTTAACATACAACACTGAAACTCACAAAATGCATCGTGACTGAATGCCTCCTTTGATTTCTTATACGCCATCAACTTAAGGACAATCTAAAAAGAAATTAGCAAAATTTTACTTATAATCCATCTTCTGCTCAATAAAATGCATACAAATTATTGTACATTAGCCTACGTTTCTAGAATTTATGTTGTTATTATACCCTAACTTGTGTTAATATAATTTTGCACAGTATTAACCACTGTGCAGCATTTTCGTGTTCACTGACCAAATAATAAATGCAAATTTTAGAACTTACATACACATTTTACCATCTGTAGATACAACACAATTTTATGCAAGTGCATGAATATTTGTATCTGTATATGCGCAACTACTTTAAATTCTACCAACACTTAGTTATAATCTAAATTTTCGTTGCCTTGTTAAATTTCTCTTCATTTTTTCTGCGGAAAACTTTAATGTTATTCCCCTGTCATTATACAATCCACTTCATTTTGTTTCGCTGCGTTATAATCGCGTTGGGTGGCGTTGCAACAGTTTGCCTTTATAGGTTCCAATGACCAAAAAAAAATCGTCTCCTCTCTATTTCTGTTTAGCATTTAAATTTGCCAGCTTTTAGAGTAGAATCAGTGGTAACGAATAAATATGAAAGTATTCGTATATAAGTATGAGTCTGTGTTGCATGAAAGTGCAATGATTTTTACTGCAGTATGATGTTGAGGTTGGATGACAGTGTTGTTGGCGTAGTAAGTATTTGCATGCGTACTCAGATGTATGTAGTATAGATGGGTGCATCTATTGTTGGTATGCTTTGAAGTGTGTGCGCCGTGGATGTGTTCATTTGACCATAATGTAATGCGTTTATTATGCACTGATTTACAAAAGGCAATTGAAAATCGCTTTTGAATGCAAAATAACCAACCGCAACACACCAAATGAATATCAAGGAAGTCTTTCATTTCGTTACAAAATCACAACCACAAACTAGTTACAAAATACAATGACAGTGAGAATATAACGACTACAACGAATGAACGACACAACGAGCGACCGTCATTTCAGTGATTGTATTTTGCAATTAATTGGAAAAAGTGTACATGCTAAATTTGGAATTGTACACAATTATGAACTTTTTTTCCCTCAGAACATGGAACATTTTGGTTACAACACAAAAAGTAATTTTTCAATTGTTGCCTAAAAGCATTGAAGGAATTTAATTTTGTTTGAATTGTTAAGTTTCGAGCGATGGGTTGAGAAGGTTTTTGTTATTTAATTTTTCATTTTAAAAGTTGTTGAACTAAATTGACTAACGAGAGCTGAATAAAAAGAGTATTTACTGATTTTTGCATTTATTATATTTTCTAGTTTAATATTATTAATGTATGGGTATGTCTTTTGATTATTTATGGTTTAGAAACTGAAACCTTTTACAAATAATTGAATATAACAAAACAGTGAAGCATAAATATCTGTTAAAAATCTTGGTTTTTGGGTATATAAATTAAAAATTCTTTAAAATGTTAATGTTGAAATGTTGAAACATTTGTACAATATAAATATATTCAAATTATTGGCCATTGTTAGCTATGACCTTTTCCCATCTTTCTGACAACATATGGGTTCCGTGCCAAAAGAATGAATCTGTTGTAAAGAGAAGAGTATCCCAGAGAAAGCGTTCTGCATCGATCGAAACAAATAAAGCGGGTGAGGCAAAACTTCCCAATCACTTCATTCTAAATACTTTTTGACAGGTATTGCAACATGTGGCCGATGGATGATGGAATATTTTGCTCCCACCAAATACAGAGCATTACCTTAGCGCCATGGCCATTTGGCTTTGGTATCGATTCAGATGGTTGGCCCGGCTTCTTATACGATCTCTTATGCTTCGGGTTATCGTAATGGATCCATTTTTCATCGCAAGTAATGATTGGGTGCAAATATGATTTTCTTTTGTAGCGTTCAATTTTCCTGCATTTAGATGATTTCTGTTGATCGTAAACGTTTTGAAATTGCTGCTTGAGTAGCTCCCAATGATTTTTCAAGCTTTTGTTGAATTTTAAAACCATATTCGTGGAGTAATGCTTCTAATTCTTCGTCTTCAAACTTTTTTGTGTGGCCTGGGCGAACTTTGTCTTTCGTGTTAAAATCACCACTTCTGAACCGCACAAACCATTTATCGCACTCACCATAAGCTTTTACAATTAACATGACTGTATCAATCATATATATGGTTACAGTAAACAAGTATATGTTTGTGACAACCATTGTTGTGATTTATATTATAATATGTTGTTCTTAGTTTATGATATTAATTAGCCGAGAGCAACATAATATGGTAAAACCTTAATCATTAAAATGGTTGTCACAAACATTTACATGTTTACTGTAACCATATATATTATTGATACAATCATGTGAATCGTAAGTTAACCATATTATAGTTACCACAATCATGTAATTAGTTACTGTGGTAATGGTTACTGTAAACATGCACAACTATATTTTTCCACTGCGTGTAATGGGATTTAAAAACATTCCTTGGATCCAATAAAAAACCTCGTTCTACATTACCCACAGCCCGCAGAATCTAAATAGTATCATGACAGTAATTACTGGAGCCTACAGGTGGATTCTTACACAAAAATGGATTATAAACAATACCGTAAGTATCCTAATGTCGCTCTAATCCGGCGAAAATAATTTCAGGGATACTCACTTTAAAAGCTCATAGTGGTGAACATAATGCTACTCAATCTAGGAACTGGATTTTTCTCCAGCCAACCAAAACACATCGAGACTAGAGTTTTTCATGGGAATTCCGGGAATTCTGTAATATTTTCAATCCAGCAATCCCGGGAAATTGTGCGGCAATTTCCAGGAATTATTGTGAATGAAAAATGTTTATTATATGGTAACTCTTAATTGTTTATAATAACAGCTGATCATTTTTCAAAAAGAATATTTTGCAAAGGAAGAAGCACAATTGGTGTAATTCAACATTTGAAAGGTATACACAATAAACAATTTGAAAATGTGGAATCCAATGAACAACCTCCCGAAAAGGTTCAGAAAACAATATTAAAATACTCAAATAGCAAAAAAGAAGATTTAAGCCAAATTGTTTCAAAATCAGCAGCTACTGATGGTCTTTCTATTAGACCTATAACAAGAAGTTCATTTATAAGGGAGTCATTGTTGCTTAAAGGGTTGCATTTTTCAAAAACTAATGTACAAAAATTTGTTCAAGTTAAAAATGAAATGACACAAAACACTGAAGCACAATTAAAAAATAAGTCCAGATTTTCTCTAGTTATGGACGAATGGACTAGTACAAAAAACACAAGATACTTAAATATATGTTTGTTTGGAAAAGAAAATACCTTATACAACTTAGGAATGGTTTATATTCCTGGAAAGAGTGGAGCTTCTGATGGAGATGTGATTAAAGGAGTATAATATCAACTTACAAAGGCACATAGTCGCAACAACTTCGGATGGCCCAAATGCAATGAAAAATTTTGTCAAAGAAAGTCCAGTTGATGGCATATTTTGTGTCAGACATGCATTACATTTGTCAATTGTTGATATTTTATATAAAAAACTACAGTTGAACCTTCAACTGTTGATTTAGAATTAAGTGATGGTAACTATTTCGAAGATGGATTTAAAAAATGATCCCATAAATAACGTTAGCGCAAAATCCAACATTAACTCTAAATCACCAACAAGTTCAATAAAAAAGTCTTAAGCTTTTTCGAAAAATCTAGTAAAAAAAAAAACGGAAAACATTGAGAAATTGTTTGAAACCTTGTTAACAATTAGGCCCACTCTGTTGAAAGTGATAGAGTGTTTTCTTCGCATGAAAATATGTAAACAAAATTAAAAATCGACTTTCGGATGAATCTAGAATTTATTTTGTTTTTTGTTTTAAGAATTGGATCTCATGAATGTACATTTTAAATAAAATCGACTTAAAAATTCTAAAAATGTTTCATTTGTTCCAAGTGGGAATACCCATAATCCCGGGAAATTTAAAAATCTATCCCGCTTTCCCGGGAAAGTGCGGGAAAGAAAAACTCTAGTCGAGACGCATGTTAGCCAACAAACAATTAGACCATTCGTTCTCAGAGTGACCCGCATCGGTAGGTTTTTATATGCATTTATCCGATACTGTTACGTCGTCAAACCCCTTAATAGATTAATACAGTTTAACTGACCAGTTTTTCCAGTACAATACCGATTACCAGACTCTACAAGAGTGGCGATAATATGCCATTGTGTGGACAATCTTTGTTCAAATGTTATTTGAACAGAGGTTGTCCACATATGTTAGTAATTCTGTATGTTAATAATTTCCGCTTGGCGATTTGCGTTATATGAAGTGTTATCAAAGGTTTCATGTACTATCTATTTAATTTTATTCCTAAGCCTTTTGAATTAAGCAACGTATTGGATTCATCGACAAATAAGTTGCCCTAATGTAACTATTCAATAGATTTTCTATTGTCTTCTAAAAACACGTACTCAGTCTATAATATTTTAATAATTATTCAAATTTGCCATCGATTGTGTGAGCTGAATTAACTCTAAGCCTATTTTTAACGAATATATGCGAATATTATTATAAAACAAGTAAGAGAGCTATATTCGGCTGTGCCGAATCTTATATACTCTTAAATATAAAAATTTTAAATATTTTTAGATAAACTAAATAAATTTTTTTTTTCAATATTGTTAATAATTTTCCAATTTTTTTTTTAATTTTTTAAAAAATTTTTTTTTAAACTTATTAGTGAAAAAAAATTTATAAAAAAATATTTATTTGGTAAAAAAAAAACGGGTTAAAAAATATTTAGACCCATTGTAGGTCCAAATTACTATAGCCTTATATACATAATTGCAATAGATTTTGAAATATCTATCATAATATATCCATATTGTGTATATCAATGATTTAGTAAACCAGATAAAGATCAAAAATCGAAAAAAAAATGTCCCGGTTTTTTCCTTATATTTCAGCCATTTGTGGGCCGATTTTCTCTATTTTAAATAGCGACCGAACCGGAAGAATTCCCGATATATTGATGTATCAAAAAGGTTTTTAAGTTATTTGGGGGCTACGGAAAGTTGATTTCAACATATAGACGGACAGATGGATATGGCTACATCGACTTCGATATCTATAACGATCCAGAATATATACACTTTGTGGGGTCGCAAATGAAAAATGTAGAAATTACAAACGGAATGACAAACTTATATATACCCTTGCCACTCATGGTGAAGGGTATAATTGTACCCAGGAATTTCAATAAATGTTAAAAACTACAAAATATTCTTAAGTGCTTTTTATTTCAATTGATTTCATTGTGCATTTCTAGTGCTATCTTAATTGAAATAATAACACTTTACCCCCTTCATTCTCCGTCATGGCAAAACCAACCAATTAGCAAGCCATTCAAGCATACAACGTTTAAGTCGGTTTAATTTTTCCAACACAATTTTGTCTTCTCCTAGCATTTAACTAAAATAATTAATTAGTTTCTGTATTTTTTTCAGATTTTCTTGCGTTAAATTTTTCATACAATATATTATTTTTTTTTATATTTAGTTTCTACTTTTTGTGTTCATAATTTTTTTTTTTTTTTCAGTATTTTTGTAAAACTTATTTTATACACAATTGTTGCATGTTGAACCGCATGAACATGCAGCGAGAGAGAACAAAAAAAAAAAAAATCAGCTTACAAAGGAGTTTGGCTTAAAGGGTTTCCTAGAGATTTTTTTGTGGATGATTTTGTACATTTTTCATCTCTTTTTTGTTGACAGCAGTTTTTTGTTGCACATATTTCGTATTATACTTTTTAAGCTGATGCTGCTGCACAAAAAAGATAATAACCACTATTTCTGTGTATAAAAATGAATTATTTTCACTTTTGTTTGAGATTAAAACAGTACAGACAAAATTAATTTAAGTAAAAAATTGTTGTGGTTAAACACAGCTATGTATGCGGGGTTTGTACTACAATTTTTTCTTGTTTTTTAATTACAAAATTTATCATTGTTTTTCATCATAATATTTATTATGATAAAACTAATGTGGGTTACTAAATGGATTATATTTATACACATTATGTTCACAGGTTGACATAGTATGCTAAATACAATTGGTCAATTCACAAAGTCTCTTATCAGTCATATTTTCATAATGTCCTAATATATTAAGACTCGGCATAACCGTCTCTTAACTATCAAAATACTCATCAAGCACTGCTGTAGTATTAGTGGAAATGTGTTTGTATGTCCCAGCAGTTAAGCATGTGGTCAATGTATCCCTTATAGACAGTAATCGTCACAAATGTCTTATCACTTGGCTGACTCCAATTTATAAATTTTGGTCATTTGTAGTGCAGAGAGAAGATAATTGGTTACTTTATACATGCCAGGTAATCTAGCGTGAAGACAATTGTCACGTAAGTGTCTCTAAGTAATCTGGAGTGTAGTGACCAGTAGAGTTGTCGAAGAAAGGTTTGTTTACAAACTATATTTTATTGGACAGCCTATGATGTCTTTTTAGCTGACTATTTGAGGTCAATTAGCACTCGAACATGTTAAAATAACTAGTTATGTAGCGGATCAAGTTCCCAGTTAGGTAGCTAGTAAGGTAACTGATGTTATTTAACCAGTATGTGAATGCAATGTGTTGACTACTTTGGACCAGCTATTAGACAGTCTGATTGTAGACAATAAGGGTCAATTGACCCCCTGCTTAGGACAAGCACGTGTTAAAATAAGTAGTCACGTAGCTATAGAAGTACCTAGTTCCCACCCTAAATGATGGGTAAAATCAGTAGTTCGGGACTGACTCCTAGAACTGCTGGGAAATTCAAAAACTGAAAAAATAAAGAAAAAGTCATACACCCGTTCTCATGCGCTTTTGTAGTTGTCTCGTTGACTGGACGACGACTACTAAATTGTAAGAGCATAAGAATAAGTGTGATTTGATTTTGCACAATTTATCTTTATATATACCCTTGCCTCTCATGGTGAAAGGTATAAAAACAAAAACAAAATACGCAAAGCAATAACCAACACACATCCACACATACGCTTTGCTGATTTTTTGTCAAAGCATGCAATAAATTGTCTTTTTTTTATGAAATTTTCAGAATTTGTCTCGGATTTTGCTCATATCTCCGTTATTTATGGACGGATTTTGCTGATTTTAAATAGCAAACTTCTCGAAAGCATGTCTGACAGAATTATTGAAGATTTGGATCCCGAAGTTAACTGGGGTCTTCAGAAAATTGATTTCAACAGACAGACAGACAGACAAACAGACAGACAGACAGACAGACAGACAGACAGACAGACAGACAGACAGACAGACAGACAGACAAACAGACAAACAGACAGACAGACAGACAGACAGACAGACAGACAGACAGACAAACAGACAGACAGACAGACAGACAGACAGACAGACAGACAGACAGACAGACAGACAGACAGACAGACAGACAGACAGACAGACAGACAGACAGACAGACAGACAGACAGACAGACAGACAGACAGACAGACAGACAGACAGACAGACAGACAGACAGACAGACAGACAGACAGACATGGCTTAATCGACTCCGCTATCTATAAGGATCCTGAATATATATACTTTATAGGGTCGGAAAATTATATTATGGAAGTTACAAACGGAATGACAAATTTTTATATACCCTTCTCACGAAGGTGAAGGGTATAAAAACGGGGTTTATTTCCTTTAAGTAAACCGGATACTTTTGATTGCAAATAAACAGCAGTTTTAGTAGTTTAAAATTGTAACAACTCTTTATTTATTTAGAATGTACAACAACAACAGAACTAAAAATAGTCACTCAGTGTCTTTATACACGTATATCAATTCGCAGAAATATACACACACTTAATACTGTACAAGTATAGACGTACAAGACAGTTGATGTTAACTCTAACAGCGACAATGATAAACTCAACTCACGACTGCAGCCTCTGCCACCATTTATACACACGCCATCTCTCGGGAATCTTCTACAATGCTCATAACGGACAAAACTCGTATGTTCGAATGCCAGCAGCCCAAACATTTAGTGTTGCCATACTTACAAACAATGCCAATAACCGCATGCTACTGATGGACGTGCCTTCAAACATGATTAATGCTGCAGGCAGTCATTACAGAGCGTTAAATTCAAATCGTCATTGCACATTCGTAATAATACAAATAATAAAGCTACGTACTGTACTTTTTGGAGTATTATTGAAACTTTCAAAACAATTTTATTTAATGTTAGTTAAACGGTTTTAACGAACACCGTTAATCGAAATTCCGGTTTAAGGACAAAGAATCCATAATCTTTAAACTAGCTATTTCCTCCCCAATTTCACGTCATTTGCTTTCAATTTTGTAGGCCTTAAAAAGTCTTGTATTACCACAACCTCATTTAATATTAACCATTTATTTAGAATGTATAAGAAACTATACCTCAACCTTCGACAACATAAATACTGATTAGGCTTAAATTATATTTTATTATTCTACGTTTAGGTATCATTGCTAGGAATTAGACATCACTTTATTCAGTGAGGGTTAATTTCACAACGATAAACTCATTTTGTAGCACTTGGGAATCCTCCTCTTTGTGCTGTAGTTTATGTTTAATTAGTTTTTTCTTTGTGCTCTTAAAGTTGCTAAACAACGATGCTAGGTCCATGACAGTTGTAAACTCAGAAAATTGTTGTTGGTATAAAAAATACATATTTAAGTCATGGTCGAACTGGTTTAGGGTCTGATAAAAAAACTAAACTGGAAAACAATTTTAAAATATTTATATGAAAATCACATTTTAAAATTGTTTTCCTGTCGTATTTCTGACTCAGGCAATAAATGAATAAGCTATATACATAATATAGGAATATTTTAATATATTTTCATGTTGTCTTTACTTACTTAAAGTTTCGAGTGTAACAATACATTCATATATCTGTATGTAACAATGTAGAATTAGAAATTTTAATTATACTTACCTCCGTATTATATAAAACAATTATAATCTCTGGCACAGTTGCAAAGAAATACGAAGAACTATTAAATGCGACAGTCCTTCTCTATTGCAATTCTCATTATTGTGTTTGGATAGAACGTGACGTCTGTCTTTGAAAATTACAATGAAAAATATTCAATTCCTAGAACAGTGTACAATTAGATAAAATAAAATGTCTCTATGCACATAGTCACAAGGTTACAGGATAATTTCTCTACTATATATATATACAGTGGTGGCCATGAGGTTAGCACACATCGTACTTGCTGTTTTCTAAAGCAAACTATTTCTTTTCATTGCAATTATAAACTAAAATGTTTGGTAATTAGTGTTGTTTATGGTGTGGTCAATAAGTCCCGTTACTTTTTTTGCATTCTATTGCTATTCTCTTTCAAATTTTGCATATTAGTGCAGTAATATGTAAAATAAGCTGGACACAATTTTAGCACATATAAGTATAATTAAATTTTTTTAAAGTTTTTTGTGGGTATAAATATTAATTGGTAAGTTTAGGTATTATTTAATCAATGAGGAAGACAAATTGAATTAATAAACATTATTTAGATATGGCTAAAAAAAGTGGTGTACAGAGGAACAACGAAAGATTATTCAACAAATGAACTCGAGAGGAACAAGTATAAGTGAGATTGCTAATACTTTGGAATGCTCCAGGAAGATGGTTTATAATGCACTAAGACATATTCAGAAGTATAAAACCTCTAAAAATGTTACACAGGCTCCTCGGCCCAAAAAAACTTCACGTAAAGAGGACTCTTTAATATACAGAGTCTCAGTCGAAGATCCTTTTAAGAGCTCCACCGTAATCCAGAGAGAAATTTCAGGAAAATATGGTATCAACGTGTCCAGCAGAACGATAAGAAGAAGACTTAATGAAAAAAATTTACGTGGATGCATTTCTCAGCATAAGCCACATGTTTCAAAAAAGAACATACAAGCTCGGTTGTGCTTTGCTCGTGAGCATTTGGAAAAGCCGTTAATTTTTGGGAAAAATGTCCTTTGGAGTGATGAATCTAAATTTTGTAGATTCGGATCGGATGGTAAGAGGTATGTATGGCGTCCTCCGAACATGGAACATAATCCAAAGTACACCAGTAAAACAATAAAACACGGTGGGGGTAATGTGATGGTGTGGGCAGCATTTTCTGGGCATGGTGTTGGTCCTATAAAAAAGATTGATACTCGTATGGACCAGTATGTATACCAGAATACACTTCTAAATACAATGATACCTTATGCAGAGGACAACATGCCACTTAGGTGGCGATTTATGCAAGATAATGATCCAAAACACACCTCACGCTTAGTGAGGTGTTGCTTGGAATCAAACAATATCGGCGTGTTACAATGGCCAGCCCAATCTCCGGATCTCAATCCTATTGAGAACCCTTGGAATGATGTGGAGCAGCATGTAATGAGAGAGAAGCCAAAAAATTTGGCCGATTTATGGAAAGAAGTAGAAAAAGCTTGGAATGGAATTTCAGTGGATCGCTGTGTGGCCCTTTTAGAAATTATGCCAAGGAGACTAGCAGCTGTGATCAAAAATAAAGGGCATCCAACTAAGTACTAAGTTTTTAGTGAAATAAGTTTTTTTGTTTTGTTACTTTTTTTAATATGAATGAACTTTTTTATTTTGTGCTAAAATACTGTCCAGTGTTTTTTGGAGGTTATTCTATTCAGGATAGAAAAACGTAAAATATATATAAAGGAATAATGCTGGACATATTGGGACGTGATCTTAGAAGGACGTGTAACACGCATGCAAAAGATATAATAAAAAAATTAAGAAATATAGGAAATATTTGCGTTTAAAAATAGCAAGTAGCTAGTGTGCTAACCTCATGGCCACCACTGTATATATTTGCTTAGAACCACACAATGTCGTTTTATATTTTACTTCTTTATTTTAGTTTTCTACTCATGGTAATGATCATTGTCATGCTTAAATTGGTGTTGGCTGAAATGTAAACAGATGTTGAACTTTAAATAATTTAACTTTAAATAAATAAATAATTAATTAAATTTATGTTGTACACTTTAATTTCTTTATTTGTATAATAAGTAGTATTAAGGTGCTCAAGTATTGTAGCAAGTATTATTTAAGTTCTCGTACATATTCAAGTAGGTATTTGAAATCATTATTAGTTTTGGTTGCAAAACCTCAAAACAAAAGAAAAAAAAACTGATGTTGCATCTTAATGTACGAGTACTACTGACTATGACTACAAGTAATTTTGAATCTATTTTCCTCATTATAACCACAACCAATTACCACTTTACGGTTTGTAGCACATGAAATTCAATCTAAAGTGCATAAATAATATCGAAAGTAATAGGAAACGTTGTAACGATGTTATTGGCGGCAGAAATACAAATTAATTAATTCGCTGAGCTTCAATATATAATGTACTTAAGCAATTTTATAAAAGAATACTTTAATACGCGTATCTACTTATAGCATTATATTTTAACTATCTACATATCGGGTTAATAACGTTGCAATGGAATGCAGGATGAAACATATATTGCGAGATATAAAGAACTTTGAAGGCCAGAAGTACTCACCATTGTGTCATAAGATCAAGATCGAGATTCAAATTGAACAGAATCGTGAGAGCAACCGAATTTGTAGCCAATAGAATGATTCGATTACACACATGAAATAATTCGGTATCTCGGGAACTCTTGGAGATATTGTTACGAAATTTCACATTGCACGCTATATATGAAAAAATGTACACATTTTTCAAAGGGGGCAAGGATTGTGGAACTTCTGAGGAGTAAATGAAGGCTTTTTAAATAAGTATTTGATATGGATGTAATCATTGGGGCTTGTGGATTAATATTTTAGTAAAATTAAATACTTTTATACATTTTTGGGATGTCATTTCCTTTAAAAACTTAAAAAATTATAATATGGTGATTTTCCATGAAGAAAAATATAAAATTTGAATTAATGTAAAATTTTAACGGTTAAAGATAACAAGACAAAATTAAGACTTAGTGCATACTCAAATGTTCTTAAATCAACGGTATTATAATTTTTGAAATTTTTAATTTTCAAATACCGAAATTCCTAAACCGGGAAAAATGTGTTCCAAAAACAGAGTTTTCTTAGAAAAGGGCCTACTGTGACGTTATTTACCGTGCGATAGTAAAAAAAACATTGTAAGTGTTTCAGTAATATATAGTGTTATACAAATATGGAACACCTTTGGGGATCGGTGCTTTGCCTTTTTAGAATTTTTTACTCAAACGTAAAATTATTTTTTAAAATTTGGCGAAGTGTGGATAGGCCTGGGGGTGTTGTGTAAGCTTTAGTGACCCAAATTATACTTAAAACGCTTTAGCATTAAGTTCTCTTTCTGCATCATATAAAAATTGTGTATAGTCCCGAAGAAAAATTTATTTTAGAAAAAAAAAAAAAAAAACATAGGGACTTTTTTGGGAAAAAACGTAAAAAATACGGCCTTTTCTATATGTTCCAATTTTGGATGCGTTTAACTTTTTATAGGGACAAGATAGCTGTTAATAAGTTATTTTATTTAAAATTTTATCAGCAATATAGCTGGAATTCTAAAAATAAATTTCAACAATCCGTTGGCGCGTCATCCGTAAAAAACCCTAAAAAGATCGAGCAAAATTATAAAAAATAAATCAATAAACCTAAATATCTCTTTAACTAATAGAGATAACCTACATATGTAAGTGTATTTTTTGTAGACCATCTTAAAGACTATTTATATTTTAAATTTCAGATCATTTAAAAGAATTTTTGGAGATTTTTTTAAACATTTTGAGAATCGAGGTGCCCAACTTTGGGAGGCCACACACTGACCCCCGTTAGCGCTAAGAAGCTGAACAAATGTGAAATTTCGTAACAATATCTCCAAGAGCTCCCAAAATACCGAATTATATCTAAAAAAAAAACGATTATAAACCACTGTGCTTCGGTTGAAGCAACTAAACTTTTGTTACCTCCTCTAAAATTTTGTAGCCACAGCTGTAAAATTCAGATACTAAGGTAGAATCATTCGATTGACAACAAATTCGGTTGCTATCAATAATCTGTTTTCTCTGTGGAAGGTTTTACAGAGTCCATTTGAAACCATAAAACGAAGATATGAAGTTATGGCAACCTTTCTGTTGTAAATATATAACCAGTATTCCCTATTTAGCCTCTTTGAAGCTAGAGTTAGTATTTTTATTTGTGTGTCAAACACAAAACTTATGTTTTAACTTCATGGTTTTTGCCTTAAATATTCTAAAATTCAAGAATTTCAATTAGACTTTTAATAGTTCTGTTTTGCGCAAATAATCCGAGTACACAAAATTAAGAATCCTTATGCCTACACAGAATGCTAATGATTTTAGAACAATTATTGATTTACTAAATTGCTCGTAAATCTTGGAGAATGGTTAGACTTCCAGTAAGAGTTTAGTAGACATCACAACACTACCACCCTGATTAGCGAGTATTGCTAAAGTGATTAGAGGAGGAGTTTATTGCATATAAAGGGTCATTCTAGGCACTTTAACCATTTTAATTAAAACTTTAAGCTCAATAACATTATTCCTATATCATGAAACTTATTTACAGCCTGTTTTAAAAAAATTTGCTAATTTTTAAACAAACGATTCGTCTACAAATGAATTAGATAAAAATTCATTTCTTATAAATCACAAAAATATTTTTTTATTTTTTCATATATATGTACATTAGGGTGGGTCAATTTGTTTCATGAAATAGCAGAAACGCAATCTGCAGAAAATTCTAAGAAACTTTTCCCAAGACACCATTCTGCGCCTTTCATATTTTTTCCAATAAAGATTTTCTGATTTTTTTTTTTAATATCTTATTTATGTATAATAACTTTTATGCCATTTTGAAGTTTGAAGACCAATAATTGGAGGCATTACTCCATGAAGATTGTTGAAAAACTTAACAAGAGCTTGCCCAATCATTGAGAGCTACTCAAGCAGCCATTTCAAAACGTTTGCGAGCAACAGGATTCATCCAAAAACAGGGAAATTTGGTACCATACTAGTTGAAGCCGACAAACATTTAAAGACGATTTTGCATGTCCTAATCAAACTGATCCTTGAACGCTGTAGAAGAAAATAATTTTTGCACCGAATCATCAAATCCTATATAATCCAACAATTCGTATAATATTCTACAATCTAAACATATCGTATAGATTGCGTCTTTGACCCAGCCTAATGTACATATATTTTCTATGTTTAATGAATTTCGTATGGAAATTATAAAATTCTTTTAAGAAAGTTGAAAAAAAGATTTTTTTCGTTGCTGTGACGAATTTAATGAGCTAAAAAACATGGAAAAAATTCGTAAAATAATTTGTTTAATATAAACTGATGACAAACAGCTTCAAACGATCTATCTAAATTGAAGCTCAAAAATATAGCGATATAAACTGTTTTTCATTATGCACTTCCTATCTTTAAATTTAAATACTTAAAACAAAGTGTGTGTGAGTTATCATTTTTGAAAATCCTTTCGATGCCATTATAAATGGAATATAACATCGTGCAAATGACCGGGTTGCTTGCATCCAAAATTACCAATTATCAATGACTCTGGCGCATAACTCAGGCTGAATTTGATCGCTGGCATCGGTTATATTGGTTTTGAGGGACACTGTGGCTTAAACCCACAAGCGTACGTCTAACGGAGTCAAATCGTAGAATCTCGGTGACAAGTTCACATCATCTCCACGTGAGATGACCATGCCATCAAATCGCTGGTTCAGAATATCCAATGTTGAAATCACATGTCACTGGTATCCACATTATCCAATTCAGGCCAAAAGAAGTTGGTAATCATCGACGTATAGCACTCGCCGTTGTCGGTAAAAGGCTGGCCAATGTCGTTTTTAAAGAAATATGGACCGATAATCCACACGCTTTTGTATCTCTTATGGATTGGTATCATACCAAATTCGACAATTTTGTTTGACTGAAATGGCCATACAGTTAGCAAACGATCGGAAAGTGCCCCGAACAGAATACCCATATTGATAGAACAATTTTATCACTTACACGTGTTCTTGAACGATATATCCAAGTATCCGTCCATGGTGATGACAGCTACTCACAAGATGTAGCTTCAACGATATGGTCGCTTTCAACTGCCAAAGTTCGGCAGTCCAATAGGGACCATTTGAACAATATAATATCATATGACAGGTACATAGCGATGAGTATAATTATTTTAAAATTAATTAAAATAACTACCTTGTAGCTTAAAGTTTTTGTATCTAAAGTTTCCATGACAAAGAAGTAAGAAATAAGAAGTAAACATTTCAGATATTGAAATTTATTGCATGTGAAGTTATTAACTGTAACCAGGCATATTTTAAACCACAGTTTGTATATAACGAATGCCAAGAGTAGTGTTGCCATGAGCTGGAAAAAATCTGCATTGACTTCATAAACAGCCAGAAAAAGCTAAATCTCTTTAAAAGGGCTTAAATATAAATTAACTCCCATATGCATAAACAGTTTATAAATTTATCAAAGGTTTATAAAACAAATTTTGTATGGAAATTTCGTTTGATAAACCTTTGATAAATTTATAAACTGTTTATGCATATGGGGGTAAGTATTTATAACTTTTTAAAATTTTAATTAAAAAATAAAAAAATACTCGTATGCCTTATATCCTCGATAGCCTCACGAATTCTTTCTTTGAGGTCTTATATCGACGCTGGACTATTGGCGTAGACCTTATCTTTCACGTGGCTCCAAAGGAAAAAGTCGCAAGCTGTTAAATCACAAGATCTCGGTGGCTAATTGTGATCACCTCTTCGAGGGATAACACGATCCGGAAACTTTTCCCGTTAAAGAGCAATGATTTCGTTGCTTGCGTGGCACGTAGCGCCGTCAATATCATCGGACTTTGGCCATAAGAAATCATTAATCATCTCTCGATAGCGCATAGGACGAGGAGTGCACAAACCTGGGTTTTCTTCAACACTTTGTGCTACAGCAGCAATATTCTCAGTTGTTCTTTAGCGACGTGCACGGGTTTTATTCATCACTAACTTGTCCCAACATCTCGAATTTTTCCACCAATTTCTGTATTGCGGTCCGACAAGGTGCTTCACGACGACCCATCAATGGTTTTGCGAACTGAGACTGCAAGATTTTCACCATTTTTGTAGTGAATTTTAATAACTTCAATGCTTTGTTGAAGCACGTATCGTTCCATTTTCAGTAATGGCTTAGTTTCTACTTGTCAAATGCCAAAGAATAAAAGCTTCAAAAGTGGCAGCAACCGGGTGATTCAAAATAACACGTCTTGTTGGAAACCCCTTTATTATTGAACTAGACTGTTCCAATTTAAGGCGAATTTGGACAACTCGGTGAATAGTTTCCACAGTTTTGTTCAAGCCATTTGAGTTATATGGGTCTAAAATTAATTTATTTTGGCATAAAATCGCAAACAAAAAAATCTGTCTCAAAAATGCAAAATTGACAACACTGGCGAACAGAAACGTTAAAAGCGAAAGGGTTAAAAAAGTAAAAAAAAAACAAATATTTTGCTAAAAGGAAACGTATTGAGTGGAGCACAATATTCACGGTAAGGTGATGCAACTGAAGTGAAATCTAGAAAAAAAAAAAAATGTGCAGGAAAACTGTCTTGTTGCTACGCGTTTTCGGCTCAAGTGGCAATTAATCAGTTTGCTCAGCAACAAAAAAAGAAAATGACCGGAAAGCATAAACTACGTCAAGTTGCGAAGGCTACTTGTAATAAATGCATGACTGACTCAATGGCTGAGTACGAGAAGGTATAAAAAGAATTTTCTGACTACAAAAAAATGTGTGTGTTACATTGATCAAAAAGAAAACAAGAAACAAAAAGAAACTGAAACTTTGTTTATGTTGCAAGGCATCTTCTGTTCAACTTTTTAGTGTTTTTTTTTTTTGGTTGTTCGCCGGCAGCTATAGAGAAAATGTACATTTCTAAATAACATGTTGCAAACAACTTTTTGGTGTAAAGTTCATGGTTTTATACTATTTGTTAGTTTTTTTACTTTTCTATTTTTGCTCTTCCTCTTCGTTTTTTGTTTCATTTTCTCTTCATTATTTTCGGGGAAACACACCAATTAATTTTGACCAGAGGCATTGCTTCTTCGACTTAATATTTTATTATCTTTGTTAGTTCTTTTATTTCTGCTTTAAATATGCAAGTCAAGGTTTAACGTATTCCTTAGTAATTAGTGCCGAAACAAAATGAAAACTGATAGGAAACGAAAGGAAAGGGACTTAACTGTTGTAAGGTTCATTAATGGTTTTCGAAATGTATAAAGTATGTCTCATCTGCATTGAAATTACAATTGCAAATATCAATAAATTTCCTGAGAAATAATAAGTGTTAAAAGGAGATTTCTTTAACTGTTACTTTATGCAAAGATAATATTTTGTTTTTCATTTGTATGATTATTTTAACATAACTATGTAATAGTCATTATTACGAAATCTACTTTAAAATAACATGGGATTTGAAATTGAATTTAAATATCTTATGATTTTTTGCTATAAAGTAAGAAAGGAAGCACTGTGTTCTGCGACAGCTGATTTGACAGTTATCGGTTGTTTTGAGGTTAGTTAGGTTTGGCGATTTATCATGAATAGACTCACGACAAAACAACAAATCGTTCAAATTTATTCTGAAAATCATTGTTCAATTCAACAAGCTCATCGTGCATTACGTGTACATTATGGTGGTCACAATCGTCCATCAGAGCGATTAATTCGAGAAACTATGGATCGTTATCGCAATATGTTTACTGTTACTTATAAGACGCTTTCCAAAAGACGCTGTACAATGCGCACTGAACAAGCGATTGATGAACAGCGTTGTGCTAATGATGATCCAAATGCGTCAATTCGTCATCGTGCTCAACAATTAAACTTCCGACACTGTTTGGTGCGATTTATGAGCCGGTGGAATCTTTGGTACATATGTCTTCACAAATAACGAGTGAAGACATATGTACAGACATATGTCAGAACGTTTCAGTCAACGGTGAGCGATACAGAGATAAGGACTGAGATCGAAAAATTCTTAACATACATATATGTTAATAAAAATGAAACCATTAAACCTACAGTTTTTATTTTTTTTTATTTGATTGAAATTATTATTACAGTTTACAAAAAAAAAAAAAATATTTATAGTGATGAAATTTTAAACCTTTTTCGGAAACCCTTCCATTATGGTTTTTATATTGATTTCTGTCACTTTGTTCGAACAGATTGTCCATCTCCATTTAAAATCTACGACACTTTTGGACACCTTTTTGTGCTCTTCAATTCTCTTTTAACAAGAGCCCAATATCTCTCCAATGGCCTTAGCTCCAAGCAGTTTGGAGAATTTTGCCTCTCTTGGTACAAATACCACACTATAGTTCTTTTACCACTCAAGACCTTTCTTACCGTAGTGACAGGGTGCCAAATCAGGCAAAAAATTAGTGGACACCCAAATAAGTCTTATGAATGGAAGCAGCCTTTTTAGTAAACATTCCTTGATGTAAATTTCAGTATTTATAGAGCCATTTGTAACAAATGTTTGGCTTTTTTGCCGAAACTGCATATTGTTTGCCATACCAAGAACTTTTTGGGAAATTTTGTCTGCTTTTGGGCCCTAAACTTTTCTTCAACATTACCTTGAGCATCAGCAACATCAAAATTTTGACCCGGAAGCTGCGAAAAATCTGCCAGAACATACGTTTCGTCATCCAATATGCAGCAAGAATATTTTTTTTTATAAAATTTGACTTCAATTTCCGTGCTCTGTTTTTGGCCTCTAAATTTATAGCGGCGTTCCTGTCAGGAACTTTTTGAGCTTTGTCTGTTTTTGAACCTGCATTGGCTTTAACTTTTCGTACCAAATATTCCGAGCATTGAGCTAACCGGGCTGCTTTCCTACCGGATGTGTTGGGAGCTCTTTTGAAAAAGCTTTCTTTTTTTGGCTTTAGAAACATCATGTGGACCATTCCTTCCACCTGAACCAGGTTTTGTAGCAACGAACAAGTTTTCCCGGTACTGTTGAATAACATTGGAAACAGTTTGACGGCAAACCATTGATTATTGGCCAACTTTTTGTAAGACCAAGTTGAGTTTTGTAGAAAATATTAAATAATTTTAGTACCCACTTTTTTCTGGTCACTCAGTTTAATAACAAATGAACATAATTGACATTAAACATAATAACTGACATACTTTACAAAGATAACTTGATCAGAAAAAAATCAAATAATACTTTGGTTAAAAGTTTTAATGAAAAACGTGTGTTAAGAATTTTTCGATCTCAGTCCTTATGCTTACTAACTTTTTCGTGCCTCAATTGGAAGGCATGAGTATTGCAGAAATATGGTTTCTGCAGGATGGAGATACATGTCACTCATCGCGCAATATAATCAATTTACTAGGAGAAACATTTGGCGAATGATTAATTTTAAGAAATGAACTTTTTAACTGACCACATCCTTCATGTGATTTGATGCCACTAGATTATTTTCTCTGGGAATATGTAAAGTTCCAGGTCGACACAGATAAACCACCGAAGATCGAGCACTTGGATAAATTGGACCTACACATAAATTATTTTTACTTGTGATTTTTTTTTAAATATTCCTACTTTTATACAAAAATCTAAACTTCAAATACAATGTGTGATAACCCCTTGAAAAGTAACCGTTTTGCTCTCTTGAGTGAAAATGATTTTAGTTATCTAAAGCAGGAGGATAAATCCATCAGAAAACCGTAAAAGTCACACCATATTTCCTTCGTGAAACCTGCTATAATAGCTTAGTAAAATCATTTATTGAACTCATTGGAAAAAATAATTTTCATATTGTTCCAATAAGAAAAGGAGGTGTGCAAGAAACAAAAAAATTGGTATACACTGAAGATTGTTATAGAAAAACCCATCAACACCTAAATGACAGTAAGAATCTAGTTATATATGTCAACTTAAAAGTAACAATGGCTTGATAGTAATCATAAAGGTATAGACTCCAGTGTAGATACAAATGAAATTAAGGAGGCCCTGGAAGAATTGAGCTATCATGTTGTCAATATATTTAATAGGGGCATGGTTCTTCAGCCAATGTTGAGGGTTGATTTAGAGCCTGATGATGGGAAATTACCGTCAACGGCAAGCACTATAGGTCGATGATTACCAAATTCGTTTGGCCTGAATTGCATGATATGGACACCAACGATATGTGGTATCAACATAACTGTGCTACGAGCAACTTAACTACTGTTACGTTGATTATTCTGCACGAAGAGAAACTCACCCTATATACACACAGAAAAAAAATATAGTTGTGCATGTTTACTATAACAATTTCAACATTTATGCATGTTTACTTTTTCTGCGTTTACTCTCTAAGATATTTGTTGAATCGTAGAATAAATATAGAGGTACCTCTTAAGCGTAATCGTCCCATTCCCGATAATTACTGGAATTTGGACATACAAGAAATTATTGTACCCTACGCTATAGTATATGTTGCATGCGGAGACCTTTACTCTTCGTCTCAATGTGACATAGTTAAGAATGGTATCAGTAAGAAATGTGGTAAATGCGGTGAAGATCATTAAACAAATTACAGCGGATGTCCGATCTACGAGGAGTAACTGAAAAGATTAAGACAGTGACAAAAGCTGTTGAGAGTTGAAATACAGCTATACCAGAAATGCTCGGAGTAGTTTTTTCAAATGAAAAAATAAATGCGTTATATTTAATTAACAGCTCTGACTTGCCTATAATTACTAACAATTTCCAAACTTGCTAATGATATCGCCATTATTAGCTTATACGAAAACGCAATCATAGTATCCAGTCAACTAGAAAATTATCTGATACAAGTGGAGACATGTTTAAAAAACTGGCGAATACAGGTGAATGAGTTAAAAAGTAAGCATGTTAAATTAGCTCTAAGGAGAGGAAATTGCCCACATGTCACACTCAACAATGTTAATAAAGCGCAGTCTGATTATGTCACATACCTTGGTATTCGTCTGGATAGACGGGTTACTTGACGCCGTCACATAAAAACCAAGAAACTTCACATAAAGCTAAAAGACTCAATCAGTGATCAATCATAATTAAGCCTTGAATATAAAGTCATCCTGTATAAGACCGTTTTAAAACCACTTTGGACGTATGGAATTGAATTATAGCGAATCGCTAGCAAGACCAGTATTATTCTTATACAGAGAGCTTAATATAAAATTATTAGTACCACGACGAGAGTACCATTGTATATAAGAAACAGTGTGGCCAGTTTAGCCTTTTTGAGGCTAAATTTAGCCTTTTTATTTACTCTTTAGCCTCGAAATTTTGGTTTTAGCTTCGTGGCTTTTTTCTAGACTTTTTTCAATTTCAAAATAGCATTTTTAAAATTAAAAAAGGCTAGACAAAAACCACGAAGCTAAAACCAAAATTTCGAGAATAAGCAGAAAATAAAAAGGCTAAATTTATATTAGTGAGACATTTTAATTTTAATTCATTACTGTTTTTCATTTAGCTTTTCAACATACTCAAGAATTGTGCAGTATTAAAAGAACGAATAATAATTGCCAATATCAAGTGTTTCAAAATGAAATAGAGTATTTTACTTATATCTGAAAGCTATAATTGTCTAGCAAATTCACTTGTAAGACAAAATTGTTACTACACATTATATTCATCGTTTTATAATGGACAAGAGCCCCACAAACTCTTGAAGGTTTGTGATACTCGATGGCTGTCATTTGAAATAGTCTTTAAACGTATTGTGAATCTATGCGGCAAATTAAACAAATTGAGCAAATGCGACAAAGATTATCATATGAAAACTCTTCGCTAAATCGATTTTTTATTCGTTGATGATACACTTAAAATAGTACTCGTAAAACCAAAAAAATATATTATGTATGTGAAAAATTAAACTGCTAATGAAATTGCGAAGATTAAGCCGGGGGCAGAATATTTTAAACTACAAATGGAAAAATATAGGACCAACAATGTCCATTTTCTGACATGGTTAATCTAGTATTTTATTTATATTTATATTTTTAGTCCTCCCTTCAAGTAATGCAGAGGTTGAACGACTTTTTAGTACAAGGAAATTTAAAAATTACATAAATAATAAGGGTCCTGCAATCTGTGTATTTTTTGACTCTCGCAAATAAACTGTCAAAAATTGTATGGAAATTCGTTCGACAATTTAGACTCGCAAACTTGAATTTATTGTGCATTTGATGAATCAGCTGCTTTTGTTTACTTTTATTTATAAGAAATAAAAATCAAATAAAATACAAATATTTTGTACATGTGAAAAAATTGTGTGACTTTGGAACAGAATTATTGGATTGAATGGCATTGTGTATGGAAATATTAACCAACAGCTAGAACATAAGCAAAATCTTCCAAACTATGTTTACCATTGTTTGTTCCAAAGATTTCACTTTCACTAGAAATTTTTAAAATTTAAATTTATACAATTTTGAATACTTTTTTTTAAGCATTTGTTTAATTTATTTTTGTTTGACATTCTTATCAAATAGACCTTTTCTGTATAAAATTGCACAAAATTTAAAAGGTGAATTCATGAAACACGTCGCGCAATTTTGTATATTTGCACAAATGGGAAACTTAAGCGTTTAAATGAGTACTCTTATTATTTATTGTATTTTATTTATATTTACCCAAATTCTAGTTCTCATTCTGCCGATTATGATAAAACTATTATACCTGTTTTATAATTATGCATGTATCTTTAAAAGACTGAGAATATATTAATGTATATTTTACGTAGTTATCTCGAAACAATAAAATAGTAAATACTTAGTACTTAAATTAAAAAAAAACACAAAATTTGAGTTTTGTCTGTATAAAATATATGTGCATATTTATTATTAATGATTAATGTTATTTTTTGTTTGCTGCTGAAGTGTACCTTTATAGTTTTATTTACTTTTATGAATTTTATGAACATATTTTCTAATTTTTTATTTAAAAATAAATATAAACCCAAATTCTTAATATATAATATTTTAGCTTTTTTTCTTTTTGGCCTTTTTTTAAAGCAGTTTGGCTCTTTCTGGCATTTTTTTGAAGTCAATATAGCTTCTTTTTTTACCAGCTCCTGGCAACACTGATAAGAAATGAAAACATACACATGGACTAGGAAGTGGCACAGGTAAAAGAAGAGTTCAAGAAATTCTGTGAAATATACTATAAAACTGTAAAAACAAAGAAGATTACGTGTGCAGAGCCAAACCCATTCAAGGCTTCGTAGATCAGATCTACCACCACGTAAGGATGAGTGCCATTTGTTTATCAAGGCTGTCTTGTTAGAGAGCAACTAGATTTTATTTTAGTTATAGGATTATATACTTATTGTTAGGCCTATAAAAGGCAGATTCAATAAATAGTTAAATTAGGCGAAAAACAGAGAACTTGGGAGTATTGAAATTAAAGAAGTACAAAATAAGTGTAGCCCTTTCATACATATAAAGGGAATTTCATTAAGCGGTTCCTATCTTTAAATAAAACAATGAGTGTGGGAAACGTCATCAAAATATTTTATTCGTTTGAAATGCCTACCTATGCCATTACGTATGAAATATTTTTATTTTTTCTTTATTGAATCCTTTTTTAAAGAAATTTATAATAAATATTAATATCTAAACCTAAACAAAAACTAAAGTTATTATTTCTGATGTAATGACCAACACAAGTGCTCGTTGAAATGATTATCTGGCCAAACCAATTGTCTCTAATCGCCTCAGTCGTCTATGAGCCTCAAATGTCAGCAACTCCCTGGCAATAGGATTTAAGTGATCCATTAATTTTAACAGGGGACATTGAGATCCCTATTTATATTACTAAAATACTCTAAATCATGGATCTAGAGTTTTAAAATATTCGAGAAACTGCTCTCGATTATTTATTTGTGCATGTTTACTGTAACCATTTCAAAATTTTTACTATTTATATGATTATGGTAACTATAATATGGTTAATTTGCGATTCACATGATTGTATCAACCATATATATCGTTACAGTAAACAAGTATATGTTTGTTACCGTATTTTTTGTTTAAGAATCATTTTGATAAAACAATTTCATCATTTGCACATATTTTTAAACACTGAATAAATGTCAGCCAATTCGACATATAAAGCTTCAACAGTATGGTCACTATCAATTGTCAAAATCATGAATTCCCCATTGGAAGACCCTTTGTATGTTAACTTAAGCCTGAAGGATATAATTGTTATGTTCCAGCTTTTAACAACATATTTTTCTTACATGTTTCAATTAAAATCGATTTTGAAATATATTCACACAGTACAGAAACTGTGTACATCAATAACTGCATGGCTGCAAGTACAATTGTGTTATTTTCATGTTGAAAAAAAATAACCAGAGGCCCGTTAATATGTTGCTGAGTCAATTTTGCTACAATAAAAAGCCAGTGTTTTATTTTCATATGAAAATGTAAGGTGTACGGATATAAATAAAAAATTTATTTTTAAGCTTAAAAATAACAACAAAAGTTATTTTTTTTAACTGCAATCCGAATACATTGTGTTCATCCGCACACAAATATTTATTAATAAATGTAAAATAATACAAATACATATTCGTATGACTTTATATGGGTAAAACAATGAAAACAATTGGTCAATTCACAAGGTCTCTTATCAGTCATATTGTCATAATGTCCTAATATATCACGACTCGCAGGCTCGGCTTAACCGGCTCTTAGGCATTCGGCGTTGGTCTCTGCTGGTTCGTTACGATAACACAATAAACATAGCATAGAAAGTAATATTATTTTAGAACATTCTTTGCTTGAAAAGCAATAAAAACCATTATGAAATATTAGGACATTATGACAATATGACTGATAAGAGACCTTGTGAGTTGACCAAATATGTAGTAGAATTGTAAACATAAAAAAAGTAAATTAATAATAAACCATATACAAATTTAATGGAGCGACAAGAAAAAATGGAAAAATTTTATTTTTTGGAGTACTATACAGGTACCTTATTAGGGATCACAATAAATCAATAAGAAACGCCGCAGTTCATCGCAGTATGTAGTTTCGTTTGCACACTGCTTTAAAAGATTAATTTGTTTTGGATGTGTTATATTAGGTTCGTTAAGCAGTCGCTCTCCAAGGACCAAACTGATTCAAATTTTACACCCAAGGAGTAACCAGCAGGTGTCTCAGTTGGTTTCCAATACTAAGACACCAAGATTCTTCGGTTGGTTAGTAGATCTGTCCAAGATTCATCCACAACAGCATAAACTGTGAGACACCGTCTCTACGTCTTCCTCATTATGAAAACTTCTGCAATAGTTGCCGAACCGTAAACCCAGTCTAATAGCAAATTGTCCCTCTCATTTATGGAACTGTAATAGTTGCTACCAGTAGCTTTTTTAACACCCAATAAAATTTTATGTCCGATTTATCGCCCCTTCCGTTATATACCAATTATTCTATAAAGAAGCCGCCAACACCATTCTACACCCTCATGACACCTGCACGAAGAAAAAAATATAGTTGTGTATGTTTACGGTAAACATTTCAGCATTTTTATAAGTTTTTTAACAATATTATAGTCACAGTAACTATTTATATGATTGTGGTAACTATAATATGGTTAATTTACGATTCACATGATTGTATCAACCATATATATGGTTACAGTTAACAAGTATCTGTTTGTTACAAGCATTTATATGATGAAGGACTTACCAAAGAAAATGGTTACCACAAACATATACTTGTTTACTGTAACCATATATATGGTTGATACAATCATGTGAATCGTAAATTAACCATATTATATTTACCACAATCATATAAACAGTTACTGTAACTATAATATTGTTAACAATTTGGAAATTGTTACAGTAAACATGCACAAATGTTGTAATGGTTACAGTACACATGCATAACTACATTTTTTTCTGTGTGTGCAGGGGGTAGTGTCTGCAAAGTCTCATATCCCTATTCGGAATGAATATGAAGATACAAAGTGCAATAACCAGCTATAACAAAGCATACAGAATGCCACTGAGACTAATATTATTCATAGCTCGCTAGCGATCTTTCTGTAGAGCCCAACGGAGAGCGCAAGCTTGGGATAAATTGGGGTACAAAAAAACAATTTCGTTGTTGGGTCATTACAATTTATTTCGACATAGTTTGGATTTTCACCAATTCCTATTTCATTGAAATTCAAAGTATACAGCCAACTCTTAGCTACGCGTTTCGTGATATTCACGGTGGCGCAAAAGTAAACTTCCGATGTTTTTTGGCTGCAATTAAAAAAAAATGAAAAACTTTGATTCTTCTTGTGGATTATTTTTATTTGGTCTTTTAATCTTTTTTACATCAGGTCGAGATTGATTGTCATTTGAGCCCTTTTTATGGCATTTTCCATCACTTTGGCCAAAACTTCCGGCGATAGGTCCTCACATTCTTGACGGATATTGTCTTTAAGAGCTGCAAGAGTCTGAGGCTTGTTGACATAAACCCGTGACTTCAAAAAGCCCCACAAAAAGAAGTCTGGAGCGGTCAAATCAGGCGATCTTGCTAGCCAGTGCAAATCGCTAAAACGGGAGATTAGGCGCCCGCGAAATGCATCCTTCAGCACATCGGTTGTGGCACGTGCAGTGTGTGACGTTGCACCGTCCTGTTGGAACCACATGTTTTCCAATCCCAATTCATCAAGTTGCGGCAAAAAGAACTCGTTGATAATTGCTCTGTAGCACTCACCATTCACAGTAACCGTTTGGCCCGCGACGTCTTCGAAGAAAAAAGGTCCGATGACTCCTCCAGCGAAAACAGCACACCATACAATGACTTTGAGTAGGTGTAATGGCTCTTCGTGGGTTACACGCGGATTTTCAGTGCCCCAGAAGCGTAAATTTTGCTTATTTACGTACCTGCTAAGATGGAAATGGGCCTCATCACTCATGATTATTTTTGATGAAAAATCATCTTCCTCTTGGTGGTGATTATGGATGGCTTGAGCGTATGTTAGACGCGATTGGCGGTCAGCAGCTAACAGCTGATGCACCGTCTGGACTTTGTACGGAAACATCTTCAAATCTTGTACCAAAATTCGCTGTAAAGACCGTCGACTGATACCCATTTGCGTGGCACGTCGTCTGGTCGATGTCGACGGCGCTTCCATGACATCCTCGGCTACAGCAGCAATATTCTCTGCAGAACGGCTACTCGGGGGTCTGTCACGCCTGGCAGCATCTCGTGTTGTGCCAGTCTCTTCGAGGCGAGTGGCTAAACGTCGCAGTGTTTCACCACTAGGCGTTGGACGGCCAGGAAATCTGCGCCGAAATTCACGTTGTGCCAAAGTTACCGACCGATTATTGGTCAAATAAATAGTCAGCAATATTCCCCGTTCTGGAGCAGTGTAGCGTAACTTTATTTCACATGTGTTTACTACACAAATGTCAAAACAGAACTGAAATTACGGGCCAATCGCAAAATTTATAGCATTTTCTGATAGGAGGATTACTTTGGCGCTACCTTGTATAAACCAAGCCCATATCGTTCTGGCCATCTAAATACGGACATCTCGGTAATTTTTGTGAAAAATTAGCAATGTTTAGAATCGAATAACATTAAAACGCTCACTCAATTTTAGCTACTTAGTTTGGTGTCTACTGAAAGTATTCATTCACCTTTATCTTTAGAAATCCAAAATCGGGACTGGCTTAAACATCAGAAAACGCACATTGAAGAAAAAGAAAAAAAATTAAAGCTGTTTAGTTTTATAATCATATGATTAAAAGACTATAGATCGGGTGACAAATGATCCAAATGGTCGTTTTTAACGTAATTTATGTTTATCAGTATAACTAAGACTGTTTCATTGATGTGAAAATTATCTGGGATTAAACTTATTAACATTGTTTACTAGTATAACAACGTTAACTACTAAAGCTGATAACATTAACATTACAGCTGCAAAAAGCTTTAACAATGGAACATTCCAGTTTTGTCCGTTAGCGAGTTAGTGTATCGTAGACTCTGTTAGGCTTAACATCAACGGTATTACCAGTGTGTAATATAAGTGTGTGAATTAAGAAAGAGTGATACTGATCGCTTTTATTTGCAAGCCGGTTTATTTGTAGAAAATAAACCACCGTTTTAAAAAGGTTAAAATGTAACAGTAGTCAGTTATGGTATAACGCGATCTTGACTTTGTAAAGTTCAGCAGGTCTGAACGCATCCACCGTCAGTCCAATGATAAGGAGACATTCTAGCTATACCAGAGTACCAAATTTGTAAAAAAAAGTGAGGAGTTAATAATGAAGTTCAAGATCTTATGTCAGTTAGTACATAATATGATATGAAAATGGATAGTATCTTAGGCTTTAATTCAGGTAACAGCAATTAATTGGTTTTCCAATTCAAACGCAATTCACAGAAGTGATTGTTTTTATATTTTCTTTAATATTTTCAGTAGTCGCAAAATATGCAAAATTAAATTTCCCTTAAAACCGAGTGAATTAAGGCTACACAAATGTAGCCTCCGAATACTGTTAAATTGGGAATATGCCGGTCACATAAAAATGAATTTAATGAAACACAACAAAAGCGAAATCAACGTAAAAGCGTAGACAATGCGTGAGGCTATCTTTTGTTATATATTTATATGCAACTCAATGTAAATACAACCACATCTTGTATTCCGCCTTTTTGTAGAACACCACTGACGGCAACAAGGAGACCAGAAAACTGAACAAAAAAACAACTTTTGCAATGTTCACACAAACGTACAGTAGTTTCTGTTGCTGTAGTTTTGTGTGTGCCTTAAAGGAAAAGGAAATTCCTTTGAAGTGCAACCACAACAGAAACGACTTAAAATTGAAATGATAAACAGAATGCAAAGAATGAGGAATTAAGCAGACAAGACCACATTTACTCTCAAGTCGACTAAATTTGCAAGCTCATATTTATGCATAACCGCAAAAAAAAAGAACACAAAAGCACTATATATACATTTATAGAAGTGGAAAAGTGTTGCATTTACAACAGGTAGTTAACAGATTTAGATTACAGTAAATGGCATTATAGTGCCATCATCAACGTCACCATCTTCTGTATGCTCTAAGATTTAGTGAGCTCTTGTATATTCTCTCCTTGAGAAACATTTACTTTAATTGCGTAAATATTAATTTTGAAAACATTTTTCTCTGTAAATGCAAAAAAGAAACATTTTAAGATAAATTACTCAAATCATTATAAAGGCATTTCCATTAGACACTAGTTGTTAAAGGAATAAAATAATAAGTAGCAAATGCAAGCAGGACATTGACTTAGTACATATAGTTGGAAGAAGTGATGCATTCTAATGAATATTTAGCATAAGGAACTATACAATTGACGTTAATTAAAAATAGCCTCAAATAAGTGAAACAACATATAAGAAGTCTCAAAAACCAAAATATTTAAATATCAAGAGTCTTCCACAATGAAACTTTATTTGACAAAAATCAAATTGATTTAGTGAACCGCCTTTAAAAGGAACTTATTTATACCTCGAAATTAGTACTAATGCTGTTTGATTTTAATGTAGCTGCCGTCTTTTTCGAATGATAGATAGACGATTTACTTGGCGTCGTCATGTAGAAACCAGGAGACTTCACACGAAGCTAAAGGCAGATGCTTGTAGAATAACAGAAATTACATTTGTGTAAAGAGTAGAATATCCATATTCATTATTTCTTATTCATGGAATTGTACGTATTTAAGTTAGTTTATTTAGTCGATATTAGTATTTTATATATTGTTAGAAAGACAACTATAAGCAGAAGACAATATATTTAAATGTTTAAAAATATTATCTAATTGAGCAATTTACAATTGATTTAACCACCGATTCTCACCGCGACCTTGTGTGACCTGTGCTTTGCGCACAAAGTTTACATAGAAAGACGGATATCTCAGAAAGTCGTTATGAGTCGATAGCTATACTTTAAGGTGGATATTAGACTAACATTTTTCAGCGTTACAAACATCTGCTCAAATGCATTATACCCTCCCCACTATAGTGGTGTGGGGTATAATAAGACTATGCTCGAATTTGACACTTTGTACAGTCCACTGGCCAATCGACACAAAGGGATGTGTACTTGATGAAAAACGTGTATTACGTTGAAATCTGCGGGTATCAGGAACAAGTTCCCTAATTTCATAAGAACACATTCCATTGTAGTACCGATAGAACACTAAAACTCAGCCCACATTGCGACGGTGCTCCAGCGAATTAATAGCGTTGGATACACTACTGTCACCAATAATCACCTTCGCCCTCTCCTGTACGCGGTCGATAAGCTTCAAAATAGACTTTGAAACACGGGCCCATACATGGGAGTTGTATTCCATTTTCGGTCGGATATAGGTGGTGTAAATAGTGAGGAGATCATATGGAGTGAAATAATTCCTACACATTTTCAGAAATCGGAGGCACTTGAATGCTTCTTTCGACACTTGAAAAATGTGTTTAGACCAGCAGGCAGCACATTGTATTCTCATGCCCAGAACATCAAGAGTATCAGATTACACAATATTTTCACCACCCATAAATACATATGAAGCGACATGGTCTGTCGATCATTTTTGTGCCAACATTCAACACTGAGTCTTGCAAGCGTTTACAGCGACCCTATTCGCACGACCGCATTCAGAGATTGTCAGAAGGTCCCGATTAAGGGAACCATTCATGTTTTGCCTCATTGCCCCAATATCCGATAGGCTTGGTCTGTAACTGAATGAATATAAATGGCAAATGTTGCTGTCATCTGCAAAAGAATTTGTATTGTTGGAATTTTGACGTAGAAGGTCAGTAAGAAAAATAAGGAAAAGAGTAGGTGAAATAATGCAGCCTTGCAGTACCCCTGAATTTATCTTGAACTCGTTTGATGAGATCCCATTTATAACAACTCGTATAGTTAGTGCGATCTCTGGGAAAGCTCTATATAAATCGAGAGAAGTTAAAACCGACACCAAAAGCAATAAGTTTTGCTGAAAGCGCACCATGCCATACTCTATCAAACGCCTAGAGCCACTACTTTACTTTCGCAAAATGATGTATGGAACGATACCATTTTTCCAATTGGAAGGTTAGCAAGTCTACCGCTGAGTATCCTCTACGAAAGTCATACTGCCGGTCGCTGAGTAAATTGTTGGTCTGTATATATTTCACAAGATGATAGTTAACCATACTCTCCATAACTTTGGAAAGTGCAGAACAAATTGCTATTGGGCGATAATTTTCAGAGTTGTTGGCCTCTCACTTTTTAGAAAATGGCATTATATTACCCACCTTCCATCATACAGGAAATACGCCGGCACGTTATGAAGTGCTGAAAAGGTTAGCTAATGAACGAGCTAACGTTCATTAGCTTCAATACCAGGCTTACCAGCGCTGGTATTGAAGCAGCGCTGGTAAGCCATCTGGCCCAGAAGACTTATTTACGTTGAGATCCGATAAAACTCCTTTTACAGCTCGAAAGAATATATTTCGAGTTCTGGCAGTGATTGATCACTTTCCGGCAAGTAAGAATTACTTGCGAATAATTCAGCGAAAAGGTTAGCTTTATCAACCGGGTCAGTGAATGTTTGGTCATCTTTTAAAAGAGTTGGAATTGAAGAACTAGCATTATCCTTAACTCTTTTAACGAATGACCAAAAGCTGTTACTACCCTGGGGAGCAGTAAGAACTTTAGTATGAGAGCTTTGCTCGTATAAAGCTTTTTTGCGTCTTAGTATTTTGGCACACGAAGATCTTGCCTTTTTGCGCAGCAAACCAGTTATTGCGTTTTGGTTATTGCGCTAAGTTTTGAATAATTCCTCTCTGGATCTGATTGCTATTTTGTACGTCTAATTAAATCAAGATTTTTGTCTAGGTCTAATCGATTTTTATGGGTGTATAAGTGATTTTTGGAAATGGACCTCCTTATATAGGGGCTTTGGTCAAATATGAACCGATGATCACAAAATTTAGTAAGACGACTTTTGGATATTTTTTAGGTATATATGTAGGCTGTGTTTTTCGTCATATAGTGATTTTAATATATACAGGGATAAGTTGTGCTGAATTTCAACCTGATAGAGCTAAGTATTTACAAGAGATATATGATTATTTAACCGATTTTCGGAAGAAGATCTTATGGTCAATTGTGGATCGAAATTCACAAATCCAAGAAGTATGATTTTAACTAACATATAACAGATCTGTGACAAATGATACCAATATTTATAAGATGTTTATGAAGATCTAGGAAGATGATTTTGGTATAAAACTAATTGCTACGTATACAATTTTAGTTCGATATCGATATATTTCAAATATGTTTAGATATAATAAAAATACATCGTCAGTATTATGATAATATTTTGTTAAAGAACCGCAATTTTTAAAAATTGCCGCACATATTTAAGGCATAGAACTAACTGGTGTTCTCATTGGAATAGATGATCATCCCTCTTTAATAGTTTGATACAATTTGTTTGAATCTCGATGTATGACATTAACACCTTCCTGTTCTTAAAATTCCATCACATATTTGGTTCATTGTCAGTTTGAGATGTATTGTTGAGCCATTTTATATCATGCCAATATATTTGTATACACTTTTTTGTCCGTAATTTTTGTGTAAAGGTCCTAAGCTTGCACCAGATACGCAACCCCACACCATGACATAACCACCTCTATGCTTAACTTTTCCCGTACAGTATTTGGGATTTAGTCTCTTATTGACAGGTCGTCGAACTCTCCTCATTCCATTAGAATCCAAATTTAGATTCATGGGAAAATAAAACGGTATTCCATTATGCAGCAATCCAGTTCAAGAGATCTCGAGCAAACTTACAATTTTTATGCGATATTAATGGTTGTATAACTTCGCAGTTCTTCATCTCTCGAAAAATCTATTACTCTAAAAGCTGAAGTGTATGGATAATTTTTGAACTATCTCACAATCCGTGTATCTTCCCAAAAAGCTAGTTCCATTGCTTGACGAATAGAAATGACGAATCACTTTAAGTTTTTATTCATATTTATACAATTGCACACTATACTTATTATATACTTTTAGCACAAATAATAAATAGTATTTAATATTGTTAAATTTGTAAGGAAATATTTTTTATGAGAAAAGCTGTGAAAAAAATATAAATTATGCAAGTCTTTGAACCATATACGAACTCTCTTGTAGTGCGACAACGATGGCTACATATGTAAATATTCATATGCCTGCAAGTCCACATTACAGCAGATGATAATCATAATGACGGGGACGTTGATAACGAGTGTGATGCTATAATTATGCATACGTGCGTATATTTTATGTTTGAATGAGTGCACCTTAAAGTAGGGCTGCAATTGTCCTCAAGGCATTTTATACTAAATATAATATTACTGCTTTGTGATGACATCATCAGTCTGGTCATGTATGCAAAACATACCAACTATGCAAAAGTGTAAATGTTAGAAATAATAATTGTAAGGACAGAGATCAGACAAATATACATGTATAGCTTTAAAAATAATTTTTTAAGAGAAATTTCTTTTTTGAAGCTACCAACTTTATTTTACCAAAAATATTTCCTATAGAAATTTTATATTTGTCAACCCTGTTTCCCTTGTTATATGAAAGCTAATTCAGCATTAAAATAAAACTGGGTTCATAAACGCAGAACATTTTTCATCAGAAAATTTACCATTTAAGTACATTAAAAAAGGTTTGACGTACAGCGGAGATATTTGACTGGTCTCTTCTAAGTAAAAGTGCTAGGTAGCACCTGTGTAGGGTTAAACCACATCTCATAACATGCACCACCTTAAGGCAATCAAAGTGTTGACTTTTTTACTTTATACCTATGTATCTGGCAGTTATCGTCGTCACATACCAACTATCATCTATCGCTATTTGCATCTATATTTAAGATTGTTTTTGTTAAAGTCTCAATGACATTTTGAATTATTTTTTTTTTTTTTATTATTTTCTACTCCGCATTTATGAGAATGCATGTAAATACCAAAAACTACACAACCATACATACGTTTGGTGGCAAAAGCATATTTGTACTCTAATATTTCATTGTTGTTTATCGTTTATGTACACGTAGATCTTACCATTGCTGCTACATGCCTGCGTGCAACATTCTTGTTTGTATTACTCTGTAGCCTTGAGCTAAGTTTGAGCTAAGGAATATGTACTCCTTTTTCCACCTCTAAATTGCATGCAAAATTCCATTCAACTTAAGTCATTCGTTTGATGGCAAAGTATCACAGAGGTAAAAATGATACAAACATGGTTGAATGAGTAAATATTTTTTAGTTATGGTGGCACATTTGATTATTATACTTAGATTATATGAATACATAATGATTTTCTAAAATTATAACTACTCAAAAATGGTATGATAAAGCTGTTTTTTAATATAATTTAATGAACATTTTTTATAAACTTAGAACACACAGTTTGTGGAAAATCTTAAAAATGTGTTAAAGTGTCGAGGGATGGAATATCAACTAAATACGAATTCTGGTTATATAAAATTAAAAAAACAAGAAATTATAGCCGGTCAAGCCCAAACATATAACACCTTGCACCGAGTATGTGAAGAAATTATGAACCTTTTTAACTCCGTATAAATACTTTCTTCTAAAATATTTTTGAGTGTTAAAGTGATTTCCGAAAGTGGTCCTTATATGGGAACTATGAATAGTTATGAACCGACAGTCATACAATAGGGTGCCATGATTTGCATGCATACCAACATTTTTAAGACATTTATGGTCGTTAAATTGATTTCCGATTGTCATAAAATTAGATGTCATGAGTTCTGCATATAAGGAACTTATTATTGTAGAATTGAATTGGGATACAGTTAAGTCGACCTTATATGGGAGCTATGACCAATTATGAAATTTGTGTTGATGAAGGATAAATTCCATACATCAATTCAGAAAGTGATGCTATGTCGATCGGTATACTTTAAGGTGGGTCTTATAAATAAAATTTGTCCACTATGGTGGTGAAGGGTATACAAAGTAATGACATATTTTGCATCTCAGAATAAAAAATAATTAAGAGAATTATAATTAGAGAATGTTTCCTTGAAACATTTCTCAAAAATATCATGAAAAAAAAAATAAAAGTACAAAATTAGGGGTTATTAAAATAAACAAGGGTTTTATTAGTTTTTCCTTTAGGGTTTTATGTTTTTGAATGTACGTACCGTACGCTGGGGGTTTACAAGAGTAAGTAAATTATAATTACGAAACATGAGAGTAAAATCGCCAAAGAATAAAAACAGCCAGTGAACAATAATACACTGTGCGCATAAACAGCTTATGAAATAAAAATCAGCTTATGTAATAGTTAATTTAAAGCTAATGCGACTTGAGGCTTAGGCCCTAATTTTGTAAATCACGTCACAAAAGTGATATTTATCTGGAAAGCAAAAATAATATTTCAAAAATTTTAAAAATGAGTTTTTTTTTTATACAAAATTTTCAAATTATGAAGGCAAATCAATGCCTGAATTTTAGTGAGTTTGTTCTGTTCAGAATTTGTATATTTTGTTTTTGCTTTCCACATAAATATCTCTTTGGTGACGAGATTTACAAAATTAGGGCCTTAGTTTCTCAAAACGTTTGCATATCGATCTCTGAAAATTTGGAACTGAAGTATTTTTCAAACTCGAAAATTACTTTGTATTAAAATCTACGGAAGACTTCTGCTCATTTAGAAAATTCACTATTCAACTTTTCATATTGTGGGCACTGTAGACAATGTGTCTAAGATTAACGTGGGCATCTGCAATGACGGCCCAACTTCACGGTGCTCTTAACACTGGATAGAAGCAATGCGTCTATCAGCGCCATCGTGTGACTTGCAAGGAACACACAATTGGCAACTTCTCGTACATTGACTGCTATCTAACCCCTGCCATTGTAGCTAACTAGTCAATCAGCAGAGTCCAGGACAATTATCAAAGCAGCAACATACGGCCTGGTAATCCAGTCCGATATATGACATCTGACTTCAAAAGCTCTCGGCCGATAAAAGTTAAAGTGTGTGTTTCTGTTACCCACCACAATAGACCTCGACTGAGAACCAAGCCCAACTATCAGTATAACAACTGCTATTTACTACTTTTAATTTCCATGTTGTTTTGGCTAACAGCGCACAGTGGGGAATCTGAAAAAAAAGTGGAAATAAATCTGTAACTTCTAAACGAATGCTCGATTTTAATAAAATCAAAACTTAAACTTATCAACACCTCTTCTATAGCCATGGGAAATTTTATTAAAATCGAGCTATTCGTTTAGAAGTTACAGATTTATTTCCACTTTTTTTTTCAGATCCCCCACTGTGCAGCGTTTAGTAAGATACAATGGGTGGCCCGAAATTTGTCACTAGCTCAAATATCAGTCTTTTAACCAACGATCTTCTACTCGCATTGGGTTTTATGCTATTGACAATAAGCTGGTAGTTGAAGAATTAGCTGAGCGACAAGTGCTTCGACTGTCTTCGCAAGGAGGTAGAAGGTAAATCCATTGTCCCTCACTCGCGATATTCCCAGGTTTCACCAATGGGATGATATGACAAATTGTTCGGGCGCTGTGCATAATTACTCCAATAACTGACAAGCTAAACCCAAAACCAAGGTGTTTCAACATCAGCGTAGATAGTCCATTGTGGTTTATAGCCATACCAGGTTTGGCTACGCAAATTGGAAAACTATGTATAACTATAATCAATATGTATACAAGGGTGTATATAAGTCCCCATAAAGTGTACATATTCTGGAGCGTTATACATGGAGGAGTTGTTATAGCCATATTAATCTTTCCTTCTATCCGTCTGTCCGCCTGTGTGTTGAAGTCAACTTTCCGTAGCCCCCAAATAACTTACATACATGATTTATACATCAATATATCTCCTATAGTCGGTTCGGTTGCTATTCGGCCCAAAAGTCGCTGAGATATAAGATGTTTTTTACATACTCTTGATGTTTATCTGGATTAATAAGATGTAGACAATATTTTCATGATAGATATTTCAAAGACCTTTCCAACGCCTTATATAACGTCATAGTAATTCGGACTTAGAATGGCTCAAATTCGGGTAAAAAATATTTTATTTATCTGAGTTTTTTTCACCAAAACAATTTGTTTACTATAAAATTTGATTTTTTACTATAACATTTTTATCAGCTAAAGAACTTAAAAAAAAAATTACAAATAAATATTTTCAATCTTTAGCTTATAGTAGGGTATTCAATTAATCGGCTTTCTGGTTTAATCAGTTAATCGAGCAAATAATTAATCGGGGTTTAGATTTAATCGTTTAATAATCGGTTAATTTTAAATTATTGGATTAACCGAATAATTTCTATTTTAATTTTAAATCGGAAACAAAACCACAAATTGTCTGTACTTATTTAAGCATTTTATTAATAAAAAGGACAAAAACATAAAAAACAAACAAAACATATTAATTCGTAAAAAAAATAAATAATAGCAAAGAAATATGGTATTTGAGATCCTTCTTATAAATACATGAGAGTTTTTTTTTTAGGATTTTAGTGAAATAATCTTTTATAAAACGAATATAATTTAAATGGTTTCTTTTTAACGATTCTTTTCTTTAGTTTTAATAAAACTTGACTTCAAAAAACCTCTATCACTGATTGTAGATTTTGGAGAAATCGAAGCTAAGACATGGTAAAGAATATAAAATGTCTCAGTTCTTTTTTTGGTTTTTTTTTAAGGATATAAAATCCTCCATTATACATTATACATTATACCATTAATAGTTTTGTTAAGTTCTGATAAAAGACTCGTTTCAGTGATGTCTTCAGTTTCATCTATTATCGACCTCCCTCTCATTAGGAAAAATTTTATCATAGAACATTCTAGAAAAAAGGTAATTTCCAAATTACTTAGTTTCAGTTTTTGTACTATACGTCAGTAAACTATTGCTGGAAGGGAATGTTCATGAGTAAAGAAATCAAAATTTTGAAATTTCGGTTAATCGACACAAATTAATCGGTTTATTTGTTATTTGAAAATCGGAAATTTTATTCGAGCAATTAACCGACCAAAATTAATCGGTTAATCGATTGAATACCCTAGCTTATAGCATACTTTGAAGAAGTTTATATAAGATAAGGCACAACCGCATAAAGCCTTTTTAATTGTTTGAATGTTCCAAGGGTTCAAGCACTGGCCCCCCTTACACCTCATCACCAACCATGTGGAATTTCGTAACAATATCTCCAATATTTCCCGAGATACCGAATTATTAATAAAATAAACATTTCTAAACCACAAGATTCGTCACAGCCGAATATAACACTCTTACACGTTCGATTTTTGAATGTTCTAAGGTCTATAATTGTTCTCCATTATCCAAAACCCAAATGCGGAAATTTGTAAGTTTAGACGCTGCTCATTTTATTTGAAGTTTCAAGTATTGGGTAAAAGGAAAAATATTTAAAAAAAAAAATTAAAAATCAAATTATGGTTTTTGTATTTAATTTACCCATAGCTGATTTTAAAATAAATTAAAAACAAAACAAGTAAGAAAGTATGGTCGGGCTTGACGGAATACACTAAGTAAATGAGCAAAAATATTTTTCTTTTAAATCTTAAATAATTTATATTCGTGAGTCATTTTCAGAACTGGTCCTTATATGGGTGCTATGACCAATTATGGACCGATCACCATGAAATTAGATCGTATGATTTATGTCTAAATGAAAGTTATTTATGTTGAATTTGTATGGGGTCTAGGTGAAATAATGGATCGATTTCAGCTAGTTCCAATACGCTTTGTTCTTGGACCGAAAAAATTATACGTACTAAATTTTTAAATCTTCAAAACTGCGACCTGTACTTTACGCACAAGGTTTACATGGCGAGCCAGCCAGACGGATGGACGGACATCGTTTAATCGACTCAGACAGTGATTCTGAGTCTATCGGTAAGGTGGGTGTTAGACTATTATTTTTGAACGTTACAAACATCAGCACAAACGCAATATACCCTCCCCACTATGGTGGTGTAGGGTATCAAAGCGCAAATGTTGTCGCTGTACCTATTAGGAATGTACGAGGAATTTTAGTTTTTGGTCACAATTTTGTTATAATTATATCTTAACATGTATTTCGCCGGATCTGAATTTGAAAATTGTAAGCACATGACTTTCTACAGAAGGGTTTCCAAAGAACTGAAAAACTAAAAAACCCTGTTTCGGTTTTAAACAATTTATAACTATTTAGATGAGTTTTGGTTTGCTCTAAAATATTGTATTGTTGACTTAAGAGAAATTAAACTAATTGAATTAGGAATAATTTTTCTTGTATCCCTTTAATTCTCTGATCTGTGTCGTATTATCTTTTCAAAACTTGATAACATTTCAATAGAAAATTGTATTTTTTGCAGTTAGTTAAAAGCTAAAATACAATAAGAAGAATTTGGCAGATGAATTCAAACAAATGTTTAATTTTTTGGAAATTACTTAACTTACAGTATATTAACTAGTTTGATTTCTAGTTAAAAATTTTAAATTTTTCTGCTTAAAATAGTTTATAAAGAAGAAACCGAAGAATAATTGTGGGTTTTGGTTTCTGTTGAAACCGAACATGAAACTATACTCTATAGAAACACATTTATGAATATAAATATGAAATTGTACATGTATTCCTTGATGTTGGCGTATCATTTGCAAACTGTTAATAAGGACCAAAAGGGGCTTTAGTTTTATCAATCATATTTCACCGATTTTAGTATATGATTCTGTTGTCTGGGACGCAAAATACGAAGTACATATAAGGAATCCATTCAAACGCCATATATTTTATTCTGTCTCCTAAACAATCAGTTATCAAGATGTTTTCGGTTTTCACTATTTCGTGCATTTTTACCACAAGAGCGAATATAAAACATTAACTTGACACAACACTTGTATATGATTTTAAAATCTAGTACTAGTTTATTACGAAAAGCAAAGTCTCTCTGGAATACCAAGTGAAGCCCTTACAAATTTTCCTCATCGTATTAATGCTTTTCAAAAATAATTAATATTTGTATGAGTTATATTTTCCCTGTTTATTTCAAAAACGACCTAAACCATATTATAACCAAACAAACACATATTTATAAACAAAAACTCTACAAGTTTATTATCAATAATGCAAATTTCTTTCAAGCTAAACTATTTTTCTAGCATTTCTATTAAATATTAATCATTCTTTAAATAACTTCAAGCAAAATAGCGTCACTTATAACACATAGCAAATAAACGGCTCCTTTCATTTGAATCCATATAAAACTTAAGCAAATGAACTTAAGTGAAATGTTCAACAACCCACAGAAAGAAAATAAGGCTAAATAAGACTCAATATATGAATTTTATTCACACAGCACACTTATGCATACGACATACTTACATACATACATACATACGAGTGCAAAGATTGTGGTAGATTGCGAAATACTTCAGACATATATTATTCCTTATTTATCTTCAACTCTCTTTCTTATTCACTTACTAGCTGACATCTTGTGAAAAGCAGGAAATTCTTGCTTAAGCATTCCTTTCAACCAACACAACAACGCTAAACATTCAAGGTGCACGGAGGTATATATACACGAATAAATATTCTATGCAATTTTTCCTTGTCTTCTGAACTTTTGTTTGCGATGTATTTTGTTGAAATATTTGTTTATGGTGTTAAAACGGCGTAAAAATAGTACGAAAAAGAAATGGGAAATCACCCTTACCCTCCTATAAAAACTACCAAACAGATGATGCTACCTACGGTGTGCATGCAAGTAGCCATGCAACATTTTTTGAGATACAAAAGTAAGTAATAGATAATATATACAACCGCATTGTAAAAGTAGAAATATATACAGATGCATTGGTATACAACAATAATAACATGTTTATCCCCTGAATATTATTATTATTCAAATGTCGTGCTTGAATCTCTGGAGGCAAAGATTTGAAAAGTATAAATTTGTTTTCATACTCTAACAATTTATGGTGTGTAAATAATAGTTTTTTTTTTTCATTTTGTTCAAAAAGTTGCATAATATATAGAGATACCTATATACAAGTAAGTATTATGTTGGCCCTTATTTGGCACCTTTTGGATTTTAGAGACATCCTACAATTGCTCTCCGTCATCCAGAAATTAAATGCTGAAAATTTTAGCAAAATATGATAACATTTAAAGGTTGCACATTTTATTTCAAATTTATATTTTTGGGTCAAAGTGTTTCCAAAGAAATTAAAAAAAAAAAAAACTATTTTATTAGAAAATACTACAAAAAATCATTAGTTTTTATATTTCATCAATATATAAAAGAGTATCTTTCTACATCGCCTAGCGCAAACGCCAAAAGGTAGATACCAAAATGTTGGACCTCTCCTTATGTAAATTAGGTAAACTTATATCTTCTAAACTAATATACTTAGAGAGACACAAAATTTAGAATGCATTTTTATCTACTTAAACATTAGCAGATAGGTGTTTGTTAGTTTTTTTTAAAATTCAAAGCTTTTAGGGATAAAACGAGTAAAAACTGTATTTTGGTTTTTTTTTGCTGCTTTAAACCGAACATAGAAATAAATTCAAATCGTAATTATTGCAAAATAAAAAATAAAAGTTTGGTTCTTTTCATAGCCACCATCAAAAAGGATGTGGGATTTTGTCATTCCGTTTGTAAGACATCGAAATATTCATCACAGACCCACAAAAGTGTATTTATTCTGGGTCCTTATGAAATTCAAGACGATTTAGCTGTAGCCGCTTGTCTGTATGTCTGTTGAAAACACATATTGAAAAAGGTCAATATCGGTCCATTATTTTACCTGTTTGAGCAAACAATGTTGCACAAATTAATTCTAAGTACTCTGAATTTGTACTGTTAAGTATGGTTACAGTTTAGAATATACATTTTTTTAAAGTAAATTTAATTATTAATTATGTACATCGTCACCTAAAATGCAAAATAGCGTCTAATCACTTTTTTTTAAATTTTACAGGAGAGACAAAAATCTTAATAAAGTGAAAAGTGTTGTGGTTACAAATATGATTTCCTTTTCCTTAATAATGTCGTCATTTTTAAAAATAGAAAGCTACAAATGTGTGCCTTGATGCGCTGTATTTTTGATTGTTGCGCTCTTTTGCATTTCAGGTGACGATATGTAACAGTCATCACTTCCAATCAATTCTTCATCACTATCTTCCACTACTAATCGTATCTTTTTTGAAGGCGACATATCACTTTCGTCACTTGGTAATACTTCATGCGTTTCTGTTTCGATAGTTGATAACTGATTGGAGATTACATCAGTTCGTAGAGATTTGGCAATGTATCTTGTGTTGATTTATTGTTTAAGTCCTTATAAACCTTCCGTTAAAGATTCAACATTTTCGATTTGACCTGAACGATTGCTTGACATACAATGCTTTAAAAGTCGAAATTATTCCCTGGTCTAAGTGCTGCAACAAAGAAGTCATATTTTTTGGTAGAAATATAACATGCACAATCTCATGTTACAAGTCTCGTGGATGTCTAGGAGCGTTGTCAATTGCTAGAAGCACTTTAGATATCAATATATTTTTGTGTGAATACTGCTAGGCATCTGGGACAACTATATTATTAAATCAGTCACTAAAAACAGCGGCCGTAACCAATACCTTCTTATTGGCCATCCAATAATCGGACAAGTTGTCCTTGTTTAATCCATTAAATGATTTGTTAATAACTAATGGCTTCATATTCTGATCACCGGAAGCATTCGAATAAAAAATAATTGTTATGCGATATTGCAGATTTGTACCAACTTTTATTAGCTTTTTATAGAAAAGTCCGCTGTGGCATTTTTTTCAAATTTTAGTGGCTGTAGCTATTATGGATAAGCGAATTTCGAGGAAATCTAGGTTTTGGTCACAAATTTGATCTGGGATGTCGTGGGATGCCTTTCCTGTGTTCTTTAATTATTTTTTTACAAGAACCCAATACTTTTCCACAAGCCAAAGTTCTGGGCAGTTGGGTGGACAATTTACATTTTGGTTTGAATACCAGTCAAGGGCTTTTTTTCCATAGTTGCACGATGCCAAATCGGGCCAAAAATAGCAAGGCACTCCTGTGTCGTTTTAAGAAAGGTAAAAGCTGTTTTTGTAGACACTCTGTAATATATATTTCTGTGTTTATCGTGTCTGATGTCACAAATTATTGGCTTCTTTTGGCACAACTGCAAATGGCTTGCCACACAAGAAACTTCGTGGGGAATTTTGTTTGTTTTTTTGTCCGTTATTGTTCAGCCACATTAAAATCATGACCAGGAAGTAATGAATAGTCTGCCGGTACATAAGATTCATCATCCATCACACAACAGGTGTATTTATACCCTACACCACCATAGTGGGGAGGGTATAATGGATTTGTGCAGATGTTTGTAACGCCCAAAAATATTAGTCTAACACCCACCTTAAAGTACACCGATCGACTCAGAATCACTTTCTGAGTCGATTAAACGATGTCCGTCCGTCTGTCCGTCTGGCTGGCTGGTTGGCTGGCTGTCCATGTAAAGCTTGTGCGCAGAGTACAGGTCGCAATTTTAAAGATATTTCGATAAAATTTGGTACATATCATTTTTTCTGCCCAAGGACGATCCCTATTGAAACTGGTGGAAATCGGTCCATTATTTGACCTAGGCCCCATACAAATGTCCTCCCGAAAGTGGATTTTATCCGTCACAAAATGTTTAATTTATATAGGTATCTACACAAGTTTTTGTCCAAATAAGTTTTATATATAGGGAATTCATGTCACCAAATTGTATTATGATCGGTCCATAATTAGTCATAGCTCCCATATAAGGCCTGCTTCCGATAATCACTTTAACGAGCATAAATCTCCTACAAATTTTGGTATATACATACAATTCAACATAAATAACTTTCATATAAACATTAATCACGTGACCGAATTTCGTGGTGATCGGTCCATAATTTGTCATAGCTCCCATATAAGGCCCACTTCCGAAAATCGCTCACGAACATAAATTTTTGAAATTTTGAAAGAAAAATGTTTTTGCTCATTTACTTAGTGTAGGTTATTATCTGGTCGGGCTTGACCGACCATACTTTCTTACTTGTTTTTTTTTTTTAATTTAACTTCAATTTTTTCACTCTTTCTTTTACATCTAAATTCTTTAACCTATTGCGATCTTAAACTTTCCAGCTGCTTTTCTGATAGAAATGATCGTTGCTCTTCAAAAGAGTTGTTCGATATGTTAAAGCTGTTTTTCTTGTAGGTTTCCTTTCAATGTTCAAGTCTTCTTTATACTGTTTAATGGCTTTGAAAACAGTGTGAAAGTAATAAATATTTTTTCAGGTACTTTTTTCTCGGTGACCATTTTCACTATAACAGTTGAAAATTAATGATTTTAAAAATTGTAATTTGTTGGACTAAGGATTAGTTTTGCCTGGAATAGTGTGTATAAGTTTTACTTTCTTTATTTTCAATTTGTATTAAACTGAAAATGTTAATATTTCAAATAAACATTCTTCTGCATTTGTCACACATTGAAAATAGTTTTGATTGTAATTATGGTGAATGCTGTCTAAATGACTGAATTTTTCTGCTGTGGATGAAAAATGTTTAGTTAGTTTTCTGTGTCAACTGATTTTCAGTTCATAATACCGAAAAAAATCAATGAATATAAACGAAGCATTTGATTGACAACTAATCAGAATGAATCTTATTATAAAGACTATTAGAAACCCTAGTACCCTAGAGGTCTAACTTTGCCATATTGGTCAGTTTTTGGCATAGATATAAAGAATTAATAATGTCCTAGACATTTTAAATTAAAACATTGTAAAAATGCAACCCAAAGAAAAAACTGCTTAACTGTTAAAATTTGCTTATTAGAATTGAAACAACAGTAATTTAAAAATGGATTTTTTCAACATTTATTTTTATACTTTTTTTTTGGAAAATATTGCTACTTTGACTGTTATCAGATTTTGATGAGGGATACCAAGTTTAGAACTTAAGAACAATGAAAAATCTAACAAATAAGGACCACCCTAATTTGTATGCATAACAATGTATCTTTTAAATATTCAAAGGATTGAAAAGTTTGCTTTCATTTTCAATTTTGAAAAAAAAAATTAGAGTACAGAACTAAAATTTAAATGATAAATCACCTGGTTGACTAGTAATAATTTGGATATTTAAAAATTAAATACATCTGGCCAATTCACAAGGTCTCTTGTCATGTCATATTGTCATATTATCCTAATATTTCACAATGGTTTTTATTGCTTTTCAAGCAAAAAATGTCCTAAAATAATACTTATTTCTATGCTATGTTTATTGTGTTATCATAACCAACCAGCAGAGACCAACGTCGAATGCCTAAGAGTCGGTTAAGCCGAGCCATCGAGTCGTGTTATATTAGGACATTATGACAATATGACTGATAAGAGACCTTGTGAATTGACCAACTGTATTTCAAATAATATATTATGAAAACTTTTAATTTGACGACAAATAGGTATCTATTACAATTATAATGAAAGTATGTGTACAAACAAATTTATTATTTAGCAATATATTTGCTTTTGTAAGTTAAATAAAGTTTAAGAGAAAGTTTATATAGAATAAATGGACAGCTCTAATATAAATACCACACTCTTTTTCACAGGTGGCCTTATAAAGTACTATTGACTACGTATTAATTTTGTCCTGTTGAAATTTGACCAAAGTTAAGGAAATTTCTCGTGATGTCATCAAGTCAATTTTATATTAATTTTTTTTTAATTTTTTTGGTTATCACAAAATTATATTCAAGTGCCCAAATTACATTTTCAATATATTATTTTTTTACAATTACTACCAAAGAACTTAAGCCAGAATATTAGAATTGACTTCATATCATTATTATTTTAAACAATCCAGCATTAGTTCTTGTTTCTGGCCACAACTGTTATTGTTGTTAAATATGACCAAAGGACTTAAAATTTCCCAACTGTAATACCTACATATGCGATAAAACATAATCACGTGACTTAAAGTATTAAATACTTATTTAAATAGAAAAATGTGCAAATAAATAAACATTAAAATTCTTTCAAAAAGCATTTGGCTTTAACAAATGTGATTTGCACAAGTGAAAAAATTTTCACAAAATAGAAAAAGAAAATGTATGCACGCCATTTTATCTAGAACTTCAAAGCCATTATTTGTGGTAAATCATTTGAAAATTTATTTATTTCATTCGAAAAATGGAAAAAAAAAGTCCACGATTTTTTTTTTTTTTTTTTTTGCTTTTTTTCAGATGTTCTATATTTTGTTTTCAATTTACTCTAGCTTGTAAATTCGATACAGACACTAACTCCCTCAGTCATATATACAGAGACAAATATCCGTAATGATAGTGAAAAAATATAAAACAAACAAAAACATTTGTACTTGTATGATAGTGGATACATATAAAGGAACGCTCGAATGTTACAGTAACTAGTATTTGTGTCTCCAAAAACATTTGTTATGCAATACGAGATAGATAACTGTCATGTTTTGCAATGTTTAACCAGCAATTTTGCAATGTGCTTTTGTATTGGTGTGAACGTATATACACTACGCTGTATGTATTTACTAGGGTGGCTCTTATTTTAATATAAAAATTAAAAAAAAATATATTTTTTATTTGGGCTTCATTAACTCATATTAACACGAAGTAAAAGTAAGAAAGTATGGTCGGCCAAGCCTGACCATATAAAACCCTACACTTAATAAATGAGCAAAACATTTTTCTTTCAAAATTTCAATAATTTATATTCGTGAGTGATTTTCGGAAGTGGGCCTTATATGGGAGCTATGACAAATTATGGACTGATCACCATGACATTTGGTCATGTGTTTAATGTCTATATGAAAGTTATTTATGTTGCATTTTATGTGTATACCAACATTTTTAGAAGATTTATGCTCGTTAAAGTGATTATCGGAAGCAGGCCTTATATGGGAGCCAGACCGACGGACGGACATACATCGTTTAATCGGTATACTTTTTGGTGTTAGACTAATATTTTGGTGGTGTGTCTATTTTGATACACAACTGAAGTCTGGCATTGGAAAAATCATGGAAAGAATTATTGCAAATAGAATTTGGTGGCCAATATCCTCCAATAATCTTCTTAACTACAATCAGATGGGTTTAAGGAAGGACAAATCTACTACAGATGCACTTATAGAACAGTTGGCTGCGAGCAGTGATTTTGAACAGGCATATGACAAAGTAGGAATTCATACGGTTATTCAACAACTTATTTTATGGAAGTTTGGTCTCAAAATTATAAACTACGTGTCATACTGCACTTACTTTTTGACATTTAAGATCATTACACTCTGGCAAATCATCATCAATAGATTGACGCTTGAACAACGCTAAATACTTTGAAAATCAGACATCGATTCGCTCAACTTATAGACGACTGTTTTATCAAAAAATTGTGTTCAGCGATGAGGTTCATTTTAGGCTTAATGGGTTTGTTAATAAATAAAAATGCCGCATATGAGACCAATCAACAACAGACTAAATTACATCCAAAAAAAATCAACGTTTCGTGCGGTTTACATGCTGTTGGCATTATCGGACCTTATTTATTCAAAACTGAAGCCGGAATTCGCGTTACAGTCAATGGAGTCCGTTACTGCACCATGATCAATGATTTTTTGTTTCAAAATATGGATGACAGTGATTCGGACGACATGTGGTTTCAGCAAAATGGCGCTGCATGCCAAATAGCGGCCGCAAATAACGATTTATTGAAATCAAAATTTGGCGACTACTTGATTTTAAGAAATAACCTGCCAATTGGCTTCCAAGGTCGTACAATTTTATACTTCACGCTGAATTCCTGTGTGGTCACGTGAAGCCACTGGTGTATGCTGATAAACCACCAACAATTGATGACTTGGTGGCCAACATTGTTCGTATTATTCGTGACATGCTGCAAGAAATGTTCGAAAAGCATTTGATTTTTGTATGACGGAGGACAATTTCAGACCTTGGAGGAATCGCAAAGTTCAAAAAAAGGGCCACCTTAATACATACACACAAACGAGTGGAATTGTATATGTACAAACAAATAGTAAATATTACTGTTGTGTACTTTAGAAAATATACCAGCGATGTGTTTTGTAAAGAAGTCTCACGCTCTAAAAGATTGTGAACTACGATTTTTGTTTTCTAATTATTTAAATATATTAAAGTGTAACGATACTTACTGACAGATTAATAGTCCCACAAACTAAACACCTGATGATATAGACATAGAATTTGGATTGTAGGTTTGTTTCTCTCTTAGATCCACTAAGAAGGAATTTCCAAAATGTTTAAGATGTAAACATACCCTTCACCTTAGTATACCAGAGTTTGAATCATATATTTCAATTAAGGAGAGGTGAATCGCGAATTTGGTTCTTTTACTATTTTAAGTTAAGGACAAACTTTTGATAAACAAAATTTATTTTTACTTATATCTATGCGATTTATTTATTATATTTCTTGGACCGAAAACCAACATATGATCAGACAGACATTGAATATTGTAGAAGTTACAAATGGATAGCCCAAATTTATATACCTTTTGCAATCATGGTAAAAGACTTATAAAAAGTGTTAAAATTGGTAAATTGGCTAACTTTCTGTACAAATAGAGATGCATAAAATCCATTTCAAAAAGAGCAAATAGGCATTTGGTAAATAGATAAAAACGGTAATTTGTTAGTTTGGTGTTTGCTATTGAAATTTTTTTAAATCGGAAAAAAGTATCAAAAAGTGAGTAAACTGTAAAATTTTGTTTATTTAATCTTTATTCGTTACACAAATAACCTTCCAACACATAATAAATACAGCTGAATAGTGGTTAAATATTGTGAGTAAGATATTAGAGTTGAAGAGCAGTGCTTCGAGATCTGCGCTGGTATCTCATCTGGTCTATATGATATTTTCAGACAACAATAATGAGCAATAATACTCGAAATCATATGTATCATAATCCAATTTACCTTTACAAATAACACAAATGATTTTTTCATTTGACATTTTTTAATCGTTTGAAAGGCCTATCAATGCCATTAAGTATGAAATATAACATCGTATAAATGTTGCGGCCTGGCTAACGTTGTTCTCAAAGAAATATGGACCGGTGACACAGATAGTCTAGAATAAATACCAAACTGTGATGCTCTTAGATTTCATGTGGATTTGGTTTGTTGACGAACGCATTCATCCAGAAATGGGCCTTATGACTGAAGGTGATCTTTTAATGAATAACAGAACATCCATTTTGATAAAGCAATTTTATCTTTTGCACTTGTTGTCAAACGCTATATCCATCAATGGTGATTTGGCAAAACAAACTGAATAAATGCCAGCCAATTCAACACATGTAGCTTTAGCAACATGGGAAAAAAAATCGGAGGAGTTCCAACACAAACATTGTGACACGAGATTTTTATATATTAGAGGATATTCCTACATGTTTATATAATTTAAAGAGGAAATAACAACATTCCATATAGTTCCACAATCAATCGAATCGAGCAACAGCTTTACTAGTTTTAAGTATGTAAACTGACACACTTTATAGAACTTTGTCACTTTTCAAAAATCTTAAATCGTGAATCAAATCGGGGTTTTCTCAAAATTTAAAAATTTAAATGTCTTTTATATGTGTACCAATAGTTAACAAAATCTAAAGATCCAAAGTATATTTTTGGGCGATGTACAGTAGAATGAATGATATTTGTATTTCAAAATAAAAATATGTAAAGAAAATATAGACTAAAAATAACAAAATTATCAGAAAGATTTCTATACTACCTTGTAAGCAAACGTATTTTTCAAAATGACTTCTTTACAAACCGAATGGATTTACAGTGTTATTGTCTGAAAACTCCTTTCATGACACGAGTTCGAAAGAATATATTTGTCATCTCTTTCAATTTTTTATTAGTTCTTGACATTAATGTTCAGCAAAGAAGCAATACACGTAGGGACCTACTGTCGTATAAGCAATTTTTAATTATTCATAATTTAAAAATAATCATACGCACCACATATCCAAAGAGCAACTTTTTTATTGAATTGAATACGTTTATTTAGTATAATCATAAAAAAAAACAAATAATGTTAATTTTTTCTCAAACTATTTACCGGGTTAGTGTATAAATTTACACTATTCAATACACACAAACAGATTCTTACATATTCGGATGAGATCATACATAAAAGCAATTGAACAAATGATACAAACAACTCCATGCAATATGATAGTGGTTGTATTGAAATGGAAAATTTTAAAAATTGTATTTCGTACAAATTGCGTAAAATGATACAAAATGTTTTTTTTTTCTCGTATTCTATTTGCTGTGTTTTAACCGATTTTGATATTTAAGTTCTTTGTTTTTGAGAAAACAATGAAGCAAATTAGAGGTGGTAAGTAGCGGCTATGAAAGAACTACAAATTAAAAATATTTTTATATAAGTTAGAAAATTACATACAAAACTAAAATACTGAGTTAAGCTAAGTAGATGGCAGCAAAGTGGAAAATTTTGTTAGCAAAGAAATTCATGTAAGACTATTAGTCTGTTCGTTTGTCTGCTAATTTTAAAATTTTTCAATATTTAAATGGTTTTTTTATGTAAACACTTGCCACTAGTGGAAATAATAAAATTGGATTGTTTTAATGCTAGTGGAAATAGTAACACAAACAGGCAAAAGAACAGACCAAATATTTCACAACCATTTATTTTTTTATTTAAAGAACTTCGAAATAGAAGTTATATGTTAAAAAATTAGGTATTTAAATTATATTTCAATTTGTCTATTGCCATGCAAAATAATTTCTGTACAATTTACAATTAACTTAAAATGTAGGGTATACACAAAACAGACACCAAATGTTATCGCTGGAATTTGGTGGCACAAATGAATCTGCAGTAGATGTTGTAGTAACAACAAGAACAATACAAACAAATACAAGAGCGAGTCGAACAGAAAATAAAATCAACTGAAAAACAAGAAAAAAATACAAAATAGAACGAAAACAAACAACATTGACAAATTAAGGATGTACGACAATACACTACAAGTCACTAGAATATATTGGAATGTGTGTACGTACATAAATACAAACAAGCTCACATGAACACGAACACCCATAAATGCACAAAGACTAACACATGTAGAAAAACTAGTGTTTATGTTAGGGTGGCACTAAAAATATTCTCCGTCATCTTAAAACCAAAATCAGATAAAATTTCGAGTAACAAGTCAATAAATTAAATAAATTGTTTTCGATTCTAATATTGTAAATGTTAAAAACCTAATATTGGTTAGCGTGGCGACCTATTTAAAATTGGAGGTTTTTGATTTTTGAAATTATTTCTTGAAAAGTCATTTCGTAGCCAGTCTTATAACTCTAAACTTCAAATGAAATGTGCAACTTATAAACTTAAAACTCTCAGCATTTAGTTTTTGGATATTGTGAACATCGAGAATCAAAAAGTGAAAAATAAGAACAACCCTAATGTACAAAGTCTAACACATATTGAAAAACGAATGTATACCCAGCAGTTAAGCAAGCAGTCAATGTATCCCTTATAGAGAGTAATTGTCACTGATGTCTGATCACTTGAATGTAGTGCAGAGAGTAGTCAATTGGTTAATTTATACATCCAAGGTAATCTCTATTATACTGCTGTTTATTTTGTACTGCTCCTTTTTGTGAGTAACTAGTACAAATTGATATTTTAAAATTTTGTTTCATTTGTTTCGTACTGCAATCTAGAAAGGTGTTACAGTGCAAGCTCAGTATTCGCGAAAACAGAACCAAAAATTTTGTTGAAAAAATTTATGTAATTTTTAAAATTAGCATCCTTTTTATTGATATACAAGGTGGCGCAAAAGTAAACTTCTGATGTTTTTTGGCTGTAATTAAAAAAAAAATAATGAAAAACATTGATTCTTCTTGTGGATTGTCTTTATTTGGTCTTTTAATTTTTTTACATCAAGTCAATAATATGATGTCATGTAAATGGCCGCAGTCACTTTGGCGAAAACTTCCGGCGATAGGTCCTCACATTCTTGACGGATATTGTCTTTAAGAGCTAAAAGGCTCTGAGGCTTGTTGACATAAACCCGCGACTTCAAAAAGTCACAGAAAAAGAAGTCTAGAGCGGTGAAATCAGGCGATCTTGCTGGCCAGTGCAAATCGCCAAAACGGGAGATTAGGCGCCCGGGAAATGCATCCTTCAGCATATCGATTGTGGCACGTGCAGTGTGTGCCGTTGCACCGTCCTGTTGGAACTACATGTTTTCCAATCCCAATTCATCAAGTTGCGGCAAAAAGAACTCGTTGATCATTGCTCTGTAGCTGTCACCATTCACAGTAACCGTTTGGCCCGCGACGTCTTCGAAGAAAAAAGGTCCGATGACTCCTCCAGCGAAAACAACAGTGACTTTGAGCGGGTGTAATGGCTCTTCATGGGTTACACGCGGATTTTCAGTGCCCCAGAAGCGTAAATTTTGCTTATTTACGTACCCGCTAAGATGGAAATGGGCCTCATCACTCATGATTATTTTTGATGAAAAATCATCTTCCTCTTGGTGGTGATTAAGGATGGCTTGAGCTTATGTTAGACGCGATTGGCGGTCAGCAGCTAACAGCTGATGCACCGTCTGGACTTTGTACGGAAACATCTTCAAATCTTGTACCAAAATTCGCTGTAAAGACCGTCGACTGATACCCATTTGCGTGGCACGTCGCTGGTCGATGTCGACTGCGCTTCCATGACATTCTCGGCTACAGCAGCAATATTCTCTGCAGAACGGCTACTCCGGGGTCCACTACGCCTGGCAGCAGCTCGTGTTGTGCCAGTCTCTTCGAGGCGAGCGGCTAAACGTCGCAGTGTTTCACCAGTAGGCGTTGGACGGCCAGGAAATCTGCGACGAAATTCACGTTGTGCCAAAATCACCGACCGATTATTGGTCAAATAAATAGTCAGCAATATTCCGCGTTCTGGAGCAGTGTAGCGTAACATTGTTTATTAACGTGTATTTCGCATGTGTTTACTACACAAATGTCAAAACAGAACTGACATTAGGGGCCAATCGCAAAATTTATAGCATTTTCTGATAGGAGGATTACTTTTGCGCCACCTTGTACATATTACATGTTAAACATTTTTAAAGAAATTGGAGATTTTGAGTTGCTTTTGGCAAATTATTTCTTAAAACAATAGCTGAATCACGTAGTTCATATGTGCTGTTGTCGGATTATCATTTTTCAAAGCCCATTGTATGCACACGTTTATCGATATTATTTTGGTTTCTTCATGACCACTATCGTATAAATCCTCCAATTCCATATCTGATAATTCCATTTGCTCCTTATTACTTTCCACATGAAATTCTTTTTGAATCCAGTTGTTTTATGTCAGCATTCGTGAAAAGATGTTCCGTATCAATTTGAGCTGCAAGTGTACCAATAGTAGAAAGATCTTCGTTTTCTTCCTGAATTATACTTTGTAAAAAATGTAAGGGCATGTTATCCTCTTCACTCCATTCAGTACCGAATTCGAGCAAGTCGTTCAAGGATTTTCGGATATTGGACACTGATATTTTATTCCAGGACGTAGCTAGAATCTGAACTGCATTTTTAGGAGATTGAAGTTTTTTTGTTTGAGCTCCAAATTTATTCCCTTCTTGTCAAGCAAGTGGGTGAGCAGTTGTTTTTTATAATTTAATTTGAACAAGTTGGTAACATTATGATCTAATGGTTGAACAAGCGCAGTGCAATTGGGTGGCAGATTCATTGCTATAATTAAACCATCATCACTTATCATTGCTATAATTAAACCGTCAGCGTTATCTAAAAGCAAAACTGCTTCTTGCGGCAGACCTTTTCAAGCCAAAAATTCTCGGACCTAAAAAATGTTTACTTATGAACAACTTACTTTTAGTAATTGGTGAAAATTAACTTACATGGGTAACAAATTCGTGATTGAACCAGTCCTTGAATATAAATAATGTCATCCGGGCGTTATTACTGGAGTTCTATATTACAGGATTATTGAAAAAGCCTATAAAGGCGCGTGGGTTTTTCGATTTTCCAACAATCAACAATTTCAGTTTGTCTATGCCATTCGCATTTGAACAGGGCAAAAAAGTTATTCGTTCTTTACATATTTTTCTTCCGGGAGCTGTTTTCGCATTACATGTGACAAGAATGTGATTTGGAAGCATCCTATAATATAAACCAGATTCGTCAGCATTGTAGATTTGGTGAAGAGTCATCAACATAGAGATAGATAAGAGTCATCAACATAATCCTTAAACTCTTTCACAAATGGATCAATAAGTTGAGGTTTCGAAGACGACTTCTCTCTCGTAATTTTTAAAAATCTAATTCCATATCTTCAACCATCTTTCACTGGAATTAAAACCTGAATTTGTTTGATAAAATTTTGAAAACAAACGACAGGCTTTTGTTCGTAAAATCACTGCTGATATTGCAAAATTTTTTCTCTTTGTTTTAGAATCCACTTATAAAGCATTTTTTCCATTTTTGCGAACTCAGCTTTCTTTAAGGTGCAACGTTTGCCAGGGCCACTTTCTGTTATACGTATGAACTACTTTATTGAATTTTCTTGCTTTATTATGCAGTAAACCGAAGACTTATGTAACTTGTAATTCACGCAAATTTAATTTATGGAATCTCCACTTTTAAATTTTTTTAAAATCAATATTAATTATTCCCATATCAAAAGATGTATTTACACAACAAATGACACGAATAAACTGACAAAATTGAAGATCAAAATCAACCAAAAAGTTTAATATACCAAAAGACGGAGATTTCCTTTTTTTGGTTATAGACATTGTAATCATATTTAAAACAAGCAGATAAAATACGCGAAAATAGAACCTGGTTTTCGTAAAGTGTCGCGATTATAGAACCTGCAATGTTAAAAAATAAGCCATCACGATAACCGGGTTGTTGCGATAATGTACTGTATGTAACCGGTATGTGAATCCAATGTGTTGACTACTTTGAACCAGCTATCAGACAGTCTCATTGTAATCCAAAAGTATCAAGTAGATTGTCAGCTTAGGACATGCACGTGTTAAAATAACAAGTCACTTTGCTAGTTACATCACTAGTTATCACCCTAAATGATTGGTAAAATCAGTTGTTCGGTACAGTCTCATAGAACTGCTAGGTACTCATATGCCCAAATGTTTGTCTGTATGCGTATGTATAAGTACACCACGCTGTTAATGAAATATCACCATGATTCAAGTGCATTTGTTTCGCTTTTGTAGATTTTTTTTGTTTTTGTGAATGTATGAAATAAACAAATGATAGCATACGCCCATACATACGAAGACATGTATGCATGTGTTTTGGTGCTGCAAATAGTACTGCCACAAACCCGTACACAATCATATGCACATATAGTTATGCCACAATTTTCCCTCATATCGTGGTAACTCGAGGTAAATTCGAAAAGTAGCTTTTTTGATCTAACCGATAGTTGCCTAAAAAATCTAAATACAATTTTAAGTAGCGTTATGTTAGTGTTAAGCTCTCAATGTTATCAAACTAGGAACTAACATTTCGGTATAATGATATTATATAAATTGAAGGTTTTCTATTGTCTGTGTTTATGCTCTACTAATATAATCCTTAGTGATATCTTTGGATAATTCGTTTCAGTAGAATATCATTTTAGCTGATGTCTTTCAGCATAGGTACTGAAAAAGAATAGCTAATCACCCAAATACGATATATTGTATCAAATGAAATCACACCTACAAGGTATATAAACCGATCGGTTCACTTCCGAATAAATCTTTTAAAAGGACTGGTAATGACACAAAATTTGGACAGAAAAGTCTAATTATATGGCCTGGCCAACTTCGTTCCCAAATACATATGCATCGATGACGCACATTGGTGTCCGAAATTCATTTTTTTCATGTACACCGATTTGGATAATTTTTTGGTATTTTATTGTCACATATCTGAATATTATGATTCCATAATATTAGGCTGATATATTTAATATTTGTTTGGACAGACACGCTAGAAGTTCATATATGTTCGCTTGTTTAAAATGGCATGCATATTTACTATTTATTCCTTTGGTACAATCACAGTAAACTTATCATTTGAAGTTGTTGTATGTTTTCGTAAATGACAATTGTCATAGATGAGATTTACATTAAAAAAAGTTGGAAAAAGTGGCATAGAAAAAATTACGCAGCACAAAATAAAATAATTGATATTATAACTTAAAATTGTAATTGTATTTTGATTCTACAGTCAAATGTGAATCGACAAGTGATATTTTAGCATTCGGCCTGAACGACACTATTGACATATATCCGCCATATTTTCTTAACTTTTAATACTTTTTTAAAAAATTTTCATTTTGACACTTTTATTTTATCAAGTTACTTATACTTACTATTGAATTGTATACTTTTCATATCACTCATACGTCACATATGCTAGCCTTCTTTAATGTATATTTTTAACATATGTGACGTATACTTAATTTTTATTTTATGGAAATTTAAATATTAATCATACGCATAGTAACAAATATGAAATGTCGAAATCTGAAAACTCTTCCTCACAAAAAACCTTTAATTTGGTAATTCATTAAACAATGCGTTGGAGTTTATATTCAGTTAGGCTATTCTGAGGATAATCAACAAATGAGCTTAACAAATTTGTGTTTTCAACTTGATTTTTAATATGAAAATTGTGACGTAAGCCAGTATACTTGGTGCTATTATTAAATCTCGTTTGAAACCATCGGGAAAACTTTTCTATCTATATCCAAATTATTAGATATTCAGATATTTTGTTTTTGTTTTCCATATAAACTATCACTTGATAGAATAAAATAAATGTAACTTTATGCACGTACAAACGTAATATTTTTCGACAAATAGATGCTAACACTGGATCACACTAAATTATATGAAATAGTATCCGAAAAAGAAACACCCACGACATATAGCTCGAAACCAAAACAGTTCGATTCTTGAATGGCATTTAAGGACTGAGATCGAAAAATTCTTAACATACGTTTTTCATTAAAACTTTCAACCCAAGTATTATTTGATTTTTTTTGATAAAGTTACCTTTGTAAAGCATATCGGTTATTATGTTTAATGTCACTTATGTTCACTTGTTGTTAATCTGATTAAAATGGGTAACGAGAAAAAAGTTCGTACTAAAATTATTAAATATTTTCAACAAAATCTGACTTGGTGCTACAAAAAGTTGACCAAACAATCAAAGGTCTGCCGTCAAACTGTTTCCAATAATATTAAAAAGTGCCGGGAGAACTTGTCCGTTGATAGAAAACATGGTTCAGGTAGAAGGAATGCTCCACAAGCCAAAAGAATAGAAAGCTTTTTCAAAAGAGCTTACTGCTCGGACTATTTGGTACGAGTTAAAAACGTACAAAAATTCTAAACAATTTTATGTTTATACAATTAAAATCGTACTTGACAGAAGAAAGTGTCACGATTAAAACATTTTTCACCCTATATCACTAAAAGTTGGCTCTGTAAGTGACAGTAAACTAGATTTCGATCCCATTTCCTCATTGGGTTACATAGAAATCAGATTGCTATTTATCAAATGATGCAACCATGTTTTCCGCTACAAGCGAATAGACCAAAATGTTTATAGATTTGGTTAGGTTATACAAAATGAACTTGCACATAATACCATTGATACTGTATCCTCTTCTTAATTTGAATTGTACACGTATGTGGTAATTTTTTCACTGGGTATACATACGAGCAAAGACACATACTAGGGTGATGTCAGATAGACGGCCTAGCCTAGAAATTTCTTACTTACACACAGAAAACAGATTTGTGATAGCAACCGAATTTGTTGCCAATCGATTAATTCGGTTACACACATAGAATTTTACAGTTCCATCAACAGAAAGTCAGTTGATAAAGAAGAATTTCGGTTGAAGCCACTAAACGTTTGTTACCCCTTATAAAATTGTGTGGCTACAACAGTAAAATTCGATTACTAAGGTAGAATCATTAGATTGGAAACAAATTCGGTTGTTATCACGAATCTTTGTGTATACTAAGGTATTTGCTAAGGTAGATATCGTAGTATAGGACTTTAGCGACATAAGTACAGTGCTCGCACAAATGTTCTGTTTGCTTAAAACATTGGCATGCCTCACTGATCTCTGTCTAAAAGACTATTGAGAACCTTAACATGAGTTCACTACAAAAAAAACCAGATCAAACAACAAACCATGTTATTCCTTTCATGCAACATGCTAACAAAATCCATGGGGGCCTTAATGCAATCAGATTTTTGATTTAGGAACAAGAAAAGCTAATTCAACAAAAGATAATCTCACCGCACTGCTGCACAGTAGGCCATAACAAAATAATTTGGAAACAAATCTGCCATTTCTAACTGGCTAATCCGATTATCATGAAAATTCTCACAGACGTAGCAAAGAAGTATTCGAGTTTATTTTTTGAAGATGGACACCAAAGCCCTTCACCAGCGCCACTACGTCGTTTCAAAGTAGGGCACCTCTGACATGTACAATTTTTAAACGAAATTTTTGTGGTTTGTCGAAAATCAAAGATTTTAATTTAGTTTTAAATCCCTTGATTAGGCTTATAAAAGACATAGATGTGGGTGGAATTTATCTCTTATAGTAGTTGAGTTATACGCATTGTATCATACCTTGACCCAGTTTTTTCATTATATGGGACACAGCATATAAACGACTTTATTATTAAAGTTTTTCAATTAGTTAAATATTAAATAAGAAAATCTTATAAAAAATTTATAACCAATATTTTTTGCGAGTCCAAAGTTTATTACAAAACTGTAAAATCTGGTTTAGGAACCAACTGTACAATCAACCAAGCTACAGATTAATAAGTCTGTATTGCATGTATATTTGCGGTATACATCTACTTTCCTCAAGTTCCATATTGTACTGAACATCTTGCGACAATTGTAAAAATGTCCATGATTAATACGAGTTCATTTAAATGATTGGTAAAGTGTACAGTCTTTGTGGTAAACAGACCCAGTTCAGTTTTGCTTGGTTTTACTCTTTATGTGTTACCACTTTCCAGAACATTGGTTATGATAGTTCTAGTCATATCCAGAAAAATATGTCAAATTCACAAGAATCGGGTTTACTACAATCAGCCAAAGTAGGGGAGAGATCAATTCTACTTGGGGTGTTCCACGACCAACTTGTTTCGAGTTCTCGCTGCTCCTGTTGACTATTGACCTGCTAAAGTATATTTCAACACCTAGATCATCTACAACCCATTGAGTTGCGATAGATGTTACGTTGTTGAAGGCTCCTTATATACCAAGGAAAGCAACCATCGTATATTTTTTTGAATTCTATTAGTCTCTAAATGGTCCTTGAAATATTCCAAACCTGAATTTTCTTCAACATTTCTCAGTTGTTCTTGAACGACGTGCACGGATTTTATTCTTCACATCACTAACTTGTCCCAACAGCCCGAATTTTTCCATAAATTTCTGCGGTCCGACAAGGTACTTCGCGACGACCCAAAAATGATTTAGTTTTGCGAACTGTGATTGGAAGATTTTCACCATTTTTGTAGTGAATTTTAGTAATTTCAATGCGTTGTTGAAGCGTTTATCGTTCCATTTTTAGTAATGGCGAAGATTTACTTGTCAAATGTCAAATAATAAAAGCTTGAAATGTGACAGCTACCCAAATACCGGGTGATTCAAAATAACTCATTTTGTTGGAAAACCCATTATTATAAAATGATGTAAACTACACAACAAATTGCTTTCTTCTTATTTGACATTCAACTTCCAGATATTGACCTATAGTATTATGAAGGCCTCTATAATTCATTGGACTGTAAACACATCTGTTGTTAGGCGATACTCATGTTGCCAAATATAACAAAAATATATCTTTTGAAAGCACTTTTCAGCATTTCCTCGCATAGGTTACATTTTTTTTAGATTTTTTTGTTATTTAGCTTGCCATTCTTTGATAGAGTACTTGCTTGTACATTCATTCATTTCAATACTTCCACTGGTAAAATATTTTGTTTCATCCCAAGGCTGTGATTAAAGTCAACAATGACTTAAAACCACTCTTTGACACATTTTCCCATAAACATCAAATGTTTGCTTGTAATGACCAACTGAGTTGGTAAGAACATTATTTGATGATGTAATAATTAAACCAGTTGGCTAATACAAAGTTTAGCGCATACATGGTAAAATTACTGCGTCCATTCGTTGTATTTTTTTGGGAAAATTAGTTTTAAAAATCAATGTGAGTGATTTCATTGTTTAATCTGGAGGAGAATTCCTGTTATAACTGTATATTTATTCATGTTAACACTGTAAATTGAAGACAAATAAAAACTTTTAACGGTGAAATTAGTAATTGGGAGAGGAACATTCTAATGCGAAATAGTGGTAGTATTTACTATCTGCTGTTAAATGTAAACGTGTTTTACTACAGCGAAATGCATTATTTTTACATTTTTACACATGCTTGTATAGCATTTTTATTCTTCTTATACATTTGAAATTGAAGACCATTAAAATTGGTTAATTAAAATAATAAATATTTAATTATTATAACACAAAAGCTAATCTATCAATAGATTTGTCTCAAAATCCTATTTTGTACACCGGAAACTCCGATCGCTTTATTGAATTTGATGAAACTTTATAAATTTATTATATTTTTTCCTCAAGGCGGTCTTAGATTTTTGGGCCCCAGTGCTATATTAAACATATGATCGCTTTAAAATAGTAAAAGGATTTTTTTTATACTTCCCAATATATTCTGACAAGTCGTTTGTCAGTTATGATCAATCAAGTGCAAAAAGTCAACAAATTAGCATCTAAAATTATTTCGCAAATTTTACTATTAAAAAACAACATTTAACTAGTATAAAATGATGGACTTCAAAATTTTGTGGAATGGATTTCATATTTGAGTTTTAATGTATTTGAAATTAAAAAAAAAATACAACAACAAATTTGATCTAAAAACAAGTAAGAGTGCTATTTTCGGCTGTGCCGAAATTAATATACCCTTCACCAAATTATATTTTAAAATAAAAATTTTAAAATTTTTTAGGTAAACAAAATTAATATTATTTTTTTTTCAAAATAGTTTTTCAAAATTTAAAAAAAAAAAATTTTTTCAAATTGTTCAAAATTTTAAAAAAAAATGTTCAAAATTTTTAAAAAGTAAATGGACTTTGAAATATCTATCATTAGATATCCATATTGTCTATATTATAGATAAAAATATATAGATTAAAAATAGACCAAAAATCGAGGTTGTCCCGGTTTTTTATATCTCAGCCATTTGTGGGTCGATTTTCTCGATTTTAAATAGCGACCGAGCCGGAAGAATTCCCGATATATTGATGTATCAATTATGATTGTAAGTTATTTGGGGGCTACGGAAAGTTGATTTCAACATACAGACGGAGAGACGGACATGGCTATATCGACTTCGCTATATATAACGATCCAGAATATATACACTTTGTGAGGTCGCAAATGAAAAAAGTAGAAATTACAAACGGAATGACAAATGTGATTGCCACTCATGGTGAAGGGTATAATTAAATAGTAAAGGTCTTCTTAAGAAGGTCTTGCCGGTTTGTGTGTACAAAAATTTTCTCCTCTCTTACATTCTTGTTTTCACTTTTTGTTCATAAAATTCTATTGATTCCTTATGTTTCTATTATTTGCATCCTTTTATTTTACTACTGTGCTAGAGATGGATATTACTAAACGTCCTTATAAGGAAAATTTCAATTTGGAGCAAATGTCTGATGAACAACTTCTCGATTCTGTGATTTGATTGATTGTGATTTGATTTTGTGTCAGCTGCGAAATAAACAAAGATGATTTTCCATAAAATACTTTAACTCATGCCATGGAGTCGATGTGAATACTGTATTATGGAAGAATAACAAATATATCCGCCTGTCATTGACATATATAGGTATTGATCGTTTTAGAAAAACCAATCCTGGTGAACAACAATCAAAGGTTCTTCGGTATTATAGAAAGCAGAAAAAAGTTCATCGAAATCATCTGCCCTCAAATTATTCTAGAATACAATGATCGCATGGGTGGAGTACATATCATGGATGATCATCAGGGTCGATACCATATTTGAGCTAAGACTCGCAATATTGTGATTAGGTTGTTCTACAATTTTGTGGACATGGTCTCTACAAATGCATTCATTTTATATAAACGTCTGCACGCCGATTAGGCCAATGCTTCCAACAATGTGCCTGATTAAAGAACTGCTTTTACATCTTCCAGATTTGCGCGAGGAAATAGTTTCTTGACTTGTTTCCTTCAAAAATATACGGTCTGTAGGACGACCATCTGTTCCAAATCTCGATGAGCCTTTATCACTATAGCCTGGCATATCAGGTGTTGGGAAAAGAGCTGCTCATCAAGTTGCTGATGTTCGGTTCGATGCTAACGATCATTTTCTTGTTTGCGTGGAGAGAAAAGACAAAATAAGGCGCAAGAAATCATTCCAAGTATACAAAATACAAAATAAACTACCAGCTGATACAAAATAAACTCCCAAAATAAACTACCAGCTGATGTATTTCCTGTTATTTTCAATGAAGGAATGTTTAAATTGAATAACCACAAACACAACTCCCCTTTTCGTCTCTCCCATAACCTCTTCTGTTAGTTCCAACACAATACTTTGCAAGATTAGGGGTCATCCCCCAGATTCTGGTACAAGAAGATAAAATATAAATATCTGGAAACAAATAGCTAGACAAAAGCATACACTTAATAATAAAATTTCTCAATCCCATTACTAATTTTTGTACAATTCCATTAAGTTTTAGGGAGTCAAAGTGTAACTTATATACATAAATAGAACACAGAGTAAATGAAGCCGACAAAACTATATAATTTGCTGCATGAGGTTGTTAATATGATTTTTAATTGTTTTTATTCATCTACAAATTACTCACTTTTGACACCACAATATCTATAAATTGTGGTAATAACCATTTGTTACAGCATGAATCTTATTCGTTTTGCGTTTTTTAATAAAATCTAAATTTATCTTATATTTGGCGTTATGGAAACAATTTAAATTTTTGTTAACATGTGTATGGATTTTATTACTTCAATAACAAAACGCCGCAATATTTGAATGTTTCTACAACAGTCCGCAACAAAACTGCTGCGACTACAACTGACAGCTTTCCTGCCGGCCTGCCTGCCACTACAGCAAATTATAATTTATTTCAGTCATAAAACAATTTAAATCCTTTACCCGAAATATAATAAATCCATAATAAGCATACATAAATTACTACAATTTCCAAAGGAGAGCAACAAAGTAGCATAAAAAGGTATATGTATGTATCTTTGTATGTTAGTATAATAAAATATTAAAATTGCGCTAAAAACCTCTATTCATCCATTTAAACATTTACATGCGGACCTCCTACGTACATATACTTACTATCGTATACAAATTCCCATCAAACTCCTACAAAGAACGGTACGTAGATACAATTCCATAAATATAAATTTTTATCTGTGCATGTGTTTATGGGTGTTTTATTTTTTCTTTTTTTTGTAAGTTTTAGTCCTACACAGAAAAAATTATTGATAATTTTTATTTAATAAAAAATTGTATTAACTTAGAATTTTAATAGAATAACAATTTTAATTGATTCAATACTTTTTATAATTAAATATTTAAATATTTGCTGGAGAAACAAACGAAACTAAAACATAATATAAATTTGACATTTTTAGAAAAATTTAAATAAAAAAGCAAAAAATTTCCTAAAAAAAATTTTATATTGGAAAAGAAAAATATGTGAAATATGTGCTTATAGGATGAAAAACTATACAATGAACGGATATAGAACACCAATTGAGTTCCAACATAATTTTTAGAGGTGAGTATACAAATAATATAATGGTTATATTTTTCAATATTGTATAATACCCGTATTATTTCACATTTTCTAGATAAATCGATGCTCATGTAATTGCTTGTAACGCGTTGGTTTTTTAAGGATTTGTGGAGCAACTGCGGTCCAATATAATGTTTAGGGGTGAGTACATTAAATTTAAGTTTTGTATAAAATGTAATTCTAATATTGGTTTCACATTTCTAGTCAAATCGATGTTCATGCTTATTGTCTGGGAGATGACAGATTTTATGGATAGATACATACATACAAGATAGATTATAAGTACAAAATAAGATATAATTTATGTAACGTACACTTACACACATAAAATTCATTAAATACAATAGATATTGTGCATTACATTACATACATTACATACATTACATACATTACATACATTACATACATTACATACATTACATACATTACATACATTACATACATTACATACATTACATACATTACATACATTACATACATTACATACATTACATACATTACATACATTACATACATTACATACATTACATACATTACATACATTACATACATTACATACATTACATACATTACATACATTACATACATTACATACATTACATACATTACATACATTACATACATTACATACATTACATACATTACATACATTACATACATTACATACATTACATACATTACATACATTACATACATTACATACATTACGTACATTACATACATTACATACATTACATACATTACATACATTACATACATTACATACATTACATACATTACATACATTACATACATTACATACATTACATACATTACATACATTACATACATTACATACATTACATACATTACATACATTACATACATTACATACATTACATACATTACATACATTACATACATTACATACATTACATACATTACATACATTACATACATTACATACATTACATACATTACATACATTACATACATTACATACATTACATACATTACATACATTACATACATTACATACATTACATACATTACATACATTACATACATTACGTACATTACATACATTACATACATTACATACATTACATACATTACATACATTACATACATTACATACATTACATACATTACATACATTACATACATTACATACATTACATACATTACATACATTACATACATTACATACATTACATACATTACATACATTACATACATTACATACATTACATACATTACATACATTACATACATTACATACATTACATACATTACATACATTACATACATTACATACATTACATACATTACATACATTACATACATTACATACATTACATACATTACATACATTACATACATTACATACATTACATACATTACATACATTACATACATTACATACATTACATACATTACATACATTACATACATTACATACATTACATACATTACATACATTACATACATTACATACATTACATACATTACATACATTACATACATTACATACATTACATACATTACATACATTACATACATTACATACATTACATACATTACATACATTACATACATTACATACATTACATACATTACATACATTACATACATTACATACATTACATACATTACGTACATTACATACATTACATACATTACATACATTACATACATTACATACATTACATACATTACATACATTACATACATTACATACATTACATACATTACATACATTACATACATTACATACATTACATACATTACATACATTACATACATTACATACATTACATACATTACATACATTACATACATTACATACATTACATACATTACATACATTACATACATTACATACATTACATACATTACATACATTACATACATTACATACATTACATACATTACATACATTACATACATTACATACATTACATACATTACATACATTACATACATTACATACATTACATACATTACATACATTACATACATTACATACATTACATACATTACATACATTACATACATTACATACATTACATACATTACATACATTACATACATTACATACATTACATACATTACATACATTACATACATTACATACATTACATACATTACATACATTACATACATTACATACATTACATACATTACATACATTACATACATTACATACATTACACGTAAATTAATTTTGATCTTTTAAATGTGAATATATATGTATGTAAAATAAATCAAATTTAAAAATTGCCAATTAATTGCACAATTGTTTTAATTAATATTTTATTGGATTTAGTGCAAAATTTCAATTGCATACTTAATTGATTCAATTAAAAATTTAATTGAAACTTGTAAAGGAATTCAATTACTATATTTAATACTATTTTAATTGGATTTTTTTTCAATTAAAATATTTATTTTCAAATTAATTAATAGTATCATTTTGATGATTGGAGCAAAATCAAATATTTTTTTAATTAATATAATCAATTTCGTAATTGAAACTCATTTTTATTTTTTTCTGTGTATGTATGGTTACAAATGTGGGACATTTTGCCAAGAGAACCTTCTAAACGAACATGCAAAAAGAAAAATAAGTAAAATTACGTAGTGATGATATAAAATACAGATGTTGCCACTTAAGGAAAATATTTTTGGCAGATATAAAATACTGCTACTGAACAAAAAAAGCAATGAAAATAAGTAGATGTATGTATGAATACTATGAATTTTATGTATTTGAATATAAATGTACAGTCATAAACAAATATTTGCATACATTAGTATGTAAACTATTATCATGTCGTCTCTCGTTTGAAGGATGCAATTCATTATAATTAAGATCATTATTAGAAACTAGTTTTGAGGTCTTTGGATTTTTTTTTCTACATTCGACGCTGAGACCGTGCCCGGTAGCTGGATTCCATAACACCATATCGGTTTTATGATCAAGTTATAAAGTAGAAGTTTACAATTTAAACTAAGCGAAGAATTTCTACCAATGAGCCAATTAATTTAAATTGATTTCAATTTCATTTGAGTCAACTTTCATAGATGACTTTTCCATGTAAGACGATGATCGATGGTTGTCGATATGAATGGGAGGACATGATTTTCTACGTAATTTGAACTTAAAAATTCTTCTACTTTAAGGTTAAATGTTTGACCATTTAAATAACTTACCAATAGATTATATGTGTTTGCCTCAAACGATTTTCTTATAACATTAACAAGTCTATGAGATAGTTCGATAGTACTGTATTTTCTTCTAAATCCAAAATGATGATTCGGAATACAATTGTTTTCAATAAACTTCTGGTACTACTTGTTCGTGAGTATCTGATGGGACTGTATGATTCTACTGATGGGACTGTATGATTGTACTTATGTGTGATTTTTTTTTTTGTACAATGTTTATTCCATGTACATAGGTGCGATCCTGAAAAAATCGTGTAAATCGAAATGAAAAATATTTGTATGAGAAATCGTGTTAATCGAAAAAAGATCAAGGTTAGCAACCGATACCGTTATTAATACCGATACCGATTAAATACCGTTTAAAATTGAGTACCGGTATTGATACCGAAATAATTATTTCGGTAAAATACCGGTATTCAAATACAGGTTCCCCTAATACCGGTATCAATACCGTTATCATAACGGTTCTGTACCGGTATCAATTACAAATAAATACCGGTATCATACCAGTTTCAATACCGATATATAATCAAATACTTATTGCAAATTTTTTTAAAATGACATACATAACACTGCGTAAAATGTAAACAAAATATTGAGTACCCGCTTTGAAATGTCATGCTTTCTTATTTATACCTTTCGTTTATTAATTATACATAACAATTTTCTTTCCATCACTTCTCATTTTTCTTCCGTAAGACTATGCCAAATTATATTAAAAATTATTAAAAATAACCAGGATTGTTTACATTAATCACGTTTGATTTCATAATTTGGGCATAAAAACTAAAAAAAAGAAAAATCGTCTTATAAAATTTTAACATAAAATATCGTGAAACTCTAACTTTTTCTTTTGTGAATTGAATCTCGTTTTAAACGCCAACAGTAATCACCTAGCATAGTTGTGTCCCAATACCCTCGAAACGATTTTCCAACCTTCTTTACATCCAGGTGGAACACTGCTCATCACTGACCGTTCCAGATTAGAAGGGTAAAAATGAGAATGAAGAAAGTGAATTTTCAATGACAATCTGCAACCCAACTTTTCGTAAGCTTAAAACTTGTCGTTAACTTGCTGTTCTACATTTTCGACTGTGTTGTTCCCTAAAAAGTCTTTTTATAACTGCTTTCAGTGATAACCACGCATCAAGTTCCTTGTTAGTAAGCTTTTCATCAATGTGCGTATTTGTGGTCTCAAAATACTGTCTTTAAATATAAAAAGCCATATTTCTCTATATTCATAGCCTTGATAAAATTGTTAATCAAACCAAGTTTTATGTGCAGTGGTGGTATTTAGGATCTATCAATGGTATATGTTTCACATTAGATTTTCCGCAAACAATCTCTGACCATTCTGGCCATACTTTTGGCCCATTTAAGCAGTTGCGACGACCACTTAGTCCAGTATTCATATTGGATTTACAAATAAATATGTACAAAGATGTCGACGTTATCGAATAGGAACGATTACTAAACAAAATATAATAATAAAAAAGAACAATGTATCAAAACAGTAACTGTTTCTTTTAACCCTAAACTGAGAGTACTAAAACTAATAATTTACATGTACCTCGGAAAACATACGTTTTGAATATTTACCCCCATATGCATAAACATTTTATAAATTTATCAAAGGTTTATCAAACAAAATTTCCATATAAAATTTGTTTTATAAACCTTTGATAAATTTATAAACTGTTTATGCATATGGGGGTTAGTCTATAACACATATAAGTATATCAGCAGAAGCTTGTTAAATTTTTAATTAAATATTAAGTACGGAATGTCTTTGCTTAAATATTTTAAACCAACCATGACTTGCAGTTGATGACGTAGATGGTAGAGGATCATTACGTTTTTCATATATCCTCAAAGCTTTATTTGTAATAGCAATGGTATCAATTCGGATTCGCTTTTGAGTTTGATTTTCTATCCAGATCATTAGTGGCTTTTCCATATTTTCAATTGTAACTTCACGAACGCATCAACTTACACTCAGGCTCATTTTGGTTCCAGCTCTACACTTTTCCCTATTATGTTTTAATTTTTTATAGATAACTATATTTGAGAATTGTGTTAAAGTGAAATCGTGTAAAAAAAAGTATTGTGTAAATCGAGGAATAGGTGTATATGCTTTATGGGGTCGCAAATGAAAAATGTATAAATGTTTTCTATATATCCTTGTCCCTCATGAAATCACCAATAATTTGGCTTCAAACATTATTTTTTGAATACATGCAATGCATTGTGTTGGAACTAGGCTAATATGTAATGGGAGGGAGGATAGAGGGAGAAGTGTTTATGGACATATGATTTGAATTTTCCTATATTGAAAATGACAGGAAAGACTTCAGGAAGAAGCTTATTCCACATACGGACAGTACGGCTAAAGAACGAATTTTCCCTGTAATGTGTTGTGCGATCCACTGTCCAGTCGACAACGAATTAATGAGACCTTGCCAAAGAACGTGTATTGCTCAAAAAAGTACGGCTTTCGGGTACAAGTTCCCTAATTTCAGCAGAGCATATACCATTGTAGTTTTAGAACAACAGTGAAACGCAAGCCACATTGCGAAAGTGTTACAGTGAGCTGGATACCATACTGTTACCGATAATCACCTTCGCCCTCTCCTGTACGCGGTGGAGTAACTCCAAAATAGTTTTCGAAGCACTGGCCCACACATGAGAGTTTTATTCCATTTTGGGTAGGATATAAGTGGTGTGAAGTATTTCCTACACCGTTTTAGAAAACCAATACACTTCAATGCTTCTTTCGACACTTGAAGAATGTGTTTTGTCCAGCGGACATTGCTGTGAATACTCATGCCTAGAACTTCAAAACCTTCTGATTCTTTAGTATTTAAACCACCCATCAAAACAGATAGATCAACATGATTTCTTGTGCGTTAACATAGGCGATATTTAGATGTTGTTTTAAAGTCATTTTTTTTTTTTTGTTTCTCTTTTAAAACCCCTACGAAAATCCCCTTGCTTATTTGCAATGACTTTATCAAAAAAAAGTCATGAAAAACAGTCACAATTTGCTAGTACAAAAAAAAATCCCATGATTATAAGTCATGACATAAAATCATAATGTAAATGCCCCCATACAACATTGAGTCTTGCGTGTACTAAAATCGGCTCTAGTCGCACAACACCATTCGGAGATTGTCACAAGATCTTGGTTAAGCGTATCATTCATGTTTTGCCTCATTGCCCCAATCTCCGTCAGGCTTAGTCTATAATTGAATGAATATGTATGGCAAATGTTTCTGTCTTCCGCAAAATAATAGATAGGGTTAGAAGTTTGACGTAGAAGGTCGTTTTGAAAAACAAGAAAAAGAGTAGGAGAAAGAACGGAGCCTTGCGGTACCCCTGAATTAGGAGAAAGAACGGAGCCTTGCGGTACCCCTGAATTAATCTTGAACTCGTTTGATTAGATTCAATATAAATCGAGATTAGTTATTACCGCCACCAAAAGCAATAAGTATTGAAAAAAGCGCATCTTTCTAACGCCTTAGAAATATATATAGCCTCCACCACTTTACTTATTTTACAAAACAGTAAGTGGAACGACATAATTTTTCCGATAGGAAGGCTAGCAAGTCTCCAGTAAAGCGTCCCCTACGAAAGCCATACTTCTGGTCGCTGAGTAAATTGTTGGACTCTAAATATTTAACAATATTGCAGAACAAATTTCTATAATTTTCAGGATTGTTAGCGTCTCCCTTTTCAGGCATTGTCAACCTTCCAAGATACAGGAAATTTGCCGGCACGGTATAAAGTGCTGAAAAGCTTTGCTAATGGACGAGCTAGCGACGAAGAACACTGCTTCAAGACCATTGTTGGTATACCACCAGGCCCTGGAGAATTGTTTATGTTGAGATTCGCTGAAACTTTTCTAAACGCGAGAGCGCGAAAGAATATATTTGGTCCTGGGACTCCTTTGTCGCAAATGAGCCATTTGAACTCCTTAAGGCTTTTGAATAACAAATATTTTTTGCAAGGATATGAAGACTTTTACTACAAACTGTATGCATCTAAAACTGTTCGTATAAACAAGTATATTTTTATGAATAAGATTAGAAAGACCCAATTGTAAATTTCTAGATAAATATTTTATATCCGCCCATGGGTGGTACTATCTCGTTTTAAAAAATATATTGACAATATTTGGGCATTAAATGACTGGCATTATGGTTTTAAAGTACAGACAAGTGTATGATATTATCGTAAATGTTTTAATAATTTTAATGTTTATTTATCAAGACACCATTAGTATTCCTAATCATTAATTCCGGTTAAAAAAAACACTAACGGATATTAAGGGTATTATTATTATTATTTAAAACATTTCTTGGAATCTAAGAAAAAAATATATTTAAACGACTCTGTCTCCGAACTCCCAGGAAAATAGAAGCAAATATATTCTCAGTTCAATTGTAAATTGTAAAAGTGTATGAAAGCAAATCAATGTTATTTTTTACATACAATATGGAAGCATTTGCTCTTTGATTTTTATGTATATTTAAAATTTGTTTAAACAATTTCTATATTTTATTTTATCCTTAAAGGCATATTACTTACCCATTTTATAACATTTTCCATTTGGCAGCATATTTAAATTTACATTTCCAATCCAAAGTGTATGCAATTATTAAAGACAGCAAAATGAAATTTTCGTTAGATTACCACAAAGAAAGTCAAAGAAAAAACAAATGCCTGTCAAAATCTAATTTACGATAAATTGACCGAAATTACATTTTTTCATTCTTCATTCAACAAAGTCGTATGCTCAGAAAAAATAAGTTCTTTCATACTTCCATATAAGCATATTTGTATATACACAAAAAAAAAATCATTGCGTTTTCTGTAACCACCCGAAAATTAAGTTAATTCAATTTATGATACCAAATCCAATTGGCTAGAAAAGGGATAAAACGGCAACACAGTTTTTGATTTAGACATGCAGTATTCATGGTATTTTCATGAATAGCTCAAGAAGTCATAAATATGCTGACCTGCAGAGGCAAAATATTTCGAAATACTTATCCCCATTTTCTTAATCTCTGATTATTTTTTATTGTGACGATATACTGACAGTTCTCATACAAAAATTATATTAATTGGAAATGTATCATTATGAAGAACGGTAGCCAGACATTGAGAAAATGGGACTTAGCATCATTAATTAAACCAAACTTTATTTTCAGTGGGTGACATGAGAAACTTTTATTCGTATAATATTCTAATGTAATATACATGTTATGTGATTACCCTGCAGTTATTGACTGGTGTTGTTTACTGGTCACTAAACTAGCGAAGAAATTATATTCCAAATGTTGCTGCTACTTCACCAATGCTGCTCTAGTATGAGACAACTTACCACCACTCAGATTACATGGAGATACTTAAATCACCAGTATCAGAATAAGATAGAAAGTTAGCACACAAGTGGGTCCTCCATAATTTGCGTTAGGATAACTGGTTGGAAAGTGGTCAGTAGGAAGTAATTATCCATAACTGAAGTTCTTATCTAAACCATACCGTTGCAGGTATGTCTGTCTCAAACAGATCCGCCAGCTTATACAAGAAAAGTCACCCAGACTTCTCAGTCTTCGGTCAGCCATGGTTGGACAGTGGCAGATGAGGTACCGTCTTAACATCTTCTTTATCATGAAAACATCTGCACTGATAATGGGAAGATTTAATGTCCTAACATGCATATCGATAGTAGGATCACTGCAAGCTGATTCCGTCATTGATCTCTAGCAATGTTTATCAGAGGTGCTGTTCTTCGATAGTCGTTTTTAGATGATATTACTCTTCTCCACTGAGACTTGGAATTGGAACTACATTGAAGTGGTCTCAAGTGATTATCTAGTTTGCGCGCAATTATAGAGTCCCCTCTAGACCCATCGTATGTACGGGAAAGAGATATACCAAAAAAATCGGTCAAACCCATCATTCAAAATTAGGGCTGCGCTTTTGGAAAATAAATCCGACTCGGATATTTGGATGTTCCGGTTATTTATGAACTGCATTAGATGCTGTGAAAACAACTGCAGTAGATTTCATGGCAGTCTGACTATAAGTCTGCAAGTTCGCAGCCATACTTATACCATACCTCCACCACCACCTCCGATTTTGAGCCATAAATGGGTTCTCCTAGAAGGATTGTATCCCAACAGTCTTTTCATCCGTGATCGACACAATAAAAAGCCTGTAGACGAAGGCAGAGGCGTAGTCTGTGCTATACAACCCAATATGGTCGCATTATCCAAGTTCCTCCGTTGCCAAGTCTAATGGCAGTATTGAGAGTAACCCTTTCCCATAAGATGGATTGATGAAAATTGCAATCAGTAGCGAGCTACGCAGGATCTTTTGGATGAATCTACGGTGGGTGGGTATGCAAAGAATCATCCAACAGGCAAGGCACCATGCATTAGTATAGGCTTAACAAACGTTTCGAAAATCCATCGCGTAATATTTCATGTTATTACTATAGACTTCGTACATGAGTAAGTGGCCGCAGCAACCTTAAACACTCAGGCCTGAGGATTCTGAAAATTTTGCAACCAAAATAACTCCCAGATATTTCCCAGAGCGAGAAGCAAATTTAACGCATGGTTCAACAGTAAAGGATGGTAGTTACACCCATAGTAGAGCAGTTGATCCTGTGGGTCAGAAGTCTTTTAATGAAGGTAGTGAGGGACTGAACATCAGTTATTATCATACCGTAAAATGTTCCTATTCCTAATTAGTCTAGTCACTGCGCACAGTGGTTTGGAAACATTTTATTTTGGAAGTAATTCCGCGAATCACTGTAGATATCTTAATGATATTTAACACAATCAGAGCTGAGCTGTTTTCAATTGGATTCGTAATCTCACGATTTTCTACGAATACAGACAGCTAGGTGGTCTCCAAAAGTTCAACTATAGGTTAGAAAATAGGGTAGAAATTCATAAACCAACTTTGAATTTTTTTTCATACATTTTGGTATATGCAAATTATCAAGGGTTACATAGTTGTGCTTAGAAACGCATGACTTTGTTTACGATCTTTTGCAATTGCCATTTTGGAACTCACACATTCAAGAGTTTTCCAAACAATATTTTTCAATTCAGAGGCCTCCAAATGGCTTCAAAAAAGTTTTATGTGGCAAGATTTGAATTTCGAACCACAACCCATATTTGTTTACCTAAACTATAAGTTGGAGTTGGATGTGTTCTTTTTGATCTTTTTATCTAATTTTATGTAAATTTGTGTTAATCATATGAGTAGGTTCTTCCATTTCGGACTTAGAGTTAACTTAAAACAAACTCATGGTCAATCAAAATGGAGTCACAGATGAATAAAAAGCTAGCTCATTTTCTTTTAATAAGCTATTTAGGTTTTCAATGTAATGTCATCAGAATGCTTTAATAATCACTCTAAACCACATAAGTTTCAGCTAACCAGAAGTTAGCTCATTATGAGTTAACCCTTTAACTGGCAAGACCGTAAAAATTATCCGATGAAGCCAAATAATTTCTTTTTTTCAAGTAGTAGGGAATTGATAGAAGGGAACAAAGTTAAAATACGCATTTTTTTATGGTGGTAGTTCCAACAACTAATATGCCAGGCTGTAGTGATAAAAGCTCACCGAAATTTGGAACAGATGGTCGTCCTACAAACCGTATGTTTTTGAAGGAAACAAGTCCAGTCGCTATTCTGGAAGCTGTAAAAGCAGTTCTTTAATCGGACACATTCTTAGAAGCATTGGCCTGCAGATATTAGAATAAAATGAATTCATTTGTAAAGACCATGTCCACAAAATGGTAGCACAATCTAGTTATTATATTGCGAGTCTTAGATCAAATATAGCATCGACCCTGGAGACCATCCATTATACCTAATCTACCCATGCGATCATTTTATTGTCGAATAATTTAAGGGCAGTTGATTCCGATAAATTTCTTCTGCTTTCTATTATACCGAGGAACCTTTGATTGTTGTTCGCCAGGATTGGTTCTTTTGAATAATGCAATACCTACATATGTCTACGACGGTAGGACATAAGTATTTGTTATCCTTCCATTATACAGTATTCACATCAACTCTATATATTGAGGTCATATATTCTACGCAAAATCATCTCTGCTCTTTGTTCATTTCGCAGCTTACACAAAAGCAAATCATGATCAACAAGAAATATGACAAAAAAAAATGAGTACCTCTCATTGTGCGAAACCATAAATTCCTCTGGCTCGTAAATAGACTAACAGGGGCTTCGATTTGTAAAAGTTATCAAAATACAGGATGTGATGTACGAAATTAGGAATCTCCAAATATTTAAGGTAGCTCCAATATCCGGTATAACAGGAAAAATTATATTATCTTCGGACCCATTGTAGATTTAAAACCGGTAGGCAAACCGTTTGAATCACAAAGCACGAATAATTTGATCCCCCTTTTATGCGGCTTCTTGGGCATATATTTTCGGAAATGGTGTTTCGTCTTTGGAACATAAGGGGCATCAGCAACACTGTCATCGCTATCAATACTTTCATCTGTGCTGTCTACAGAGCTCTACAGAATCGATGAACTCGAGAAATTGTTCATCAGACATTTGCTCCAAATTGATATTTTTCATATAAGGACGTTTAGTAATATCCATCTTTAATTTCACAATAGTAAAATAAAAAGATGCACATAATAGAACCATAAGCAAACAGTAGAGTTTTATGAACAAACGGTTAAAACAACAATGTAAGAGAGGAGGACAGTTTTGTACACACAAACCGGCAAGACCGCTTTAAGGAGGCCTTCACTATTTCGTTTTTAAATCAAACTTTTTATCTTTTTTCACTACAAATACGTTTAAAAACTTAAATATAAAATGTCATCTACTTACCGTAAAATTTTTAAGTCATTTTATTCTAAATGTTGTTAAATTTGCGAAATAATTTTCGATGCTAATTTGTTGACTTTATGCACTTGATTGATCATAGCTGACAAAGGACTTGCCAGAATATATTAGGAGATATAAATGAAATTTAAAAAAGTGTTGTCTAAAGACAGTTTTCATTATTTTAAAGCAAAACAATATTTAATACAGCACTGAGGCCCAAAAATCGAAGTTAGAAGTTTAACTTGTTCTTCGCTTTTCACCGTCTCGATTTTGAGCTCGCTGTGCATCATTTTTTGAGTTCAATACATATCGCGAAAAAGTCAGATGTTAAAACAAATAGGCCACCTCTGCATCATTTTTGAGTTATTTCTGGGGTTGTCATTTGAATAAAAATTATCAGATTTTTTATTCGAACGTATGTTTTATTAATTCTGTATTTTTCTTCATTGTTAACAAAGAAATTATTAGAAAATTTCTGGCATAGATGTCAACTAGATAGGTAACTCAGAGCCAAAAACCTAAGTCAGTTGTCAAAAACCTAATTCATGAGAATGTATTGCCTTTATTTTGTTATTGTATCACCCGTATGTGTGAAAAGAGAGCAATTTTTTCAATTGATATTTTTCTCTCCTTCCGTTCTATGTGTTTATTCTATGATTTCTGGTTTTAAATATATTTTAGTAAATTATTTGAATAAAATGTTTGATTCGTCATTCGCTCGAATAATTGAGGAAATTTCAAAAATTAATCGATCTCTCGAATAATAAAAAAATGGAAAACTTTTATTCCTTCAGATTTAAATCCGAATAATTAATAACCCAGTTACTTCAAAAGTCTGTTGTAAATTAGTTCACAATAAGTCAACTTGATTTTAACTGGGTTGTGAAAAATACTGATATACGGTTGTGTATTGTCACATTTAAAACTAACGGGTACCTATATATTTATGCTAAACTATAAATACACTATACATGGACATTGTACTCGTACAGTAAATAAGTAAATGTTATTACAATATGTAAAAGTGGCTTAGATACCAGTAAAAGGCTGCAGCAGCAACAAAAAAAATTAAATAGATTTTTTGGCTTATATTTAGTAAATTCTTAAAATGCCCAACAGCTGCAAACGTATGTTGTTTATTTTTTTTATTTTTTTTTTATTCCCAATATTCTTTTCCCTCATATAGAAAAGCATTTTAGTTTTTGTTACATTTCAAAGTGAAGGCAGATACACCAGATGTGTGAAATTATATAAAATTTTAGTTTTCTTTCCAAGAATTCGAAATGTTAAAGTATAACAAGTTGAAGGGAAAATAGTACAAAACATGCAATAGTTAGTTAAAATAAGTAGTAAGATTTTGGCCAACATTTTAAAAACCATGAATTAACACTTTTAGTTTATACATGAGTAAAACGGAAATTCAAAGGGTGTGTCCCGTTTTACTTTATAATTTTAAAGCATTAAAATCAAAAAGCCAAAGAGTTGCACAGGGAGACACAAACTGCTTTCATCAGTGGGTGACTAAGTTTGTTTCGTTTTCAATTTTAAATTTTATACCAGTTAAATATTACTACAAACGACATACTGACGTTAATCTGCTTAGTAACTTAAAACGTCATAGGCTTACTATTTATAAGTTTGTGCAACACTGACCATTTAAACCATAAACTATTTCGGAAATATTTATTTTTCATAGTTTTGTCCAAATATATATGCATATATTTCTTCTTCCTATAATCGAGCAGAAAAAAAAAGTCAGAAAGCAAATACCAAAGTGTTTTCTTTTGTTACTGTTAAATTTATGGCAAAAATGTAGAAAATGTTTTTTGGCAAACAAATTTTACATTTATCTTCACAGTTTCCCTTTTGTTGACAGTTACAATTGAGTTAAAAGCAACATTTCTTTTTGGCTCTCACAATATTTCCATCACACTTAGAATGTGTGTGCAGCAACAACACTATCACCAGATATCATCAGCAATGACGGCAACAACAACAATAAAAATTTATATTTTAAGAAAAATACAAAACTATTTTTTTTTTCCTTTCTTTCGACAAATTGAATTCCTTTTTGGATTTACAAAGATTTTTCCTTTATCAAATTAAATCACAATAATGCTTGAATTTTTAAAACGAAATTAATTGGTTGCAGTGCGTGGAAAGAGTGTTATAAGTTTAAATATATTAAATATATTTTAATGTACTTTGAACTGAATTCGCATTTAATTAGTTGGAAAACGTTGCATTTTCCGTTTTAATCCCCTCTTGAGAATTTTTCAATGAAAATAAAAATCAAAATGAACTTTAATTAAATTAATTTAAATGCTGGTTGTTGGTCGTAAGAGGAATTAAACGATCTGTATGATTCTTTATTGTACTTTATGTATCATGAAATGAATATGTTACATACGTGGGTTGCAACTAACAGGAACTGTCGGTCTCATTGACTGTCACCACAACTGTTTTCTTGAAGTCTATGATACCTGGAAAGCAAGGATAGAGATTTAGAACACAAATTCTAGTAACCCTTCAACTGTATTAACCAAACCATTAAGACTCACAAACGAAGGCATTTAACCTTCTGATGTACACTCTTGCAGTCCACAGTGGGGCAGAATCAACATTTTTTTTAAATAAATTGGGATCAAATATGCCGAGGGCATAGCCAAGGAGTATTTGAGTTTAAGTTATTCAAATGGGCATTACAAATGTTCCAGGATCGGCGCTATGGGGCCTCAAAGTAGGGTCGACATATACATTTATTAAACACGTTGCATTTTTTGTTTCCCAAGCGATTTCAAAGATTTTAATACTTTTGGAAAGCGCTGGGATAGGTCTATGCTTGCATGTGCTATTTATCTCTTATAATTTCCGAGTTATAGACATTTCAAAAGTGAAATTTTAAAATTTTGCCATATCTTCGTCCGCTATTTTAATATAGATTGTTCTTTTGGACAGAATTTACTCCAATTTCTTTTGTTATTTAGACAACTAAGTTGCCAATAATATACAAAAGATTTCAGAGCAATATCGATTATGGAAAAATAAACGATTTTGAATTTAAAAATTCAAAAAATAATAGATTTTTTTTTGTTTTTTGGGCGAAAAGGTGACTTAACTCTTTTTTTTATTAAAAAGCTATCACCAAATTATTTTTCTATCCCCAAAGGAAATGTGGACCCTATGAGCATAATTGTAAAAAATACAATTTTTCGGATATTCGCTCCAAATTTCTAGGAATTGCGGAATTCCCTTTCACCTTTTGACAAACTTTTTTACACCTTGTATGATACCCTCCATCGAGAAAAAATGTTTAAAATATTTATGGTCGATAAAGTGATTTTCGGAAGTGGGCCCAGGATAAATAATAGACCGATTCTAACCAAATTCAATAAGATTATTCCTTGTTGTTCTGCTGCATGTCCTCTTTACACTCTTCCTTGGCAAAACCTGTGACATCATATTAAGGTTTGCCTTTAATCCACCCCTTCATCTTAAAATATATTTTCACTTACCTTTTACTTTTCAGCTCACTCCATTATATTGGCCTTCACACTTCTGGGATTTCATGAAAGCACATGGTCGTTAGTGGAAGGGAAATCCCAACAATTCGAAGTGCGTCTGTTGTCGTTGCTCAAAAAAAAAGTTTACAGATTTAGGATTTCATTTCCAACCGCAATTTTCTAACAACACCATATATCACGCACGAAATTTACCTAACCTGAAAACCTAAAGCCTATCCATGGCGCAAACGGTATTATCAAAATTCGATTTTTATAACCTCTAAAGAAATAATTTTTTTTAAAAATTTCTTTTCAGTGCACGTCGAATTGTAGGTCGAATACCTGCTCGTGGTGGCCAATACCACACAAAGCTGTGTCTTTTAATTATACCCTACACCACCATAGTGTGGAGGGTATAATGGATTTATGCAGATGTTTGTAACGCCCAAAAATATTAGTCTAACACACACATTAAAGTATACCGATCGACTCAGAATCACCAACGCATGCCATCAGTCAAATCCAGCCTGATTTATGCGCCATAGTCATGTAAAAAAGGACATTTCGGATGCGTGCCACCCAGCGAAGCCGCAGCGGAGATTTGCATTATGAATTCCATACATAATAGTATCGAAAATTTCAATGATATCTCACACCGGTATTGTTTTATTTAAATTTAAATATAGGAATCGTTTAATGAAAGAGCTTTTATTAAATTATTTTATTATTCTAACATACATATTTAAATAGTTGTGCCAACTATGTACTAAACGTATGATAAATTTGTATTTATCATGAATTAAATATTAAGTATACGTACTGGAATAACCTTCAATGGATAGACATTGGTACAAAAATATATTTTGGAAATAATTCGGTAGGTCGTGAAACTGTTTATTCTCGACAAATTACTAAATGTTATTCTGTCAATTTAAAATTATCAGACATATTTATGCTCATCCGTACGTACGTACGTCCGTCGGTCGGTCGGTCGGTCGGTCGGCTGGCTGTCACAATTTTTAAGATATTTCAATAAAATATGGCACATATCTTTTTTTCGGCTCAAGGACCAAGCCTATTGAAAGTGGCTGAAATTGGTCCACCATACAAATGTCCTCCCGATATTGGACTTTATCGGTCATAAATCTTTAATTTATATAGGTATCTACATAAGTTTTTCTCCAAATAAGTTTTATATATACAAAATCCATGTCACCAAATTTTGTTATGATCGGTTCATAATTAGTCATAGCTCCCATATAAGGTCTGCTTCCGATAATCACTTTAACAAGCATAAATCTTCTAAAAATGTTGGTATACACATAGAATTCAACATAAATAACTTTCATATAGACTTTATTGTGTCTAAAATTTTTGTATGTTTTAAATATTGTCTATTTTATATTTTTAATTAACTTGCTATATTTAGTTAGTAACTTAAATGTACAGTTTACCTTTTAAATTAATTCTTATTATATTATTCTATAAATTACAATATATTTAGTCGATCTAAAATTAGTTTCTAATGAAATATATAGTTTCCCCACTCGCCATCATGCGTACACAAACACGCCATCAAAAGTACACAAACATTCTGCAAACATTAAAGCGAATCGGTCCAGCCATTTAACATTGTTGTTAGTCCTCCCATTGCTGTCCTAAATATTCATATTGACAGCTGCTATAGCTTCCCCTCTATATATGAATTAGTAAACATTCCCACGCCCACTATTCCAATTCCGACTGTTTACAGAAAAACTGTGTAAAATGATAAGAGAGCTATTCGTACAAAGTTTGAATAATGTCGTAATTATAGTTCTCAGTATATATAGAATTTTTTAGTTTAACATCATGCAGTGATACGAAATTGATTCATATTATGTGCGAAAACTTTCTTATTTATAGTTCTAGAGATATTTGAAAATAACTATTTACTTTGTATGATAGATGCTCAGCCTACTAATACAATACCGCCCATTTTCAGGAAAACTCCGTACAGTGATAAGATATTAATTCGTACAAAGTTTAAATATTAATTAGTTTCAGATATTCCACATTAAGTATTTTCATTCTATGGTAGGTGCCACGCCCACTAATATATTACCGCGCATTTTAAGCCAAACTATATACAATAATAAGGGGTATATTCGGAAAAACCTTTAACACATCCACAACTATTTATAGTTATCCAGATATTCGTAAATAACTTTTTACATTTGTATGGACGGGTACACGCCTCTGTTCCGATCCATCCCATTTTTTGTTAAACCTCATGCACTGATAAGAAATTGATTCGTATATAGTTTGAAGACTTTCACAATTTCAGTTCTCCAGATATTCGAAAATATCTAACTACTTTGTGTGATAGGTGCGATGACCGTTAATCCAGTCCTGCCCATTTTCAAACTCCGTATACCGATAATAAAGTTTAAATACTTTTACGATTATAGTTTTCAGATGTTCGAAATTCATAATTTACATTGCAATACAATACAATACTATACCGCCCATAATCTGCCAAACTTTGAAAAATGAAAAGGGTTCTGCAGATATTCGAACAATTTTATCAAGATTGTTACATAATAAATGTATTTATGACCGCTCCAACACTATTTTGGGGGACATTTGTATGGGGCTATGTAAAATTGTAGGCCGATATTGCCCATTATCAATACCGGACAAGCCTTATCAGCAGAGAATATTTTTGGAAAATGTCAGCTGGATCGCTGCTTTCTTTTGGGCCCTATCGTGTTTTCAACAGAGAGAAGGACGGACATAGCTAGATCGTCTTAGAATCTTATAAGGACCCTGAATATATATACTTTTTGGTTCTACGACCATTATTTCGATACGTTACAAACGGAATGATAACATAATTTTTTTATGGAGGGTATAAAAAACGTTAGTCCTTCTTTTCTATTTTCACTGAACTTCTTCTCTCACTCACAGTTTATCATAGACTCCCCTTAAAAAACGTTTCTTTCTTTTTTTTCTTTATTTTCTAATCTTCCACCTTCACCAATTTCTCCCCAAGTCACCACTCAATTTTTCCGCCTTTTTCACCCCCTGAACATCTATGAATACAGTCTAGCAGTTACACGGTTGCACTCTTATGTATTCACTGCTTTTGTTTTTGACCTTTTCTTCTTGTTACATACGAATGCAACCTTAATCTGTTCAGTTCATGGGCATCCGGGGAGTGAAAAAAATTAAAGCTATATAATGCATATAAAAAAGGAAAAAAATAAAAATGTTAATTAAATTTTACTTTATTTCCGCCCAATTGGTTGACCTGGATCGACTAAACAATCTGCATTTAAGTGGGTGCTGGTCCATTATTATTGGGCGCACTGTGGTAATATAGGGAATAATTATGTATTTCAGTTAATATTAACTAAAATTTTTACACCATCCTCGTTATCAGATTCCATCATGCGTGTAGGTTAAGTGAATTGCGTAATGTAACTCGTAAAATGCATATAATTTTCAAGTATTCGCATGTAATTTTATTGTAATGCTTTTACACTGATTACTGAGCACCAAATGAGGTTGTTTTTTTTTTAAATGTTGTCTTCGTTTCTTCATTTTCTTTTTGTACGTAAATTCTTTGTTATATTTAAAATTGGAAAACAAACTTTGCATATATGTAATATATCGAGGTTCTTATATTAAAAATATAAGTAAAATGTACACTTTATAAACTGCAATAATGCCTACAGTTTTTAATTTAGCTTTAGAAGCGACAGACTGTTTCATAAATAATGATAAATTTTACCACCCGTTATAATTTTCAAGCAACTTATAATTATAATTAATATATAAGTTGTGCCTTAATGTCTAAATTCAATTTATTTTATATAGCTTTCTGTGTTAGTAATTCATTTTTCCTTTACATTAAACAAAATAATTCTGTGTTAGAATATTAATCGTATTAGACTGGTGCATGAAAAAAATACTTAGAGAAATCTAAACAATTTTAAGTGCTATATTCCGCTGTGCCGAATCTTAAATACCCTCTACTGAAATACAATGAGAATTACAACAAGTAACAGAGCTAAATTCGGCTGTGCCGAATCTTATATACCCTTCACCTAAGTATACATATTTACGTACATTGCCTTTACTCTTCATGTAGCAACAACAAAACGAAAAAATCATAATATTATATCAGATGCAATTACAAAACATCCGATAATCATATTCACACGTTCAGTGCTCATGATAACTAACCAAATAAACACAACAATTATGTTGCACAATTGTATGTTGAAAAAATAACAACAACATAAATTAAAATAATCTAAATTATGCATGCGTGTGTTTGATTTATAATTCTTATTCATTTCATCTCATAGAGAACATAGGTGCGCAAAAGTAAATTCTCTCTCTGTAGAATGTTGTTGTTGTGTGTATGTGGTGTTTACGTATGATAGAGTTGCTCATATGAAAACTCATTATAAACAACTCTCTCTTTATATATACCCTTGGCTCTCATGGTGAATGGTATAAAAACTAAAACAAAATACGCAAAGCAATAACCAACACACATCCACACATACGCTTTGTTGCTTTTTTGTCAAAGCATGCAATTAATTGTCTTTTTTTGATGAAATTTTCAGAGGTTGTCTCGGATTTTTGCTCATATCTCCTTTATTTATGGACGGATTTTGCCGATTTTAAATAGCAAACTTCTCGAAATCATGTCTGACAAAATTCTTGAAGATTTGGATCCCGAAGATAACTGGGGTCTTCAGAAAATTGATTTCAACAGACAGACGGACATGGCTTAATCGACTCCGCATTCTATATGGATCCAGAATATATATACCTTATAGGGTCGGAAAATTATTTTATGAAAATTACAATCGGAATGACAAATTTATATATACCCTTCCAACGAAGTTGAAGGGTATAAAAACTTCTCTGGTAAATATCTGAATATCCATAATGGGCTTAGCGATGATTATGTGGTTTATGCGTTTTTATACCCAACATCCAAAAAGATGAGACGTATATAGATTTTGTCATTCCGTTTGTAACATATTGAAATATTAGTTGTAAAACCAAAAAATATATATATCCTGGGTCCTGATTAGATTTTAAGACGATTTAGCTAGGTCCGTCCATCTGTTGTTAAAAACACGATAGGCCCCAACAAATATTTTCTGTTGATAAGGTTTGTTTGGTATTGAATAATAGTATTATCGGTCTGTGATTTCACCTATCCCCCATACAAATTTGGTAGATCGTCTTAGAATCTGATAAATAAGAACCACCCTAATATAAATATATATATATATATAAATAGTTCATGAGGCGAAAGGCTACCATTCTAATTATATACCTAAAACAACAAAACTATTTAAATACGAATTTTCCCTTCATGTCATTAACTACATGCAGATGTGAGTCCTTAAATTAATATCCATACCAAGTTCATTTATTTCATAACTTTCATCGCATAAACCAAAATACATTACTCTTGCATTACATTAGAATTTGTGTAAAAGAATTGTAAATGAATGCATATGTAAAATAATATTAATGAAAATCTGGTATATTATGTGACATTTGCATTTAGTTCTCTTGTTGCAAATTAAATTAAACTGAAAATGTTAAACTAATATTTAGTTGTCGTAAGTATCATTTGTCTACAATTATGTTACGTTATGCATACGTAAGCAATTTAATATGTAACTTAAGAGACAAGTTTGGGTATATTGGCAGAAAATAAGAAGATTATAGGGACGAAATGAAATTAATTTTTGAACGTTCACTCTTCTGATTTTGATAATATTTGATATACGACGCACAGTGGGGTCAAATGCCATTTTCTCACGGATTTTTTAATACCTCTGCGAGGCTCGCAACATTTGACGAGACCAATCCGCATATTTGAACCAAATTTTAGGGATATAGGAGGGGGAAGTCAGATACTCCCTATATAAAATAATTATCAACTGTGCTATATCAATAGAATTACAATAATTAAACACACTAAATTTGCTGTGAGTAACTACATAAACAAACTACTAGTTCCACCAAAATTAGTAGGGAATCAGGTACCCCTTATAAATGAAATATTAATTCTCCTTTATCTATAGAAATACATAAGTGTGACCCACTGAAGTTATTGGTAAAAAAAACTACGATGATATCATTATACATATTAACTAGTGATGGGGGGGTGACTAAAAAAGATCTTTCCCAACATCTGCCACTAAAATAATTCGGATACGAATTATTTAAGAACTGATTTTCAATTATTATTTTAACTCATTTAGAAAGTTCATTGAAAGTACAGATGTGCACATGAGTAATATTTGGCTCACGATATAAAATTTTAAAATTCTCGCGCTCGCTAACATGATTTTTTTATTAAACTAAATTGCCTGCTATCTGATGACTTTGTAATAACTACAACTTTTAAACAAGCATACACAAGCGTGACTGCGTGAGAATTAAATCGTTAAAATCCCGTATAATATTCATTCACGATTAGAAACTCAACGGATTGAAAATTAAACATAACTGATATAAAGAAAAGTAATTAGTAAAAGTTTATTATTGTTTATCTCATTATAATACATGAATAGTTATAGCCACGTCTGGGCCTGAATCTCACGTGGCTTTCGTATAATTAATCGCGACATTTGCATATCTCTTATAAAAAGTGAGAACTACGAAGCGATAAAACTTTTATCCGAATCGTAAAGGGCTTTATGTTGGTATACTTAGCGTGTGAAGCTGTTATTTATTTGCATAAAACTTATGAAGCGCATCGATGCGCAACCTAATTTTTTCTAAAACACTGCTTAACTGTCCAGGCTTTTAAATTATATTCAATTCTCTGCCCAACTGAGCCTTCCAATATAAAAACTAAAAACAAAACCACTTCCATAAATAATTCAAATTTAAATTTAACCAAAACAAATCAATAAATACCTGAAATTGATGGCTGTAATTAATTTTTGGAAATTATTTACCATAAGTAGTATTTATTTATGCTTCTTTTCTCAAAATGTGTAATTTCAACACGTGACTATAAAAATACAGTTTCATATTTGACATTAATTTCTTGCCTTCTGATGTAGTATATGTGCTCTTTAAGCTCGGACTTTTAGTTTTCACGATACCTGAAATTTCTTTTGTCAATTAATCCGCAAAATTAGTAACTTTGGTCCATCTCTGCGACGTTTTGAAAACCCGTTTTATCGCTTAACTATCCGACATTGAAAGGAATTATTTTACAATTAGAATTGAAGGCCTTGCTGCAATAACTCGATATGTCACCCGAATTCGAAAACTGATTTTATCTCTTAATATTACGTTTTTTTTTTTTTTTTTTGTTCAATATTTTAATATTGTAGCTGCTTGAATCAGTACAGCAGACGCTTCAATTATTCTAATGCCTGAACATTTTTATCGAAAGAGCTATTTACTTATACAAGGTGGCGCAAAAGTAAACTTCCGATGTTTTTTGGCTATAATTAAAAAAAAAAAAAAAAAAAATGAAAAACTTTCATTCTTTTTGTGGATTATTTTTATGTGGTCTTTTAATTTTTTTTACATCAAGTCGAGAATATGATGTCATGCAAATGGCCGCCGCCACAGTTTATTGTCATTTGAGCTCTTTTTATGGCATTTTCCATCACTTTGGCCAAAACTTCCGGCGATAGGTCCTCACATTCTTGACGGATATTTTCTTTAAGAGCTGCAAGAGTCTGAGGCTTGTTGACATAAACCCGCGACTTCAAAAGGCCCCACAAAAAGAAGTCTGTTGCGGCAAAAAGAACTCGTTGATCATTGCTCTGTAGCGCTCACCATTCACAGTAACCGTTTGGCCCGCGACGTCTTCGAAGAAAAAAGGTCCGATGACTCCTCCAGCGAAAACTGCACACCATACAGTGACTTTGAGCGGGTGTAATGGCTCTTCGTGGGTTACACGCGGATTTTTAGTGTCCCAGAAGCGTAAATTTTGCTTATTTACGTACCCGCTAAGATGGAAATGGGCCTCATCACTCATGATTATTTTTGATGAAAAATCATCTTCTTCTTGGTGGTGATTAAAGATGGCTGAGCGTATGTTAGACGCGATTGGCGGTCAGCAGCTAACAGCTGATGCAAATGTCTGGACTTTGTGTGGAAACATCTTCAAATATTGTACCAAAATTCGCTGTAAAGACCGTCAACTGATACTCATTTGCGTGGCACGTCGTCTGGTCGATGTCGACGGCGCTTCCATGACATCCTCGGCTACAGCAGCAATGTCCGGGATCTGCCAAGCCTGACAGCATCTCGTGTTATGCCAGTCTCTTCGAGATGAGCGGCTAAACGTCGCAGTGTTTCACCAGTAGGCGTTGGACGGCCTGGAAATCTGCGACGAAATTCACGTTGTGCCAAAGTCACCGACCGATTATTGGTCAAATAAATAGTCAGCAATATTCCGCGTTCTGGAGCAGTGTAGCGTAACATTGTTTATTAACGTGTATTTTGCATGTGTTTACTACACAAATGTCAAAACAGAACTGACGCAAAATTTATAGCATTTTCTGGCACAGCAGTTTTGATTTTAAAGCAGACTTAATGTGTATAGCAATGAATACAAATAAAACTATGCACTAAAACATGAAATTTAATGATTTTAGCGCAAAACTTTAGAAACCGATTAACCAAGTGATTAAAACCAGTAAACAAGTTAAACGAAAATCAACATTTTAAATTAATCGGTTCACAAAAAAACCAAAATTGCTAAGAAAAATATTTTTTTTTTTTTTTTCAATTTCGAAAGTTCTCCAGGGTTTAGAAATTCGTCTTAGATTGGTTTTAATACAATTCATATAGATGCATGCAAAATACTTAAAGTAAAATTGGTAATAACTTGGATGTCAATCCCCGGGTCGGGATTTCGGGATTTTCGGGATTTTCGGGAAATCTAAATCCCGAGAATTATAAGAAACACACGTATATACATATGTTTTTACAAAAAAAAAAAAATATAATTCATAAACAAATCACATTTGATTGCAATAAAATACATGCTTGAGTATGTACATTATATAAGAAGAAATAACCCTAAAGTATGGGTTAGGGTTATAACCAAATTTTGGCCATAGTACCATGGGATGGCAAATTTTGTGTTATTTGCTATAACATTTTTTTCGGGTCATTTTGAAATAAAAACCTCACACACAAAAACGATTTTTTAAAGTCAAAATTTCCTCAAATTTGTTTTACCCTTTTTATATTTTTTATAGGAAAATAGCGGATTCTTTCCCATTACCGCAAATTTTAAATATAGATTCGAGCCAGGTTGATATATTTATTAAAAAATTACTTGTGTTTTTTGTATACAAAAATTATCTACAAAATAAGACTGTGCTAGGGCAATTTTGATTTTGGTTTCGTTATTGTTATTTGGGTCTTTTACATTTATTAATAATATTTTTTAGCCCTTGAGCAATCGAAATATTTTCATTTTGTTCGAGCTCGTCATCTGAGATAAAATCAATTTCGTTTGAAGAGGATTTTAATTGAGTTTTTTTAGATAACCTATGAAAAAAATGAGGAAAAATTAATTTTCCAGGGCCTCACTCCAGGAAAACTAAATATTAAGCATTGCTTTATTATCTATGTTGCAGCAGACGTTGAGCTTAACAACTTTGCTGAACATCACTTTGCAATATTCGGGCATGTTTAATGTAATAATGCACAGAAATTACAATTTTCCCTATCTATTTATGAAAAACGGGATTTAGAAAATCCCAAAAACCCCAGGATTTAAAATTAAAAAGTCCCGGGTTTCGGGACTTAAGATATCCCGAAAATGCCGGGTTTGGCATCTCTAGTTGTAATGTATGTGATGTTTTTGTAGCAGAACTTTTTTAAGAAAGCTGAATAAGTATAACTAAAACGTTGCGATTTTGAACATACGACTATTTTCACATTCGTACAAATTCTGTGACAGATCTGATTATTTGTTTCACTCATTATTCTTTTGTATAACAGTTTCTAAATTACATACTTATATATAAAATATCACACATTGAGAAACAACAATGAAATATAAATTTTCAAAATTACGTATGCATATACAAATATTTATGTCTAATTTAAAGTTAAAGATGAATAATAATGTCTCTATAACAAAAATGCACTTGAGTGAAATGACTGTTCCATTTTGATAGAATATATAAGACATAATCTATTGAGATTTTTTAAATAAAATATCTTCTTTTTTTTGATGTTCTTAGCTTTACAGTTCAAACGTTTTTGAGTTCATATAGATAGGAAAATCTAAATGCCATATCACCAGAACCACTGAGCCGATTTCGGCTCATGAAATAAATCTGGCATTTCTAAACGACTCGAGTTTAAGTTATTAAAATGGTCCCCACAAATGCTACATGGGCTACTCTACTATGGGTACATTCGACATTTAAAATTTTTAAATACTTGTAATTTTTTTGTTTCTCATCCGCTTTCAAAGATTTTTATATTTTTGGAAAGCGCTCGGCTAGGTCTTGAAAAACATGCGTGCTATTTATCTGTTATACTTTCCGTGTTATATCCGCTTTTTTAAAAATATAGGGAGGACTTTTGGGCCGAATTGACTTTTTTTGTTAGTTACACAACTAATTACCAATATTATACAAACGATTTCAGAGCAATATCAATTATGGATCCAAAACTAAACGCTTTTCAATTTAAAAATTAAAAAAATAGTAGTTTTTTGCTGTTTTTTTTTTTTTTTTTTGGCGAAAAGGTGACTTAACTCTTTTTTTATAAAAAAAAAATAACTTTTTGACATGCTTTTTTACACTTTGTTATTAAAAAAAAGTTGAAAATTTCATTGATAAAGATTTTATTACATATTATATTTTAATTAAGTTTCTAAAGGTAAATTTGCATCAACATTTTATGCAAAAAAAAAAATCGCCAATTTATTATTGTTTAAATTTATCCTATCTAGGATAAAATTGTATGCTTAAAACGATGGTAATATAATTTTTTTGTTGAAATTTTTTTTTAGATTTTTTACTCATTTTTTTTTTTTGTTTGAAACGTTATCGCCATCGTTTTATGCGTACAATTTTATCTTGGATATAATAGATTTAAAAAATTTTAAATTTTAAACCTTAAAAATTAAAGCGTACAATTTCATCTGCAATAGGTAATATTTAAAAAGAATTAAATCAGCCGATTTTTGTTTTTATTACCTACTAAAAAAAACCTTAAGAATAAAAATTGAGATAAAGTCAAAAAAATGAAATATGGGCGCCTCGAAAATTATTTTTTTGATATGTCGTAGTGGAACTTTTTTTCCTCATGTCAAAAGCTATTGAAAGATCGATGGACCAATATCGACTGCTAATTTGACCCACCCTAATGTACACATGTACCTTCAGAAAATTTGTCTTAACAGATAAATTTGATTTTGTATATTTTAACCCACAATCGATTATTTCCTTTTTAAACAATAAATTTTCAATTAATCACCATTCTGCACTTGTTCCGCTTCAACAGTTACTGAATGTAAAAAAATTAACGATGTTACACCTATCTAAGTAGATTTTAATCTGTTAGATATGGCAGTGAGATTATATAAAATTGATTAATGATTTTTTAATGGCCGTTTTACCTTTTTTGGTGAGCTACAAACAAAAAAGGTTTTTTCTTAACTTTAAAGGTTCCACACTCGATCATACCCACATTGTTTTTACATCGATTCAATAAATAAATTCTATTTCACAAACATCTTTATGTCTGTAAACTTTTAAGGAAATTAAGGTAAAAGTTGTTAATGGTATTTTAGGCAATATTGTACAACGTAAACAGTATGGCAAACAATAAGTAATACAACATGAAAAACATAAACCAAATATATGTAAATAATAGGTATCTTTGCTTGTATGTATCTACATATGAATTAATAATTTATTTTAAATAATTCTTTGCCATACTGTATCACTTTCCTAAGTATAACCTTTAAAATCAAATTAGCTCTAAAATGTTTATTAAGACCTTTGAAATTGTCTCGAAAATGTCATTAAATATTTTCAAAACTAAACTTAATGCTACTCTAACTAATATTTAATATCCTTCGTATTTATGTAAGAAGGTAATATGTTTCAATTATTAAAGTAGATACACATCAACATCATTAAATCGAAATTGGGGCACTTTCTTCAGCTTCGAAAGCAGTAGAAAACAAATTAAGACCAAATTATCAGACGCTTAAGGTCAGCGAGTTGAAATTTGCTTTGCAAATATTTATACCAATTAATATTTAGTTAGAATGGAAGAGAGAGTGTGCAGCCTTTTGCTTTATTAGAACTTGTGACTTTATATAATTAACACATACATATACAGTTTATATTGAATCCAAACAAGATGAGTTTGCTTATAAGTAGTAGTGCGTTTCTTGTATACATATACATTAGGGTTGCTCTTCTATTGATATTTTTGGATTGATGCTCCCAAGGTCTAAAATTGTTCTACATCTCTAAACAAACTATGTATCAAAATATCAATATTAAAAAAAAATCCAATTAAAAATATATTTCGTAACTGATTTATCTATTGATGTTTAAATATAAAACTTTTCTGACATCAATAACCCATTAAAAATTGATACCAACAAAAATTTAAAATTTTCTTTTTTTATCAAGTTACCTTTGTAAAACATGTCAGTTATTATGTTTAATGTCAATTATATTCATTTGTTTTTAATCTGGGTGGCATGGAGATATGGGATGCCAAGCAACAGTCTGATCGGCTTTAATTTGGCTAAGCCCAGTATCTATCGTGGCCCCTTCTGCATCTCAAGTGGACACATAACTCCTCGTGCTGCTTTAAACACCCGTTTCGAAGTAGTGAGCGAATTTGAGCCGCGAGTTAGCTCACCATAAGAACTTTAAAAAATGGTTGGGGCGTTGGACTTGTAATTCACCCCCACAAAAATTAATCTACAATGAAAGATATAAAGAATAGAAAACGGCCCGCTACAAAAGTTGACGACCACCGCTAACGAATAAAGGACCATGATTTACGGATCTGCACCTGGAACGTTCGTACTTTGTACAAAGCAGGTGCAATGATCCAATTGGCGGATATACTGAATAAGTACAGATCCGATGTTACTGCCATCCAGGAAGTAAGATGGAATGGACATGGTGTCACCAGAACACCACATGGTGGCGACGTATACTACAGCTGCCATGATAGTAGACACGAGTTTGGATGTGGTTTCGTGGTCAGTAGTAGAATTAAACACGAACGTATAGCTGCGATACGCATCAAGGCGAAGTTTTTCTATATGAGCCTTATTTGTGCCCATGCCCCGACGGAGGATAATGACGTGCAGGTCAAAGATACATTTTATGAGTGCCTAGAAAAGACATATGACCGCTCCCCCAACCATTATGTAAAATTTGTTCTAGGTGATTTTAACGCGAACATCGGAACGGAAGAGATATACGATCCAACAATTGGCAGATTCAGCCTGCACAAAGATACCAGTGATAACGGCTTGGGATTGATATCCTTCGCCGCGGCACGAAACATGGAGTGAGTAGCACTAAGTTTTATCCCCTGATCAATTAACGAAGAACCAAATTGATCACATTGTTGTGGACGGAAGGCATAGTTCCAGTGTGCTAGACGTGCGGTCGATCCGAGGTGCCAACATTGATTCGGATCATTACCTTGTTGCAGCTAAGGTTCGCAATCATCTCAATTTAGCGAGAAACACACAAACGATACAACAGAGGAAGCTGGACGTCAAAAAACTGAGCGCGCAACAAACTGCTACCGCCTATTCCACTCAACTAACCCAAATGCTACAAGAGAGAGCTCCTTATACCGATGATATCTGCGCAGAATGGCAACGGATTGCACACTCCATGGAAACTGCGGCAAAATCCGTACTTGGGTTTCAGAAGCCTCCCTCCAAAAACCAATGGTACGACGAGGAGTGCAGAGAAAAATGCTGCATTCATGGCAACACTGCAGTCCACTGTAACGCGAAGAGTACGGGAGAGGTATCGGGAGAAAAGGAGAGAAGAGAAACGACTGTTCCCTCGCAAGAAGAGAGAAATGGAAAGGTGCGAGTGTCAGGAGATCGAGATGTACAGGAGTAGAAACGAAGCCCATAAATTCTACCAGAAAGTAAAGCACCAAACAGAGGGTATTGATACTGGTAGTTTCTCCTGTAAGGATAAGAACGGAAACTTAGTGACAGATACTGAAAGTGTACTGAGGACATGGAAACAACATTTTTCAACATTGTTGATATCAAATGATAGTAGCAACGAAGATGTCCTTGAACAAATCATTGATGACGGTGTCGAATGTACACCACCTAGCCAAAATGAGATCGAGAAAATAATATCCCGGCTGAAGAACATCAAAGCTGCGGGAGTAGATGAAGAAAGGGGGTTTGATATCGATGAAAATGAAAGGGGGTTTGATATCGATGAAAATAAATGGGGGTTTGATATTTTTTCCAAAAATTTGCGATGAAAACGAAAGGGGATTTGATTTTTACGATGAAAACGAAAGGGGATTTGATTTTTACGATGAAAACGAAAGGGGATTTGATTTTTACAAAATTTTTCATTGTTTTAAAAAATTCTTATCGCACACATTTTTTTTCCACGGTGATTCCTCTTTGCTGTTATTTTCATGCCTATAGAAAAATTTTTAAAAAATTATTTTTCATTGTTTTGACAAAAATTTTTATCGCGCACATTTTTTTTCCACGTTGATTCCTCTTTCACATCGTTTTCATACGGGTAAGAAATTTTTATTGTAGAAAATTTATTTTTCAGTGTTTTGAAAAATGTTTCTAGTTTTCAAAAATGTACTTTAAGAAAAATTATAAATATATTCTGATTTCTAAAAATAATGCAGTATTTTGTCGGTTTTTATCAGACAATCTACATCCGTTATTTTTATTTTTTTGTAAAAAGAAAAGTTTTTTATTGTTAAAATTTGGCTTAGAAATAATAGGTTTTAAGAAATTTATAGTTTTCAAAAAAACTTTAAAAACAAAGGAATAGAAATCTACTTTTTCGTCATTTTCATGCTGATAGAATAATTATAAAAGCTAAAAGTATAGTTTTCTTAATATTTGAATACATCCGGCCTTGTTCTAGAAAGAAGGCTACATGCATTGTTTCCGTTATGATTGTAGAAAATAATTTGAATTTAAATATTTCATACAAAATCTGTTTCATAAAACTTTAATAAATTTAAAAATTGATTATGAATAAGGCCTTTATTTTAGAAATAATAGTTTTAAGAATAATTTTGAAAAATGATAGCAATAATTTTTAATTTTAAGATGTTGAAAATTTATTTTTCATTGTCTTGAAAAAAAAAAATTTAATGCGTCATTTCTATTAATGAATCGCTCACATTTTTTGGAATTTCTCATTTTTATGCAGGATGAAGCAAATGTTTCTTTCGATCAGTAAAATTTTAGGTCTAGAATCGAGTCATACATCCGGCACGATTGTTTTAAAGAAATATTATTTACACAGTTTCCGCTGTGATTGTAGAAAATAAGATATACTTGTCTGGAATTGTAGACGGCGAGAACACCCCAATATTGTTTGGTTTTAGGTCTAGAATTGAGTCAGACATCCGGCACAATTTTTAAAGAAAGAACATTTACACAGTTTCCGCTGTGATTGTAGAAAATAAGATATACTTGTCTGGAATTGTAGACGTCGAGAACACCCCAATATTGTTTGGTTTTAGGTCTAGAATTGAGTCAGACATCCGGCACAATTTTTAAAGAAAGAACATTTACACAGTTTCCGTTATGTTTGTAGAAAACAAGATATACTTGTATAGAATTATAGAGGACGACAACACCCCATATTGTTTGGAAAATGATAAAACATTTCTGGATTTATAGACGATGACGAATCCTCATATCACAACATACTTATAATAAATTTTTTCTAAATATTTTAAACAAATATGTATAAATACTGAGTTTTAAAGCAGTAACTATTCAGTAGAAGTCAAACATTCAATTGAAAATAAAAAGAAATATGACCTCCACAATGACGAACAGAGATATTGTAGCCGCCTTCAACAAATTGAGGAGCAAACCATACTGCTCCGTAAAGGATATTGAAACTGGTAAGCCGTATAAGGTTCTTAGGATGTATCGTCACAACAACAAATATGGAAATGTTGTGATAGCGGAGTTAGAGGAGTGGATGCTATACCTTCCAAAAAGATATAACGCGTTGGAAGATGCTGCTATTGAGGGGACCTCTGAGGAGCAATTTCTATTGAGCAAAAAGACGGATATAATAACTGGGAACTATATCATCGAATTAGAAGAGATTGGTGAATATGGAAATTCGTTAGAAGCAGATGATGATGATCTGATGTTTATCCCCAACGCACAACCCTACTTTGGCTGGGAAAGTAGCAAAAAAGCTAAACATTAAATAATAATAATAATAATTATAATTATAATAATAGAAATAATAAAAAATATATAAAACAAAAAAAAAAAATTTTAGTTTTTTAATTTATTTTTTTTTTTTATATAAAGATAGAACAAATTTTAAAATTTACTATTCTTATTAGCATAGCTGTTTTGAAATGATGTCTCGCATAACTATTATACAATTTTTAAAGGATTTTGAGGGATATATTTTTTTAGAGCATCTGGAATTAATCAAACATTTCCTAAAGTTAATAGATGAAAGTGAAAAAAATGATGATTATAAATGCGGATTTATAAGTTGCTTACAAGAAGATGTTGAACTGATTCCTGAACGATATGAAATAAACTTTGAAAAGCAAAAGAAAATGATTGAAGACTTAATAAAAAAATATTATTTATTATCAAAATACTTTTATACCATATGAAAATTAAATAAAAAGCATTTTTTAAAAGAGTTTTGTTTGTATTTATTTATTTATTTATTTATTTTTTTTTTATATAGAAATTCTAGACACAAGTGTCCACAATTAAATGTATTATATTGTTGTTTTCGCTTATGATTGTATTTGATGTTTTTTCCCAAATATTTTATGATTTCCAACGGTGGTTGTAAATTTCCAAAACTATCAAAATATTCCAAATCATTATTGTTTTTATAATATGCTACCCAATGAGTGCCACTACCAGTTGATGAATCCAAATTAACTATTCCACACTCTGCTTGTTTAGATTGTTTTGGAAGCATATCTCGCATAAATACGCCTCTGAAATTAGGAATATTTCTTTTAGCAAACTTCATGATATCTGCATCTGTAAGTGGTCTGTTGGGTAGCATATTTAATAGTTTTTTGAATTTTTACAAATTATACCATAACCTCTCTTGTATGGTTTAAGATATAGTCCTTTTCCCATGGCAATAGATTCCATTGCTTTATTGTGACGTGTAGATTCATCTAATTTTTTCTTAGCATTTTTAGCAGAGGTAACAGCTTTTGCAATTGATGTAGCTCCCGAAGTTATACTGCCTAATGCTCCAAGTGCAGTTAAAATTGGAATAAGTGGTAAGAATCCTCCAGTTTTGGGAAGTTTTATAATCCGTGGAACAATGACATTATGTTTATTTCCTTTAAATGATTTATTAATAACTTTTTGAGCAATTTTAATAGCATCTTGTATATCCTGAGGTTTCTCTTTCTTCAACATATTGGTAGCAGTTTTAATAGTTTTCAAAAACAGTTTTTTATTACAGAACTGTTTTTTGTTTTGGAGTCCCATACCAAGTTTTGTTTTTGTCTTCATTGCATTGGTCACTATATATGCACTTGTCTTTTCACCAATACTACTATCTTTTGCTAAAACTCTTTCCCAAGCTCTTTCAGTTAAAATTTTGTCAGCTTGATTGCGTTCTGTTGAATCATTACTTTGCGAATAAGCTATATCATGCTCTCTACAAGCAGAATCTAATGGATTAATACCTTTATCTCCTCTAGCTAAACGTTTTTTTAGTTTTGTTCCTGGTCCACAAAATTGATATCCTGGTATATGAAGCTCTATTGGTAAAACGTCTATTAAATTATTTAATATACCTTGTCCTCTCATAACTTTTTTTGAAATGAATAAAATATTAATGTGTAACATCTTATATATACTTTGACAAACAAAAAAAATTATTAGTTACCAAAATGCGTTTAATAAAACAAGACAAAAATATTTCCGTGAGAAACATGGACTTTTCTACTGATGCAAACACAAAACTACGTCATAGTAGTTTATTACCGAACAGCATTAGGGCTCTAATTGTTGGTCCATCTAATTGTGGGAAGACTAATGTTATGCTTAGTCTCATTGAAAGTCCGAATGGTTTAAAATTTGAGAACATATATTTATATTCAAAATCGCTCTATCAACCAAAATATCAGTACTTGGAAAAACTCATTGCACCTATAACAGGGATGGGATATTTTACATTTAGTGATAATGAGAGTGTTATACCACCTGATGAAGCCAAAAATAATTCACTAATGATATTCGATGATGTTGCTTGCGAGAAACAAAATAATATACGATCATATTTTTGTATGGGTCGCCACAGAAATGTTGATTCTTTTTACTTATGTCAAACATATACAAGAATTCCTAAACATTTGATTCGAGATAACGCAAATATGATAATTATGTTCAAACAGGATGAATTAAATATGCGTCATGTTTATAATGATCACGTTGGAACAGATATGGCATTTGAAAAATTTTTTGATTTGTGTCGTGAATGTTGGCAAGACAAATTTGGCTTTTTAGTAATTAGCAAAGATAATGAGATGAATGGTGGGAGATATAGAAAATTTTTTGATAACTTTATTCAATTATAAATGCTGTTCATGAGCTGTTCAACGCTGTTCATGAGCTGTTCAAAGCTGTTCATGAGCCGTTAAAAGCTGTTCATGAGCTGTTCATGAGCTGTTCAAAGCTGTTCATGAGCCGTTAAAAGCTGTTCATGAGCTGTTTAAAGCCGTTCATGAGCTGTTGAAAGCTGGTCATGAGCTGTTCAAAGCTGTTCCAAAGCTGATAATAGTTGAATAAAAAGAATGTGCAAAACAGTTTTACCATTATTACTATTATTAACTTGCAAGCAACGGTATTGATCTGATCTCCCAGAGCTATATTAAGATGAATGAACAACTACTTAAAGAATTAATAAAGACTCGATCTGTTTTAAAACAAAAATATCGAAGTTTAAAAGTTGGTGAAACTGAAAAAGACGAGATATTAGCAAAAACATTTAAGCCAATAACTGAACCATTAAAAGAACTTGTGAAAAATAACAACACTCAATATGATAAACCTAAAGCAGAAAATATTTACACTCAAAACAATTCTTTCGATTTCAATAATATGTTGTCTAAAGTTGAAACGAGTACTCCTAAGAAAGACATACAACTTAAAGATGATGAAAACAGTAACGATACAAACAGTGTAGATTCGACATTTAATTCAGCTAATAATTCATCTAATGTTATTGACTTATCATTACTGCAGAAAAATAAATTGCTTGATACAACATATGGTCCACATAAAAACTCATATAATGTTTGGAAGTTTGGTAATAGCGATATAGAAATAAATGAAGAAAAAATTAACATTGGAAATCAAAATTGGGCCGTTACACCAGGTTTGATTCAATTATTGTTTCATAAAGAACCAACAAATTATGAACCATATGAGTTGGATATTTATAAAAATATTTTGATTAAAACCAATGCACACAAAAGACAATTTAATTCCAAAAATCAAATTAAGGGCACTAAGAGCAAAAAGTACAACACTATTATAAAAAAATTGTTTAAGGATGAAATTTCTATAACACCAAAAAGATCATTAAGATCACAAACGCATAAAGGAAACGGAATGATTATGAAAGTCAATTATGAAAGACCCAACTATATATACTGGAACGATCCTAATGAATTAGTAGATCGACTTAGACTATTGGTTGCATCGGAAGGCGCGGGACACAATAATCATCGCAATGAAATTAATTCAATTTTAGAGGAATTGCAAGAAGCAAATATTATTGCGTAGAAAGCAATAATCATAAATAAATAGTGGAAGGATAACAAAATATGCCTGTTGATAAGTTTGGTCATCACTCAAAGAGTCAAAACAATTTTATAAAAAATGAGAAAGATAAAAGAAAAATTCGTCAAGTTGTTGGACTTGTGTTGGATAAAAATAATAACATTAATGTTCAAAACAAAAGGATCACAAATGTTTCGTTTCCTACACAAGAAAAAGACGCTGTTAATAAACATTACTTGGGAACAGAAATCAGACAATTGCAACAAGATTTAACAACATTGAATAAACAAGAATATAAAAAACTTGATGGAAAACTTAATAATATTGATAATTCAATACAAAACATGATATCTCATAGAGAAATGTCTTTAAAATTACATTTTAGTGAACAGATCGAAACGCTGTTAGAGAAAGTACAAAGACTGGAGAATTTTGTTTTTACGTCAATAATTACAAAAAGTGAACCGCCAAGCAGTACAGATCCAATAAAAAAGAAATATAAAATAAAATATTAATATTAATGTAATTCAAGTATGGATGAAAAACGAGAGTTGGTTATTGAGCTTCATTCTCAAGCAAGGAAAAATTTTAAACGACGGAGAGTAATAATGAAGGGTATTGATGATTTATGGCAAGCGGATTTAGTTGAAATGGGAAATTACTCTACATATAATAAAGGATTTAAATATTTATTAACAGTCATCGATACCTTTTCAAAATTTGCTTGGATTCGACCACTAAAATCTAAAACGGCTATAGATGTTACAAATGCTATGAATGACATATTTAATTTAGGCCGTATACCAAAAAATTTGCAAACAGATGATGGAAAAGAATTTTTCAACAACTTATTCAAAAACCTAATGACAAAATATAAAATTAATCACTATTCTACTTACAGCATTATGAAAGCCTCAATTGTAGAACGATTTAACAGAACTCTGAAAGGTATGATGTGGAAAGAATTCAGTTACAATGGCTCATATCATTGGGTTGATTTGTATGAAAAACTAATTAGTGATTATAACAAAAAAATCCATCGAGTTATCAAAATGGCTCCTATTGACGTAAAACCTTCTAATGAAAAATTATTGTTAAATACCGTTTATAACCATATAAAAATATTTAAGAAAAACAAGTTTAATATTGGTGACAATGTACGCATTAGCAAATATAAACATTGTTTTGAAAAAGGGTATGCTCCAAATTGGACAACAGAAATATTTAAAATCAAACATATTAAAATTACATATCCAACGACATATATTTTAGAAGACTATATGGGAAATCCTATTAAAGGTGGATTCTATGAAGAGGAGCTACTATCAACCAGATATCCAAATACGTATCTTGTGGAAAAGGTTATAAGAATAAAAAATAATCGTGCTTTTGTTAAATGGTTGGGATTTACAAATGATCACAACTCTTGGATTAATAAAAACGAAATATTGTAATAAATTTCTTATATCTATTAAGTTTATAAATAAAGAAAATATATTTTAAAACAAAAAAAATGTATATGTTTTTATTCATTCCATTTTTAGTATTCAATATGTCTATTACATTAACTTTGAACGGAAACTCATCAATTTTAACTGCAAATTATTTTCCACCCATAGCATTGGAAGAGGATTATGAATGTTCACTTATAGATTTTCATACATATAATAGCATACCCAATGTCGATGAGGATAATAATTTGTTTCATATTGGGGATAACATTATTGAAATTCCTATTGGTTCCTATGAGCTGGAAGATATTGCAGATTATTTAGAAAGTGAATATGAGCATTTGACTAATGGTGAAAAATCGATTAAAATAGAAGCCAATAACAATACAATGAGAGTTGAAATAACTACTTCTCATGATTCAATATATTTCAATAAAAAAAGAACAATTGGAAAGTTAATGGGTTTTAACAAAAAAACTTTAAACGGGGGTTCCAATTATCTCTCTGAACTACCCGTAAATATTCTCAAAGTGAATACAATACGTATTGATTGTAATATCGCTGTTGGATCTTATATAAATGGAGAAAGGGCACATACAATTCATGAATTTGGAATAAATGTTTCCCCAGGATATAAAATGGATGAAATTCCACGAAACTTAATCTATTTACCTCTAAACACCAAGGAGATAAGTTCTATCGCGGTCACTATTGTAGATCAAAATAGTGAGTTTATAAATTTTCGTGGTGAAAATATTACTCTTCGTCTTCATTTACGACCCAAACAATAATGATTATATACAATAAAAACGTTGTTGTTAGAATGAGGAGAGACATTAGTGTGTTGAACACTGCATCAGCAAGAACAACCTTAAACGCATCAAAACTGACCGAAGCAAATAAACAATTCCTAAAATCCTTGAATTTTATTTTAAAGAATAATGACTGACATAATTAATGTTTTAGAAAAACCAATGATGGATGAAAGAATCATAAAAAAAGATTATCATACATATACACCGTATATTCAATCATTTAATAATAATGATGAAATTCGTATTTCAATACAAAATCAAGATTTATATGTTTTACCGAGTGAAAGCTTTTTGTATATTGAAGGTACTGTGTTAGATGCTACAAGTGGTCTAAAATCGAAAAGCTTTAAATTGAAAAATAATTTTGTACCCAATTTATTTGAGGAGATTCGTTATGAACTTAATGGCGTTGAAATAGATCGCACTCGACATTTGGGTGTTTCTAGCACAATTAAAAATTATCTATCCCTAAATGACAGCGAAAGTATTATGATGGGGAATGCAAGCTGGTCTTATGATAAAGACATCGATGTTGGTGAAGGATTTTTCAACTTTTATGTCCCGCTTAAATCATTATTAGGATTTGCTGAGGATTATAATAAAATTATGTTAAATTGTAAACATGAATTAATATTATTACGTACCAAAAATGATGATAATATTGTTAATTCTAATCAAACTACTGAAAAACCAAAAATTACAATTCAAAATATTAGTTGGAGAATTCCGCATGTAAAACTTTCGGATTATGCTAAACTGAACACAATAAAAATTATTAATAGTGGAAATGTGTTGCCAATAGCATTTCGTAGTTGGGATTGCCACTACCATCCTCAACTATCAGCATCACAAAATCATATTTGGAATGTAAAACTAGCTGCAAACAGAGAACGTCCACGTTTTGTACTAATTGCTTTTAAACATAACAATAAGCTTACCCATTCAAATCTTAACAATATTAAAGTACATTTAAATTCAGACTCATATCCCTATGATGACTTAAATGTTAAATTTGATAATCAACGTTTTGCCATTCTATACGATATGTATGTTAAGTTTCAACAAAATTTCTATATGAGGGAGGCTCAACCACTCCTCTCAGCTGAAGAATTTAAGGAAAAAGCACCTATAATCGTGATTGATGTCAGTCATCAAAATGAAGCAGTCACAACAGGCCCAATTGATATAAAAGTTGAGTTTTCTACAGATAAAATAGTAGCGGCTAATACATCTGCATACTGTTTACTCATACACGATCGTTTAATCGAATACTCACCGCTTACAGCTTCAGTCAAAAAAATTGTTTAACGCAATGAATAAAATGTATTAATTTCAATATTTTTAATTATAGATTTATTTAACAATATTATCTTTAAACTTAAAAATATATAACAATAAAAAAAAAAAAAAATTTGTTAAAAAGTAAAATTTAAATAAATAAGAAAATAAATATATAAATTATAAAATAATATCACATGTGTTTTATTTTTTTAATTCTTAAAATATGTATATTTTATCCTAATATTTCAAATCCATAAACATTTCATCGTCATCATCAGAAAATAAATAATTATTATTTACATTTAAACTACTTGAATTTATATCTATAAACATTTGATCATTTCCGTCATTATACCAGTTCGTTAATGAATTTTCAGTAATGTTTGATTCTGCATTATTCGTGTCCTCTATTAAATATTCTGCAATATCTTCTAATTCAAAATCATTTTCTTTTAACTTATAATGCCCCCAAGCATATGTCTGAATACCATCGAACTTTATGTATCTCTTATCATCATTGTGACTTAAAACTACTTTTTCTATTTTTTGGGTATATATTTGATGGCGGTACGTTCGAAATGTATACATTGAATCACTGTGCACATTTTTGGAATACAAACACTTTTTATAATCGACTAATGTTATTCTATCTAATGCCATTTTTTTCACACCCTTGGATTTTTTAATTTCTCCATTATCTTCATTCCTAATTGAGTACATTTTCGCCCTTAAACCTACAAATTCTCTCATAATTACTCCACAGTTTTCATCCTTCATCATTCCCAAAACTTTTTTATTTACAATTGGTAAATTAAATTTATTTTGAGGGCTATAATCTGAAGTATCAAAACGTTGAAGTACATCATTTGAGATATCCTTATAGAAATCTTCTGTTCTAATGGTATATACAAATGAATCTGTATCCATGTAATTTAAATGAATTCTACTATTAAATTTGGGTTTCATATAACCATAGTGAAATTCATACATTTTCCATTTCGAAAGTTCTAATACACTGAAACCTAAGTACATTGGTTTATTACATTTAATGTTCATTCGTTTAAGTTGTACGGCAAACATATCATCTCCAAACCTAGACAGACTATGAAAATTTAATTGAGCAATATGAGCTCTTGCTTCTTTATGATTTCTTCTGTCCGATTCCCACTGTGTTACAATATAAACACTCTTTCTTTTTTCCACATTCTCCATGGTCTTGCCATAAACTGCATTATTTAGTAACTTAAAGAAATCTTTTTCGAATGCATTTGTCGCTTTAGTCCTATGAAAAGTATTTAAGTCGATGTATGACTTTAACCATGGAGCCTGTTTAAATTTTATAACTCGATGTATTTTTTTCAAAATCATACCATTTTCTATACACTGTTTCAACACTCTATAATGTATAGCATAATTTTTTTTATTAGTTAAATCTGCTATCAACTTTTCATTTCTCATGGGAGGAACTACTTTATTTTGAGGACAGAATGGTAAATCATTGTGTAGGTCATGTAGTCCAGTAGGATAGTCTAAATCAACTTCTAAGATATAACCCTCACTGGACTCATCTTCAAGACAATTTACATTAAGTGAAATTATTTCTTCATTACTTAACCAAACAAAATCTGAATATGGTAGGTATTGCGACATTGCCCATCCATACAAGTTATTTGCATCCAAGTACATTAGATATTGTGAGGACTTTGTTCTATCATAATCATTCATATACTTATTATTGGCCACAGAATGTCTTAATGAACATTGGACAAGCCCTCCTCTAATACCAGTTTTGATCATATTATACATATCAACATCAGTTATAAGTTCTAAACGTATTTTTGTTGATTTCAACATAGCATCCCAGGATAACCCTGGTGCTGTATAATAATGACAAGGATCCAAACCATAAATGCTTTTACATATCTTTCTGAAATTTTCAAAAATGTCTGCTAAAATAAGTGTATCACTTTTAACATACAATTCTGTATATTCTAACAGTGTTTTACAATTAAATGTTTCCCATACTTTTTTAGCATGTTGGTAATCTTCGACTTTGCACTCTTGATTCGTCAACAAATTTCTAAATTCTTCCCGTTCAGGGAGATTTCCTTCAGAAAGTTTTGAAAATGAGTCAATATAAGAGTATGGGAATATTCCCTTTCTTCTTATTAAGTCAAACTCAGCATCATTTGGGAAATATTTCTTAATGATTTTAAAATCATCAGAAGCTAAATTTGAAGATAAAGCGTCTAAACTTGATGCCATAAACCTAAATGAGTCTACAAACCTCAACTGAAAACTATCATTTTCTATTGGTACATTTTTTGTAATGGAAATATAAGTTTCCTTATTTATAGGAATTATTTCTATGGTACCCTCAGCTTTACCTAATTCTTTTATAAACAAATGACTGTCATAGGATGATAAATTGTGGAAAAACACTGGTATGAATTTTTTAATTTTAAAATTAAGGTTACAATGGTTGTGAAGGGCAGATCGATAGCGACCAGTCAAATGGCAATGGTCACGAACTCTGTCATCGTCCAACGGTTTTCCACAAAGGTTACAGTCTACACAAATTCTAAATTCTTCATTTTCTTCATTTGTAAGTGCTTTCATTGGAACTACTTTATTTAAATAATTTTTGAAAATTTCTTTTGTGTCTTTCAACAATTCCCTGACAAATACTTGGGGGCTATCTAATCCGCTATAAGTGAATGATTTTGAATAACTATCATTATAACTACACTTAATATAATAACTAAATGAACAGGGGATGTGTTTCTGTTCATTTAGTGTCTTAGAGCTAATTCTACTATTAATTTTTTGTAATAGACATTCGAAGTCTGCATAGACAACGAATGGCACTTCTAAATTATTAATGTTATTTTTGAATTCTATATACTTATCTTCGTTCGCCGGCATTGTAGTAACCATTTCGGAGCATCCATCTTTATGTCTTGTTGACATTTCTGGATCTTTGGAGTAAGTAAGACACGTCATGCAAAAGTGAATGCTGTTTTTACTATTGCTTAACGATGATCTCAAAAATCTGGAAGAACAAAATATAAAATTTTAAATATAAATAAATAATTCAAAAAATGTATTAAATATTTTAACATACCGTGATAAATCTTTAATGAGAACATAATGCCTCTTACTGCAATCCTCGTTCTCCAACAACATTAGGCTGATGTGAATTGTCCTATATTTATCGCATACTCTGTATGGTCCAATTATTTGGTTCCCTTTCACATCAAATCCAAATACATTTATACTAATGTAAGGATTTTGTGATTCAAAGATATTTATATCTTTTACATCAATTGGAAATTTGATGTTTGAGAAATTAATTTCTATTTCATCAATTTTTATGACATCTCTCTCAATATTATCAATATTGTATGAGGAACACATAGTAGCTTTTTGGGGGTTGCTAGGATTTCTCAATGCTGCTACTATGCACCATTTAAAGCAATATATGTCATCATTTTTTATATTGAGGCAAGCATTTAATTTGCTCAATTTATATGGCATATTTATATAATTCGATCCTCGAACTATATCGTGCTTGTTGATGTTGATGTTCAAGTTGGATATTTGGAGTAGAGCCCATCCACTATCCCGTTCTTGGAACTCCGACATTTTAGTTTTAATGTCATCTGCCTTTTCCAAATAAATATCTCGTAAGCCATGAGAACGGTTTACAGCCACCATTTTAGTCACATGCGACATAGTCTCAAGTTTCTCTGTATCCTCTGATTTTTTTATGTAAAGGCATTGAAGCTCAAAATTACATTTAAAATTAATTTGTTTCGACAAGGACTCTTCCAATATTTCCATTACTTCCTCTTCTGCAGCTTCAAAAAATTCTTCCACAAATACGTTCTCTAACTTCGGGTTTGAGTATGTGTAGACTTCAATTCGTTCCATGAAGTCGCTGGATCTTATTTTTATGTTTTTAGTGAAATCTCTCACTACACCCAAACTTTCCTTGTGGTGCCTTGAACGAAGATGATGCCCCCAATCCAATCTTCCAACATCAATTTGACAGCTGGAACAATTAATTTTATTTTGATGCGTTTTTTTGTGGTTTTCCAAGCCCATGTGAGTTTTAAAACCTCTATCACAAATTTCACAATTTAAATTTGTTATCCCGACATGGATAGCCTTATGATTTTTTAAATGCATTTTATTTGTGAATTCATCTCCACAAAGTTTGCAGTAAAAGATGTTGCAACTCTTCTTCATGCTTTTTTGGTGCACGAGCTTATGTTTGTGCAGTTTACTTAATGTAGTAAATACATTGCAACAAACTTCGCATATAAATCCAGCTCCGATTTCCTTATTGAGCTCCATCGTGCCTTTAGCGAATTTTGATGTTGATGGCATAGTGTCCAAATAAGAATCCATATTTTTTCTTTGAAATAAAATTGTTTTTTATTGCTTGAATACTAAATTCAAACTAAAATTATTTACAAAAGTAGAACCATTGAAACCTTTACTTTGCTCAATCTTAATGAAACATTTAGACATAGCTATTACATTTAAAAGATAGTAAAAAGTATTTTTCTTACAAAAAAAAAAGTCTTAAAATGAAGCGGGGTGTTGTCGTCCTCTATAATTCTATACAAGTATATCTTGTTTTCTACAATCACAACGGAAACTGTGTAAATGTTCTTTCTTTAAAAATTGTGCCGGATGTCTGACTCAATTCTAGACCTAAAACCAAACAATATTGGGGTGTTCTCGCCGTCTACAATTCCAGACAAGTATATCTTATTTTCTACAATCACAGCGGAAACTGTGTAAATAATATTTCTTTAAAACAATCGTGCCGGATGTATGACTCGATTCTAGACCTAAAATTTTACTGATCGAAAGAAACATTTGCTTCATCCTGCATAAAAATGAGAAATTCCAAAAAATGTGAGCGATTCATTAATAGAAATGACGCATTAAATTTTTTTTTTTTCAAGACAATGAAAAATAAATTTTCAACATCTTAAAATTAAAAATTATTGATATCATTTTTCAAAATTATTCTTAAAACTATTATTTCTAAAATAAAGGCCTTATTCATAATCAATTTTTAAATTTATTAAAGTTTTATGAAACAGATTTTGTATGAAATATTTAAATTCAAATTATTTTCTACAATCATAACGGAAACAATGCATGTAGCCTTCTTTCTAGAACAAGGCCGGATGTATTCAAATATTAAGAAAACTATACTTTTAGCTTTTATAATTATTCTATCAGCATGAAAATGACGAAAAAGTAGATTTCTATTCCTTTGTTTTTAAAGTTTTTTTGAAAACTATAAATTTCTTAAAACCTATTATTTCTAAACCAAATTTTAACAATAAAAAACTTTTCTTTTTACAAAAAAATAAAAATAACGGATGTAGATTGTCTGATAAAAACCGACAAAATACTGCATTATTTTTAGAAATCAGAATATATTTATAATTTTTCTTAAAGTACATTTTTGAAAACTAGAAACATTTTTCAAAACACTGAAAAATAAATTTTCTACAATAAAAATTTCTTACCCGTATGAAAACGATGTGAAAGAGGAATCAACGTGGAAAAAAAATGTGCGCGATAAAAATTTTTGTCAAAACAATGAAAAATAATTTTTTAAAAATTTTTCTATAGGCATGAAAATAACAGCAAAGAGGAATCACCGTGGAAAAAAAATGTGTGCGATAAGAATTTTTTAAAACAATGAAAAATTTTGTAAAAATCAAATCCCCTTTCGTTTTCATCGTAAAAATCAAATCCCCTTTCGTTTTCATCGTAAAAATCAAATCCCCTTTCGTTTTCATCGCAAATTTTTGGAAAAAATATCAAACCCCCATTTATTTTCATCGATATCAAACCCCCTTTCATTTTCATCGATATCAAACCCCCTTTCTTCATCTACTTGCGGGTACCGATGGTTTGCCCGCAGAACTCTTTAAAGCCGGAGGAAACGAGTTGTTAAGGAGTATGCACCGACTTGTTAGAACCATTTGGCTAGAAGAACGCTTACCCGATGATTGGAACCTCAGTGTGTTGTGTCCTGTGCATACGAAAGTAGACAAGACCATATGCTCCAGCTATATATATGTATGCAATAGGTATAAGCCTCCTTCCTATTGCATACAAAATTCTATCAAACGTACTATGAGAAAGATTGAAAACTAAACCTGGTAAATCGACTACAGACCTGATATTCATATTACGGCAGATCCTGGAGAAGACCCAAGAGAAACAAACCGACACATATCACCTGTTCGTCGACTACAAAGTTGCTATTGACAGCCCTATACGAGCAACGGTATTCAAAGCTATGTCAGAGTTTGGTATACCTGCAAAGCTAATACCCTTATGCAGAATGACGTTAACTGACACAAGATCATCGGTTAAAATTGGAAAAGACCTCTCCGAGACGTTTAATATCAAACGAAGTTTTAGACAAGGTGATAGCATATCCTGTGATCTATTCAACATAGAGCAGGCACAATATACAACACAAAGTATATTCCGATGATATTTATATCATGGGGCGGACTCTGCGAGAGGTAACTGCAACATTCTCTAGTATCGAAAAGGAGTCGGTGAATGTGGGAATGTGGTAGTAAATGAGGATAAAACAAAGTTACTGGTATCAACGAACAAGGAAGCAACAAGACTGGGTCAGTATGTAAACGTTGGTGACTATAACTTCGAGGTTTTAAACAACTTCATCTATCTCAGTACCGGCATAAATCAAACAAATAACATCAGTTTGGAGATAAAACGAAGAACTATTCTTGCTAATAGATGCTATTTTGGACTACGCATGCAGTTTAGAAACAAGGCCCTCTCTCGACAAACAAAAATTACACTCTATAGAACGCTTATATTACCCGTGCTACTATATGGCGCTGAAGCGTGGGTTCTTACGCAAGCAGATGAAGCTGTTCCTGGGTTGTATGAGAGAAAGATTCTCCGCAAAATATATGGACCTATCTGCGTCGACGGAGAGTATCACCACCGAATGAATCATGAGCTATATGAGTTGTAAGAGGATATCAACATATCAAGGTGCAATGGTTGCGCTGGATAGGGTATGTCATACGTTTGACGAGAATGTTCCGGAGGCGAAGCGCATTAGATCGACGCGCATGAAAGACTATTCTAAATCAGGCTACTGATCTTAACGGTTGTTTATAGCCATCTAAGTAAGTAAGTTGTTAATCTGATTAAAATGAGTGACCAAAAAAAAGTGCGTACTAAAATTATTAAATATTTTCAACAAAACCCAACTTGGTCCTACAAAAAGGTCTGCCGTAAAACTGTTTCCAATGTTGTCCTTTGATAGAAAACCTGGTTCAGGTAGAAGGAATGGTCCACATGATGTTTCCAAATCCAAAAAAATATAAAGCATTTTAAAAAGAAGGCGGGTGAGGCAAAACTTCCCAACCACTTCTTTCTAAATAGTTTTTAACAGGTAACATGCTCAATTTGGCCGTGCGTTGTCATGATGAAATATTACGGTTTCATATCTGACCGCATATTCTGAGCGTTTCACTTCAAACGAATCAGTTGTGTTCGGTGAAGGTTCCCTGTGATAGTCTGGCCAGATTTTAACAGGTCATAATAGATAGAAACCTTAGCGTCATGGATATATGGCTTTGGTGTCGATTCGGCAGGTTGATCTCTTCGGGATATCGTAATGGATAAATTTTTTATCGCAAGTAAAGATTTGGAGCAGACTTAAATGGCTAGAAAACAGATTTTTGGACGAACTCAGTAATGTTGCTGACTGTGAACTGTGCAACATACTGGGTTTCATTAAGGGAATAGGGTGGCTATTTAAGGAACGATCTATGGCAAATCCGAACCCGCAATGAAAATATTACTTTTCTTCTTTCTCTTTTTTTTTCTCTAACTAGGCGGGTTTCGGACTCGACTCGACTCTTCTCTATCAACTTTAACAACAATCTACCTATTGAAGGGATTCACAATGGACCTTATCGTCTCCGAGTGAAAGTACACAAACCTAACCTACACTAACCTAACCTAATGATTTGGAGCAAAAAATATTTTATTTTATAGCGTTTAAGTCGCATTCCCGCGTATGACTCTTTGTTGGCACGAAAACCGACATTTTGGGGCTATGGTCAAATATGGACCGATCTAAACAAAATTTAGTTTCGTGATTTTTTTGGAGATACAACTTATGTTTGCTGAATAGGCATTTATGTACCATAAAGCCAAATTCCGGTAAGACATTTGTGCGTTGACTGGGAGAAATCATAGACGAATTCGGATTATTTGCAACAGCTTGTCATTTTATTCAAAGAACAATGGTGCAAAATTACATAAAATTATCTGCAATATATATAAAGAAAATATAAGAAAGCGAAGATAGACCTCTGCACTAAATAAAAATAAGAATAATTTTTTATTTCCTTTTTTTTTTAAATATTGCAACTTTGAGCCGAAACTCGGAACCTCAGATAAAATGTACTACCTCTAAACGTTATCCAATTTTGCTCAAATATTCCTCATTTGGTTTTTAGAGAGATGGGGAGCAATTTTAAGCCTAGAGAGCATTGATAATTAAACAAAAATGCAGTGTAAGGGCCACCCTAATATATGTGTATATGTATCCTTGTCTACATGTGAATATGTGCTATTATTTGCAAGTGTTAGTCATAGATATAAGAAACTTCTAAACATAGATTCATGGATACAAAACACTACTTATAAACAGACATTCATTAGGCTTTGTAGTATGTGTGTATGTGAGAGTATATTTGTGTGCGTGTTAAAGTGTTATTAATTACATTATCTAAGTCTAATGGAGGAGAAGTTTAGTTTTTGTGAGCAGTCACCCAATCAACTTTCCAGAGTAGTTAATTTATACAAGGCAACATGCACAATATTCAAATATCCATACAAAAATATAGTATATTTTCTGATATAAAAGAGGTTGTATAACAACTATTCATATATACTGTATATATATTAGCACACACATACGAGGGCATAATCTAAACATTCAGTCACGACTTCATCATTGTTTTGGCAAATGATAAACTAAGTTTATTTTCATGTAGATTACTTTTAAGTATTATGCATGGTTGGGTACCTTTACTACAAAGCTAACGTTAAAATACGATATGATTTTTATACCAAAATGTTCTCCGTAAAGATATCTTACTTATGTTCTTAAAGAAAGTTAAGTCACCTTTTCGGCCAAAAAAAAAATTTTAAATTGAAAATCGATTATTTTTGGATCCGTAATTGATATTGCCCCAAAATAATTTAGTTGTCTAACTAACGAAAAAAAAATGAGTTCATTGGGTTCAAAAATACACCCTATATTTTTTATGGCAAAATTTTAAAATTTCAATTTTGAAATGCCTATAACTTGGAAATTATAAGAGATACATAAATATAAACTCGAATACTCCTTGGATACGCCAACGTATGTCGATCAGACCAGCGTTTAGAAATGTCAGATTTATTTCCAAAAAATTTTGATTATGACCCAGTGTGCATTGTTAGCTTCGACCTTTTCTCATCTTTCTGGCAACATATGGATTCCGAGCCAAAAGAACTGCTCATCTTTTGAGGTCAAGAACGAATCGTATCCCAGAGAGCGTGTTCTTTATCGATCGAGGTCTGGACTATAAAGCGGGTGAGGCAACACTTCCAAATCAATTCTTTATAAATACTGTTTAACAGGTATTGTTACGGTTTCAGAATGTTACGGTTTCATGTCTGGTCGTATATTCTGGGAGTTTTTCGGCAAAAGCTCACTTCAAACGAATCATTTTAGTTCGGTGCAGGCCAGATTTCAACAGCTCATAATAGATAAGACACTTTTGCTCCCACCAAATACAGAGCTTTATTCGACTTTGGTGTCGATTCGGCTGATTGCCCGCGCTTCGTGTACTATCTCTTACGCTTCGGGTTATCGTGATGGATTTTTCATCGATACAAAAATTATTTTCTTTTATAGCGTTCAAACACCATTTCGGATATGCAAAATCATCTTTCAAGGTCTTTCGGCTTCAATTCGTATGGCACCGGATTTTACTGCTTTTGGATGAATCCTGTTGGTCGCAACCGTTTTGAAATTGCTGCTTGAGTAGCTTCCAATACTTTTGCAAGCTCTTGTTGAATTCAACAACAATCTTCATGGAGTAATACCTCCAATTGTTGCTCTTCAAACAATTTTTGGCTGACCTGGGCGATGTTTGTTTTCCGTGTCAAAATCACCACTTCTGAATTGAACAAACCATCTCGCACGTTGAAACCGATGGAGCACAGTCATCATAAGCTTTGGTGAGCAATCGCTGTGCTTCAGCGTCACTTTTTTCAAATTAAAGAAGGAAAGCAAAACTTCCCGCATATGACGCTTTGTTGGCACGAAATTCGACATGCTTGAAGCAAATAAACTTTGTTGTTTACGCCATAATGTCCAAAAACTAAGTCAGAATAAATTACAATGACATACAAGTTATTAAAAACAAAAACGAATTCAAAAGATAAGCCATCTTTTGTAAAACCCGCATTTTTAAATCATACACCCAATACTAAATTTGTTTTTCGTCAAAATTTTTTCGTTCCTCTTTCGGTTTGAGTAAATTAAGTAAAATCTTACAAATTGTTATTACCCTTATCGAGTAATTTTGATTAACCCTCGTATTCACAAAAATACATTTAGAAAAGAATTCCTTTTGTCTAATATATGTAGATAGTTAAGGTGAAAAGATAAAATGATCATTAATTTTGGGTAAAAATACATTTAAGTTGTTTCCAACATAAGCAACTTTCTTTAATATTAACAAATTTAAGAAATTGGAACTAAAATTTTATAATTTTTTTTTTTAAATAAAAAAAATTTTAGGAAATTTTATATAATTTTTAATAATACTTATTGTTAAAGATACAAGCTTGATTTAACAAATGACTGTATTAAATTTGTATAATTCTAACGAAATTATATTAAAAAAAAAAAAAAAACTTTATATTAGTTACCAATTATATCACTATCTGTTTGCTCCAAAACCACGTATAGTTATTCGTTCCCAAATTGGGATTGTGAATCCAGAATATTTGAGAGGTATATGATCTTCTTCAGACTGCAATTTTTATTAAGTTTTTAAATATATAACTGTAAACAAAATTTCATAAATCTTGTACAACTATTTTACCTATTTCACACGCCTTCTATTTCTTTTGGAACTTGGGAACGAATAACTATACGTGGTATTGGAGCAAACAGTTAGTGATATAATTGGTAACTAATATAAAGGTTTTTTATACCCTTCACCTTCGTGAGAAGGGTATATATAAGTTTGTCATTCCGTTTGTAATTTCCACAATATAATTTTCCGGCCTTATAAAGTATATATATTCAGGATCCTTATAGATAGCGGAGTCGATTTAGCCATGTCCGTCTGTCTGTCTGTTGAAATAAGTTTTCTGAAGACACCAGATATCTTCGGGATCCAAATCTTCAATAATTCTGTTAGACATGCTTTCGAGAAGTTTCCTATTTAATATTAGCAAAATCCGTTCACAAGTAACTGAGATATGAGCAAAAATCTGAGACAACCTCTATTTTTGGCCTATTTTTGATCTATATCTGGATTACTAAATCATAAATATAGATAATATGGATATCTAATGATAGATATTTCAAAGTCCATTGCAACGATGTATACAAGGCAAGGTTGGACCCACAATGGGTCAAAATCGGGAAAAATATTTTTTAACCCTAATTTTTTTTTCACAAAAAAATTTTTTTGTCATAAATTTTTTTACTTATAAATTAAAAAATACAAATTTTTAAATTAAATTTTTTTTTTTTTAAATTGGAAAAAACTTTTAATAAAAAATTTAAAAAAAAAAAAAAATTTTAATTATATTTTAAAGTATAATTGGATGTCGGAATCTGTAAAACGGCTCTAAAGAAATAATATTATTCACATGTTGTCTCTGACTACGCTGTAGGTTGCCCATTTGGAAGGAAGAAGTGCACGAAAAACATTCCTCACAGAACGCTAATTTTTGTAATACAGCTGAATAATATGTAGACATTGTTGCATTGTAAAATAAATAATAAAACTATATTCTAGTAAAAAGTTTATGAAGTTTTGGTAACAATGCTTAACAACACATTATACATCTTAAATATAACCAATGGTAAATGATAATTCAACTGTAACTTCTATTTTATATTCGTTTGAAATTTGGGCAATTTCGGCCACTTCGAGAGAACAAACTTAATTTAATATTTTCTATAATGTTTCCCATTTTTCCCCAGTTCAAACAACTGCTTTTACTGAGCACGTTTTCAACTTTCTATGATTTCACACGTTCCCTTAAAGCAAATTAGTTTCTGAACTTATTTAACTTTCGTGCTTAATAAAAGAACTCTTCCTTATTTACATACTTACCTTACATTTCTAATCATGTACACTATCACGTGTGGCCAGTTTCTGTAAATTCATTTATAATTTAAATTAGCTTAAAATAATTTAACATTTCGAATTTAAAGCTTTGCAGTCTTTCATTACAACTGAAATTTGTTTAAAGAACACGAAGTTTTGCCTAATTGTTGAGTATTTTTTTCAGTATACAGTGCGTGGCAATTATTAAGTCACGGAGTATTTTAATACTAGCATGAATTGAGGTGTATAGAAGTAAAGCCTGCAATGTCTAATTTTTTCGTGAACTTACTTTCTAATAATGTCATATAGTTACATTTAATGAATGCTTGTGGTTAATCAATATGCCAATACCAAAGTTGTTGTACCAAAGATTGGCCCATAATTGGCCATAGCTCCTATATGAGGACAACTTCCGAAACAAATATTAACCTTCATAAATATCTAAAACATAATGATATCGTACTATAGTTATACACTGTAATTTGAATTCAATAATCATACTAGTGGATTTTGTGAATATATCTCCATATTTGAGCGTAACTCCTCCCGAATATTACCAGTTAATGTATTTTCGGGTGCATATATCGACAACATATTTAAAAGAAATTAGAAGAAGGCAGAAATCATACTGGTGGACTTTGTGACTATTAATGAAACTCGAATATATCTCGAAATCCCGTGATATAACCATATGCAAATTTCAGTCAAAATAAAAAAAAAGTATATATAGTCCCCTCAATAAAAGAACAGTGTATACGTATTAGGCTGGGTCGATTTGTATGGACGATCAAAAATTAAAAAATCGTATAGCAGAAACGAAATCTACGGAAAATTCTAAGAAAGTTTCCTCATGAAACCATAGGTCTAAAATCAAATCCTATCTTGCGCATTGTCCTCCACGATTTCCGATGACTAAGGACAAGTTTGAAGAATTCTTTGAAACTCTAGGAGATCGTTTCCTGGCATATGGTGATTACAATTCGAAGCACACATACTGGCGTGCACGGCTAACTAACCAACATACTGGCTTAATGATCCTAGGAAGATTCCTGACCTTATAGACTTTGTCATATTCAGAAATATAGATAGAAATTAAATATCTACGGAAATATATTTTTATTTATCTTCCGACCATTCACCTGTAATAGTCACCTATAATGGAAAAAAACATACCAAAATCTCCTGCAAATGTTCCGTTTTACAAAACAAATTGACTTAAGTACAGGAAGTTCATCAGTAACCATATCCACACAAATCCAAATATACAGTATGAGGGGGAGATAAACGAATGCCTCAATGACCAGATCATTCAAGGATCGATTTCTCTACAAAGCCAAAAGCGTATATTTCTAATTCAGATATTACTTCTCGAAGAGAGAAAGCTTAGAAGAGAGTGGCAACAAAATAGATCACCTGCAGCAAAGTAGAGGCTGTCCATCGCTACTAGAAGACTGTAGAGAGCTCTTTGTTTAGAGTACGATCGCAGAAACAGAAGATACATTGAGAGTTTGACGAATTCTAAACATACGAACTTTTCTCTTTGGAAAACCACCGGTAGAGGGGAAAACTCCGTTGGGAAAAGCTGATGGTAATTGGGAAAGTAATACAAAGCATTAATTTTTGCCGAGCACCTACGTAATGTATTTACGCCAAATCCGCCCAAAAATAATTTTGTACTGAAAAATCCTCCTGTTCAGATTAAGTCCCGAGGACGTTCGAAAAGTTATCAAAACCAACATAAATTTAAATTGTCTCCTTATGAAATTAGATTCCCAGAACTATAAGACCGAGGCCTACGCTGATGACGTTACGGTTGCAGTTTCAGGAATTCATCTGGGCACGATATCGCAAAGACTGGAAATGGCACTAGAAACATTGAACCGATAGTGTATCGATAGCGGTTTAAGTGTAAATCCCAGCAAAACTGAACTAGTACTGTTCACTCAACGGAATAAAATTCCTAACTTTAAGTTACCCCGACTTAGCGGAACCGAATTGTCACTCTCGAACAATGCAAGGTACCTGGGCATCATACTCGACAGGAAATTATACTGGAAACTCAATACAGAGGCAAGAGCGGCTAAAGCCATAACGGCTATGTATGTCTGCAAAAAGGACATAGGTACGAGATGGGGTATTATACCCTGGAACATGAATTGGCTAGTTGATACGGACTAAAACTATATTATTCTATGGGGTCTCTGTCTGGTGGAGGGCAATGGATAGGGCCTCAAATCGTATACTGTTTGAGAGGGTATTGAGAAGCATGGCAATCCTGATAACAGGAGCATTGCGAACAACCGCGACGAAGTCGGTAGTCTCTCTACTCAACTGGATACCAGTAGATCTTATGGCCACAAAAATGGCATTGAATACGGCCTTCAGGCTTAACGCCTGCAATGTATGGAATTACAGATCCTATGGACATTCTTGCATTATAGGAAGTATACGCAATCTTCCTGATCATATTGATTACTGCACTCACAAGCCTGAGGAACTTCGGTTTCTCAATCCCATCCAATATGGAAGCTGTCGATATGGATTGGTCTAAAAAGAGGGACAGAGTGGGCGGTGGTGTATACATCTCTGAATTTGGAGTAAGAATGTCTTTTAGACTTCCAGATGGATGCAGCATTCTTCAGGCCGAAGTATCGGCTATTAAAAGAGCAACCAACTGGCTTAGATATTACAGTGTATCTGGTAGGGATATCCTTATATATACTGACAGTAAAGCCGCAATTAAGTCCCTGATAGGTGTTTATACAACATCAAATATGGTTCAGGAATGCCGGGAATCCTTAAATGAGATGGCGAGACAGTCAACAGTTGTACTCACATGGGTACGTCGATACAGGAACAATGAAGGCAATTGTATTGCCTATCATTTGGCAGGATTAGGAGCCCTTCTGTCGGAAGACGATATAGACTCCCTCTGCGGAATTCCGCTGTCAACCTTCAAGAAACGTATACATGACATATATTACGAACTTGCCCAAACGAGGTGGGATAATGAATCCACCTGTGCTATCACGAGGCTAATATGGCCTGCGCTCGACTACACACGCACGTCATATCTACTTCGACTACAATGAATACGACTAAGCAATATGGTGGCGATGATCACCGGACATTGCACTTTCGGTTCCCATGCTGCAAGACTTGGGTTACCTTATAACTACTTCTGTAGAAGTTGCCAGAATGAGGAAGAGGAAGGTTTTGCCCCACTGTGCGATCAATATTTCGATATGTTACAAACGGAATGTCATAATCAATATACACGCATATTTTATGCGCTAAGTCCAATTACTAACACTGAATATGTATAAAAATGTATTTTCTATAATTCTCATTATATTTATGATTTGGTTTTGGATTGGATTAGTTTCGTGACTTGTCATAGATTGTTAAAAATTCTCAATTTGAACTTTCTTCGGTAAGCCTCATTTATAATTACCAGATCTCGTTCATAAAAAGAACAGAAATTTTAGAATGTATAATAGTGAGTAGTATGATTTCAATATAGTCCAGCCAAGGCCCTTGACATCAATTATGTGTTCTCCTATAGTATGAGTACTAACTTTTTTGCTGCACTGTAACAATTACCGGCAATTGTTAGTTGCCAATTTTCATATTGTGTTGTCGTTTATTTTTGCAGTAATTTGCCTTATCAACAAATTTTTTGACAACACTGGTGGCACAGCACACTGAAATTGTGCCTTTAACAAAAACTAGGACTTTTAATTAGTAGAAAATACAATCAACCAGGATAAAGACATACGGTAGTAAAGTTTGTACACAAACACATAGACACGTAGACACACTTATGACACTAATATACACATGTACTCATATATATGTACTCATACACCCACATAATCAGTTTAACATAAAATGAACTTATTTCATTTTAGTGTTGTGCAAGTATGTATGTATTTTTGTCAACGTATGTGTATTAGGATGGACCTTATTCTGCACATATTTTTGTTTGATGACGCCAAGGTTTAAAATTGCTCTCAAATGCAGAAAATTTGAGCAAAATCTTTACAGTTTGCTCATTTTATTCTATTTTTGGGTCAAAGTAACCATATTTTAAAAAAATACAATTCTTTGGATGTTTAAATATAAAATATTAACATTTTCTAACATCGTTAACATAAATTAATTTGAAACCAAAAACAAAATTATAAAACTTCATGCAAATTTTAAAATTTTGTAAATGAGTACTATTTAAAGTTTCGAGAAATGTGGAGGATTTCACGTCGAGTGAACCAACTTTTGAAACCGTTGTCTTTCGATTGGGATGAAATTTGCACCAAGGTTAGTCGTATTGGATAGTAATTCAGATACAATTAAACAAGATCAGTCCAGAACTCTCTGAGTTAGAGGGTGTCAAAATTTGACATTTTGGCCAAACTGGTGATTTTTTTCATCCATGTAACTTATTACCTATTGTTCCTTAAAAAATTTGTAACAAATAGTTTAAATAGCTATTTACAAAAAAATATGAAGGAAAAAATAAGGGCCACCCTAATGTACAATCATATACTAAAGTATTTAGTCTTTATTTGTATGGAAGTATTGTGTTTGCAGACATACAGTGTTAAGTTACTGTCTCTATTTACTTTAATGTACATACATTTATATATGCATGCATGTGTGTTAGTACAAAAGTTTGAATGTATATTTTGCAACATCGTAAAATATGCCACTAAAACTCTTGGCAAATACATTCGAAATCACTACATAATGAAATGAGTTTGAGGCAGTCGTAATACGAGGGCATTATAGAATCTTTTAAAAGTCTAAAAGGCTTTTAAATATGTTATTTTCCACAAGTACCTGCTGTTAATTACGTTATTATGCATTTTTGCTGATGTTTTTACAGCACAAAAATCGACTCAGAATTACTAACTCAAGGAAGTTTTATATAGACAGAAGTCATGCTACTTAACTTGTTAGTTATCGGTCCATAATGGATCATAGCTTCCATATATATGAATCCAGATCATAATTGATCACGCTTCCAAAAATATATCTGTTTATACATATAAAGCACATTACTAAGAACTGTTAATACTAATCGAAATTAAACGCTTGGCCGACTATACTTTCTTACTTATTTTGCTTAAATGCTCGATTGAAAATATTATTCTTTAAGACCCCCAATGAAAAACATAGGGAGGAATCCGAAGGAGCAAATGACGCTATATGGCTTTAATTAAAGATCTATGACATGTCGCCATTAAATTTCAAAGCGTCTGGTCACGGAACTATGTGCTCCACTCTCCAACCCCAGAACCTAAAGTAAAAAGGTATATTCTGGTCAGGAAAGGCAATAAAGAATTGTTTCCTGACTATATATCTATATCAAGTGCACTTCTGCTAAGTCCGCTCTAAGACTCAATAAGTCAGGCGGATTGCAGCAATACCGTAGAGTTGCAATACCAACAAAACGTGATTGGACCAAGAACGCTGTCATTCTGGAAGAGGCGATGTAAACTACACAGATGGCTCAAAGATAGAAACGGACACGAAAAGTGGTAAATTAGGGAATATTGAGAAATATTCTATAAGACCCAACAAAGTATATATTTTCATGATCCTTATGAAATTCTAAATACATTGAGCTATGTCTGTCTGTCTGTCTGATGGCCAAAGAAAGGTTTTCAACAATTTTGAGAGTCTTTTGAAGGAGCACATCGCAGTAAAAAATACTTTACTAAAAATTAAAATAAGTTTATCTAAAATATTGTTAATTTATTATAATTTGAAATTACTTTTCAGCCTAACCTCCTAACAACAACATCAAACAAACGAGGCAAACACACAAGACTTCTTAAACAACCACTAATACTTAATTACATAAAATTATTAAAGTTGTAGTAACAGGATTAAAATACCAACACATTCACATATACACACACACATATTTATATGAAAGAGCTTAAAAATAAATAGCACTACGTCTACATAAAACACTAACTAACACACATACATACTTGCATACTCATACATACATAGATTTTATTACATCTTAAGGTAACATTATTTTATGCTGCCTGGTTATTTTTATTTAGCTCCTTTGCGCTTTGCTTGCATATAAAGCTACTTACAATTATAAGGTATTTGAAAAATAACTTATACTCTTATACACATGTATGTATGAATGTATGTTCACACTTACACACACACACACACATGTGAATTTTATTATTAACCTCGATTTTTTCGACTGTGATTACAAAGTTTTGTATGAGTTTAATTTGCATCGTCTGCAAAATAATTTTCTGTAATTATCCTTTCAAAATACATTAGCATTGCTTGAAAAAGGTGTTTGCAAAATTAGTACTTAGAAACAGGGACGGCGTTTTTGCTTTGAATCATATATACGAGTAATAAGAAGTACAAAGTATGAACAGCAAATTACAACTAATTTTAGCAAAAAGTCGTTGCCCTTAGTGCTTTGTAATTAAGTTTATTTTTCAAAAGATCTCAGTAATAGGTAATAAATTTGTTCAAACGGTAACTTGTTCAAAGTAATTCGCAATTCAAGGAACTTAGTTATATCACAGTGATACACAAGTGAACGAAACAAATATGCAGGGGTTCTGATGTAGCAATTTTGTTTTGTTGGAGTCCATAGATTACGGAACTATTTTTGTTGTACGAAGCAGTTTGGTACTGAAAATCGATAAATTTGTTAATTTCATATATTTTTTGTTAGTTTGTGTAATTTGTTGCTTATGCAAGATTTGAAAAACATGTTATAACAAATATAAACATATCTCATTAACTAAAACTCAAAAAAGATAGTTTACTACCTCGCTATCAACTTAGAGCGTGAAGAAAATTAAAATTTGTTGAAAAATTGAGTTTTTGAAACATAAACGACGCACAGTGGGAGAAATGAAAAAAAAAAATGTGGAAATAAATCTATAACTTCTAAACGAATAGCCCCATGGCTATAGAGGAGGTGTTGATATGTTTAAAATCTGAATTTGGGATTACAACACCGAGGGGGGGCCGAGCGACACAGCCCCAAAATAGTAGGGCACCTCGGGTATATCAAAAATTAAAAACGATGCCAAATTTTTGTTTGCGATGCGATTTGAAAGATATGATATACGGAATCTACTCGACGAGATCTACAAAAACCATTGATTTAGTTATATATTATATCTTATAGTTTACGAGATATTCGCATTTGAAAACTGAAATTTTATTTTTTTAACAAACCTGTCTGCTTCTAATAACGGATCCAATTCTTTCTCGATTTTCTTGTAATATCCTTTTTTGAATTAACAACAAACTTATTAATAACAGCAAGACAAAATTATTCAAAAACCTTTACTGAGTCAATAGTTATGTGCATTCAAACTTAAAAAAAATAAAAAAGTTGGATTTTCGCAATTTTTTTTTTTTTGGAGAAAAGTACTTACAATAATTTTAAATTATACAGAAAATGAGAAAAAGATAATTAATATATTTTTAGTTTTCTAAAAGACAACATTACAGGATTATAAGAGCAAAATAATATCAAAATTCATATTATTGCGTGGTCGAAAGCCTTTCGAAGTAGACCTATTTTTTATGTAAATTTCAACTTTAGACATCATTTTCGCAAATTGCGTAGCTGATTTCAAAAAACTAAGACCTGCTTTGTATGTCCCAATATGTTCTTCAATATTGTGCAAAGGAACTTCATAGCCCAGAGCTTGGTGCCTTCAATAGATCTAAAAATAAAAAAAATCACAATTTTGGGATTTTTCTAAAGTTTTTTGGGAATTGTGGGATTGTCAAAAACAATTCTCTAATTTCTTTTTCACTTTTGTATTTCGATCAAAAGTTTCTATATAAGTGTAAAATTTCATTAACAATGATTCATAATCAAAACTTTTATTGCATTCTAAAAATTAAAATTTTCCATAAAAATCAGCTACCATTTTTAATTCCCATATTTTTGAAAAAAGTCTTCTATAATTTTTTTAATTTTTAAAAATTTTGAACATTTTTGGAAATAGGATATAATTTCCTACACGTTGATATACAATATGTAGATCTTTTCTTTTCCTCTAATCAAATTTATGCCATCATTTTTAATTTTTGATATACCCGAGGTGCCCCATTTTGGGGCACTGTGGTTAGGTCCCCCCTTGTTATAAGCCCAAGTTCAAAACTTAAATATATCAGCACCTCCTCTATAGCAATGGGAAATTTTATTAAAATCGACGTATTCGTTAAGATTTATTTCCACGGTAACATAGTAGTTTTTCAACCGTTTTCAGTAGGTATCTTCTGTAATAGGTAAAACATATGTATATTATTTATTATATTATTTATAAATTATTTTTTAAAACAACAGCTGAATCACGTAGTTCATATAGTGCTGTTGTCGGCTTATCATTTTCCAAAGCCCATTGTATGCATTTGTTTATCGATGTTAAACAATCATCTACTTTAATTTTGTTTTCTTCATGACCACTATCGTATAAATCCTCCGATTCCATACCTGATAATTGCGCTTGCTCCTCATTACTTTCCACATGAAATACTTCATAAATCCAGTTGTTTATGTCAGCATTCGTGAAAAGATGTTCCGTATCAATTTGAGCTACCTATAATAGAAAGATCTTCGTTTTCTTCCTGAATTATATTTTGTAAAAAATTTTAGGGCATGTTATCCTCTTCACTCCATTCAATACCGAATTCGAGCAAGGCGTTCCTGGATTTTCGGATATTGGACACTGATATTTTATCCCAGGACGTAGCTGGAGTCTGAACTGCATTTTTGAGATTGAATTTTTTTAGTTTGAGCATCAAATTTATTCCCTTCTCACCAAACAAGTGGGTGAGCAGTTGCTTTTTATAATTTAATTTGACCAATTTTAAAACGTTTTGATCTAACGGTGGAATAAGCGCAGTGCAATTGGGTGGTAGATTCATTGCTATAATTAAACCGGCATCACTTTTTAGTTCTTCAACTAGGTGATACGTCTCGTTATTTAAGTAGTAGCATAAGTAGTCAGAGTTTTATGATAAAGAGAGAGCTGTTATTGCCTTCGTGCTATATTTCCGAAGTAAAACCCAAATCTAACCCAATATCTGCTCTTGTAGTTTGCCGATTGTAAGAACTGCCGAATTTTTCTTACATTCGTACTAACCGTATTATAGATTATCGTAGCCGATTGTATGAACTCCCAAATATTTCTTACATTCGTATTCTAGTAGTAGAAATCAACTTCAAGAATCCCAAAATTCTTCTTGAATTAGTTTTAGCTGATTGTAAGAACTCCCAATTATCAGCCGAATTCAAGAACCTCCGAATTCTTCCTGACTTCGTTGTAGTTTAGCCGATCGTTAGAACTCCCGAATTCTTCTTACAATCGCATTTTTGCATCCGTAGCCTAATTCAAGAACCTCCGAATTCTCCTTGACTTCGTTGTAGTTCAGCCGACATAGATACAAGACAGTTAAACAACCCGAACTATTTGTAATATTTCACTACAAACTCCTGTTTGTTTTCTCTTTCCACTAAGCCGAGGATCAACCTTCTCCATTATCGCTACACCACTCAACTTGTGTTCCGACTCCGCCGTTTTATCAACGTATAAGTTTCTACCGACCCGCCGCTTTTACGTTTCATCATTTGAATTACTGAATAACTTCGTAGATTTAAGTATTTAATAAGTAGATTAAGGTTTCGTTAATAAAAGCTACCACCAAAAAATATTCGTGTTTTATTTCAAAGGAAGCAGACCTCTGAATTGAACCTGGACAGACTGAGTCATACCTCAGCTGGAAAATTAAACTGCATTACATTATGGTACTGTGATTTGTTTTTCCAGCCTAGTGAATAAACCGGTTAATAGCAATTCAGAATGGATGGAAATTACATAATTATTACCTAAAATTGTAACCGAAATCTAAAGCCTTTATACAGCTGAACTCTTCAGACAAATTTTCTTAAACGAATAACGAATTTATTGGCACAATTTGCATTAAAAGTACATGTTTTTATTTTGCTTTAAATATTTAATTTATTATTGTTCTGAGCATGGTTTTAAAAATAATCATCGATTGAATGCTGATATCTAATATTGTATTTCAGAAATGTCATCTGACACAAAAGACTTTTACCGTTTATAAAAATTCAACTTTTTCCACGTTGGAATCTGTTAAGAAAATACAAGTATCAGTTTTTAAAATTGTGTGTATATCCCTTATAACTATGAGTTCTTATCCTGCTTTCAACAACATGATAATTTGAAATCTATAAGTCCTTTACATCTTGTACTACATTCATCCTTTTCGTCGCTTGTTATATTTAGCAAGATATTAACAAGACCCTGGATATTCTCGCAGTTTGACTATATTTTGTATACCGTAATAGGAGCAAAAACAAACAAACAATTTTAAAAATAGAAGAATTTTTCTAGTACTTACTATTTCTCCCCTACCTACTCAAATTCTAACCACTAATCTGTTTAATTGTAGAGACATAAAATGCAATCTTTACGCTTTTTCATTCCAACAATGAAAAACATGCAGGAAATTGTTACCTCGTTACATTACATTTTACTAACAACAGCAAAACCAAATAGCGGCAACAGTAACAACATCAACAGCAGCAGCAACAGCATTGGAAACAATACGAGTACCGACAACAAATAAAACATCAACTGTATGAGCAAATAAAAACAAAAGGAGAGAGAGCGAGCACAGAAAATGGAATTAGTTTAATGGAATTAATTTGCAAAATGTGTTGATTGGTTTGTTTGCTAGTGTAGGTGAAATGTGTTGGTGAGTTTGTGTATACTTAGTATCCCAGAAGTTCTGGGTGAATGACCTGTATTTTACCTTGAACACGTGCGGAATCCTGCATAAATAAAAATTAGACAAATATTCACATAGTCAGTTACAAAGAGTCAGTTACCTTACTAGCTACCTAATTGTATTTTTGAATTCTCTATGCATTACAAATAGCACATACGTATCAAATGACCCAAAAACATATAAATTACTGTCTGAAATAAATACATTGATTTATTTTGTTGTCATTGCAAAACTGCTGGGTGTGCCTTAAGAATGTTCCTTCCTTATCTATGCAAAATTTGTTATAGTTTAACTTTAACTTTTGAACTTTTCCTAACAGGGTTTGTCTTTTAATTTTTCTGCGATTTAGGATTTATGTCTGCACTCGTACATTCAAACTTGCATATAAATTTAAGAATTGAGCACACTCCACGAACACAGACACAGTATTAGCAAAATAGAAAAAACTTGTTATTTTTTAATTAACGTGGAACTAAAGAAAAAAAATTCTACAACTTCAAAATGAAAGTTTTATTACATAAAATTCTCCCCTTTTAACTGATAACAAAATCAAAAAGTTTGTAACAAAAACTTCTAAAGAATAAAAAAATAGTGGAAAATAAGGTTGTTTTTCAAATTAATTTCATTACAATTTTAAGAGAATTGAACGGAAATTTCTAAATAGTATTACATCATTGACTAATTGAACTTTGTTAAAGTAAAAGTTTTGGAGTTAAAAATATGTTTGCATAAATTACAGGACTTGTAATGAAATAAACTTTAGTCATGAATGCATTTGCAAATATACGAGTAGTTTGTCAAAATTCAATACAATCTCAAAAAACAGAAATAAGCCAACTACAAAATAAGTTAATTCCTTGAATAGGTTTTAAAAATAAAAGTTTTAAATACCTTTACACGTTGTAAATATTTATCATTACATAAACCTTAAATTATCTTAATTTTTGTTACGTGACTGAAAAATATTTAAGACCCACAAAATGGAAAGTTGCATCATAGAAATAAACATAAGTGGCTATATACAATCATTATACACATTAAGGTGGCACTTATGTTGGACTTTTTCAGAGCTCCCGGGATTTAAAATGGTTCTCCATCATCTAAAAACCAAAAAACATTTTGAAATCGGATAATGTTTAGAGGTTGCACATTTAAATTTCACTTTTCGAGTATTTTTAAAAGCCTTTTGGGAAAAGGTTTTCTGATGATCTGGCAAACAGTGAAATGCTCATAACAACTAGCTTATCCCCCAACAATAAATTTCAGTGAATTTATCAATAAAATTGGAAATTTAGCATATGAAAACTAAATCTTACTAAAATTTTGTAGCATATTTTCTAAAATTTAATTTCAGATAGATTCTTTGGGATGCTAATTTACGATTTTGGAATTCTAAATTTCTGGGACATTAGACAGTAAAGTGATACCTCTATTTAAAATTATTAAAAACATAAAATACATGAAATTTATTTGTTAAGAACAATTTCGGTATTCAATTGAAACTTCATTAACTCAGGAAAACCAAAAGTCAATAACACATGAACTTATAACCACATTCTTTATTTATCTAGTAAAAGTAATAACTCTCTTGATTATTACCATAATCGCTCCATCATTTCTTCTAGTCCGTATACGAATATCTAACCGAAATATGGTACTTCGGCCTATAAATGCTTATAAAATAGCATTTAAATTCTAACAAACTTCAGCAAAAATAAGTTTTGTGCATAAATATATCAGAAGAGCAAATTTTTTGTGGATCCCATATAAGACCCACTTCCGTAAAATACATTAACCTTCATAAATATTTAAATAATATCAATATCAAAGAAAAATTTTACACAGATCAGTAATTTGTATCCAATAATATACTACTTGATTTTGTGAATATCGGTCCATATTTTAAAATCGAAATAAAAAAGCCAATATATACAAAATACCCTGCACCAAACTTTATGACGGTAGGTCATAGCTTTCATATAAAATCCGTTCCTCAAAACACATTAACATATGAGCAATTCCACGAGATTGACAACCACGACTGTGAAATTATTTAGAGCTTTGAATTTGACTCTGATTGTTTTTATACCCTTCACCATCGTGAGAAGGGTATACAGTATTGGCCATAACTAAAGCACCCCCTCAATGGATTTTTTCATATCATAATTTTTTGGATAAAAAAGGTGTTTGTTTTTGGGATGTATTTTGTATATATTTTATTAACCTATATTGTTAATGTTCATATAATGTTCATTTGGTAAAAGATAGTTTTATGAACAACTAATTTAAAATGATAAAACATATAAAAACACAAAACGCGACGGACAAAACGAAAGCACCCCCTTATAAGATGTTTAAAAATTTTACTATGCTACTGCATATTTGCAATATCAGTTAACGGGACTCACAACGGATGCATTTAAACATTCCAGAAGATAAAAATAAAGGAAGGCGTAGTCTGTATAATTTAAGTTCTATACAGCTTATTGTGAAAAAACAATGGACGGCAAGGAACACGAACTCGAGTGAATTTAAAATTAAATTTATTGAAGATTGGAAGCCGGGCTTATCACGGCATGAATTCAGTAAACAATATTCAATTAACAGATCAGTTATTTCCAGGCTGATTCCAAAGTTTTTGCAGACTGGTCGTATATCACCTCGGCATTCTGGAGGACGTCCGCGTAAAACCACACGATATGATGATTCCTTGACCAAAGGAGCAATGCAAAAAGATCTTACAGCATCTGCTAGTCAAGTAAGAACAAGTTTAAGATTATGCGTTAGCGAAAGAACAATCCGTAGAAGAGCAGTACAAACACGATTATTCAGCCGATGACCAGCAAAAAAACCGTTTATATCAGCTAAGAACAAGAAAGCTAGACTGGAGTTAGCCAGAGACAGTACTTTTCTCTGACGAATCGAAATACAAATTAAAAAGTTCCTATGGAATAAGGTGTGTACGGAGACGAAAAGTAGAAAGACTGAATCCTAAGTATTGCAAAGGAACAATCAAACATGGAGAGGGTAATGTAATGGTCTGGGGTTGCTTTTCTGGTCAAGGAATTGGGCCAATTCATAAAGTTAATGGGATTATGGATCAGTTCATGTACCGTGATATATGGAAAGATATAATGTTGCCTTATGCCAGTGAAGAGAATCCACTTATAGGGAGGTTCCAACAGAATAACGATCCTAAGCACACCTCCAACGTTTTTAAGACTTGGCTACAAAGCTATAAGATTCAAGTTCTTCATTGGCCTGCTCAATTTCCCGATCTCAATCCTATTCAGAACTTGTGGGAGATTGATAATATGAAAATAAATCGTGAAAATTGCAGAAATAAGAATCGGCAATTTTCACGATTAATTTCAAGGCGTTATTATAGCCTGGGAAGGAATATCGCATAAAAAACTTAATATCTTCTATGCCTAAGAGATGTGCTTTTGTCATCCGAAACAAAGGATTTGCAACAAAATATAAATTAAAAAATGTTTCATATTATATCCATGAAGGGGTGCTTTAGTTTTGTCCGTTTTATTTTCCAGCTTTAAATATCTTTTGATTTAATGTTACCTCTTATAGAAAGATTAACTTTTAAAGTATTTGTTTAACAATAGTACATATATTTACAATTGAAAATAATACATACTAAAAATATAAAAATATAATTTTCCGACCCCATAAAGCATATATATTCTGGATCCTTATAAAAAGCGGAGTCGATTAAGCCATGTCTGTCTGTCTGTCCGTCTGTTTAAATCAATTTTCTGAAGACTACAGACATCTTGGGGATCCAAATCTTCAATAATTCTGTCAGACATTCTTTTGAGAAGTTTGCTATTTAAAATCAGCAAACTCCGTCCATAAATAACGTAGATATGAGCAAAAATCCGAGACAACCTCTGAAAATTTCATCAAAAAAAGATGATGAACAAAAAAGCAACAAAAGGTACATATGTTTGGATGTGTGTTGGCTTCATTGCTTTGCGTATTTTGTTTTTGTTTTTTGGTGTTTCGTTTGGCATTGTTGTTTTTACACCCTTCACCATCGTGAGGAGGGTATATATAAGATTGTTATTTCGTTTGCAACTTCTACAATATAAGCTGTTCGTCAGCAATTAAATGTAAAGTTTTAAAAATTGTTCTTGATATATTTAGGATGCTATACGCTGAAAATGGGCAATTAATGCTTCCACAACAAAGGTGAAGGGTATATAAGATTCCGCATTGCCGAATATAGCAGTCTTACTTGTTTTCTGCTATTATTGTTTATTGAAACCGAATATTTATTTTCTATTTATTTTTTTAGTTTTTGTATAAATATATTTTCAGAATATATATTGTTTTACTATAAGACAAAAATCTGTCACCTACGGTATGTCACGTACGATATTAAATTTTATTCATTTTAAAATGAAGGCAAAGAAAAAATATTTAAAACAAAAAGCCTCTGATGATTTGCAAATTTGCGCAAATTTCTACATGTACCCCAAAATTACTTCCGTTTTATGTCAAGTACGATACACACTTATTTCGCTGGATATTTTGGACAACAATGTTTCGAAAGAACTTATTTTTTTTTTTAATATAGTACCCTCTAAATGGAACATAAAGACCAAACTATAATACCCTACACCAAGTAAATGAGCAAAAACATTTTTCTTTCAAAATTTCAATAATTTATATTCCTGAGTGATTTTCTGAAGTGGGCCTTATATGGGAGCTATGACTAATTATGGACCGATCACCATTAAATTTCATTATGTGATTTATGTTTATATGAAAATTATTTATGATGAATTTTATGTATATACCAACATTTTTAGGAAATTTATGCTCGTTAAAGTGATTATCGGAAGCAGGCCTTATATGGGAGCTATGACTAATTAAAATTTTGTGACATGAATTCGGTATATATAAAACATTTATGACCGATAAAGTCCAATTTCGGGTGGAGATTTGAATAGGGGCTAGGTGAAATAATAGACAAATTTTACATTTTTTTCGAAAAACCAAAATTTTTTTTTTTTTTGAATTTAGGGGTCTTATTTTATAAAACGAAACAACAAACGTTAAAATAAAATTCTATGGAAAATATTCAAGTTTCAAACCCTTTTCCCAATATTCTTCATACAAATTGCTTACGCTTCCAAAAGTTTCGTTTTACAAAGTGAGGCCCTAAATTTAAGTTTAAATTTTTTTTTGTAAGATTTTAACTATCTTCTTTTGCTTGCAAAAAACTTTACACATATTTGACTTTCTCATAATGAAATCCGGGGGCTCGAAATTCTTTTTTGATCCACGGTTTCTTCGATAAAGTTTCGTGGAAAGACCCATAGAACAAGAATCGCGATGCGCCCTTGTTCCTTTTTTTTGTCCCCAAAAATTTGTCGTTCCTTTTTATCCAAGCAAATATCCTTCAAAAATCTCTGAATTCATTTGTTAGCAATAACACAAACCAAAAGTTTACAATTTTGTTCAAATACTTTTTAAGTAATCCCGCCCAAAATTTAAAAATTTTAGGTCCAATTTCAGTAAAAAATATATTTGATTTCATGAACTTAGTGATGGAATGCGAAATCTAAAAATCCCCTTACGATTTTCATTTGGTTTCTAAATTCCGGAGAAAATGTTTAGACTTTGAGAATATCGAAAATCTTAAAAGTCCAAAATAAAACCCACCCTAATACACATGTATACCTATAAATTAAACCATTTATTTTAGCGAAAATTCTATTAAATGATGTATAAAAAAATGACACGAGATAACATGTAGAACACGAGTACTTTTACGCCATACAACCCCACTAGCTACTGTTTGCTGACCAACTACTCGAACATACATTATTTATCTAATGGATAAATTAAAACCAGGTAAAGAAACCAAACGAAGCAAAACCATTTAATCGAAATGTACATTTAGGCCACAAAAATATCTACAAAAAAAATATAAAAATACTAAAACGAACACATACATACTCTCACTTTAAAAAGGAAAAAGGAGCCGAAACCGAAAATAAATGGAAAAAAATGTAAGGAATTCAATGTAAAAATTTTAACAACTTTCTTCCGTTTGCAAGTTTTATTATACTTCGTTTTATTCTATGCCATTTTTTTGTTTGCTGCAGCCCATACTGCTTGCGGAATCAAATGAATGGATGGATGGTATAATAAAATACTTACTCGAACTTACATTTGAACGTATGTACGTATATACATTTGTGTAGAAACCTACTAAATCAGAAGTATAAAATTGTAACACCGTGAAGTAATCCTAAATTAGGGTATTCCCTGAATTCTGGTGGTAAATGCGATTAAAACAACATGAGTTGGTCATAAAAATATTTATTGCAAATAATCCCTCATAAAGTAGGTCATCAATAAATGTTTTAATTGGCCTCATAAAATGCAAGAATAAATATTATTTGATGGATCGAAAAGTTTGCAGTGCTGTAACAAATGTGATAAGCTCCTATGAAATGGATAATTTAACATCTTCCAGAATTTTTTTTGGGATAAAAAGTTGTATTATTTGTTCCTTAGGTGAGTAATAAAAAATTTCAAATAAGTTTAAGTGGTTTGTCTTACAAGGGTCAGATTTTATTGATATGCATTACAATAACATCAAAATTGTACAATCATTTGAGGGTTTGGAGGTGAATCGTTTTTTTTTTTTTTTTTGCAGTGAATGTCTTCATATAAGACTTTGCAGTGGTTAATTACATGGGCCCATGAAATGTTGAAGCTGTATAGCCAGATACAGGCGAAGATCCATCGGGGGTGGGGGAAGGAGATTTCGCTCTCCTAAACAAAACAAAATATACATTTTTCGTTTACAAATCAGAATAAATTTTTCCATTTTCCCCTTCCAATGCATTGAGCTAGATCCAAGCCAGTTATAACTAAGAGATTTAAATTACCAAAATTATGTGAAAGCTTATAGTGATTGTGTTTCAATAGTTTGTGTGGTTGAGAAGTGGTTATTTTGACACGGAAGACAAAAATATCCAAGGTCAGACAAAAAAGTTTGAAGTACAAGAATTGGTGGCATTAACTACATAAAGATTGTTGTTAAACACAACAAGAGCTTTCAAAATAATTGGTAGCCAGCCAAGCAGTAATTTTAAAACATCTGCGGGCAGCAAGATTCATCCGAAAGCTGGGAAATTTGGTATCATACGAATTGAAGCCGAGAGACCTTTAAATACGATTTTGCATGTCCGAAATGGTGCTTGAACGCTATAAAAGAAAATTATTTTTGCACCGATCCATTACAATAACTCGAAGCGTAAGTCCGGCCAGCCAGAAAAAACTTAAAAGTTCTCATGTATTAGTAAAAAAATCTTATTTAATAGTAATCACCCGTAACTAAACATTTTATTTGGTTTTTATTTTATATATATAAAAAAGGATGTTTATATGTGTGTTTGTATGCTCCGAATGAACTCAAAAACGGCTGGAACGATTTTGATGAAATTTTCAGGGAATCTTCAAAATAGCCCAGCGGGTAACACTGTAAAGTCAGCAAATGCGTCGCAGTGCATCTTCATCGAGTGCTGCAGAGACACCTCAACAGCATATCGAAAGACTAGAAGCCAATCGCTCCCAAATCAAGAATCGATCAAGAGAAAGAATCGATTTAAGTTACCAGCATTTTATTACAATTTATTTCACTGGAAATTAAGCTACAGAAGCCGAACGCTATCAACGAACATGCGTGTGCATTTGCTGCAATACCCTTCTGCCGAAACCTTCTCAAAACAATTGTTGGACACCGGAAATGGAAAAATTCCAATTGATCCCGCCACAAATAAGATTTCGTTCCCGGACTTCTGCCAAATGCAAATGAATACTCAAGCCGTTGTCGACAAGGTATTCCCAAGTCTTACAACCAATTACAAAAATTCGTATTGGCTGTGGGAAGATACAATTTTGGCACCAACAAATTATGATGTTTACAAGCTCGATAAGCAAATACAATTGAAACTGTCTGACAAAACAATAAAATACAAATCAATTGACACCGTAATGAACGAAGAACAAGCCTTCGATTATCCTACTGAATTTTTGGTATCAGCCGGACTGCCACCACATGTATTAACATTGAAGGTTGGATCACCGACTTTGTCCGACACTATATTGTAATCAAGATGCAATATAAAACAAATGTTTTCTTAGAGCCAGCAACGCGGACTGGGTTCAGCTAGTGCATAAATAAGCTATTCAAAAAAAATCAGAAAATCTTTATTGGGATAAGACGATATGCGCAAGATAGGATTTCATTTTAGACCTATGGTATCTTGGGGAAAATTTCATACAATTTTCCGTAGATTACGTTTCTGCTATACTATTTTTTGTATATCGGTCCATATTTGATAATAGCCTCTATATTAGTTGATATATTAGCATAGATCTCTTATGAATACCATAATAAATTTTTAATTCGACATAAATACTCCTCATGCTCAGATAAATCGCCACACCTAATTTTATGAAGATCGATTTAATGTACGCATATACCTTACTACTGGCTTCTGTGGCTATCGATTCATAATTCTACATTGCTCCTATATAAGGCTCACATTCGCACAATACTTTATTCTCCGGCAATTTGAAGAATACCACAGATATTTCTAGTAATAGAAAATATAAAACTAACCAAATCAGGAGAACCAGATAAATGTTTTTATACAAAACACACAAAAACACGCACTTTCACTTGTTGATACTATTGATACTATTTAAATGCCAGGAGCTACTACAGTATATTATCAGATCATTGGCATTGGAACATATAACATTTACATGATGCTAGATTTAATTAACTCAGAAGATAATTGTTATTAATCTTTCGACTTTAAGATACTTGGATATGCCTGCTGTTTGCTAGAAATTAAATGGGGTATCCTTTCATGTAATACTGCCATAATGTTTTAATAATTCACATTGGTTTAAAATGTTTTTATTGCTTTACAAGCAAAAAGTGTCATAAAATACCACTACTCTGTTTATTGTGCTGTAGTAACCAACCAGCAGAGACCTGTGCTGAACGCCTAAGAATCGGATAAGCCGGGTAGTGAAATGGTAGAACATTATGACAATATGACATGATATTATACCTTGTGATTATCAACAATTAATGAGAGTACAGATGAATAAAGTGCATTATGTCTCAGTTAAATAAAAGGAATTTGAAAACGAATTGAATAAATGTAAATCCGAGCGAAAACTAATGAAAAACATCCATTGCATGGAGACTAATTGTAGTTCTATGGGTTATTCGACGATCGGTAACCATGCGAGTGGCCACGCACTCCCTTCCAATGACTATTCTCGCATCTGTCTTAATTTTAAGAAACAAGAGATTTTTTTTGTGATTATGTAAGCAAATATTAGAAACTTTTTATTTGTACCTGATCTTTATATTACACTGTAATCATTGGCTAGTGATGTGGTATTTACAAAATGGTGCACTATCAACTCTTATTAAGAGTAGTCACGTTAACCAAACAAGTCGCATCTTAAATAAGATAAGTCCGGCTCTCTTCCCCGCCAACGATGAAGTGAGTGCATGAAATATCGTACATTCCTCACTCTCACTTTGACGATACCTTCAAACGTTTCTGAATACATGACTGCTTATGAATAGTGCTCTGTTAAGACAAACAGCGAAGTCTTATAGCAACATCGTTAGTGAGGTCATATAATCCTTTCCGCTTATCTCACAAGATTGCTTTGTGCGATTGGAATACCAATCATGTGGTCGATCATCAACACATCCAGCATTGGTCTCTGTTTAGAACCAAGCGTCTCCTTTTAATGCTTCGCTATTTAATTTTTAGACACAAGGCATTCAATATATATATCCGAAAATAGCCTAGTTTGAATAAGCTTGTTTCTGACAGAAATCTGATAGCAAGCCAACAACAAACAATATTTGCGCTCAGTTTAAGATCCACACCTATATTCGATATGAAATCAGGCTCTATATTTTAAAAGTTTACTCTATATCCATAAAGGCGGTGGTGTATCATTTATCCATAAAAAAACTGAGGCAGCAAAACTAATCTGCAATGCCTAAGTGTGCCTGAAGGCACTCATCAATTAATCACATCTCTAAAGAGTAGCTTACCTTTATTTACATAAATCTTGCTTTAAGCACGGGAAACTTTAAAACACTTTAATCAACTTTTGATAACACAACAAGGACTTCCCATATATTTTTGGTTGTTAACACACTTAGTTTGTAAAAAGTGCAGTAAATAAAAACGAAGAGTGCTTTTAAGACGTTTCAAGGATTATTAAAATATTAAAATATATTTGCATTTGTTGGCATTTTTGCGATGAGTGCCTTGAGGCATGCTTAAGCATTAGATGATTCAATTGATCAGAAATAACTATTGTCCATCTTAGTATCAATATATCTACAATCTCTTTGACATTGCGGTGGAAAAATCAAAAAGACTGCCAGGAAAATGAGTATCATACAATATCTCAAGGGATTCTTGGCTAAACACACTCCAACTACTTAATACAGAGTTTATGTACGTCGCTTGGTTGCCAGAATTGTATGTAATAGATAGGTCTCGAAATATACATCCATATCATTGCATAAGTTCCTATAAGCCCTCTTTTTTTTCCTTATCGTAGACTGATTAATCGCACGATCATTAATTATGGTCTTGTTATCAATCAAGCCAGAGTGCAATCAGCATAATGCGAGTATTCAGAAACCCACTCCTTACAACAGAGGAAAGTTCTAAAGCCCAAATAACTACTTTATGATTACCAGGAGAACAAAGCGAAATTAATACACTGAAGTCATGCGTTTTGGGTTTGTCTGCCTTTTCAAGGGTTAGATAATTCTTTAAACAAAGTTCTAAATCGGTATGAGCAGATTTTCGTTTCCGATTATAAAAAGTACGTTACAGCTAGTGTATTGCAGATGTGATGAAAAACATGTCCTTTCATCATTTGATTAAGAACAAATTTTCTATATATCTATGTAATATATAACAATAATTTTTAAATAGTTTTATATTTTTAAAACTAGTTTAGAAAAGATTTATAATTTGGGATACCCTTTTCCATACTAAACACTAACAACAGTAGAATAGAAACCATGTTCAATTTAAATGGTTATAAAATAAACGAATAATAGAGAAAAACAAAACGAATTGAATTACTAAAACGTTAAATTTTTGTGAAATTTAAACATTTCTAGCATTGCTTCCACCATTACCAACACGAGAAATGTGTACAAAAAAGCAAAAGGTTTCGCAAGAAAAATAATACAAATACAAAATGTAGATATATGATCGCTACTTTGCATTGTATTGTGTTGGTATCCTTAAACAATTTTATTTTTCTAAAGGCACATAAAAGAAACTAACAAATTAAAAATTACCAGAGTAATATAAGAATTTAGAGAAACATTATAGAGAAGAGTAACTATTAGGATAATGAATAGAAAAACTATATAAAGAGGTTATAAATATAAAGAAGTGTTATAAAAGGAATATATATATTAGTAATTTCCTAAGAGATATCCTATTATAGCTACTTAAAATATATTTGATAGTAAGTAATTTTAGGTAAATTTTAAAAATTGTGTCATTATGTATAAGTATTATGCTGTATAGAGTTTCAGTTTAAGTAGTGATATTTTGTTTATAAAATAATTAACATATAGTTTATAAAATATCTTTCCTAGAAAGAAAAAATACCTAACGTAGTGTATTCTTAAATTTCAGCTCAAAACTCTTTTAGTTTAACACCAACATTGCCACCGAAAACAAACCACATAAAGCAATAAATTTCCATTTCATTTTATTCATACTGGCCTTTTTTCTGCTCTACCCGAGAAAAGGAAATAAAATGTAACCTGCTGTAGTAAATAACTTTTAAATTCTATAGATTACAGTGGCAGGTAAAATTTGAATAATGTACAATGTATATTTAAGAAATTTTACTAGTAATGTACGATAATGTTTCACAGCTGTAGAAAAAATTGCTCACTTGGGTCCAATAATCGTTCCCTGGATCCCTGGAAATAGAAGTAGAAGAAAGGAATTCTATAGATTTAGTCGATCTTGTAGGAGAAATTCGAAAAAAATGGGAGGAGTTAGAGGAGAAGACGTTGAGAGTCAGATAACGCAGACCACCATGGAACAGTTGCCGAGTCGCCATGAGGTGCAATTAGCAAGTCCGGTCTTATCAACCAATTGCTTTCCCTAATAAAAGCTTTCCTAATAAAAGCGTCTATGCACCTTAGTTCCTTCACAGATAGCCCGGAGAGGATAAGGCCCGTAAAAAGTCTGGCCCGTAGATCGCCAAGTGCCGGACAATTACAAAAGAAGTATAGAATAGTTTCTTCCTTTTCCTCATTCTGACAACTTCTACAAAAGTCGTTATAAGGTAACCCAAGTCTTGCAGCATGGGAACCGAAAGTGCAATGTCCGGTGATCATCGCCAGCATATTGCTGAGTCGTATTCGTTGTAGTCGAAGTAGATATGACGTGCGTCTACAGTCCAACGCAGTCCATATCATCCTCGTAATAGCACAGGTGGATTCATTACCCCACCTCGTTTGGACAAGTACATAATATGCGTCGTGTATTCGTTTCTTGCAGGTTGACTGCGGAATTCCGCAAAGGCAGTCTGTTTCGTCTTATGACAACAAGACTCCTAATACTGCCAAGCAATCTGCAATACAATTGCCTTCATTGTCCCTGTGTCCACGTACCCAAGTAAGTACAACTGTCGAATGTTTCGCCATCTCATTAAAGGATGCCCGGCATTCCTGGACCATATTCGATGTTGTATAAACACCTATTAGGGACTTAATTGCGGCTTTACTGTCAGTATATATACGGATATCCCTACCAGATACACTGTAATATCTGAGCCAGTTGGCCGCTCTTTTGATAGCCAATACTTCGGCCTGAGAATGCTACATCCGTCTGGAAGTCTAAAAGACATTCTTATTCCAAATTCAGGGATGTATTCACCACCGCCTCTTTAGACCCATCCGTATAGATGCAAAGCCTCATTTCATCAGCAGGGAGACCATCAACAGATTTCATATTGGATGAGATTGAGAAACCGAAGTTCCTCAGGAAGAAGGGTTTGGGAGTGCAGTAATCAATATGATCAGAAAGATCCTATTATACAAGCATGTCCATAGGATCTGTAATTCCATGCATTGCAGGCGTTAAGCCTGAAGGCCGTGTTCAATGCCAGTTGTCTGGTCATTAGATCTACTGGTATCCAGTTGAGTAGAATGAAGAGCGACTTCGTCGCGGTAGTTTGCAATGCTCCTGCTATCAGGATTGCCATGTTTCTCAATATCCTCTCAAAGAGTATACGATTTGAGGCCCTATCCATTGCCCCATAGAATAATATAGGCTTAGTAATCGGGATTTTTGAAAACAAATTTCGGGATATACTAATCCTAGGAAATTACGAGGTTTTCGATCTTTTGGAATATTTTTGAAGCTACCAAAATATCTAGAAAGCTAAATGTCAGCATACTGTAATACTGTTGCACTATTTGAATTTAACGTTCTGTAACTACTGCTTTCAACATTCATCATGTTTATAAATATTTCCATCAGTATAAGCTTTTTCTTATCAACACTGTTAACAGCACGCGGTTGTTAACATTGTTCGTAAGTACGGCAACATTAAATGTTAAAGCTGCTAACATTAAAATTGAAGCTACTAAAAGCTCTAGAAATATAACATTCTAGTTTTGTCCTTTAAGATAATTCATGAAACTTCTTGATAATGGCACTGTATATAAATATTGGCAGCGGTTGCAGTTAGTTTAGTTGATCATAGGTGCTGTTAGAATTAGCATCAACGGCATTACCAGTGTATTCTAGTATATTATAAAGTGTGTAATGTAAGTGTGTATATTTAAATAGAGAGACTACAATTTAAATTGTTGTATAAATTTAAATAAATAAAGAGTTGTTACAATTTTAAACTTCTCAACAGCTTTTATTTGCTATCAAAAGAATAAGGTTTATTTAAAGGAATAAACCACCGTTTTTAAAAGGTAAAAACGTAATAATACTAACCTCGCTTCAAATTTAAATGGAGCCAGTTTTCTTTTTAATTTCAATCAGCGAGCAGCAGGTCTCCCTAGCATTGACAGTCTTATACACCATGTTTAAATTTGCTATGTTCTAGATTCTATCGTGGTTCAACTTTTAATAAGAATGGTGTAAAATTGTGAAGTTTCAAGGATATTTACTCAAAACATAGTCCTCTAACGAAGGATAGCATTACTACTTTTGTTAACAAACATAAAAATGGTATTTTTAAGATTTTCGACTCTATTTACGGTTTAAACATGATTTTGGAAATTGGTAGTACTTTTCCAGTGCTAAAAAACTGTGCAGATATTTTTTTGGTTTCAGGCTTATCTAAACGGATAATTTCAAGAAAATGTTTATTTAAAATGGCATTTGAAAAATGGCATTAAATAATTAAAATGTTCATTTAGTGCAAAGTGTGCTCTTGATATCAAAATAATTTTTGGAATTATATTGATTTTACTGCGTGGATTTCAAACACTTGTGTTTGAATTTTTGAACATTTTCTCCTTAGAGTGACTTAATATAGATACAAAAAATCAAAGAACTTGTATGCACAATAATTGTAAGAAAGTGTATATTTTGGAACATACTATTTAACGAAAATAACATGTGAATTTTTTTAATAGATTGGAAAATGGCTGAAATATAAAAAACACACCACTACCTCGATTTTTTTTAAATTTGTTTGCACTGTCTCAGATGTTGATGATATTGATGTAACCAATCTCTTTCAAAAAATACTGACAGAGTGGCTTGTTACACATAGATGTACCTTTCACTTTATACAGTAAATGTTCTTACACAAACATTAAACAAATATATACCCATCAGTTCTAAGAGTGTCCCGAACTAGTGATTTTACCTATCATTTAGGGTGACAACTAGTTATATAACTAGCTACGTGACTAGTTATTTTAAGACGTGCATGTCCTAAGCTGGGGCTCAATTGACACTTTTGGATTACAATGATTGTGTCTGATAGCTGCTCCAAAGTAGCCAATGCATGGGATTCATATACTGGTTACATAGATTCAGTAACCTTACTAGTTACCTAACTGGTTACTTGATCAGCTACGTAACTAGTTGTTTTAACATGTAAAAGCGGAAGCTTATTGACCTAAAATAGTGAGTTAAAAAGACATTTCATAGACAGTCCAATAACCGTTAACAAACCTTCCTCCGACAACTGTATAGTTGCTTACTTCTGGTGCACAGTGGTTCAGTTGTTCAGCTTCCTAGCGATAACGGGGGCCAGTGCATTGTCCCTCAAATTTGGTCACCTCGGGTCGATATTATTATAATTTCAGCTCATTCGGATCATAAATGGATTTTCGCCGATTTTTTTAAAAATAGACCCGTGGTGATCACCTTTAAGGGGCAACGCACTGGTCCCCATTAGCGCTAGAAACCTGAACCACTGCAAATCAACTCGAAAGCCCCTTAGCTCAAACCTCGTGAAATTTCGTAAGAATATCTCCAATAGTTCCCGACCACTGTGTGGTTTAGAAAGTTTAAAGTGACTACACCTTAGGTTACTTAGTGACAATTGACTTGAACGGGATGAAAATAAACTGTACGAGAATTATATCAACAATTTGTATAAAACCAGTTTGTACGCATTACTATTGACTTCACGCTAATTATACAGGGATGTATAAATTATCCAATTGTCAAATGACCCAAAACATATCAATTGGAGTTAGCCAAGTGATCAGACATTAATGACAATTACTGTCTATAAGGGATACATTGACTACTTGTATAACTGCAGGGTATGTACATATATCTGTGTATGTTTGACCACATTCTATATAATTTTTATAGTTTTATACTAGTGTAATCATAATCATATATACAATGTTAGTACATTAATACATAGTTTTGTATGTCTGTATCTTTTTACCACTTCCTTCCTTTTGAAGTCTTTAAATATATCTTGTTTTTCGTTTACAGCATAACAAAAAAGGCGCAAAATAGTAGCAAAAATTAAAACCACAAATACTCAATTCATACTTGTGCGATACTTACTTGGCAAAAGCTACTATGTGTTTATATTCATTCACTTATGAAATATACGAAGGTTTTTAAATAAATTTGGCAGAACTCTTATAACATTGAGTGAATAACAGGTAACATTAAGATGCTGTGGCAATGAATGTGAATATAACCTTGTAATATGAAACTGTGAAATCTACCAATCTTTTGATGTTATTGTGAATTAATTGGTTAAGCCGTTGCCAATCAATAACATCAGTTCAATCACAGTACCATCCTTCGTGGGTATATTGCTATAAAACTAGCTTTGAATAATGTGCCTACTCACCAACATAGGCGCTGTACTAATATCAAACATAACGCTGAATTACAGAGTTGTCAAAAAAAGGTTTCTTCTTATTTCACCACCTTTCCTTCTCCAATCTATTTAATTTCCAAAGAATGTAACACAATTAATAGTCTAGTGAACTAGCTTCTAAAATTACACGCAGGATCGCCATAAAAGCATTCTCTCCTAATTTCGTAACATATTGTCTATTACTTTGCAATATCGTATTATTTTAGTTGTGGATCAGTTGTGGATTTAAATCATAAGTTATTTTCCTTAAAACATTAAAAAAATATATATATCGTTACCTTAATATAGAAAGGTCCTAACTCGTGTTTTTTTAAGTCTAGATTTTCTAGCTAAATATGATAAATGAGCGGACCATTTATCGAAATAAACGAAAATCTGGGCTTAAAATAAAAAGACGAGTTAGGGCTTTTCTTCATTAAGGTTACGATATATCGGTTTAAAAACTAAAAATGCGCCGCCTGAAAAAAATTTTTGTTTGAGTTATGACGACCCTTATACACGCAATGAAAAATATAGTTGTGCATGTTTACAGTAAACATTTCAACATTTTTAAAAGTTTTTTAACAATATTATAGTAACAGTAACTATTCACATGATTGTGGAAACCATAATATGGTTAACTTACGATTCACATGATTGTATCAACCATATATATAATTACACTAAACATAAATATGTTTGTGACAACCATTTATACGAAATACAAAAAATGCATATCATTCATTTGATAAGCATATTGTCTATTTTCAGCGAATATATCACGGCTTAGAAATTTCGAGAAAATTTGGAGTTGCTTGTGGATAAGGTTTATATCGACAACTTCTATAAATAAGACTACTTTAGAAGGTTTTTGTTCATGACGTGAAACATATATGAATTTGTTATTTGATCGTCTAAGCTCGTGAAAAATATTGAAAAAATCAGAGAGAAAATACTAAAGTAAATAACAGACTCTCAAATTGTGATTCATTAAAAATTGTCCTGATTTGAGTATTTAAGGACTGAGATCGTAAAATTCTTAACACACGTTTATCATTAAAACTTTTAACCCAAGTGTTATTTGATTTTTTTTTTTATCAAGTTACCTTTGTAAAACATTTCAGTTATTATGTTTAATGTCAATTATGTTCATTTGTTTTCAATCTGATTAAAATGAGTGACCAGAAAAAAGTGCGTACTAAAATTATTAAATATTTTCAACAAAACCCAACTTGGTTCTACAAAAAGTTGGCCAAACAATCAATGTTCTGCTACCAAACTTTTTCCAACGTTATTAAACAGTACCGATAGAACTTGTCCGTTGATATAAAACCTGTTTCAGATAGAAAGAATGGTCCACATAATATTTATTAAGCCACAAAAATAGAAAGCATTTTCAAAAGAGCTCTCAACACATCCGGTAGGAAAGCAGCCCGTTTAGGTCAGTACTCGGACTAATTGGTATGAAAAGTTAAGGCCAATGAATGCTTAAAAGCATACAAGGCTCAAAAAGTTCCTGCTAAAAATTTAGAGGTCAAAAACAGAGCACGGAAATTGAAGTCAAATTTATACAAAATATATATCTGCTGCATAATGGATGACGAAATGTACGTATAGAAAATTTATCGCAGCTTCTGGGTAAATTTTTTTATGAGGGAATGTTGAAGAAATGTTTAGGACCCATAAGCAGAAAAAATTTCCTAAAAAGTTCTTGGTATGGCAAGCAATATGCAGTTGCGGCAAAAAAAAAACAAACATTTGTTACAAAGGGCTCAATAAATACGGAAATTTACATCAAGTTTACAAAAAATGATCTTTCCATTCATTAGACTTCTTAATGTGTCCACTTATTTTTGGCCTGATTTGACATCTGACACTATGGTAAGAAAGGTTTTCAGTGCTACAAGAACAATAATGTGGTATTTGTAACAAGTGAGGGAAATCCTCCAAAGGTCAGTAGAGAGATATTGGGCACTTGTTAAAAGAGAATTGAAGAGCACACAAAAGGTGTCCAAAAGTGTGGTAGATTTTAAACGGAGATGGACAACCTGTTTGAACAAAGTGACATAAAGGACTGTAAAAAGATTCAAGAATTAGTGATTAGAACTATAAAAATATTTTTTTAGTAAATTGTAACAATAATTTCAATCAAATAAAAAAGGATTCAAAACTGTAAGTTTAGTGGTTTCATTTTTAGTAACATATATGTATGTCCTTAGTACCCAATAAAGAGCTCTATACCCACAACTTAATACTTTGCCTGCACATATTATTTCTACTTGGGCACAGTGGGGTCAATCAGCAAAAATTGTCAATAAACTATATCTTCTAAACTACTGATTGTAAAATGATATACGATAAATCGTTTGAATCTGAGTATGATTCTGCGTCGATAGCTATAATTTTAAGTGAGTGTTAGACTAATCATAATATTAATAGGCAAGTTGATTTCTTTAGACTCCTTTTACGCTAGCTCACATTGTACTTTCAATTTCGGCCAAATATATGCCATTAAAAGGTAGTTATTCACTGATTTGCAAAATATATATTTATTGAAATCGGTTCAGTTTTTTAGGAGTTATGAGCTTTAAAAGATGTTACTAACACTTATGGGCAATTCCACGAGAATGACTACCACGACTAAAAAAACAAGAACCCTTAAAACTTTGTTTAAGATGATTTGAATAGGAGAAAACACTAAAATGTTACTATGTGAGATTATTTAGAGCTTATTACAACATTTTAAGAGCAAAATTAATAGTTTAGACAGACTATATTTAATTTTGTAAATTAATTGATTTGTTTTAGGCTAAGATTGCGACGAAAACTAAGCTATCAATTAGCTTGTAGTATGAAATGAATTCGACTCTGATTGGTTTTTTTTTTGTGCTATTACCAAATTGTTTATTGAAACCGAATATACACTCTATTATTTTTTTAGTTTTTGTATACATATATTTACAGAATACAGTGCACTCGCGCTTACACCGTCTAACGTAAACACCGCCTAACGTGAACAAGCTTTTGTTTACATTCACTACTCTGTAACGTGAACAAACTCAGAAAGCTCTATAACGTGAACAATTTTTGTTCACTGCATTTGTTTTCTAAGTGTTGCCCCTCAAAGTTGGTCAACTTGAGTCTCAATTTTTTTAAAAAAATCGCCAAAAATCCATTTATGATCGGAATGAGCTGAAATTTAAAATATAAATAGTTCTTCAGAAGGTTTACAAAAAATGCGCTTAAATGTGTAGGTTATCTCTATTAGTTCAAAAGATATTTAAGTTTATTTATTTATTTTTTTTAATTTGATCGATCTTTACATGGTTTTTAAGATGTGGCGGGCCTACGGAGGGTCGAATTTTTTTTCCAAAAAATATTACCTATATTGGTGATAAAATTCCAAATAAAATAAAAAAAACTTGCTAACAGTTATCTTGTCCCTATAAATAGTTCAACGCATCCAAAAGGAACATGTAAAAAGTGCCGTATATTTTAAGTTTTTTCAAAAAGAGATTTATACATTTTTTCTTTTGTAAAACAAAATTTTCTTAGGGACTATATACAATTTCTATATAATCCGGAAAGAGAAATTAATGCAAAAGCGTATAAACACCATACAGACCTATCCAAACTTGGCCAACTTTTAAAAAACATTTCAGATTTGAGTAAAAATTTTTAAAAAGGCAAAGCACCGATCCTCGAAAAAGCTTCATATTTGTATAACTCTATATGCTCCTTAAATATCTAAAAAGTTTTTTTACTATCACACGGTAAATAACGTCACAGTAGACACTTTTCTAAAAAAACTCAGTTTTTGGAACACATTTTCCCCGGTTCAGGAATTTTGGTATTTGAAAATAAAAATTGTAAAAAATTGTAATGTCGCTGATGGTTCTTTTTGGGAACTATAATTGCAAGATTCTTCAAACTTTGTCTAAATGGCTCTTTTATCATTCTGAATAGTTTCGCTAAAAATTTTTGGAATTGGAATAGTGGGCGCGACACTCCCTATACAAAGTAAATATTTAATTTAGAATATTTGGAGAACTATAATTGTAAAAGTGTTTAAAGTTTTTACGAATTAATTTCTCAATACTGTGCGGAGTTTAGCTGAATACAGGCGGAATTAGATTAGAGGACATAGCACCGCCCATACGAAGTAAATATTAATTTCGAATATCTGGGGAACCAAAATGGGAGGAGTCAGAAACAGAGCTCAGTCACCTCCCATAAAAAGTAATAATTGCAAGATTCTTCAAACTTTGTCCGCATAGCTCTCATGTAAATTTACAGAGAGTGGCTGAAAATGGTCGGGATTGTAGTATATGCAGATGGTGATAATTTCAAACAAAAATCGTTGACTGCAAATTTTATATCCACCACTGCTACAAATAATTACTCTAGTAACCTAAGCGTGAAAATAGGGATTATAAGGCCTATAAAGATAATTTAAACTATAAAAATCAATAAGAATAATATGGATTCACGTCATACAGTTACATAAGTAGTTACAAACATTTCACATTTTAAAACAAATTTAATATTTCGTTAATAATTTATTCTCCAAACTTATGAAACAACCCACTTATTTAAGCAGCATAGCATTTAAGGTTTAATATGTCTTTTTCATTTCAATTGTTGTAGTATTAGTGATTGTAGTCATTGGTATCGTTGTCGTTTTTTGTTGTTATTGCATATATGTGTATTTGGTGGTTTAATTCTAACGGAAAAAAACCTCAATACAAATTAATTTGCATACATTTGCATGGTAAATTCTGTTGGTTACCATCAATACTTGTACAATGAAATCAATGCATGTTGCGCTGTCTTTCTGTCCGTCCGTCTGTCTGTCTTTAACAACTCGTATTACTCTCGAAATTGCAAAAATACTGATTAAATCTGTTATTGTGTTATGTTGTACTGTACAATGTTGTGTTATGTTCTCTTGTATTACATTCCCAGCGGAAAAAAATGCTAGGTATTCACTTAGTAGGCCTTCTGAAATACTTGCTAACACATTATAAAAGATTAGATACTCATTCTACTCTGCGTTCTCCTTCTATAAAAATGCGAACACTTTCAAAATTGCAATACAAAATAAAGTATTAAAAACCTTTATTTAAAATTCAAACATGATTGGTTTTGCAATTATTCATTCCTATGTATTATCTTGCTCTCATTATTATGAAACCAGAAGAAAATACAAAATCTACCAAAAAATTTAGTCTTTTATAATGACGTTTTGAAGTTTGCTTAAAGTAGTTTTTTATATATAAAACTACACAAGTGCTTGTTTTCCTTTCATTGGGTTTATCCTGAATACATTATGAATATCTTCTCTAATAACCCTCTTTAAAAGCTTGCATCAGACCTATATAAGCTTCTATGTAGACATACTATGGGCATTTCGCCGCAGATCTCCTTACATGCGGTCAATGGAAGACCTTCCAATATGCCTTCTTAGGTACTCCTTCTATCAACCGTCTAACAGAAGCGGACATGCAAGGCCTTGACTCCCGTGTAAAATTGAGACGATTTTGCAATGCAGCTGTGTATCCTTGTGTCTGCTAAATAAGGCTTTTAAGAAGGCCTCTTTACTGCATCTTTTTCCCGCTGGCTTGTTGCATTGTATTGGTATTTGTGTTTTGTATGCATTATTGTACATGTATTGTATTCATTGATAGGAAAACAAAAATTAATGGCTTCAATGCAGTTTTCTAATAATTTTCAAAAAATAAACGGGGGAAAAAAGTAACCAACAAATCACGAAATTTTCCAATTGCTGTGAAATGTTCTCTAAAATTTGTATAAATACGAAAACATGTAGTATGTATGTATTTTGTATACAATAAATTTGAAATTTTTCTAAACGAAACATACAATTTTGGTAGGATTTTTTTTTTTTTTTTGCAAAAATAATACATTACTTGTGCTTGTGTGTAGATAGCTGGAAATGTATATGATTGCATGAAAGTACGTAGATTAAAGTGTTAAACATTCATTTTAAAGCGGAATTAAAAATAGCAAACACGAAAGCGAAAATAAAATAGAAATAAATTTTAGCTGTTTGCTGTCAAAGTTAAAAGTTTTAAAATTTTTAATTTAGGATTATTTATGATGAAATTTTATAAAATGTTTATTGGATACATGTGTGAAGGCATGTCGAATTATTTTTATTAGTTTTGCCGGAAATATTCCTTTAACTGAGCTTTGCAGTGGAATTTAAAAAATATTGTTGAGTAATCATGTTTTTTTTACAACATGGTTAGGGAGATTCAAATACAAATTCAGTTTCGCAAAAAAATCAAGTATCGTTTGGAGAATATTTTATACGATCTGATTGAGCACTACAAATAAGTAGAGTTACAATCCTTGTTCTCGTGGAATTGATGTCATACGATACAAAGAAGCATTAGCCAATGTTTAGAGTTTTAAGGAATTCTGCTTTTATCTAAATGCTCTTGATTTTTCTTTAAACAGACTCTGACATTAATTCCTCATCCCGATAAATCTCTTTGAAATTCATGTATTAAATACGTTATAAGATTTTCCACCCCCTGTATAACAAACATACCTTGATTACTTGTTTGCGGATACTACATCAACTTTCCCTTTTTTCTTCATTTCCCCCTACTTGTAAGGTTAAAGTGGTATGTAACATATCCTCCACGATACCAGAACATGGGCCGATTGTAACATTTCGTCTAATACATGTTTGGCATCACCGCATGTATCGTTCATCGTCTTCCGTGCTTACTTGTGGAACCAACTTATGGATTGAAAATCCGAAGCAAACTTCTCCCCTACAGTCGACCTCTCAGACAGTGATTCAGTAATAGTTACATTCACTGCTGCTCTAACACTTAAGCATACAAAGTTCCCAACAATTCGATGTCAAGTCAGAGGACCAATCTAAAGGTAACCGCAAGAAAAAGAAGAGTCAGTGAGACATTCTTCCGGACAAGAGAGCCAAGAATGTCGCGAACGAAATATTCCATGAACTGGACGAGAAAGATCATGCTAAATCACAGGATGTAGAAGACAATCATTTACCCAACAGAAGGTCAACAAGAATTCAACTGCAAAAGTATCCGCTCTCAGAATGAGCGGACCAGCTCTAGCGTTTTAACGATATATTCAAATACAAGCTGTAAGTGGCTAGAAAGTTATTAAATGCTTGGACGTATTCTCGAAGTATTTTTCAAGGCAAATGAATTGCTGAGACTAGATATACCTTTTAGTTATATAAAATGGGTAGTAACGGCAGCAAGTTGTTGCAATGTCTGAAGACTCAGAATGTTATTATTCCAATAGGTGACTGCCAGCCGACACAGGGACAGCAGCACGTGCTTAATACAATCTTAATGGTACTTTCTTAGCCTCTCAAAAAACTCGAAGATTAAAGAGTTTTCGACCACCACACACAACTTACTATATGTGAAATACAAGCAAATTCAGTATAATAGATATTGTTTTGTTGCGGGAAAAAAGCACTGTAATATTCACAGTTCAGCTGACCTAGCATTCGCAAAGGTCTAACTGACCCAAAGAAGTTGCTTCAACAGACGAAATTACTGCTCTTAAGGCCTCCATTAAACCAGACGATCATTTTATCTTGGGATGTGAAGCCTACTATCTCGGTCAGCATTGAAATCTACGTATCTTTTTGATTTCATTAACCTAAATAAGAAATACATATTATATATAACTCTGCTTCAAAATTTGTAATGTAAATATTAATGGATGGAAAGAGCTTTTGGACATTAAAATAATCGTATTAATGATAAATTAAGACATATCTGAATAAATGGAAAATATTACATAAAAGACTATGAAAAGTTTTCCACCTTGGTGGAATTCGGAACTCTGTAGATAAGGCAATGAAGCACGTAGAACCTTTTATTAAATCTGTTGATTATGCAAACGATTGTGATTGTGTATTCTGTGAACTGGGATTAATGCATATCTCGGACAAAGCCAGGATTTTCAGGCTATGATTTTGTCGATAAGGGAGGCATGCATAATTTTAATTTAAAGTAATATTCATGGGAGCACTGACACTTTCGTCAACAGCCAGGCGGCAAGTATGATCCGTATCCTTGGCTAGATTTCTGTATAGAAATACAGCCAGTTACTGGCTAGATTTCTGTATAGAAATACAGCCAGTTACTGGCTAGATTTCTGTATAGAAATACAGCCAGTTACTGGCTAGATTTCTGTATAGAAATACAGCCAGTTACTGGCTAGATTTCTGTATAGAAATACAGCCAGTTACTGGCTAGATTTCTGTATAGAAATACAGCCAGTTACTGGCTAGATTTCTGTATAGAAATACAGCCAGTTACTGGCTAGACTTCTGTATAGAAATACAGCCAGTTACTGGCTAGAATTCTGTATAGAAATACAGCCAGTTACTAGCTAGATTTCTGTATAGAAATACAGCCAGTTACTGGCTAGATTTCTGTATAGAAATACAGCCAGTTACTAGCTAGATTTCTGTATAGAAATACAGCCAGTTACTGGCTAGATTTCTGTATAGAAATACAGCCAGTTACTGGCTAGATTTCTGTATAGAAATACGGCCAGTTACTGGCTAGATTTCTGTATAGAAATACGGCCAGTTACTGGCTAGATTTCTGTATAGAAATACAGCCAGTTACTGGCTAGATTTCTGTATAGAAATACAGCCAGTTACTGGCTAGATTTCTGTATAGAAATACAGCCAGTTACTGGCTAGATTTCTGTATAGAAATACAGCCAGTTACTGGCTCGATTTCTGTATAGAAATACAGCCAGTTACTGGCTAGATTTCTGTATAGAAATACAGCCAGTTACTGGCTAGATTTCTGTATAGAAATACAGCCAGTTACTGGCTAGATTTCTGTATAGAAATACAGCCAGTTACTGGCTAGATTTCTGTATAGAAATACAGCCAGTTACTGGCTAGATTTCTGTATAGAAATACAGCCAGTTACTGGCTAGATTTCTGTATAGAAATACGGCCAGTTACTGGCTAGATTTCTGTATAGAAATACGGCCAGTTACTGGCTAGATTTCTGTATAGAAATACAGCCAGTTACTGGCTAGATTTCTGTATAGAAATACAGCCAGTTACTGGCTAGATTTCTGTATAGAAATACAGCCAGTTACTGGCTAGATTTCTGTATAGAAATACAGCCAGTTACTGGCTAGATTTCTGTATAGAAATACAGCCAGTTACTGGCTCGATTTCTGTATAGAAATACAGCCAGTTACTGGCTAGATTTCTGTATAGAAATACAGCCAGTTACTGGCTAGATTTCTGTATAGAAATACAGCCAGTTACTGGCTAGATTTCTGTATAGAAATACAGCCAGTTACTGGCTAGATTTCTGTATAGAAATACAGCCAGTTACTGGCTAGATTTCTGTATAGAAATACAGCCAGTTACTGGCTAGATTTCTGTATAGAAATACAGCCAGTTACTAGCTAGATTTCTGTATAGAAATACAGCCAGTTACTGGCTAGATTTCTGTATAGAAATACAGCCAGTTACTGGCTAGATTTCTGTATAGAAATACGGCCAGTTACTGGCTAGATTTCTGTATAGAAATACGGCCAGTTACTGGCTAGATTTCTGTATAGAAATACAGCCAGTTACTGGCTAGATTTCTGTATAGAAATACAGCCAGTTACTGGCTAGATTTCTGTATAGAAATACAGCCAGTTACTGGCTAGATTTCTGTATAGAAATACAGCCAGTTACTGGCTCGATTTCTGTATAGAAATACAGCCAGTTACTGGCTAAATTTCTGTATAGAAATACAGCCAGTTACTGGCTAGATTTCTGTATAGAAATACAGCCAGTTACTGGCTAGATTTCTGTATAGAAATACAGCAGTTACTGGCTAGATTTCTGTATAGAAATACAGCCAGTTACTGGCTAGATTTCTGTATAGAAATACAGCCAGTTACTGGCTAGATTTCTGTATAGAAATACGAGCCAGTTACTGGCTAGATTTCTGTATAGAAATACGGCCAGTTACTGGCTAGATTTCTGTATAGAAATACAGCCAGTTACTGGCTAGATTTCTGTATAGAAATACAGCCAGTTACTGGCTAGATTTCTGTATAGAAATACAGCCAGTTACTGGCTAGATTTCTGTATAGAAATACAGCCAGTTACTGGCTAGATTTCTGTATAGAAATACAGCCAGTTACTGGCTAGATTTCTGTATAGAAATACAGCCAGTTACTGGCTAGATTTCTGTATAGAAATACAGCCAGTTACTGGCTAGATTTCTGTATAGAAATACAGCCAGTTACTGGCTAGATTTCTGTATAGAAATACAGCCAGTTACTGGCTAGATTTCTGTATAGAAATACAGCCAGTTACTGGCTAGATTTCTGTATAGAAATACAGCCAGTTACTGGCTAGATTTCTGTATAGAAATACAGCCAGTTACTGGCTAGATTTCTGTATAGAAATACAGCCAGTTACTGGCTAGATTTCTGTATAGAAATACAGCCAGTTACTGGCTAGATTTCTGTATAGAAATACAGCCAGTTACTGGCTAGATTTCTGTATAGAAATACAGCCAGTTACTGGCTGGAATTCTGTATAGAAATACAGCCAGTTACTAGCTAGATTTCTGTATAGAAATACAGCCAGTTACTAGCTAGATTTCTGTATAGAAATACAGCCAGTTACTGGCTAGATTTCTGTATAGAAATACAGCCAGTTACTAGCTAGATTTCTGTATAGAAATACAGCCAGTTACTTGCTAGATTTCTGTATAGAAATACAGCCAGTTACTGGCTAGATTTCTGTATAGAAATACAGCCAGTTACCGGCTAGATTTCTGTACAGAAATACAGCCAGTTACCGGCTAGATTTCTGTATAGAAATACAGCCAGTTACTGGCTAGATTTCTGTATAGAAATACACCCAGTTACTAGCTAGATTTCTGTATAGAAATACACCCAGTTACTGGCTAGATTTCTGTATAGAAATACAGCCAGTTACTGGCTAGATTTCTGTATAGAAATACAGCCATTTACTGGCTAGATTTCTGTATAGAAATACAGCCAGTTACTGGCTAGATTTCTGTATAGATATACAGCCCAGTTACTGGCTAGATTTCTGTATAGAAATACAGCCAGTTACTGGCTAGATTTCTGTATAGAAATACAGCCAGTTACTGGCTAGATTTCTGTATAGAAATACAGCCAGTTACTGGCTAGAATTCTGTATAGAAATACAGCCAGTTACTGGCTAGAATTCTGTATAGAAATACAGCCAGTTACTAGCTAGATTTCTGTATAGAAATACAGCCAGTTACTGGCTAGATTTCTGTATAGAAATACAGCCAGTTACTAGCTAGATTTCTGTATAGAAATACAGCCAGTTACTGGCTAGATTTCTGTATAGAAATACAGCCAGTTACTGGCTAGATTTCTGTATAGAAATACAGCCAGTTACTGGCTAGATTTCTGTATAGAAATACAGCCAGTTACTGGCTAGATTTCTGTATAGAAATACAGCCAGTTACTGGCTAGATTTCTGTATAGAAATACAGCCAGTTACTGGCTAGATTTCTGTATAGAAATACAGCCAGTTACTGGCTAGATTTCTGTATAGAAATACAGCCAGTTACTGGCTAGAATTCTGTATAGAAATACAGCCAGTTACTGGCTAGATTTCTGTATAGAAATACAGCCAGTTACTGGCTAGATTTCTGTATAGAAATACAGCCAGTTACTGGCTAGATGCCTGTATAGAAATACAGTCAGTTACTGGCTAGATTCCTGTATAGAAATACAGCCAGTTACTGGCTAGATTTCTGTATAGAAATACAGCCAGTTACTGGCTAGATGCCTGTATAGAAATACAGTCAGTTACTGGCTAGATTTCTGTATAGAAATACAGCCAGTTACTGGCTAGATGCCTGTATAGAAATACAGTCAGTTACTGGCTAGATTCCTGTATAGAAATACAGCCAGTTACTGGCTAGATTTCTGTATAGAAATACAGCCAGTTACTGGCTAGATGCCTGTATAGAAATACAGTCAGTTACTGGCTAGATTCCTGTATAGAAATACAGTCAGTTACTGGCTAGATTTCTGTATAGAAATACAGCCAGTTACTGGCTAGATTTCTGTATTGAAATATAGCCAGTTACTGGCTAGATTTCTGTATTGAAATATAGCCAGTTACTGGCTAGATTTCTGTATTGAAATATAGCCAGTTACTGGCTAGACTTCTGTATAGAAATATAGCCAGATACTGGCTAGATTTCTGTATAGATATACAGCCAGTTACTGGCTAGATTTCTGTATAGAAATACAGCCAGTTACTGGCTAGATTTCTGTATAGAAATACAGCCAGTTACTGGCTAGATTTCTGTATAGAAGTACAGCCAGTTACTGGCTAGATTTCTGTATAGAAATACAGCCAGTTACTGGTTAGATTTCTGTATAGAAATACAGCCAGTTACTGGCTAGATTTCTGTATAGAAATACAGCCAGTTACTGGCTAGATTTCTGTATAGAAATACAGCCAGTTACTGGCTAGATTTCTGTATAGAAATACAGCCAGTTACTGGCTAGATTTCTGTATAGAAATACAGCCAGTTACTGGCTAGATTTCTGTATAGAAATACAGCCAGTTACTGGCTAGATTTCTGTATAGAAATACAGCCAGTTACTGGCTAGATTTCTGTATAGAAATACAGCCAGTTACTGGATAGATTTCTGTATAGAAATACAGCCAGTTACTGGCTAGATTTCTGTATAGAAATACAGTCAGTTACTGGCTAGATTTCCTGTATAGAAATACAGCCAGTTACTGGCTAGATTTCTGTATAGAAATACAGCCAGTTACTGGCTAGATTTCTGTATAGAAATACAGCCAGTTACTGGCTAGATTTCTGTATAGAAATACAGCCAGTTACTGGCTAGATTTCTGTATAGAAATACAGCCAGTTACTGGCTAGATTTCTGTATAGAAATACAGCCAGTTACTGGCTAGATTTCTGTATAGAAATACAGCCAGTTACTGGCTAGATTTCTGTATAGAAATACAGCCAGTTACTGGCTAGATTTCTGTATAGAAATACAGCCAGTTACTGGCTAGATTTCTGTATAGAAATACAGCCAGTTACTGGCTAGATTTCTGTATAGAAATACAGCCAGTTACTGGCTAGATTTCTGTATAGAAATACAGCCAGTTACTGGCTAGATGCCTGTATAGAAATACAGTCTGTTACTGGCTAGATTCCTGTATAGAAATACAGCCAGTTACTGGCTGTATAAAAATATAGCCATTTACTGGCTAGATTTCGGTATAGAAATATAGCCAGTTACTGGCTAGATTTCTGTATAGAAATACAGCCAGTTACTGGCTAGATTTCTGTATAGAAATACAGCCAGTTACTGGCTAGATTTCTGTATAGAAATACAGCCAGTTACTGGCTAGATTTCTGTATAGAAATACAGCCAGTTACTGGCTAGATTTCTGTATAGAAATACAGCCAGTTACTGGCTAGATTTCTGTATAGAAATACAGCCAGTTACTGGCTAGATTTCTGTATAGAAATACAGCCAGTTACTGGCTAGATTTCTGTATAGAAATACAGCCAGTTACTGGCTAGATTTCTGTATAGAAATACAGCCAGTTACTGGCTAGATTTCTGTATAGAAATACAGCCAGTTACTGCTAGATTTCTGTATAGAAATACAGCCAGTTACTGGCTAGATTTCTGTATAGAATACAGCCAGTTAGATTTCTGTATAGAAATACAGCCAGTTACTGGCTAGATTTCTGTATAGAAATACAGCCAGTTACTGGCTAGATTTCTGTATAGAAATACAGCCAGTTACTGGCTAGATTTCTGTATAGAAATACAGCCAGTTACTGGCTAGATTTCTGTATAGAAATACAGCCAGTTACTGGCTAGATTTCTGTATAGAAATACAGCCAGTTACTGGC